>JAILYA010000002.1:11302946-12662309 GCA_021437795.1 Rhodamnia rubescens | reverse complement strand
TTGCCCAATTGGGGAGGGGTGAGGTGGCCGAAATCCAGCCAAAGAAGAAGGAAAACAGAAAAAAAAAAAAACAAAAGAAAACAAATGAAATAAAAAATGCAATTTTTTTAAAATAAAAGAAGCAATAATAATAAAAGAAAATGAAATAAAAAATTGTCGAAAGGAGTGCAAGTCCGACGTACCCCTTCGCCTTCTTCCAGCAATCCGCCACCATTTTCCTCTTCTGGATTTTGGTCATCCTCCCAATCTTTAGGGGTTTTGCGAGTGGAAGTGCGAGGTCGTTTTCAGAAAATCCAACTACATGGACTCCTGGGACGTTTAGATTGTCCACATGTACTGCTTTAAAAAAAAAAATGCTAACTCATATTCAAATTTTTAATTATAGAAGTCAAGTAATATTTTTGGCCAGAAATTCTCGCCGGAAATATAAGTGAGCTGGTTTGGCACTAATTGAACGTCTAACGAAATTTTTCACATTAAAGTGTCCTTATCCCCTAAAATTCACTATGTAATTCTTATAATGTTATGGTTAGTATAGAGTGCTGCATTTATAGAAGTTCAAGAGTTGCTTCTACCAACTTAAGCACCTCTCACAAAGCTACATCACTATGTTTTCAGATTACAAATATCCACAGCATCTACAAAGATTTACAATTAAAAACCACTCTATTCCGCACAATGGAAAGCTAGAAACTTATGAGAGAGAGAACAAAAATGGCAAAAAACAATTTTGATATACTTCGCCTTGCATTTGCCGGATTCCAATACTTGAAGGCAACTTTGAAACACCAATTTGAGTCGAATTCAAATTGATAAATATATGGGATTTCCCACCTAGACCGTATAGGATCGTATCTATAACTATCTACTTTATCTGCAGCATGAGCTGCTTCTGCAAAACAGTTCTGCGAAACATTTTACGAATTTTCGTTGTATTTGTTTGTTCGCCTTCCACTAGCGTGTCCTTCCCCAAACGTATTGACGTCGTCATGCTCTAAGAGCTATTCTTCTTCTATTGGTTCATCCAAGTTTTAAAGAACCCTCGTTCAACAACTTTTCACCGTCTGCAAAGGTCTTTCTAGATTTACACACACTTCCCTTCTAATGGCTTGTTCTCCTTTTGTAGATGCCAAAGCCTATCCATGCTCTAATCATCCCATTGTCGACACTATATGGAGACGGCTTGTGCACATAGAAGCTGTTCTACAAAATAAAACACACATTAGCATCATTTGATTATTTGGTCATCCTTAGAATATCATAGATGATTTTCTCAATAATTTTTTAAAACATACCATTTTGTAATACATAACAAGACTTCAATTTTTGCTATTCGACCTTTTTGTTATTGAGGCTTTTCCTTTTTAATTGTGCTTCTTTTTCTTAAAATATATCACTAGTTTTAATAATATCCATCAATTTTGGGTAGTTTTTATTTTTTCTGATAATAATTTTTAGTTAATTTATTCTTCTTCACAATTTTATTTGTTCATTTTTCACGGAAATCAAGTGTAAAAGCCATGTTCTTCGGCACATTAAACGCAAACATAACGGAGGGTTAACGACTCAAACTCTAAGTTCACGGTTGGCCGCGGGGACGAAAAAAAAAAATCACTTAAATTTTACTCAATTATGAACGTTTCCAAGATGACTTAGATGGGGAAAGTTACCATAAAAATCATAAACCTACTACAATTGTGCCAATTTAGTCTTAAATATATATATATATATATATATATATATATATATATATATATTGCCGGTTAAGTCCTTAACTTTTTGAAATTGTGCAAAACCCATTGTTATTGTGGCCAGCGGGGATAATTTATATATAAGAAATTACTAAGTTATCCACGGTTAAGACCGGCACCGACGTGGATAATTTAGTAATTTCTTAATATATATCTTTTCCTTTTCAAAACCCATTGTTATTGTGGCCGGCGGGGTCGCCGAAGCTCGCCGGCCACCGGGCAAGGGTTGCGAAGCCCTTGTAGCCATCGGCAAGGGCTTCGCGGTCCCGATGAGCCTCGCCCAACCTAGGTGAAGTGTTGGTGGGTGCGGGGCGAAGTGGGCCTTGCTCGTGGCAAACAAGGCCATTGTCGCCTTAGGCCGAGGCTCGCGAGGCGTGGTCATGGTTAAGGCCGAGGTCGATGAGGGCTTTGCGGCCCTTGCCCAATGGGCGACGAGCTTCGGTGACCCTCGCCGAAGCTCACCGGCCATAGTAGCAAGTATGTTTTGAAAAAAAAAAAAAGGCACAAAAAAATAAGAAGTGAAAAAATTATTAAAAATCATTTCCGTCAATATCGGCCGATAAAGTGGACCGAATTGGCATAATTGCAATAGATTTAAGAATTTTTTGATAATTCTCCCGACTTAGACGTCATGAATTATATGATTCGATAGATATGGATGTTAAAATCTCCGCAATATATCAAATGAAAGTTAGATTTCAAGGGCTACAAATGTAGAAGAAATAAGCATGATAGAGGGAATGTTTGATTATAGAATGTTTTGGAGCTTTTTTTTTTTTTCATATTAGTCAAAATTAAACTTGCAATCAAATTGTTTTCGAGTCAAAAAATTTAAATAATCTTCTTTAAGATTCCACATATATTGTCCCATTGATATCACCCTAAGCTGACAAGAAAACTGAAATTTTGTGGATGATTTTCAAGTTGTATTGATTCTAAACCAGTAACTATAAGTAAAGCGAAATACGAATGGTCAATGCATCAAACACACTTTCAGAAAAAGAAAAAAGAAAGTGGAAAGAGTTCGAATCAAAATATCTATATACCAGTAGGTGAAACTCCCACCTGACAGTTTAATTTTCAGGGTAGCTTTAGACATCTTCATTCATAGTTTGAATTTACGATGTGGGGATAACGACTATGATATCTTCCATATTTGGCAATTAAATAATATTGCAAGATTAACGAAAAAAATATCATCTAATAGTTAATTACATGCTAAATATATAAATTAATATAAGAAAATAACTTTTAATAGTAGCAAATCTATACAGAAAAAGTCACCTATCATTACAACATAAATTACAATAGAAGGGAAAAATATATCTTTAGAGGGCTGCATCAAATGATGAACATATTGCAAAGGCAAATATGGCTAAATGCATACAAGTGACCACTCTCATGATTAAATGCTTTGAGCTCAATTTGACTATGGTCTAACAACTTATGATTAAATGATAATTAGGTTCAATAAACATAATATGTTGTAATGTTGTGACCCATTTGATTAAATGAATAATAACATAAATCTTATTACTTTGCAATTGATGATGACATCTATGTAGTGATTATGGCTGCGATAATCATGTCTCATCAGACAAGAATGTAATTTTATTTCTCTTTTATGAACAAGCAAAATCGGTGTTCCCACATAATGAAACCAAAATAAAAAGAATACAAGCAAAGCTAGCATATAAACATCTGCGTTCGAATTCTATCGTGAGGCTCACCAGAGATCAGAATTTGGTGAGAAAAGAACAAGATGTTTATAATTTGCCGTAGCTTTTTGACTAGGACTCCCATCTTCTTCTCAGGCAACAAGAAAAGGCTTGCTGGTATTGATCTCAGCCTTTGGTTTTGGAGCATTAATACCCTTCTGTCTATGATTTGATACCTTCATCTCAATGCATTGGAGCAAATTCTCTAATTTAGATATCTCCTCACAGATGTCCATGGGCTGTTCGGTGTTCGCCGCAGCATGTTGCCGGAAGCTGTACACTAGATTAAGTCCGCTTGCGATCTCCGTGCCTAATTCTTGCACTGTCATCGCCAATTCCCTATTTTCCTCCTGCGAGTCTCTAAGCTTCCTCTTTAATGACCGGTAGCCCTCGAGCGACTTCAGAAGCTGTTCCGAGAGTTCTTTGTTACGCTCCTGAAGCGTGATGTCTTTGTGAGCTTCTCCACCGTGCTTCTTCTCTTTGTGCTCCGCGGCACAAGCCTTGACTTTAGCCAGCAACATCTCATTCTGTGCCTTGAGGTCGTTGAGATGCTCCTCCATCCCGTTCAATTCATGTACCTTTTTCGTGAGCTCCGCTGCCATTATCTCCTTTTCTTTACCTAGGCTGGAGCACATCATCTCAAGGCTTTTTCGAGCCGCCAAACTCGCGTTCAACGCTTTCCTTAGCTTTTCCTTCTCGTCTACAACGACCTCATCAGGCTTCTTGTCCCTCTTTCCACTTCTAGGCTTAAGTTCCGTGTAGCATCGCCTCAGCTGCACTTCCCTCTTGTTGTCGCCACACTGAGACTTTTGGACTCGAGTCTTGACATCGTCGAGGATGGTCATCATCCCAGCCAACCTTTGCTTCTTGCGGTCATCACCATATTTGCTGCATGATGCTTCATTGTGATCTTGGACTAATTTTAGCAGCAGCATTATATTTGTGGCAACACCTAGAGAAAAGTAATTAGGAACATTAGACATATTTCCTATCAGAGATGGACTAGTTAGACATATTCAATTGAAAATTTCAGGCCCAAAGAACGCATCCAGCGAACTCGCCTATGAAGGTACAGTTTCATCACCTTCTAGCTTGTAATCTTCTCGCCTTTCGACATTACCAGTTGGAGGAGGAAGTAATTCTGGCGAAGAGTGGGCGCGAACTTGGCTCGCATCTGCCATCGAACCTCTAATTTCCACGAGGGATGTTCAGAGATGAAGGATTGAAGAGGACGATGACAGATAGAAAAAGGAGAGAGATTTTGGTTTTCACTCTCCTCTTAATCTTTCATCCTATTCCATGTCTTGTTTCTACGTCTTCTGAGCAGTTTTCTTGATTTCCTTTTTCCTCAGAAAGAACATTCATGGTCAGCGTTATGGGCAAAAAACGGTTGTAGTTTGACTTTTTATTGGCCTTTCATTTGGTTTGACTTGAATTGTCATCTCTTGAGCGGCTCCTATAAATTCCCAGCAATTTTCGGAGAAACAGATATTTAAATAGACAATAATAGTAATAGAAGCATTTAGCAAAAAGAAAAACTTTCAGAGTGTTTGATCATGTCGTGAATATGATTATGTGAGTACCCTGATATGTTGGAGAAGTTCCAACCAAGGGGCAAAATCTTCGACGTACTCGGCTTACAGTTTTTTCTAGTATACGTTATTTGTTACATATATAGTGAAAGACACAACCCAGTAAATCAATACAACAAAGCGAATTAATAAAAGAAATTTGTTTTTGACTGAATAGCATTGTTAACATAATTTTATTAGTTCGAGTCCGTGTTCTGGCCTCAACTTTTTCTTTTGTTTCGTAAAAACGAATAAACTTTCAATCGACAAACAACTTTGGCCCTCGTCAAATTTCTGTCAAGTTTTCACGGTCGAATTTTTAACAATATCAATGGACGGAAGCATGACAAGGGCCAGACATTGGTATCAACAGAAAATTGTTAGATTTTTTATAGGCAAAAGGATACTTCAAGTATCAATATTTATATACGGCACTTGCTTTAGTGTCAATATTTCTTTTGGATCACATAAGTGCCAAATGTTTTTTTTTTAAAAATGGTTATTTTAGTATCAATTCCGGTGAGACTTGCTTTGGAAATCATACGTCGCTCGTCGGAGGATCCTAGTCAACAATAAAAAGCTAAAAATAAATAAAACATTTCACGTAATATTAAAAAATTAAAAATAAGCTAAAAGAATAAAAAATAAACAAACAAAAAAAGAAGAAGTTGCGGCGGTGAGGGCTATGTAGCGGCGAGAGCTTGTATAGCCCTCCCCGCCGCCGCCCCACTTTGGTCGGCGAGGGTGGGGATGGCCCGCCGAGGCTCGACTTTGCCCAAATCTGCGAGGTCGGCCTTCTTGCCGTAGGTCCGCAAGGTCTTGGCTAGCTAAGGCCGGGCCTCGTCGGGTCTTGGTGACCCTCTTCGGCCATTCCCCACCCTCGTCGTGGGTCCGCGAGGTCTCGGCTAGCACGCACGCAACGCGGGTTGATCTTTAATAGGGTTTAGTTCGCATAGCTGTCACACATTCATACATCCATACATAACAGAACATCATATCATAGTTAAACATATATTTAGGATATTAACAAAGATCACCACCACCACCACTAACTACCTTCATTGCCACTACCCCGTCCATGTTCACACCACTTTGCGGCCTAACCAAAAACTGTCCGTTGCAACGCTACCACCAAAAGCCTTCTGTACAAACTAACTATCCCTAACTCTAACCTTTTCACTACTCCAGTCCATGATCGTCATCACCGTCGCTCGTCGGATAGCATAAACGGCAATGGTCCGGACGGATGATCGGACGAGTCCAACATAAATAGGATACGAAACGAAGTGGAATAAACACTTTCGACAAACCCATATCGATCCATAACGTCGAAACCAAAACACAAAATTGCTCTGCAGGGAATTCCGAATCATGGTACTCTTCCCGCTTATGTACAAAGTCTATATGTGCGCCATAACAAAGGGTGGGGATGGCAAGAGGAATCGATATACCTACTTATATGAAAAACAGTTCAAACACAAAAGTGAGCCTATAGCTTAGCGAAGTGAAACAAATAACTCAATGGTTGACAAGCAATTCAATCACTCAATCAAGGAGGACTCAACATTGAGAGCATGTAGGCATGAAACTCATGACAGCACCACACATCTCATGCAATAGGACTTCATATGAGTGCGAACACTTGAATGACCACATGTTTACTCTTTAGTTTTTACTTCATTTCGAGTTTATGAGGGACAACGGCTTCATTTTCGTTTTGAGTGACACAAGCCTTGATTATGAGGGATTAACACATCTGCTTTTCATTCATGGGACACCAGCCATGGGAATCATAAGGGACACGGACCTCAATTTCTCCCCTATTACGGGGCTTCGAGGGATACGGGCCTCAAGCATTCTATTCCAACAGGACACAAGTCATGGACTTCTCAATTTCCACATAGGCTCACACGGGGTATTATCCGGACACAAGCGGATATAAAACATCATCGTCGGGGCATATGCCGACGAGATCCTCGGATCAATTACTCAATTTCAAATGCAATCCAAACCACTCGAACTCATCAAGCCAAAAAACCATCCCACACAAACCGGACCACACACTTTCAAAAATCGGGACATAAATCATGCTATGATTCTTAGATGTAATACAACTCGACATTGCAACAGGATGATTCAGCGGCAATGGGAGATCATAGCCCCATGCACAACCAATAACAAGGCTGAAAACTATCATCTACACTTCCCCCACACTTTTCAAGTACACGGCTAAACACCGTTGACACTTGATTTTTGGTCGGTTTATTTTTAGAAAATTCATAAGCAGTTAAAAAATTGAAAACTCAACTTTGAGAGCCTTGGCCAAGCCCAGGGAACCATTTTTGAACAATTTTTTTTTTTTCATATTTTTCACTTTTTAAATATTTTCGAAATATAGGAAAATACTTAGAAAATCAAGAAAAATAGCATTTGTGGCCGCAAAAATATGAAAAAATAATCAATATTTTTATTTTAATTCTCTTTTCATTTTGACCACTTAAAATTTGAAAAATTCAATTCGGGACCTTAAGCCTCTTCATTAAGCATAATTCCAAATTGTCCCAAAAATTACGGTTTGAGTCGTTTTACTTGTCAACTTTTACGGGGTCGTGACATTTGAATTTAGTACCTCACATTTCATTTTGGCCTAGAAGTTTGATTAATTGCACAATTTGGACTAAAAGGACTCTAATGCACAACTATTTTTCAGTTTAATCCATAAGTTTCACTTTAAATGCAATTAATCAAATTCTAGGGACAATCTTACAAATCCAGCTACGATACCCCATAGTTTTTATTATTCTGAATCTAATGGTCGGATTAATTTGGCTCGATTTAATCATTTAGGGTTTGGATTTTTCAAAATTTTATTCTCGGGTCAAGATCAAAATTTGGGGTTTTTATACAATTTCAAGCATATTTTTCACAAAAACCAAATATTTATATTGAATTCATGCTCCTAAGATCGATTTTAGGGTTTAATTTGACTAATTATGAATTTTTAGGAGTCAAATTAGCATTTTTAGGTCGACCGGGTCTGTCGGGTTAGACTAGATTCTACCTAACGACCCGGGCGACCTCTTTCTTCCCCAAATCATCTCCTACACAGTTCAAATGCCCGAGGGAGAGTTGAACTTCAACGCCCAAATTGGAATCCCTCCCGACCATAATTAAAGCTGCCATATGGTGGACCTTGAAGCCTTGGAAGTTCCACGTCAATCAAGCCCACTCTTGCAGCCTGGGACCGCCGGAGCTGCGACGACGCAATTGGTCTTCGCCACGGTAGCTCGAAAGTCAACGCAAGCAAAATCGAGCCAATTCACATCCATTTGAGCTCGATGAAGTACGTAACGGAGTTAGACGTAATTGCCAACGTTTCTCCGTTGTTGACGTACCAAAATGCATGTGACCTCACATGCAAATTGAGGCCGGTTCTTACTCCTGTTGACACTTGATTTTTGGTCATTTTATTTTTAGAAAATTTGTAGAAAATTCATGAAAGGTCAAAAAATTGCAACATCAACTTTGGAAGCCTTGACCAAGCCCAATGAACCATTTTTAAATCAAAATAATTTTTCATACTTTTCATTGTTTTAATATTTTTCGAAAATAGAAAAATACTTGAAAAATCGAGAAAAATAGCACTCATGGCCGTAAAAATACACAAAAATCAACAATATTTTTCTTTTAATTCATTTTTCATTTTGGCCACTTGAAAATTTGAAAAATTCAATTCGGGATCATAGGTTCCTTCGTCAACCTTAGTCCTAAATTAGCCTAAAAATTACATTTTGAGTCTTTAATACAATGCATTTCATTTTGACCCAAAAGTTTGAATAATTGCATGATTTGGACTAAAAGGACCTAAATGCATAAATATTTTTCAGTTTAGTCCGTGGGTTTCACTTTAAATGCACTTAATTAAATTTTAGGGGCAAACTTGCAAATCCATCTCTGATATCCTCTAGTTTTCATTACTCTGAATCTAATAGTGGGGTGAGATATGTTTAATGCAACCATTTAGGCTTTGTAATTTTGAAAATACCTTCTTCAGGTCAGAGTCAAATTTTGGGTTTTTGTATAATTCAAAGCACATTTTTCACAAAATCACATTTTCTGATGAAGTCCATGTCCCTAAGTCCAATTTTAGAGTTTAATTTGAAAAATTTTGAACTTTAAGGGGTCAATTTGAGAATTTTTTATCGATCGGGTCTGCCAGGTCAAATTGAATCCTATTCAGCGACTGGACGACCATCAACTTCCCCAAATGGTCATTCCTGCACAGTTTGAACATATATGGAGGCTAGGATTGACCAGCCAAATCAAGACCCTTGCCAGCTACAATCAGAGCTCCGATGGAGTGGGTCTTGAACCATCAAGTTTCCATTCTGATCGATACCATCTCCGCCACTTGGGGCTGCCAAAGCTGCAATGGCCAGCTCAATCAATGCCACATCAACACCCAAAGTGAACGAAGCACTAATAGACGAAATTGGATGTCAATTTGTGCACACTGAACTTGCTAACGGACTTAACGGAATTCCCCTCCATCCTCGACACCATCCAGATCAAAATCCACGTGTAGTCACGTGTGGATTGAAGTTGGTGATGCCCCTTCTGCTTATGCAAAATTCATTCAAAGTGGGATAATATCAAAACTCATGCGTTTTGATCAGTGAGGTGGTTCATTTAGTTCCTAGCACACAACATACTAGAGAGAGAGAGAGAGAGAGAGAGAGAGAAAGAGAGAGTGATTGCCATTGTCGAAGCTTAAAGCTTCGACTGTAGAATTTCAGCCAGCTTAATCCAGAGCAAATCGAGGCCTCGGACCACTTCAGGAACCTTCGTTGCAACTCCAAGAAGCGATCGGACCTACTCGGCAGCTTAACTCCTCCGAAAAACAGTAAGTCGCGTTGTTGAGCTTCTCACTGTGCTCCTATGGTATCTTGCATCTCCAGCTATGATGTTGTAAATTAGTGTGTGCGTTTTGTTCCCTGAGTTTCCCTGTGCACGATCCTGTTTCGTTTTCGCTTCAGTTTTACATAAATCCATAGAGTCAAACCTTCAATCTATAGCGGACTGGTCATGACTTGGCCAGCCAAATCGGGCAACTTATAACTCGATCGGAGCTTCGGGTAAGTATCTTGGACTCGTTGTGATGCTATTCTGTGAGTTAATTGCATAGTTATGCTCTAGATTTCATGTATAAGTTCCGCCATGGATGTTCTCAGTATGAGCTTGGTTGCTCTAATTTCAGAGGAAGAATAGAGCTAGCTTTTGGATATGTTAAACTGGAAAATGAGACGAGTAGAATGGGACTAGTTTCAAGTTGTTTGGCTGAGGTTTCACTGTCGATCGGCGCTAGAGAAACCTCGGCCATTTGTTTAGTCGTCTTCAACCTCTCGATGAAGACCGGTCAACGTTCGTTGACTTGGGCAACATTAGTTGACTTGGGCAACATTGAGGTGGCGCTGCGTCGGCGCTACATGGCTTGGACACGTAGCTACATCGATCGGGTGCAATTCAAAATATATTTTCAAAAATAACAAATAAATACCCAGATCGGATCTGTGGCGGATAGACCACGTGTCTCGATCTAGGAATTTTTAGAATATATAAAAAAAATATCAATTTCCATTTATAAAATATTTTTTAAAAATAAAAATAAATTTAGATCGAACGATTGAGGATTAGCTGAGTCATTTGATCTAAGCCCCTTAGTTTTAGTACTCGATCGAACGGTTGAGAGTTAGTCTCCCCGTTTGATTTCGGCCGTTGGTTTTAGTATGTTAATTGGAAGGCTGAGATTTAGTCTCCATTCGATCTAAGCCGTATGATTAGGTAATCGATCCAAGGGTGGTAGTTTAGCCAATGGGCAAGTTTTGACCGTAGGATCTGTAATTAAACTAAAAAAACCCATAAAATTGAAAAAAATAAAAGAATTAGAAAAACAATCAAAATCACGCCGTTTTAGACCGGCCTAGGACCCTTTCAGCTTGGGTTGAGCGTCCGGTTTGTGTGGTTCCCAAAAATCATAAATTTTTTTAAAAAATTCCAATAAAATTAGAAAATATTAGGAAAAATTCCCAAAAATCACAATAAATGGGAGAAAACCACATTCAACTGGCCCAACTCACTTTTGTCGATTTTGGATTCTCAAACCATGAAAAGGACCGTTTTACCCATCTGGACACTTTATCCCGAACTTTTCCCAAACCATCCCCGAACCTAATTGGCACATTCCCTAAGCCTCCCCTCACAACTCTTTAGGTCGAGGGAGCAAGGGCTAATGGGCTGTCGTCGCCAACCTGGGTTGGATGGATTTCGGACGCGAGCCCCTCCCAATGCCTATTACCCAAATCGCAATGGGAAGGAATCAATAAATCGAGAGTCGACCCCTTTCGCAGTGGGGGATTAGACCCTTTCACAAGTGACATGTGTGTAATGTGCATGCTAACGGAGTCGCTATTACTCATATTTTTGGAGGGTATGATCGGAAACTCTATCAAGCGACCGATAGATATTGTTCAATTCTACGAAAACTAGAGAAATGGGTTCGGGGGACTTCATTACGTTGAGATTGTCATTGATGCCCTTTTGGTACCTAAGTTAAGTAAATTTCTAACCTAAGATTTCCATGCGGATGTGTAGGAAGGTAAGGTAGGTTCTAACAATCTAAAAATTGTCATGCGAGATAGGAATCATCTATGCTATCAATCATATCCAATAATAGAAAGTGTGCAGGATCAATGAATCAATAACGTGCGGATAAAACGCATCAAATCGTTAATCAATTGGCCACATATCATGTTTAGTAAAACCGTAAGTGCTTATAGGATCTAAACACTCGACTCGGACCCTAAGGTCCCAGGTTGGTTTAAACGGTGACATTTTTTATTTTTATTTTATTTTCTAATTTTTTTTTTTACATTTTTTGAAAATTTTTTATTTGAATTACCAATCCTACGGTCCGAGACTCGCCCACATAGCTAAGTTACGGCCCCGGGATCACACTACTAAAATCTATGACTTAGATCAAATGGCAACTAAATCATATCCGTCCGATCTACATACTAAAACCAACGGCCGAGATCGAACGAGGAAACTAACGCTTGACCGTTTGATTTGTATATTAGATCCTACGGCCACGATCACACAATGGAGACTAATTCTCAATCTTCCGATCCAATTTTTATTTTTTATTTTAGAAAAGAGCTTTATAATATGAAAAATTCATTTTTATTTTCGAAAATAAAAATTGGATTGGACGGTTGAGAATTAGTCTCACCGTGCGATCATGGCCGTTGAGAATTAGTCTCACTAGATCGTGACGCGCGACACTACTCCCACGGTCCAGTTGTTTTTTATTTTTTTTGCATTTTTGAAAACCATTCTAACGACCTCGGCGATGTGGCGGCTAGCGTCGCCGCCACATGGCTTGACAGTGGCAACTACATTAGTTGGGTGCAATTCAAAATATATTTTCAAAAATAACAAATAAATACTCGAGATCGGATCATGGCGGATAGACCACGTGTCTCGATCTAGGCATTTTTAGAATATATAAAAAAAATTATCAATTTCCATTTATAAAATATTTTTTAAAAATAAAAATAAATTTAGATCGAACGAATGAGGATTAGCTCGGTCGTTTGATCTAAGCCCTTAGTTTTAGTACTCGATTGAACGGTTGAGAGTTAGTCTCCCCGTTCGATTTCGGCCGTTGGTTTTAGTATGTTAATTGGAAGGCTGAGATTTAGTCTCCATTCGATCTAAGCCGTATGATTAGGTAATCGGATCCAAGGGTGGTGGTTTAGCCAATGGGCAAGTTTTGACCGTAGGATTTGTAATTAAAATAAAAAAAACCCATAAAATTGAAAAAAATAAAAGAATTAGAAAAACAATCAAAATCACGCCGTTTTAGACCGACCTAGGACCCTTTCAGCTTGGGTCGAGCGTCCGGTTTGTGTGGTGCCCAAAAATCATAAATGTTTTTAAAAAATTCCAATAAAATTAGAAAATATTAGGAAAAATTCCCAAAAATCACAATAAATGGGAGAAAACCACATTCAACTGGCCCAACTCACTTTTGTCGATTTTGGATTCTCAAACCATGAAAAGGACCGTTTTACCCATCTGGACACTTTATCCCGAACTTTTCCCAAACCATCCCCGAACCTAATTAGCACATTCCCTAAGCCTCCCCTCGCAACTCTTTAGGTCGAGGGAGCAAGGGCTAATGGGCTGTCGTCCCCAACTAGGGGTGGATGGATTTCGGACGCGAGCCCCTCCCAAGGCCTATTACTCAAATCGCAATGGGAAGGAATCAATAAATCGAGAGTCGACCCCTTTCGCGATGGGGGGGATTAGACCCTTTCACAAGTGACATGTGTGTAATGTGCATGCTAACGGAGTCGCTATTACTCATATTTTTGGAGGGTATGATCGAAAACTCTATCGAGCGACCGAGAGATATTGTTCAATTCTACGAAAACTAGAGAAATGGGTTCGGGGACTTCATTAAGTTGAGATTGTCATTGATTCCCTTTTGGTACCTAAGTTAAGTAAATTTCTAACCTAAGATTTCCATGCAGATGCGTAGGAAGGAAAGGTAGGTTCTAACAATCTAAAAATTGTCATGCGAGATAGGAATCATCTATGCTATCAATCATATCCAATAATAGAAAGTGTGCGAGATCAATGAATCAATAACGTGCGGATAAAACGCATCAAATCGTCAATCAATTGGCCACATATCATGTTTAGTAAAACCCTAAGTGCTTAGAGGATCTAAACACTCGACTCGGACCCTAAGGTCCCAGGTTGGTTTAAACGGTGACATTTTTTATTTTTATTTTATTTTCTAATTTTCCTTTTTTTTATACATTTTTTGAGAATTTTTTATTCTAATTACCAATCCTACGGTCCGGACTCGCCCACATAGCTAAGTTACGGCCCGGGATCACACTACTAAAATCTATGACTTAGATCAAATGGCAACTAAATCCTATCCGTCCGATCTACATACTAAAATCAACGGCCGAGATCGAACGAGGAAACTAACTCTCGACCGTTTGATTTGTATATTAGATCCTACGGCCACGATCACACAGAGACTAATTCTCAATCTTCCGATCCAATTTTTATTTTTTATTTTAGAAAAGAGCTTTATAATATGAAAAATTCATTTTTATTTTCGAAAATAAAAATTGGATTGGACGGTTGAGAATTAGTCTCACCGTGCGATCGTGGCCGTTGAGAATTAGTCTCACTAGATCGTGACGCGCGACACTACTCCCACGGTCCAATCGTTTTTTTTTTTTTGTATTTTTGAAAACCATTCTAACGACCTCGCTGATGTGGGTACCACGTGGAATTCCACATAATGCCATGTCAATGCCACCTTGATGGTTGACTAGTCAACCGTCAACAGTTTGAAGATCGTTTACACTTGATTTTTAATTAGTTTATTTTTAGAAAATTCTTAGAAAATTCATAAAAAGTGAAAAAAATTACAAAATTGACTTTGGGAGCCTTGACCATGCCTGAGGAACCATTTTTGTACCAAAAATAATTTTGTATATATTTGTTTCATTTTTTAATATTTTCGAAAATAAAAAATACTTGAAAAATCAAGAAAATAGCATTTTTAAGTCACAAAAATATAAAAATATTTAATATTTTTATTTTAATTCCCTTTTCATTTTGGCCACTTAAAATTGAAAAAATTCAATTCAGGGCTATGGGCTGCTTCATTAAACATAATTTGGAATTGAGCCGCAAAATACATTTTGCCTTATTCAAATTTCCTTTTTCACTTTTTGCAAGTCCCGACATTTGCCTCAAGTCCCTCACATTTGTTTTTGGCCCAAAAATTTACTAGATTGACCAATTGGACCAAAAGGATGTAAATGCACAAATATTTTTCAGTTTAGTCCCTAGATTTCACTTAAATAAAAATTAATCAAATCCTAGGCCTATGGTGGGAAATCGACGTTTCGTCCCTCCCGTCGGGGAAAGGTAATGGGAAACCGACATATTAGTCCAACTGGAATTGTTGACTTTGTGGAAGGAGGTACGGGAATGGACCTTGTCCGAGTAGGACAGGAGCGTGCTTTAAGTGTGGCAAGCATAACCATCGGATAAGAAATTGCCCGGAGCAAGCCATAGGACCCTGGTTTTAGCCCTAGTGACCTCGGATAGGACCTCAAGTTGGAGCCGCTCCGTAGAATAATTGAGAATCGACCACCAGCTCAAGGAAGAGTTTATGTCGTAGAGCACAAGGAGGCGGAGAATACGCTTGGCGTGGTCATAGGTATAGTTTCTTTATGTGATCATGCCGTTATGCCTTGTTTGATCTTGGAGCGTCGCATTCTTTTGTGTCTAGCAATTTGTGAAATTAGATGGAATTGAATCGAAACCGTTAGAAGTAAATTGCATGTTACCACCCCTTTAAAAGATAAAGTGTTAGTCTTCTT
Organism: Rhodamnia rubescens; assembly: GCA_021437795.1. NCBI lineage: Eukaryota > Viridiplantae > Streptophyta > Magnoliopsida > Myrtales > Myrtaceae > Rhodamnia > Rhodamnia rubescens. The sequence continues at coordinate 12,646,791 of JAILYA010000002.1, read as the reverse complement.
GGAATACTCGGATTGTAAGATAGCCATTAGTGGTAGGGATGAACTAATAGACTTGGGAGTTTTGACCATGTATGACTTTGATGTTATAATTGGGATGGATTAGTTGGGAAAACAAAGGGCTGTCTTGGGATCGTGTGGTAGCAAGGTGATCCAATTTAATTCTATTGGTCATCCTAGATATGAGTTTGTGGGAAGCCGAGGTGGGATCTCGATATCTTTGATCTTGTCACTTGAAGTGACTAAGTTGTTAAACGAAGGATGCTAAAGGTATCTAGGCTGCGATAGTAGATTCATTGGTTGAAGGACCGAGGCTAGATGATATAATCGTAGTGTGCGATTTTCCCCATGTCTTTCCTCAAGAATTGTTGGGATTGCCACCTAAAAGGGAAGTGGAGTTTGTAATTGAGTTAGCCCCTAGGATGGAACCGATCTCTAAGGTGCCCTACGAATGTCCCTATAAGAGTTGAAAGAGTTGAAGGTCCAAATGCAAGAATTGCTTGGACAAAGGATTCATCCGCCCTAGTGCATCACCATAAGGAGCGCCGGTGCTATTTGTGAGAAAGAAGAATGAGTCATTGCATTTGTGCATAGACTATCGGCGATTGAATTAAGTAATCATCAAGAACAAGTATCCATTGCCAATGATAGATGACTTGTTCGATCAACCGCAAAGGGCCTCTCGTATTTTCCAAGATAGACTTGAGGATGGGCTACCATCAATTAAGGATTAAGAAGGAGGATATACCGAAGACCTCTTTCCATACGAGATATAAACATTACGAGTTTACGGTTATGCCGTTTGGATTGACTAATGCCCTAGCTACATTCATGGATCCGATGTATCGTGTGTTTAAAGAGTATTTAGATCAATTCGTAATTGTCTTTATAGATGACATTCGATTTACTCGAGGAGTAAGGACGAGCATGAAGTCCCTATAAGGATTGTCCTACGGACGCTAAAGGAACACTTGCTTTATGCTAAGTTTAGTAAATGCGAGTTTTGGCTGAGTAAAGTAGCATTCCTTGGACATATAGTTTCTAGAGAAGGAATTTCGGTGGATCTAGCTAAAATCGAAGCGGTCATGAATTAGCCGAGACCAATGTCGATGAATCGAGGTTCGGAGTTTCTTAGGATTGGCGGGTTACTATAGACGGTTCGTGGAAAAGTTTTCTTCGATAGCCATTCCGTTGACCGGATTAACGAAAAAGGAGACGAAGTTCGAATGGACAGATAAATGCGAAAGGAGCTTTCAAGAGCTCAAGCATAGATTGATGATTGCACCGATACCGACGATACCTTCTAGACTTGGAGGTTATGAAATTTATAGCGACGCATCTTTGAAAGGAATGGGATCATGTTTATGCAACATGGAAAAGTGGTTGCATACGCCTCGCGTCAATTAAGACCGCATGAGATGAACTACCCAACGCATGATTTGAAGCTTGCTGCTATCGTTTTGCGTTAAAGATTTGGAGACACTACTTGTGCGGAGAGAAGTTTCAGATCTACACGAATCATTAGAGTTTAATGTACTTGTTTTCTCAAAAGGAGTTGAACATGAGACAACGTCGATATATGGAGTTGCTCAAAGACTATGATTGTGATATTCTGTATCACCTTGGGAAAACAAATAAGGTAGTGGATGCATTGAGTAAAAAGTTAAGCATCGCGTATTTAATGGTAAGGGAGTGGACTTTACTTGAAGGAATAAGGGATTCGAGTTCAAATTGGAAGTTTGTCAATTATCCAACTTAGTAGCGATGTTGAGAGTCGAGCCCGAGATTCGGGGAAAGAATTAAGGCCCTACGGTCTACGGATCCGGACCTCCAAAGGATCCCGAGAATGGAGGCGGACAAGAGAAAGCCCGAGTTTCAAGTATCCGAGGATAGGATTTTGAAATTCCGTGGACGTTTGTGCGTACCTAAAGATGATAAGCTTAGAGAAAGGATCTTGTCAAAAGCTCATTGAAGCAACTACGGTATTCATCCGGGTAGCACTAAGATGTATCGAGAACTTGCGTCAACACTACTTGGTGGAATGGAATGAAAGTAAATGTTGCTAAGCATGTAGCAAAGTGTTTGACATGTCGGCAAGTGAAAGCGCAGCATTGCAAACCTAGTGCTATGTTACAACCCTTAGAGATTCTTGAATGGAAATGGGAACACACCACGATGGATTTTGTAATGGGATTACCAAGAAGTCGAGAGGTCGATTCGATTTGGGTAATCGTGGATAGACTAACCAAGTCCGCGCATTTCTGCCCGGTGCGAAAGGACTTTCGCTATGGAAAGGTATGCCAAATTGTACATGAGACAAATAGTACGTCTTCATGGAGTATCGGTAACGATTACGTCGAGATAGGGATCCAAAGTTTACCGCCATGTTTTTGAAGGAGCTTACGGGAGGCTATGGGTATAAAGTTACAGATCAGATCAGACTTATCATCTCCGGAACGACGAACAATCTAAAAAGGACGATTCGACAATCGGACGACATGTTAAGGGCTTGTGTGATTGGCTTCAAAGGAGGATGGGAAGAGCAATTGCACTTGGTGGAATTCGCGTACAACAACGATTACCAGAAAGTATTAGAATGGCATCGTTTGAGGCATTGTATGGTAGAGCTTGTAGAATTCTAGTATGTTGGGATGAGGTTGGTGAAAGGAGTATAACGGGTCTAGGGTTAGTTCAACAATTCGTCGAGGCAATGAAAATGATTAGAGAAAGACTTAAGATTGCTCGTCGTCGTCAAAAGAGTTATGCGGATAGACGACGAAGACCTTTGGAATTTCGGGTGGGACATCACGTTTTCCTCAAAGTGTCGTTAATGCGAGGTTTGTCTTAATTTAGAAAGAAAGGAAGTTGAGTCCAAGATATGTAGGCCCATTTGAGATCTTGGAACGAATTGGGACTTTAGCCTATCGTCTCGCCTTGCCGCTGAATTTATCATAAGTTCACTACGTCTTTCATATATCCATGCTGAGGAAGTACGAGCCGGACCCAACCCATGTCTTGGATCATGAAGTCATGGACATGGATGATATGGTATATTATATAGAGAGGCCGATTCGAATAGAGGACATAAAAGAACAGGTTCGAGGAACAAGACAATTCCACTAGTCAAGGTAATGCTGGGAACACCATCAAACCGAAAGAGCAACCTGGGAAAGCGATGAGGCGTCGGCACCCCCAATTGTTAAGTAGTTAAGTTTTATTGTAAATTTCGAGGACAAAATTTTTGTCGGGGGAAGAATTGTAACATTCTAAATGCCGACCCACTTTTGAAGCCGTGAATGAATGAAATGTCTCATTGAAGTATTTCGGTTAAATCTCACTCGAATTGATCACTTTGAAAAGGCTAACCAATGGGAATGGCTAGTTAGGAAAATCAAGTACGTTGACCTAATAACTTGATCCTAAATTGATCCTTTGGGCATAAGGACTATCGAGGAAATACTTTGGACTATTATAGGCCAATCCATGAGCGATGGTGGAACGCTTTGCTAATGATATATGATTGGATCACGGGTGACACCGTATAGCCATGTATGAGTTGCAAACGTCTCTAAATCGATCTCGAACGGTCGTGTCCTTCGGAACTAGTGATTGACCCTCGCAATTACATGACAACCAAGGTCTCCATGGCTTGAGTAACTCTTAAACGTGATGATAATCACGGATCGATACACGTAACTCTTAAAAATCGCCCGTTAGTTTGAGATACACTGAAGTTGCAATTGATCGATATTGACCATGAATTAGACTTCAAAATTGGACGTCGGACTTTCAAGGATTCCAATATTAATCTTTTGGACGTCGCCTCGGCTCGAGCATGTGTATTTCACGGTTCGTCCCAAAGTATATAGAAAAGTAAAATTTAGATAGAAAATGGAAAATGACCCTTTTACCCTTCGAAAATGCTCATTTCTCTAGTTTAGTAAGAGGACATTTTAGTCTTTTGACACCCCTTTAGTAGCCGAAATTATTTTGGGTTAGGTGTCCACTTGTGAAGTCAATTTATCAAATTGCCCTTCTTGAGTTTTAAGAGAGAAAATGGCTTGATTATTGGTGGGGCCCACAAGTTATTATCTCACCAATCAAGTCACTTCAAGTCTAGTCAAATAACTCTCCAAAATGTTCTACACTTATCCCCTCACTTCATCTTCTTCATTTGGACCAAGTTTTCTCTCATTCTCTCTCATTTTCTTTTCCTTTGACCGAACCATCAAACCGCCGCCATCACTACCACGGAATGACCTTGGATCCACCATGAATCATCAACCACCTCTGTAGCATCACCGTTGCACCGTGGATTGCCGTTCAGTTGCCCACGCCGCCGCTTGAGGAATCACCGAACCGAACGCCGAATGAACCAAAGCCGCTGGTGCCGCCACTTGAACCTCGATTTTTGCAGCTTCTTGACCTTAAGTTCTTGCTCGATTTTAAGGTGAGTGAGCTTCTAAAACTTGATTAGGTTGACAGGTTACTAAAGGTAGTACTTTGAGGTGGATTTGAATGAGTTTTGTGTGGATAGTGAACTTGAAGTTCTTGAGCCGAAAATTTGATGCTAGCATTGATCATGTGGTCCTAATTCCTTGAGTTCATGTGTTGACACTCGATTTTTGATCAAGTGTTTCTTAGTTTTTATTTTATAAAATTCACAAAAATTCATAAAAAGTCAAAATAATTGAAAAATCAAGTTTGATGGCCTTGGCTAAGCATAAGGAACCATTTTTGAACAAAAAATGATTTTTCATTTTTTCGCATTTTTAAATATTTTTGGAAAATAGAAAAATATAAGAAACTTCACGAAAAATACTTCCCGAGGTCAAAAAAATATAGAAAGATGTTCTATATTTTTATTTTAATTCCCTTTTCATATTGACCTCAAGAAAAATTAAAAATTGAACTCAATTTTAGGTGTTTCTTCACAACACCAAGGGTTGAATTCGCCTAAAAAATGCAATTTGAGTCTTTTTATTTGCAACTTTTGCATGTTTTGAGTCAAGACATTCAATCACGGTCCTCTGTAACTTCAATTTGATCAATTTCGCCCTCAATTGCACGAATTGCACGGATTAGGCAAAATACCCAATTATTCTTTGCAATTTAGTCCTTGGCATTTGTAATTTTAGAAACATTTGGGGTTTTTTTTTATATAGAAATTGGTGGAAACGTTTGGGCAAAATCACATCTCTAGATATATTTTGAGCCCCTAAGTTCAATTTTGAGGTTTAATTGTAAAACTTCCCCATAAATTTTGATTAATTTCGAAAATTGTAAGTCTAAACTTGTTCAGATCGGTTTAACCCGTCGGTCGGATCGGTCTAACCGTCGGTCGGACCGGTCGACCGGTCCAAACAGTTTCATCTTCCTCCCGAGTACGCGCCATTTTGCAGGTTTGAAGGCCGAGATTCGGAGATCAAATTGGACGACCGGTTGGCTATAATTGGAGAAGCTCGGGGAGGCCTTCATTCACCAAGCTAATACGCGCCGATCACCACCAACTTTGGAACCAATGGTCGCCGGAGCACGACGGGCGGCCGGTCAAAGCCTCGGCATTCCAAAAAGTTAACATTCTTAAAAAACGAGTTAAATTGGTGCTTGCTCATGCTCAACGGAGGGTCTAACGGACCGGACGGAATCCCAACCGATTCCGTCACCGTCCGACGACCTAATAGCACGTGCGGGAGCACGAAATTGGAGTCGGCAAAGTTCCCCCGACGCGCCAAATTTCAAAACTGGTATAAAAGGCCGAGAAGCTTCACGAAGCGAAGGAGGCTCATTCGTGCTCGCCGAGAAACGAGAATAGAGAGAGAAAGAGAGAAAAGGTAGAGAGAGAGAGAGTCTCGCGATCAACACCGCCGCTCACCGGAGCTTGAACTGTGAGTTGCTTGGCCGGCCAATCCATGCTGAATCGAAGCTCGCAATCGCCACTAGAAACTCGCATGAGCTCGGAAGAAACGATCGCACCAATCCAATCGGTTCGAGATCTCCGAAAACGGTGAGTCGGCCTCTCGATCATCTCTCCGTGTGTTCATAGTGTAGCATTATACCGGGCTCGATCGATTGAATTAGTGTGTGCGTTTTGATCTTCGAACATTACCGACCACGATCGCATCTTCCTTTTGCATTGATTTTGCTCGAAACACCCGAGTCCAGCCTTGACCGGTCGTGGCCCGGTCGAACTTCGACTAGGCGATTCCATCCTTTGCGAACTCAATCGGAGCTCGAGGTAAGCTTCCCGAATTTCCTATGATGCTCGTGTATGAATGAATTGATTTGATTTGGCTTGATTACGCATGTTCGAAGTCGACGGTGGCCGATTGTGCGTAGTTCATAGCTCGTGATTCGCCCGATGAAATTGCTTGATTTTAAGATATGTTGATTGGCACGTCGAGTTGAGTCGATTGGAAGTAGTTTCGCGTCATTCCGGCGAGATCTCACCGTTAGATCTCGCCGAAGAAGCGTCAACCGTTGGTTCGGTCGTCATCGAGAGGTAGAAGACGGGCGAGGTGGCGGGGTCAACGAGTCAAAGTCCGAGGTGTCAAGTCGTGATAGGTCCAGCTCAATGTCCGGTCGGCTCGGCCGTTGGCGCTAATAAGCTGAGTCGGATTTGATCCGACGGTCATGATTAATAGGTTAGTTTCATTCTAGGCCGTTAAATCAAATTTTTTGTAATTTTTGATAATTCATTTATTAAATCGAAAATAAAAATGGAAACGGCGCCGTTTAGGTTAATGAACGAGCGACGTCGTTTAGAGTATACAGCCCGATCCAAGGCTCGTTTCAATGCATAGGTTGGGCATGATTCGGTGTGGCGAGGCGCACGTAGGCACGGGCGAGCGAACGATCGAGATCATTTCTAGGATTAATCGTGGTCGTCCGTTTAATTTCGTATTTTCGTATATTAGAAAAATATTTTAAAAAATAAAAACAAATTAGAATAAATAGTAAACGGTGTCGTTTAGGTCGAGCAAGTCTCGAGTCGAGTCGGGGTCGGGTTGGCGGACGTTGACCGAGTTGACCTTGGTCCAAAAAATTAATAATATTCATAAAAAATTCATAAAAATTCTCGATTTTCCCAACAAATTTCTAAAAAATGTCTAGATCGATTCGGCACTCTTCTAGTCCGGATCGAAAAATTTTGAAGTTCCGAGGGTCGATTTACATAGATCCGGAAAATTATTGCTTTTCGAAAAATAAATAAAAAATAAAAAAAAATTAGAAAAATTCCAATAATTCTGAAAAATCACAAAAAATGGGAAATGGCCACGTTCAATTGGCCCGACCCTATTTTGTGGTGTTTGGGTCCCGAATCTTCCAAATGACCATTTTACCCTTCTAGGTACTTGGCCCCCAAAAAAAATTTCGAACCATTCCGAAACTCGAATAGATCTTTCTTTGGGCCGATAAGGCCATGCTAGACATGCCATGCTCGTTGGATTGCTTGATTTGATTGTGATTACTCATGATTACGCATTTAATTTTCCGATTGTGATTGGTAGGATGGAAATTCCCGTTTGCATGACAACTTTTGATCGTTAGAGCCTACCTCACCTTGAATATCGTCTCGCATGAATTCTTAGGTTAGAAAATCACTCAACTTCGGTAATCGAAAGGGCGTCAATGTAAATCTTGGCGTAACCAAGTCCCCGGACCCACTTGTCCGATTTTCGTAGAATCGAACGGTTTCTCTCGACCGCTCAATAGGGTTCCCGATCATACCCTCCAAAAATTGATCGGTGGCGACTCCACATGAATGTACAATGCGCATATGTCACTCGACCACACTAAGGTCGTTCTCGATATTTCTAAATTTTTCTTCAAGCCGCGATTCGAGTAATGGGTCTCGGGAGGGACCCGAGCGCTAAAATCCACCGCCAACTGGATCGAAGCGCGGCTCTTTAACCCCCTCACCATTTCGCGCGCCGAAGGGAGAGGAAGAGCGGGTCGCGATAGACCGGCGACTCCGTTGGGGAAAATGATTGCAAAATATTAAGAAGACTTAAGCCGATGAAAAAGTTGAGTGTTTTTATAACCTTGTTTTCTGCAGATGCTCTTGAAGGCGAGGTACGTACCATAACGAAAAGTGTTAAATGTCGATGCGAGATGGGAGTTATAAGGGGTGGCGTCTATGCTAACATATTTTGTGCGAATATGGTGTTTCGGATTTTGTGTGTTTATTTATGCACATATTAAAGCGGTGTTTGATATAAACTGTTGTGCATGCCTTGCATATTTCTAGGATCACGACACTTTGCACACACAAAGCGCCTAAACCCAAGCCGCGAATCACCCTTTTAGGTCGCCTTAGATAGGGATTGGTATGCAAAACTCCTGTGTTCGATTGCACTAGGGTTGACCATATTTAATCCCGCTCGCTATGCGAGGTTGATGATCCTACCCACTTGTTGTTTGATTTTGCTTGTGGGCGGCTCATCAATTCGTATAGCGGGAGCCTTTTCAAGTTCATACCCGCGCCTTTTTTATTTCTTTAGAGTTAAACCTCACTTGTCTCATGCGCATGTGGATGGAAGGTTGGTATACCTAAAACCAAAAATAAAAAAGAGAGTAACATCGATTGGTAAGGCTTTTTCCCTTCTAATTTGAGCTTGTAAATTTAAATTACGCACAACATGCATCATCACGAGCATATCATAAAGGATTGTAAAGTTGTTTAAGTGATTGTGGTTGAAGGTCATTCTTTTTTGGCTAGATGGCACCTCAAGGTCGGACCGATATCCCCGATGTTTTCACGTGGGAACGAAGGATCATTCGACGCAAGGACCGAGAGCAGGATTCATTCAAAGTCGTTGGATTTGTCCACGGGAGGGAACTCAATGGACGCAACCGCATCCGTGGTGAAAATTGTTACTATACGAGTTACGCATGACATTTGGAGCTCAAATGCGGAAAAGAAAGGATCCAAGAGCTATACGCGAAATTGATGAGGCGACCTTGCGCAATTAAGACGGCCCCAAATCATTCTCCAATCAAGAAAATGGAAGTTGTTGTCATATCCTCCGATGATGAAGAAGATGTTGAGCCTCCCGAGTTGATAGAAATATCATCGGATGAGGACGTCGTTTCGACTAGTTAGTTTTGGTCATACTTTAGGGCATTCTTTAGAGTTTATTACATTTCCTTCGGGGTTTGTTTGTGCATTTTCTTTTGACATGTATGGGTCGAACACCTTTAGATATCTTTATATCCTGCTTCTTTGGAATTATCTCGTATTAAGATTGTGAGTTTTATGAGTTGTCAAACTCAAAGTTGTAATAATGGCTTTATCCCCCAATTACGCTTAAACGATCATAATCAATTACATGCCATCTTTAGGTGGGATTTGGTCCATAACTACCCCATTTGGTTTATTTTAATCGGATGGGAGTAGTTGACCCTCATTTTACTAAAGGATGCCTTGGAATTTGATTAGTGCATTTGCATCACATTTCATGCATATCCATCATAATTCGTGGTAATTGACATTATAATCATCATTTTGCATATTCTAGATCATGGGGAATGGAGATATCAAGATCATCCCGGTGCCGCGCAAAGAGCTTTCTCAATGGTGGGACCATCTCAACCCGATTAACAAAGCATATGTTGAAGGACGTTTGGGCCGACTAGTAGATTTGATCGAGAGTAGAGTATCAACCGGCCCTTATTCAAGCCTTGGCCGGGACATGGGATGCACACACGATGACTTTTAACTTCCGGGGTCTCGAGATGACCCCTACACTCGAAGAATATTTTGCTATCATCGGGGCCAACTTTGATGACCATATAGCTCAACCTTCTCTTGATATGCACTCTACCCTTTCTCTATCGAGTTTCCTTTGCCTCAAGACCTCCAAGATAGAAAAGGTCTACAAATCCAACTCCGGCAGATTTACTTTCTCATTCCTCTTTGACAATTACTCTTCTTTATCTCGCGATACCGATCATAAATCGGGAAAGGTGTTCGTTCTAGCTTTCTTCGCCTTCGTCCTATTCCCTACTTCTAGGACTACCTTCGACCCCTCCCTACAAGCATGTTACCGATGAAATTACTCTTACATGATCTTAGCTGAAATCTTCCTTTCTCTAAACCGTTTTAAAACCTCTAAAAAGGCCATTTTCCAAGCATTCAACGGACTACTTCATATGTGGTTCGTTTCTCACATAAAAACTTTCCAACTTCGAGTAGGATGTTATGAGATCAATGAGCATGTCATCCCCTTAAATCCTTCCTCAAGTGCCAATCCCTCATACCTAAACACTCTTTCAAGAAATGGGTTGAGCTTTTGAGGGATTTGGAGCCCGAGGATATCCGATGGCGTCCGACCCGGCCTAAAATCCTAGAGGCTCGACATTGCGGCGTTGACGATAGCCGTATTCCTTTATTAGGATGTACCGAGTGCGATGGCCTACTACCCTATTCTCGTGGTGAGACAGTTTGGTGTTTTGCAACAAGTGCCACCAGATTTTTGTCCTGAAATCTTCTCATTTGATATGGCACATGGAAAGCTCATTAGAGAAGCGAAGAAGCTTTATCAAGCCCGAATCAAGCTTATCCTTCACGTCTTGAAGAATTCTCCGTTGCAACAAGTTGAATGGCCAGACTATTTGGATGATGAGATGAACATACATAGGGCTTCCAAAGAGTATATTCGAAGTTCAAGGAGTACCGCAGATCATTGGTCGAGCCATACGTACCCGAGTGCGTATCTCCCCGCATTGAAGAAGTGGAATCCTATGTACCCGAGTACATAGTACCATATGTCCCAGGGGTGGAACTATATATCCCTCGAAGATCGGGAGCTCTAGATGTCCCAAGAAGGAGAAGATCCTTATTTGTGGGATTCGGACCGATCGGATGAACAAGAACGATTCAAGCATCCTCGGCTGGGATATATCCATTCCCCCCATTTAACTTTGCATATTGTTATCTTTTACTTTGAACAATTTGAGTTGTAATAAATGCATCTTGTTTCCTTTATACGCGTTGCATGCATACGTATTATCATGTAGAAAGTACAATTACCACGGATTAATCCTTTTAAAATTTCGAATTTCAACAATACTGATTAAATTCGTGAAAAACAGGTGACCAATAATCACGAGGACACGTAGCAAAACACGCCTAATAAGAATGGAACAAGAAGAACTCGCACCTCGTGTGGGTAATCCGGAGAATCGAGATGAATATGATAGCCACGATGGTGGCAGAGATGAAGGTAATGCTGTTGCCGATCAAGGGAAAATATCTTATCGATTCAAATTCTCAAACTCCTCCCGAGCGCATCGGATGGTACTGGTGCTAACTCGGCCCCCGTCGTGAACACCTCTCCAAATTTAGAAAGGCTGCCTAAGCACCCTCCGATTGTAATTGATCTAGAAAAGAAAGAAAAATAAGCCCTCAAAATGGAGGAAGAAATTAAGAGACTCGCCAAGATTGAGGAATGCTTGGCTAGCTAGGGATATGAGCTTTCACGCTTTAACATGGTGAGACAGCTTTGAAAAGATTGAGGTTCCTCTAATTACAAGGAACCTGATTTCATAAGGAAGTATAGTGGGACCGGATGTCCTAAGGCGCACCTAAAGTATTACCTACGCCGCATGTCTCAATTCTCAAACAATGTCCCGTTGTTGGTCAATACTTTTCAGAGAGAGTTTATCCGGGAGCAGCCTTAGCATGGTTTATTGAACTAGAACCCGAGAGGCTTACCGATTGGGACAAGTTAGCCGATGAGTTCCTTAGGCAATACAAATTTAACACTCGACGACCCTTGCCAGGGAAGACCTTTTGAGGACCACTAAAGGAAAGAACGAGGCCGTTTGCGCTTACGCTCAAAGGTAGCGAGCTCGGCCGTACAAGTGAAACCACTCGTTCCTCGAAGAAGAGTTGGTGGATATCTTCCTCAAGGAATTACCCTTTGAGTACTTTGACAAGTTGAACATCTTTGGGTGTCGGACGTTTGCACACCTAATCAAGGTGGCGAAGCATGATGAATGGGTGTTGTAGGAAAAGAAGATGCCTAACTCGTTTTTTAGATGCCAATACCCTATAAGAAGAGATATGGAGCAAACTAGTGATGTGGCGTTTGTCCCTAACCCGCTTAAATCGAAAAAGTTCTCACCTCTTACCCAAGGATCTTTTTCTTGGACCGTCCCTAAACCACCGGAACCAAAAAAGAGAAACCAGCCTATTTTTACCCCACTGCCTCGACCTTTATCTAAACTACTACCCATGCTGCTGGAAAATCGATTGGTTGCGAAGGAGCCTCCTAGAGTAAATCCTCCTAGGTTCGCTGGGTTTGACGAAACTCATACATGCGTTTATCATATGGGAGAAAGGGGGCATAATGTTGATAATTATCTCCCTCTTAAATATAGGGTGCAAGCCTTAATTGATGGTAAGGTCTTGGAGTTCGATAGGACTGAACCAAATGTGCAACAAAACCCTTTATCGGAACATCGCGAGGTGAACGCGATATTTGAAGATAATCTTGAAGAGATTCCGGAGTTCATAATAGACGTAAATAAAATGCAAGACATCCCGACCCCGGTTTCGCAATACCCCGATGAAGCGACTATTTCCAAGGAGAAAAAGAAGGCATGTCTGGAACGGCTAATCAATTTGGGCGTTATTGGGAGAATGGAAGACGCTACTTTCAAGGGAACCTATATAACCATCGATATGGTAGCAGAGGAATCCGTTATGAGAGCTACGAGAGGGAAGACTTGGAGAGTTCCTTCAAGATGCTTAATGAATGTCCAAGATGGCAAAGAAACCGAAGAGCTAGATGATTATGAAATCCGCCTAGAAAAAGATCGCCGAGGTGATAGAAGATTCATGCAGAAAGCTCTTCGAGGGGGGAGATAATTGACAATCTCGGAGAAAATAGCGGAGGATACAACTTTAAAGTTTTGTATTCGGCACCACCAAGCTTTTTCGTTGATTCGGGAGATATAGTTCTTAATGGTTGGGGTGGCGTGGACGACCCCGAGAGCGAAAAGTTCGTGGGAACGGTTGATGAAGTTAAGAATGAGGAGACCCCTCGGAATGAACACAAGAATTAAGAGTCAAATATGCGACTTTCTAATTTGGAGACCAACATACGCCATCCGACGAGTATGGTGGCGGAGTTATCTCAGCTAGCGGTCAAGAATAATACCACAATAGTGGAAGAAAGTATGCAAATCCTAGAGATACGCGGACTATAGAGACGCAGAACCGACGGATCGCATTGTTACAAGAGCAAGGTAATGATATTTCGAAGAAGGTGGATGAACTAAAAGAGTTGATCGTGCCGATCACCCGAATTAGAAATATTCGGCCCAAGGCACGAACACCGAGGGTAACTTTCCGCTCGAAATATAACGGTCTTGGGTGTCCTTTGGCACATATCTCATATTACCTCCGCCAAATGGTTGGTCATCATGAAGATGATGAAAAATTAATCCAGAATTTTAAGCATAGTCTAACTGGTCCCGCATTGGCTTGGTTCCAATCGATCGATCTAGATTAGTTCCCGAGCTAGGAAGAACTATTAGAGTACTTTGTGCAACACTTTAAAGCTGGGATTAGAGGGTATTTCACCAAATCCAACTTGTTGAATATCGAAAAGGAGAAGATGAGAGTTTTGAACTCTTCGCGGAAGATAGAAAAAGCATGCTATGATGGTGCAACCACCCCTATCGAAAGGGAAATGTTGGAATTTATGCTCAAGTCATTGCCGGCAGAATATTTCGACCGAATGTAAGCATATACATATTCCTCCTTCCAACACATGGTGGATGTTGGCATGAGAATTGAAGGCATATTCATAAAGGTCAAGAGGGAAAGGCAAAGGCGCTTTGACGAAGGAAACGCTGCTGATGCAACGCCCTGTCATGGACATAATCCTAAAAGCATTCATGAGGATGAAATGATTGGGATGGTGGATGTCCCGATCCGTTTTGTGATTAACCTTGAACAAGGTGGATGACTCGGGATGCCTCTAGTTTAGAAAAGCCGTTGGCACTTGGATTCATCCTGTGAAGAAGTGGCGGAAACTTCAAAAGGGCGGGACGATATAATCGGACCGGTGAAAATTAAACTTCCACCCGTAGAAGAATATAACTCGAAGGCGATACGTTGGGATTACGGTACCGGTGAGATTGATGCTGTTATGAGATCTGGAAGATGTTATGCTCCAAGGGAGATGGAGCCCGAAAGGAAAGCGCCGACGTCGAAAAAAGTCGAAAAGCTGCAATCCGTGGTGAGAACTAGTGAATATGAAGTCGTCGACCAACTCCGAAAAATGCTAGCACAAATCTCTTTGCTTGACCTCTTTAAGAATTCAGAGAAGCATAAGAATGCTCGCCCAACGTGTTGAATGAAATACAAGTTCCTAAGACCATCAACGAAGTCCAGCTAGAAGATTTCGTGGGGGCCATTTTATTGAAAGATCAGATTTTCTTCTCGGATAAGGATTTCCCGAGGGAATGGCGTATTCACAACAAGGCTCTCTACATCGCCGTAAGGTGCCATGGAAAAGAGGTACATCATGTTTTAATTGATAACGGTTAAGCTTTTAATCTATGTCCTCTAAGCACTCTGAAAAGCTTGAGGATAAGTGAAAACTTCATCAAGACATCCAAGGCGACTATTCGTTCATTCGACGGAATTTCCAAGAACATGGTGGGTGAGATTGAACTGGATATCTCCATTAGGTCGATAACTTTCTCCATACCATTCCAAGTGCTAGATATCTCTAGTGCTTTCACTATGCTGTTGGAAAGACCGTGGATCCATGTATCGGGAGCAATACCTTCTACTCTACATTAGAAGGTTAAATTCGTGGTCCAAGGCCGTTTGATCACTATTCATAGAGAAACGGGACATTGCGCTTCCTTGAAAGGAATAGTTCCCTACATCAAACCCCTAAAGGAGGATGAGCTTAGTTATCATACCTTTGATGTCATATCCATTATGCACATACCATCTAATGCAAAGATAGCCACTCTAGAGCTATCAAAACCTGCAACTATGGCCGGGAAGGTACTCCTTACAAATGGTTTCATTCCTGGCCTTTGGATTGGGGAAGTATGGCCAAGGAATTCGTAATCCCTTAAGTCTCAATTCAAATGATCACAAGGATGGTCTCGGGATACAAGGGAGTGATAAAACATGATACGGATCGAGGCCGAGGTCGAAACAAATGTTATGGAGACCAAGGACATCATGGACACCGAAATAGTCGCTTCATCAGCACCAATGCCTAGAAAGCTAAAGGGAAGATGTTCGAAAATCCCTTATCTCAAGTATTCTCCAGGAGGAGGTAAATGGCTTGAGGATGAAGATATTTCGATACTACGAGCCAGATTTATTCAACCCATTTCCGAACAATCAAGTAAATGTGATCATTGAATGGCTTGACGACGACTTTCCTACCCCCCGAGTAAAAGGCTCTTTCTGAACTTTATCCTTCACTGCATTTCTATTATTGCATTTGTTTCCTACAACTAAAAATTTTGATGTTTCTTCTTTTAAAGTACCATTAGATCTCATTTCGTGATTCAAAAAGTGTAGTATTGTATTGCCATTAGTAGCACCTTATCAATAAAAAGCATCTCCAGTTTTATTAAGGACATATGGAGTAATGATTGGTCCGATGATGACAATTGCCTTGACCATGAAACTTGAGGCCCGATCCGCCATGTGATTCTTGATTTTCTATAAAGATTTCTAGAAAGTCAAGGATTAGTTCTCTTTTCTTTTTCTTCAAAAAGGAATTTGAAAATGTTTTCTATCAAAATAGAGCATGCATTCTATAATTGTTTTGTCATTTTAATGTTCTAACCCTTCCCGATGCATTTCGGGCATATCATCCCTCCCATGCATAACAGGTTAATATGTGACTCGAGATCAGCTCGATAACTACTCATATGAGATTGACGAAGAAGAAATAGATGTGAGTGATATCAAGAGAGAATGGAAATGTTTTGAAGAGTCCAAACCTCCTATTTCTAAGAACCTATTATTATAAATCTAGGAGATTCAGTTTGTGTTAAAGAAGTGAAAATAGGGGGACATTTGTCTACAATCAACATATTGAGAATGATGGCATTGCTTAAAGAATATCGGGATATCTTCGTCTGGTCACAAATCCCGCATGCAAACCAGTTAACCACCACGCGAAAGAATGAACCTTGAGTTGTCCGATAAGATCAAAGAAGAAGTGATGAAGCTTCTCAAGGTGGGGTTCATCGAAGCCGTCCCATATGCTGATTGGGTCGCTAACATTGTACCAATTAAGAAGAAGGATGGGAAGATTCGAATATGTGTGGACTATCGAGATCCGAACAAAGCTAGTCCAAAAGACGACTTCCCCTTACCACATATTGACGTGCTTGTCGATAGCACCGCGGGCTTTGAACTGTTTTCCTTCATGGATGGCTTCTCGAGATATAATCATATTATGCTAAAAGAAGAAGACAAGATCAAGACTTCGTTTGTCACCCAATGGGGAATCTTCTATTACAAGGTTATGCCATTCGGATTAAAAAATGCGGGGGCAACTTATCAAAGAGCTATGGTGACTTTGTTCCATGATATGATACACAAAGAAGTGGAGGTCTATGTGGATGATATGATCACCAAGTCTAAACCCGAAGAAGATCACGTTCAAGTACTGAAAAAATTATTTGATTGACTCCGGAAGTACAAGCTCAAGCTAAATCCCGCAAAATGGGTATTCGGTGCCGGATCTAGAAAGTCTGCTTGGATTTGTCGTAGCGATCATGGCATCGAGATTGACCCTTCCAAGATCAAAGCCGTGTGGGAGATAGGGACTCCTTCTACTGTTAAAGAAATAAGGGGTTTACTTGGAAAGCTAAATTACGTATCCAGATTCATATCGCAATTGTCGAAACGGCAAAACCCTTCTTCAAACTCCTAAAAAAGAGCGCAAAGGTGAAGTGGGATTCCGAATGTCAACAAGCATTTGAGAAGATTAAGGAGTCTTTGGTGCAACCTCCAATACTGGTACCTCCTATCCCTAACGCTCCTTTAACCTTATACCTATCGGTTCATGATGAGTCCTTGGGAGCGTTACTCGCCCAAACTAACCTCAAAGATCGAAAGGAACGGGCCATTTACTATTTGAGCAAGAAGTTCACGGCGTTTGAAGCCAAGTACCCATCGATTGAAAGAACTTGCATAGCATTGGTTTGGGTTCTCCATAGACCGAGACAAAGATACCTTGCATTATCATATCCAACCGGTCACCGAAAATGACCCTATCAAATATCTTCTAGAAAAACCAGCTCTGTTTGGAAAGATGGCCAATGGCAAGTACTCCTTTCGGAGTTCGACATCGAACTTCTTCCCAAAAATCTTTCAAGGGAAGAGCAATTGCCAATATATTGGCTGAAAATCCTCCTAAAAGCAACCCCGAGCAAAATGATGGGGGCCAAATTTTGAACATATTTGAAGACAAATGAACAATGTACTTTGACGGCGCTGTAAATCTTGCTTTGGATCGGGTACCAGCGGTTTTAATATCTCCCCGAAAATCAACATTACCCCGTCTCGGCCAAGTTGGTATTCCCGTGCACCAACAACATCTTTGAATATGAAGCTTGCATCCTTGGATTACAACCGACCATTTCATTGAAAGTAAAGAAACTACTTTGGTATACGGGGATTCCATGCTCATCATCCTACAAACTCGGGGAGCGTGGAAAACAAAGGATCCCAAGCTTATCCCTTATCACACATTTCTCGAAGGATTGATCCAACACTTTGGTGAGATCATATTTGAGTACCTCCCATGAACTCGTAACCATTTTACCGATGCTTTGTCCACATTATCGGCTATGTTACAAGCACAAGATGGCCTTGAGATAGAGCCATTGAGGATTGACATCCTTAATCAACCAAAGCATACTTGCATGGTCATCGAAAGAGAACCCGATGAAGAACCATGGTATCATGATATCAAGAATTACCTACTAAAAGGTGAATTCCCACAAGACAGTTAGCTAGAAGATAAGAAATACATCAGCAAGATGTCTTCTAAGTTTTTCCTTAGTGGACAAATCTTATACAAGAGGTCTTTTGATTCGGTCTTGTTGAGGTGCATAAACGCCAAAGAAGTAAATCTCATCATGAAAGAGATCCATGAAGGAGAATGCGGGCCGCACATGAATGGTCATTTCATCGCCAAGAAGATCATGAGGTTCGGATATTACTGTGTGACTATTGAATCGATTGCAATCAACATATTAGGTCTTGTCATCGATGCGAGGTGTATGGAGATAGGATAAATGCGCCACCAAATGAATCGCATCGATGTCGGAACCTTGGCCGTTCTCTATGTGGGGGATTGACATGATTGGCCCGATTAACCCGAAGGCTTCCAACGATTATCGTTTCATTCTAGTAGCCATTGATTACTTCATCAAATGGATTGAAGCCAGCTCATATGTCAACGTCACTGCAAACAAAGTGTGGCTAAATTCATTAAGCGAGATATTATCTCAAGATATGGAGTTCCACGAGCAATCATTACGCATAATGGCTCCAACTCCGAACAACAAGGTTGTGGATCATCTATTGGATCGGTTTAAGATACGACACCTCAATTCCTCACCTTACCACCCACAAATGAATGGAGCTATAGAAGCGGTAAATAAGAACATCAAGAAAATATTGGCCAAGACCGCTGAGAAATATCGAGATTGGCACGAAAGATTGCTATGTGCTCTCATGGCCTATTGAACTTCGATTCGTACTTCAACTCGGGGCAACTCCCTACTCATTGGTATATGGCATGGAAGCGGTCTTGCCAATAGAGATTGAAATTCCCTCTTTAAGGATCCTTTCTTAGATCAAACTCTTAGAGGATGAGTGGAATCAACGAGAGGCATGAGCGATTAAATCGATTGATGAAAAGCGATTAAAGGCCATTTGCCATGGCCAAAGCTACCGAAAGAAAGTGGCCGAGCTTTTAACAAAAGGTCAAGCCTAGGAATTTTGAAGCGGGGATGCTAGTTGTAAGAAAGGTACTCCCAAATGCCCAACACTCGGGAGGCAAATTTACACCAAACTATGAAGGCCCCTACGTGATCCGGAAGGTTCTATTTGGAGGAGCTCTTGTTCTTGTAAACATGAACGGAGAAGAATTAACAAGCCGGTGAATGCGAGATGCCGTGAAGAAGTACTATCCCCGAAATAAAATCAAGTTTCGGATTGTTTGATGAGGGAATCTGAGTCACATAAAATTTTGCGTTTACATGCCATTCGCATACCTGCATTTGCATGTGTTTGTATTTTGCAGGAGGGCTCGAGTCATGAAAAATCCTACAAAACGATTGATCAAACAGGGAATCAACTTTAATTTGAGATTTTGAATGTCCGTAAGTGATTGGTTTCTTTTGTTTATCCAGGAAACGGGAATTAGCGTTTGAAGGAGACAAGTTTAAGTTTCTCTTCCTTTATAAAAAGATATTCATCTTCATTAAAAGATGCTATCATGCTTGACACTAAGAAAAATATTTGGATCCACAAAGCCGCAAGGCCTTTTAAAGAAACATCTCTTTGAAATTTAACAAATACCTCTTCAATATATCTTTGGTGATAAAAATTTCCGCAAATGGTGAATTTTGATGAAAAGCCCTGAGGTACTACAAAAAGGTATGTTTTGAAAGCCTTTTCAAAAGGATGATCCTTCGATGAAAAGAGCCAAACCTTATCCTCAAACACGACCATGATACACTTGAGAGATGAGCGAATATGATAGAGAGAAAAAGCTTAATCTTTGGACGTAGGGATCATTCACAATGGATTACATGGATTGAAAGGATGAAAGGCATTTTCATTTCAAAATTTTCCATACATACTTATATCCCTTGACAACCATTCCGAACAAAAAATGGAGAAATTTTTCTGAATAAAACCATGTCAAGAACCACCCAACACCGGGGCATATTTGGAGGTTCGTTGGTTGATTCCTTGGAGAAAAGATCAAGGTAAGACTTTATTGTGCTAACTCTGCATCAATCTTTTTGTGATAGCTTCAAGTGATTTCTTGCGGAGGCTTGGAACACCTCGAAGTGAAGAAAAGTACTTCATTTCTATATCCCCAAACACTCTATCCTTTGATAAGCCAATTTGAGCCTTTAATCTTTATTTCTAAAATATTATTGGTGATCACCTCCTTATACTGAGGCAAGACAAAGGAATTATCAGCAATAAGTCAAAAGCATAATTAGAGGAATTTCGATCTTGGTCTCGAAAAGAGCCGGTTTACGCGAGAAAATGACAAGAGACAAAAGGGCTAGAAAAATCAAAGTGCCTAGTAAAAGCAAAGGCTAAGGCCCATTTGAAACCATCTCGTGAAAAGAAAAAAAGAAGAAAAAGAAAAAGAAAAGCCCCGAGAATCACAGGAAAAGAGGAAAATCCTCGAAGTCAATCGAAGAAAGATATTTATGAACCTCCCTCAAAGCAAACAACTGCTGGTAAAGATATCAAGGTGATCACCCACGTTCACCCCTCTTTACGAAAATATGGCCTTTCCTAAAAGCCCACCTTAAGCCAAGATACAACTTATCCCCAAAACTTTTCCGATCTAAGAGATGTCTCAAGCTAATGCGAGAGATCACGCAAGAAGCTACCACTTAAAGAGGTAAAGTACAATCCTGTCTTATCATATCTTCGGGGTTCTTGACTTGTAAACTCGAAGAAGTTATTCTTGATGAATATTCCTTTCTTATCCTCAAGATGAATATCCTTTGATAAACGTTTGACCTGGCCTAAATCACGGTCCCTTTTAAATGCCTTCTCCGATCAATCGGATTGTATGCATTTCGAATGATCCCGAAACCTTAAGGTTAGGTCTTACGTGAGCAGATTCGAGTTTTGAGTAAAGCCTTTCCAAATGGTGAGAAACCCTCTTGGATAAAGGAAATCCTTTTGAAATCTTTTAAAAAAACCTTTTTGAAAAATACCCGGATCGTGATATTCAAAATTCATCTCCGGTAGAGATTTGAACATGAATGCCATTCAATAATATGTTTGGGCCAGCTTTCCCTGCAAATACAAGTTGAAAACTTTTTAATTGGGATTCCTAATTTTTTCCTCGAAACCTATGATCACCTTTTCTTTGTCATAATTCATGGGCCTTAAACCAATTGCTTTGCTCCAAAAGCAGTTCTAATGATGTTTAGTTGATTTTCCGCAGGTTTCCTAGTGTCTCCAAACCCTCGAATAACTACATTTTTAAAGATCCGACTAACTTGGATTTCCTATAGGTTTTCTAGTCTCCCCAAGTCCTCAGAAGTCAACTTTTAAAATCTAAAAATCGGGCTCGAGCTTCGTAGGTTCTTTAGTAATCCTAGGTCCTTATATGGCACCCTCAACTTTTAAAATCTGAAAATCGGGTTCGAGCTTCGTAGGTTCTTTAGTAATCCTAGGTCCTCGGATGGCACCCTCAACTTTTAAAATCCGAAAATTGGGTTCGAGCTTTTGTAGGTTATCTAATAATTCTACGTCATCAAATGGCACCCTCAACTTTTAAAATCGAAAATCAGGTTTAACCTTCTGTAGGTACGATAGTAATCCTTGGTCCTTAGATGGCACCCTTTTTCCTTTTAAATCTAAAGTTTAGTTTAAGTTCCCGAAGGATTCCTAGTAATCATAGGTCTTTGGAACAAGTATCCTTATTACCACTTTTGTCGATCCCGGAAGGAAGACATTAAGATAGTCTTTTAAATGGTGAACTCCTTTCTATAGGATAGCCAATTCTCTTAATAGATAAATTTTTTTTTTACATGATAGCCAATTCTCTTTTAAACGGTGAATTCATTTCTACAAGATAGCCAATTCTATTTTAATAGGTGAATTCCTTTCTACAGGATAGCCAATTCTCTTTTAAACGGTGAATTCTTTTCTACAGGATAGCCAATTCTCTTTTAATAGGTGAATTCCTT
The DNA here is from genome assembly GCA_021437795.1 of Rhodamnia rubescens. Taxonomy (NCBI): domain Eukaryota; kingdom Viridiplantae; phylum Streptophyta; class Magnoliopsida; order Myrtales; family Myrtaceae; genus Rhodamnia; species Rhodamnia rubescens. The sequence goes on along the minus strand of JAILYA010000002.1, from coordinate 12,624,825 downwards.
TCTACAGGATAACCAATTCTCTTTTAAACGGTGAATTCCTTTCTACAGGATAGCCAATTCTCTTTTAAATGGTGAATTCCTTTCTACGAAGGATAGCCAATTTTCTTTTAAACGGTGAATTCCTTTTTATAGGATAGCCAATTCTCTTTTAATAGGTGAATTCCTTTCTCTGAATAGCTAATTCTCTTTTAATAGGTGAATTCCTTTATACGAGGATAGCCAATTCTCTTTTAAACGGTGAATTCCTTTCTATAGGATAGCCAATTCTCTTTTTAATAAGTGAATTCCTTTCTCTGAGAATAGCCGATCTCCTTTTAATAGGTGAACTCCTTTCTATAGGATAGCTAATTCTCTTTTTAATAGGTAAATCCCTTATTACAAGGTAAACCCTTCTTTCTACCTTGAAACTGCTGCGAAAAGACACTACCATCGGACGGGCGTCGCTCCCTAAAAAAGACCTCACGAGCTATTCGAGAGGTAATCCTATACACTCGTCATATCAACCTCCGACCAACAATCTCTAGACCACCGACAAGTGAGCCATAGGTAAAACTCTCTCTCTCTCCTCATTTCTCTTCCACATTAGGAATGAGTCGAAGTGATTTCTTCATAAAATTTTGAACTTCAACAAAGAAAGGTAAGATGATTGAATGTCGAGACCGGTTTTTCTTAAATTTTTCCCAAGTTGAGTTTATTAAAGATTCAGGTGTCACATTGTCTTTGAAAGCAACCTCGACCGAGATTACTTTCAAAAAGGGGCATGCTTGACGCCCGATTTTTGATCAAGTATTTCTTAATTTTATTTCATAAAATTCACAAAACTTCATAAAAAGTCAAAAAATTGAAAAATAAAGTTTGTCCAAGCATAAGGAACCATTTTTGAACAAAAAATAATTTTTCATTTTTTTTGCATTTTTTAATATTTTTGGAAAATAGAAAAATACATGAAAATTCACGAAACATACTTCCCAAGGTCAAAAAAAATATAGAAAGATGTTCTATATTTTTATTTTAATTCCCTTTTCATATTGACCTCAAGAAAAATTAAAAATTGAACTCAATTTTAGGTGTTTCTTCACAACACCAATGGTTGAATTCACCTAAAAAATGAAATTTGAGTCTTTTTATTTGCAAATTTTGCATGTTTTGAGTCAAGACATTCAATCATGGTCCTCTGCAACTTCAATTTGATCAATTTCACCCTCAATTGCACGAATTACACGGATTGGGCAAAATACCCAATTATTCTTTGCAATTTAGTCCATGGGACTTTTAATTTTTGAAATTACTTTTAATCCAAGGACTTTCATGGAAAAATTGGACTACCTCTCGGGGTTTTCATAAGTCCCGAATCGATTGGCGAGGTGGTTTGATCCAATTTGATCGTTTGGGCACCCAATTGAACTTTTCCCCGATTTGCAATTTTAGAAAAATTTGGGGTTTTTATAGAAATTGGTGGAAAACTTTGGGAAAAATCACATCTCTAGATAGAATTTAAGCTCCTGAGTTTAATTTTGAGGTTTAATTGTAAACATTCCCCTTAAAGTTTGATTAATTTCAAAAATTGCAAGTCCGAACCGGTTCGGATCGGTCCTAACCGTCTGTCGGACCGGTCTAACCGTCGTTCGGACCGGTCGACCGGTCCAAACAGTTTCATCTTCCTCCGAGTACACGCCATTTTACAGGTTTGAAGGCCGAGATTCGGAGATCAAATTGGACGACCAATTGGCTATAATTGGAGAAGCTCGGGAGGCGTTACTGTTCACCAAGCTAATATGTGCCGATTGCTATCAACTTTGGGACCAATGGTCGCCGGGGCACGGCGGGGCGGCTGTCAAAGCCTCGACATTCCGAAAAGTTAACATTCTTAAAAAGCGAGTGAAATTGGTGCTCTTTCGTGCTTAACGGAGGGTCTAACGGACTTGGACGGAATCCCAACCGATTCCGTCGCCGTCCGACGACCTAATGGCACGTGTAGGGCACAAAATTGGGAGTCGCAAAGCTCCCCCGACGCGCCAAATTTCAAAACTGGTATAAAAGGCCAAGAAGCTTCGCGAAGTAGAAGGAGGCTCATTCGTGCTCGCCGAGAAACGAGAATAGAGAGAGAAAGAGAGAAAAGGTAGAGATAGAGAGTTTCGCGATCAACACCGCCGCTCGTGCGGATTTTGAACCGTGAGTTGCTCGTTCGGCCAATCCAGGCTGAATCGAAGCTCGCAATCGCCACCGAAGCTTGCTCGAGCCGAGAAGAAATTATCGCACCAGTCCAATCCGTTCGAGATCTCTACAAACGGTGAGTCGGCCTCTCGATCATCTCTCTGTGTGTTCATGGTGTAGCACTATCCCAAGCCCGATCGGTTGAATTAGTGTGTGCGATTTGATCTTCGAACATCACTGCCTACAATCGCATCTTCCTTTTGCATTGATTTTGCTCGAAACACCTAAGTCGAGCCTTCAACCGATCGCGGCATGGTCGAACTTGGACCAAAGCGATTCCAGCCATTGCGAGCTCAATCGGAGCTCGAGGTAAGCTTCCCGAACTTCCTATGATGCTCGTGTATAAATGAATCGATTTGATTTGGCTTGATTCTCGCATGTTCGAACTCGGCGGTGGCCGACTATGCGTAGTTTATAGCTCGTGATTCGCTCGATGACATTACTTGATTTTAGGATATGTCGATCCGCACATCGAGTTGAGTCGATTGGAAGTGGTTTCGCATCATTCGGCGAAAATCTCACCGTTAGATCTCGCCGGAGAAGCGTCGGCCGTTGGTCTAGTTGTCGTCGAGAGGTAGAAGAAGAAGGCGAGGTGGCGGGGGTCAACAAGTCAAAGCCTGCGGTGTCAAGTCGTGATAGGTCCAGCTCAATGTCCGTCGGCTCGGCCGTTGCGTGATTAATAGGTTAGTTTGATCAGGCCGAGATCGTTTTTGTAATTTTTGATCTTATTAAATCGACAATAAAAACGTGGTTAGGTTAATGAACGAGCGGCATCGTTTAGAGTATACGGCTAGATCCGGTGTCGTTTCAATGCATAGGTTGGGCGTGATTCGGTGTGGCGAGGCGCACATTTTCGAATAGCGGCGAACGAACGATTGAGATCATTTCTAGGATTAATCGTGGCTGTCCGTTTAATTTCTTTATTTTCGGATATTAGAAAAATATTTTAAAAAATTAAAAAAAATTAGAATAAATAGGAAAGGGTGTCTTTTAGGTTGAGTGGGTCTCGAGTTGGGTCAGGGGTCGGGTTGGTCGGGTGTTGACCGAGTTGACCCTATCCGAAAAATTAATAAAAAATTCATAAAAAATTTCTAAAAATCCAAAAAAATCAATAATATTCATAAACAAATTCATAAAAATTCCCAGATTTTCCCAAAAAATTTCTAAAAAATGTCTAGATCGATTCGGGACTCTTATAGTTTGGAGCAAAAAATTTTGAAGTTCCGAGGGTCGATTTACATAGATTCGGAAAATTATTGATTTTTGAAAAATAAATAAAAAATCCAAAAAATTTTAGAAAAATTCCAAAAATTCTTAAAAATCACAAAAAAATGGGAAATGGCCGCATTCAACTGGCCCGACCCTATTTTGTGGTGTTTGGATCCCGAATCTTCCAAATGACCATTTTACCCTTCTTGCTTGATTTGATTGTGATTACTCATGATTGCGCATTTAATTTTCCGATTGTGATTGGTAGGATAGAAATTCCCGTCTACATGACAACTTTAGATCGTTAGAGCCTACATCACCTTGAATATCGTCTCGCATGAATTCTTAAGTTAGAAAATCACTCAACTTCGGTGGCGAAAGGGTGTCAATGTAAATCTCGGCGTAACCAAGTCCCCTGACCTACTTATCTCGATTTTCGTAGAATCGAATGGTTTCTCCCGACCGCTCGATAGGGTTCCCGATCATACCCTCTAAAAATTGATCGGTGGCGACTCCATATGCATGTACATCGCGCATATGTCACTCGACCACACTAAGGTTGTTCTCGATAATTCTAAATTTTTCTTCATGCCGCAATTCGAGTAATGGGTCTCGAGAGGGACTCGCGCGCCAAGATCCACTACCAACTGGATCGGAAGCGCGGCTCGTTAACCCCCTCACCATTCCACGGGCCGAAGGGAGCGGAAGAGCGCGTCGCGACATCATGATGTGATTAAATCGTGTGGTCCCGATTAATTATTCCTTTAATGTGATTTAATCATGTGGTTCGATTGATTATTGCTTTAGTATGATTTAATCGTGTGGTTCCGATTGATTGTTACTTTAGTGTGATTAAATGGTGTGGCCCCGATTGATTGTTGCTTTAGTGTGATTTAATCATATGGTTCCGATTGATTGTTGCTTTAGTGTGATTAAATCATGTGGTCTTGATTGATTGATAGGGAAGATTAATAATATCGTGTGGTCTTGATTGATTGATCAAGAAGATTAATAAGATCATGTGGTCTTGAAGGATTAATCGAGTGGTTCGGTAAGATCGTGTGGTCATGATTGATTAATCAAGTAGATTAGTAAGATCGTGTGGTCTCGATTTGTCGATCGAGTGATTTGTTTTGATCGTATGGTCTTGAATTGAGAATTGAGTAGATGATATGGTAAATTGTAACGATAACGATTGATATTGTTGGATATATGGTTATTTGTGTGGAGAATTGCGTATATGTAAGCATATTATGCCCTGAGGCATTATTACACGGGGTTTTGCAGTCATCTTAAGGCGTTAAACGCGAGATGCTAACATGAGGAGTTATTACGCCGGTTATACTCGGCCTTATGCGTTATTACGCGGGTCCGAAGTATTATTATGGCCTCGAGATGTTATTACGAGGGTCCGGGGTATTATTATGGCCTCGAGGCGTTATTACGCGGGTCTTGAGAGTGATTATGATTGCCCGAGGCGTTATTACTCGGGTCTATCCTTATATTGTAACCTCGATACGTGTTACGCGGGCTTTTTAATAACTTAGCCTTGATAAAGGAGTTGTGATTTGTCACATCTTGAATCATACAAGCACGCCAACATCCCACATGGCAATAATAATATACAAATTCCCAGGAACCGGTAGCCAACAAAATCTAGATAAATGTAAATGAAAAACGCATGCGGAAGAGAATATAATCCCCGTACAAACTTACTAAAGATAACTCAAGATAACAACAAACTTTATATTACAAAAGCATCGAAGTTCTTTACAACCGACCAGGATCATGGGGTCAATATACAACATACCAGGTGGGGGTCGAAAGGAACCAAGGGATTAAACCAAAAGACAACCCTCTAGGTCCTTCTAACATGCCTCTATCTTAATAGGATATCCAAAAATGAATCCAACCTCTCCCATGACTACTAGTTAGTGTCTCTACCTTCGGACTCATCATTGTCAATGACGGGATCATACTCGAAGAGCTATCGGGGTCTATCTCCATGGAATCTTCTTGTTCGTCTTCTTCAGATTTATACACCTCTATGACTTCCATATCCTCCTCAACGATCGGGACTTTTTCGAGATGTTCCTAGATCCAGCTACGAGTTCTCCATGTCACCTTCCACAGGGGCGAGGTGACACCACTCAGGAATTTCGTCCCTAGGTATCTCGGACGGCTTCGGAGGTGCGGTAGTCAAATCCCCAAAAAAGTAGTACCACGACTTTTAGCGGTGAGACTTCCAATACTCTCTCCCTTCATCAACCCACACTATAGTCCCTTTTCGAATATACACCCTATCCTGGCTTCTTGGGAAATTCCTCGACGGATGTATCCATATCCATCGGGCGCCAAAACGTACGCGAGGCATAGTAAAGGATTGGGTTTGAAAATGTTAACCCACGACGGGATGAGAATAAATCCTAGTAAGAAAATTCCTAAACCTAGGTTAGGGTGATAGTGCCTTCGGATACATCCTAAGCATTCAAAGTTATAATAACTAACCAACTCAACTAAAGGCACTCAATCATAAAATAAGAATCAAAGTCATATATCCAATTGAATTAAATGCACATCATTCCTCGAATCTCAACTCATTTCTCAAGGTTATAATATAAGAGCAGACTCGGGTAATAACACCTCGAGGCCATAATAATGCTCCGGACCCGCGTAATAACGCCTCGGTCGGTATAGTGGCTTTCAAGACCCACGTAATAACGTCTCGGGCCATATAGTACTCTAAACCCGCGTAATAATGCCTCGGATCAGTATAACCAGTGTTTAACGCCACTAGGGGTGTAAATGACCGAAATGCCCTTTGACCAAATTAAAGATATTGGCATTTCCTAAGGGTAAAAAGGTCATTTTCCAATTTTAGTCCAGATTTCACTTTTTTGAACACTTTTGGGTGAACCGCGAAATACCCATACTCTGGATGAGGCGATGTCTAAAACATTGTTATTGGAATCCTTGAAAATCCGATATGCATTTCAAGTCCAATTCATAGTCAATGTTGATCAATTGTAACTTCGAGTGTATTTTAAACAAACGAGCGGCTTTTAGGAGTTACACGTATCGACCCGTGATTATCATCATGTTTAAGAGTTACTCAAGCCATGGCGACCTTGGTTGTTATGTAATTACGAGGGTCAATCACTAGTTCCGATGGACACTATCAATAGAAAATGATTTAGGGACGTTCGGAACCCATACATGGAATCACCCGTGATCCAATTGTAAGATATTAACAATTTATCCTTTAACCGCTCTAAGATAGGCCTATAATGGTCCAAAATATTCCTTCGGCAATCCTTATGGCCAAAGAGTCGATCCAAGATCAAATTCTTAGATCCAAGATCAAGTTCTTAGGTCACGTATTTGATTTTCCTAACTAGCCATTCCCTATTGGTTAGTCATCTCAAGAATGATTAAATCCGAGTGAAATTTAACCGAAATATATCAATGAGATATTTCATTCATTCACAACTTCGAAAGTAGGTCGAAATTCGGGATGTCACATGATTCGAGGAATGATATGTATTTGATTAAACTGGTTATATGATTTTGATTCTTGTTTATGTTGGGTGCATTTAGATGAGTTTATTGGTTACTATAACATTACATGCCTAGGATGGATCCGGAGGTATTATCACCCCGACCTAGGTTTAGGGACGTACTTTGCTGAGATTTATTCTCACCCCGTCGTGGGTTAACATTTTCGGACCTAGGGACGGGATTCCCGAGTGGTGCCACCTTGCCCCTGTTGAAGTTGAAAAGGATAACTCGTAGGTGGGTCTAGGAACATTCTTGGGAAGTCCTCGGCCATTGAGGAAGACATTGAGGTTATAGAGTTATCCACGTCCGAGGACAACGAAGAGGAAGATCCCATGGTGGTTGGTTTCGATAGCTCTTTTGAGTATGACCCACCCGAGGACGAAGGTGGAGCTACGACAAAGTGATACTGACTAGTAGTCATAGGAGGTGTTGGATTTCTTTTTGGATGTCCTCCTAGGGTAGAAGCGTAGTAGAGGGACCTAGAGGGTCGACTTTTAAGGTGGTCCTTTGTTCCCTTCAACCCCTACCTTGTATTATATATTTTGTTCATAATCCTGATAGTATGTAAGAAACTCCTAGTATTGTATGTTATGTAAAGTTTTTGTCATCCCGAGTCATCTTTAGTATTTTGTATGGAGTTTTGTATTCGCTTTCGCGTGCGTTTTCATTCGCATTTAGTTCGAATTTGTTGGCTACTTGGTTCTTGGGAATTTTTATTTAAAGTGTAGCCATGTGGGATGTTAGGCGTGCTCGTATGGCTCGGGATGTGACGATTACTCAAGCTATGGCGACCTTGGTTGTCATGTAATTGCGAGTGTTAATCACTAGTTTCGAAGGACACGATCGTTCGAGATCGATTTAGGGACATTTGCAACTCATACATGGTTATACGGTGTCACTCGTGATCCAATTGTATATCGTTGGCAAAGCGTTCCACCTTCGCTCGTGGATCGGCCTATAATGGTCCAAAATATTTCCTCGACAATCCTTATGGCCAAAGGGTCAATCTAGGATCAAGTTCTTAGGTCCACGTACATGATTTTCCTAGCTAGCCATTCCTTATTGGTTAGTTTTCTCAAGAGTGGTCAAATCCGAGTGAGATTTAACTCGAAATACTTCAATGAGACATTTCATTTTTTCACGGCTTCGAAAGTGGTTCGGAATTCAGAATGTCGAATTTTTCCCCCTTATAAAAATTTCATCCTCCAAATTTACAATAAACCTAACTACTCAAACAATCGGGGAGTTGGCGCCTCATCACTTCTTCGCTTTCCCAAGTAGCTCCTTCCGTTCCATGGTGCTCCTAGATCACCTTGACCGGTGGAATTGTCTTGTTCCTCGTAACCTGTTCTTTTCTATCCTCTATTCGAATCGGCCTCTCCATATAAGATATCTTATCATCCACGTCCACGATTTCATGATCTAGCACATGGGTTGGGTCCGGCTCGTACTTCTTCGACATGGATACATGAAAGACGTTGTGAACTTATGATAAATTTTGCGGCAAAGCGAGACGATAGGCTAAAGTCCCAATCCTTTCGAATTGCTCAAACAGGACTACATACCTTGGACTCAACTTCCATTTATTTCCAAATCGAGATAAACCTCGCATTGGCGACACCTTGAGGAAAATGTGATCTCCCACCCGAAATTTCAAAGGTCTACGTCGTCTATTTGCATAACTCTTTTGACAACTCGAGCAGTTTTAAGTTTTTCTCTAATCACTTTCACTATCTCCACGGACGATTGAAGTAACTTTGGACCCGCTATACTCCTTTCATTAACCTCATCCCAACATACTGGAGTTCGGCAAGCTCTGTCATACAATGCCTCAAACGGTGCCATTCCGATACTCTAATGATAGTTATTATTGTAGACAAACTCGACCAAGTGTAACTGTTCTTCCCAATGTCCTTTAAAATCTATTACGCATGCCCGCAACATGTCCTCGAGTGTCCGAATCGTTCTTTCGGATCGTCCATTTGTTTGCGGATGATAAAATGTGCTATACCTTGTAGTTTCGTTCCCATAGCATTCCCAAGACTCTTTCAAAAAGTTACGTAAACTTAGGATCCCTATCCGACGTAATCGTAACTAGAACTCCGTGAAGACGAACTATCCATTGCGAAGTCCTTTTGCACTACCAAAAAATGTGAAGACTTATTCAATCCGTCGATGATCACCCAAATTTAATCATGACCTCTGTGACTTCTCGGCAATCCTATGACAAAGTCCATAGTAATATGCTCCCATTCGGGAATCTCTAACTATCGAAGCAATCCTCTAGGCTTATAGTGTTGTGCCTTCACTTGTTGGCACGTCAAGCACTTGGTTACGTGCTTGGCCACGTCCACTTTCATCCTATTCCACCCGTAATGCTGAAGCAAGTTCTAATACATCTTGGTGCTACCCGGATGCACACCAGAATCGCTATGGTGAGCTTCGATAAAATCTTCTCCTTAAGCTCCTCATCATTAAGTATACACGGACGTCCACGAAACTTCAAGATTCCATCCTCGGATAATTGAAAATCGGGCCTCCTCTTAGTTACATCCATATCCAAAATCTTTTGATTGTTAGGGTTCATAGACTGCGATGCCTTAATCCTTATCTAGATCTCATGTTCGATTCTTAAAGTAGTCAGCAAACTCGAGAGGTGACAAACTTCTAACTTAAACTCGGAATCCCTTAACTCTTCAAGCAAAATCTACTCTTTAATCATCAAATACGCGATGCTTGATTTCCGACTAAGGGCATCCGCTACTTTATTAGCCTTCCCAAGGTGATATAAGATATCATAGTCATAGTCCTTGAGCAATTCCATCTATCGGCGTTGTCTCATGTTTAACTCCCTTTGGAAAAATAAGTACTTCAAACTTTGATGGTCCGTGTAGATTTGAAACCTTTCTCCCCACAAATAATGCCTCCAAATCTTTAACACAAATATAATCGCCGCAAGCTCCAAATCGTGCGTTGGGTAATTTAGCTCATGATGCCTCAACTGTCGCGATGCATAGGCAACAACTCTCGCCATGCTGCATTAGGACACATCCTAATCCGTTTAGCAATGAGTTGCTATAAATCTCATATCTTCCAAGACTGGATGGTATCGTCAAAGCTAGTGCGATCGTTAATCTATACTTAAACTCTTGAAAACTCCTTTCGCACTTATCTGTCCATTCAAATCGTGTTTCTTTCTTCATTAACCGTGTCAAAGGAATAGCCATCGAGGAGAACCTTTCCACGAATAGCCTATAATAACCCGCTAGACCTAGAAAACTTTGAACCTCCATGACGGACGTTGGTCTTGGCCAATTTACAATGGTTTCAACCTTTGTTGGGTCTATTGAAATTCCATGCCCGGAGACAATATCCCCAAGAAATACTACCTGGTTGAGCCAAAACTCACACTTGTTAAACTTGACATAGAGAGAGTGTTTTCTTAAGATCCGTAGAACTATACTTAGATGTTGTTCGTGCTCTTCAGGGCTCTTTAAGTATACCAATATATCGTCCATGAACACAATAACGAATTAGTCCAAAACTTCTCTGAATATACGGTGCATCATATCCATAAAGACAGCTGGGTGTTATTCAATCTAAACGGCATAACGGTAAACTCCTAATCTCCATATCTCGTACGGAAAGGGGTCTTCGGTATATCTTCCTTCTTAATCCTTAACCGATGTTAGTACGTCCTCAAGTTTATCTTGGAAAACACTAATGCCCTTGCAGTTGATCGAACGAGTCATCTATCCTTGGTAATGGATACTTGTTCTTGATGGTTACTCGATTTAACCGCCGATAGTCTATACACAAACGCAATGACCCATCCCGCTTTCTCACAAACAAGACTAGCGCTCTCCATGGTGATGCACTAGGGCGGATGAATCTTTTGTCCAGCAATTCTTGCATTTGGACTTTTAACTCCTTCAACTCCTATAGAGATATTCTATAGGGCACCTTAGAGATCGGTTCCATCATAGGGGCTAACTCAATTACAAACTCCACTTCCCTTTCAGGTAGCAATCCCGCAATTCTTAAGGAAAGACATTGGGAAAATCGCGTACCACGGTTATATCCTCTAGCCTCGGTCCTTCAACCAACGAATCCATTACTACGGCTAGATACCCTTGGCATCCTTTATCTAACAACTTAGTCACTTCAAGTGATGAGATCAAAAGGATCGAGATCCCTAATCGACTTCCCACAAACTCATATCTAGGATGACCAATCGGATTAAATTGGATTACTCTGCTACCACACCCAAGACAGCCCTTTGTTTTCCCAATCTATCCATCCCAATTATAACATCAAATTTATACATGGTCAAAATGCCAAGTCTATCAAGACCTCCCTATTACCAATGGCTATCTTTCAATCCGAGCATTCCAAGAAGACTAACACTTTATCCTTTAAAGGGGTGGTGACATGCAATATACTTCTAAAGGGTTCAATTCAATTCCAGCTAATTTCACAAATTGTTCAAACGCAAACAAATGCAATGCTCCAGGATCAAACAAGGCATAAGCAATATGATCACATAAAGAGATCGTACACTGACCATGCTAGGCGCATTCTCTCGCCTCCTTATGCACTACAACACAAACTCTCCCTTGAGCTGGCATTCGGTTCTAATTACTCTGCGGGGCGGCTCCAACTTGAGGTCTTGTCTCGAGGTTACTAGGGCTGAAACTAGAGTCTTGTGGCTTGATCCGGGAAATTCCTTATCCGATGGTCATGCTTGCCACTATTAAAGCATGCTCCGGTCCTACTCGGATAAGGTCCATTTCCGTGCCTTCTTCCATAAATTTGACAATTTCAATTGGACTGATATGTTGACTTCCCATTACCTTTCCCGACAGGGAGGGACAAAACGTCGATTTCCCACCATAGGCCTTTTGCAAAAATGGCGGTTGTCCCTAGCAGGCACAAATCGCAATCCAAGTGGCAGCCCTCTCTTTCATATCATGTTCGACCATCCGACCCCTTTCATAAAGCTCATTGTAATCCCTTAGGTTCAAGAAGATCAACCGACTACGAAGCTCCGGCTTCAATCCGTATCGGAACCTTCTTGCTCTATCCAAAGAGTTCTAACCATCCTTGGTGCATACTTTGATAACCTCGAGAATTTTGCCTCATATTGATCTATCATCATATGATTTTGACGGAACTGTTGAAATTCCATCATCTTCCGTTCTTGAGCAGTTTCGAGAAATATTTCCATTAAACATGTCACGCCCCGCAACCATCGAATGCGCCAACATCTCTTCTCGATCGTTAAGTTGTGATGTCCTAGGATGCGTTACCGACCCGTTAGTTTTATCTTTTAATTAAACGCATGCGGAACGTTCTATTTTCCCCGCACAATATTAAAAATAATAGGGATAAAATAGTAGGCAATTAAGTCAATCAACATAAGAGATTATTTTATTTATTTACTGTTAACCCCGTGAGGTATATATATACACAAGCTCTATCTCAAGGCTACTTCTTAACCACACAAAAGATGCCGGTTTGGGGTCGGGATTAACAATACCCAAGCTACTCTAAAAAGAGACCAACGTCCATGTCCTTCACTTCACTACTCCACAATAAGGACCCGAAAAATGGTTAATAACAATGTGTGAGATATAAAATTTCCGTGAGTCAACGCCTAAGTCCAAGTAGGGTGCTGATTCGCTTAGGGCGGCCTAAACATATAGGTTAACTGTCGATAACAAATCAATAGCGTGCGACTAGCGCTACGCTCTAACTATCACGAATCGAATACAAACCAATAGTGAAACCTCAATCACATGATTCAACTACCAAACTCGGCATACTTTTATATCCAAACATTCTTGAGGATTGCCAATCAATATAATTAATTACATGAGCTAATTTATTTGGTTGTTCCCAACGTTGACATCACAATTCAAGTGTAGAACTCTAAAAGACGAGTATTAAAACTACACAATAATATTAATAAAATAATAAATCGATAGCTTATCGTCGGACCTTGATAGCTTATCGGTCAAACCCCGATAGCTTTTCGTTCACACCTCGATAGTTTATCATCCAAAACCTTAATAGCTTATCATCCAAACTTTGATAGCTTATCACCAAAACCTCGATAGCTTATCGTCCCAATCTTAATAGCTTATCACCAAAATCTCGATAGCTTATCGTCCAAATCTCGGTAACTTATCGCCAAAATCGATAGCTTATCTATCAAAGTTAACCAACCTAACCATGGTTAATAAAAAGTAACTATGGTTAACGAAAAGTAACTATAGTTAACTAAAAGTAACTAAGGTTACTTTAACTAACTAACCCAACCGCAGTCAATTAACTTAACCCAACCATCATTAACTAAACTAACCCACAATTAATACAAATTAATCAATCCCTAAACATAATTAACGACCTAATCGGAGATTAGGGGTTAACTCACAAATAACGGCCGGTAACGAGGAACAATCGGCGGGGGACGATTCAAGCACGACAACGGCGATCCTCGGGGCTCTCGGCCTCTCAACTCTGCAAGCCGATTGGTAACTTGAGCTAGGGGTGGCACGTGGCTCTAAGAAGACAACCCACAGCGGTGCGGTAACGAACGACGAATGGCGAACTTGAATCAACCCCAAACGAACCAGACTCCACCGACCAACCTTTGTTCTACTCAAGCCCACGAAAATTCCAGGGTTTCTTCGATAATCGGACCTAGATCCAAGTAGCCCACGATCTTATGCTTGTGTATGAGAAAACGGAGCTCAATTCGCCCTCTAGATGAGCTTAAACGAGTGATTTCTTATCGGGCGCGCGCAGAAATCTAAGAAAACGAGGGAGCTCGGGATGAGGGGGAGGTTTAGCCGAAAATTACAAAAGAGAAAGAGAGAAAAGAGAGAGAATGAGATAATATCTCCACTAGAGTTCTTGAACAAGCTTTGTTCAAGATAGAAACCCTTCATAAATAACATGCCACAAAAAGTCTTCTCCCATGATGGTTTCTTGACTTTTCTTCATAAAGTGAGAAGGGCATTTTGGTCATTTCTAAGGTAAGGGCATTTTGGTAATTTCACAAAGTATATAGTATGAAGTACTATACGCCTATTTGAGCAAGTATTGTATACGAATTCGTATAAATTAAAATTGGGCTCAAATGAATAGAGTTTGGGCATTAAAATAGCTTAATAGAATAAATTGGTAGGTCAATGAGGCGACGTCCAACAATTGTCCCATAATCCTCAAAAATCCATTATTATCAACCAGATTGAAATTCGTGGTTAAAAACCATCGAATTCATTTATCTTATAGATGTATAATTTTCGGGAAGTCACAATCTCCGCTCCTTAGGAAATTTCGTGTGACATCCCGAAAATTCAACATCTCGTAAGATAAATGAATTCAATGGATTTTAACCACGAATTTCAGTTTGATTGATAATATTGGATTTTCGAGGATTAAGGGATAATTGTTGGACGTCGCCTCATTAACCTACCAATTTATCCCATTAAGCCATTATAATGCCCAAACTCTATTCATTTGAGCCCAATTTCAATTTATATGAATTTGTATAAAATACTAGCTCAAATACGCGTATAGCACTTCATACTATACTTTGTGAAATTGCCCAAATGCCCTTCTTGTATTATTAGCAACAAAAAAAAAAAAGACAAGAAGCCATTATGAGAGGAAGACTTTAGTGGTAAGCTTTAATGAGGGATTCCTATCTTGAGCAAGGCTTGCTCAAGAAGCTAAAAGAATAAGATATTATCTCTTTGATATATATATATATATATATATATATATATATATCTCTCTCTCTCTCTTCTCTTCATTTTTTTCGCCGGCCATGTTCTCTCTCTTCCTCTCTCGCCGCTTAGCCATTACCCGATCGCTTTCACTGCTTTTTCGCCATAACTTCTTCATCCGACATCCGATTGAGTTTTTCCCGTAGGTCCGTTTGAAGGGGCAAAGGTCCGGACGAGGCAAATCGACCCGATTTGAGAGAAGGAGTTTTTGCTTCTGTTTCAACTGATTTTCACCAAAGGATTTGGCTAGAAATCAAGTAAGTTGGTTGCTAAACCTTGATTAGGTATCTAGGTTGCTAAGGGACTTGAGATTAAGTAGATTTGGGTGAAAAATTGGTTGTTTTTGGCCATTTTCATGCCTTGGCCGAGAATGAAGGGGAGGAGGAGAGAGAAATCATGTTCTTGAAGTGAATAGTGAAGTCAAGAGGATTTGGGTATGGTCAAAGTTGGACCATGGTTACTTTATGCAAGTATTTAATCATGGTTATGTTATTCCTTGACTCTAGTTATTGTTTTAACCATGGTTGGATTATATTCTAACTATAGTTACTTTATATGTGACAACATATCGTTATGCCACGGTATTAAATAAATGTGGTGTTACTATAGTTTAGTACTATAGTCGTGAATTAATTGTACGTTGGAAATTAATATGGTTTGGCCTGGATCAATTCCTACGTTAGTGTACTTTTAATTGTATGCTATTAATTTACTTTGCGTTAGTATAATATGGTCGCCTGGCGTGGATTGAATTCTATGGTAGCATAAATTAATCGGGTGGCCTCGATGTATTAATTCTCTAACGTGAGTGAATCACGTGGTTCCGATCGAGTATTTGCCCGAGTACAATTTAATCGAGTGGTCTCGATTGGGCAATTGACAAAAATTGGAGAGATCGCATGGTCCCGATCTTTTGTTGGAGAAAGTTGGTGAGACCGGATGGTCTCGATCCGCTAATCAAGGAATCTAGCGAGAATCACGTGGCAAGGATTGATCGATCGGAAGTATTTAAAGGAACGTGTGGTATCGGACGAGCGATCGAGAAATTATTGTGGTATATGGTCTTAAGTGGAATGAAAGAGAGGAAATGTGGGATTTTACCCTGAGGCGTTATGACGCGGAGTTCGTATTTCATAAGACCATATGTTGCCCGAGGCGTTACAACGCGGGCTTTATTATTATTATACCCCGAGGCGTTGAACACGGGGTTATGAGTATTATAATATCCCGAGGCGTATTACACTCGAAAGTATGAAAGTCGTGTTCAATTAAGTCGTCCGAGACCAAAGTGAGTCGTGTTCGACTAATTGTCCGAGACTTAATCCGGTCGTGTTCCTATGTGTTCGAGACCGAGATTTATGGGTCATATTCAATCAAGTCGATGCGAGGCCAAAGTGAGCCGTATTCATCCGATTGTCCCGAGACAGAGAAAGTATGAAGGTCGTATTCAATCAAGTCGCTGCGAGGCCAAAGTGAGCCGTATTCGTCCGATTGTGCGAGACCGAGAAAGTGTGAAAGTCGTGTTCAATTAAGTCCTTCGAGACCAAAGTGAATCGTGTTCGACTAATTGTCCGAGACTTAATCCGGTCGTGTTCCTATGTGTCCGAGACCGAGATTTATGGGTCGTATTCCTATGTGTCCGAGACCCTATATATATATATATATATATATATGGAGCCGTGTTCTATAAAGGTCCGAGGCTCAATGTTATGAACTTGTATGAAGTCGTGGAGTAACGTGGAATTTTCGGAGTAACGTGGAATTTTATACGATAGCCTTGAAGCGTGGAACGCGGGCTTTGGAGCAACGTGGAATAGTTTTTTTATTCCGGTCCGAGACGTGAAATATCAATATGAGGGTAACGTAGAATATTTGAGAAAGTGTGGGAATTTTCGGAACAAGTATGGAATATTTCGGGATTTATTAGTTGAATTATTGAGGTGAAGAAGGATATGTTGAAAAGTTGCTGTTTTTAAAACTTGTCTAGAGGCACTAGAGCCCTAACCTAGAGTTAGGGGCTAGCTTACCGAGATTTTATCTCACCTCGTCGTGGGTTTGTTGTTTTTCGGACACTCCGCATCAGCAATGAATAATCCGTCCGGGAGATTCGATATTCCCCAAGGTCATGGTACCAAGAGAAGATGGGAAGGTTGTAGAGCGATCGGATGCGAAACAGCCACCCGAGCTTGACGAGGATGAGTTGGAGGCGAGAGTCGATATCGTACCGGATAGCGAAGACGAGACCTAGGGTAGTTGGCCTCTTGAGCTTTTGTAGAGTATTTTCTTTTGGAAGCATAGGGGGCTTTGACCACGTAATCTTTTGTTATAGGTGGTCACAAGCTTGTATAGTGGCCTCTGAAGCCCTAGGTTTGAAGGTTGTAACAATTGTGTATATTTACATAAGTTGTTTTACCGTCCAAAGTCATCGTGATGTTAATTAATTTCTGTACGGGAATTGTTTCGCTTCCGCAAGTGTTATATTTGTTGGCCTTTGGATCCTGGAGAACCGTACATAGTATTGGCCAGGTGGGATGTCGACAGCTCGTAGGATTCGGGACGTGACATTTCGTTGCCGAAATTTGACCTTTAAACTACTTCCTTATCAAATGCAAAACTCTTATGATCATCATCTCACTAAACTATATGGCCTTATTACGCTTTCGCTACACACTCGATCACTTGTCTTCCAAAATTGCCACATCTCGTAATCTTAACGTTATTCTAGGTCTTCACCGACCTTTGTAACTCATAGATTCAATTGAAAATCACAATATGTAATCCAATCATAACTTACCATTACGAACCTTTCACGTTCGTTTTCACAACTCTTTGATCAACATGCCCGCCCGTGGTTCTGTTTGGTTACGATCTTTGCATAAAACACAATTTCGATCAAGTCTCGACGCAATCCTCGGATATCCGGGAATCAACCTCCAAGCATTCTCGTGATGCAATCTAGACCTCTGCAGGACACATCACCGCAGGCATATACAAAAAACACATCCCTCATACGGACAAGATCTTCTTCGGCAACAACCTGATACGCATCACAACAGATTGTCACCAACTTCCCACCAAGCAATCTAGGCATTTTCACATCATTGTCCATGGTACTTTAATTCATTCATCGTTCTCTCATTCACTACTATGATATTAGAGATGCAATGCAATGAATTTTCGAAAAAAAATATTTTTCACTTTGAGAACCAACTTTAATGTAATATATCTTTTAATAAAGTCAGACTTAGAACAACGCCTAGACCCACCTTTCAATGGGTAACTTGGTTCATTCCCGCTTCCAACGCCATCCTAGAAGCCTGCCAGGAGCCGCTCTTTATCCGGGTCTTCTTGCCCCGGTGATCACTCCCCTCCCTTATCGGACTGGGTCGTTACAGGACATCTCAAAATCAGGCACCTACTAAGAAGGTTCTATTTGACATGTCCCATACCACATCTTATTACGATTTATAGGCATCCTGTACAACTTGTCCCAAACCAAGCGACGGCTTATCAAGTTTGATAAAATAATGATATGTTCATGCGTGTACGTTTCTCAATTTTCGTTTTAATGCAATTAACACGTGCAATGCATGATCGTCCTCACTACTACTCATCACACAATACTCATTTCCACATCAATCCTTATCAATCGAAACATTCTAATTCCACAAGCGACCATCACATCTCAAAGATCGGTTGCCTAAGATTGATCTATAACCCGATGTCCGATCATTGACAATCTAGGATCACAATCATATAGTCCAACTGACCCTTTGTTCATAAGCATCTCACTAAATCTCAAGCATATTTACTAGCTCAAATCTACGCTTAAAACTTCTCGATTGTCATTTGCTTCCTCACGAATCTCAATCATATCACCACTCAGAATCGTCAATTAAAGTTGATACTAAAATCATTAGAATACAACACAAGTTCAAGCCTATAATCCTTGAGATTTAGTGGCATTACCTAATCCTCAATCTTGGGTTTCAATTCATCCCGAAATCTCCTTGCCCTATCCACAGGGTCCTTAACCATCCTTAGCGCATATTTCGACGGTTCGGCGAAATGCAGCTTAGTTCCTCGATTCTTTGTCCTACTATATCTCCTTAAGCCTCTAATGCTTGTAGAATCCCGTCCACTTTGGGATCCTT
This sequence comes from Rhodamnia rubescens, assembly GCA_021437795.1. Lineage (NCBI taxonomy): Eukaryota > Viridiplantae > Streptophyta > Magnoliopsida > Myrtales > Myrtaceae > Rhodamnia > Rhodamnia rubescens. The sequence continues at coordinate 12,605,894 of JAILYA010000002.1, read as the reverse complement.
CTACGTTGCCCTCCCTCTAAGCACTCTCTAACTACGATTACTCAATTTGTAGGAATCTTACGAAATTTTGCTTGACCAAAGTCGATACGCTAAGAGAACTCAAGAACAAGAACCCAAATGTCACTCAACAATCACAAGCATAGGGATTGATCCTACTAACTATCCCAAAACCCAGCGCACCTTATCACTCTAAGCTATGACCAAATGGTCCAGGCCGACCTTGCTCGATACCACTTAAATGGGGATGTCACGCCCCGCACTCATGGGGCGCGCCAACATCCCTTCTCGGTCGTTAAGTTGTGACGTCCCAAAATGCGTTACCAACCAATTAGTTTTATCTTTTAATTAAGCGCATGTGGAAAGTTCTATTTTCCCCAAACAATATTAAAAATAAAAGGGATAGAACAAGAGGCAATTAAGTCAATAAACATAAGAGATTATTTTATTTATTTACTATTAATCCCGTGAGGTGTATATATATACACAAACCCTATCTCAAGGCTACTTCCTAACCACACAAAAGATGCTAGTTTGGGTCGAGATTAACATTACCCAAGCTACTCCAAAAAGAGACCAATGTCCACGTCCTCCACTTCGCTACTCCACAGCTAAAGACCTGAAAAATGGTTAATAACAACGGGTGAAATATAAAATCTCCGTGAATCAACCCCTAAGTCCAAGTAGGGCGCCGATTCGCTTAGGGCGGCCTAAACATACAGGTCAACTTTCGATGATAGATCAATAGCGTGCGACTAGCGTTACGCTCTAATCTGTCACAAGATTAGACAAAACCCAAAAGTGAAACCTCAATTACATGATTCAACTACCCAACTCGGTATACTTTTATATCCAAACATTCTTGAGGATTGCCAATCAATATAGTTAATTACGAAGCTAATTTATTTGGTTGTTCCCAACTTTGACATCACAATTCAAGTGTAGAACACTGAAAGACGAATATTAAAATTACACAATAATATTAATAAAATAATAAATCGATAGCTTATCGTCGGACCGTGATAGCTTATTGCTCAAACCCCAATAGCTTATTGTCCATACCTCGATAGCTTATCATTCAAATCTCGATAGCTTATCATCCAAAACCTCGATAGCTTATCGGTCTCTCAACTCGATAAGGCGGTTGGTAGCGTGAGCTAAGAGGTGGCACGTGGCTTGAAGAAGATAACCCACAGTGGCGCGAGCACCGAATGACGAACGACGAAACATGAATCGATGCCAAACGAACCGGAACTCCACCAACTAGGCTCTATTCTGCTCAAACCCATGAAAATTCCAAGGTTTCTTCGACAATCAACCTCCGGATCCAATAGCCCTTGATCTTACGATTGCGTAGAAGAAAATGGAGCTCAATTCGCCCTCTGGATGAGCTCAAACGAGCGATTTCTTGTCGGACACGTGTAGAAATTCGAGAAAACGAGGGAGCTTGGGATGGGGGGAGGTTGGGCCCGAAAATTGCAAGTAAGAAAGAGAGAAGAGAGAGAGAATGAGAAAATATCTCCACTAGACTTCTTGAACAAACTTTGCTCAAGATAGAAACCATTCATAAATAACATACTACAAAAGTCTTCTCCAATGATGGTTTCTTGACTTTTCTTCATAAAGCAAGAAGGGTATTTTGGTCATTTTCAAGGTAAGGGCATTTTGGTAATTTCATAAAGTATAGTATGAAGTATTATATGCATATTTGAGCTAGTATTGTATATGAATTCATATAAATTAAAATTGGGCTCAAATGAATAGAGTTTGGGCTTTAAAATGGCTTAATGGGATAAATTGGTAGGTCAATGAGGCGATGTCCAACAATTGTCCCTTAATCCCCAAAAATCAAATATTATCAACCAGATTGAAATTCATGGTTAAAAATCCATCGAATTCATTTATCTTATAGATGTAGAATTTTCGGGATGTCACAAAATGTATCGATAAAGGTGGTCCAGCTTTGAAATCGTTCCTTGAGGAAAAACTCTTCCTCGGGTGGCCTTCCACCAATCACTAGCAATATCTTGGAGCCGGTATACTATTAAGGTCACTTTCTCCTCTTCGTGCACCCTAGAACTTCAAAGGCCTTTTCCAATTCCTCAATCCAACGAGGAAGAATCTCGGGATCACCTTTTCCATCAAACTTGGCATGTTTTAGCTTTCAAAACTCCTATACTAGCTAGTGCATCCGACGATTCTCATTGCCATTCCCTTGGTTACCATTAGCTCCGTTAGGAACAGCAGCCCACGCCTCACTGCTTGGGCAATAGTGGCAGCTCGTTCTTGAGCTTACCTACCCATCAAATTTTCAATTTCCTCTAGAGCCCTAAGGACTCCATCCACTCTCGGGTCCTCCAAAACTTGTGCCTTTGAACTAGACGCTCCTCTAATACCTCTACCTCAATTGCTCGTCCTCGATAAGTTTCACAACACCTAAACTACTATGATTTCACCTAGGAATTAGAGACCTAAGCTATCTACTTAAGTCTAGCAGTTCTACGCTACTTACCATAGCAAGAATCACAATCAAGGCAATCAATCATCATGTAGCAACCAGGAGTGTCACAATTGGAATTCACAATCATACCTTAAGTCTGCACGCATCCGCAACTTAGTATAACTATAATAAATCATTCCATTATCAATCAAGCATCCATCAAACAAGACTCGGTGCTAAGTAAGAAGCTCTATAGTCTTATAATCACCCATGGTGATGCCAATCCAACAAGTCAATCACGAGCGCCATTTCACACGACATGCATTTCGTGCATAACTCTAGCGAATGCCTAAGGTCTTGCTACCCAATCATCCCAAAGTCATCACTCATTATTACTCCAGGCCTCAATCAACTTGGATCGAGCTGACCTTGCTCGATACCAATAAAACGGCATGTCACGTCTCGAACCATAAGAGCGTGCCAACATCACACCGGCCACATTAAATACCAATTCACAGGAACTAGTAGCCAACAAATTCGAACTAAACGCGAATGAAAAACACATGTGGAAGCGTATACAAAACTCCATACAGATTACTAAAGATGACTTAGGATGACAATAAACTTTACATAACATACAATACTAAGAGTTCCTTACATACAATCAAGATCATGAAGTCAATATACAAAATACAAGATGGGGGTTGAAGGGAACAAATGACCAATTCAAAAGACAACTCTCTAGATCCCTCTAGTATGCCTCTACCCTAAGAGGACATAAAAAAAAACATCCAACATCCCCCGTGACCACTAGTCAGCATCACTACTTTCGGTCTCACCTTCATCCTCGGCGGGGTTATACTCGGAAAAGCTATCGAAGCCAACCTCCATGGAATCTTCCTTATAGTCGTCCTCGGACGTAGATACCTCTATAACTTCAATGTCTTCCTCAACGATCGGGGACTTCTCAGAACGTTCCTAAACTCAACTACGAGTTATCCATCTTAACTTTAATAGGGATAAGGTGGCACCACTCAAAGAATCCCGTCTTGGGTATTTTAGAAGGCTTCGGAGGTCCTATAGTCATATATCCCTAAGATGATAATACCAAGGCTCGTAGTGGTGAGGCTTTCAATATTCGCTCTCTTTGTCAACCCACATTGTAGTCCCTTTCCTAATATACACCTTATCTTGATCTACTTGGAAATTCCTCGACGAATGTGTCCATATCCATCGGAGTACCGAAACGCATGGGAGGCATAATCAAGGCTTGGGGTTTGAAAATGTTAACCCATGACAGGGTGAGAATAAATCTCGGTAAGTAAGTCCCTAAACCTAAATTAGGGCGATAGTACGTCCGAATCCATCCTAGGCATGCAATGCTATAGTAATCAATAAACCCATCTAAATGCACCCAACATAAAACAAGAATCTAAATCATATATGCAATTTAATCAAATACATAACATTCCTCGAAGCACAACTCCTTTATCAAGGCTAAGTTGTTAAAAAGCCTGCATATCACACATCGGGCTACAATATAACAATAGACCCTCGTAATAACGCCTCGGGCCGTCATAATCATTCTCAAGACCCACCTAATAACGCCTCAGGTTAGCATCTCGCTTTTAATGCCTCAAGATGACTGCAAAACCCAGCGTAATAACCCCTCGGGGTATAATATGATCACATATACGCAATTCTCCACACGAATGATCATATATCAAACAATATAAATCGTGATCGTTACAATTTACTATGATCTACTCAATTCTCAATTCAAGACCATACGATCAAAACAAATCACTCGATTAACAAATTGGGATCACACGATCTTACTAACCCACTTGATTAACAAATCAAGACCACACGATCTTACTAAACTTCTCGATTAACCAATCATGACCACACGATCTTACTAAACCACTCGATTAACCAATCAAGACCACATGATCTTACTAAACTACTCGATTAACCAATCAAGACTACACAATTTAACCACATCACAAGATGGATGAATCAAGACCACAAGATTTAATCACATCACAAGATTGATGAATCAAGACCACACGATTTAACTACTTGATTAACCAATGAATTTTCGAATATATAAAAAAATAAAATTTTGATCGGATTGCTAAGAATTGGTCTCTTCGTCCGATCCGATTGTCCATTTTGGTATTTAGATTAGACGGTCTAGTATTGGTCTTACTTTGATCATAACCGTAGATTTTAGCAATCAAATCTAAAGGCTAAGGCTTGGTCACCTGGTCAATAGGAACCATAGGATTAGGTATTAGAATTTTAATGTTATGATAAATAGTTTAAAAAGTCCAAACATTAGAAAATAAAAAATAATAATGCTGAACGATGCCATTTTATAGCCGAGTAAGTCCGGTCGCTCTAGGTTTGGATCAAATGCTCGATCCAAGTTGACCGGGTTAACCCTGTCCATTTTAATAAAAAAAAATTAAAAAATTCAGAAAAAATGGAAAATCAATAAAAATTTACAAAAAGTCCAAAAAATTTTGAAAAAAATTTGAAAAATCCCAAAAAAATACAAAAAATGGGAAATGACCACATTCAACTAGTTTGACCCCAAATTGTTATATTTGAAATCCCAAACCTTCCAAAATGACCATTTTATCCATCTAGGCATTTGGCCATCATATTTTCTTAACCAACCCCCGGGTCATAATTAGACATTCCCTAAATCTATAGGGCTATACTAGGCCTGCCATGTTGATCCGATCTCGATTGGTTGATGCGATTTAGCCTCACATATCATAGATTCATTGATATGCACACTTAATTTCGTGATTGTGACCGATGGGATAGAAAATTCCCATCTACATGGCACCCATAAGTCGTTAGAATCTATCTCACCTCCTTAAGCATCCGTATGAATTCATAGGTTAGAAAAACACTCGGTACCAAAAGGGCGCCAATAACATTCTCGGAGTAATAAAATCCCCAAATCCATTTCTCCCGATTTTAGTAGAATCGTTTGGTAACTCTCGACCATTTGATAGGATTTTCAATCGTACCTTCCAAAAAATGATTGGTGGCAACTCTATTAGCACGTACACTATACACATGCCACCCGACCATACTAAGGTCGATCACGATTTTAATTCCTTCCTATTGTAACTTGGGTAATGGGCCTTATGAGGGGTCCACTTTACAAATCCATCAATTGCAAGTTGGACAACGACGACCCATTAACCCTTCGATGGAGCGTTTCCCCTCACTTCCCAATGGGGTGGGAAGAAGAGGGTTACGATATGGTTATATTTAGAAATCTCCTTTTTTAGTTCCGAAAGGTTTGCGAAGAATTAACAAGTGTTTAGGGAAAAATGAAAGATGCCTTTTCGTCACTTCAATTCATGTAATCATTGTAAATGACCCCTACTTCCACATATTAAGGTTTTTCTCTCCACTTATCGCTCATCATTTAATGTGCATGGGACATATTTGGGATTAGGCTTGCTTTTTTTTCATTTGAGAGCACATCTTCTTGAAAATCAATTAAAATAATTCCCTTTGATAAACTTTAAGTCTTTTTCAACAAAATTAGACCCAATAGAGATTTTAGACATGAAGCTCATGTGCAAATGTATTTGGATAGCTTTAAAAAGAGATTTTTGGAAATGAGCTAGTTTCAAGATTTGAATAATTTTTCTTTGAGAATTTGAGAATTCAGATACCTCCAAGTTCTAAGAATTTTATGTTGGTGATCACCTTGGCATCATTACCAACTACCCGCTAGGGATAAACTTACATTTTCGAACATCAAAATTCCCCCTTTTTGTTGCTCAATTTCACTCAAGCTTTTCTAAAGATTTTTCTTTCTCTCTTTCAATTGAGAATTTTTCATTGTTTCATTTCATTTTTTAATAGGTTTTGTTCTTGCTTTTACTAGGCACTTGGCTTTTGTAAGCCCTTGATTTCTTATCATTTTTTCTCCGTCTGACGATTCTTTCTGAATTCATCTTTGAGAAGTTTTTAAACATGATTTCAATCAAATGTTGGTAAATCATATGCTTTGCCTCAGTGTATGGAAGAGATCACTAACGAGGGCTTAGAAATGAAGATTTAAAGGCTCAAAGTGGCTCATCAAAGGATAAAGTGTTTGGGGATAGAGAAATGAAATGCTCTTCCTTACCTCGCGATGTTTCCAGTTCCACGGGTTATCACCGGGAGCTATCACAAACAGATTGATGCAAGTTAGAACAATAAAGTCTTACCTTGATCTCTTTCTAAAAAATGTTAACCATGAATGTCACGCCCCGAATCATACGAGCACGCCAACATCCCACATGGCAATAATAATATACAAATTCCCAAGAACTTGTAGCCAAAAAATTTAGATAAATGCAAATGAATAAAAAAAAAGCATGAGGAAGCGAATACGATCTTTATACAATTTACTAAAGATGACTCGGGATAACAACAAACTTTATCGAAGTTCTTTACAACTGACCAGGACTATGGGATCAATATAAAACATACTAGGTAGGGGTCGAAGGGAACCAAGGGACCAAACCAAAAGACAACCCTCTAGGCCCCTCTAACATGCCTCTATCTTAAGAGGACATCCAAAAATGAATTCAACCTCTCCCATGACTACTAGTCATTATCACTACCCTCGACTCATCATCGTCCTCGACGAGATCATACTCTAAAGAGCTATCGAGGTCTATCTCCATGGAATCTTCCTCTTCGTCTTCCTCGGATGTAGACACCTTTATAACTTCCATATCCTCATCAACGATCGGGGACTTCTCCGGGATGTTCCTAGATGCAGCTACGGAGCTCTCCATGTCACCTTCCATAGGAGCAAGGTAGCACCACTCAAGAATTTCGTCCCTAGGTATCTCGGACGACTTCGAGAGGTCCGGTAGTCAAATCCCCAAAATAGTAGTGCCAACTTGTAGCGGTGAGAACAAAATCCTAGTAAGAAAATTCCTAAACCTAGGTTAAGGTGATAGTGCCTCCGGATACATCCTAAGCATTCAAAGTTATAACAACTAACAAACTCAACTAATTGCACTCAATCATAAAATAAGAATCAAAGTCATATATCCAATTGAATTAAATGTATATCATTCCTCTAATCTCAACTCATTTCTCAAGGTTATAATATAATAGCAGACCCGCATAATAACGCCTCGGGTCGGTATAAACGCTTTCAAGACACGGGTAATAACGCCTCGGGCCATATAGTATTCTAGACCCACTTGATAACACCTCAGGTCGAGTATAACTCGCGTTTTACACCTCAAGTTAGCATCCCGCGTTTAATGCCTAAGGATAAATACAAAACCCCGCATAACAACTCCTCGGGGTATAATATAATCTCGTATACATATTAACCCCGCATAATAATGCCTCGGGTATAACTTCCACAAAAGTATAATATAGTCTCATATACACAACATCCCCACGTAATAACGCCTCAGGGTATAACTTTCACGATTATCCTTGAATCTCCTAAAAAAAGACCATATATCAATATTTTCACTCGAACACTCGATCGAGATCACACGATTACATTAAACCTTCCGATAACCAATCTAAACCCCACGATCTTGGTAAACTTCCCGATTAACTAATTCAACCACACGATCTCACTTACTTTCTCGATTAACCGATTTGAGCCACATGATCTTACTAATCCTCCCAATTAATCAATCAAGACCACACGATCTTATTAATCTTCCCGATCCATCAATCCAGACTACACGATCTTACTAATCTTCCCGATTAACGGATCGAAACCACACGATCTTTCTAAACTACCTAACATATGATTTAATCATACTGAAGCAATATCCAATCGGGACCACCCGATTAAATCACACTAAAACGATCAACTAATTGGGACCACATGATTAAATCATCATAAAGTAACAATGAATAGGGACCACACGATTTAATCACATTAAAGCATCGATCAATCAGAACCACACGATTAAATCATCATAAAACAACAATCAATCGTAGCCACACAATTAAATCATACCACAGGATCAAAGAATCTAAGCCACATGATCTAATCAATCATGAACTCAATCAATCAAGGCCACATGATCAACTTCTCCCTCAAAATTCGGTCAAGACTGCTCAAGAACAAAACAAGCCAACTTTCAACCAAAACCAAAACTCTCCAATCTAACACAATTAGCATCCTAACAACCTAATCAAGGTTTAGAAGCTTGCTTACCTTGAAATCTCTCTAAACATTACGATCAAAATGTTGGAAAATTCGAGATCCAAGAGGCGGTACCGGCGGCTCCTTCTTGGTAGGTTTGATCCCCGGGGGTTCAGCGGCGTCGGAGGGCTCAACGGCGGTGGCTGGTGATTCAAGGCGGATCCAAGGTGCTTCGGTGATGGTTCGGCGGCGGTGGTGGCAACAAAAAGGGTTGCTCGGCCCGAGAAAAGAGAGAGAGAGAAGTGAGAGAAATTTGTCCAAGAATGAAGAAGATGAAGATGATAAGTGGATAGAATAGGTTAGGATATTTTTGGGGTGAGATATTTGCTAGAATTATTGGTCTTGTAATAATGAGATAAGGACTTGTGGGGTCCACCAATAATTCACTTCATTTCTCTCTTAAAACACAAGAAGGGCACTTTGGTAATTTGCTACACAAGTGGCCACCTTGTCCACCAATAATTTCGGCCACTAGGAGGTGTAAATGACCAAAATGCCCTTTGACCAAATTAAAGATATGGGCATTTCCTAAGGGTAAATAGGTCTTTTCTTATTTCCAATCTAAATTTCACTTTACTAAACACATTAGGGTGAGCCGCGAAATACTCATACTCCGGATGAGGCGAAGTCCAAAACAATGTTATTGGAATCGTTGAAAGTCCGACGTGTAATTTCGAAGTCCAATTCATGGTCAATATCGATCAATTGAAACTTCATGTATCTCAAACTAACGGGCGGCTTTTAGGAGTTACGTGTATCGACCCGTGATTATCATCACGTATAAGAGTTATTCAAGCCATAGCGGCCTTGGTTGTCTTGTAATTGGGAGGGTTAATCACTAGTCCCGATGAACACGATCGTTATAAAATGATTTAAGGACGTTTGGAACCCATATATGGTCAAACGGAATCACCCGTGATCCAATTGTAGGGTATCGACAATCGTCCCTTAACCGCTCTACGATCAGCCTATAATGGTCCAAAATATTTCCTCGACAATCTTTATGGCCAAAGAATCAATCCAAGATCAAGTTCTTAGGTCCACATATTTGATTTTCCTAACTAACTATTCCCCATTGGTTAGTCTTCTCAAGAATGATCAAATCCGAGTAAGATTTAATCGGAATGCATCAATGAGATATTTCATTTATTCACGGCTTCGAAAGTAGGTCGAAATTTAGGATGTCACAATTCTTCCACCTTACAAAAATTTCATCTCCGAAATTTACAATAAGCATAACTACCCAAATAAATAGGGGTGCTGGCGCCTCATCACTTCTTCACTTTCCCAAGTGGCTCCTTCCATTCCATGGTGCTCCCGGATCATTTTGACCAATTGGAATTGTCTTGTTCCTCGAACTTGTTCTTTTCTGTCTTCTATTCTTACTGGCCTCTCCACGTAAGATACTCTTTCATCCATGTCCACAACTTCATGATCCAAGCACATGGGTTGGGTCCGCTAGTACTTCCTCAAGATGGATACATGAAAGACATTATAAACTTGTGATAAATTCGGCGGCAAGGCAAGACGATAGGCTAAAGTCCCAATCTGTTCTAGGATTTCAAATGGGCTTACGTACCTTGGACTCAACTTCCGTTTCTTTCCAAATCGAGACAAATCTCGCATTGGCGACACCTTAAGGAAAACGTGATCTCCCACTTGGAATTCCAAAGGTCTACGTCGTCTATCCACATAAGTCTTTTGACGACTTTGAGTAGTCTTAAGCCTTTCTCTAATTACTTTCACTGCTTCAACGGATTGTTGAACTAAGTCTCGGGACTCGTTATACTCCTCTCGCCAACTTCATCCTAACATACCGAAGTTCTGCAAACTCGCCATACAATGCCTCAAACGGTGCCATTCCAATACTCTACTTGGTAGCTATTATTGTAAACAAACTCCACCAAATGTAACTGTTCTTCCCAACTCCCTTTAAAGTTTATTACGCATGCCCGTAACATATCCTCAAGTGTCTAGATCATCCTCTCGATCGTCTATCCATCTGTGGATGATAAGCGGGGCTATACTGCACTTTTGTTCCCATGGCATTCTCAAGACTCTTCCAAAAAGTTATGATAAACTTAGAATCCCTATCCGAAGTAATTGTAATCGGAACCCCATGAAGTCGAACCATTTGGCGCATATACAACTTGGCATACTTATCCATTGCGAAGTCCTTTCGTACTGCAAGAAATTGTGTAGACTTAGTCAATCTATCAACAATTATCCAAATCCAATCGTGCCCTCTCTGGCTTCTCGGTAATCCCATGACGAAATCCATTGTAACGTGCTCCCATTTACACTAGGGAATCTCTAACGGTCGAAGTAATCCACTAGGCTTACAATGTTGTGCTTTCACCGTTGACACGTCAAGCACTTGGCCACATACTTAGCCACGTCTACTTTCATCCCATTCCACCAAGTAGTGTTGACGCAAATTCTAATACATCTTGGTGCTACTTGGATGCACACTGTAGCTGCTTTGATGAGCTTTTGGCAAGATCTTCTCCTTAAGTTCCTCATCGCTAGGAATACTTAGACATCCACGAAACTTCAAGATTCCGTCCTCGGCCACTTGAAATTCAGATTTTCTTTTGGCCGTATCCATCTCTAGAATCTTTTGAATATCTGGGTCCACGAGACCGTACCACCTTAATCCTTGCCTAGATCTCAGGTTCAACTCTCAAAATAGCCATAAACTCAAGAGGTGACAAATCTCATACTTAAACTCCGAATCCCTCAATTTTTCAAGCAAAGTTCACTCTTTAACCATTAAATGCGCGATACTTGATTTCCTACTAAGGGCATCCGCTACTCTATTGGCATTTCCTCGGGTGATATAAAATATCACAATCATAATCTTTTAATAGTTCCATCCGGCGGCGCTGCCTTATATTCAATTCCTTTTGGGAGAATAAGTACTTTAAACTTTGATGGTCCGTGTAGATTTGAAACCTTTCTCCCCACAAATAATGCCTCCAAATCTTTAACACAAAAACAACCGCCGCAAGCTCCAAATCGATCGTTGGGTAGTTCATCTCGTGCGGTCTTAATCGACGCGAGGCACAAGCAACCACTCTTCCATGTTGCATCAATACGTATCCCAATCCTTTCAAAGATGCGTCGCTATAAATTTCATAACCTCCAGGTCTAGAAGGAATAGTCGGTATCGGTGCAATCGTCAATCTATGCTTAAGCTCTTGAAAACTCCTTTCGCACTTATCTGTCCATTCGAACTTCCTCTCCTTGTTCGTTAATTGGTCAACGGAATGGCTATTGAAAAAAACTACTCCACAAACCTTGTATAGTAACCGCCAATCCCAAGAAACTTCGAACCTTAGTTACTAACGTTGGTCTCGGCCAATTCATAATCGCTTCGATCTTAGCTGGGTCAACTGAAATTCCTTCTCTAGAAACTGAATGTCTAAGGAATGCTACTTTACGCAGCCAAAACTTGCATTTACTAAACTTAGCATAAAGCGAGTATTCCTTTAACGTCTGCAGAACAATCCTTAGTTGCACTTCATGTTCATCCTTACTACTCGAGTAAATTAGAATGTCATCTATAAAGACAATTACGAACCGATCCAAATACTCCACACGATGCATCGATCCATGAATGCAGCTGGGGCATTAGTCAATCCAAACGGCATAACCGTAAACTTGTAATGTCCATATCTCGTACGGAAAGCGGTTTTCGGTATATCCTCTTTCTTAATCCTTAACCGATGGAAGCCCCTCCTCAAGTCTATCTTGGAGAACACTGATGCCCCTTATAGTTGATCGAACAAGTCATCTATCCTTGGCAATGGATACTTGTTCTTGATGGTTACCTGATTCAACTGCCGATTGTCAATGCACAAACGCAATGACCTGTCCTTCTTCCTTACAAACAACACTAGTGCTCCCCATGGTGATGCACTAGGGAGGATAAATCCTTTGTCCAGCAATTCTTACATTTTGACTTTCAACTCCTTCAACTCCGATAAAAACATTCGGTAGGGCACCTTAGAGATCGGTTCCATCCCAAGGGCTAACTCAATTACAAATTCCATTTCCCTTTCAGGTGGCAATCCCGGCAATTCTTGAGGAAATACATCAAGAAAATCGTACACCACGACTATATCCTCTAGCCTCAATTCTTCAATCGACGAGTCAACCACTACAATCAAATACCCTTGGCATCCAACATCTAACAACCGAGTCACTTCAAGTGACGAGATCAAAGGAATCGAGATTCCTCCTCGACTTCCCGCAAATTCATATCTAGATGACCAATCGGATTGAATTGGATCACCCCGCTACCATAATCCAAAACAGCCCTTTGTTTCCCCAACCAATCCATCCCAATTATAACATCAAAGTCATGCATGGTCAAAACCGTCAAGTCTATCAGTTCATCTCTACCACAAATGACTATCTTACATCCTAAACACCTTAATGAAACCAATAATTTATCCTTTAAGGGTGTGGTTACATGCAACATTACTTCTAGCTGTTTCGATTCAATTCCAACTAATTCCACAAATTGTTCGGATACAAAGGAATGCAATGCTTCAGGATCAAAGAAGGCATAAGCAACATGATCACATAAAGAGACCATACTGCGACCATGCCAAGGGCATTCTCGGCTTCATTGCGTGCTCTTGCATAAACTCTCCCTTAAGCCGGCGGTCCGTTTCGATTATTTCGTGGAGCGGGCTCCAACTTGAAGTTTTGCTTGAGGTCGTTGGAACTAAAATTCGGGTCCTATGGCTTGCTCCGAATAATTCATTATTTGATGATCAAGCTTGCCACATTTAAAACATGCTCCCGTTCTACTCGGACAAGGTTCATTTTCGTACCTCCTTCCACAAAGTCGACAATTCTAAATAGACTAGTACACCGGTTTCCCATTATTTTTTCAGATAGGAGGAAGGAAACGTCGATTCCCCACTATAGGCCTCTTGCCAAACGGCGATTGTCCCTAGTCGGCATAAATCGCGATCCGAGAAAGCAGCCCCTCTCTTTCATATCCCACTCCACCATCCGACCCCTTTCATAGAGTTCATCATAATCCCTCGGGTTCGGTAGGGATCAATTGAGTACGAAGCTCCAGGTTCAATTCATCCCGGAACCTTATCGCTCTGTCTAAAGGATTCTCGACCATCCTTAGCGCATACTTGGACAATCTCGAAAATTCCGCTTCTGATCGATCAATTGCCATCGATTCCGACGAAGGCTGCCGAAACTCCAACATCTTCTCGTTCCTAAGCCGTCTTAGAGAAATACTTCCCATTAAACATCTCAACAAAGGCGGTCCAGTTCGTAATCGTACCCTCGGGAAAAATTCTTCCTTTGGTGGCCTTCCACCAATCACTACCGATATCTTGAAGTTGATAAACCGCCATGGTCACTTTTTCCTCTTCCGTGCACCCAAGAATTTCAAATGCCTTCTCCAAATCCTCTATCCAACGAGGAGCAATCTCGGGGTCACCTTTCCCGTTAAACCTAGCTGGTTTTAACTTCAAAAACTGTTCTACTAATTGGTGCATCTATCTATTCTCATTATCATTCCCTTGATTCCCATTTGCTCCATTAGCGATAAGCAACAGCCTCAACGGCTTGGGTAATAATGGCAGCTCGTTCTTGAGCTTCCCTACCCATCAAATTCCCAATTTCCTCTAGAGCTCTAAGGACTCCGTCCACTCTCGGGTCCTCTACGACTTGCGCCCTTGAACTAGACGCTCCTCTGGTACCTCTACCTCGGTTGCTCATTCTTGCTAACTTGGCACAACACTCGAACTCCTATAATTCCATCAAGGAATTATAGACCTAAAGCCATCTACTTAAGTCTCGCAGTTTTAGGCTACACATCAAGGCAACATTCACAGTCAAGGCAATAAACTCGAAACAAGCAAATTAGAAGTACCACAACCAATATTCTTCATTCATACATCAAGTCCAGACGCATCCGCAACTTATTATAATCACAACAAACCATCCATTACATTAGATAGGCAACGGCCAAATATCGAGACAATGCTAAGTACGAGACTCCATAGTCTTCTAATCATCCAATGTAATATCAATCAAGTGGGCCAATCACAAGCATCAATTGAAATGGCGTGCATATCATGCCTAACTCTAACGAATCCCTAAGGTCTCACTACCCGGTCATCCCAAAGTCATCACTTCTTATTACTCCAGGCCTCAATCAAATTGGATCGAGCTAACCTTGCTCGATACCAATTTAGACGAGGGATGTCCGAATCATACGAGCACGCCAACATCCCGCATGGCCATAATAATATACAAATTCCTAAGAACAGGTAGCCCAACAAAATCTTGATAAATGCAAATGAATAAAAGAAAAAGCATGCGGAAGGGAATACAATCCCGTACAATTTATTAAAGATGACTTAGGATAACAACAAACTTTATATTACAAAAGCATCGAAGTTCTTTACAATCGACCGGGATCGGGGGTCAATATACAACATACCAGGTGGGGATCGAAGGGAACCGAGTGACTAAACTAAAGGACAACCCTCTAGGTCCCTCTAACATGCCTCTATCCTAAGAGGATATCCAAAAATGAATCCAACCTCTCCCACGACTACTAGTCGGTGTCACTACTCTCGGACTCATCATCGTCCTCGACGGGATCATACTCTAAAGAGCTATCGGGGTCTATCTCCATGGAATCTTCCTCTTCGTCTTCCTTAGATGTAGATACCGCTATGACTTCCATATCCTCCTCAACGATCGGGAACTTCTACAGGCTGTTCCTAGATCCAGCTACGAAGTTCTCCATGTCACCTTCCACAAGGGTAGGGTGGCACCACTCAGGAATTTTTTCTCTAGATATCTCGGACGATTTTAGAGGTCTCGGTAGTCAAATCCCTAAAACGGTAGTACCACGACTCGTAGCGGTGAGGCTTCCAATACTCGCCCTTCATAAACCCACACTGTAGTCCCTTTTCGAATATAGAACCTATCCTAGCCTCATTGGAAATTTCTCGACGGATGTATCCATATCCATCGAGACGCCAAAACATATGGGAGGCATAGTCAAGGATTGGGGTTTGAAAATGTTCACCCACGACGGGGTGAGAATAAATCCCAAGAAAAAATTCCTAAACCTAGGTTAGGTGATAGTGCCTCCGAATACATCCTAAGCATTCAAAATTATAAAAACTAACAAACTCAACTAAATGCACTCAATCGTAATTCAAGAATCAAAGTCATTTATCCCATTGAATTAAATGTACATCATTCCTCGAATCTCGACTCATTTCTCAAGATTATAATATAACAAGGACCCACGTAATAACGCCTCGGGCCATAATAATGCTCCGGACTCGTGTAATAACGCCTCAAGTCCGTATAATTGCTTTCAAGACCCACGTAATAACGCCTCATGCTATATAGCATTCTAAACCTGCGTTCAATGCCTCAAGATGAATACAAAACCTTGCGTAATAACGCCTCGGGGTATAACATAATCTCGTATACATATCGACCCCACGTAATAGTGCTTCAGGGTATAACTTGCACAAAAGTATAATATGGTTTCATATACACACCATCCCCGTGTAATAACGCATCATGGTATAACTTTCACTATTATCCTTGAATCTCCTAAAAAAAAGACCATTTATCCATATTTTCACTCGAACACTCGATCGAGACCACACGATCACATCAAACCTTCCAATCAACCAATCTAAACCCCACGATCTTGGTAAAGTTCCCAATGTAGATTCAGCCACACGATCTCATTATACTTTCCCGATTAACCGATCCGAACTATACAATCTTACTAATCCTCCCAATTAACCAATCAAGACCACACAATCTTACTAATCTTCCCGATCCATCAATCCGGACCACATAATCTTACTAATCTTCCAGATAAAGGATCGAACCACACGATCTTTCTAAACTACCTATTCACTCGATCGAGACCATACGATGTAATCATACTAAAGCAATATCCAATCGGGACAACACAATTAACTCATACTAAAGCAACAATCAATCGGGACCACCTGATTAAAACACACTAAAACAATCAACCAATCGAGACCACACAATTAAATCATAAAGTAACAATGAATCGGAACAAAATGATTTAATCACATTAAAGCGTCGATCAATCGGAACTACATGATTAAATCATCATAAAGTAACAATCAATCGCAGCCACACGATTAAATCATACCACTGTTGACACCCGATTTTTGATCAAGTGTTTCTTAGTTTTATTTCATAAAATTCACAAATATTCATAAAAAGTCAAAAAAAAATTGAAAAATCAAGTTTGGTGGCCTTGGCCAAGCATAAGGAACCATTTTTCAACAAAAAATAATTTTTCATTTTTTTGGCATTGTTTAATATTTTTGGAAAATAGAAAAATACAAGTAAATTCATGAAAAATACTTCTCGAGGTCAAAAAAATATAGAAAGATGTTCTATATTTTTATTTTAATTCCCTTTTCATATTTACCTTAAGAAAAATTAAAAATTGAACTTAATTTTAGGTGTTTCTTCACAACACCAAGGGTTGAATTCGCCTAAAAATGTAATTTGAGTCTTTTTATTTGCAAATTTTGCATGTTTTGAGTCAAGACATTCAATCATGGTCCTCTGCAACTTCAATTTGATCAATTTCGCCCCCAATTGCACGAATTGCACGGATTGGGCAAAATACCCAATTATTCTTTGCAATTTAGTCCCCGGGATTTTTAATTTTTGAAATTACTTTTAATCTAAGGACTTTCATGGAAATATTAGACTACCTCTCGGGGTTTTCACATGTCCCGAATCGATTGGCGAGAGGTGGTTTGATCCAATTTGATCATTTGGGCGCCCAACCGAACTTTTGCCCGATTCGCTATTTTAGAAAATTTCGGGGTTTTATAGAAATTGTTCGAAACTTTTGGGCAAAATCACATCTCTAGATAGAATTTGAGCCGCTGAGTTCAATTTTGAGGTTTAATTGTAAAAATTCCCCATAAATTTGGATCTCTAATTTCAAAATTGCAAGTTCGAACAGGTTCGACCGGTTTAATCGTCGGTCCGACCGGTCCAAACAGTGTCTTCTTTCTCCCGAGTACGCGCCATTTTTCAGGTTTGAAGGCCGAGATTCGTAGATCAAATTGGACGACCAATTGGCTATAATTGGACAAGCTCAACGAGGCGTCTCGTTCACCAAGCTAATACGCGCCGATCGCCACCAACTTTGGGACCAATGGTCGCCGGAGCACGGCGGCCGGTCAAAGCCTCGGCATTCCGTAAAGTCAACATTCTTAAAAAACTAGTAAAATTAGTGCTCATTCGTGCTCAACGGAGGGTCTAACGGAACCGGATGGAATCCCAACCGATTCCGTCGCCGTCCGACGACCTAATGGCACATGCGGGGGCACGAAATTGGAGTCGGCAAAGCTCCCCCCGACGCGCCAAATTTCAAAACCGGTATAAAAGGCCGAGAAGCTTCGCTAAGCGTAAGGAGGCTCATTCGTGCTCGCCCAGAAAAACAGAATAGAGAGAAAAGGTAGAGAGAGAGTCTCGCGATCAATAACGGTGCCGCTCGCGTAGAGCTTGATCTATGAGTTGCTCGGCCGGCCAATCCAGTCGAATCGAAACTCGCAATTGCCACCGAACCTCGCCCGAGCCGAGAAGAAACGATCGCACCAATCCAATAAGCTCGAGATCTCCGAAACGGTGAGTCAGCCTCTCGATCACCTCTCTATTCGTTCATGGTGTAGCATTATCCCAGGCCCGATCGATTGAATTAGTGTGTGCGTTTTGATCTTTGAACATCACTAACCACGATCGCATCTTCCTTTTGCATTGATTTTGCTCGAAACACACGAGTCAAGCCTTCAACTAGTCGCGGCCTGGTCGAAGTCCAACCATTGTAAGCTCAATCGTAGCTCGAGGTAAGCTTCCCGAACTTTCTATGATACTCGTGTATGAATGAATCGATTTGATTTGGCTTGATTCTATATGTTCGAACTCGACGGTGGTCGATCGTGCGTAGTTCATAGCTCGTTATTCCCCGATAAAATTGCTTGATTTTAGGATATGTCGATCCGCACATCAAGTAGAGGAGATTGGAAGTGGTTTCGCGTCATTCCGGCGAAATCTCACCGTTAGATCTCACCTTGGAGAAGCGTCGGCCGTTGGTCCGGGTCCTCGTCGAGAGGTAGAAGACGAAGTTGAGGTGGCGGGGTCAACGAATCAAAGTCCGAGTCGGATTTGATCCGACGGTCGTGATTAATAGGTTAGTTTGATTCTACGCCGTTAGATCAGATTTTTTGTAATTTTTGATAATTCGTTTATTAAACCGAAAATAAAAAATGGAAACGGCGCCCTTTAGGTTAATGAACGAGCGACGTCGTTTAGAGTATACAGCTAGATCCGGCGTTGTTTCAATGCATAGGTTAGGCGTGATTCAGTGTGGCAAGGCGCACGTAGGCGCGAGCAAGCGAACGGTCGAGATCATTTCTAGGATTAATCGTGGCCGTCCGTTTAATTTCTGTATTTTCGGATATTAGAAAAAAGTTTTAAAAAATAAAATAAAAATCAGAATAAATAGGAAACAGTGTCGTTTAGGTCGAGCGGGTCTCGGGTTGATCGGGCGCTGATCGGGTTGACCCGGTCCGAAATATTAATAAAAAATTCATAAAAATTTTCTAAAAATTCAAAAAATCAATAATATTCATAAAAAAATTCATAAAAATATCCTGATTTTTCCAAACAATTTCTAAAAAATGTCTAGATCAATTCGGGACTCTTATAGTCTGGATAAAAAATATTGAAGTTCTGAGGGTCGATTTACATAGATCCGAAAAATTATTGATTTTCGAAAAATAAATAAAAAATCCAAAAATATTAGAAAACTTCCAAAAATTCTGAAAAATCACGAAAAAATGGGAAATGGCCACATTCAACTGGCCCGACCCTATTTTGTGGTGTTTGCGTCCCGAATCTTTCAAATGACCATTTTACCCTTCTAGGTACTTGGCCCCCAAAAAGAATTTCCAAACCATCCCTAACTTGAATAGATCTTTCTTTGGGCCGATAGGGCCATGCTAGATATGCCATGCTCGTTGGATTGTTTGATTTGATTTTGATTACTCATGATTCGCATTTAATTTTCTGATTGTGATTGGTAGGATAGAAATTCCCGTCCGCATGATAACTTTATATCGTTAGAGCCCGCTTCACCTTGAATATCGTCTCGCATGAATTCTTAGGTTAGAAAATCACTCAACTTCGGTAACGGAAAGGGCATCAATGTAAATCTCGGCATAACCAAGTCCCGGGACCCACTTCTCTAGTTTTCGTAGAATCGAACGGTTTCTCCCAATCGCTCGATGGGGTTCCCGATCATACCCTCTAAAAATTGATTAGTGGCGACTCCATATGCATGTACAATCGCATATGTCACTCGACCACACTAAGGTCGTTCTCGATATTTCTAAATTTTTCTTCACGCCGCGATTCGAGTAATGGGTCTCGGGAGGGACCCGCGCACCAAGATCCACTTCCAACCGGAACGGAATGTTGCCGATAGAATTACTCTTACATGATCTTAGCTGAAACCTTCATTTCTCTAAACCGTTTTAAAACCTCTAAAAAGGCCATTTTCCAAGCATCCAACGGACTACTTCATATGTGGTTCGTTTCTCATATAAAAACTTTTCAACTTCGAGTAGGATGTTATGAGATCAATGAGCAAGTTCATCCCCTTAAATCCTTCATCAAGTGCTAATCCCTCGTACCTAAACACTCTTTCAAGAAATGGGTTGAGCTTTTGAGGGATTTGGAGCTCGAGATATCCGATGGCGTCGACCTGGCCTAAGATCTTGGAGGCTCGACATTACGGGCGTTGATGATAGCCCTATTCCTTTACTACCCTATTCGCGTGGCAAGACAGTTTGGTGTTTTGCAAAAAGTGCCACTAGATTTTTTTCCTGGAATCTTCTCATTTGATATGGCACATGGAAAGCTCACCAGAGAAGCGAAGAAGCTTTATCGGGCCCGAATCAAGCTTATCCTTCATGCCTTGAAGAATTCTCCGTTGCAACAAGTTGAATGGCCATACTATTTGGATGATGAGATGAACATCCATAGGGCTTCCAAGGAGTATATTCATAAGTTCAAGGAGTACCGCAGATCATTGGTCGAGCCATACGTACCCGAGTGCGTATCTCCCCGCATTGAAGAAGTGGAATTCTATGTACCCGAGTACATAGTGCCATACGTCCCGAGGTTGGAACCATATATCCCTGAAGATCGGGAGCTCTGGATGTCCGAAGAAGGAGAAGATCCTTATTTGTGGGATTCGGACAAATCGGACGAACAAGAAGGATTCAAGCGTTCTCGGCTTGGATAGATCCATTCCCCCCATTTAGTTTTGCATATTGTTATCTTTTTGAACACTTTTGAATAATTTGAGTTGTAGTAAATGCATCTTGTTTCCTTTATACGTGTTGTATGCATACGCATTATCATGTAGAAAGTACAATTAGCACAGATTAATCCTTTTAAAATTCCAAATTTCAATAATGCTGATTAATGTCGTGAAAAACAGGTGACCGATAATCACGAGGACACGTAGCAAAACACGCCTAATAAGAATGGAACAAGAAGAACTCGCACGTCGTGTGGGTAATCTGGAGAATCGGATGAAGATGATAGCAACGATGGTGGCGGAGATGAAGGCAATGCTAATTGCTAGTCAAGGGAAATATCCTATCGATCCGAATTCTCAAGCTCCTCCAAGCGCATCGGATGGTACCGGTGCTAACCCGGCCCCCGCTGTGGACACCTCTCCAAATTTAGAAAGGCCGCCTAAGGACCCTCCGGTTGTAATTGATCTATAAAAGAAAGAAAAACAAGCCCTCAAGATGGAGAAAGAAATTAAGACACTCGCCAAGATTGAAGAATTGTTGGCTAGCCAGGGATATGAGCTTTCACGCTTTGACAAGGTGAAGCCGTTTGAAAAGATTGAGGTTCTTTCTAATTGCAAGGAACCTAATTTCGTAAGGAGGTATAGTGGGATCGGATGTCCTAAGGTCCCGCTCTTGGTCAATACTTTTCAAGAGAGTTTATCTAGGGTAGCCTTAGCATGGTTTATTGAACTGGAACCCGAGAGGCTTCTGACTAGGACAAGTTAACCGATGAATTCCTTAGGCAGTACAAATTTAACACTCACGACCACCCTTACCAGGGAAGACCTTACGAGGACCACTAAAGGAAAGAACGAGGCCGTTCGCACTTACGCTCAAAGGTGGCGAGCTCTAGCCGTACAAGTGAAACCACCCGTTCCCGAAGAAGAGTTGGTGGATATCTTCCTCAAGGAATTACCCTTTGAGTACTTTGACAAGTTAAACACCTCTGGGTGTCGGACGTTCGCCCACCTAATCAAGGTGGCGGAGCGTTATGAATGGGCGTTGCGTGAAAAGAAGTTGCTTGATTCGTCTTTTAAACGCCAATACCATGTAAGAAGAGATAGGGAGCAAATTGGTGATATGGCGTTTGTCCCTAACCCGCCCAAACCGAAAAAGTTCTCACCTCTTACCCAAGGATCTTCTTCTTGGACCGTCCCTAAACCACCGGAACCAAGAAAGAGAAACCAACTTGTTTTTACCCCACCGCCTCGACCATTATCTAAACTACTACCCATGGTGCTGGAAAACCGATTGGTTGCGAAGGAGCCTCATAGAGCGAATCCTCCTAGGTTCGCTGGGTTTGATGAAACTTAGACATGCGTTTATCATATGGGAGAAAGGGGGCATAATGTTGACAATTGTCTCCCACTTAAATATAAGGTGCAAGCCTTAATTGATGGTAAGGTCCTAGAATTTGTTAGGATTGAACCAAATGTGCAACGTAACCCTTTACCGGAACATCGCGAGGTAAACGCGATATTTGAAGATAATCCCGAAGAGATTCACGAGTTCATAATAGACGTAAGTAAAATGCTAGACATCCCGACCCTGGCTTCGCAATACCCCGATGAAGTGACTATTTCCAAGAATGGAATATGCTACTTTCAAGGGAACCTATGTAACCATCGATATGGTGGCGAGAGGAGTTCGTGATGAGAGCTACGAGAGGGAAGACTTGGAGAGTTCCTTTAGGATACTTAATGAATGTCCAAGATAGCAAAGAAATTGAAGAGCTAGATGATTATGAAATCCACCTTGAAAAGGATCGCCGAGGTGATAGAAGGTTCATGCGGAAAGCTTTTGAGAGAGGGGAGATAGTTGACAATCTCCGAGAAGATAGTGAAGGATACAACTTTAAAGTCTTGTATTCGGCACCACCAAGCTTTTTCGTTGATTTGGGAGATATAGTTCCCGATGGTTGGGGGTGGCATGGACGACCCCTAGAGCGAAGCGTTCGTGGGAACGGTTGATGAGGTCAAGAATCGGGAGACCCCTCGGAATGAACGCAAGAATCAAGAGTCCAATGTGCGACTTTCTAATTTGGAGACCCACATACACCATCCGACGAGTATGGTGGCGGAGTTATCTCGGCTAGCGGTTAAGAATAATACCACAACAAGGGAAGAAAGTATGCAAATCCTAGAGATACGGTGGACTATTGAGACGCAGAATCGACGGATCGCATTGTTATAAGAGCAAGGTGATGATATTTCGAAGAAGGTGGATGAACTAAAAGAGTTGATTGTACCGATCACCCAAATTAGAAATATTCCGCCCCAAGGCACATGAAGAACTATTAGAGCACATATCTCATATTACCTCAGCCAAATGGTTGGTCATCACAAAGATGATGAAACATTAATCTAGAATTTTAAGCATAGTCCGACTGGTCCCGCATTGGCTTGGTTCCAATCGATAGATCTAGATTGGTTCCCGAGCTGGGAAGAACTATCGAGCACTTTGTGCGACACTTTGAAGCTGGGATTAGAGGATACTTCAAAGAAAGCCAACTTGTTGAATATCGAAAAGGAGAAGATGAGAGTTTTGAACTCTTCGCCAGAAGATGAACTCTTAGTTATCATACCTTTGATGTCATATCCATTATGCACATACCATCTCGATGCAAAAATAGCCATCATGAGCTATCAAAACCTGCACTCGGCTAGGAAGGTACTCCTTACAAATAGTTTCATTCTTGGCACTAGATTGGGGAAATATGGTCAAGGAATTCGTAATCCCTTAAGTCTCAATTCAAATAATCACAAGGAAGGTTTGGGATACAAGGGAACGATAGGACATGACACGGGTCAAGACAGAGGTCGAAACAAATGTTATGGAGACCAAGGACGTCATGGACATCGAAATAGTCGCTTCATCGGCACCAATGCCCGGAAAGTTAAAGGGAAGATGTTCGAAAATCCCTTATTTGAAGTATTCTCTAGAGGAGGTAAATGGCTTGAGGATGAAGATATTTCGATATCGCAGAGCCGATTTATTCAATCAATTTCTGGACAATCGGGTGAATGTGATCATTGAATGGCTCGACGACGACTTTTCCACCCCCGAGTAAAAGGCTCTTTCTAAACTTTATCCTTCACTGTATTTCTATTACTGCATTTATTTCCTACAACTAAAACTTTTGATGTTTCTTCTTTTAAACCTTAGATCTCGTTTCGTGATTTAAGAAATGCAGTATTGTATTGCCATTAGTAGCATCTATCAATAAAAAACATCTCCAATTTTATTTAGGGCATATGGAGCAACGGATTGGTCCGATGATGACAATTACCTTGACCATGAAACTTGAGGCCCGATCCGCCATATGATTCTTGATTTTCGAAATAGCTATTGAGAACCGGGATGTCCAGAAAGTCAAGGATTAGTTCTCTTTTCTTTTTCTTCAAAAAGGAATTTGAAAATGTTTTCTCGTCAAAATAGGGCATGCATTCTATAATTCTTTTGTCATTTTAATGTACTAACCCTTCCCGATGCATTTCGGCATATCATCCCTCTCATGCATAACAGGTTAATATGTGACTTAGATCAGCTCGATGACTACTCATATAAGATTGACGAAGAAGAAATAGATGTGAGTGATATCAAGAGAGAATGAAAATATTTTGAAGAGTCCAAATCTCCAGTTTCGAAGAACCTATCGTTATAAATCCGGGAGATTCAGTTTGTGTTAAAGAAGTGAAAATAGGGGGACATTTGTCTACAACCGACATCTTGAGAATGACGGCATTGCTTAAAGATTATCAAGATATCTTCGCCTCGGTCATATCTTGACATGCCTGGATTGGACCGAGATATAGTAGAACATACTTTGCCCACAAATCTTGCATGCAAACCAGTTAACCAGCCACGCAAGAAGAATGAACCCTGAGTTGTCGATAAGATTAAAGAAGAAGTGATGAAGCTTCTCAAGGTGGGGTTCATCGAAGCCGTCCCATATGCTGATTGGGTCGCTAACATTGTACCAATTAAGAAGAAGGATAGAAAGATCCGAATATGTGTGTACTATCGAGATCCGAACAAAGCTAGTCCAAAAGACGACTTCCCCTTACCGCATATTGACGTGCTTGTCGATAGCATCGCGGGCTTTAAACTGTTTTCCTTCATGGATGGCTTCTCGGGATATAATCATATTATGCTAAAAGAAAAAGACAAGATCAAAACTTCGTTTGTCACCCAATGGGGAATCTATTGTTACAAGGTTATGCCCTTCGAATTAAAAAATGCCGGGGCAACTTATCGTAGAGCTATAGTGACTTTGTTCCAAGATATGATACACAAAGAAGTGGAAGTCTATGTGGATGACATGATCGCCAAGTCCAAACCCGGAGAAGATCACGTTCAAGTACTGAGAAAATTATTTGATCGACTCCGAAAGTACAAGCTCAAGCTAAATCCCGCAAAATGCGTATTCGGTGCCAGATCCGGAAAGCTGCTTGGATTTGTCGTAGCGATCATGGCATCGAGATTGACCCTTCCAAGATCAAAACCATATGGGAGATAAGGACTCCTTCTACTGTTAAAGAAGTAAGGGGTTTACTTGGAAGGCTGCATTACATATCCAGATTCATATCGCAATTGTCGAAACGGCAAAGCTCTTCTTTAAACTCCCAAAAAAGGGTGCAAAGGTGAAGTGGGATTCCGAATGTCAACAAGCATTTGAGATGATCAAGGAGTATTTAGTGCAACCTCCAATACTTGGTACATCCTATCCGTAAAACTCCTTTAAGCTTATACCTAACAGTTCATGATGAGTCCTTGGGAGCGTTACTCGCCCAAACTAACCCCAAAGATTGAAAGAAACGGGTCATTTACTATCCGAGTAAGAAGTTCATAGCGTCGAAGCCAAGTATCCATTGGTTGAAAGAACTTACGTAGCATTGGTTTGGGTTCTCCATGGACGAAGGTAGTATACCTTGCATTATCATATCCAACTGGTCACTAAAGATGACCTTATCAAATATCTTCTAGAAAAATCAGCTCTGTTGGGAAAGATGGCCAAATAGCAAGTGCTCCTTTCGGAGTTCAATATCGAATTTCTTCCCAAAAATCTGTCAAGGGAAGAGCAATCGCCGACATGTTGGCTGAAAATCCTCCTAAGGGCAACCTAGAGCAAAATGATGGGGGCCAAATTTTGAACATATCTCAAGACAAATGGACAATGTACTTTGACGGCGCTGTAAATCTTGCTTGGATTAGGTACCAGGGCACTCTTAATATCCCCTAAAGATCAACATTACCCCGTCTCGGCCAAGTTGGTATTCCCGTGCACCAACAACATCTCTCGAATATGAAGCTTGCATCCTTGGATTACAATTGGCCATTTCATTGAAAGTAAAGAAACTACTGGTATACGGGGGATTCCATGCTCATCATCCTACAAACTCGGGGAGCGTGGAAAACAAAGGATCCCAAACTTATCCCTTCTCACAACTTTCTTGAAGGATTGATCCAAGCACTTTGATGAGATCATATTCGAGTACCTCCCAAGAACTCATAACCATTTTGCTGATACTTTGGCCACATTATCGGCTATGTTGCAAGCACAAGATGGCCTTTAGATAGAGCCATTGAGGATTGACATCCGTAATCAACCAGCATACTACATGGTCATCGAAGGAGAACCCGATGAAGAACCATGGTATCATGATATCAAGAATTATCTACTGAATGGTGACTTCCCACAAGACAATCAGTCGAAGATAAGAAATACACTAGCAAGATGTCTTCTAAGTTTTTCCTCGGTAGACAAATCGTATACAAGAAGTCCTTTGATTCGGTCTTCTTGAGAGGTGCGTAAATGCCAAAGAAGCAAATCTCATCATGAAAAAGATCTATGAAGGAGAATACGGGCCGTACATGAATGGTCATCTCCTCGCCAAGAAGATCATGAGGCTTGGATATTACTTGGATGACTATTGAATCGGATTGCAATCAACATGTTAGGTCTTGTCATCGATGCAACGTGCATGGAGACAGGATAAATGCGCCGCTAAATGAACCGCATCGATGTCGAACTTTGGCCGTTCTCTATATAGGGGATTGACGTGATTGGCCCGATTAACCCGAAGGCTTCCAACGGTTATCATTTCATTCTAGTAGCCATTGAAGCCGGCTCATATGCCAACGTCACCGCAAACAGTGTGGCTAAATTCATTAAGCGAGATATTATATCAAGATATGGAGTTCCACGAGCAATCATTACAAACAATGGCTCCAACCTGGACAACAAGGTTGTGGATCATCTATTGGATCGGTTTAAAGATACGACACCTCAATTGCTCACCTTATCGCCCACAAATGAATGGAGTTGTGGAAGCGGCAAATAAGAACATCAAGAAAATATTGGCAAATAAGAGGATGAGTGGAATCAGCGAGGCATGAGCAAGCTAAATTTGATTAATGAAAAGCGATTAAAGGTTACCGGAAGAAAGTGGCCGAGCTTTTAACAAAAAGGTCAAGCCTAGGAATTTTGAAACAGGGGATGCTAGTTGTAAGAAAGGTACTCCCAAATGCCCAACACCCGGGAGGCAAATTTACACCAAACTATGAAGGCCCCTACGTGATTTAGAAGGTTCTATCTCGGAGGAGCTCTTGTTCTTGTAAACATGAACGGAGAAGAATTAACAAGTCCAATGAATGCGAGATGCTATGAAGAAGTACTATCCCCGAAATAAAACCAAGCTTCGGATTATTTGATGAGCGAATCCGAGTCACATAAAATTTTGCATTTACATGCCATTCACATACTTGCATTTGCATGTGTTTGTATTTTGTAGGAGGGTTCCGAGTCATGAAGAATCCTACAAAACGATTGATCAAACAAGGAATCAACTTTAATTTGAGATTTTGAATGTCCGTAAATGATTGGTTTCCTTTGTTTATCCAAGAAACGGGAATCAGCGTTTGAAGGAGATAGGTTTAAGCTTCTCTTCCTTTATAAAAAGATATTCATCTTCATTAAAAGTGCTATCATGCTTGACATTGAGAAAAATGTTTTGGATCCACAAAGTCGCAAGGCCTTTTAAAGAAACATCTCTTTGAAATTTAACAAACTCCTCTTGAATATATCTTTGGTGATAAGAATTTTCGCAAAGGGTAAATTTTGATGAAAAACCCGAGGTACTATAAAAAGGTATGTTTTGAAAGCCTTTTCAAAAGGATGATCCATCGATGAAAAGAGGCAAACCTTATCCTCAAACATAACCATGATACACTTGAGAGATGAGCGAATATGATAGAGAGAAAAAGCTTAATCTTTAGACGTATGGGTCATTCGCGGTGATTACATGGATTGAAAGGATGAAAGGCATTTTCATTTCAAAATTTTCCATACACACTTATATCCCTTGACAACCATTTTGAACCAAAAATGGAGAAATTTTTCTGAATAAAGCCTTGTCAAGAACCACCCCACACTATGGCATATTTGGAGGTTCGTTGGTTGATTCCTTGGAGAAAAGATCAAGGTAAGACTTTATTGTACTAACCTGCATCAATCTTTTTGTGATAGCTTTAGGTGATTTCTTGCGGAGGCTTGGAACACATCGAAGTGAAGAAAAGTACTTCATTTCTATATCCCCAAACACTCTATCCTTTGATCAGCCAATTTGAGCATTTAATCTTTATTTCTAAAACATTATTGGTGATCACCTCCTTATACTAGGGCAAGACAAAGGAATTACGAGCAATATGTCAAAAGCATAATTGGAGGAATTTCGATCCTGGTCTCGAAAAAAGCCAGTCTACGCAGAAAATGACAAGAGACAAAAGGGTTAGAAAAAGCAAAGTACCTCGTAAAAGTAAAGGCCAAGACCCATTTGAAATTGTCTCGTGAAAAGAAAAAAAGAAGAAAAAGAAAAAGAAAAGCTTGAGAATCACAGAGGAAAAGAGGAAAATCCTCAAGTCAATCGAAGAAAGATATTCATGAACCTCCCTCAAAACAAACAACCGCTAATAAAGTTATCAAGGTGATCACCCACGTTCAGCCCTCTTTATGAAAATATGGCCTTTCCTAAAAATTCACCTTAAGCCAAGATACAACCTATCCCCAAAACTTTTCGAATCTAAGAGATGTCTTAGGCTAATGCGAGAGATCACGTAGGAAGCTACCGCTTAAAGAGGTAAGTACAATCATGTCTTATCATATCTTCAAGGTTCTTGACTTGTAGACCCGAAGAAGTTATTCTTGATGAATATTCCTTTCTTAGCCTCAAGATGAATATCCTTTGATAAACCTTTGACCTGGCCTAGATCACGGTCCCTTTTAAATGCCTTCTCCGATCAATCGGATTGTATGCATCTCGAATGATCCCGAAACCATAAGGTTAGGTCTTACGTGAGCAGATTCGAGTTTTGAGTAAAGCCTTTCCAAATGGTGAGAATCCATCTTGGATAAAAGAAATCTTTTTGAAATCTTTTAAAATAAATTTTTTGAAGAATACTCGGATCGTGATATTCAAAATTCATCCCCACTAGAGATTTGAACATGAATGCCTTTCAATAATGTGTTTGGGCCAGCTTTCCCTACAAATATAAGTTGAAAACTTTTTAATTGGGATTCCTAAGTTTTTCCCCGAAACCTAGGATCACCTTTTCTTTGTCATAATTCATGGGCCTTAAACCCACCGCTTTGCTCCAAAAGCAATTCGATGATGTTTAGTTGATTTTTGGCAGCTTCCCCGGTGTCTCCAAACCCTTAAAATAACTACATTTTTAAAGATCCGAAAATCGGGTTCGAGTTTCGTAGGTTCTTTAGTAATACTAGGTCCTTAAATAGCACCCTCAACTTTTAAAATCCGAAAATCGGGTTCGAGCTTCGTAGGTTCTCTAGTAATCCTAGGTCATCGATGGCACCCTCAACTTTTAAAATCCGAAAATCGGGTTTGTGCTTTTGTAGGTACGATAGTAATCCTTGGTTCTCAAATGGCACCCTTTTTTCTTTTAAATTTGAAGGATTCCTATTAATCGTAGGTCTTTGGAACAATATCCTTGTTACCACTTTTGTCGATCCCGAAGGAAGACATTAAGGTAGTCTTTTAAATAGTGAACTCCTTTCTACAGGATAGCCAATTCTTTTAATAGGTGAATTCCTTTCTACAGGATAGCCAATTCTCTTTTAAACGGTGAATTCCTTTCTACATGATAGCCAATTCTTTTTTAATAGGTGAATTCCTTTTTTACAGGATAGCCAATTCTCTTTTAAACGGTGAATTCCTTTCTACAGGATAGCTAATTCTCTTTTAATAGGTGAATTCCTTTTTTACAGGATAGCCAATTCTCTTTTAAACGGTGAATTCCTTTCTACAGGATAGCTAATTCTCTTTTAATAGGTGAATTCCTTTCTACAGATAGCCAATTCTCTCTTAAACAATGAATTTCTTTCTACAGGATAGCCAATTCTTTTTTTAATAGGTTAATTCCTCTCTACAAGATAGCCGATCTCCTTTTAATAGGTGAACTCCTTTCTACATGTTAGCCAATTCTCTTTTTAATATGTAAATCCCTTATTATAGGGTAAACCCTTCTTTCTACCTTCAAAATGCTGCCAAAAGACACTACCATCGGATCAGGCGTCGCTCCCTAAAAAGGACCTCACGAGCTATTCAAAAGTAATCCTATACACTCGTTATATCAAGCTCCGACCACTAATCTCTAGATCATTGACAAGTGAGCCACAGGAAAAACTCTCTCTCTCTCCTCATTTCTCTTCCACATTAGGAATGAGTCGAAGTGATTTCTCCATAAAATTTTGAACTTCAACGGCAATGGTAAGATGATTGAATGTCGAGACTCGTTTTTCTTAAATTTTTCCCCAATTGAGTCGATTAAAGATTCAGGTGTCACCTTATCTTTGAAAGGAATCTCCGACCGAGATTACTTTCAAAGAGGGGTAGCTTTTGACACTCGATTTTTGATCAAGTGTTTCTTACTTTTATTTCATAAAATTCATAAAAAGTCAAAACAATTGAAAAATCAAGTTTGGTGGCCTTGGCCAAGCATAAGGAACCATTTTGAACAAAAAAATAATTTTTCATTTTTTTTCCATTTTTTAATATTTTTGGAAAATAGAAAACTACCAGAAAATTCATGAAAAATACTTCCCAAGGTCAAAAAAATATAGAAAGATGTTCTATATTTTTATTTTAATTCCCTTTTCATATTAACCTCAAGAAAAATTGAAAATTGAACTCAATTTTAGGTGTTTCTTCACAATACCAAGGGTTGAATTCGCCTAAAAAATGTAATTTGAATCTTTTTATTTACAACTTTTGCATGTTTTGAGTCAAGACATTCAATCATGAGCCTTTGTAGCTTCAATTTGATCAATTTCGCCCTCAATTGCATGAATTGCACGAATTGGGCAAAATACCCAATTATTCTTTACAATTTAGTCCCCGAGATTTTTAATTTTTGAAATAAATTTTAATCCAAGCACTTTCATGGCAAAATTAGACTACCTCTCGGGGTTTTCATATGTCCCGAATCGATTGACAGACGTGGTTTGATCCAATTTGATCGTTTAGGTGCCCAATTGAACTTTTCCTCGATTTGCAATTTTAGAAACAATTGAGGTTTTTATAGAAATTGGTAGAAACTTTTGGGTAAAATCACATCTCTAGATAGAATTTGAGCCCCTGAGTTCAATTTTAAGGTTTAATTGTAAAAATTCCCCATAAATTTTGATTAATTTCTAAAATTACAAATTATGAATCGGTTCGGACCGGCCTAACCATCGGTCGACTTGTCAAAACAAAGGTCGTCTTCCTCCCGAGTACGCGCCATTTTGCAGGTTTAAAGGCTGAGATTCACAGATCAAATTGGATGACCAATTGGCTATAATTGGACAAGCTCGAGGGAGGCGTTCTGTTCACCAAGCTAATACGCGCCGATCGCCACTAACTTTGGGACCAATGGTCGTCGGAGCACGGCGGGGAGGCCGGTCAAAGCCTCGGCATTCCGAAAGTCAACATTCTTAAAAAACTAGTCAAATTGGTGCTCGTTCGTGCTCACCGGAGGGTCTAACGGACCTGGACGGAATCCCAACCGATTCCGTCGCCGTCCGACGACCTAATGGCACGTGTAGGGCACGAAATTAGAGTCGACAAAGCTTCCCCCGACGCGCCAAATTTCAAAACTAGTATAAAAGGCCAAGAAGCTTCGCGAAACAGGAGGACGCTCATCGTGCTCGCCAGAGAAACAGAATAGAGAGAGAAAAGGAGAAAAGGTAGAGAGAAAGAGTCTCGCGATCAACACCGCCACTCGCCGGAGCTTGAACTATGAGTTGCTCGGCCGACCAATCCAGGCTGAATTGAAGCTCACAATCGCCACCGAAGCTCACCCGAGCTAAGAAGAAACGATCGCACCAGCCCAATCGCTCGAGATCTCCAAAACGGTGAATCAGCCTCTCGATCATCTCTCTATGTGTTCATGGTGTAGCACTATCCCAGGCCCGATCGGTTGAATTAGTGTGTACGTTTTGATCTTCGAACATCACCGACCACGATCACATCTTCCTTTTGCATTGATTTTGCTCAAAACACCCGAGTCGAGCCTTCAACCGATCACGGCTTGGTCGAACTCCGACCAGGCGATTCCAGCCATTGCGAGCTCAATCGGATGATGCTCGTGTATGAATGAATCGATTTGATTTGGCTTAATTATACATGTTCGAACTCGGCGGTGGCCGACCGTGCGTAGTTCATAACTCGTGATTCGCCCAATGAAATTGCTTTATTGTAGGATATGTCGATCTGCACAGCGAGTTGAGTCGATTGGAAGTGGTTTCGCGTCATTCCGGGGAGATCTCACCGTTAGGTCTCGTCGGAGAAGCTTCAGCCGTTGGTCTAGTCGTTGTTGAGAGGTAGAAGACGAAGGCCGAGGTGGCGGGGTCAACGAGTTAAAGTCCGAGGTGTCAAGTCGTGATAGGTCCAACTCAATGTCCAGTCGCCTAGGCCGTTGGCGCGAATAAGCTGAGTCGGATGCCTTGAAATGCTTATTGTGAGTTTTAAGCTTGAATGGAACAATGGTTGTATCGAATTATGGGATTACTTAGCTTGAGTGTGGAGATCCCGTTATACTTGTGTTGAGGGCATAGATGCTATTTATAACCAAGCTATATGGATAATATAAGTCGTGTTAAATTAGTTCGTCCGAGGCCGATTAAGAGTGTCGCATTCGCCTAATTGTCCTAAACTTAACCGGATCGTGTTCTTCAATGTCCGAGATCGTGTTTATAAGGGGGGTCGTGTTCTTTAATGTCCGAGACCCTACATATTTACTAATGTATGTGGTTGTATTCGTTTAAGGTCCGAGACTCAACATATATATTTGGCCGTGTTCTTAATGTCCAAGGCCTTAGTGAATCGAATTGGTGTGCAACCAAGTGGTATGTGATGTGAACTCATTTGCCCTAAATACGAAACTTAACTTGATTGCCTTGATAGAATCCTTGATTCTTTGGTTGTATGGATTAACTTGTCATTGTCGTAGTATGGATGCTTATTCATGTTAGTGCCAAACTGATTGATCTTGCCTATGCCCGTGTTTTCAAATTTGTCTGGGAGGTACTAAGATCTTAGGTTAGGGCTTAGGTTTCGCTTATTGAGATGTTTATCTCGTCCCGTCGTGGGACCCCTTTTTCTTCAGACCCCGACCTTGACTTATCTAGATGCCGATACTTTTTGGGCTACTCAAGGAGTTTGAGCTGGTCGTTACCGAGTATAGAGTAGGAATCGACCGCACGTATTACCGGAGAGCCAAGACACTTTGGGTGGACGATGCGAGCGAACGTTGGATACCATACACTTTCTTATCCTGGACCTATCGAGAGGGTGATGTACGTAGCGGACCCGTGAGGGAGGAGGTTATCCCGCAGGATGTTTTGGAAGCTGTTGGACCTCAAAACCTGTTGACTCGCCTATTGGACTCCCTACTTGGGAACCCATGGTTGGTCCCGTTCCCGTGCGGAGGACCCCGCCGCTTGTCCAACTCAATATGGATGGAGCTATTATGGAGCTTGGAGATGCCATGGACGATCCCGATTGATGTCCCGCAGCCCGAACTCGTAGAGGAGGCCCGAGGAGGGAGATGAGGACGAGCAAGATATGATTCTTTTGGATGAGCCCGATGTTGAGATGATTAGAGTCGACGAGGCAGGTGTTCCTTGTGAGACCGCACCTCCCGCCGATGCCACAACCGGCGACGATGTTTGATCCCGTAGATGATCTTAGAGATCCACTCTTTTTGTACCCTCGAAGTGTGACGAGTCGCCTTAGGATAGACCCCGTCTTTTGGTGCCTTGTATCGTTCCACCGTTTATTAGCTGTTCTCGTGTTGATTTTATTTTGTATGAACTGGCCCGTGACATTGTATTATGTATCTTTTGCTCTTATGTTTCCTGGAGTCATTCCGGTTTCGTACGGGTTATGTTATTTGCTTCCGCATGCACATTGCATCTCGCGTATCTAAAGGTCCATAGCTAGATCCTAGTGAGTCCACGAGCGAGAAAAGGAACCATCGGAGGGATGATCACGCGTTCACAAGGGCGTAGGGCGTAACGGATGTCCTCAGCAAATCTTCTCTAGTAAATGCAATCAATGTTCAACTTGTATTATCGAAGGAACTTGTCGGCAACTTTGTCCTAGTCGGTGAGGCTTTCAGGTTCTAGCTTATTGAATCAAGCCAAAGCTGCACTAGATAAACTATCTTGAAAAGTGTTTACCAACAATGGGGTGTTATCCGAGTATTGAGCCATTCGGCATAAATAGTACTTCCGGTGTGCCTTGGGACATCCGGGTCCCATTGTACTCCTCACAAAGTCGGGCTCTTTATAAACAGCGGGAAGTTCGATCCTAGTGAATGGTTTCACTTTATAAAATTTGTATAGCTCGTATCCTTGACTAGCTAGCCACTCCTCTATCTTGGCCAACCTCTTGGCCTTCTCCTCGCCTTTAGAAGACTGTATTTCCTTCTTTTCAAGGTCAATAACGATAGGAGGAGCCTTAGATGGCGCTTCAGCATTTGGATTTGAATTAGTTGGATCACCCCGATCCGGGTTATGAAAAGGATTGGGTTGAGCAATAGCTTCTACCCTAGTCGGGTATTTCCCCGGGTTGTGATCAATTTTGCTTTCAATTTTGCCACTATCGTAGCCACATCGTTCATCCGAGTTTCCAGGCTAGCTATATGAGGAGCGAGTTCTTCTTGCTCTATTCTTAACAATCTTGTTTTGCTACAAGTCTTCGTGGCAATAAATCACTTGTTTTTCAACATATGAGGGAGAATCGAAAGAATTGATATTGAACACATAAAACTTTAAAGTCTCTTCCGTACCATGTTTATTTGAGATTAATGGGGAAGAAGGCTCTCTAGCGAGTCTTTACTCATCTAGAATAGTCTTTTTCTCAATTGATTACAAATAATCATGCTATTGAAGTGAGATCAATCCGTGATAATTGATTTTTGCTAACTCATGTTGAACATGTCGAAAAGTTCAAATGAAGATGGAATGCACTTATTACAACCTAAATAGTTCAAGAGTGTTCAAAAGACGATAAATACAACATCAACATGTTAAAACCAATGGGGAATCTATCTATGCGTATAGGGGATGCTTGAGCTCTGCGTGCTCCTTCGATCCATCCGAGTCCCACATATAAAGGGTCTTCTTCCTCCTCGAGAAGTAGTGGGTTCGGATCCTCACGAATGTACGGCTCTATTTCGGGTATATATGGCACGATATATTCAGGAATATATGACTCGACTTTAGCTATCCTCGGTGATACGCACTGGGAAACATAGAGCTCCCCAAGGATTGTCGAAACTCTTTGCACTTCTTTATATACTCCTTGGAAGCACGGTGGATGTCTATCTCCTTCTCCAAATGATCTGGCCATTCTACATTTTGTAGAGACGTATTCTCCAAGGAATGAATAATCTTCTTAATCTTTGCTTGATAAAGAGCCTTCATCTTCTCGATAAGCTCTCATCGTAGTAAGTGAAACGAAAAAAATCCAGGATGAATATCTAGTGGGATCTCTTGAAGTACGCCAAACTGCCTAACCACTCGGATGGGGTACTATGCAACACTACCCATCCAACCCATCATAGGAATCGGGTCTCCATCCACTCCTCGTGATACGGGCCTCAAGTAACCTCGGCCAAGTTAACCACCATCGTAGGTGCTCGGCTCTAATTTTTCAAGTATCATTGACCATTTCTTAAAAGAATGGTTTGGAACCAAAGATTGACACTTTAGAAAAGATCTCAAAGGATGGACATGCTCATTAATCTCATAACAACCTACCCAAAGCCCAAATATTTTGATGTGGGAAAGGAACCACATATAAAGAAGTCCATTGGAAGCTTGAAAGGTACCCTTTTCATTGGCTTGGAAACAATTTAGAGAGAGAAAGGTCTCGACTAGAATCATGTAAGAGTAATCTCAATGGATATAGGCTTGTTGAGCTATGTGGTCTATAGAAGAATCAAAGATCGTTTTAGAAGTGTGAAATAGAACGAATGCGAAGAATGCTAAAATGAACACCTTACCCAATCGATGACTTGAATTGATTGGAAGTGAGCAATAGTTGTCAAAGAGAATTGACAAAGTAAACTTACCAGACTAGGACTTATAAACCTTTTCTATCTCGGAGATCTTGAGACGAAGAAATGTCGATAGAGATTGAGTAGGATTCATGTTAAGTGGGGGTTGAGCTATGTGACGTTTTGAAATCCTACCCACTTTCAAAGCTGTGAATGAATGAAATGTCTCATTAAAGTATTTCAGTTAAATCTCACTCAGATTTGATCACTCTTGAGAAGACTAACCAATAGGGAATGGTTAGCTAAGAAAATCAAGTACGTGGACCTAAGAACTTGATCATGGATTGACCCTTTCACCATAAGGATTGTCGAAGGAATATTTTGGATCATTATAGGCTGATTCACGAGCGATGGTGGAACGCTTTGCCAATGACATAAGATTGGATCACGGGTGACTCCGTATAGCTATGTATGAGTTGCAAACGTCCCTAAATCGATCTCGAACCATCTTGTCCTTCGTAACTAGTGATTGACCCGTGTAATTACATGACAACCAAGGTCGCCATGGCTTGAGTAACTCTTAAATGTGACATCAATCACGGGTCGATATGCATAACTCCTTAAAGCCGCCCGTTAGTTTGAGATACACCGAAGTTGCAATTGATCGATATTGGCCATGAATTAGACTTCGAATTTGGACGTCGGACTTTTGAGGATACCAATTTTAATCTTTTGGACGTCGCCTCATTCGGAGCATGATTATTTTTCGATTTGCTCCAAAGTGTTCATAAAAGTGAAATTTAGACAAGAAATGGGAAATGACCCTTTTACCCTTAGGAAATGCTCATTCCTCTAGTTTAGTAAAAGGACTTTTTTAGTATTTTTTTCATCCCTTTAGTAGCCCAAAATTTGAGTGGGCTAGGTGTACACTTGTTGAGGCAAATTACAAGATTGCCCTTCTTGATTTTCAAGAGACAAAAAGAGTTGAATTATTAGTGGGCCCCACAAGTCTTAATCTCACCAACCAAGTCACATTTAGCCTAGTCAAATATCTCACCAAATATATCCCACACTTATTCGCTATCTTCATCTTCTTCATCTTCTTCATTTTGGCAAAGCTTTCTCTCATTTCCCTCTTTCTCTCTCTTTTTTCCCATGGCCGAACTACCATTCCGCGCCACCACTACCGTCGAACCACCACTTCATGCCATGACTACCACTTGTGAGCCACCAACAACCGTCGAGTATTACCAACGATTAAAAGTGAGCCGGTGCCGCCATGGAACTGCCGATGCTGCCGTTTAAGCCATGATTTTTGCTGCTTCTTTGCCTTGAGTTCTTATTTAGTCTTGAGGTGAGTGAGCTCCTGAACGTTGATTGGGTAGTTAGGTTACTAATGGTGGTAGTTTGAGGTGGATTTGAGTGATTTTTGTGTTGATGGTGGACTTGAAGAGCTTGAGCCGAAATTGGTGTGTTAGGGTTGATCATGTGGCTTAGATTTAATGAGTTGGAATGTGATAATATCGTGTGGTCTTGATTCATTGATCTTGTGATGTGATTAAATCGTGTGGTCTTGATTCATTGATCTTGTCATGTGATCAAATCGTGTGATCTTGATTGGTTAATCGAGTGATTTAGTAAGATCGTGTCATCTTGATCGGTTGATCGAGAAGTTTAGTAAGATATTGTGGTCTTGATTTGTTAATCAAGTGGGTTAGTAAGATCATGTGGTCTCGATTTGTTGATCGAGTGATTTATTTTGATCGTATGGTCTTGAATTGAGAATTGAGTAGATCATATGGTAAATTGTAACGATCATGGTTGATATTGTTGGATATATGGTAATTCATTTGGAGAATTGCTTATATGTGTTCATATTATACCTTGAGGTGTTATTACTTGGGGTTTTGTAATCATCTTGAGGCGTTAAATACGAGATGCTAACCTCAAGCGTTGTTACTCGAGTTATATTGGCCTGAGGCATTATTACGCGGGTCTAGAGTATTATGATGGCTTGAGGCGTTATTACCCGGGTCTTGAGAGTGATTATGACGGCCTGCGGCCTTATTACGTGGATCTGTTCTTATATTATCTCATGATGCATGTTGATGCGTGTTAAGTGGGCTTTTTAACAACTTAGCCTTGACAAAAGAGTTGTGATTCTAGGAATGATAAGTATTTGATTAAATTTGTTATATGATTTTGATTCTTATTTTATGTTGGGTGCATTTAGATGGGTTTGTTGATTTCTATAGAAATGCTTACAGAGGATGGATTTGGAGGTACTATCGCCCTAACCTAGGTTTAGAGACTTACTTACCGAGATTTATTCTCATCTTGTCGTGGGTTAACATTTTCGGACCATCCGCCATGAATATGAATGGACGCCTTGCAGCTCTTTGGGGTACCAATGGACTTTGAAACAGTGACGACAGTAGTACCTGGTAGAGGAGGATAAAGTATACTTTAGGCATGGGGGAGACGACTTTTGGAAAGCCCATGCTTATTTAGCCTGGTGCTATAAGGATGGGGATTTATCTTTTGGGTGGCTCCACGGTTTTGATATCCCATATGATGGAGTTGGAGAATGGGGCCCCACCGAGATCCCTCCCTCGGATGTGTAGGGACCAGCCTAGACACTAGGCCCGAAGATTCGACGTCCAAGCTAGAGCCTATGGAGTTTGACCAAGATGTTGAGGTGGTAGAGCCTTCGATGCCGAGGTTGGTCTAGTGCAGCCTACCGAGTCCGTAGAGGAGGAGTCGGGGACATCATTAGAGGATAGCGGAGATGTGGCATAGGATAGTCGCCCGCTGGCTTTTTTTTTTTGTTGGGAGTACCCTCCTAGTAGAGTAGTCAAGCTTCAACCACCTATTTCATTCTATTATGAGTGGTCTTAGGCTTATACATATAGCTTTTGGAGACTTGGTCTTGATGATGTAAATGATATGTGGTTATATATATAAGTTTTCCTTTCCTATCCCGAATCATCGTACGTTTAGTATTTTGTATGGAGTTTTGTATTTGCTTTCGCATGTACTTTTCATTCGGGTTTAGTTCAACTTTGTTGGCTACTAGTTCTTGGGAATTTATATTTAAGTGTGGCCATGTGGGATGTTGGCGTGCTTATATGGTTTAGGGTGTGACATCCCCGTTTGATTTTTATTAGAGTAAGGTCAGCTCGATCCAAGTTGATTGAGGCCTAAAGTAATAAGGAGTGATGACTTTGGGATAACTAGGCAGCAAGACCTTAGGGATTCACTAGAGTTAGTGTCATGCCCCGCGACCTTGGGCACACGTAACCATCCCCTCTGTTGGTACTTTTCTCACTTGCGAACTTGCCAGGATCGAACTACGGACCTTCAATGTACGCGAGACACAATGTGCATACGGAAGTAAATAAAACAACCCATAACAATACTTTTGAATGACTCCAGGAAACATAAAAGCAACACGTACTCACTACGATGTCATA
Organism: Rhodamnia rubescens; assembly: GCA_021437795.1. Taxonomy (NCBI): domain Eukaryota; kingdom Viridiplantae; phylum Streptophyta; class Magnoliopsida; order Myrtales; family Myrtaceae; genus Rhodamnia; species Rhodamnia rubescens. Next base: position 12,565,763 of record JAILYA010000002.1, on the reverse strand, counting down.
GGCCAGTTCGTACAAAATAACACCAACATAGAAACGGCTAATAGATGGTGGAACGATATAAAGCACCAAAAGACAGGGTCTATCCTAAGCCAACCACTCGTCACACTACGAGGGTACAAAAAAGAGTCGATCTCTAAGATCCACTACGGGATCGAGACATCGTCGTCGATCGTGTCATCGGCAGGGGGCGCAAGCTCACAAGGAACACTTGTCTCGTCGACTCCAATCATTTCAAAATCGGGCTCCTCCTCAAGGATGATCTCTTGCTCATCCTCTTCTTCCTCCTCTAGCTCCATCGGGTCCCGCATAGGTTCAGGTACTTGGGACATCCATCGAGATCATCCACGGCATCTCTAGGTTCCAGGATACCTCCATACATATCGGGTTGGTCAGGCGGCGGGGTCCTCGACAGAACGGGACCAACCACGGGTTCCCAAGTAGAGAGTCCAGCATTTCAAGGCATCCAAGCACAAGCTTTAGGGACAAAAATCCACAAGCCAAGTAAACATGGTGATTCGGTTCCTAGGCACTATCCAAGCCACCGAAACCAAAAATTTTATTCATTTCCTAACCAATGTATGTAGAAGCTAAAAAGCCCTCAAATCACATGATTTAGCTCCGAAATTGTCAAGTCATAAGCACCCATCATTCCACATGATACCACAACCCATATTTCACCAATTTCAAGCATGGAAACACCTCATTCAAGCATGAACAGCTCGATACTCAACTAGATCTGAAAATGGCAGATTTCACCTCTCCTAACTTCGCCCACAAATCAGCCCACAAATCCTCCACATTTCAAAATCATGGCATCCCTTAGCAACCTAAAGTCTTAGGAAAAGTTTAGGAATCACTTACCACAACTCGATCCAAGCGTTTCCACGAGATAAGGGCAGCAACCCGCAAAGCAAAACCAAACAAACCAAAATCACTCCAAGGAAACCACGAAATGGGCCTCTTAAGCTCATGGTGCAAGGGTTGGCGAGTGTACTCTGTTTCCTCGAGTAGCCGTGGCGTCCAAGTGCTCTACGGCGGCGAGGGCGATGAGGGGTGGTCAAACACAGAGAGGGGGAGAGAATGAGGGAGAGTGGCCGAGAGAAAGAGAGGAAAAATTGGGAAGAAGATAGAGAGAGAGAGGGTGGTTCGGCCAATAAAACAAAAGGGAAAGAGAGAAGGATGTCCATCATGGTCATTCATGCACAACTCTCAAGTGGGTTGGTTGTACTTGTTGTACAATGGATTTGACAAAAGAAGATCAAAGAGGGACATGGGTGGTTGATAGGGTGTAAGAAGGGGGCCTACACAATCTTCTATTTGCTTTACTCTTCTTGTCACAAGCTTGGTAGTGGGGTGGTTGGTCGACAATCTCTCGTGGTCTAAATGCCGTTTCTTATTTGAGTTTCCTAGGTCTATGTTGCACTTTCCTTGGTAGCCTTTCCCTTTTGGTTAGTTAACCCATGAGTGATCGCTTTAGGGCGAGATATAACCGAAATACATCGTCGGACATTCACTCATTCATAAGTTCCGAATCGGATCGAAATTCGGGATGTCACAGTTAGGTACGAAATGCATGTCATGTGAAATGGCGCTCATGATTGGCATCATTATAAGACTATATAGCTTCGTACTTAGCACCGAGTGTTGTTTGTTGGATACCCGATTGATGATGGAATGGTTGATTGTGGTTGCACTAAGTTGCGGATGAGTCTGGACTTAAGGTATGATTGTGAATTCCAATTGCGACCATCCTAGTTATTACGTGATGATTGATTACCTTGATTGTGATTGCTGCTAGGATGAGTAACATAAAACTGCTAGACTTAAGTTGATGGCTTAAGTCCCTAATTCCTTGGTGGAATTATAGTGGTTTATGTGTTGTGAAACTTATTAAGGATGAGTCTGGACTTAAGGTATGATTGTGAATTCCAATTGTGACCATCCTGGTTATTACGTGATTGTAATTGCTGCTAGGATGAGTAACATAAAACTGCTAGACTTAAGTAGATGGCTTAAGTCCCTAATTCCTTGGTGGAATTATAGTGGTTCAAGTGTTGTGAAACTTATTAAGGATGAGCAATCGAGGTAGAGGTACCATATGAACGTCTAGTTCAAGGGCACAAGTTGTGGAAGACTCGAGAGTGGATGGAGTCTTTAGGCCTTTAGAGGAAATTGGAAATTTGATGGGTAGGCAGGCTCAAGAATGACCTGCTACTATTACCCAAGCCGAGGCTACTATCGCTGCTACTAACGGAACTAATGGTAACCAAGGGAATGGCAATAGGAATCATCGATGCACCAGCTAGTAGAGCAGATTTTTAAAACTAAGACCCGCCAAGTTTAATGAAAAATAGGATGCCCATATTGCTCCTTGTTGGATTGAGGAATTGGAAAAAGCCTATAAAGTTCTGGGATACACTCAAGAGGAGAAAGCGACCGTAGCAAGATACCATCTCCAAGAGACTCCTAGTGATTAGTGGAAGGCCACCCGATGAAGAGTTTTTCGTGAAGGTACAGTTCCAAACTAGACCGCCTTTCTTGAGACATTTAATGGGATATATTTCTCTAAAACCGCTTAAGAACAGAAGATGATGGAATTTCAACAGCTCCGTCAAAATCATATAACGATAGATCAATATGAGGCAGAATTCTTAAGGTTATCAAAGTATGCACTAAGGATGGTCGAGAACCCTTTGGATAGAGCAAGAAGGTTCCGCGACGGATTGACGCCGGAGCTTCGTAGTCGGTTGATACTGCGAACCCGAGGGATTACATTGTGCTTTATAAAAGAGGTCGGATGGTCGAACGGGATATGAAAGAGAGGGCTACCGCTTCGGATTGTGGTTTGAGGCATGCTAGGGACAACCGCCATTTTGGTAAGAGGCCTATGGTGGGAAATGAACGTTTCGTCCGTCCTGTCAAGAAAGGTAGTGGGAAACCGACATATCAGTCCAATTGGAATTGTCGACTTTGTGGAAGGAGGCATGGAAATGGACCTTGTCCGAATAGGATGGGACCGTGCATTAAGTGTGGCCAGCATGACTATCAAATAACGAATTGCTCGAATCAAGCCACAGGACCCTAGTTTAAGCTCCAACGACCTCGAACAGGACCTCAAGTTAGAGCCGCCCCAGAGTAATCGAGAACCGATCGCCAGCTCAATGGAGAGTTTATGCTTGTAGCGTGTAAGGAGGTGAAGAATGGGCCTGGCGTGGTTATAGGTACGGTCTCTTTATGTGATCATGCTGCTTAAGCCTTGTTTGATCCTGAAGCGTCGCATTCTTTTATGTCCGAGCAATTTGTGGAATTAGCTGAAATTGAATCGAAACCGTTAGAAGTAATGTTGCATGTTACCACCCCTTTAAAGGATAAAGTGTTAGTCTTCTTGGAATGCCCGGATTGTAAGATAGCCATTGGTGGTAGGCTTGACGATTTTGACCATGTATGACTTTGATGCTATTATTGGGATGGGTTGGTTGGGAAAAAATGATGGTGTCTTGGACTGTGGTAGTAGGGGTGGTCTAATTTAATCCAATTGGTCATCCTAAATATGAGTTTGTGGGAAGTCAAGGAGGGATCTCGATCCCTTTGATCTCGTTACTTGAAGTAACTAAGTTGTTACACGAATGATGCCAGGGGTATAAAGCTGCAAAGAGTGGATTCATTGGTTGAAGGACCGAGGCTAGAGAATATAGCCTTCGTGCGCGATTTTCTCGATGTCTTTCCTCAAGAATTGTCGAGATTGCTACCGAAAGGGAAGTGGAGTTTGTAATTGAGTTAGCCCATGGGACGGAATCGATCTCTAAAGCGTCGCCTATAAAATGTTTCTATCCGAGTTGAAGGTCCAAATACAGAATTGTTGGACAAAGGATTCATCCACCCTAGTGCATCACCATGAGGAGCGCCGATGTTGCTTGTGAGAAAGAAGGATGGGTCATTGCTTTTGTGCATAGACTATAGGTAATTGAATCAACTAACCATTAAGAACAAATATCCATTGCCAAGGATAAATGACTTGTTCCATCAACTAAAAGGGGCATCGGTGTTTTCCAAGATATACTTGAGGACGAGCTATCATCGATTAAGGACTAAGAAGGAGCATATACCAAATACCGCTTTTTTACGAGATATGGACATTACGAGTTTTCGGTTATGCCGTTTGGATTGACTAATGCCCCAACTGCCTTTATGGATATGATGCATCGAGTATTCAGAGAAGTTTTGGACCAGTTCGTCATCATGTTCATCGACGATATATTGGTATACTCAAGGAGCCCCGAAGAGCATGAACAACATCTAAGTATAGCTCTACGGACCTTAAGAGAACACTCTCTCTATGCCAAGTTTAGCAAGTGTGAGTTCGACTCGACCAGGTAGCATTTCTTGGGCATATTGTCTCCGAGCATGGAATCTTAGTAGACCCAACAAAGGTTGAAACCATTGTAAATTAGCCACGAACAACGACTCGTCATGCCCCGAACCATACGAAGGCACCAACATCCCGCATGGCTATACTTAAATATCAATTCCCAAGAACTAGTAGCCAATAATTTTGAACTGAGCGCGAATGAAAAACACATGTGGAAGCGAATACAAATCTCCATATAAATTACCAAAGATGACTCAGAATAACTATCAACTTTACATAACATAAAATACCCGGAGTTCCTTACATACGATCGGGATCATGAAGTCAATATACACAATATAGGATGGGGTGAAGGGAACAAAGGATCAAATCAAAAGACAACCCTCTAGGTCCCTTTAGTATGCCTCTACCTAAGAGGACATCCAAAAAGAAATCCAACATCTTATATGACTACTAGTTAGCATCACCGCCTTCGGTTTCATCTTCGTCCTTGGCGGGGTCATACTCGGAAAAGTTATCGAGGCCAACCTCCATGGTATCTTCCTCATCGTCGCCCTCCGACGTAGATACCTCTATAACCTTAATGTCTTCCTTAACGGATGGAGACTTCTCGGGAACGTTCCTAGACCCAAGAGTTATCCTTCTCGCCTTCAACAAAGGCGGGATGGCACCACTATGGAATTCCTTCCCTAGGTATCTCGAGAAGGCTTCAGAGGTCCCTGTAGTAATATCCCTAACATAATAATACCAAGACTAGTAGAGGTCAGGCTTCCATTAATCGCTCTCTTCGTAAACCCACATTGAAGTCCCTTTCCTAATATACATTTATCCCGATCTACTTGGAAATTCCTCGACGGATATGTCCATATCCATCGGAACATCAAAATGCTCGGGAGGCATAATCACGGCTTGGGTTCAAAATGTTAATTCAAGACGGGGTGAGAATAAATCTCAGCAAGTAAGTCCCTAAACCTATGTTTGGGCGATAGTACCTCCGGAGCCATCCTAGGCATGCAATACTACAATAATCAACAAACCTATCTAAATGTACCCAATATAAAACAAGAATAAAAAACCATATAACCATTTAATCAAATACATATCATTCCTCGAATCATAACTCCTTTCTCAAGGCTAAGTTGCTCCTTTCGAATCTACACAGACCATTAGAGTTTGAAGTACTTATTTTCCCAAAAGGAGTTGAATATGAAACAATGCCGATGGATGAAATTACTCAAGGACTATCATTGTGATATCTTGTATCACCCTAGGAAGGCTAATAAAGTAGTGGATGCCCTTAGTCGGAAATCAAGCATTGTGCATTTGATGATTAAAGAGTGGACTTTGCTTGAAGAATTAAGGGATTCGAGTTTAAGTTTGAGGTTTGTTACCTCTCGAATTTGCTGGCTACTTTAAGAATCGAACCCGAGATCTAGACAAGGATTAAGGTATCGCAGTTTATGGACCCCGACATTCAAAAGATGTTGGATATGGATATAACTAAGAGGAAACCCGATTTTCAATTATTTGAGGATGGAATCTTGAAGTTTCGTGGATGTCCGTGTGTACCTAATGATGAGGAGCTTAAGGAGAAGATTTTCTCAAAAGCTCACCGTAGTAACTATAGTGTGCATCCGGATAGCACCAAGTTGTATAAGAACTTGCGTTTGGAATGGGATGAAAGTGGACGTGGTCAAGGGCTTAACGTGCCAACAAGTAAAGGCACAATACTGTAAGCCTAGAGGATTGCTTCAGCCATTGGAGATTCCTGAATGGTAATGGGAGCACATTACTATGGACTTTCTCTTGGGATTGCCGAGAAGTCGGAGAGGTCGTGATTCAATTTGGGTGATCATCGATAGATTGACTAAGTCTGCATATTTTGTAGTAATGCGAAAGGACTTTGCAATGAATAAGTACACCAAGTTGTATATGTGTCGATAGTTCGTCTTCATGGAGTTCCAATTACGATTACGTCGGATAGGGATCCGAAGTTTACCCTAACTTTTTGGATGAGTCTTTAGAATGCTATGGGAACGAAACTACAAGTATAGCACCGCTTACCATCCCTAAACCGATAGACAATCCGAACGGACGATTCGGACACTCGAAAATATGTTGCGAGCATGCATAATAGATTTTAAAGGAGGTTTGGAGGAACAGCTACACCTGGTCGAGTTTGCCTATAATAACAGCCTACCGACAGAGTGTCGCAATGGCACCGTTTGAGGCACTGTATGGCGAGCTTGCGAACCGCAGATGTTGGGATGAGGTTGATGAAGGGAGTATAACGGGTCCAGAGTTAGTTCAACAATCCGTTGTGGCAGTGAAAGTGATTAGAGAAAGACTTAAGACTGTTCGAGTCGTCAAAAGAGTTATGTGGATAGACGGCGTAGACCTTTGAAATTCTAGCCGGGAGATCACGTTTTCCTCAAGGTGTCGCCAATGCGTGGTTTGTCTCAATTTGGAAAGAAAGGGAAGTTGAGTCCAAGGTACGTAAGCCCATTTGAGATCTTGGAATAGATTGGGATTTTAGCTTATTGTCTCGCCTTGGCATCGAATTTATCACAAGTTCACAACGTCTTTCATGTATCAATGCTGAGGAAGTATGAGCTGGACCCAACCCATGTCTTTGGATCATGAAGTCTTGGACGTGGATGATAGGGTATCTTATATAGAAAGGCCAGTTCAAATAGAGGACGAGAAAAGAACAAGTTTTGAGAAACAAGACAACTCCACCGGTAAAGGTAATCCGTGAGTATCATGGAATAGAGGGAGCAACCCGGGAAAGCGAAGAAGTGATGAGGCGCCAGACCCCGCTTTTTGAGTAGTTAGGTTTATTGTAAATTTCAAGGATGAACCCACCGGTGGGTGGCTGCGTTGGTTGAGAACAACTCCCTCGCGCAAGTAGGTCGAGAGTTCAAAACCCGCAGCCGCTAGCGTCTTAAGTGGGGGCCATGGTGGTGGGGTCCCGTGCTAGTCCCCCCGAGGTATAGGGGCCCGGCGCTCCTGGTGCCTACCGGGCGCCGGGAGGGCCCGTGGTGGAGTCCTCGGTCATAAAAAAAAAAAAAAAATTTGTAAAGGGAAAGAAATTGTGACATTCTGAAATCCGACCCACTTTCGAAGCCGTGAATCAATGAAATGTCTCATTGAAGTATTTCGATTAAATCTCACGCAAATTTGATCACTCTTGAGAAGACTAACCAATATAGCATGGCTAGCTATGAAAATTAAGTACGTGGACCTAAGAACCTGATCTTGGAATGACCCTTTTGCCATAGGGATTGTCAAGGGAATATTTTGGACCATTATAGGCCAATCCACGAGTGATGGTGGAACGTTTTGCTAATGCTATACGAACGATCGTATAGCTATGTATGAGTTGCAAACGTCCCTAAATTGATCTCGAACGATCGTGTCCTTCAGAACTAGTGATTGACCTTCGCAATTATATGACAAACAAGGTCGCCATGGCTTGAGTAACTCTTAAACATGACATTAATCACGAGTCGATATACGTAACTCCTAAAAGCTGCTATTAGTTTGAAATACACTAAAGTTACAATTGATCGATATTGACGATGAATTAGACTTCGAATTTGGATGTTGAATTTTCGAGGATTCCAATTTTAATCTTTTGGACTTCGCCTCATCCAAAGTGCATGTTTATTTAGACAGGAAATGGGAAAGGAATCTTTTACCCTTAATACTCATTCTTCTAGTTTAGTAGAATGACTTCTTAGTCTTTTTTCACCCATTTAGTAGCTGAAAATTGCCCTTCCAGGTTTTCAGGAGACAAAAAGAGTTGAATTATTGGTGGGCCCCACAAGTTTTAATCTCGCCAAAAATATCCCACACTTATCCTCTCTCTTCATCTTCGTCATCTTCTTCATTTTGGTAAGTTTTCTCTCATTTCTCTTTCTCTTTTCCCCTTGACCAAACCACCATTTCACGCTACCACCACCGTCGAACCACCACTTTAGGCCATCTCCACCATCATGAGCCACCAACCACCGCCGACAATCACCATCAACCGAACATGAGCCGTCGCCGTGGAACCGCCAGGACCAATTGCTAATTGAACGGGAACCACCGGTGCTACGATTTTTGCTACTTCTTGTCCTTGAGTTCTTGCTTAGTCTTGAGGTGAGTGAGCTCCTAAACCTTGATTAGGTAGTTAGGTTACTAATGGTGGTAGTTTGAGGTAGATTTGAGTGAGTTTTGTATTGATGGTGGACTTGAAGAGCTTGAGCCGAAATTGGTGTCTTAGGATTGATCATGTGGCTTAGATTTAATGAGCTGGTGATGTGATAAGATCATGTGGTCTTGATTCATCGATCTTGTGATGCGATTAAATCGTGTGGTCTTGATTCATTGATCTTGCGATGTGATTAAATCATGTGGTTTTGATTCCTTGATCTTGTGATGTGATTAAATCGTGTGGTCTTGATTGGTTAATCGAATGGTTTTGTAGGATTGTATGGTCTTGATTGGTTAATCGAGTGGTTTAGTAAGATCGTGTAGTCTTGATTCATTGATCTTGCGATGCGATTAAATCGTGTCGTCTCGATTCATTGATCTTGCGATGTGATTAAATCGTGTGGTCGTGATTTATTGATCTTGTGATGCGATTAAATCATGTGGTCTTAATTGGTTAATCGTATGGTCTTGATTGGTTAATCGAGTGGTTTTGTAGGATCGTATGGTCTTGTTTGGTTAATCGAGTGGTTTTTGTAAGATCGTGTGGTTTCGATTTGTTGATCGAGTGATTTGTTTTGATCGTATGGTCATAAATTGAGAATTGAGTAGATCATATGGTAAATTGTAACGATCACGATTGATATTGTTGGATATATGGTCATTCGTGTGGAGAATTGCGTATATGTGATCATATGACACCCCGAAGCGTTATTATGCAGGGTTTTGTAGTCATCTTGAGGTGTTAAACGCAAAATGCTAACCTGAGGCGTCATTACAAGGGTTATGCTAGCTTAAGGTGTTATTACGCGGGTCTAGAGTGTTATGATGGCATGAGGCGTTATTATGTGGGTCTTGAGAGTGATTATCACGGTCCGAGGCGTTATTATTATGCGAGTCTGTTCTTATATTATAGCCTGATACGTGTTACGCAGGATTTTTAACAACTTAGCCTTAATAATGGAGTTGTGATTCGAGGAATGATATGTATTTGATTAAATTGGTTATATGATTTTGATTCTTGTTTTATGTTGGGTGCATTTAGATGAGTTTGTTGATTTCCATAGAAATGTTTATCTAGGATGGATCTAGAGGTACTATCGCCCTAAACTAGGTTTAGGGACTTACTTAATGAAATTTATTCTCACCCTGTCATGGGTTAACATTTTCAGACCCTCTACTATGAATATGAATAGACCGTCACAGCTTTGGGGTACCGATGGACATTGAAACCGTGACGACAAAGTGTACCGGATAGAGAATGATAAGGTGTACTTTAGGCATGCTAGTATAGTGTGGTTGACGAGGGAGGAGACTTTTTAGAAACCCCATACATATTTAGCCTAGTCATATAAGGATGGGGATTTATCTTTTGGCTGCTCCGCGGTTTTGATATCCCATATGATGGAGTAGGGGAATGGGACCCCACCGAGATTCCTCCCTCGGATAGTGTAGTGATCAGCCTAGACACCGGCCCCCGAAGATTCGACGTCCGAGCTAGAGCCTATGGAGTCCGACTAGGATGTTGAGGTGGTGGAGCATTCTAATGCCGAGGTCGATCAAGTGCAGCCTACCGAGTCCGAGGAGGAGGAGTTAGGGACGTCATTATAGGATAGCGGAGATGGGGCATAGGATAGTCACTCGATGACTTTTTTATTTTATTTTAGGAGTACCCTCCTAGTAGAGGAGTCAGGCTTCGACCACGTGTTTCTTTTTGTTATGAGTGGTCTTAGACTTATACATATAGTTTTTGAAGCCTTGGGCATGATGATGTAAATGATATGTGGTTATTATATATATAGGTTTTCCTTTCCTATCCCAAATCATCGTACATTTAGTATTTTGTATGGAGTTTTGTATTCGCTTCCGCATGTACTTTTCATTCTTGTTTAGTTCGAGTTTGTTGGCTGCTGGTTCCCGAGAATTTGTATTTAAGTGTGGCCAGGTGGGATGTTGGCGTACTCGTATGGTTCGGGGTGTGACAGGCTATACGCATATCGAATTGAGCCCCTATGATTACGGAATATTCTTACAAAGTCGGTGTCAGCTCTAATCCTCGAAAGTTGAAAGTCATGGTCTTTGAATCTTAACATCTTGCTAGTGCTTGAATGAGAGTGGTGTGACATTCTGAATTTCAACCACTTTCGAAGTTGTGAAATGAATGAAATGTCTCGTTGATGTATTTCAGTTAAATCTCACTCATATTAGATCACTCTTGAGAAGACCGGTCATGCCCCGAACCATACGAGCGCGCCAACATCCCACCTGGCCACACTAACATACCAATTCCCAAGAACCAAGTAGCTAACACATTCGAACCGAACACGAATGAAAAACACATGCGGAAGCAAATACAAATCTCCATACAAATAACCAAAGATGACTCAGGATAACAACAAACTTTGCATAACATAAATTGCCGGATCATGAAGTCAACATACACGATACAAGACGGGGTTTAAGGGAACAAAGGACCAAATCAAAAGACAATCTAGGTCCCCGTAGTATGCCTCTACCCTAAAAGGACATCCAAAAAGAAATCCAACATCTCCTATGACTACTAGTCACCATCACCGCCTTCGGTCTCATCTTCGTCCTCGGCAGGTCATACTCGGAAAAGCTATCGAGGCGAACCTCCATGGTATCTTCCTCCTCCTCGTCCTCGAACATAGATACCTCTATAACCTCAATGTCTTCCTCAACGGTCGGGGACTTCTCAGGAACTTTCCTAGACCCAGCTACGGAGTTATCCTTCTCGCCTTCAACAAGGGCAAGGTGGCATTACTTAGGAATCCCATCCCTAGGTATCTTAAAAGGCTTTAGAGGTCTTGTATTCATATCCTCAACACGATACTACCAAGACTCGTAGCAGGGAGGCTTCTAATAATCGCTCCCTTTGTCAACCCACACTATAACCCTTTCCTAGTATACACCTTATCCTAATTTACTAGAAATTCCTCGACGTATATGTCCATATCCATCGAAACACCAAAACACACGAGAGGCATAATTAGAGCTCGGGATCTAAAAATGTTAACCCATGACGGGGTGAAAATAAATCTTAGTAAGTAAGTCCCTAAACCTAGATTAGGGCGATAGTACCTCCGGATCCATCCTAGGCATGCAATGCTATGGTAATCAACAAACCATTCATCGAATTACAACTCCTTTCTCAAGCCTAAGTTGTTAAAAAGCCTGCGTATCGTGCATCAAGCTACAATATAAGAATAAACCCGCGTAATAACGCCTTAGGCAGTCATAACACTCCAGACCCGCGTAATAAAGCCTCAAGCAATAATAATAATCCGGACCCGCGTAATAACGCCTCAGGCCATAATAATACTCCGGACCCGCGTAATAATGCATCGAGCCGTATAACACGAGTAATAACGCCTCGGGTTAGCATCTCGCGTTTAACGCCTCAAGATGACTACAAAACCCCTCGTAATAACGTCTTAGGGTATCAAGACCACACGATATTAATAAACTTCTCGATTAATCAATCAATACCACAAGATCTTATCACATCAATGGTTCAATCAATCGAAGCCATACGATTTAATTACATCATGAAATTAAACAATCGGAACCACACGATTAAATCACATCACAAACTCAATCAATCTCAGCCACATGTTCTTATCACATCAAAGGTTCAATCAATCGAAGTCATACGATTTAATCACAACATGAAATTAAACAATCGGAATCACACGATTAAATTGCATCACAAACTCAATCAATCTCAGCCACACGATCTTATTACATCATAAAACCAAAGAATCGAGACCACATGATTAATCCTAGCATCCAATTTTCGGTTATAACTATTCAAGAATGCATTCAACACAAATGCCACCCAAATTCACCTCAATCTACCACCTTTAGTAACCTAACAACCTAATCAAGTTTTACAAGCTCCCTCACCTCAAGATCTAGCAAGAACTCAAGGCCAAGAAGCAGCAAAAACGTGGCTCAAATGGCAGCACCGGCTGTTCCCTCTCAGCCTGCGTTCTGTTTTAGAGGTCCTACGGCGGCGAGGGCTCACGGTGGTGGTGATGGTGTGAGATGGTGTCACGCGCCGCGTACTTGCGAGCGCACAAACATCCCTCGGGTCGCCTTTTTAATCTCGAATATATCCCAGGAACAATTGACGAATAATAAGTACGCGAGATGTAATACGCATGCGGAAGATGATAAATAACAAACCCCGTACAATAAGAAGATAAGAGGACTTAGAAGGCATAAACAACCACACACACTTAATCATCACATAGCATAATACTTAGTTTTACACATAGGTGTAAAAACACAAAATACATCGGTGGGTCCGGACTGAGGTTATATATGACATCAAAAGAAGACGACGACTATCCCAAGTCAAACTCCCCGTATCTTAGAGGGTACCAAAAGGTGGATGTCCAAACTACACCTAAGGTCGGAATTGTCAGCAAGGAGCGCGCACATAGGGCAAACGCTCATCTCATGAAAATCCTCAATCTCTTCGGTCTCCGACTCATCGAGATCCTCAAGCTCTGGTTCTTCGGCCTCCACGGGCTCTATCTCGGCATCGACTCATGGTCTGGTTCGTCGGCATCCATAGGGTCCTCTACGGCGGCTCCCGGTTCCTCAAGTCCTCCGTCCACATTAGAATGTCCGACTACGGGAATCTCGTGTCCAGGTATCAGCTTGGTTATGGGTTCCACCTCAACAGCTCCTATGGCCGGGGCATCGGGTGCTATGGGTCCGGCGGCCTCGAGTACGTCATTAGGAATGACCTCATCCCCAAGGGGTACAAAATATATGGCTTTGTCTCTATAAATCCACGACACAAAGGTAATGGGTTTCCAATGCTCGCCTCCGTCATCCAACCATAAAGTACTCGCTCTTCGATAGTACGTCCGATCCGGTCCTACTCGTACTCGCAATAACAGGGTCAAACTCCTTCAGGAGCCCAAAAATCTTCGGCATCTTAATTAGTCAACGTTTAAGGTTTTGGGAAAAAATGGATCCCGTCACGGGGTGAGATTTACATCTCGGTGAATCGAACCCAACCCTAATCTAGTCCATTAGTACCTCCGAACAATTCTAATCATGCCAAACACGGTAATGCAACACATGTGATGAACAAGGTAATTACCATGGCAAATACAATAACGGAGCATGGCACGGCACTCAAGCGTTTTAACTTCATTTCAAGTCAAACATAATTCATAATTAAGACAAAGCTTCATACTAAGGCATACAAGTAAACAATTTGGCCATTACAAGCCCATTCGTTCAACCTGTCTTGATTTCACATATCAAAGCGAGATGATTCGATTAAATGTCAACTCTCGGCCTTCCAGCTCCTTCGAGATGAATCGGTCGATATAAGACTCTCGAGTCCGGACCTCGAGATGATTCGGTCAATGTAGTGACTCTCGACTCTCCAACTCCTCGAGATGATTCGATCGACTACAAGACTCTTGAGCCACAAGACCTCGTCAGGTCGGTTAGGATCAAACGCCCGCGAGGCAATGCATTGGCCATTTAATCACGTTTTTCCCTTAATGGTCGAACACACACAATTTACTAGCTAAACAACCGTCCAATTCACAATCACCGATTAGCGCCGCACACAACTAGTACACATTTAAGTCGATTGGCATTGTTTAACTTCATTACGAAACAAGCAAGACATTTTTGGTTCATAGAAGTTCATGGTGCTATAAATGCCAATTTTCGCCATAACCACTTTTAATCCAAAATCAAACATTACAAACTCAAGCTTCAATCGAGGCAAGCCTACACATATTAAGCATCAACTCGGCCTTAGCATATCACGTATAACGGACCACATTTCATCACGTAAGGACCATTGAACTAACACGCAAACTCGAGCACAAGTTCATCATATCCATCCCCCAAAAATCAAATTTTTGGCACCATCAAATCCTCCATAAAAACAGCCTATAATCTCTAGCTAACCCAACCCTAAACGAACCTTAATAACCTAACGTATTAGGGAAATGTTAGGAACAACTCATCGAAGCTCGAGCTAGCCGAAATCAGTCCAAAGAGGGCAGCAAGGCTTGCGGTTCGACTTGGTCCGGCGGTGGGCAGATTTCGTTCTAGGGAGAGCACGCCGAAGTCAGTCAACAAAACTCACTAAAATTCATCTTCAACCTTAAGTACATGTTGCCCCTTGTCTAAATTAGGTTCAAGGAGTGTCTTACGAAAGAATGAAGCCAAGACAAGCCCCCGAACAGCCTAAGAGCTCCTCGGGTTAGGACCAGATCTGGATAGTGACCTTTGTTGCTTGAAGAGGCTCTACAGGATAAACGGCTGGGCGGATTGTGGCATGTAATATATCATTGGAATGACAAGAAAGAGAGCTTTCCAATGAGTGGTCGCTCCCTGGAATCGGACAACAGACTTACGGAGATATGGCCGAAACAATGGGCGGCCACGGGACTGGTCCGACGGGCAGCGAGAGGAAAAAAGAAACGAGCGAAAGAGAGATGTTGATCTGCCAAAGGAGGGAAAATGGAGAGGAGGAGTGAAATGTTCGAAGGCCTTTTTCATGTCAAGAGAGTGTATAAAGAGTGAGTAGGAGTTGGTCTTGGGATTTTATGACATGTGATGGACTTGATTGAATGAAAGACACTTGAAATGGCTAGTTGATATGAATAGTGATAGTGGTTGAAGGGGTTCCAATCTTGGTCAACTCCTGTCATCTTTTATCTCTTGCCCATAAAATCTACAACTTGTATGACCATTGAATAGCATGAATAGTAAGAGTGGGTGGTAGTTATTCTTGTTGTACTTTGATGGACAACTAAATTGCATTGGGAAAGATAAAGTTGGGATTCTCGAATTCTCGACGATCGATTTCAAGTCCAATTAATGCTCGAGCTCGATCGATTTTCGATTTCAGTGCGTCTCAAACTAACGGGTGGCACCCACCATGGGCATAGCGTGTTTGGTGAGCTTTGAGCTCTTTGGCCTTAAGGAATAAGCTGGTCGAATGTTCAAAACCCTCCCAACGCATTTCTCGGACTTAAGTGGGGGCCCTTCTTGCTGGTGGGCTGCGGAGCTAGCCTCCCTCCAGTATAGTCACCGGTTGGCCTCGGGCCGACGCGTTAGGCGAAGCCGGCGGGGCCGGTGGATCCTGGATATAAAAAAAAAAACTAACAGTTGGCTTTTTTGGGAGTAACGCTTATCAACCAAAGTGAAAATGTCACATTTAAGAATTATTCGATCCGTGGCGACCTTGGTTGTCACGCCTCGTGTCCTTTGAGCGCTCCAACATCCCTTGACTGCCGTTACTTGGCTTAATTCCAGGATCTATACGGCAATAAATTTCAATGTAATGCGATATACACAAGCAAAAGCGACATGACACCCAAACAAAACACTCAACGGAATGACTTAAGAAGGCTGGAGATTCGATAACATAGAACACAATCATTCATACAATACAATAACATAACATTACACAAAAAAGGAGTGACTACTACCTAAACACTCGACCTATTGTACCTAAAGGTTGGACTCGTCGACGAGGACTCGACGGCAAATGAAGCACACTCGGTGGGAGCGCTCGCCTCGATTTCGACTCCTCGAGACTCCACCTCCGGCTCGGACTCAACAGTGTCCATGGGATCGTCATGAGCATCCCTCGACTCTACGATCTCTCATCCCTCGCCATGGTCCTCGGGCTTCGGAGCTCCGACTCAACGGATTCGTCCTCGGGAACGGTGGCCTCTATTTACCCTACGGCTCTCAGCACCTCGTCCGGTATGACGCACTCTCTTAGGGGCCCAAAAAGCGTGTCTCCATCCTTATACGTCCAGGATACAAAAGTATACGGTGTCCGACTATTACCTCCATCATCTACCCATAAGGTGTCAACCTTCCTATGGTACATGTAACTCGGTCCCACTGGGTACGATGTGGTTACGAACTCAAAATCCTTTGGTGATCCAAAAAGTATCGACATCCTCAAGGTCGGGGGTCTAGATATAATCGGGATAGATTGGTTGGGTAGGCAAGGGGATGTTATGAATTGTGGAAGTAGGGTGATTAGGTTCCATCCGACCGATCGCCTTAGATTGGAGTTTGTAGGGAGTCGAGGAGGAACCTCAATTCCCTTGATCTCTTCATTGGAAGTGACAAAGCTTTTGGACGAAGGATGCCAAGCGTACTTGGTTGCTATGGTTGATCCGACGATGGAAGAACCGAAGGTTAGAAGACATAACCGTAGTGCGCCGGTTTCCGGATGTCTTTCCTAAGGAATTATCGAGACTACCACCCGAGAGAGAGATAGGGTTCGTGATCAAACTAGCCCCCGGGACGGAGCAGATCTCGAAAGCACCCTATAGGATGTCCTTGTAGGAGTTAAAGGAATTAAAGGTTCGGATGCAAGAACCTGGCTGGACAAGGGATTCATTCGTCCAAGCGCCTTACCTTGGGGAGCGCCAGTGTTATTCGTAAGAAAAAAGGACAGGTTATTGCGTTTGTGCATTGACTATAGGCAGTTGAACCAAGTCACCGTCAAGAATTAGTATCCGTTGCCAAGGATAGATGATTTGTGCGATCAGCTACAAGGAGCATCCGTACTCTCCAAGTCGGCTTTCTGGATGAGATAGGCACACTATGAGTTTATGGTCATGCCATTTGGATTGACTAATGGTCCAGCCGCTTTCATGGATTTAATGCATCAAGTATTCAAGGAATTCCTAGATCGATTCGTTATCCTATTCATAGACGATATCCCGATGTACTCAAGGAGCGCTGAGAAACATGAGCAACATTTAAGAATAGTTCTACGGACCTTAAGGGAACTCTCACTTTACGCTAAGTTTAGTAAGTGCAAGTTCCGGTTAAATAAAGTAGTGTTCCTTGGACATGTGGTCTCTGGAAATGGGATTTCAGTAGATCCTGCGAAGATCGAAGTTGTTACAAATTGGCCCAGGAGCGACATCGATTACAAAGATTAGAAGTTTTCTTGCAATGGCTGGATATTACAGGAGCTTTGTGGAGAATTTTTCCTCGATAGCCACTCCATTGGCAAGATTGACAAAGAAGAATACACGGTTCGAATGGACGGATAAGTGTGAAAGGAGCTTTCAAGAGTTTAAGCATAGGTTGACGACCGCGCCAGTGTTAATGATACCGTCTGGACCTGGATGATTTGAGATTTATAGTGATGCATTGCCAGAGGGATTATAATGCCTTTTGATGTAACATGGAAGAGTTGTTGCTTACGCGTCACGATAATTAAGGCCTCATGAAATGACCTACCCGACGCACGATCTAGAGTTAGCTGCGAATATCTTTGCATTGAAGATCCGGAGGTATTACTTATGTGGAGGGAAGTTTCAGATTTATACGGACCATCGAGCTTGAAGTACTTGTTTTGCCAAAAGGAATTGAACATGAGGCAACGACAATGGATGGAGCTGCTAAAGGACTATGATCACGACCTCTTATATCACCTCGAGAAAACAAATAAGGTTGCGGATGCACTCGGTCAAAAAATCAAGCATCGCGCATTTGATGGTTAAGGGATGGTCTCTATTGGAAGGAATGAGAGATTCGAGTTCAAGTTTGAGGTCCGTCAATCCGTCCAGCTTGATTGTGACATTCCCAATTCCGACCCCATTTCGAAGTTATGAATGAAATGAGTATCGATGTATTCCAAGAACCTCACTCAGAATTGATCACTCTTGAGATAACCGACCAAAGGGGAATGGCTAAATAGGATAGTGCGCAGACCATAAAGGACTCGACCGCGGATCGGTATCCCGACCATAAGGGTCGCCGAGGGTACAATCCGGGTCATTGCGGGCCGATCCAGGGTTGACGTCGTAACTATTTGCTAGCGTCGTGCAATTGGTTCGCGGGTGATACCGCTACGCCATAGCACGATTTGCGAATACCCCGAACCGATTCCCCGACAATCGCGTCCCGTCAAGACCGACTGTTTCCCTCGCGATTACATGACAACCAGGGTCGCCGTGGTCCGAATTCTTAAAACGTGGTAACCAAAATCACGGGTCGATACGCGTAGCTCCCGAAAGCCACCCGTCGGTCGATACACGATTTGCACCGAAAATGCGATCGGCTGATTTTGAGCGCGAAGCGGACCTCGAAATTGGCGGCCGGGTATTTGAGAATTCCAATGCAAATAAACTTGGATGTCGCCTTGCAAATGTTATTAAGGATATTTGGAAGCCATATAAGTTGGAAAAATGAGGATCGGATTTGCGGAACAAAAAAACAAATCCATTCCGGTCCCGTTATTCGTTCAGCCCTTGAGCGACCGCGAAGGAATTTCGGTCAACCCTTGTACCGCACCCATCAGCCCCTAAATCCCCATGTGGATATTGGAGGGACATGACACTTGAAGGGATCAAGTCCCCATGCAAGTCTAACCCCAAAAACCCCACCACCTACTCTACTATTCTTGTCCTACACCAACCCCACTATTTCCCACCCATCAGGTCACTCACTCAATCACTCAAACTCACCCTCTCCCTCTCTTACTCTTGGCTGATCACTCCCTCTCTCTCTCACTCCCTCATTTCTTCATTTTGAGCTCAACTCTCTCCCAAGAACTCTCTCTTTTCCTCTCTTGGCCGAGCACCCCTTCGGCCTCCTCACACCCGCCGGTCCAAGGAGGAGCTACACCACGCCACCGCCACTTCATCTTCCTTTCTTGGCTGTGAGTTGTTGCCGCCGTCGTAGCGTCCGTTTTTCTCTCTCTCGGCGCCGAACAAACCCTAGGGTTTCACCGCCGGTTTTGCTCATCCAACTTCAAGGTAAGAGCTCAAGCTTCTCAAAGGATTCTAGGGTGTTTAAAGGAGGTTCATGGCTGTGTGTGATGAGGTTTTCTTGGACTAAAAGTTGGTGCTTTGTGTTTGAAACCGGTGGACACCCTTTTAGGTCGAATCTGATCGTGCGCGAAGGAAACGCTTTCACCGGGTTTTTCTTCATCAAAAAGCAAGAGTAAGTGTTTCCTAACCCTTCCTAGAGCCCTAGGTTACTAAGAGACACTTGGGTTTGGCTAGATGGTGCGCTAAATGTTTGGGATAGTGAGAAATGCTAGAGAGGACCAATCTGGAAATTTCTGTGCGATTGGTATCAATGCTGGTCCTGGGATGTTTATGTGATCATATGGGTGGAATTGAGTGACTTGATGTGTGGATAGCACGTGGTTTAAGAGTGGACCATGGTTGGGGGCGATCGGGACCTAAAATAACTCAATTGGAGCAATTGTGCACTAAAATGGTTAGTGGGTGCTAAATGTTGTAATTCTGATGTGGGGCACTTAAAAGGTGTTTTAGAATGACTTTTACATGCCTTGGCATGTGTGAAGCCTCTTGGGATTAAGTGTGTGGCTTTGTAAGAGAAAACGTGGAATTCGCTCGATTGGGACCGTTGGTATCAAAAGTAGTAATTCTGAATTGGGGGTGCTTTAAATGCATTTTATGTGATATTGTGATGTCTTGGCTAGTGTGAGACCCCTTGTAATTGCATGATTGGCCTTGTGAGGCGATATGTGGCAATTGGCCCGATTCGAGCTCGTGATGGTATTGACTTGCTAAATAGCCCAAGTAATTGTGGAATTGCAGTATTGTGATATTAGGGCATGAGGCCCTTTATGTATAACCTATACATGAGATTATAAAGTCGTGTTTAATTAAGGCGTCCGAGGCCGTATAGTATGCCGTGTTCGCCCAAGAGTCTCAGAGACTTAATCCGGTCGTGTTCCTAAGTGTCCGAGATCGTTAAATAAATGGGGCGTATTCCTAAGTGTCCGAGACCCCGGTGTGCACACAAAAATATCTGTATTTATACGTACAATGCCGTGTTCCTAAGAGTCCGAGGCTTGTACTTGATATATGAGATTATGATACTAAATCATGGAAGTGGTATGTGAGCCTTATGGTACGAGGATCGACTTGTGTGATTGGGCATGTTCGGGGTGGATCCGTACATGATTGTTTTATTTGTGCACTTTGAATGGACCACTGTCTGCTTTTTGGATTGGATTGTTTGCATGCCGTGCTTTGTCTAGAGGTACTAAGACCTTAGGATAGGTTAGGCCCCGCTTGCGAGATGTCGATCTCACCTCTCGTGGGACTAACATTTTCGGACCCTCTACCCCGATCGCCACGACGCCGCTACTTTTTGGACTACCGACTCGGTTTGAGCCCGTGATTACCGAGTATAGAGTGGGACCAGATCGGACGTATTATCGGAGGGTTAGCACCTTGCGAATCGACGACGCGAGGGGATACTTGACCCCTTATTCCTTCCTCTCTTGGACTTATAAGGATAGGGATTATTTATCCGGACCTTTGAGGGAGGAGGTGATTCCCGAGCACGTCTTGGATGCCGCCGGACCTAGACTCCCGATAGCTTCACCTTCGAGACTCCCCGTCCTTGGACCTGTAGTTTGACCGACCCCCGAGCTAAGGTCTCCCATACCCGGACTCCCCGCTCCGGATGGAGGGATCTTGGAACCTAATGAGCCCGATGATGGACCCCGATGCTTTCCGAGCCTGTCCCGAACGTAGTTCACGTCGTGGATCCACAACATGACCGGGAGATGGAGGAACCCGAAGAGGAGTTCGAACCGGAAGAAGAGTTGATACCCGGGGAGGTGTCGATCTAGAGGAGGACCCGGAAGAGGTGCCGGAGGAAGAGCCATGGGAGGAGCCTCGAGTAGGCGTTCATCGGAGCCATCGTGACGAGTTTCTCCCCGAGTACGCTCCCCTGCCGAGTTTACTTCGATGATGACGCCCGACCCTTAGGTGTGTAGAGGTCCTTATCCCCGCTTTTGGACCCTCGTGTGTCGACGAGTGGTTATGTTTAGGGAGTTTCCTTTTGTGTCCCCGTGCCGTATCCTTGAGTCGTAGTCGTTTTATTTCCGGTGGTCCGTATGAACCTTGAATTTACCTGGCTATATTATATGTAATTTGGTGTTATGTTCTAAGGTCATTCTATATTCATCGTGGGGTTTGTTTTCATTGCTTCCGCTTGCAATTGCATCTCGCGTGTTTTACGTCCGTTTGCGATCCCGGTGAGTTGCGAGATTTCTTCGACAACGAGGGACGTTGCGCGCTCGGAGGATACGGGGCGTGACACCGATGGCTACCTTGAGGATCGAACCCAAGGTTCACGAGAGAATTAAGGCGTTACAATCTATGGATCCCGATATACTGAAGATTCCGGAAAAGGATGCAACAAAGAGGAAACCTGAATTTCAAGTATCCGAAGATGGGGTTTTGAAGTCTCGTGGACGGTTGTGCGTACCCAATGATGAAGAGCTAAAGGAAAAGATCTTGTCGGGAGCTCATCGGAGTAATTACGGTATTCATCCGAGTAGTACGAAAATGTATCGGAATCTACGTCAGCACTATTGGTGGAATGGAATGAAAGTGGATGTGGCGAAGCATGTAGCTAAGTGCTTGATGTGTCAGCATGTGAAGGTACATCATTGTAAGCCTAGTGGGATGTTAAAACCTCTGGAAATTTTCGAATGGAAATAGGAACACATCACGATGGACTTCATGATGTGGTTACCGAGAAGTTAGAAAGGACATGACTCGATTTGGGTAGTCGTGTGACAGATCGACCAAGTCAGCACATTTCCTAACAAGGCGAAAAAGATTTCACCATGGACAGTACGCCGAGTTGTACATGAGACACATAGTTGGTCCCCACGGAGTACTTGGGACGATAACGTCGGATAGGGATCCCAAGTTCATAGCGACCTTTTGAAAAAGTCTTTAGGGAGCTATGGGAACAAAACTGCAGATAGTACAGCTTATCACCCTCGGACCGACGGACAATAGAAAAGGACGAGCGTGTGTTATAAATTTCAAAGGAGGTTAGGAGGAGTAGCTACACCTAGTTGAGTTTGCCTACAACAAGTTACCAGCAGATTATCGAATGGCAACGTTTGAGGCATTATGTGGCGATCTTGCAAAACGCCGATATCTTGGGATGAGGTTAGTGAAAGAAGTATTGCGGGGCCAGAATTAGTGGAACAAGTAAGTTGAGATAGTGAAAGTGATTAGGGAAAGGCTGAAAGTAGCTTAGAGTCCATAGAAAAGCTATGCCGATAAGCGGCGCAAACCGATGGAATTCCACGTGGGAGATCATGTCTTCCTTAAAGTGTCCCCAATGCGAGGAGTATCTCGATTTGGAAAGAAAGGAAAACTGAGTCCGAGGTACATAGGTCCTTTCGAAATTTTGGTTTACCGCCTCGCCCCCGCCTCCAAGTTTATCGCAAGTTCACAACGTATTCCATGTGTCGAAGCCGAGGAAATACGAATCAGATCCAACCCACTTGCTCGATTGCAAAGTCAATGACGTGGATGATAGAGTATCCTTTGTTGAAAGGCCAGGCAAGATAGAGGACGGGAAGGGGCAAGTCCTGAAGAACAAGACGATCCCACTAGTGAAAGTAATTTGGGAGCACCATGGAACAAAAGGAACCACCTGGGAAAGCGAGGAGGCGATGAACAGCCAATACCCCCATTTATTTGAATAGTTGGGTTGTTGTAAATTTTGAGGACCAAATTTTTGTAAGGGGGAAGAATTGTGACATTCTGAATTCCGACCCTTTCGGAGCTTATGAATGAATAAAATGTCAATCGACGTATTTCGATTAAACCTCACTCGAGACTTGATCGCTTTTGAGATAACTAACCAAAAGGGAAAGGTGTCTAGGATTTAAATTCATGGACTAAAGAACTCGATCATAGACTGGTACTTTAACCATAAGGATTGCCGAGGACAAGTTTTGAACCATTAGAGGCCGATCTAACATTGGTCTTAGAAAGATTTGCTAATGTTATACGGTGGGTTGGCGGGTGACTCCATTTGACCATTGTATGATTTGCAAATTAACCTAAACCAATTTTCCGATGATCGCGTCCTTCGAAACTAGTGACCGATCCTCGCAATTACATGACAACCAAAGTCACCATGGCTCGAATAACTCTTAAATGTAACATTAATCACGGGTCAATACGCGCAACTCCTAAAAGCCGCCCGTTAGTTTGAGATACACTGAAACCGAGATTGAGATATTTTGGCCATGAAATAGACTTTGAACTTGGGTATCGAAAATTCAAGAATTTCGACTATGGAAATTTGGATGTCGCCTCGTCAATGTTAATTAGATTGTGAATTGGTTTCGAAAGGTTGAAAAAATGGAAATCGGGACTATAAGTGGGAAGTTACCATTATACCCCGATAAATGCTCAATTCCTCTAGAACTAGCAAGGGCAAGATGGTCCTTGATTTATACCTCATGTGACCGAAATTATGAGGACAAAGTGGTCTTGAATGAGCTTGATGTGATTGGGAACAGGAATGACAACCCTATGACACAAGCATAAACCCCAAGACCAACTATACTATTTGGCCACTATTCCCTCTCTTACACACTCCATCTCACCCTATGAACCACCCCACTCACAAATTTGAATTCTTGAACCTTGATACAAGATGGTGAGGTTTCTTTCTCTCCCTCGCACATCTCATTTTCGACTGAAACTCTCTCCATCTTAACTCTCTCTATCGATTTCACTTTCTCTCTCGCTGCCTTGCTCCAACGTCTTTACTGTTCTGGCCATAACTTCTTCGTACGACATCGGATGGAGACGAACCACATACCATTAGAAAGCTTATCCTCTTGCCGTTCTAACAATATATTATGAGCCTAAATCACCCATCCGTTCGTTCTGTAGAGCCGTTTCAAGCAAGAAAGGTCGCTTCCTAGACCAGTCTGAATCCGAGAAGCATCCAGGCATTTGGGAACTGGTTTTGGCTTGATTCTTCGGTAAGGCACCTTTAAGCTTAGTTTAAGTCTTGTGGAACCTTGGTATGTTGATTAAAGCTTAGTTAATGGTGAACTAGAGGTTGAAAGGTTGTGTTTGAGTGAAATCGAAACAGCCACCCCAAGTTTCAGATCTGGTCACCGGAGTTCACTGCTGTTTCGAAGGATTGGAAAACTTGTTTTAAGTGGTGAGTTTACTCTAAACTCATATTAGGACTTGAGGTTACTAATAGACCCAGTGTGGAAGAGATTTGACATGATTAGTGGGCTGTTTTAGTGGATTTTGTCCTTAACCCGAGATTAACTTGTTGGCTGCCTATTTGCTTGATTGATTGAGAATTGTCGTAGTTGAAATCAAGGTTATTGGGAGGTTCATGTGTTCGATTGAGTAGGGGTAATGAGGGAGCCGTGGATGAGTTTGTATGAATTGGCATTTGAGTGGGGTCTTAGAATCGAAATGTAATTTGTGGTTCAATTGAGTTCTAATTGATTGGAACTGGCCTATAGTTGAGCATGTGTAGTTTTGATACTTGTTGTGATTTGAAAATTTAGGAACATGCATGTTGGACTCCTTCGATGCATAATTGGTCTTGTAAGGAATTGTGGACCAAGTGCTTCAATTGCAAGATGAGCCTTGCATGTTTCGGTTATGAGTGACCTCGTATGATGAATTTGACTAAATTGAGATGTGCATGTAGAGTGCAACCGTGAATGAGATTGTTGTGGGCTTGATTGGCCATTTGAAGTGAATTGTGTTAATGTGCATATGATTACTGTCACGCCCCGCGTTCTCCTGCGAGCGCGCCACATCCCATTTTCCCTTTCCTCTTTCTAATTTGCTCGTCAATAATCCCAAGATCCGAACACTCGTGACAAAAATGCATGGGGAAGCATTCCCTACTCCATGCACAAATAATAAAAAGGGCAACTCAGGATAATAATTTGTACATACCATAAAGCCAGAGGAGTTTACGTAAGATCGGGTTTAAAATATACACGTGGAACCTAGGGGTCGTGCGGGTCAAGGGACGACCAAAAGATACAACCAGGGTTCTTACTAAAATGCCTCCCACATATGATGACTTTTCCAAAAAGGTCCAACCTGAACTAATACCACTAGTCGGTACTACTAGTCTCCTCTTCATCTTCGTCCTCGTCCTTGTGTTCTTCGGGGTCGTAAACAGAGATAGTATTATGGTTAGTGTCTTCAGTAGTGGAGATCTTGATCACCTCTATATCCTCCTCGACAGTCGGGGTCTTCTCAGGTGCATTCCTCGACCCTACTACGAGACTTCTACCTCGACGACCTCATGAAGTGGATGACATCAACTAGGCACGACTTCCCTAGGGACTTCCGTTGGCTTCAACGGACCTAATGCACTATCTCTAATACGATGAAACCAAGCCTCATAGCAAAGGAGGTGTCCAATGCTCTTTACCCTCCTCAACCCAAATAGTAGTACACTTTCTAATGTACACGATTCCCCGACCATGAGGGAATTCATTAAAAGTAGCAGTCATTTCTTTAGTGTCGTCCATACGTACGAGTAGCATCTTCAAGGTCCGGGGTCTGAAAAAAAAGATCCCATGACAAGGTGAGATTTACATCTCAATAAGCTAACCCTAAGCCTAAACCATGCTACTAGAACCTCTAGAGACATTTAAAAAAAAAGTCACAAGCAAGGCACGTAACATGAAACAACAATGCATGTCAACATGCATGGCATAACAATCACAGCTTTCAAGGCATAGCTCATCAGATGACCAACTTTACGTATTAGCATGATAACCATATCATATACCATGTTTAAATTCTCATTTTTACCATAATCTCTCAACTCAATGAATAGGCCCGCGCCAATACGCCTCAAGCCATTATTCTCAATCCTTGGTCAAACTCGCGTAAACTACGCCTCAGGCTGTAATAATTTTCGAAACTAGCGTTCCAACGCATCAAGTTCCCTAATGCCATCTCGATGGCTTGTGTCAACATGTAACAAACTTACCCCGCATGACCAAGACCCAGGGTATAACTTCTCCCCGCATGGCACAAGTCCCAAGGTTTCACTTACCTCATTTCCAATTAGCTTTCTTAGGGAAATATCAATCCGCACACATGTGCACATTCAGTTTTAGGGTCGTGTAGAGAGACGTAACTCAGCAAGTTCATAAATGACTTTGAAACGTGCATTCAAGTCGCCATGGCCTTTAATCAAGCCAATTCAAGTTAAACAAGTCTAGCCTCTTCCCTAATCATTCAAGTTTATCAATCCACAGTATTGAACCAACTTATCTCAAGAGTAAAAAAAAGTGGTTTTCCATTGAGCACAAGTTCACGAGCATTAAACCTCAAACTATCCCATTCTGGATTCTATGACCAGAACAATTCCTAGAAAAAATGATATTACCCTAGTTGATTTTTGAGTAATCCAAGCTTAGAATCATGTTCCTTATGATCTTACGGTTACGTAGGAGAAAACGGGGATCAATTCGGACCTCGGATGACTTAGAACGAGCCATTTTCATTTTGGTGTGCACTTGAAAACGAGATTATATGGCTCTCGGGTCATCAACATTTTTCACACAAAACAGCCCTTGAAACTCTATCAATCCAACTTTAAACCATCCATTAGTAACCTAACATCCAAATAGAGGGTTAGGGAAAACTTACCAAGTAAAAGGGGACTAGTTTAATCCACCAAGTGAAGCCTCAAGGTCCAACTTCAATTCTGTCCAAAAATAGGGCAGAACCGGTCTTTACAGGTTTCATATAAAACAGCTCTCAATTTCACTTCCAAACTTCAATCCAGTAGAAAAACAACTTGCTAAAACATTGTTCTACATGTCTAAGAAGCTCGCCGAAGATTCCGAAGCAAATCGTCGCCCTCACGATCTTCGAACAGGCCGGTTCCTCACGGTCAGCAAACACCCAGAATCTGTCTAGTAAAATCTACCTCAAACCTACCAAACTTGTAACCACAGCTCATCAAACCCTGATAATATGTTTTAATAGTATGCCACCGAAAATTTGAAGCAAAAAGAGCTCTTTAAGCTAGCAAAATTGAGCTTTTCCTAAAATCGGAAATCTAAACCGACCCGCCTGACCTTTGCTCAAAGAAACAGCTTCACAGGGAAAACTAATTTGGCAAATCAGAGGTCATAATATGTCCTTAGAAAGATAACACGATAAGCTTTCTAATGAAAGTAGTTTCACCATAATCCAAAGTCGACGAAGAAGTTATGGCCGATTCCGTGAGGCGGTTTGGACGGGCAGCGAGCTGGTCGGGCGAGCAGGTTCTGTCAAGAGGAAATGGAAGGAAAAAAAAAAATTGAGAGAGTGAAAGGAGAGAGAGGTTGCACGGCTGAAGAGGAGATGATTATCTTCTTCCAATATTGACTTTGGTCAAACTCCAATAATAGAAGGTTAACCACCCCAACTTGACACTTGTCTTTTTGTAAATAATTATCCAAACTTCATTTCACTTCCATTGACCAATATCTTCAGTAGCCTTAGGGACCAAAATGTCCTCCTTGACTCTTAAGGCAAGTGTAAGGGTCGAGGGACAAAATGGTAATTTCGCACTTGTCGTCCAAAATTTCAATTTTTTTTCCAAATTGAATTACCATCGACGAGGCAACGTCCAAATTCCTATCCAACGTTGGAATTCTTCATTTTCATTTTCCCGATTTCAAGATTCCATTTCCCGATTCATTTTCTTTCGAATGTAAATTCAGTTTATATCAAACTGATGAGTTTATATTAAAAGTGGGATGTCACGAAAAGTATCCGATCCAAATTCGAGTTTTAAATTAACACAATCAAGATAGCATTTCATGACTAATTGCGATTGATGCAGGATTAGCTTCTCACGATCGGTAATCCTCCACGGCATAATGCATAGCAAGGGTGATCAATAAATACCCGACACATGTTTGGTACGAGGTTCTAAGAAAACCCAATCCTTTGACGAATCCGTGGCTAGCTCATATGTCGGGGCAATGCCAATTCACAATTGATCTACAATTCAATCCTTGGCAGAGTATAAACCGGCGTAGGGTCGATTCATAACCGATGCGTGGCTGAACCAGATCGATTCGCGTCAAACTCGTGGTCAATTTATGCTCATTTTAGGGCTGCTGCACGTGTTCAATACCTTAATCAGATGCATAGTTGAACGATACTCACATACGGTAACCTGCGGATAATGCATATCCGAACATATAACTTGACCATGACTCGTCTTTAGGCCGAATTTCACAATTGGTGGATTATCACTTTCCCTGGTCATCCGCTGTTCCAAGACGTAACTCGTACGTTGCCTGCCCTTGAACTCACCTTAAGATTTGGGGTGTCACAACTCTCCCCCTAATAAAATTTTATCATCGAAATTTACAACATACCTGATTACTAGAACAAGTATGGATACTCACGCTTTATTGCATCCTCATTCTCCCATATTGCCTCTTCTAAGCCGTGGTACTTCCATACGATTTTCACAAGGCAAATGGCCTTGTTTCGTAAGATTTGATCATTTCTATCCATGATCGGCACCAGCTTTTCAACATATACAATTTTATCATCAATTTGAATTATTTTATAATCAAGCACATGTGTCGAATCTAGCTCATACTTTCTTAATATTGAGACGTGAGATACGTCATGAACATTAGCAAGTCGTGGAGGCAATGCCAATTGCCAGATCCTTTCTAGGATCTAAAATGGTCCGACGTACACTGGGGCTCAATTTACCTTTCTTGCCGGCGCGAAACACACCTTTTATGGGCAATACTTTCAGAAAAACATAGTCGCGTACCCGAAATTCCAAAGGTTTTCGCAACTTATCAGTATAACTCTTCGGATGGTATTGAGCATTTCGTAGGAGATTTCTAATGATTTATATTGCTTCGGTAGCCAGTTGCACTAGTTTTAGGACTATAAGCTTATTTTCCCCAACTTTGTTTCAACAATCTGGAGTTCTGCATGCCTTTCCATATAATGCCTCAAGTAGAGCCATTCTTATACTTTGCTGGTAATTGTTATTATAAGCGAACTATGCCAAAGGAAGATGGTCATCCCAATTTCCTTTGAAATCTAAAACGCATGCTCGTAACATATCCTCCTATGTCTGAATTATACTTTCAAACTAACCATCACTCTAAGAATGGTATGCTGTACAAAATTGGAGTTTGGTTCACATCTTGTTGGCAAGAACAATTAAAAAGAGCAAGATGAGAAGTCGGTGCACAAGTAGGGTAACGGTCGGCGTGAAGGGTGAGTCGAGAGAGAGAGTAAAGAGAGAGTGTTTGGCGTGTCGGGGTGCAAATGAAAGGGTCCTTGGCATATTTATAGCCTTATTAACTTACTCCCTAAGCAAGTTTTGTCTTCTTTTTTTTTTTTTCACTTTCTATGTGGCATTCCAATACTTTGCAAGTAACTGTTATTATAGGCGAACTCCGCCAAAGGAAGATGGTTATCCCAATTTCCTTTGAAATCTAAGACACATGCTCGTAATATATCCTCCAAGTATCTAAATCGTACTTTCAAACTGACCTTCACTCTAGGAATGGTATGCTATACAAAATTGGAGTTTGGTTCACATTTTATTGGCAAGAACTATTAAAAAGAGCAAGATGAGAAGTCGATGCCCAAGCAGGGTGACGGTCGGCGTGAAGGGTGAGCCGAGAGAGAGAGTAAAGAGAGAATGTGTGGTGTGTGAGGGGTGCAAATGAGAGGGTCCTTGGCCTATTTGTAGTCTTCTTTACTTACTCCCTAAGTCAGTTTTGTCTTTTTTTTTCACTTTCTATGTGGCATTCTTTAATTCTTATTATTTACCACATAATCTCTAATAATTGAAGAGGTAATGATTATATGTCTATGTGGCACCATCTTATCCATAGCCATTTGCCACATAGCTTCATTGGTTGATGTGGCAAATAATCATTGATTCATGTAGCATGTTACTAATTCAGGCACCTAGCGAATCTAATGGTCCTAAGATCCTAGGTTGGACATTTGTCTAATGTAGAATCTTCTTCTTATGCCATACGCCCCCGTGAGCTCTCATCCTCTTGTGCCACATGCCTCCATGAGGTGTCAACTTGAACCACACGCCCTGATGAAGTATCCACCTCTTAATGATTTCTAGTTAATCTAAGATTATTTCCTAATGGATATTAAAGTTCTCTAATGACATGGCTCATGATTGTTCAAAAATCCTATAATCCACTTAGAAAATTATGTTTAACTAGTCAAAGATTTACTAATCATTACGGAAGATCCTATTTGATTGTGTTAAAGATTCTGTATCGATTATAGAAGATTACATTTGACCCACTCAAAGATTTGCTAATGACGACAGAGGATTCGGTTTGACTCAGTCAAAGATTTGCTAATAATTACAGAAGATTTGATAATCATTATAATCTTTATCGAATCACGTACCAAAATGAGGTGGCGAAAGGTCATAGGTACTATTTATCACCGAACAAGGAGGCTTATATGGACTTGTCATAGTTGTTTACATAGTTCCGATCAAGGCCGAGTGGAGTTTATGAACTGCCAAGCATGATCGGCTCTCAATCGACCCAGGGCGGAGGCATGGGCGGCGGACCATCTTGAATGGCTGAGGGCCCCAAGTGACGCGACTAGGCATGCGGTCCGACGGGCATTGGACATGTATCTTGCGAAGTTTAAGGTCAAAAGTATCCGATCCAAAATCGAGCGTTCAATTGAACACAAATAAGATAGCCTTTCAAGACTAATTACGATTGATGCAGGATTGGCTTCTCTCCATCCGTAATCTTCACAAGGCATAATGCACAGCAAGGGTGATCAATCCATGGTCGACGCGTGTTTGGTAGGGGTTCAGCAAAACTCAATCCTTTGAAGAATCCGTGGTTAGCTCATATATCGGCGCAATACCAATATTTATGCCAATTCCCCCATCCTTTCTAGGAACTAAAATGGTCCTACGTACCTCAGGCTCAATTTACTTTTCTTACCGAGCGAAACATGCCTTTATTGGGGATAGTTTTAGAAAAACGTAGTCGCCTACTTGAAATTCCAATGGTATTCGCTACTTATTAGCATAACTCTTGTAGTAGCTTTAAGTAGTTCATAAGCAATTTCTAATGGTCTGTATTGCTTCGGTAGTCAAATTGGAGTTTGATTCACATCTTCTTGTCAAGAACTATTAAAAAGAGCAAGATGAGAAGTCGGTGCACAAGTGAGGTGATTGTGAACGTTTGCACGGCGGCAGTTCGGTGTGTGTGAGGCACCGGCTAGTCATGGCGGTGGTGGCTGCACCGAGAGAGAGTGTGTGTGTGGCGTATGAAGGATGAGCCTATTTATAGCCTTCTTAACTTGCTCCCAAAATTAGTTCCGTCTTTTTTTCACTTTCCATGTGGCAGTCTCTAATTCTCGTTATTTGCCACATAATCTCTAATAATTGAAGAGATATTGAGTATATGTCTATGTGGCACCATCTTAATCATAGCCATTTGCCATATAGCCTCAATGGTTCATGTGGCATGTTACTAATTAAAGCACCTAGCGAATCTAATAGTCCTAAGACCTTAGGTTGGACATTTGTATAATATGGAATTTTCTTCTTATACCACATGCCCCCCATGAGGTGTCATCTTGTGCCATATGCCCCGATGAGGTGGGTCATGATTGGTTAAAGATCCTATAATCCGCTCGAAAACTTTGTTTGACTAGTCAAGGATTTACAAATCATTATAGAAGATTCTATTTGATTATTCAAATATTCTATAATGATTCCAAAAGATTACATTTGACCTAGTCTAAGATTTGCTAACGATGATAGAGAATTCTATTTGACTCACTCAAAGATTTGATAATAATGACAGAAGATATGGTAATCATTACAATCTTTCTAGAATCTCGTGCCAATGAGGTGGCGAACGGTCATAGGCGCTATTTGTTAGTGAACGATGAGGCTTATATGGACTTGTTATAGTTGTTCACATCGTTTCGATCAGGGCTAGGTAGTGTTTATAAATCGCACGCATGATCGGCTCTCAATCGACCTGGCGGAGGATTGGGCGGCGGACCATCTTGCATGGCCGAGCACTCCAAGTTGCTCGATCAGGCGTGCGATCTAGCAAGCCTTGGACATGTCCCGTCGCTGCCAAGGTCGAATGTATCCACATCTTGCATGGCCAATTGTGAATGATGCGGGATTTCCTTCTCTCGATCCCTAATCCTCACACGACATAATGCATAGCCATAGGTGATCAGTCTATGGTTGGCGCGTGTTTAATACGAAGTTCTAGTGAAACTCAATCCCTTAAAGAATTCGAGGTTAGCTTGTACGTCGGTGCAATACTAATTCACAATCTATCTAAAATTTAATCCTCGGATGAATATAAACTAGCAAAAGGTCGATTTGTAGCTGAACCAGATCGATTCGTCTCAAACTCGTGGTCGATCAAAGCTCGATTTACGGCGGCCATGTGCGTTCGATGCCTTAACCGCATGCATAGCTGAACGATACTAACATACGATAACCTATATAGAATGCATATCCAAACATTCAATTCAACCATGGCTCGCCTTTAGGCCGATTTTCATAGTTGGTGGATTATCACTTTCCCTAGTAATCTACAGTTCCAAGCCGTAACTCATCCGTTACATGCACTTGAACCGACCATAAGGTTGTGGAACAAGTATGGATACTCACACTTTCTTGCATCCTCATTCTCCCATGTTGCCTCTTCTAAGCCGAAGTACTTCCATAAGACTTTCACTAGGGAAATGGTCTTGTTTAGTAAGACTTGCTCCTTTCTACCCACGATCCACAACGGCTTTTCAACTTATACAATTTTGTCATTAATTTCAATTGATTCATAATCAAGCACGTGTGCCAGATGGGGCTCATACTTTCTTAATATTGAGACATGAAACACGTCATACACATAGCAAGTTGTGGCGATAACACCAATTTGTATGTGTCACACCCCGAACCCTTTGGGGTCGATAACATGCCGCCACGACCGTTTACTTCGATTATTCCTAGGATCCAATGGCTTACGTCTTAAGTGCAAAATTAAGTGCGCAAGCAGAAGTAGACAAACTCCAAACATTTAAAACAAGATGACTCAAGATGAAAAAGAGAGATTTAAAAACTTACTCCATACATTGCTTAAAAGCGTCAATTATACATTAAAAATTACAACTTACCATTTCCAAAATACAAATTCCTTTTAATAAAACAAAGATAGAAGAAGCTTAACCCTACAGAGCTAAACAGGCATTTAAAAATCCCAAATAAGAAAGCAGCTCTCTAAGACCACAAAAAGAAATACAATCAGGTAAGGTTAATGGTTCATCTACTTCAAAAGGGCTTCTTTGGAAGTCAACCACAAGACTTCATCATTCGGGACCTGAAAATATTCTCCCACAACGGGATGAGAATAAATCTCAGCAAGTCATTCTTAAACCTAGACTAGGCCAATAGTACCTCTAGATGTACCTTAAGACATGCAATTCTAAACACATGCAATAACATGATAATTACAACAACAAATAATGGTACGACATTCAAGCATTTTGATTCCATCCAATTCAAGTCACAATCTCATAATTAGGACTATGCTTCGTACTTTAGGCATTTAATCAATAATTAACTCACATGAGGTACGGTCCATCAATAACCCCAATTCTTGCTATTCGGTCCTTCTTGTAGCGTCCGGGACGTAGCGTCATAATCACATTGTATTAGGCAGGACCCTCATCGTAACGCCCAGGTCGAATAAATTCATCTGCCCGGACCCCTCGTAAAAAGGGCTCCCGGGTCATGCTTGCATTTGGCAAACGCCCTCGTTATAATGCACAGGTTCATATATGTTTACTAGGACCCCCGTAAAAATGGCTCTCGGGTCAAGCTTTATCCTTATTAGGTTAATATGTGATTCCAAAAACCCCCTGCATTAACGGCTCTCCCGGTCGTAACAGGCATTCTCATATACGTTATTCAATTGGCCAACTTGAGATCAAGATCACTTGTGATCTAAACAACACAATTCAGACAGCATAATCATAAAAATTGCTCAAGCGAACTTGAGTTTGCACAATTAACAAGGCCATACATTCTTTGGCTCAAGAATACCCCCAAGCAAAATCGGTCCCCACATGAACAGTTTCAAATTTTTGAAAACTGACAAAATTACATTTACTAAATGGGAAATCCAACCTTATATTCTCATTCCTCATGATCTTGTGGTCGTATGAAAGAAAACGGGGCTCAATTCCGACTCCGGACGACCTCGAATGAGCCATTTTACTTTTGGTGCGCACGCTGAAAAAGGGGATTACAAGATTCTCGGATTGATAGTGTTTTTCATGCAAGGACAGCTCTTAAGACCCACGAATCCCACTCTAATTCATCCTATAGTAGCTTAAAGTCCTAGGCTAAGTTTAAGTGTAACTTACACTTGATTTGGGCAAGAGAAATCCAAGGGAAAAGCAGCAACACCCCACGACCAGAACTGTGCAAGAGTGAGCTGGTTCGATTCCAAGGGAAAACACCAACTTTTAACCAACAAAACTCCTTCAAAACTAACAAAGATATCCACCTTTGGTTCCCTAATAAGTTAAGACAAGTTTAAGTGCAGTTCACCTTCCGAAAAGGACTAAACAAATCGAGCAAGGACGGCTTCCAAAGCTCACGGTTTAGCGATTGGTTCCGGAGGAGGCTGAGGTGGTGGCGCCGACTTGAAGCATACTTGGTCGACCAAGCAAGGAGGAGAGGAAGGAAGTATCAGTTTTCTTGGGCTCAATCGACAGAGAAAACTAAGGGAAAATCTAGAGGCAGAGAGAGAGTTCAAATGGAGAAGATGAAGAGGGGGAAAATGAGTGGGAATTATTTGTGGGGTTTCATGACAAGAGGGGTGTGAAGTGACAATAGGAATAGTGATGGTGGTTAAGAGTGGTTGGTGGGATTTGGGCATCAAAAACACATGTCACAATTGCTTCAATAATGAAAGATCACTCTTCGATATTTCGGCCAAAGAGGCGAAAAATTCAAAAGACTAAAATGCCCCCACCATTTCTAAAGGATTGAATATTAACTCGGGGGCAAAAAGATAATTTCCACTATGCAGTCTAAAATTTCACTTTTCCAAATTTGTGTGGGGGATGGCACGATCTTAACTGTGCATGATGAGGCGACGTCCAATTTAATAGCATTGGGATCCTTAAATATCCGACCTCAAATTTCAAGTCCAATTCATGCTCAAAATCAACCGATTAAGAATCCAGTGCATCTCATACCGACGAGCCGCTCTTCGGGTTACGCGTATTGACCCATGAGTAGCATCACGTTTAAGAGTTATTCGAACCATGGCGATCTTGATTGTTATGTAATTGTGAGGGTAAATTGTTGTTCCAAAGGACACGATCGTCAAATATCGGTTTAAGTTAATTCGCAAATTATACTATGGTCGGAAATCAGCGAAATCAATCGCATAACACTAGTAAATCATTCTAAACAAATCTTGGATCGGTCCGTAAGCCCAAAATATTCCCTCGACAATCCTTATGGTTAAGGTACTAACCCGCAGTTGAGTTCTTTAGTTCACGTGCTTAGATCCTAGTTAGCCATTCCCTTTTGGTCGAGTGACTCTAGAGAGATCAATTCCGAGCAAGATCATTGAAATTCCTCGATAAGCATTTTATTCATTCATAAGCTTCAAATGGGGTCGGAATTCAGAATGTCACGGTATGCCAATTCCCCGATCCATTCTTGGATCTCAAATGGTCCTACGTACCTCGGGCTCAATTTACCTTTCTTACCAAAGCTAAACCCACCTTTTCGAAGCTTAGGCGATACTTTCAGAAAAACATAATCGCTTACCCGAAATACCAATTGTTTTCGCTACTTATCAACATAACTCTTCTAGCAGCTTTGAGTTGTTCTTAGGCAATTTTTAATGGTCTGTATCGCTTCGGTAGTCAATTGCACTAGTTCTGGGCCTATAAGCTTATTTTCCATGATTTTGTTCTAACAAACTGGAGTTTTGCAAGCCTTTCCATATAATGCCTCAAATATAGCCATTCCTATACTAAATTGGAGTTCGGCTCCAAATGCTGTTTGGAGACTTCGCCAAAAAGTAGCAGTGAATTTAGGATCACAATCGATGTGATGGTGATCGGAACTCCAAGTAAACGCATTATCTGCTTAACATTTAAATCCGCATATTTCTCCAATGAGTAGTTCTTCTACAGTAGTAAGAAGTGAGTACACTTTGTCAATCGATCAACTATCACCCTTATCGAATCATTTCCTTTCTGTGTTGTAGGCAATCCCAAGATAAAATCCATCCTAACGTGTTTCCATTTCCACTCAAGTATTTCAAGCCGTCATAGCAATCCTCTCAGTTTACGATGTTAAGCTCTTACTTGTTGGCACGTTAAGCACTTACCAAACTACCTTGCAATGTCTGCCTTCATATCACTCCACCAACAATGTTGATGAAGATTCCAATACATTTTAGTGCTTCCCGAGTGGATATTATAATGGCTGCAATGTGCTTCTAATAAAATTTCTTCCTTAAGCTTATCATTGTTAGGTACACATAATGGTCCACGGAATATGAGAGTATCATCTTTAGCTACTAGGAACTCGGGTTCCTTTCCTTCTTCAACTCTTTTTCGAGTCTTTATCAACTCTGGATCCATTGATTGTAAAGATTTAACCATTTGCTATATGTCAGACTCAATCCGTGATGTAGCAAACAACCTATATAAATTCTCTCCTTCGAACCTGAATTTCGAGTCTCGAGCTTTAACAATTAATGTTCATTCTTTAACTACCAACGTTACAATAGCAGACTTGCGACAGAGATCGTCGACAACTTTCTTTGCCTTTCTAAGATGGTAGATAATATCGCAGTCATAATCTTTAAACGATTCCATTCACCACCGCTGCCACATGTTTAATTCTTTCATGGAGAATAAATATTTAAGGCTTTGATGATTGGTACATATCTCAAATATTTCTGCATATAGGTACTATCTCCAAATCTTCAATGAAAAAATGATGGCAACGAGCTTCAAATGATGAACCGGATACTTAAGTTCATATGGCCTGAGTGGCCTTGATGCATAGGATACTACCTTGCTGTATTGCATTAGGACATGGCCTAACCTTTTATGAGAAGTGTGACATCCTAAATTTCGACCTAATTCAGAACTTATGAATGAATGAATGTCCGACGATGTATTTCAGTTATATCTCACCCAGAACCGATTACTCATGCGTTAACCGACCAAAAGAGAAAGGCTAGCAAGGAAAGTGCAACGTAGACCTAGAAAACACAAATAAGAAATGGCATTTAGACCACAGAGATTGTCGAGGGAATATTTTGGGCCGTTAAGGATTAATCTAAGAACGATTAAGGAATACATGGCTAGCGTTATATCAATGGGTCGAGGGTGATTCCGCTCGCCAATATTTGATTTGCCAAACTTTCCTTAATTCAAATTATGACGATTGAGGCCGCCGGAACTAGCGACAAACCCTTGCAACTTTGTGATAGTCGAGGTTGCCGGATCTTGAGTGTTACAAAAACGTGTCCAGAATTATGTGGTCAATACACGTGCCTACCTAATAAGCCCCCCGTTAGTTTGGGATAAACTGGAATCGAAATCGAAGGGATTCGGGAATGAGTTGGATTTGGATTCGGGAATTGAGATTCGAGATTTCCAATTAATAATTTTGGACGTCGTCTCATCGAAGCCCAAAAGAAGAGAAAAAGTTGAGATTTAGTTCGCGATGTCGAAGGGTTGGGCTGAAGGAAAAAAATTTTGGGCCCTTCGTTTGGCGCTACATCCTATGTGCTCTTGAATGGTTCTTGGACTTCAACTTTTCTTTAATCGAGATCGTTATGGCTTAATTCTTTATATTAGTCTTAAGCGCGATTAACCCCTAATCCTAGGTTGGCCGAAATATTAGGGAGGTATAAAGGATAATTGGGATGTTGGATTTGACTTGAGAACAAGTCCTAAACCTTGAGAACCATGCCTTAAACCATTGGACAAAACCCAAGTGTGACATGAGTTAACTTGTCCTTTACCCCATCAACCACTCTCCTCTTAGTTTGTGCAATATTGACACTTGTTAAACTCCTCTCCCCCTATACCCAACTAACCATTCTCTCTTTCTCCATCTTCTTCGCCATTTTTCTTTCTTCTCTCTCGGCCACTCCCCTCATCCACTCTCTCTCTCTCTTGTTCGTTTCCTCGTTGGAACACTGCGCCGCAGTCCCGCCATTGAGCCGCCGGCTACCAGACCCTCACCGGTGAGCTCGAGAGGCATATTTCATGATTTACTTGGAGCGATTTTGGTAAGTCTCAACTCCTAGAATCTAGACCAAGTTAAGTCAAGTCAAGGATTAATCTTGGTTTGATCTATGTAGGGGTAAAGATTGATCTTTTCTTGTTTTCATTGGGCTGAAAATCGAACTAGGTTTGTTCGATTTTGTATTGCGGGTTGCTGCCCTTTTCTCGTGTAAATGCTTAGATCGAGTTGTTAGTAAGTGATTCCTAACCTTTTCCTAAGGCTTTGGGTTACTAAGGGATGCCATGGTTCTGAAATGTGATGGTTTCATGGGTTGATTTTTGGGTTTGCTTGGGTACCAGACTGTTCTTGCTTGAATGACATGTTTCCATGCTTGAAATTGGTGATATAAGGGATGTGATATCATGAGGAATGGCGGATGCTTAATGACTTGGCAATTTCGGGGTTAAATCGGGTGGTTTGAGGATTTTTGACTCGTGCATACATGGGTTGAGAAATGTATAAAAATTCTGATTTGAGTGGTTTTGGTAATGCACAAAGTCCGAATTACCATGTTTATTTGACTCGTGGAATTTTATTCCTAAGGTTTGTGATCGGACGCCTTGAGATGCCTAATATGAGTTTTAGGCTTAGATTAGAACGGTGGATGCTTCGGTTGTGGAATTATTAGCTTGATCGTGGAACCCTTGTTTTACGTGTATTAAGAGCACTGATGCTCTATGTAATCAAGCTATAAATGATATATAAGTCGTCTTAAATTAGTTCGTCCAAGGCCGCTTAAGAGTGCCGTATTCGCCTAATTGTCCGAGACTTAATCCAGTCGTATTTTTTAATGTCCGAGACCATGTTTATATAAGGGTCATGTTCTTTAATGTCCGAGACCCTACGGATGTATTTATATAAGGGTCGTGTTCTTTAATGTCCGAGACCCTACGGATGTATTTATAGGAGGGTCGTGTTCTTTAATGTCCGAGACCCTACGTATGTATTCATATGTGGTTGTGTTCCTTTAAGGTCCGAGACCCAATACTATATCTACCTTTGGCCGTATTCTTATTGTCCGAGACCTTAGTTGATTGGATTAATGTCTGCTTGAGCTATATGAGAAGTGAAATCTTTGGCCCTAAAATACTAAGCTTGACTTGATGGCCTTGATAGAATATATGGTTCCTTAGTTGTGTGAATTAACTAGTTTGCCATGAATTGAATGCTTACCCATACTAGTACTGGATGCGTCAACTTTGACTATGCCTATGATTTTCAAAAATTGTCTAGAGGTACCAAGGTCTTAGGATAGGGTTAGGTTTTACTTATTGAGATGTTTTTCTCACCCCGTCACGGGACTCCTTTTCTTCGGACCCACGACCTTGACTTATCCATATGCCGTTACTTTTGGGGTACCGAACGAGTTTGAGTCAGTCATTACTAAGTATAGAGCAAGACCTGACCAAACATATTACCGGAGAGCCAAAGCACACTTTGGGTGGATGATGCGAGCGAACGTTGGACACCGTACACTTTCAAATCCTAGACCAATCGGGATGGTGATGTACTTAGCAGACCCCGAGGGAGGACGTTATCCCGGAGGATGTTTTGGAGGTTGCTTGGACCTAGAAGACCTGTTGACTCTCCTACTTGGACTCCCTACTTGGGAACCCGTGGTTGGTAAGATCGTGTGATCTCGATTGGTTAATCGAGAAGTTTAGTAAGATCGTGTGGTCTTGATTGGATAATCGAGTGGTTTAGTAAGATCGTGTGGTCTTGCTTGGTTAATAGAGTTATTTAGTAAGATCGTGTGATCTTGATTGGTTAATCAAGAAGTTTAGTAAGATCGTGTGGTCTTGATTGGTTAATCGAGAAAATTAGTAAGATCATGTGGTCTTGATTTGTTAATCAAGTGGGTTGTAAGATCGTGTGGTCCCGATTTGTTGATCGAGTGATTTGTTTTGATCGTATGATCTTGAATTGAGAATTGAGTAGATCATATGGTAAATTGCAAAGATCACGTTTGATATTGTTGGATATATGGTTATTCGTGTAGAAAATTGCGTATATGTGATCATATTATACCTTGAGGCGTTATTATATAAGGTTTTGCAGTCATCTTGAGGCATTAAATGCGAGATGCTAACCCGAGACGTTATTACACGGGTTATACTGGCCCGAGACGTTATTACGCGAGTCTAGAGTATTTTGATGGCCTGAAGCGTTATCACGCCGGTCTTGAGAATGATTATGATTGCCTCGAGGCGTTATTACGCCGTTTTGTCCTTATATTGTAGCCTGATGTGTATTACCCGGCTTTTTAACATCTTAGCCTTGATAAAGGAGTTGTGATTCGAGGAATGATATGTATTTCATTAAACTGGTTATATGATTTTGATTCTTGTTTTATATTGGGTGCATTTAGATGGGTTTACTGATTTCTATATAAATGCTTGCCTAGGAAGGAACCAGAGATACTATCGCCCTAAGATAGGTTTAGGGACTTAACATTTTCAAACCCCAAGCCTTGATTATGCCTCCCGTGTGTTTTGGTACTCCGATGGATATGGACACATCCATAGAGGAGTTTCGGTAGATCGGGGATAAGGTGTACATTAGGAAATGGACTATAATATGGATTGATGAATGGGGCGGATA
Source organism: Rhodamnia rubescens (assembly GCA_021437795.1). NCBI lineage: Eukaryota > Viridiplantae > Streptophyta > Magnoliopsida > Myrtales > Myrtaceae > Rhodamnia > Rhodamnia rubescens. Next base: position 12,524,386 of record JAILYA010000002.1, on the reverse strand, counting down.
TTGGAAGCCTCACCTCTACGAGTCTTGGTACTATTGTTTTGGGGATATGACTATTGGACCTTTGAAGCCTTCCGAGATACCTAGGGATGGGACTCTTGAGTGATGCCACCCGATCCTTATTGAAACTCGGAGGGATAGCTCCGTGGTTGGGTCTAGGAACATTCTTGAGAAGTCCCGATCGTTGAGCAAGATATTGAGGTTATAGAGTTTAACCATATCCGAGGACGACGAAGTGGAGGATCCCATGGAGGTTGGCTACGATAGCTCTTCCGAGTATGACCCAACCGAGGATGAAGATGGAGCTGAAGACAATGATACCGACTAGTTGTCGTAGGAGGTGTTGGATTCTTTTTTATGCCCTCTTAGGATATAGGAATGGTAACGACACCTAGTGGGTTGACTTTTGAGGTGGTTCTTTGTTCCCTTCAACCCCCATCTTGTATTTTGTATATTGACTTCATGATCTTGATCCTATGTACGAAACTCATGGTATTGTATGTTATGTAAAGTTTGTTGTCATCCCGAGTCATTTTCGTATTTTGTATGGAGTTTTATATTCGCTTCCGCATGTGCTCTTATGGTTTAGCGCATGAGAGTGTGCATGCCAAATAGTCGCCACTAATCATTTTTTGGATGGTGTGATTGGGAACCCTATCGAACGGTTGGGAGTGTCCATTCGATTCCGCGAAAGCCGAGATAAAAGGACCTAGGGATTTGGTTATGTCGAGAATGCCACCGACGCCCTTTCGGTACCTAAGTTGAGTGATTTTTCAATCTGAAAATTCATATAGATGCATCCAGAGGTGAGGCAAACTATAATTATGACATTCCGAATTCCGACCCTTTCGGAGCTTATGATTGAATAAAATGTTAATCGATGTATTTTAGTGAATTTCAATTAAACTTCACTCGAGACTTGATCGCTCTTAAGATAACTAACCGAAAGGGAAAGGCTGACTAGGGTTTAAGTACGTGGGCTAAAGAACTCGACCATGGACTGGTACTTTGACCATAAAGATTGCCGAGGAGAAGTTTCGAACCATTAGATTCCGATCTAAGATTGATAACGATTTGCTAGTGTTATACGATAGGTTTGCAGGTGACTCGGCTTGACCATTGTATGATTTGCAAATCTAGCTAAACTAATTTCCCGACTATCGCGTCCTTCGGAATTAGTGACTGATCCTCGAAATTACATGACAACCAAAGTCCCCATGGCTCGAATAACTCTTAAATGTAACATTAATTTTGGGTCGATATGCATAACTCCTAAAAGCCACCCGTTAGTTTGAGATACACCGAAACTAAGATTAAGCGATTCCGGCCAAGAAATAGACTTCGAACTTGGGTATCGGGAATTCAAGAATTCCGACTATGAAAATTTGGACGTCGCCTGTCGGTGTTAATTAGATTGTGAATTTAACACGAAATGTTGAAAAATTGAAAATCGGGATTATAAGTAGGAAGTTACCGTTATACCTCGGTAAATGCTCAATTCCTCTAGATTAAGCAAGGGCAAGATGGTCTTTGGTTTATACCTCATGTGACCGAAATTATGAGGGCAAAGTGGTCCAGAATGAGTTTGATGTGATTGGGAACAAGAATGACAACCCTATGACATAAGTATAAACCCCAAGACCAACTACACTATTTAGCTATTATTACCTCTCTTACACACTCCATCTCACCGCATGAATCACCTCACTCACAAATTTGAATTCTTGAACCTTGATACCAGAGGGTGAGGCTTCTTTCTCTCCCTCACACTTCTCATTTTCGGCTGAAGGTCTTTCCCCCTCAACTCTCTCTCTCGCTACCCTACTCCAAAGCCTTTACTATTCCGGCCATAACTTTTTCGTCCGTCATCGGATGGAGGCAAGGCACCTACCATTAGAAAGCTTATCCTCTTGTCTTTCCAATAACATATTATCATCCAAAATCCACCCAGCCGTTTATTCTGTAGAGTCATTTGAAGCGGCAAAGGTCGCTGCCCGGACCGGGCCTGAACCCAAGAAGCATCCTAGGCCATTTGGGAACTGGTTTTGGCTTGATTCTTCGGTAAGGCACCTCTAAGCTTAGTTTAAGTTTTGTGGAACCTTGGTATGTTAATTAAAGTTTAGTTAATTGTGGATTAGCGACTGAATGGTTGTGTTTGCTTGAATACGAAACAGCCGCCCCAAGTTCTAGATCTGGTCATCGGAGTTTGCTACTATTCCGAAAACTTGGAAAGTTTGTTTTAAGTGGTGAGTTTACTCTAAACTCATATTAGGACTTGAGGTTACTAATAGACCAAGCGTGGATGAGATTTGGCATGATTAGTGGGCTGTTTTAGTGGGTTTTATCCTAAACCCGATATTGACTTTTTGGCTGCGTAATTGCTTGATCGATTGAGAATTGTTGTAGTTGAAACCGAGGTTGTTTGGGAGGTACATGTGTTCGGTTGAGTAGGGGTAATGAGGGCGCCGTGGATGAGTTTGTGTGAATTGTCATTTGAGTGGGGTCTTAGAGCCAAAATGTAATTTGTGGTTCAATTAAGTTTCAATTGATTGAAACCCGCTTATAGTTGAGCATGTGTGGTCTTGATACTTGATGTGATTTGGAAATTGAGGAACATGCATGTTGGACCCTTCGATGTATAATTGATCTTGTGAGGAATTGCGGACCAAGTGCTTGAATTGACCATTTTACCCTTCTAGGCATTTGGCCTCCAAAAAGAATTTTCGAACCATCCCGAACTCGAATAGATCTTTCTTTAGGCCGATAGGGCCATGCTAGACATACCATGCTCGTTGGATTGCTTGATTTGATTGTGATTACTCATGATTGCGCATTTAAATTTCTGATTGTGATTGGTATGATAGAAATTCCCGTCCGCATGACAACTTTAGATCGTTAGAGCCTACATCATCTTGAATATCGTCTGCATGAATTCTTAGGTTAGAAAATCACTCAACTTCGGTAACCGAAAGGGCGTCAATGTAAATCTCGGTGTAACCAAGTTCCCGGACCCACTTCTCTGGTTTTCGTAGAGTCTAACGGTTTCTCCCGACCGCTCGATAGAGTTCCCGATCATACCCTCTAAAAAATGATCGGTGGCGACTCCATATGCATGTATATCGCGCATATGTCACTCGACCACACTAAGATCGTTCTCGATATTTCTAAATTTTTCTTCACACCTCGATTCGAGTAATGGGTCTTGGGAGGGACTTGCGTGCCAAGATCTACCGCCAACTAGATCGGAAGCGCGGCTCGTTAACCCCGTCACCATTCCGTGCGCCCGAAGGGAGCGGAAGAGCGGGTCACGACGACTAGCGACTTCGCTGGGGAAAATGGTTGCAAAATCATTAAGAGGACTTAAGCCGATGAAAAAGTTGAGTGTTTTTATAACCTTGTTTTCTGCATATGCTCTTGAAGGCGAGGTACATACCCTAACGAAAAGTGTTAAATGTTGATACAGATGGGAGTTATAAGGGGTGGCGTCTATGCTAATATGTTTTTTGCAGATATGATGTTTTGGGTTTTGTGTGTTTATTTATGCACATATAGAAGCGGTGTTTGATATAAACTCTTATGCATGCCTTGCATATTCCGAGGATCAGGACACTGCACACACAAGTGCCTAAACCCAAGCCGCGAATCACCCTTTTAGGTCGGCTTAGATAGGGATTGGTATGCAAAGCTCGTGTGTTCGATTGCACTAGGGTTAACCATATTTAATCCCGCTCGCTATGCGAGGTTGATGATCCTACCCACTTGTTGTTTGATTGCGCTTGTGGGTGGCTCATCAATTCGTATAGCGGGAGCCTTTTTAAGTCCATGCCCGAGCCTTTTTGATTTCTTTAGAGTTAAACCTCACTTGTCTCATGCGCATGTGGATGGAAGGTTGGTATACCTAAAATAAAAAATAAAAAATAGAGTAACATCGGTTGGTAAGGCTTTTTCCCTTCTAATTTGAGCTTGTAAATTTAAATTACGCACAACATGCATCATCACAAGCATATCATAAAGGATCATAAAGTCATTTAAGTGATTGGGGTTGAAGGTCATTCTTTTTCGGCTAGATGGCGCCTCAAGGTCGGACTAATAACCCCAATGTTTTTACGTGGGAACGAAGGATCATTCGACGCAAGGACCGAGAGCCGGATTCATTCCAAGTCTTTGGATTTGTCCATGGGACGGAACTCAATGGACGCAACCGCATCTCGTGGTGAAAATTGTTACTATACAAGTTGCGCACAACATTTGGAGCTCAAACGAGGAAAAGAAAGGTTCCGAGAGCTATACGCAAAATTGATTAGGCGACCTTGCGCAATTAAGACGACCCCGAATCATTTTCCAATCAAGAAAATGGAAGATGTTGTCATATCCTCTAATGATGAAGAAGATGTTAAGCCTCCCGAGTTGATAGAAATATCATCGGATGAGGACGTCGTTTCGACTAGTTAGTTTTGGTCGACTTTGGGGCATTTTTTAGAGTTTATTGCATTTCCTTCGGGGTTTGTTTGTGCATTTTCTTTTGACATGTATGGGTCGAACACCGTTAGATATCTTTATATCCTACTTCTTTGGAATTAACTGTATTAAAATTGTGAGTTTTATGAGTTGTCAAACTCATAGTTATAATAATGGCCTTCTCCCCCGATTACGCGTAAACGATCATAATCAATTACATGCCATCTTTAGGTGGGATTTGGTCCATAACTACCCCATTTGATTTATTTTATATGAGATGGAAATAGTTGACCCTCATTTTACTAAAGGATGACATAGAATTTGATTAGTGTATTTGCATCACATTTCATGCATATCCATCATAATCTGTGGTAATTGATATTATAATCATCATTTTGCATATTCTAGATCATGGGGAATGGAGATATCAAGATCATCCCGGTGCCGCGCAAAGAGTTTTCTCAATGGTGGGACCGTCTCAACCCGATTAACAAGGCATATGTTGAAGGACGTTTGGGCCGACTAGTGGATGCACACACGATGACTTTTAACTTCCAAGGTTTCGAGATGACCCATACACTCGAAGAATATTCTACTATCATTAAGGCCAACTTTCATGACCATATAGCTCAACCTTCTCTTGAAATGGACTCTACCCTTTCTCTATCGAGTTTCCTTCGCCTCAAGACCTCCGAGATAGAAAGGGTCTACAAATCCAACTCTAGCAGATTTACTTTCCCATTTCTCTTTGACAATTACTCTTCTTTATCCGCTGATACCGGTCATAAATCGGGAAACGTGTTCGTTCTAGCTTACTTCGCCTTCGTCCTATTCCCTACTTCTAGGACTACCTTCGACCCCTCCATAGTTCACATAGCTCGACAAGCATGTTGCCGATGGAATTACTCTCACATGATCTTAGCTGAAACCTTCCTTTCTCTAAACCATTTTAAAACCTCTAAAAAGGCCATTTTTTAAGCATCCAACGGACTACTTTATATATAGTTCATTTCTCACATAAAGATTTTCCAACTTCGAGTAGGATGTTATGAGATCAATGAGCATGTTCATCCCCTTAAATCCTTCCTCAAGTGCCAATCCCTCGTACCTAAACACTGTTTTAAGAAAAGGGTTGAGCTTTTGAGGGATTTGGAGCCCGAGCATATCCGATGGCGTCGGACCCGGCCTAAGATCCCGGAGGCTCGCACATCGGGCGTTGATGATAGCCCTATTCCTTTACGAGGATGTACCGGTGCGGTGGCTTACTACCCTATTCGTGTGGTGAGACAGTTTTGGTGTTTGCAACAAGTGCCACCAGATTTTTGTCATGGAATCTTCTCATTTGATATGGCACATGGAAAGCTCACCAGAGAAGCGAAGAAGCTTTATCGGGCCCGAATCAAGTTATCCTTCATGCCTTGAAGAATTCTATGTTGCAACAAGTTGAATGGCCAGACTATTTGGATGATGAGATGAACATCCATACGGCTTCCAAGGAGTATATTCAGAAGTTCAAGGAGTATCGCAGATCATTGGTTGAGCCATACGTACCCGAGTGCATATCTCCTCGCATTGAAGAAGTGGAATCCTATGTACCCGAGTACATAGTACCATACGTCCCGGGAGTGGAACCATATATCCCTAAAGATCGGGACCTCTAGATATCTAAAGAAGGAGAAGAACTTTATTTGTGGGATTCGGACGGATCGGACGAACAAGAAGGATTCAAGCGTCCTCGGCTCGGATAGATCCATTCCCCCCATTTAGTTTTGCATATTGTTATCTTTTTGAACACTTTTGAACAATTTGAGTTGTAATAAATGCATCTTGTTTCCTTTATACGCGTTGCATTCATAAGCATTATCATGTAGAAAGTACAATTACCACGGATTAATCGTTTTAAAATTCCAAATTTCAACAACGCTGATTAATGTCGTGAAAAATGGGAGTGACCGATAATCACGAGGACGCGTAGCAAAACACGCATAATAAGAATGGAACAAGAAGAACGCGCACCTCGTGTGGGTAATCTAGAGAATCGAGTGAATATAATAGCTACGATGGTGGCGAGAGATGAAGGCAATTCTAATTGCCGGTCAAAGGAAATATCCTATCGATCCGAATTCTCAAGCTCCTCCGAGCGCATCGGATGGTACTAGTGCTAACCCGGCCCTCGCCGTGAACACCTCTCCAAATTTGGAAAGGCCGCCTAAGGACCCTCCGGTTGTAATTGATCTAGAAAAGAAAGAAAAACAAGCCCTCAAGATGGAGGAAGAAATTAAGAGACTCTCCAAGATTGAGGAATGCTTCGCTAGCCAGGGATATGAGCTTTCACGCTTTGACAAGGTGAAGCCGTTTGAAAAGATTGAGGTTCCTTCGATTACAAGGAACCCGATTTCGTAAGGAAGTATAGTGGGACCGAATGTCCTAAGGCGCACCTAAAGTATTACCTATGCCGCATGTCTCGATTCTCGAGACAATGTCCTGTTGTTGGTCAATACTTTTCGGGAGAGTTTATCCAAGGGCGATCTTAGCATGGTTTATTGAACTGGAGCCCGAAAGGGTTCTTTGACTTGGAAAAGTTAGGCGATGAGTTCCTTAGGTAGTATAAATTTAACACTCGACGACCCTTACCGAGGAACACCTTTTGAGGACCACTAAAGGGAAGAACGAGGCCGTTCGCGCTTATGCTCAAAGGTGGCGAGCTCTAATTGTACAAGTGAAACCACCCGTTCCCGAAGAAGAGTTAGTGGATATCTTCCTTATAGCATTACCCTTTGAGTACTGTGACAAGTTGAACACCTTTAGGTATCGATGTTCGCACACCTAATTAAGGTGGTAGAGCGTCATGAATGGGCGATGTAGGAAAAGAAGATACCTGACTCATCTTTTAGACGCCAATACCTTGTAAGAAGAGATAGGGAGTAAACTGGTGATGTGGCGTTTGTCCCTAACCCACCCAAACCGAGAAAGTTCTCACTTCTTACCCAAGGATCTTCTTCTTGGACCGTCCCTAAACCACCGGAATCAAGAAAGAGAAACCAACCTATTTTTACCCCACTGCCTCGACATTTATCTAAACTACTACCCATGCTGCTAGAAAATCGATTGGTTGCGAAGGAGCCTCCTAGAGCGAATCCTCCTAGGTTTGCTAGGTTTGATGAAACTCGAGACATGCGTTTATCATATGGGAGAAAGGGGGCATAATGTTGACAATTGTCTCCCTCTTAAATATAAGGTGCAAGCCTTAATTGATGGTAAGGTCCTAGAGTTCGATAGGACTGAACCAAATGTGCAATAGAACCCTTTATTGGAACATCGCGAGGTGAACGCGATATTTGAAGATAATCATGAAGAGATTCTCGAGTTCATAATAGACGTAAGTAAAATGCAAGACATCCCGACTCTAGCTTCGCAATACCCCCGATGAAGCGACTATTTCCAAGGAGGAAAAGAAGGCATGTCCGGAACGGCTAATAAATTTGGGCTTTATTGGGAGAATGGAAGACGCTACTTTCAAGGAAACCTATGTAACCATCGATATGGTGGCGAGAGGAGTTCGTGATGAGAGCTACGAGAGGGAAGACTTTGAGAGTTCCTTCAAGATACTTAATGAATGTCCAAGATGGCAAAGAAACCCAAGAGCTAGATGATTATAAAATCCGCCCGGAAAAAGATCGCCGAGGTGACAGAAGGTTCATGCAGAAAGCTCTTGAGAGGGGGAAGATAGTTGACAATCCCGGAGAAGATAGCGGAGGATACAACTTTAAAGTCTTGTATTCGGTACCACCAAACTTTTCGTTGATTCGGGAGATATAGTTCCTAATGGTTGGGGTGGCATGGACGACCCCGAGAGCGAAGAGTTCATGGGAACGGTTGATGAAGTCAAGAATCAAGAGACCCCTTAGAATAAATGCAAGAATCAAGAGTCTAATATGCGACTTTCTAATTTGGAGACCCACATACGCCATTTGACGAGTATGATGGCAGAGTTATCTCGGCTACCGGTCAAGAATAATACCACAACAAAGGGAAGAAAGTATGCAAATCCTAGAGATACGGCGGACAATTGAGACGTAGAACCAACGGATCGCAGTGTTACAAAAGCAAGGTGATGATATTTCGAAGAAGGTGGATGAACAAAAAGAGTTGATATGCCGATCATCCGAATTAGAAATATTGCACCCCAAGGCACGAACCCGAGAGTAACTTTTCGCTCGAAATATGGAGGTGCTTTGGGTGTCCTCTGGCACATATCTCACATTACGTACGCCAAATGGTTGGTCATCATAAAGATGATGAAACATTAATCCAGAATTTAAAGCATAGTCCGTCTGGTCCCGCATTGGCTTGGTTCCAATCGATCGATCTAAATTGGGTCCCGAGCTAGGAAAAACTATCGACCACTTTGTGCGACACTTTGAAGCTGGGATTAGAGGATACTTCACCAAAGCCAACTTGTTGAATATTAGAAAAGAAGAAGATGAGAGTTTTGAACTCTTTGCCGAAGATGGAAAAAGCATGCTATGATGGTGCAACGACCACTATCGAAAGGGAAATGTTGGAATTTATGCTCAAGTCATGCCGGCAGAATATTTCGACCGAATGTACGCATATACATATTCCTCCTTCCGACACATGGTGGATGTTGGCATGAGAATTGAAGGCATAATCATGAGGGTCAAGAGGCAAAGGTAAAGGCACTTTGACGAAGGAAACGCCGCCGATGCAACGCCCTGTCATGGACATAATCCCGAAAGCATTCGTGAGGATGAAATGATTGGGATGGTAGATGTCCCGATCCGTTTTGTGATTGACTTGAACAAGGTGGATGACTGGGGGCATATTTGGAGGTTCGTTGGTTGATTCCTTGGAGAAAAGATCAAGGTAAGACTTTATTATGCTAACTTGCATCAATATTTTTGTGATAGCTTCAGGTGATTTCTTGCGGAGGCTTGGAATACCTTGATGTGAAGAAAAGTACTTCATTTCTATATCCCTAAACACTCATTCCTTTGATCAACTAATTTGAGTCTTTAATCTTTATTTCTAAAACATTGTTGGTGATCACCTCTTTATACTTGGGGCAAGATAAAGGAATTACCAGCAATAAGTCAAAAGCATAGTTGGAGGAATTTCGATCCTGGTCTCAAAATGAGCCGGTCTACGTAGAAAATGACAAGAGACAAAAGGGCTAGAAAAAGCAAAGTGCCCGGTAAAAGCAAAGGCCAAGGCCCATTTGAAATCATCTTGTGAAAAGAAAAAAAGAAAAAAAAGAAAAAGAAAAGCTTGAGAATCATAGTGAAAAGAGGAAAATCCTCAAGTCAATCAAGAAAAATATTCATGAACCTCCCTTAAAGCAAACAACTACCGATAAAGATATCAAGATGATCACCCACGTTCACCCCTCTTTCCGAAAATATGGCCTTTCCTAAAAGTCCACCTTAAGTCAAGATACAACCTACCCCAAAACTTTTCTCGATCTAAGAGATGTCTCAGAGCTAATGCAAAAGATCACACAAAAAGCTACCGCTTAAAGACGTAACTACAATCCTCGTCTTATCATATCTTCAGGGGTTCTTGACTTGTAGACCCGAAGAGGTTATTCTTGATGAATATTCCTTTCTTAGCCTCAAGATGAATATCTTTTGATAAACCTTTGACTTGGCCTAAATCACGGTCCCTTTTAAATGCCTTCTCCGATCAATGAGATTGTATGCATCTCGAATGATCCCAAAACCTTAAGGTTAGGTCTTCCGTGAGCAGATTCGAGTTTTGAGTAAAGCTTTTCCAAATGGTGAGAAGCCCTCTTGGATAAAGGAAATCTTTTGAAATCTTTTAAAACAACCTTTTTGAAGAATACCTAGATCGTGATATAGAAAATTCATCCCCAGAGAGATTTGAACATGAATACCTTTCAATAATGTGTTTGGGCCAACTTTCCCTGCAAATACAAGTTGAAAACTTTTAATTGGGATTCCTAAGTTTTTCCCGAAACCTAGGATCACCTTTTCTTTGTCATAATTCATGGGCCTTAAACCCACACCTTTGCTCCAAAAGCAGTTCTAATGACGTTCGATTGATTTTCTGCGGGTTCCCTAGTGTCTCCAAACTCTCGAATAACTACATTTTTAAAGATCCGACTAACTTGGATTTTCTGCGGGTTTTCGGTCTCCCCAGGTCCTCATAACTCAACTTTTAAAATCTGAAAATCGGGTTCGAGTTTCGTAGGTTCTCTAGTAATCCTAGGTCTTCAGATGGCACCCTCAACTTTTAAAATCCGAAACTCGGGTTCGAGCTTCTATGGGTTCTCTAGTAATCTTAGGTCCTCGATGGCACCCTCAACTTTTAAAATCTGAAAATCGGGTTCGAGCTTCTCTAGGTTCTCTAGTAATCCTAGGTCATCGATAGCACCCTCAACTTTTAAAATCCGAAAATCGAGTTTGAGGTTCTATAGGTACGATTGTAATCCTTGGTCCTAAGATGGCACCCTTTTTCATTTTAAATCTAAAGTTTTGTTTAAGTTTCCAAAGGATTCCTAGTAATCATAGGTCTTTGGAACAGTATCCTTGTTACCACTTTTGTCAATACCAAATTCTACAAAGAAGTCTCTTAAAGGGAATTCATTTTACAGAGATTAGTAATCTTTTAAATGGCAATTACATGAAGCCAATTCTTAAACGGAATTCCTTTCTACAGGATACCAAATTCTCTTTTAATAGGTGAATTCCTTTCTATTTAAATGATGAGCCAATTCTACCAATTTTTTAAACGGTGAATTCCTTTCTATAGGATAGCCAATTCTCTTTTAATAGGTGAATTCCTTTCTATTTTTTGAACTTTCTATAGGATAGCCCATTCTCTTTTAAACGGTGAATTCCTTTCTACGGGATAGCCAATTCTTCTTTTCTTCTTTAATAGGTGAATTCCTTTCTACGGGATAGCCGATCTCCTTTTAATAGGTGAAGTCCTTTCTACAAGTATAGCCAATTCACTTTTTAATAGGTAAATCCCTTATTACACGATAAACCCTTCTTTCTACCTTCAAACTCGGCAAAAAAGACACTATCATCGGACGGGCGTCACTCCCTTAAAGGACCTCACGAGTTACTCTGTGACATTTCGAATTCGACCCCATTTAGAAGTTTATGAATAAAATGAGCATCAATGTATTTCAGTAATGTCACTCAGAATTGATCACTCTAGAGACGATCGACCAAAAGGGAATGGCTAAAAAGGATAGTACGCGGACCAAAGAACTCGGCCGCGGATTAATATCCCGACCATAAGGATCGCCGAGGGTACATTCTAGGCCATGGAGGTCGATCTAAGATTAGTGTGAGAACAATCCGCTAGCGTCGTGCGATTGGGACGCGGGTGATTCCGCTAGACCATAGCATGATTTGTAGATAACCCCGAACCGATTCTCCGATGATCGCGTCCCGCTAGGATCGCGGTTTCCCTCGCGATTACATGACAACCAGGATCGCCGTGGTTAAAATAATTCTTAAATGTAATAAAAATCACGGGTCGATACACGTAGCTCCTAAGAGCCGCCCGTCGATCCCGAGATGCACCGAAAGTGCGATTTGCTAATTTTTAGAGCGAAGTGGACTTCAAATCGGCGGTCGAGTATTTGAGAATTCCAATGCAAATAAATTGGACTTTGCCTCACCAGAGTAAATAAGAATTTTATATCGCCAGTATGAGTCGAAAAAGTGGAAATCAAACTGCGAAACGAGAAGTACGCTCCGGTCCCGAATTTCATTCAGCATCTTGAGAAACCGCGAAGGAAATTCGACCACTCCACCTATCCCCTCACTTCAACCAAAGATATCAAGGAATTGGAGGGGGAAATGCTCTTGAAAATTCAAAACCCTAAAAGCCCCATTTTCCCTAAAAACCCCACAACCACTTCTACTATTCATGTCTTTCAACAACCGCATCATCTTGTCACTCTTGATTGATAGTAAATCACTCAATCTCACCCTCTCCCCTCTCTTATGGGCTGAAGCAACTCTCTCTCTCCTTCCCTCAATTCCATTTTCACTCAAACTCTCAAGCTCACTCTCTCATCTTTCTCTCTCGCCCGACTGTCTCTCGGCACACCCATCTCCGGTGGTCACGAGGAGCTGCAACCGCCACCGAACCGCCTCACCGACCCTCTTTGGACGCCGATGCATCGGATTAAGGGAAGGGGGGCTGTTTGCCGATTTTGCTCCTCATTTGAAGGTAAGGAGCTAGAGTCTTGCCATAATCTTCTAAGGTAGTTTAAGCAAGGTTCATGGGTGGATTTTAGGAGGATTTCTTGAGCTAAAGTTGGTATTTCCTTGCTTGAACCAAAGGAGGCAGATTAGGTCAGGTTCTGGTCGCGCGAGTTCGCCGCTCATTCGCTGGGTTTTCTTCGCCAAAAAGGACTTGTAAGTGGCTCTAATCCTTCATTAGGACTATAGGTTACTAAGGAGCTTGATAGTTTGCGGATTAGGTTGATGTGTAGGCTGTTTTGGGTGTGAACTAAGGGGGACCGGTTCTGGAAATCTGACCTGCTATTGTTCCAAAAGCTTGGATGATAAATGAGTATGTTCTTAGTTGATTTGGATGTTAAATGATGGTCTAAGATGAGGGTTACGGGCTGAGCATGCTAGGTTCGACCTTAGGTGTGATTTAAAGGCGAATTGTTGTTTATTGTGAGGTTGTTTGTTATCGCCGGAATTGTTGTGAAAATCGTGGAAATTTCTGAGTTGGGGCCATGATATATTCAGTTATAAGAGTGAAATGTGATATTATGTGTTGGAATGCGTGCCGGACCAATTGTAAATTGGTGCATTAAGAGTGTGTTATAGTACTTTTATTTGATATGGGAACTCTGAATATGTCAATGTGGGAATCGGCTAAATTGTGATGCGTGGAACCATGTGTTAGGTAGCGTGATCAAATTGTTGTGAATTGAGCTTATCTGTTATATTTGATCATGAAGTTAGTAAATGAGACGCCCGAATGTGGCAGTATGAATACTAGTACCCTGATGCATACTAACGCGGGGTTTATAGCCGATTGTATATTACTATGACATACCCCGTATGCACTCATACCCTAATGTGTTAAACGCGGGTCGGTGCCTGTCCCGATGCGTTAAACGCGGAGCCGACCGATGCGTTATTACGCGAGTCCATGAATTGAGCTCATAAATATGTATACTTATTAAGCCTAATGCGTTAAGACGTGGGCCCGAATACTAAGAATCTGTTATTAAGCTCGATGCGTATTTACGCGAGCCATATTATTGAAAGTGTGTGCTATAGACACGAGGTGTTAGGATGCGAGCTTGAGAATTGATTGTTTGAAATTTATGCCACGTATGACTGTTTAGTGATAGTGCCTAAGTTGAAAGCCCGTAGTAATCGTGACATGACTATTGCTTTAGGGATTTATGTTGTCCCGATTTGAGCTAGTCATATGTGTAGAATAATTTGTATATTATTGTCTAGTTGATTGTGCTAGTTAGTTTGCTTGGAGGTACCATACCCTAGGGTCGGCTTAGATCCACCTTACGGTGATGTAATCTCACCCCTCCGTGGTACCCACTTTTCAGACCACCGACCTTGAAGATGCCGACGTTTTTCGGATGCCGAAAGATTTTGAGTCCGTAGTCACCGAGTATCTAGTAGGTCCGGACCAGGTGTACTATAGAAGGGCTAACACCATGTGGGTCGATGAGGGAGGTGAAAGTTGGATACCGCACATCTTCTCGTCTTGCACGTATAAGGATGGGGAAACGTTTTTTGGGCCACTGAGGGACTGCGTTATACCGGACGATGTGCGGAGAGCCGCGGGACGAGATGGAGGCCGTCGTTCCCGAGGACGAGTCCGCCGAACCGGAGCTAGTAGCCGATCCGGTGCTCCCGGAGCCCAAGGACCCCGGTGAGGCCGAGAGATCGTGGAGCCGAGGGATGCCGAGGATGAACCCATGGATACTTCCGAATTCGAGCTGGAGTTGGAGTTCGAGGAGTCGAGCCCGAGTATGCTTCACCCGCTGCTGAGTCTACGGATGGTGAGTCTAACCCTTAGGATAGTGTGTTGGGTGTTTAGATAGTAGTCACCCCTTTTGAATTGTATTACCATTGTCGAACTTTTTGTGTAATGTTATGTCATTGCTTGTATGAATGATTACGTTCTATGCTATCGAAGCTCTTGTCTTCATAAGTCATTCTGTTTAATTTTATCATTAGGGTGTTGTGTCGCTTCCGCATGTGCATATGGCATTACATTAAGTTCATTGCTTGTGTCGATCCTGGAAGAAGAAAGTGAATGTTAGGGATGTTGGCGGGCCAAAAGAACACGGGGCGTGACATATTCGGAGGTAATCCTATACACTCGTCATATCAACCTCCGATCAACAGTCTCTATACCACCGACGGGTGAGCCACAAGTAAAAATCTCTCTCTTCTCATTTCTCTTCCACATTAGGAATGAGCTGAAGTGATTTATCGATAAAATTTTGAACTTCAACGGCAAAGGTAAGATGATTGAATGTCGAGACTCGTTTTTCTTAAATTTTTTCCCAGTTGAGTTGATTAAAGATTCAGGTGTCACCTTATCTTTGAAAGCAACCTCGACTGAGATTACTTTCAAAGAGAGGCAATTGTTGACATTTGATTTTTGATCAAGTGTTTCTTAGTTTTATTCCATAAAATTCACAAAACTTCATAAAAAGTCTAAAAAATTGAAAAAATCAAATTTGGTGGCCTTGGCCAAGCATAAGGAACCATTTTTGAACAAAAAATAAGTTTTCATTTTTTTCGCATTTTTTAATATTTTTGGAAAATAGAAAAATACAAGATAATTCACGAAAACTACTTCCCGAGGTCAAAAAAATATAGAAACACGTTCTATATTTTTATTTTAATTCCCTTTTCATATTGATCCCAAGAAAAATTAAAAATTGAACTCAATGTTAGGTGTTTCTTCACAACACCAAGGGTTGAATTCGCCTAAAAAAATTTATATATACAATTTCAGTCTTTTTATTTGCAACGTTTGCATGTTTTGAGTCAAGACATTCAATCATGGTCCTCTGCAACTTTAATTTGATCTATTTCACCATCAATTGCACGAATTGGGCAAAATACCCAATTATTCTTTGCAATTTAGTCCCTAGGATTTTTAATTTTTGAAATTACTTTTAATCTAAGGACTTTCATGGCAAAATTGGATTACCACTTAGGGTTTTCATATGTCTTGAATCGATTGGCAGAGGTGCTTTGATCCAACTTGATCGTTTGGGCGCCCAATTGAACTTTTCCCCGATTTACAATTATAGAAATTGATGGAAACTTTTGGGCAAAATCACATCTCTAGATAGAATTTGAGCCCCGAAGTTCAATTTTGAGGTTTAATTGTAAAGATTCACCATAAATTTTGATTAATTTCGAAAATTACAAGTCCGAACCGGTTCGGACCGGTCCAAACAAGTGTCGTCTTTACTCCCGAGTACGTGCCATTTTGTAGGTTTTGTGACATTCTGAATTTCGACGCCATTTCGAAGCTTATAAATGAAAGAAGTATCTATCGATGTAGTTCAACCAAATCTCGCTCGAGATCTTACCACTCGAGTTAACTAACCAAAGGGGAAATGCTAACCGAGATTTAAGTACGTAGACTAAAGAACTCGATTGTGGATGGTACCTTGACCATAAGGATTGCCAAGGGAATATCTTGAACCATTAAGGGCAATCCGAAATTGGTCTTAGAACGGTTTGCTAGCGTTATACGATTGGTACACGAGTGACTCCGTACAACCATTGTATAATTTGCGAATTTAACCTAAATCAATTCCTGACGATCGCGCCCTTTTGAGCTAGCGATTGACCTTTACAATTACATGACAACCAAGGTCGCCACCGATCGAGTAACTCTTAAACGTGACGTTTTCACGGGTCGATAAACGTTACTCCTAAAAAGCCACACGTTAGTTTGAGATGCATTGAAATCGAAAATCGACTGAGTTCGAGCATTAATTTGACTTCGGGATCGGTCGTCGAGAGTTTGGGGTTCCAACGTACAACAAATTGGGTGTCGTCTCATCAAGGTAAACTAGACTAGGGATCATTCTGAATAGTTTGGAAACAAGCGAGTTCGATCGGAATTGCGAAACGACGATTTTACCCTCAACCCCTAATGGCCGAGAATGAGGAAGATCATTTCCCCATGTGCTCTTGACTTTTTGGATAAGATAACAAGATTAGATTTCCTCATACAAGTCAATCCCCTTGTCATTCAACCTTGTCTTTCTTAGGCAATCTAGTTGTCCCTCAAGTTGTCCATCAAAGTACAACAAGGACAACTCTCTACCCACTCTTACTATTCATGTCATTTAATGGTCATTCATGCTTGAGATTTTATGAGTAAAAGACAAAGATGACAAGAGTTGATCAAGATTTGAAACCCCTCCAACCACTTTCACTATTAACATCAACTAGTCATTCGGAAGTGTCCTTCATTCAATCAAGCCTATCATATGTCATGAAATCCCAATACCAACTCCCACTTATCACACACCCTCTTAACTAGAAAAAGGCCTTGGAACACTTCATTCCCTCTCCATTTTCCCTCCTTTGGCCGACCAAGATCTCTCTCTCCCTCACTTCTCTTTTTTTTCCTCTAGCTGCCCGTCGGACCAGCCCTGTTGCCGCCCGTTGTTTCGGCCATATCTCCGTCGTCCATTGTCCAAATCTAGTGAGCCACTACTCATTGAAAGTTCACTCTCTTACCGTTCCAATGACATATTACACGTCCAAATCCACCCAGCCGTTTGTCTCGTAGAGCCTTTTTAAGCAACGAAGGTCGCTGCCCAGATCTGGTCCGAACCCGAGGAGATTTTTAGGCCGTTTGGGGGCTTACCTTGGCTTCATTCTTCGCTAAGGCACTCCTTGAACTTAGTTTAGACATGAGGCAACATGTACTTAAGGTTGAGGATGAAATTTAGTGAGTTTTGTTGATCAATTTCGATGTGCTCTCCCTAGAACAGAATCTGCCCATTGCCGGACCAAGTGAAACCGCAAGCCTTGCTGCCCTCCTTGGATTGATTTTGGCTAGCTCAAGCTTCGGTGAGTTGTTCCTAACCTTTCCCTAGTACGTTAGGTTACTAAGGTTCATTTAGGGTTGGATTAATTAGAGATGGTGGGCTGTTTTATGGAAGAGTTGATCCCGATTAACCTGACGAGGTCTTGCGGCTCGAGAGTCTTGTAGTCGACCGAATCATCTCGAGGAGTTGGCGAGATTGGCACCTGAAAGAGAAATAGAGTTCATGATCGAGTTAGCTTCCGGAATAGAACCGATCTCGAAAGCACCTTATAGAATGTCCCTTTCGGAATTGAAGGGGCTAAAGATCCAAATGCAAGAACTACTTGGACAAGGGATTTATTCGTTCTAGTGCGTCTCCATGGAGAGCGCCGGTATTGTTTGTGAGGAAAAAGGATGGGTCATTACGCTTATGTATTGACTATAGACAATTGAATTAAGTAAATATTAAAAACAAGTATCCGTTACCAAGGATAGATGACCTATTTGATCAATTACAAGGAGCATCGGTGTTCTCTAAGATCGACTTAAGAACGGGGTATCACTAATTGAGGATCAAGAAAGAAGATATACCAAAAACGGCATTTAGGACGAGATATGGGCATTACGAGTTTACGGTCATGCCGTTTGGTTTGACCAATGCTCGGCTACTTTCATGGACCTGATGCATCGAGTGTTTAAGGAATTTTTGGATCAATTCGTCATCGTGTTCATTGATGACATCTTGATTTACTCCAAGAGATCTGAAGAGCATGAGCAACACTTAAGGATTGTGTCACGGACGTTAAGGGGACACTCGCTTTACGCTAAGTTTAGCAAGTGCGAGTTTTGGCTAAATGAGGTAGCATTCCTCGGACATGGAATCTCGGTAGACCCTTCGAAGATCGAAGCGGTTACAAATTGGCCCAAACCAACATCGGTTATGGAAGTTCGGAGTTTTACGGGGTTAGCACGTTATTATAGAAGATTTGTGGAGAAGTTTTCCTCGATAGCCACAAATCTAACGAAGTTGACAAAGAAGGACACACGGTTTGAGTGGACGAGATAAGTGTGAAAGAAGCTTCCAAGAGCTTAAGCATGGATTGACGACCGCACCAATCCTAACTATTCCTTCCGGTTCTCGAGGCTATGAAGTTTATAGTGACGCGTCGCTAAAGGGATTAGGGTGCGTACTAATGCAACATGGGAGAATCGTTGTTTACGCATCACGACAGTTAAAGCCTCACGAACTGAATTACCCACCGCACGATTTGGAGCTAGCGGCAATAATTTTTGCGTTAAAGATTTGGAGACACTTGCTTATGTGGAGAAAAGTTTCAAATTTATACAGATCACCAAAGCCTGAAGTACTTGTTTTCCCAAAAGGAATTGAACATGAGACAACGTCGATGGATAGAGTTGCATAAAGATTATGACTGTGATATCCTATATCACCCTAGAAAGGCAAATAAAGTGGCAGATGCGCTTAGCCGGAAATCTAGCATCGCACGTTTGATGATCAAGGAATGGACCCTATTGGAAGGGATAAGTGACTCGAGTTTAAGTTCGAAGTTTGCCATCTGTCGAACCTATTGGCTATATTGAGAGTAGAACCGGAAATCCAAGAAAGGATTAGGGCCTTACGTCTATGAATCCCGACATTCAGAAGATCACAAAAATGGATGTAGCAAAGAGGAAGCCTGAGTATCAAGTCTCCGAGGATGGAGTAGTGAAGTTTTGTGGGCGATTGTACGTGCCCAAGGATGAAGAGCTACGGGAAAGAATTCTTTCGGAAGCTCATCGAAGTAATTATAGTATTCACCCGGGTAGCACAAAAATGTACCAGAACTTAAGACAACACTACTTTGGTGGAACGGAATGAAGGTGGATATTGCTAAGCATGTAGCTAGATGTTTGACATGCCAACAAGTGAAGGCACAACATTGTAAGCCCGGAGGTTTGCTTCAACCGTTAGAAATTCCCGAATGAAAATGGGAACACATTACGATGGACTTCGTCATGGCCTTGCCGAGAAGTCAAAAGGGTCATGACTCGATTTGGGTAATCGTGAATAGATTAACTAAATCTGCGCATTTCTTGGCAAGATGAAAGGACTTTTCCATGGACAAGTATGCTGAGTTGTATATGCGTCAAATAGTCCGACCGCACGGAGTACCGGTGACAATCACGTCGGATAGGGACCTAAAGTTCACCGCATCGATCTAGAAAACCCTGCAAGAGGCTGTAGGAACCAAGTTGCAATATAGTACCGGTTATCACCCCCACACCAATGGGCGTCCGAAAGGACAATTCAAATGCTTGAGGACATGTTACGAGCTTGTGTGTTAGACTTTAAAGGAGGTTGGGAAGAATAGTTGCACTTAGTAGAATTTGCATATAATAACGATTATCAACGAGCATCGAATGGCACCATTTGAAGCATTGTGTGGCAAAGCAAGTAGGACCCCAATATGTTGGGACGAAGTTGGAGAAAGAAGTATAATGGGTCCAGAGTTAGTCGAATAGTCGGTCAAGGCAGTGAAGGTCGTTAGGGAAAGGTTGAAAACAGCCCAAAGCCGTCGGAAAAGCTATGCGAGATAAGCGACGAAGGCTTTTGGAATTTCAAGAAGGGGATTACGTATTCCTCAAGGTGTCGCCAATGCGAGCACTATCTCGATTTGGGAAGAAAGGAAACCTAAGCCCAAGGTACGTAGGCCCTTTCGAGATATTGGAACGAATTGGGACTCTAGCATATAGACTAGCCTTGCCACCAAGTCTGTCGCAAGTTCACAATGTATTTCACGTGTCTATGTTGAGGAAGTATGAACCAGATCCGACCCATGTATTGGACCACGGGGTCATTGAATTGGATGATAGAGTGTCGTACGTAGAAAGGCCGATAAGGATTGAAGACGAGGGAAGGAGCAGGTGCTTAGGAACAAGACAATTCCACTAGTTAAAGTGATCCGGGAACACCATGGGACTAAAAGAGCCACTTGGGAAAGCGAAGAAGCGATAAGACGCCAACACCCCCATTTGTTTGAATAGTTGGTTGTATTGTAAATTTCGAGGACGAAATTTTTGTAAGAGGGGAAGAGTTGTGACATTCTGAATTTCTACCCCATTTCGAAGCTTATAAATGAAAGCAGTATCTATCCATGTATTTCAACCAAATCTCGCTCGAGATCGATCACTCTGAGTTAACTAACCGAAGGGGAAAGGCTTACTTGGGATTTAAGTACGTAGACTAAAGAACTCGATCATGGATGGTACCTTGACCATAAGGATTGCCAAGGGAATATCTTGAACCATTATAGGCCGATCCGAAATTGGTCTTAGTACGGTTTGCTAGCGTTATACGATTGATACACGGGTGACTCCGTACAACCATTGTATAATTTGCGAATTTAACCTAAACCAATTCCCGACGATCACACCCTTTTGAGCTAGCGATTGACCTTTCCAATTACATGACAACCAAGGTCGCCACCGATCGAGTAACTCTTAAACGTGACATTTTCACAGGTCGATAAGCGTTACTCCCAAAAAACCACCCGTTAGTTTGAGATGCATTGAAATTGGAAATCGACTGAGTTCGAGCATTAATTTGACTTCGGGATCGGTCGTCGAGAGTTCGGGGTTCCAACGTACAATAAATTGGATGTCGTCTCATCGAGGTAAACTAGACTAGGGATCATTCTGAATAGTTTGGAAACAAGCGAGTTCGATCGGAATTGCGAAACAACGATTTTACCCTTGACCCTAATGGCCGAGAATGAGGAAGATCATTTCCCCATGTGCTCCTGACTTTTTGGATAAGATGACAAGATTAGATTTCCTCATACAAGTCAATCCCCTTGTCATTCAACCTTGTCTTTCTTAGGCAATCTAGTTGTCCCTTAAGTTGTCCATCAAAGTACAACAAGGACAACTCTCTACCACTCTTACTATTCATGTCATTTAATGGTCATTCATGCTTGAGATTTTATGGGAAAGAGACAAAGATGACAAGAGTTGATTAAGACTTGAAACCCCTCCAACCACTTTCACTATTAACATCAACTAGTCATTCCCAAGTGTCCTTCATTCAATCAAGCCTATCACATGTCATGAAATCCCAATACCAACTCCCACTTTTCACACACTCTCTTAACTAGAAGAAGGCCTTGGAACACTTCATTCCCCCTCCATTTTCCCTCCTTTGGCCGACCAAGATCTCTCTCTCCCTCACATCTCTTTTTTTTCCTCTAGGTGCCCGTCGGACCAGCCCCGTTGCCGCCCGTTGTTTCGGCCATATCTACGTCGTCCATTGTCCAAATCTAATGAACCAGTACTCATTGGAAAGCTCACTCTCTTATCGTTCTAATGACATATTACACGTCCAAATCCACCCCGCCGTTTGTCTCGTAGAGCCTTTTTAAGCAACGAAGGTCGCTGCCCAGATCTGGTCCGAACCCGAGGAGATTTTTAGGCCGTTTGGGGGCTTGCCTTAGCTTCATTCTTCGCTAAGGCACTCCTTGAACTTAGTTTAGACATGAGGCAACATGTATTTAAGGTTGAGGATAAAATTTAGTGAGTTTTGCTGACCGATTTCAATGTGCTCTCCCTTGAACAGAATCTGCCCATTGCCGGACCAAGTGAAACCGTAAGCCTTGCTGCCCTCCTTGGATTGATTTTGGCTAGCTCGAGCTTCGGTGAGTTGTTTCTAACCTTTTCCTAGTATGTTAGGTTACTAAGGTTCATTTAAGGTTGGATTAATTAGAGATGGTGGGCTGTTTTATGGAAGAGTTGATCCCGATTGACCTGACGAGGTCTTGCGGCCCGAGAGTCTTGTAGTAGACCGAATCATCTCGAGGAGTTGGAGTGTCGAGAGTCACTACATTGACCGAATCATCTCGAGGTCCGGACGCGATAGTCTTATATCGACCAAATCATCTCGAAGGAGCTAGAGGGTAGAGAGTCGATATTTGACCTAATCATCTCGCTGTATTATATATATATGAAATCGAGACAATTGAAAGAAAGGAAATTGTAATGGCCAAGTTTGTGTGCTTATGTGCCTTCGTACGAAGCTTTGCCTTAATTATGAATTGGGTTTGACTTGAATTGAAGTTAAAACGCTTAAGTGCTATGCCATGGTCCGTTATTGTATTTGTCATGATTATTTGCCTTGTTCAACACATAGGTTGCATTACCTTGATGGATGTGATTAGAATTGTTCGGAGGTACTAATGGACTAGGTTAGGGTTAGGTTCAATTCACCGAGATGTAAATCTCACCCCGTCGCGGGATTCATTTTTCCGGACCCTAGACCTTGACCCATTATGATGCCGAGGATTTTTTGGGCTCTCGAAGGAGTTTGAGCTTTGTCATTACCGAGTACCAAGTAGGACCGGATGAGACGTACTATCGGCGAGCGAGCACTTTATGGGTGGATGATGGAGGCGAGCATCGGAAACCCTTTACCTTTGTATCCTGGACATATAGAGATGGAGCCACTTATTTTGGCTCCCTTAAGGATGAGGTCATTCCCGACGATGTATTCGAGGCTGCCGGACCCATGAGACCCAACGGCCCCGTGGTAGGAGCTGCGAAGTGGAGCTAATACCTGCACGGAGATTCCCGTGGCCGGACATCCCGACATGGATGGAGACTTGAGGAGTTGGGAGCCGCCGTAGAGGACCCTATGGGCGCCGACGAGCTGGATCACGAGTTAGATGCCGAGATAGAGCCCGTGGAGGTCGAGGAGCCGGAGCCTGAAGATCTCGAGGAGTCCGAGCTCGAGGAGGTCGATGAGTCGAGAGATTGAAGAGGATGAGAATTTTCATGAGTTGAGCTTTTGCCTTGTGTGCGCTCCCCCGTTGACGACACCACCGATGACGAGTCCAACCCTTAGATGTAGTTTGGACATCTACCTTTTAGTACCCTCTTAGATATGGAGGGAGTTTGACCTAGGTTAGGTGTCATCTTCTGTTAATGCCATGTATCGCCTTAGTCCGAACCCACTTTGTGTAACCGTGTTCTATATCTATGTGTGAAAACTAAATATTATGTTATGTGATGACTAAGTTTGTGTGGTTGTTTATGCCTTCGAGTCCCCTTATTTTATTGTACAGGTTTATTATTCATTTTCTTCCGCATGCGCGTTACATCTCGCGTATTCATCGTTCGTCAAGTGTTCTTGGGATTATTCGCGAGTGAATTACGGACCGAGGGATGTTCGCACGCTCGCAAGGATGCGGGGTGTAACAGGTTTGATGGCCAAGATTCGGAGATCAAATTGGACGATCAATTGGCTATAATTGGACAAGCTCGGGGAGGCGTTCTATTCACCAAGCTAATACGCGCTAATGGCCACCAACTTTGGGACCATTGGTCTCCGGAGGACAACGGGGAGGCCGGTCAAAGCCTCAGCATTCCATAAAGTCAACATTATTAAAAAAAATGAGTGAAATTGATGGTCGCTCGTGCTCAACGGAGGGTCTAACGGACCTGGACGGAATCCCAACTAATTCCGTCGCCGTCCGACGATCTAATGGTACGTGCGGGGTACGTGCGGGGGCACGAAATTGGAGTCGGCAAAACTCCCCCCACGCCAAATTTCAAAACTGGTATAAAAGACTAAGAAGCTTCGCGAAGCGGAGGGGGCTCATTCATGCTCACCGGAGAAACAGAATAGAGAGCGAAAGAGAGAAAAGGTATAAAGAGAGAGTCTTGCGATCAATACTACGGCTCGCCGGAGCTTGAACTCAGTGGTGCTCGACCGGCCAATCCAGACAGAATCGAAGCTCGCAATCGCCACCCGAAGCTCGCCCGAGCCGAGAAGAAACGATCGCGTCAGTCAATTAGTTCGAGATCTCTAGAAACGGTGAGTCGGCCTCTCGATCATCTCTCTGTGTGTTCATGGTGTAGCACTAGCCTAGGCCCGATCGATTGAATTAGTGTGTACGTTTTGATTTTCGAACATCACCGACCACGATCGCATCTTCCTTTTGCATTGATTTTGCTCGAAACACCTGAGTTGAGCCTTCAACCAGGCGATTCCAGCTATTGCGAGCTTAATCGAAGCTCAAGGTGAGCTTCCCGAACTTCCTATGATGCTCGTGTCCGAATGAATCGATTTGATTTGGCTTGATTCTCGCATGTTCGAACTCGGCGGTGACCGATCGTGCGTAGTTCATAGCTCATGATTCGCCGAGATGAAATTGCTTGATTTTAGGATATGTCGATCCGCACATCGAATCGAGTCGATTGGAAGTGGTTTCGCGTCATTCTAGCGAGATCTCACTCGTTGGTTCGATCGTCATTGAGAGGTAGAAGACGAAGGTGAGGTGGCCGGGTTAATGAATCCAAGTCCGAGGTGTCAAGTCGTGATAGGTGCGGCTCAATGTCCGGTCAGCTCGGCTGTTGGCACGAATAAGCTGAGTCGAATTTGATCCGACGATCGTGATTAATAGGTTAGTTTGATTCTAGGCCGTTAGATAAGATTTTTTGTAATTTTTGATAATTCGTTTATTAAACCGAAAATAAAAAATGGAAACGGCGCCGTTTAGGTTAATGAACCGGGCGACGTCGTTTAGAGTATAGAGCCGAGATCCAGGCGTCGTTTCAATGGATAGGTTGGGCATGATTCGGTGTGACGAGGCGCACGTAGGCGCGAGCAAGCGAACGGTCGAGATCATTTCTAGGATTAATCATGTTCGTCCGTTTAATTTCTATATTTTTGTATATTAGAAAAATATTTTAAAAAATCAAAAAAATTAGAATAAGTAGGAAACGGTGTCGTTTAGGTCGAGCAGGTCACGAGTCGGGTCGGGGTCAAGTTGACCGGGTGTTGATAGGGTGACCTGGTCCGAAAAATTAATAAAAAATTCATAAAAATTTTCTAAAAATCCAAAAAAATCAATAATATTCATAAACAAATTCATAAAAAATCCCAGATTTTCCCAAAAAATTTCTAAAAAATGTTTAGATTGATTCGGGACTCTTATAGTCTGGATCGAAAATTTTTGAAGTTCCGAGGGTCGATTTACGTAGATCCGAAAAATTATTGATTTTCAAAAAATAAATAAAGATAGGGCCATGCTAGACATGTCATGCTCGTTGGATTGCTTAATTTGATTGTGATTACTCAAGATTGTGCTTTTAATTTTTTGATTGTGATTGGTAGGATAGAAATTCCCTTCGCATGACAACTTTAGATCGTTAGATCCTACCTCACCTTGAATATTGTTTGCATGAATTCTTAGGTTAGAAAATCACTCAACTTCGGTAACCGAAAGGGTGTCAATGTAAATCTCGGTGTAACCAAGTCCCCGGACCCACTTCTTTGGTTTTCGTAGAATCGAACGGTTTCTCTCGACCCATCGATAGGGTTCCCGATCGTACCCTCGAAAAAATTGATCGGTGCCGACTCCTTATGCATGTACACTGCAAATATGTCACTCGACCTCACTAAGGTCGTTCTCGATATTTCTAAATTTTTCTTCACGCTGCTACTCTAGTAATGGGTCTCGAGAGGGACCCGCGCGCTAAGATCCACTACCAACTAGATCGAAAGCGCGGCTCGTTAAACCCCTCACCATTCCGTGCGCCGAAGGGAGCGGAAGAGTGGGTCGCGACAGATTGCCCCTCGATGACGAAGAATCATCTGGTGATAGTGAGCCCGACCTCTATGTGTAGCTGTGACACCTAGCTTTTAATATTCCTTTGGGTTTAGGTAGTAGTATCCCTTTGGCTTGTATCGTCTTCGTTGAACCCTCAAGGTCCTTTTTGCTTTATCCCTCATGTGGTAAGATACTATGTGTTATGTTATGTTGCTCTCTTTAAGTCATCTTGTTTCAATTTGTTCGGAGTTTTGTTTATGCTTCCGCATGTGCATATCATATCCGGTTAAGATGTACGTCGTTGGATCATGGGAATAATCTTAAGAAAACGACCGTGGCGGGATGTTGGCAAGCCCGAAGGGTTCGGTGCGTGACATACCCGTTGAAGTGGTATCAAAGCAAGGTCGGTTCGATCCAAGTTGGTTGAGACTTGGAGTAATAAGGAAAGATGACTTTAGGATTACTAGATAGCGAGACCTAGGGATTTACTAGAGTTAGGCACGATATGCATGACATGTGAATTAGCACTTGTAATTGGCAGACTTATTTGGTATTATCTTGAGTGATTAAGGGTAACTAAGCTTCGTACTTGGCAATTGGTGATGTCCGGCGGATGACTATACGTTAGAGTGGCTTGCTTGTGGTAATCGTACTAAGTTGCGGATGCGTCTAAACTTGAGGTACGAATGTGAAACCTTGGATGTAGTACTCTTGTTTGTTTGTTGAGAACCGATTGCTTGGATGCGAATGCTGCGGTAGTAGTAGCTTATAATCGCTAGGCTTGAGTAGATGACTTAGGTCTCTAATTCCTGAATATAATTATATGGGTCGGGTGCGGTGAGTCTAGCGAGGACGAACAGTAGGAATAGGTGTACTAGAGGAGCCTCTAACTCGAGGCTACAAGTAATGGAAGACCCAAGAGTTGATGGGGTCTTGAGGGTGATGGAGGAAATTAAAAATTTGATGGGCGACAGGCTCGGGAACAAGCTACCATTATCACCCAAGCTGCTGCGATCATGAACATGGCTAATGGAAATGGAAATGGCAATAGGGGTAATCATGGTATCAATAGGAACGGGAATCGCCCCATGAGTCAGCTGGTAGAGCATTCCTAATGTTTAATCCAGCTAAGTTTGATGGTAAGGAGGACCACTGAGGTCGCCCCTCGTTGGATAGAAGGACTCGAGAAAGCCTTTGAGGTGCTAGGGTGCAAGCAAGGCGAAAAGGTAACCTTGGCCGTGTACCAACCGGAAGGTACTTGCCAATGACCGGTGGAAGGGCCACTAAGGGAAGAGTTTCCCCCGAAGGCGTACTACCAAATTGGGTGGCTTCTCAAAAGTATTCAATGTGAAGTACTTCTCTAAGACTGAGAAGAGTAGAAATTGGTGGAGTTTCAACAAATGCGTCGAGAACCACGACAATCGACCAATATGAAGTAGAGTTTTCGAGACTATGGAAATATGCTCCAAGGATGATTTGAGAAACTACGATGAACTATATGAGCGGGGCCGGATGGTTGAGAGAGACATGAAAGAAAGAGCAGCCGCTTTAGGATCGTGGTTTGCCCTTACAATAGACAACCGCCGGTTCGGCAAGAGGCCGATAGCGGACAATAGGCGCTTCGTTCCTTCGGCCACAAAGGAATATTGGGAAGCTGATTCATCCAACCAACTGGAACCGTCGCTAGTGTGAAATGAGGCACGGGAATAGACCTTGCCCAAGCGGGATGGACGTGTGCTTCAAGTTTGGCCAATTGGGTCATCGAGATGAAGTGCTTCCCAAGTCAAGCTCCAAGACCTCGGTTCCAAGCACTACCATCTCAAGTGGGAGATCTCCCACAAAACAACATGGATAGGACGCCAACAAAGGAAAGAGTATATGTTGTAGCGTGCAAGGAGGTCGAGAATGCGCCCGGCGTGGTCACATGTACAGTTACTTTATATGAGCATGCTGCCAATGCATTATTTGACCCTGGAGCATCGCATTCATTTGTGTACGCACAATTTGTAGAATTGGCTTATATGCAATTGGAATCGTTAGGTGTAGTATTGCATGTTACCACCCTTTTAAAGGATAAGGTATTGATTTCGCTAGGATGTTCGGATTGTAAGATAATCGTTGGTGGTAGTGAGGAAAGGATAGATTTTGCTATATTGACCATGTATGACTTTGATGTTATAATCGAGATGGATTGGTTAAGTAGACAATGAGCTGTTATGGATTGTGGAAGCGGGGTGATTAGGTTCCATTTGACCGATCGCTCTAGACTCGAGTTTGTAGGGAGTCAAGGAGCAACCTAAATTCCCTTGATCTCGTCATTAGAAGTGACAAAGCTTTTAGATGAAGGATGCCAAGCATGCTTGGCTGCTGTGGTTGATCCGATGATGGGGAACCGAAGTTAGAAGACATAAGCTGTGGTGGACGAGTTTTGGGAGAACAACGGTGGCGGGATATTGGTGAGCCCGAAGGGTTCGGGGCATGACAATAATGATCTAGGGATATCATGCAAACATGATTCTTATATCCTATCAGTCACAATTAGAAAGAGAAGTGCGTAGATCAAGGAATCAATAATGTGACATTCTGAATTCCGACCTAATTCGAGACTTAAAAATGAATGAATGTCCAACGATGTATTTCAGCTGTATCTCGCCTTGAATTGATCACTCATAGGGTAACTAACCGAAGGGGAAAGGCTGACAAGGAAACCGATACGTGGACCTAGGAACTTGAATAAGAAATGGCACTTTGACCATAAGGATTATCGAGGGGTTATCTTGGGCCATTAAAGGCAGATCTAAGAGCTATGGTGGAATGTGTTCCTAATATTATAAGATTGGATCGCGAGTGATTTCGTTAACCAAAGTATGATTTGTGAACCTTGCTTAAATCCAATTATGACGATTGCGACCGTCAGAACTAGTGATAAGCCCTTGCAATTACATGACAACCAAAGCCGCCGCGGCTTGAGCAATCGTAAAGGTGATGAGAATCACGAGGTCGATACACGTAATTACCTAAATGAGCCACTCGTTACTTTGAGATAAATTGAAATTGAGATCGATGTAATTTGGAAGTGAATCTGGATTTTGGATTTGGGTATTGAGATTTGAGAATTCCAATGAGCAATATTTGGACGTCTCCCCATCGTAGCCGTTTAGATTAAAAAGTTTCCTAAGTGTTCCTAATATTAAGATTTAGATTAGAGATTAGCTTTGCCTTAATTAAGTTAGTTTAGCACTTAATCGCTGGAGATTAGATTAAGACATGATTAGGACACCTAAATCTTATAGTGGACGAATCCTAAGGGGGTAAACAAGTCAATGTGGACTTGATATTATTGGCTAAGGGACAATAGACTAGATTTAAATAGGGGCCCCCTTGAAGCTTGACAGTTCTAGCCTTTTTAGGCTTTTACCTTTGTCCCTTAAAACCCACATTTTTGCTTTCTCTCTCTTTCCCTCTCATTTTCAGGCGGCCACTCCCCCATCTCTCTCTCTCTTCTCTCTCTCTCTCTCGTCACTGCTAGCTTGAAATTCCAGACCCGAAACCATTCGTTGTTCTGGCAATAACTCCGCTGTCTATTATCGGATTCCGGCGAGGCATATACTGTTGGAAAGCTTCTTGTCTTAGTTTTCCAACAAGTACTCGATGGGTCCAAATCTACCAGCCATTTGTCTCGTGGAGCCATTTAAGCAACAAAGGTCACTGCAGACCAGTTCAGAAAAACGCGACTTTAGGGCCGAGTTTCTCACCCTCTCAAGCTTTGTCTTGCTTAGTAAGACCAACTTAGACTTAGCTTGATTTATGTAGGTTAAGAGATGGTCTTGGTTTAGTCATTTGAGGGTTAAAGGTTTGATCTTTAGATGTTTCTTGGTTGAAAAAACCGAACTAGGTCTGTCCAAGAGCTTAGTAAGTTGTCCTCAAACCTTCCTTAGTAGTTAGGGTACTAAGGGACATGTTATACTTGTGTTTTGATGAGTTTTATGGACTGTTTTGGCTTGGAAAATGGGAAATCCGAATATGCCCTTTCTTGGAGTTTCATGTGTGTTGGCTTAATGTTGTTCGAGAACCACGTTGACATGCTCAAATGTTGTTAGCCTTGGTCGCGGGCTATCAATTTCGGAATTTCTCATGAAGAATTGAAGTTGGTTGGGCCTTCCTAGTTCAATTTGGAATTTGATACCCTAAACGTACTCTTGAGGATTCATGGACCAAAATTGTTGTTTGAATGGCTTAATTTGATGGTTGGCTGGATTGCTAAAGCTTGGGACTTGATTTTAAATTCTTGATTTAAGAAGGCTAAGGATAGACTAGTCTTGGATGTTTTCTAAATTACAAGGTCATGATTTCTTGTGGAAGGGCACAAGTTGCTCTATATAATTTGATCATGAGAATAAGAGCCGCGCTCAATTATAGCCGTGTTCGATTAATTGTCCGAGGCTAAATCGGGTCGTGTTCATTAATTGTCGAGAGACCACGATCATATTTAGTGCCATGTTCAATTAGATTATCCGAGGCTAAATCATGTCGTGTTCATTAATTATCCGAGACCACAATTGTATTTGGTGCCGTGTTCAATTAGATCGTCCGAGGCCATAAGTATGCCATGTTCGATTAATTGTCCAAGGCCCGGATCAAGTTGGATCCACGAGCCGTTAAAGCCACGAGAACGAATAACTTAATTTGCCCTATATGCGAAGCTTAGCTTGTTTGCCTACGTTTGTTTGGAATAGTATTAATTTCTTGTGCCTATGCATTAAGACATGGTCTGTTCTCATCTTGTTTATACCTGGACGTGTTGACTTCACTTGTGATTTTATGAAATTTTTCTAGAGGTACTAATGGCTTAGGTTAGGTTTAGGTTCGACTTACTGAGATTTATATCTCACCCAATCGTTGGCTTTTTCTTTTTTTTGTAGATCCTAAACCTTGAAATATGCCGCCTAAGCGTTTTGGTATCCCTAAGGATATTGACACGTTCGTAGAAGAATTTCCCGTGGGACAAGGTATCGTGTATATTAGGTATAGGAGTACAGGTTTGGGTCAATGAGGGAGGGGATAATTGGACACCCCATCTTTTTGGGGTTACCCCGGGATCTATCGAGGATGAAAGTAGTACCCCCTCGGCTAAGTCAAGGAGTACCCCACCTAAGGGTCTGATTGTTGAAGAGGAAGATGAGGAGATAGAGGTTGTCGAGATCTCTCGAATCCGATTCCGACGATGATGACATGATCTATGCTGAAGATTCAATTGTTCATTCCCTATACGGGCTGGAGGGCAAGACCGACGAAGACGAGAGTGTTGAGTCTCATGTTTAGTGGTAGTCGTTACTTGTCTTTGTGATGTCCTTTGATTATGTAGTAGGATAGGTAGGTTGTCTTTTGAAAACTATCTTTTGTCATCGAACCCCGTCATCGTCCCTATGATGTTAAAACCTATCTTGTGGCTGACTAAGTTATTATGTTATGTTGTCTAAATGAGGTTGTTGTCCCGAGTCATCTTATGTATATATGTAAGTGGAGTTTTAATTCTCGCTTCCACATGTGTGTTTCATATCCGCGCGTAAGTTGACGCCGTTGATCCTAGGAGATTTTCGCATCGAAACAAGCAACCCTCGCGTGCCTGGCTGTCCGGAGCGTGACATCCTCGGTGATGATAGCACGCACGGTGCCGAGACGATGGGAATTCTGTCCGGTTCTGTCAATAGGTCAAGCGAATGTAATTGGAATTCCGCACTGTTGCATTGATTGACCTTCTCTACCCTACTTTGGCGGTCTTAGGCGACGATACCTGGTCCGATCGACGCGAAATAGTATACGAAGCAAAACCACTACCCAAACTCTTTCGATCGTGGTCGATTGATCCTCCAATTTAGCCATTAAAGTTTAGCTTGCAAATGTGTTTAAATTTGGACGCGAATGCCATTGGGGATGAAGGGTGTCGACCGGGTCACTATGTCGGATCCGATCTGACTCGGCAAACCTAGTAGAACCTAATTTTCGCTGATTAACCCTAAAAAATTTAGAATTTTGTCAATTAAGGATCCAAGGACTAAATTGAAAGATTTTTGTGCATTTAAGTCCAATTCATGTAGTCACGCAATTTCTTAAAATCTGAGGACTTAATTGCAATGTTGGATAATCAAGTTGAATGTCAAGACTCCAAAATTGCAAAAATTGTAAATAAAATGACTCAAATGGAAATTTTTGGCTTGATTTAGGATTATGCTCAATGAAGAGACATGGGGTCCTAAATCAAAATTTTCCAATCTTAAGAGGTCAAATTATAAAGGTAATTAAAAGAAAAATATATAATATTTTTCCATATTTTTCTGGCCTCAAAAGCCATTTTTCTGAAAATTTCAAGTATTTTTCTATTTTTCAAAATATTAAAAATGGCAAAAATATTAAAAATTATTTTTTTTCAAAAAAGGTTCCCTAGGCTTGCTAAGGTCTCTAAAGTTGATTTTATAAGTTTTCAACTTTTTATGAATTTTCTATGAATTTTTGAAAATTTTGATGAAAAACTACTAATTAAAAATCAGTTGTAGCACCGTCGAAGTCACGAATAGGACCTAGAAAATTTCCTCCAAGCTTCACATATCATGCCACATAATAGTGAGAGACCCCATCTAATCCCTCCTCCACAAACAGGGTAGTGAGATAGTGCCTAAAGGTGGTATTGCTATCTAAATCTATAACATCGATATGAGTAACTTCCATGGACATTATGAGATCAAAATGAGGTGGTGGAATAGCCGCCATGCCTACAAGTCTGAAAGGTTAAAGGAAAGAGAAACAACTTCTCAGCAAGTAAATGTCTAAATTCAAGTTAAGAGATTAGCTAACAAACAACTCATGTAACATGCAATCAGATTATAACCAGCAAGAAGGCTTCCTTGCGTCAATTCAATAAGCAATTGTAAATAAGCATGAAGCCACCATCAGTTCACATTCGTCCCGCATTCTGTGTAGACCCACCCGTCCATTCATGAATGAGAAGGTGATGAATGGAAAACGGCTTTCAAGATGAAAGGAGGCCTCTATGAGTGGCTGGTTGTGGCATTCGAACTTTCTAATGCTCCGAGTACCTTCATGAAGCTTATGAATGAGGTCTTTTGTCCTTTTATTGTTCAATATGTTGTTGTATACTTTGATGATATTCATGTGTACAGTAGAAGTGAGGAAGAGCATATTTTTTTCACTTGAAGTATGTATTTGATGTTCCGAGGCAGCATAAGCTCTTTGTAAAGATGGAGAAGTGTGCATTCTTCTCTTCGAGCGTTGTATCCCTTGGATATGTGGTTTCTAAGGATGGAATCACAATTAATTAGTCAAAGGTATGAGTAATGAGGTTGTGGCCGACACCGAAATCCATCACCTATGTAAGAAGTTTTCATGGTTATGCATCTTTCTATCATAGATTTATGAATAAGTTTTCATGGTCTTGCTGATTTGTATTTTAAGGAAATCATTCGCCTCCATGGAGTGCTAAAAATCATCATGTCTGATCGTGATTCCAAATTTCTGAGTTACTTCTAGAAGACTTTATGGAGAATACTTAGTACTCGACTCTTATTCATCACAACCTGTCATCGCCAAACAGATGGCCAAACAGAGGTAACCAATCGCACTCTCACAACTCTCCTTCGAGGTATGGTGAGTAAGTCCCTAAAAGATTGGGATTTGAAACTTACACATGCTGAATTTGCTTTTAATCAATTACCAAGCTACACTACTGTTTAATCACCTTTTGAAGTAGTGTATGGAATTAATCTGCTTACACCAATTGATTTGATTCCTATTCCATCCAACTCGTAAGTTAATTTTGATGGTAATGAAAGAGCTCAATCACTAAAGAAGCTTCATGAACAGATTCAATGCAAGATTGAAAAGGCTAACGAGTATTACAAGAAGAAATCTATTCAGCATAGAAAGAAGGCTCATTTCGAACTAGGAGATCTTGCGTGGATTCATCTAAAGAAGGAAAGATTTCCATCCAAGCAAAAGAACAAGCTGATGCCGAGAGCCGATGGTCCATTTAAAGTTCCGGAGAGAATTGGTGACAATGCATATAAAATAGAACTTCTTGGAGAGTTTGGAGTTTCAGGGACTTTTAATGTAAGAGATCTATCTCCTTACTTGGAAGATGAAGACCTAGTAGATTTGAGGTCAAATCTCAAACAACCCAAGAAGAATGATGCGGTAGCATCCAATGATGTCACTAATGACACACTTGGCATTAACAAGCAATCCTTGATTCCATCTGCAAGTTATGCACAATCATTATTTGTTTAGACCAAGGCTGATTTTGATCACAATTTCCTTCGGTGGATCGTGTCTACATGAAGACTATCGATTAGGATTGTCGATAATATAGTCTTATTTCTGTCCTTTCCAATAAGATAATGAATTCACCAGATTGATTGCAGGTAATTTCATGGTGATTCACTAGATTGATTGCTAACTTGATTAATTGAAGATTCAAAAGCAAATCAATTAAGATGTGATTGATTGCTAATTTCAAGCCTTATCTTGCTGATTTGATGGCAAATCATTGGAGATGAGATTGATTGATGACTTCAAGTCTCATCCTGCTAATTACATGCTGATTTGGTAGCAAATCAATTACATATCCATGGGAGGCTGATTGAACTCATTTGCTTTGATATTAGTGGATCTTTTAGGGTTGTTATTGGCCGTGCAAGGCTGGTGGACGAGATTGTTATCTTTCGTTTCCTTTTTTTGCGTTGTCCTAGTGTTTCTATATAACCGAGGAGCCTTCTCCATTGTAAAGATAGATTTGATTAATGAACGAGAATTCTTCTCTTGAGTTGAATTTGCTTTGTATCAATTTCTTTAGCCCTGAAAATTGGATTCTTCCTCGGTGGTGAGCCAAAAGCCCTTTAGCCTTGGTTGCTGGTTGTCCTTTAAACCTCGGTGGTGAGCTTCTTGTCCTTTAAACCTCGGTGGTGAGCTTCTATCCCGGTTTTGATGCTTGGCTTATATGGAAGGCCGTTTGGAAAGGTTGGTAAACTTGATGAATGTAAAGTAGCAACGCACTTTCATTCAAGCACTAGCAAGATGTTGGGATCCCAAAACCATGACTTCAAACTTTCAATGATTAGAGCTGACATCGACCTAGGAAGAATATATCGACATCATAGAGGCTCAATTCGACAAGCGTATAGCTTAACCCCTACTTGACATGAATCCTATTCAATCTCTATCGAAATTCTTTCATCTCAAAGTTTCCAAGATAGAAAAAGTTTATAAGTCTCATTTTGTTAAGTTTACCTTGTCATTTCTCTTTGACTACTATTCCTCACTCCCAATCAATTCTGATCATAGATCGGGTAAGGTGTTCAATTTACCATTCTTTGTGTTTGTTCTATTTCCTACTTGTAAAATGGCCTTTGATCCTTTTATAGTCCACATAGCTCAACAAGCCTGTATCCGTTGGGATTATTACACTTACATGATTCTAGCTAAGACCTTTCCCTCTCTAAATCATTTTTAAACCAATAACAAGGGTACCTTTCAAGCCTCCAATGGATTACTCCATATGTGGTTTGTTTCCCAAGTTAAAACCTTTGGGCTCAAAGTAGGGTGCTATGAAATTAGCGAACATATCCATCCTTTGAGATCTTTCCTAGAGTGTCAATCTTTGGTTCCAAACCATTCTTATAAGAAATTGTCGAGAGATAATTGAAAAATTAGAGCCTGAGCAAATACGATGGCGTTTGACTTGGCCGAGGTTACTTGAAGCCCGTATAACTAGAGTGGAGGGGACTCGATTCCTCGATGGGTTGGATGGGCGATGTTGCATTCCACCCCGTACGAGTGGTTATGCAGTTTGGCGTACTTCATGTGATCCCACCTTGGACACTCGTCCCGGAGTTTCTCATTTGACTTGCTAGGAGGAGAGCTTACGAGAGAAGACGAAAGCTCTTTATCAACCGAAGATTAAGAAGATTATTCATATCTTGGAGAATACACCTCTACAAGATGTAGAATAGCTAGATCATTTGTAGAAGAAGATGGACATCCACTGTGCTTCTAAGGAGTATATAAAGAAGTTCAAGAAGTTTCAACAATCCTTGATCGAGCCCTATGTTCTCGAGTGCGTGTCACCGAGGATAGTTGAAGTCGAGTCCTATATTCCTGGGTATATCCATATGTACCCGGAGTAGAGCTGTATAATCCCGAGGACTCGGAGCTACTACTTCTCGAGGAGGAAGAAGACCCTTATATGTGGGACTCGGATGGATTGGAGGAGCATACAAAGCTCAAGCGGCCCCGATACGCATAAATAGATTACCCATTGGTCTTAACGTATTGATGTTGTATTTATCATCTTTTAAACATTCTTGAATTATTTGGGTTGTAATAAGTGCATTCTATTTTCATTTGAGCATTTTTGACATGTTCATCATGAGTTAGCAAAAATCAATTATCACAGATTGATCTCAATTCAATAGCATAATTATTTGTAATAAATGGAAAAAAAGAGACCATTCCGGATGAGTCAAGGCTCGCCAGAGAGCCTTTTTACTCAATTATCTCAAGTAAACATGGCATTAAAGAAACTTTAATGTCAATGTCAATTCTTTCAAATCTCACTCATATGTTAAAAAATAATAACCATGAAGACTCGTAATAAAACAATATTGTTAAGAATGGAGCTAGAAGAGCTCGCTCCTTTTGTAGCTAGCTTGAGAACTCAGATGAACACTGTGTGGCTACGATAGTCATCGAATTGAAAGCAATGTTGATTACAACCCAAGGGAAATACCCGATTGGGGCACAAGCTAGTGCTGAAACTAATCCTTCTCATAACTTGGATCGATCCAGTTAATTCAAATCCAAATGTTGAAGCGCCTTCTAAGGCTCCTCCTATCGTTATAGACCTTGAAAAAAAGGAAAAGAAGTCTTCTAAAGCCGAGGAAGAGGCCAAGAGATTATACAAGCTTGAGATTTTATGAGCAAAAGGCAAAAGATAACAAGAGTTGACCAAGATTGGAACACCTTCAACCACTATCACTATAAATATCAACTAGCCATTTCAAGTGTCTTTCATTAGAGAAGGGCGGTTCACCGGCACCGGCCCTTTTGGGGGCCGGTTCCGATTCCGGCGGGTCCGGTTCCGAACCGCCGATTCCGGGCGGTTCACGGGCCGATTCCGGTTCCATTTTTTAAATTTAATTTTTAAACTAATAAATAATAAAATAAATTTAAAAAATTATAAATTATAATCAAATTGTATATTGTAATAAAATTTGGGGAAAAAAAGAGAAAGGAGGAATGGGCTTGAACTTAATGAATTATCATTAAGCACTTACATATCTTCTTGGGGATAGAAGAATCAAAACCCATGTAGTTCTTTTACCTTTGATAACCCCAACTTACCTCATCGTCAATCGTCGCTACCCATTGTGGTACCCGTGCCGGTGGTATCTCCACAATCCTCGCTAAAGAATTCGTGTTCTCGATCCAATTCTTGGTGTCGAAATCGGCTTTCGTCCAATCGTCGACACAAGCTTGAGCTTCCACGAGACTCCGGACTTAATCTTGAACGGCGAGAGTCCAAAACTAATCCTCCAGCGCTAAATGCTTGTTCAACTACAACCGTTAAAGATGGGGTTGCTAATATCTGCGAGCGATGAGGGCGAGCACCGGGTAGTCGGTTGAGTGACTCTGCCACCACTCCAGGATTTGAAAATCTGTACTATTTTCTATACTATTTTCTATTTCATAAATACTACTGTTGCCCCTTTATGTTTTTTTTGTCTACTCTTGAGCATATCATAACCTCTACCAAATGAACTACCGGTTTCGTTTCCCGAGACAGTAGATGGTAAAGATCCACCATCATTTAAACCATATCTATTACAAAATTCTCCATGTAATGCTACTATTGATTCTCTAACATCTCTTTGTACAATTGAAACATCTATCATATCTTCCAAATGTAAACAATCATAATAATACACATTCAAATAATCTAGTAAACTATCTAATTTAATACGTGGATCAAAAACAATACCAACTAAATAGACAAGACGAATTTTGAAATAATAATGC
The DNA here is from genome assembly GCA_021437795.1 of Rhodamnia rubescens. Classification (NCBI taxonomy): domain Eukaryota; kingdom Viridiplantae; phylum Streptophyta; class Magnoliopsida; order Myrtales; family Myrtaceae; genus Rhodamnia; species Rhodamnia rubescens. The sequence goes on along the minus strand of JAILYA010000002.1, from coordinate 12,486,179 downwards.
AACCATTTTTCTCGCATTCTTGAAATAGTTTGAGCTAATTCATTATCTTTTTCATATACATTAAAAACACTACCAATATTAACACATTCTATTAAAAATAAATGCGTAGTAGGATAATAAATACCAGATAAAGCATTAGTAGTATCATTAAAAATTTTCAAAAAATCTAAAATTTTTTTGCAAACGTCCCAATGTTGCGGAAGTAAAGTAATTTCGGGAATATTTTGCGACATAAACGTACATAATAAATCTTTGTAATCAAAAGTTTGACGAAGCAACTCATACGTAGAATTCCAACGAGTCGGAATATCTTTTGGAAACCTTTTTGCCCTTCTCCCATGTTGTTTACAAAATTTTCCCCATGCTTTCATAAAATGGGCACGACTCCATAAATATTTAATTGCGCCCTTTATTGGGGCGAGAGAAAACTCGAGAGTTCGTAAAGCATCTTGTACACATAAATTTAAAACATGGCAAGCACATCTAATGTGAAAAAATTATCCCTCAAAAGAGGGTTTGCAAATATTTTCTAATTCGGGAAAGGAAGCGGTATTTGCGGCTGCATTATCAAAACCAATTGAAAAAACTTTATTTATCACATAATATTCTTCTAAAACTTGTTTAATTATTCTATAAATATTATGAGCCGAATGCTTTTCATCAAAAACTCGAAATGCAAGAAGTCTTTTTGAATAGTCCAGTCATCACCTATCCAATGACACGTAATACCCATATAAGAATTAATTTGCCAAGGATCACTCCAAATATCACTACCTAAATGCACACGTCCATTGAATTCCGTAAAAAATTTTGCTAAACTTTTTTTTTTTTTTTTATAAAGATGCAAAAGTTCGCGTTTAAGAGTACTTACGGGAATAGTTGGTGCTTGCGGAACCAACGCAGTATTTATCAAATATTTCATATTGAAATTTTCACTAGTAGTAAATGGAGCATGATCAAGGGCAACATATTCAGCTAATGTTTGTTTATAAAGTGCATCGGTGTAACGGAATAAAGGATGAGTATTAGGATTGGCGTACCCGGAAATTTGTTGTTGTCTAGTGTCGATCCCTCGCTTTGCGTTGGATGTTTTTTCGTCGATGCCGACGGAATGCTCCATAGCCATCTCCTTTGCTAAATTTATATGTTTGGGAACAATATTTACAATTTACATTATACTAACCTTCGCTTTCGTCATATACCTTATCGAAGTGTTTGCCACAAGTCGGATGTACTCTCTCGGCCTTTCCGTTCCGGCTCATTTGCCGTCGACGTTTCTTCGGCACGAGTAGGCGGATGAAGACTTTCTTGTGTTGGGACGTGTTCGACGTTCGAAATGGGAACAACGTTGATATTGTCGTCATCGTCTTCCCAACATGCATACTCACGAGGATCACATCCAGGAATAGGATATTCGGAATCTCCCATCGTTATCTTACCCTTTCCAAGATTTACGCTTCCACTTGCCATTTTTGAGAAAATTGAGGCGGGATTCGGAGAATTGAGAATTTGAGAGAATTTGAGAGAATTGTTGAGAGGATTTGTGAGAAAAATGAAAGAGGAAGGATATGTATTTATAGAAAAAAAATTATGAATTTTTTTTTTTTAAAATTAATCTTTGCAATGGCCATTTGGCCGTTGCGAGCTCGCAGTGCAGCAATGCAGCTGCAGCCGGCAGCAACAATGCGGCGCAGCTAAGAGCCAATGGCTCTTTTGGGCCAGGGCCCGGGGCCCCATCCCAAGAGGCCGGGTTGGAACCGACCCGGAACCGCCGGTTTCGGGCCGGTTTCAATTTTTCCCAAATCGGAACGGGCCCGCGAGGGCCGGTTCCGGTTCCGGTTTGGGCCCGTGGGTCGGGTCAACGGGCCCAAATGGCCATCTCTATCTTTCATTCAATCAAGTCTATCACATGTCATCAAATCCCAAGACTAACTCCCACTCACTCTTTACACACTCTCTTGACATAAGAAAGCCTTGTCCGATTTTGGTGAGCCACTACTCATTCGAAAGCTCTCTCTCTCTTTCCGTTCCAATTATATATTACATGCCCCAATCCGCCAAGCCATTTGTCCCGGGAGCCTCTTCAAGTAACAAAGGTCACGGCTCGGATCTGGTCCTAACCCGACCAGCTCTTAGGCTGTTTGGGGGCTTGTCACGGCTTCATTCTTCGGTAAGACACTCCTTGAACCTAATTTAGACATGGGGAAACATGTACTTAAGGTTGAGGATGAATTTTAGTGGGTTTTGTTAACTGACTTAGGCGTGCTCCCCCTAGAACTGAATCTGCCCACGTCCGGACCAAGTCGAACAACAAGCCTTGCTGCCCTCTTTTGACTGATTTTGGCTAGCTTGAGCTTCGATGAGTTGTTCATAACCTCACCCCTAGTATGTTAGGTTACTAAGGTTCATTTAGGGTTGGGTTAAGTAGAGATTTTGGGTTGTTTCTATGGAGGATTTAATGGTGCAAAAAATCTGAATTTTTGGGGGATGGATATGATGGACTTGTGCTCGAGCTTACGTGTTGGTTCAATGGTGCTTACGTGATGAAATGTGGTCGGCTATGCGTGATATGCTAAGGCCGAGCTGATGCTTAATATATGTAGGCTTGCCTCGATTGGAGCTTGAGCTCGTAATCTTTGATTTTGGATTAAAAGTGGTTATGGCGGAAATTAGCATTTATAGCCACTTCTCGATGAAGTTGATAAAGAAGGACACACGGTTTGAGTGGACAAATAAGTGCGAAAGAAGATTCCAAGAGTTTAAACGTAGCTTAACGACCGCACCAATCTTGACTATTCCTTTCGGTCCTAGGGGCAACGAATTTTATAGTGACGCGTCGCTAAAGGGATTAGGGTGCGTACTAATGCAACATGAGAGAGTCGTTGCTTACGCATCGCAACGTTAAGGCCTCATGAAATGAATTACCCAACCCACGATTTGAAATTAGAGGCAATAATCTTTGCGTTAAAGATTTGGAGACACTACTTGTGTGGAGAAAAGTTTCAAATTTATACAGACCACCAAAGCTTGAAGTACTTATTCTCCCAAACGGAATTAAACATGAGATAACGTCGATGGATGGAGTTGCTTAAAGATTACGACTGTGTTATGCTATACCACATTGGGAAAACAAATAAAGTGATAGATGCGCTTAGCCGGAAATCTAGTATTGCGCGCTTAATGGTCAAGGAATAGACCCTACTTGGAAGGGATAAGAGATTCAGTGTTTAAGTTCGAAGTTTGCCATTTGTCGAACCTATTGGCTACATTGAGAGTAGAACCGAAAATCCAAGAAAAGATTAAGGCCTTGCAATCTACCAATCCCGACATTCAAAAGATCACAAAAATGGATCTAGCAAAGAGGAAGCCTAAGTTTCAAGTATCCGAGGATGGGATATTGAAGTGTCGTGGCCGAAGAGCTAAAGGAAAGAGTTCCGTCGGAAGCTCCTCGAAGTAACTATAGTATTCATCAAGCTAGCACAAAAATGTACCAGAACTTAAGATAACACTACTCGTGGAATGGAATGAAAGTGGATGTTGCTAAGCATATAGCGAGATGTTTGACATGCCAACAAGTGAAGGCATAACATTGTAAGCCCGGAGGTATGCTTCAACCGTTGGAAATTCCCTAATGGAAATGGGAACACATTATGGTGGACTTTGTAATGGCTTTGCCGAGAAGTCAAACGGGTCATGACTTGATTTGGGTAATCGTGAAAATATTAACTATATCTGCGCATTTCCTAGCAATAAGAAAGGACTTCACTATGGACAAGTATCTTTGAGTTACATATGCGTCGATAGTCCGACCGCACGGAGAACCACTGTCAATTACGTCGAGATAGGGACCCAAAGTTCACCCTATCATTCTAGAAAAGCCTGCAAGAGGCTTTAGGAACCAAGTTGCAATATGGTACCGCTTATCACCCCCAAACCGATGGACAGTCCGAAAGGACAATTTAAACGCTCGAAGACATGTTCGAGCACTGTGTAATAGACTTTAAAGGAGGGTGGGAAAAACAGTTACACTTAGTAAAGTTTGCTTACAATAACGAGTTATCAATAGAGCTTTAGAACGGCACGGTTTGAAGTATTATATGGCAAAGCATGTAGGATCCTAGTATGTTGGGACGAAATCGGTGAAAGAAGTATAACGGGTCCAGAGTTAGTCGAACAGTCGGTTGAGGCAGTGAAGGTCATCGAGAAAGGTTGACGACAGCCTAGAGTAGTCGAAAAGCTATGCGGGATAAGCGACGGAGACCTTTGGAGTTTCAAGAAGGGGATCACATATTCCTCAAGGTGTCACCGAGCGAGGACTATCTCGATTTGGGAAGAAAGGAAAGCTAAGCCCAAGGTACGTAGGCCCTTTCGAGATATTGGAACGAGTTGGGCCTTTAGCATATAGACTTGCCTTGGCACCAAGTCGATCGCGAGGTTCACATCGTGTTTCATGTGTCGATGTTGAGGAAGTATGAACTAGACCGACCCATGTGTTGGACTAAGAGGTCATTGAAGTGGATGACAGTATATCGTATGTGGAAAGGCCGATAAGGATTGAAGGCAGGTGATTAGGAAGAAGACAATTCCACCGGGTTAAAGTGATCCGGGAACACCATGGGATCGAAGGAGCCACCTGGGAAAACGAGGAAGCAATGCGACGCCAACACCCCCATTTGTTTGAATAGTTGGTTATATTGTAAATTTCAAGGATGAAATCTTTCTAAGAGGGGAAGATTTATGACATTTTGAATTGCGACCCCATTTCGAAGCTTATAAATGAAAGAAGTATCTATCTATGTATTTTCAGCTAAATCTTGCTCGAGATCTGATCACTCTGAGTTAACTAACCGAAGGGGAAAGACTAACTGGGATTATATACGTGGACTAAAGAACCCGACTGTGGATAGTACGTTGACCACAAGAATTGCCGAGGGAATATCTTGAACCATTACAAGGCAATCTGAAATTGGTCATAGAACGGTTTGCCAACGTTATGCGATTGGTACACTTGGTGATTCCGTATAACCATTGTATAATTTGCGAATTTAACTTTGAACTAATTCCTCACGATCGTATCCTTTGGAACTAGTGATTGACGCTCGCAATTACATGACAACCATGGTCGCCACGGATCGAATAAATATTAAACGGGACATTTTCAAAGGTCGATAAGCATTACTCCAAAAAAAACCGCCTGTTAGTTTGAGACGTACTGAAATGGAAAATCGATCGAGTTTGAGCATCAATTGGACTTTGAAATCGGTCGTCGAGAATTCGAGAATCCTAACATAAAATAAATTTGACGTCGTCTCATCGGGGTGAATTAGACTAGGGGTCGTTTCGAAGAATTAGCCGATCGTGGTTTCGGTGCATCTCGGAGCGACGGTCGGCTCTCAACAGCTACGTGTATCGACCCGTGATTTTTATCACGTTTAAGAATTATTCGAACCACGGCGATCCTGGTTGTCATGTAATCGCAAGGGAAACCGCCGATCTTGGCGGGACACAATCGACAGGAATCGGTTCAAGGTCATCCGCAAATCATGCTATGGTCTAGCGGAATCACCCGCGTCCCAATCGCACGATGCTAGTAGATTGTTCGACACTAATCTTAGATCGACCTGCATGACCTAGAATATACCCTCGGCGATCCTTATGGTCGGGATATTAGTCCGCGGCCGAGTTTTTTTAGTCCGCGTACTATCCTATTTAGCCATTCCCCTTCGGTTAGTCGTCTCTAGAGTGATCAATTCCGAATGAGATTACTGAAATACATCGATGCTCATTTTATTCCTAAACTTCGAAATGAGGTCGGAATTCAGAATGTCACAACTCTTCCCCCTTACGTAAATTTCGTCATCGAAATTTACAAAACTTAACTACTCGAATAGGTGGGGGTGTTGACGCCTCATTGCTTCCTCGCTTTCCCAGGTTGCTCCTTTGGTCCCGTGGTGTTCCCAGATTACTTTCACCAATGGAATCGTCTTGTTTCTCGAACCTGCTCTTTTACGTCCTCGATCCTCACTGGCCTTTCCACGTACGTCACTCGGTCGTCTACTTCTATAGCTTCAATATCCAAGACATGTGTCGAATCCGGTTCGTACTTCCGCAGCATTGACACGTGAAAAACGGTGTGGACTTGCGACGGGTTTGGCGGCAAGGTAAGCCGATAGGCCGGGGTTCCAATCCGCTCTAGTATCTCAAAAGGTCCTACGTATCTCGAGCTCAACTTCCCTTTCTTTCCAAACCGAGATAGTCCTCACATCGGCGATACCTTGAGAAATACAGAGTCTCCCACTTGGAATTCTAAAGGCTTACGCTATCTCGTCGGCGTAGCTTTTAAGGGACTCTAGGCGGTGTTAAGTCTTTCTATAATCACCTTCACCGCCTCAACCGACCTGTTCCACCAACTCGGGTCCCGTTATTCTTCTTTCACCGATTTTGTCCCAACATATCGGCGTTACGCACGCTCTGCCATATAGTGCTTCGAATGGCGCCATCCCAATACTCTGCTTATAGTTGTTATTATAAGCGAACTCCATAAGGTGCAATTGTTCCTCTCAACCAGAATGAATAGTCATTAGCATGTCTTCTAATGTCCGAATAGTCCTCTCGGATTGTCCGTTCCTCTAGGGATGATAGGCGGTACTATATCGCAACTTTGTTCCCATTGCCTCCTACAGGCTCTTCCCGAGAATGAAGTGATAAACTTGGGGTCTCTATCGACGTGATTGTCACTAGGACTCTATGCGATCGGACAATCTGTCTCATATACGAGATCGGCGTATCTGTCCATGGCGAAATCCTTTCGCACTACTACGAAATGTGCGAGACTTGGTCAATTTGTCCATAATCACCCAAATAGAGTTATGACCCCTCCGACTCCTCAAGAAGACTATAACGAAATCCATCGTGATGTGTTTCCACTTCCACTCGGTAATTTCCAACGGCTGTAGTAAGCCTCCCGATTTACGATGTTGTGCCTTCACTTGCTGGCTCATCGGGCATTTTGCTACGTGCTTCGCGACATCCACTTTCATTTTCGTTCCACCGGTAATGCTGTCGCAAATTCGATACATTTTCGTGCTACCCTGGATGGATACTGTAATTACTTCGTGAGCTTCCGACAAGATCCCTTCCCTTAACTCCTCATCCTTGGGCACATACAGCCACCCGCGAAACATTAAGGTCCCGTCCTCCGACACTTGAAATTCAGGTTTCCTTTTCTCCTTATCCATCTCCATGAATTTCTGAACTTCATCGTCTGTAGATTGCAAGGTCTTAACTCTTTCTCGAATCTTCGGTCCCACCCTCGGCTTGGCCATCAAACCGGACAGCCGACACACTTCAAGCTTAAATCCGGAATCTCTTATTCCTTCCAACAGAGTCCACTCCTTGACCATCAATCGTGCCATGCTTGACTTCCTACTAAGCGCATCCCCAACCTTATTCGCCTTCCCAGGATGGTATAGAATGTCGCAGTCATAGTCTTTAAGCGGTTCCATCCACCGATGCTTTGTCTCATGTTCGGTTCCTCTTGGGAAACAGTACTTCGGGCTCTCGTGGTCGGTGTAGATCTAGAACCTTTCTTCGCACAAGTAAAGTCTCCAAATCTTCGGTGCGAATACTATACTTGTCAATTCCAAATCATGCGTCGGGTAGTTCATTTCGTGATGTCTTAATCGTATCGACGCATAAGCAACTACCCTTCCATGATGCATCGAAGGAATTGTCAATACCGGCGCTGTCGTCGGATGCTTGAGTTCTTGAAAACTTCTTTCGCACTTATCCGTCCACTCAAACCGTGTATCCTTCCCGGTCGGTTTCGTCAAAGGAGTTGCTATCGACGAGAACTTCTCCACAAATCTCCTATAATAGCCGGTCATTGCCTAAGAAACTTCGAACTTCGGCAACTAACGTCGGCCTTGGCCAACGTAATCGCCCGAATCTTGGCAGGTCTATCAAATCCCATTTCCGAAATGACGTGTCCGAGGAATGCCACTTCGTGGAGCGAGAACTCGTATTTACTAAACTTGGCGTAAAGCGAATGCTCTCTTAATGTCCGTAGAACTACTCTCGAGTGCTGGTCATGTTCCTCGGAGCTCTTCGAATAAACCGGGATGTCGTCGATGAAGACGATGACGAACCGATCCAAATATCCCTTAAACACTCTATGCATTAGATCCATGAAAGCGGCTGGAGCGTTGGTCGGTCCAAACGGCATAACCGTGAATTCGTAGTGATCATACCGTGTCCGAAACGCCGTCTTTGGTATATCTTCCTTCTTTATCCTCAACCGATGGTACCCGGTTCTCAAGTCTATCTTAGAGAATACCGTAGCTCCTTGTAGTTGATCGAACAGGTCATCTATCTTGGGCAACGGGTACTTATTCTTAACGGTGACCCGATTCAATTGCCTATAGTTAATGCGTAAACGCAAGGACCTGTCCTTTTCCCACACGAACAAAACCGGTGCTCCCCACGGCGACGTGCTTGGGCGAATAAAACCCTTGTCCAACAGTTCTTGCATCTAAACCTTCGGTTCCTTTAACTCCGACAAGGACATCCGATACGGTGCTTTCGAGATCGGTTCCGTTCCTGGGGCTAACTCGATCACCAACTCTATTTTTCTTTCCGGTGGCGGTCTCGGCAATTCCAAAGGAAAGACATCGGGAAATTTGCGCACCACTACTATATCTTCCAACCTCGGTCCCTCAACTGTTGGGTCCACCACAGTAGCTAGATAGGCTTGACATCCTCCGTTCAACAACTTAGTCACCTTAAGTGATGAGATCAAAGGAATTGAGGTGCCCCCTTGACTCCCTACAAATTCAAATTTAGGGCGACCGGTTGGGTTGAACATAATCGGCTTACTACTACAATCCATAACGGCCCCTTGCCTACCCAACCAATCTATTCCAATTATAACATCAAAGTCAAACAGGGTTAGCACAACCAAGTTTATCCTTTCCTCACTACCCCCGACGACTATCTTACATTCCTTGCAGCCTAACGAAATCAATACTCTATCCTTTAACGGGGTAGTTACATGCAACTCTATATCCAACGGTTTCAATGCCATTTCAATCAATGCAGCAAACCGAGCGGATACAAATGAGTGCGATGCTCCAGGGGTCAAACAATGCGTAGGCAGCATGATGGCATAATTTAACCGTACACGTGACCACACCAGGTGCATCCTCCGCCTCCTTGCGAGCCATAACGTATACTTGTCCTAGAGTTGGCGGTTGATTTGAGTTATTCTCAGGGCGCAGCTCCCCGGCAATCTATACCGGGGTCGCTGTCCTTGCGATCGCGGTCCCGGAACTTGACTTGGGCTGTTTCTCACGTGATGGCCCGATTGGCCACACTTGAAGCACATGCTCGTTACGCTCGGGCGAGTCCATTTCCGTGCCTTTTACGGCATAGGCGACAATTCCAGTTGGTCTCGATGGATAGGCTTCCCAATGTTTTTCCGAACCGGGAGGGATGAAGCGTCTATTACCCGCCATTGACCTCTTGCCGGCTTGACGATTATCCTTGACAAGAGCAAACCGCGAACTAGATACGGCAGCCCTTTCCTTCATATCTCTTTCAATCATCCGACCTCGTTCATACATTTCTTCATAAGTCCTCGGTTCAGCGCAATCATCCGACTATAAAAGGTCGGGCCTCGCCGATTCGAAATCTTCGTGCCTTGTCTATCGGGTTCTCCACCATCCTCGGCGCGTACCTCGACAAACCTAGCAAACTCCGCCTCATATTGGTCAATCGTTAACCGGTTCTCGCGAAGTTGTTGGAACTCTACCAACTTCCGCTCCCGAGTGGTCTTTGAGAAATACTTCCCTTAAATGCCTCGGTAAAGGCGAGTCTAAGTGAGAGCAGCGCCTCTCGGGAAATACTTTTCCTCTGGTGGCCTTCCACCAATCATCCTCGATACCCTCTAATTGGTAAGTCTCTAGGGTCACCTTCTCCTCATCGGTGCACCCAAGAACCTCAAAGGCCTTCTCCGGTTTCTCAATCCATCGAGGTGCCATCTCGGGATCTCCAAAGCACCATCGAACCGAGCCGGCTTCAGCTTCAGAAATTGTTCCACCAGTTGGCTCATCAAGCGATTCTCATTTCCTTCTCTATGATTATTCCCATTTGCCACGTTGGCGGGCTACAAACGCAGCTTCGTAGCCCGAGCAACGGCAGCACCCCTTTCCCGAGCCTCGCTCGCCCATCAAGTTATTGATTTCTTCTAGGGCCTTGAGGACTCCATCAATTCTCGGATCCGCTACCGCAAGCGCCCTTGAGCTAGAAGCTCCCCTTGTCCCTCTAGTTCTTTGTTCATCTTAGTTAATCCTTATAACACCCGAACCACCCATAACCCCACTCAAGGCCAAAGACCTACATTAACGACTAGCCTACCAGGTCTATGTTACGACTCACGGTGATAGCCACAACAAGATAAACATTTCACACAAGCAAGCAATCAAACAGTCCTAGGGGTTCACATTCCAAGGTTCGTGCTCTTACCTTAAGTCCAGGCCGCATCCGCAACTCGGTAAAATGACATTTAACCAGCCACTCATTCAACAAACAAGCACACCAAGCCACCACAATCGCTGCAAGTACAAAGCTCCCATACTCTTATAATCACCAAAGGTGATGCCAATCCAATATGCCGATCCACAAGTGCTAATTCATATGTCATGCATTTCGTGCCTAACTCTAGTGGATCTCCTAAGGTCTCACTACTTGAGTCATTCTCAAGTCATTCCTCCTTATTACTCCAAACCTCATTCGTCCCGGATCGAGCCGACCTTGCTCGATACCAATTCAACCGGGATGTCACGCCCGTATCCTTTTGGCGTGCCAACATCCCTAACATTCACTTTCTTCTTCTAGGATCGACTCAACAATTAAAATTAACGTAATGCCATATGCACATGCGGAAGTAACACAACACCCTAATGATAAAATTAAACAGAATGACTCAAGAAGACAAGGGGTTCGATGGCATAGAACATAATCATTCATACAAGCAATGACATAACATTACACAAAAAGGTTCGACAAGGGTAATACAATTCAAAAGGGGTGACTACTACCTAAACACCAGACATACTATCCTAAGGGTCAAACTCACCATCCGTAGACTCGTAGCAGGTGAAGCGTACTCGGGCTCGACTCCTCGAACTCCAACTCCAGCTCGGATTCGGAAGTATCCATTGGGTCATCCTCGGCATCCCTTGGCTCCACGATCTCCCCGGCCTCACCAGGGTCCCTCGGGAACGACAGCCTCCATCTGTCCCGCGGCTCTCGCACCTCGTCCGGTATGACGCAGTCCCTCAATGGCCCAAAAAGCGTGTCTCCATCCTTGTACGTCCAAGACGAGAAGATGTACGGTATCCAACTTTCACCTCCCTCCTCGTCCCACACGGTGTTAGCCCTTTTATAGTACACCTGGTCCGGATCTAGTGGATACTCGGTGACTACGAACTCAAAATCTTTCGGCAGTCCAAAAGCATCGGCATCCTCGGGGTTGGTGGTCCGAAAAAGTGGGTCCCGCGGAGGGGTGAGATTACATCCCGGTAAGGTGGATCTATGCCGACCCTAGGGTATAGTACCTCCGAGCAAACTAACTACCACCACCAACTAGGCAACCGGAATAAGTCTCGGACAATTAGTCGAACACGACTCACTTTGGTCTCGGACGACTTCAGGATACCAGTACTCATAATTCACATCGGAGGCTTCATTAATAAATTTCATGATCGAGTATAACAAATAAAGCCCAATTTCACAACAATTCGTTCGCGCTACTAAACACATGGTCCGCGCATCACAATCTAGCCGATTTCAACATTGACATTTCCAAAGTTCTCAAATAAATTCATATCACTATGACACACCCACAATGCACCAATTTCCCTTCGACTCCAACTAAGCCACATAAAGCCTCATTTTATTCCAACCGAATTTACAACCGGTTCGGCACGTACTCTAACATGTAACACCACATTTCACTCACATGGCCGAGCATAACATGGTCCCAACTCATAAATTTTCATAATTTTCACAACAATTTTAGACAATAGCAAACAACATCACAATGTGCAACAACTGACATCCAATTCACCCCTAAGGCCGAATCTAGCATGCTCAGCCCACAATCCTCATCTTAAACCATCATTTAACACCCAAATCAACCAAGAACATCAACCAGATTTTCGGATCAACAGCAGGTCTGAATTTTCCAGAATCGATCCCACAATTCACGCCCAAACAGCCCACATTTGCACGCTATGTCACAACCTAATAAGCCCCTCAATATCCCATGAGCCTAAGGAAAGTTTAGAGCCACTTACCTAGGCCTTGGAAGCAAGTGGAAGGGCTCAAAGGCTCATGATCTCTAACTGGCAGAAATTGCTTGTCTGCGCACCTCAAGGTCTCGGACGTCTTCAGGAAGCTACAAAGATCGTATGAATGTAAGGTCAGTGTATTTTGAAAGAGGACTCAAAAACGAAGAGAATGGAGGTGATTTGAGGTAAAAAAGACGTCATATGGGGGAGATATACCCGTTCGAACTCGGCGCTACGGCGACCGGCGGGAGCAGTGAGCGACCTACCTTCCTCGGCTTATACAGGACGCGTCCGGTGGAGTTAGGGGATGATCCAGGTATGCACGGAAAGAGGAGAGAGAGACGAAGAGAATGGCGGTGGTTTGAGGGTCATAGGACACCGTATGAAGGAGCTATTCCCACTCGAAGTCGGTGGTACGACGACCGGTGAGAGAGGGCGAGTGAGAGAGAAAGATGAGAGTGAGTTTGGGTGAAAACGAGAATGGGAGTGCGAGAGAGAGAATGCTTCAGCCTATAAGAGAGGAGAGAGGGAGTGATTTGAGTGACTTGCTATCAATCAAGAGCGACAAGATGATGGGGTTGTTGTATGACATGAATAGTAGAAGTTGGTATGGGATTTTTGGGGAAAAATTGGGTTTTAATGAGTCTTGAAACTTGGGCAATCAAGAGGACTTTTTCCCTCTCCAAATCTTGATAATTTCGGCTGAAGTAGTGGGGATAGGTGAAGTGGCCGAATTTCCTTCGCGATTTCTCAAATTGCTGAACGAAATTCGGGGCCGGAGTGTACTTCTTGTTTCGCAGTTTGATTTCCCCTTTTTCGACTCATATTGGTGATATAAAATCCTTATTGACTCTGGTGAGGTGACGTCCAATTTATTTGCATTAGAATTCTCGATACCCGCCGCTGATTTTGAAGTTCACTTCATGCTAAAAATTAGCTGTTCGCGGTTTCAGTGCATCTCGATCGACGGGTGACTCTCAAGAGCTGCGTGTATCGACCCGTGATTTTTATCACGTTTAAGAATTATTCGAACCACAGCGATCCTGGTTGTCATGTAATCGCGAGGGAAACCGCCACTCCTAGTAGGACACGATCGTCGGGAATCAATTCAGGGTCATCCGTAAATGATGCTATGGTCTAGCGGAGTCACCCGCGTCCCTAATCGCACGACGCTAGTAGATTGTTCGACACTAATCTTAGATTAACCTACATGGCCTAGAATATTAGTTCGCGGCCGAGATCTTTAGTCCGCGTACTATCCTATTTAGCCATTCCCCTTCGATCGATCGTCTCTAGAGTGATCAATTCCGAGTGAGATTACTTGAAATACATTGATGCTCATTTTATTCCTAAACTTCGAAATAGGGTCGGAATTCAGAATGTCACAATATGTGTAGGCTTGCCTCGATTGGTGCTTGAGCTTATAATGTTTGATTTTGGATTAAAAGTGCTTATGGCGGAGATTAGCATTTGTAGCACCATGAACTTCTATGAACAAAAAATCTCTTGCTTGTTTCGTAATGAGGTTAAATAAACAAATTCACTAGAATGTGTACTAGTTGTGTGCGGAGCAAATTAGTGATTATGAATCGAACGGTTGTTTGGCTAGTGAATTGTGTATGTTCGACCATTAAGGGAAAAAAGGGAAAAACGTGATTAAATGACTAATGCATTGCGCCATGGGCGTTTGATCCCGATTGACCCGACGAGGTCTTGCGGCTCGAGAGTGTTGTAGTTGACCGAATTATCTCGAGGAGTTAGAGAGTCGAGAGTCACTACATTGATCGAATCATCTCGAGGTCCGGACGCGAGAGTCTTATATCGACCGAATCATCCGGAAGGAGCTAGAGGGTCCAGAGTCGGTATTTAACCAAATTATCTCGCTTTAATATGTGAAATCAAGATAGTTGAACGAATGGGCTAATAATGGCCAAATTGTTTACTTGGATGCCTTATTACGAAGCTTTGACTTAATTATGAATTGTGTTTGACTTGAATTGAAGTTAAAACGCTTAAATGCCATGCCATGTTCCATTATTTTATTTGCCATGATAATTGTCTTGTTCATCACATGTGTTGCATTACCTTGCTTGGCATGATTAGAATTGTTCGGAGGTACTAATGGAGTAGGTTAGAGTTGGGTTCGATTCATTGAGATGTAAATCTCACCCCGTCGCGGGATCCATTTTTTTTCCCAGACCCTAAACCTTAACCTATTAAGATCCCGAAGATTTTTGGGATCCCGAAAGAGTTTGAGCCTGTCATTACTAAGTACCAAGTAGGACCATATCGGATGTACTATTGGAGAGCGAGTACTTTATGGGTGGATGACGGAGGCGAGCTTTATAAACCCTTTACCTTTGTGTCTTGGACTTATAGAGACGAAGCCACATATTTTGCACCCCTTAAGGTGAGGTCATTCTTGATGACGTACTTGAGGCAACCGGATCCATGGGACTCGATCCCCCACCGTAGGAGCTGTCGAGGCGAAGCCGTAGCCGAGCCGATGCTTGGACCAGAGATTCCCGTAGTTGGACATCCAGACATGGATGGAGGACTTGAGGAGCCGGGAGCCGCCGTAGAGGACCTATGGATGCTGACGAACCGGACTACGATTCGAGACGCCGAGGAACTAGAGCCCGAGGATCTAGATGAGTCGGAGACCGAAGAGGTTGAAGATTTTCATGAGATGAGCATTTACCCTTTGTGCGTTCCCCCTGCTAACGACTCTTCGATGACGAGTCCGACCCTTAGGTGTAGTTTGGACATCAACCTTTTGGTACCCTCTTAAATATGGGGGAGTTTGACTTGGGATAGTCGTCGTCTTCTTTTGATGCCATGTATTGCCTTAGTCCGGACCCACCGATGTATTTTGTATTTTTTTTTATACCTATGTGTAAAACTAAGTATTATGCTATGTAATGATTAAGTGTGTGCGGTTGTTTATGCCTTTTAAGTCCCCTTATCTTTTTGTACGAGGTTTATTATTTATGATCTTCCGCATGCGTATTACATATCGCGTACTTATTGTTCGTCAATTGTTCTTGGGATTTATTAGAGATTAAAATGCTAACTCGAGGGATATTTGCGCGCTCGCAAAGACACGGGGCGTGACAGGTTCCGACTCAAAAAGTTCTCCACATTCAGCCTCGGCATCAACATCGAGGGTTCTACGACTTCACTTCCGTCCTCGGGGTTAGGCGAGTTACGAGGCTAGACTTCGGGCTTGACTATAGGGTCGAATACTTTACTTCTGCGGGGGAGTAGCACTAAACCACCCAAGAATGATACCAATAGGTACCTCAAAAGTCCTAAGTGGTCCAAACTCTACGTATCGCCGTCTTTATAAAACCAGGCTTTATAGGAGTAGGGCTTCTAGAAGTCGTCCCCTTCGTCCACCCAAACCGTGCTTTGCTTCCTAATGTAGGCCTTACCCTCTCTCACTTGGGTACTCACCGATGGACGTATCAATGTCCATCAATACCCCGAAATGCTTTGGCTGCATGACTAGGACTTATGGTCCGAAAAAGGGTGTCCCACAACGGGGTGAAAATGAATAACGATATGCAATTACGACATGCAATCCTACTCAATAGCCTATACTAGATCAAGAGTACCTCCACACACATACGACATGCAATTCCACTCAATAACGATACATGGCAAATAATACTTTGTAGAAGTTATAATATGCTGGCACTTCATGAATCACAATCGATTTTACAATTTAAGGGTCGAACAAGTGCAATCAAACTAAGCTAAGCTCGTACTTCAGGCAATTTATAAATCATAGGTTCACAGGGTACAACTCAATTTCATCATAGTGGTACTTAATAGCAATAGTTCTCATTTCTGATGGCTAGACCCTCGTTCATATGCATCAAGCTAATAAATCACATTGTACCCACCTTAGTGCGCATTAGGTTACAATTTTCCATTCATAGACCTGCGTTAATATCCCTCGGGTCGAACCCGAGTTAGTACACCTTAGGTTAAATCCGGCATCGGTACGCATCGGGATATCGTAAACACCACGATTATCGCATCGGGGCATAAGGTGCGTGTATATACTCATATCATAAGATTTAGTCGACTATAGACCCCGCGTTAATACGCCTTAGGGTAATCATATGCACATTAACATAATTCACTCTAGATGGCCAATCAAGCCCATAACATTCTCATTCACGGCCGAACTCTACATACGCATCTCAATTTAGCCAAATTCATCATACAAGGTCACTCATGACCGAAACACGTGAGGCTCATCTTGCAATTCAAGCACTTGGTTCACAATTCCTCACAAGATTAATTATATATTGAAGGGGTCCAACATGTATGTCCCTCAATTTCTAAATCACGTCAAGTATCAAGATTACACATGCTCAACTATAGGCCGGTTCTAATCAATTGGACCACAAATTACATTTCGACTCTAAGACCCCACTCAAATGCCAATTCACACAAACTCATCAACGGCGTCTTCGTTAACCATACTCAACCGAACAATGTACCTCCCAACAACCTTGGTTCAACTACAACAATTCTCAATCAATCAAGCAAGTAGGCAGCCAACAAGTCAATCTCGGGTTTAGGATAAAACCCACTAAAACAGCCCACTAATCATGCCAAATTTTGTCCACACTTGGTCTATTCCTAACCTCAAGTCCTAATATGAGTTTAGAGTTAAATCACCACTTAAAACAAGCTTTCCAAGCCTTCGAAACAGTAGCAAACTCCAGCGACCAAATCTGGAACTTGGGGTGGCTATTTCGAATTCAAGCAAACACAATAGTTCATCCTCTAATCCACCATTAATTAAGCTTTAATCAACATACCAAGGTTTCACAAGACTTAAACTAAGCTTACAGGGGTCACCTACCTCAAAAATGGACAAGGATCAACCCTCAAATCTGCTGATCAGCCTAGGAAATCAATGATGCAGGGGACGATTTTCGGCGGCTACATGGGGTGTCTCGGGTTGGTGGTTCATGGAGGGTTGAGGGCGAAGTGGTGCTTCACGGCCGCTCACGGCGACGGGATGGCCGTGCGGGGCGGAGGAGTGGCCGCCGAGCTCTCGACGTAAGAGAAAATCGAGAGGGAGAGTTGAGAGGGAGAGAGAGCTTCAGCAGAAAATGAGGAGTGTGAGGGAGAGAAAGAAGCCTCACCATCTTGTATCAAGGTTCAAGAATTCAAATTTGTGAGTGGAGTGGTTCATGGGGTGAGATGGAATGTACAAGAGAGGGAATAGTGGTCAAATAGTGAAGTTGGTCTTGGGGTTTATGCTTGTGTCATAGAATTGTCATTCTTATCCCCAATCATATCAAACTCATTCAAGACCACTTTGCCCTCATAATTTCGGTCACATGAGGTATAAACCAAAGACCATCTTGTCCTTGCTAATTCTAGAGGAATTAAGCATTTATCGGGGTATAACGACAACTTCCCACTTACAGTCCCGATTTCCATTTTTTTCTAACCTTTCATGACCAATTTACAATCTAATTAATAATGACGAGGCGACGTCCAAATTTCCATAGTCGGAATTCTTGAATTCTCAATACCCAAGTTCAAAGTCTATTTCATGACCAAAATCGTTCAATCTCGGTTTCGGTGTATCTCGAACTAACGGGAGGCATTTAGGATTTACGTGTAAACATATGTGATTAATGTCACGCTTAAAAGTTATTCGAGCCATGAAGACTTTGGTTGTCATGTAATTGCGATGGTCCGTTACTAGTCCCGAAGGTCGTGATCATCGGGAATCGATTTAGGTTGATTTGCAAATCATACAATGGTCAAACGGAATCACCCGCGAACCAATTGTATAACACTAGCAAATCATTCTAAGGCCAATCCCTTGTCTAGCAGTTCTTGCATCTAAACCTTTAATTCCTTTAACTCGACAAGGACATGCTATAGGGTGCTTTCGAGATTAGCTCCGTCCTAGGGGCTAGTTCGATCACAAACTCTTTCTCTCTCAGGTGGCTATCCCAATAATTCCATAGGAAGGATATCTCGGAAACTTGCGCACCGTGGTTACGTCTTCTAACTTCGGTTCCTCCATCATCGGATCAACTACAGTAGCCATGCAAGCTTGACATCCTTCGTCCAAAAGCTTTGTCACTTCCGGTGGACGAGATCAAGGGAATTGAGGTTCCTCCTTGACTCCCTACATATTCGAATTTAGGGCGATCGGTCGGATGGAACCGAATCACCCCGCTTCCATAATCCATAACAGCCCCTTCCCTACCCAACCAATCCATCCCGATTATAATATCAAAGTCGTACATGGTGAATATAGCTAAGTCTATCCTTCCCTCACAACCACCAACGATTATCTTATAATCCGAACATCCTAGCGAAACTAATACCTTATCCTTTAAAGGGGTGGTAACATGCAATACTACACCCATTGATTCCAATTGCATATTAGCAAGTGCCGACACAAACGATGCATAGGTAGCATGCTCACATAACGTAATCTGTACCTATGACCACGCTAGGCGCATTCTCCCTCTCCTTGTGCGCCACAAAGACATACTCTTCCCCGAGCTGGCGGCCTATTCATGTTGTTCCGTGGGACAGCTCGTACTTGAGGTCACGGTGCTTGGAACCGAGGTCCTAGAGCTTGACTTGGGCAATTCCTCATCCGATGGCCCACTGGCCACACTTAAAGCATGCACGGGTCCCACTCGGGCAAGGTTCATTCTCGTGCCTCTTTCCACACTAGCGATAGTTCCAGTTGGTTTGATGAATTGACCTCCCAATACTCCTTATAACTAGAGGAACGAAGTGTCGATTGTTCAAATCGGCCTCTTGCCGAACCGGCGGTTAGTCTCTTGCCGGGGAAAATCGCGATCCAAAAGCGTCTACTCTTTCTTTCATGTCTCTCTCAACCATCCGGCCCTTTTCATATAGTTCATCGTAGTTCCTCAAATACAGCAATATTAGGATCGCGAAGTTCCGGCCTCAATCCATCTCGGAACCTTCGCGCCCTATCCAAGGGATTCTCAACCATCCTTGGAGCATACTTTGACAGCCTCGAAAACTCGCTTCATATTGGTCGATCGCCGGTGGTTCTCGACGCAGCTTGTTGAAACTCCATGAATTTCTGTTCCTATCCGGTCTTAGAGAAGTACTTCCCATTGAATACTTCATAGAAGGTAGGCCAATTTGGTACTCGTGCCTTCATGGAATACTTTTCCCTTTGTGGCCTTCCACCAATCATTGGTAGTACTTTCCAGCTAGTATACGGCCAAGGTTGCCATTTTAGTCTCCGTGCACCCTAGCACGTCAAAAGCTTTCTCAAGTCGTTCTATCCAACGAGGGGCGACCTCGGGGTCCCCCCTTACCATCAAATTTAGTTAGTTTAAGCTTCAGGAACTACTCTACCAGTGACTCATGGGGCGATTCGCGTTCCCATTGATACCATGGTTACCACCATTGCCATTTCCATTTCCATTTCCATTAGCCTCGTTCGTGGTGGCAGCGGTAGCCTTAGCAGCTTGGGCGATAGTGGCAGCTCGTTCCTAAGCCTGAAATTATGAGGGCAAAGTAGTCTTGAATGAGCTTGATTTGATTGGGGACAAGAATGACAACCTATGACAATCCCATGACACAAGCATAAAACCCCAAAACTAACTACACAATTTTACCAATATTCCCTCTCTTACACACACAATCTCTGTCACGCCTCATGTCCTTGCGAACACGCGAACGTCCCTCGGGTCACCATTTTAATCTCGAATAAATCCCAAGAATAATTGACGAACAATAAGTACGCGAGATGTAATTTGCATGCGGAAGATGATAAATAATAAACCCCGCACAATAAGATAAGAGGACTTAGAAGGCATAAACAACCACACACACTTAATCATCACGTAGCATAATACATAGTTTTACACATAGGTATAAAAAACCCGAAATACATCGGTGGGTCCTGAATAAGGCGATACATGACATTAAAAGAAGACGACGATTATCCCAAGTCCAACTCCTCTGTATCTAAGAGGGTACCAAAAGATGGATGTCCAAACTACACCTAAGGGTCGACTCGTCGGCAAGGGGAGCGCACATAGGGCAAACGCACATCTCATGAAAATCCTCAACCTCTTCGGTCTCCGACTCATCGAGATCCTCAAGCTCTAGATACTTGGCCTCTACGAGCTCATGCCTCGCCCTCCGACTCATGCTCCGGTTCATCAGCATCGACGACAGCTTGGGTTATTCCGATAGGTGGGTTTCCCAATACTCTTCTTAATTGGAGGGACAAACCTCCCAAGTATTCATCGTTAGCCTCCTACCAAAGTTTTGATTATCCTTGATAGGGTTGAACCGTGATCCAAAAGCGGCAGCCCTTTTTTCCTATCTCTTTCGATCATATGACCCCTTTGGTACAGCCAATCATAGGTCGTTATGTCCAGGGCTATCATCTCGTTACGAAGATTAGATCTCATTCCATCTCGAAACCTTCGAGCTTTGTCTATGGGATTCTCAACCATTCGTGTCACGCTCCGTGACCTTGGGCACACGTGACCGTCCCTTCTGTTGGTACTTTTCTCACTCGCGAACTCGCTAGGATCGAACTACGGACCTTCGGTTGTACGCAAGATGCAATGCGCATGCGGAAGTAAATAAAACAACCCATAACAAAAATTTTGAATGACTCTAGGAAACATAAAAGCAATACATACTCAAGATGACGTCATAGGCCAGTTTGTATAAAATAACATCAACATAGAAACGGTTAATAGACGGTGGAACGATACAAAGCACCAAAAGACAAGGCCTATCCTAAGCCAACCACTCGTCACACTACGAGGGTACAAAAAGAATCGATCTCTAAGATCATCTAGGGGATCATACATCGTTGTCGGTCGTGTCATCAGCAGGGGCGCAAGCTCATAAGGAACACCTGTCTCGTCGACTCCAATCATTTCAACATCGGGCTCCTCCTCAAAGATAATCGCTTGCTAATCCTTTTCTTCCTCCTCCTGGCTCCTCTATCGGCTCCATCGGTCCCGCACAGGTTCGTGTAATCGGGACATCCATCGGATCATCCACGGCATCTCTAGGTTCCAAGATACCTCTATCCATATCGAGTTGGTCGGTGGTGGGGTCCTCAAGACAAGAACTAGACCAACCACGGGTTCCCAAGTAGGGAGTCCAATAGGCGAGTCAACAGGTCTCCTAGGTCCGGGAGCCTCCAAAACATCCTTCGGGATAAGGTCCTTCCTTAGGGGTCCGCTAAGTACATCACCATCCCAATAGGTCCAGGATATGAAAGTGTACGGTATCCGGTGTTCGCTCGCATCGTCAACCTAAAGTGTGCTGGCTCTCCGGTAATATGTCCGGTTGGGTCCTACTCTATACTCAGTAATGACCGGCTTAAACTCCTTCGGTAGCCCAAAAAGTAACGGCATCCGGATAAGTCGTGGTCGGGGTCTAAAGAAAAAGGGGTCCCAAGACAGGGTGAGATAAAAATCTCAATAAATAAAACCTAACCCTATCCTAAGACCCCCGGTACCTCCAGACAATTTTTGAAAACCACAGGCATAGTCAAAGTCGATATATCGAGTACTAGCATGAGTAAGCATTCAATTCATGGCAAACAAGTTAATTCACACAACTAAGGAACCAGAGATTCTATCAAGGCCATCAAGTCAAGCTTCATATTTTAGGGCCAAAGATTTCACTTCTCATATAGCTCAAGCGAGACATTAATCCAATCGACCGAGGCCTTGGACAATAAGAATATAGCCAAAGGTAAATATAGTATTGGGTCTCGGACCTTAAAGGAACACAGCCACATATGTATGCATACGTAGGGTCTCGGACATTAAAGAACACGACCCTCATATAAATACATCGGTAGGGTCTCGGACATTAAAGAACACAACCCTTATATAAATACATCCGTAGGGTCTCGGACATTAAAGAACACGACCCTTATATAAACACGGTCTCGGACATTAAAGAACACGACCCTTATATAAATACGGTCTCGGACATTAAAGAACACGACCGGATTAAGTCTCGGACAATTGAACGAACACGGCACTCTTAATTGGCCTTGGACGAACTAATTGAACACGACTTATATATCATTTATAGCTAGATTATATGGAGCGTCCCTGCTCTTAATACACGTAAAACAAGGGTTCCACCATCAAGCTAATAATTCCACAACCGAAGCATCCACCATT
This sequence comes from Rhodamnia rubescens, assembly GCA_021437795.1. Lineage (NCBI taxonomy): Eukaryota > Viridiplantae > Streptophyta > Magnoliopsida > Myrtales > Myrtaceae > Rhodamnia > Rhodamnia rubescens. The sequence goes on along the minus strand of JAILYA010000002.1, from coordinate 12,463,618 downwards.
CTAATCTAAGCCTAAAACTCATATTAGGCATCTTAAGGCGTCCGATCACAAACCTTAGGAATCGAATTCCATGAGTCAAATAAACATGGTAATTCGGACTTTGGGCATTCCCAAAACCACTCAAATCAGAATTTTCATACATTTCTCAACCCATGTACCCACGAGTCGAAAGTCCTCAAACCACCCGATTTAACCCCGAAATTGCCAAGTCATTAAGCATCCGCCATTCCTCATGTTATCACAGCCCTTATATCACCAATTTCAAGCATGGAAACATGTCATTCAAGCAAGAACAGTCTGGTACCCAAGCAAACCCGAAAATGGTAGATTTTGCCTTTAGTGATTCCACCTGAAAATCAACCCATGAAACCATCACATTTCAAAACCATGGCGTCCCTTAGTAACCGAAAGCCTTAGAAAAATATTAGGAATCACTTACTAACAGCTCGATTCAAGCGTTTCCACGAGAAAATGGCAGCAACCCGTGATTCAAAATCGAACAAACCTGCTTCGATTTTTAGACCAAGGAAAATAAGAAAAGATCAACCTTTAGTCTATAATAGATGAAACCAAGACTAATCCTTGACTTGACTTAACTTGGTCTAGACTCTAGGAGTTGAGACTTACCAAAATCACGAGATGGGCCTCTCGAGCTCACGGTGCAAGGGGTGGCGGCCGGCGAGGGGCTAGTAGCCGGCGGCGTGCTGTTCCACCGAGGAAACAAAAGAGAGAGAGAGAGAGAGAGAGAGAGAGACGAATGAGGAGAGTTTCCAAGAGAGAAGAAAGAAAAATGGGGAAGAAGATGGAGAAAGAGAGGGTGGTCGGTTGGGTATAGGGGGAGAGGAGTTTAGCAAGTGTCAATCTTGCACAAACTAAGAGGAGAGTGGTTGATGGGGTAAAGGACAAGTCAACTCATGTCACACTTGGATTTTACTCAATAGTTTAAGGCATGGTCCTTAAGGTTTAGGACTTGTTCTCAAGTCAAACCCAACATCCCAATTGTCCTTTATACCCCCCAATAATTAAGCCAACCCGAACTAACGGGCTGCTCATTAGGTAGGCACATGTATCGACCACGTGATTCTCGTCATGTTTCGGAACACTCAAGATCTGTCGACCTCGACTATCACAAAGTTGCAAGGGTTTGTTGCTAGTTCCGGCCGTCTCGTTCGTCATAGTTCGAGTTAAGGAAAGTTTGGCAAATCATATATTGGCGAGCGAAATCACTTTCGATCCATTGATATAACGCTAGCCATGTATTCCTTAATTATTCTTAGATCGATCCTTTACGGCCCAAAACATTCCCTTGACAATCTCTATGGTCTAAATATAGTTTCTTATTTGTGTTTCCTAGGTGTACGTTACACTTTCCTTGGTAGCCTTTCCCTTTTGGTCGGTTAACCCATGAGTAATTAGTTCAGGGTGAGATATAATTGAAATACATTGTTGGACATTCATTCATTCTTAAGTTCGAATCGGGTCGAAATTCGGGAAGTCACAATTCGGAGTGCATACTTTGACAATCATTCGTATTGGTCGATTGTCGGTTGGTTCCGACGAAGTTGCTTGAAATTCCATCGGTTTCTGTTCTTGAGCGATCTCCGAGAAGTACTTCCCATTAAATGCCTCACTAAAGGCGGTTGTCACGTCCCGTGCCCGACTTGGCCGACCAACATCCCGCAAGGTCACCAAAGAACTCGCAACTCACCAGGGATCCACAACGAACGTAGTGTATGCGAGATGCAACGCAAGCGGAACGATAAAAACAACCCGGACAACTTAAACAACAGAATGACATAGAGCACACCGTTAACGGACATGGAACACAACTAGGTAAAGTCAAGGTTCATACGGACCACCGTAAATACAATGACTACGACTCAAGACACGACACGGGGAACACAAAAAGAAACCACCTGAACAAAAGTCGCTCGTCGGCACACGAGGATACAAAAGAGGGGATGAGGGTCTCTAAACTCCTAAGGGTCTAACGTCCTCATCGGTGGTCTCATCAACAGGGGGAGCATCTTACGGACAGAAATTCGCTTCAAGGGTGTCGTCCGTCTCGGCTCCGGCTCCTCCTCCGGCTCCGGCTCCGGCTCCTCCTCCGGCCCCGGGTCCTCCTCGATCTCCAGCTCGTCCTTCGCCTCGGACTCTCCATCGAGCTCGCCCATCTGCTGGTCCTGCTCGGGATCGACGACGTAGACTACGTCCGGACAGGCTCGGGAAGCATCGGGGTCCATCCGCCGGCCCATCGGGCTCCAATATCCCTCCATCCAAAGCGGGCGGTCCCGGTATGGGAGACCTCCTCGGGAACCGGTCCGAACCGGGTCCAAGGACGGGGAGTCTTGAGGGTGAGGCTATCGGGAGTCTAGGTCCAACAAAGATCCAAGACATACTCGGGAATCACTTCCTCCCTCAATGGCCCGGATACAAAGTCCCCATCCTTATAGGTCCAAGAGAGAAAGGAAAAGGGAATCGGGGAGTCCTCTCGCGTCGTCTATCCATAAGGTGCTAATCCTCCGATAGTAGGTCCGATCGGGTCCCACTCTGTACTCGGTGATCACGGGCTCGAACCCGAGTCGGTAGTCCAAAAAGTAGCGGCATCACGGCGGTTAGGGGCGAGGCTCGAAAATGTGGGTCCCACGAGGGGTGAGATCACATCCCAAGTAAGGTAGGTCTAAGCCAACCCTAGGTTACGATACCTCCAAGCAGTCTATTCTACGACATACTATCACGCATCCACCGACGGACCAAACATGCAGGAATTATGAACATAAGCTAACATACTGAACTTTCAATTCAATCATCGAACCTTCTACGTTACATTTCAACCACGCATGGCATCAACCTCGCAGACAATTCAAATATTCAGGCCCGCATCTCTACGCCTCGGGCTCATAGCATAAGATCTCAACGAATAGGCCCGCGTAAAAGCGCATCGGCTATGCGATATACGTATACATATACATGAATGAGCTCAATCCATGGACCCGCGTAATGACGCCTCAGGTCGTCCCGCGTTTAACGCATCGGGACGGGCACAAACCTCGCGTTTAACGCATCGGGTACAAAGTGCATACGGATATGTCATAGTATAATACGATCGCTCATAAACCCCACGTATAACGCATCGGGGTATCATTGCACACAATCCACTAGGAAAATTCCATTCACAGCTTTATTAGCATGACAATCCGATCGCATTATCAATCATAGGTCCACGCATCACAATTTAGACCAAACTCAATCATGACATATCCAAGGATCACACATACCATTAGAATGGTCACGGCACACATGAATATATAGAAATTCCACTTGGTTCAAGCAAATCACATGAGAGTCCCTTTAGTCCGAATTGAGTCAAATTTTTCCCATCGTGTTTTTGACGCTCCATACCACATTCCACATATTCATCGGACTACATAGGGTCCCAACTCAGCAATTGCGCCATTGTCCCTCATTAAATTCGGCCATTACACACGTCTCCACAAAACAAGTCATTTTGAGTCCAAACACATCCAAACGAGAATCCCACATGCACGACCCATAACCACCACTTTAGACCCCTCTTCTACCCCCAAACTAACATAGAAACAAGCTCATTTCACTCACCAAAATTTCGGGTCTTAATTGAGCACTCCAAGTCAGAACCGGTTTCTCCCCCAATCTCACACAATCTGCCTCTATTAGTTCCAAACTCAACATCTAACATACTCTTTGGTACTTGCAAGCCTAAGGAAGGATTAGAACTACTTACGAGTCCTTTTTGGCGAAGAAAAGTAGGCGATCAAGCCTCCACTGTGCGCGACCAGAATCTGTCCAAAGATGTCCCCTCCTTGAAAGTCGAAGGAACCGAACAAGGCAGCCCCTTTTTTCCAACCGGCGGCTGTTCCGGCGTCCAAGGGAGAGATGGCGGTGGTCCGCCGACGTGGTGCTCGGGTGGTTCACGGCCGTAAAGGAAGGAGGAAGGAGCGGCGATGGTGTTCCTCCTTGCACGCCGAAGAAGAGAGAGCCGAGAGAGAGGGGATGAGCTTGTGAGAGTAAATGAGAGAACAAAAATGAGAGAGGGAGAAATGGAAGTGTTCGGTCAAGTATATGGGGAGAGAGTGGAAGAAGAGCTCAAAAATGGCTAAGGGAAAGAGAGGGAAAATGGGGAAGGAGAGGGAGTGGTTTCTCCAATTTCCAAGGAAGAAGAGATGGTGGGTTAGGTTTATGACATGAATAGTAGGGAATAGTAGTGTGAGTAGTGATGGAAGGTTGTCAATCAAGAGGACTATTCTAGTCAATCAAGGGTATTGTCCCCTAGTCCATCAAGTTGTGTCCATGGGTTCAAGGGTTTGCCCTAACTTGAAATCTAAGAGCACATGGGGTTTTGGTGGCTTCTAGAATTTCGACTAACATGGGGGGATTAATATTCCCTAAACGCGATTAACCTTACTCTAAGTAATTAGGCCCTAAATCGATCGAGATTAAGGGTTAACCAAATTTTAAAGGGGTATTTCAAGGTCCAAATCTTCGATGAGACGATGTCCAAAAAATTTATTCGTTGGACCTCTCCAAATTCAATCCCCGAACCAATTCCAATTTCACTTCCGAATACCGCCGATCTTGATTCCAATTTATCTCGAACTAACGGGCGGCTTATTAGGCACGTACGCGTAGCAACCTCGTGATTCTCATCACTATTTAGAATACTCGAGATTTGGCGACTTCGATTGTCCCGGGAATGCGAGGGTTCGTCGCTAGTTCCGATTATCCCGATCGTCGTCGATCGAATTAAGGAGATTTTGGCAAATTGTACGTTGGCGAGTGGAATCACCCGCGACCCAATTGTACAACACTAGCCATATGTTCCTTAATCATTCTTAGGGCGGTCCTTAACGGTCCAAAACTTTTCCTCGACGATTCCTAGGGTCTAAGTGCCATTTCTCACGCGAGTTTCCTAGGTCTACGTCGTACCTCCTAGTCAGCCTTTCCCCTTCGGTTAGTCAACCCATGAGTGATCGGTTCGGGCGAGATATAACTGGAATGCATCGTCGGATATTCTTTCATTCATTAGTTCTGAATCGGGTCGAAATTTTGGGATGTCACAGCGGTCCGGTTCGCGACTACTCCTTCTGGGAAAGACTATCCCTTGGGTGGCCTTCCAACAATCATTGGCAATATCCTCCAGGTTGGTACGCCGCTAAGGTTACCTTTTCTTCCTCGGTACAACCTAAGGCTTCAAATGCGTTTTCCAAACCCTCAATCCAACAAGGTGCGGTTTCGGGTCACCTTTTCCATTAAACTTTGCTGGTTTCAACTTCAGGAATTGCTCCAAAGAATCGTCTCATCATCCAATTAGCATTTTCGGGTCCACGGCCGTTACCGTTTCTATTGCCATTTCCATTGGCCTCGGCAGCCGTAGCGTCGGCGGCTTAGGCAATTGTGGCAACTCATTCCCGAACCTCCGCCCGCCCATCATGTTTTCGATTTCTTCTAGCGCTCTTAAGATCCCATCTACTATTGGGTCCTGTACAGATCCAGCTCTCGAGCTAGAAGCTCCAATGGTATTCCTAACTCAACGACTCATCCTCGCTAGACACTCACAAGTACTTGAACCACTATAATTCCATTCAAGAATTAGAGACCTAAACCATCTACTTAGTCTAGTAGTTCAAGGGTGCTTATTCCAATCAGCAATCACAACCAGCGGCGCATCACAGAGCATGCAACCAGGAATTTCATATCAAGAGTTCATGTCCATAGCTTAAGTCCAGACGCATCTCCAATTTAGCATAATCACCACAGGCCATTTATCACATTAGATGCACATCAGTTAAATAGCACTCAATGCATAGTACGAAGCTTTTAGACCTTTTTACCACTCACGGTAACTAGAGTCAAAAGTGCCAATCAAATGTGCCACTTAAGATGCCATGCAATACGTGCCTAATTCCAGCGAGTTCCTAAAGTCTTGGTACTTAACGCTTCCAGAGTCCTCACTCCTTATTCGTCCAGGTCTCAATCAACGTGGATCAAGCGGACCTTGCGCCGATACCACTTCAATAGGGATATCACGCCCGCGTCCTTGCAAGAGCGCGAACAACCCCCGGGGTCACCTTTTTAATCTTGAGATGTAATACGCATGCGGAAGATGATAAAAATAAACCCTTTACAATAAGATAAGAGGACTTAGAAGGCATAAACAACGACACACACTTAATCATTACATAGCATAATATTTAGTTTCACAAATAGGTATAAAAAAAACACAAAATACGTCGGTGGGTCCGGACTAAGGCGATACACGACATCAAAAGAAGACGACGACTATGCCAAGTCAAACTCCCCATATCTAAGAGGGTACCAAAAGGTGGATGTCTAACTACACCAAAGGGTTGGACTCGTCATCGTAGAGTCGTCAACGGGGGAGCGCACATAGGGCAAACTCTCATCTCATGAAAATCCTCAACCTCTTTGGCCTCCGACTTATCAAGATCCTTAGGCTTTGGTTCCTCAGCCTCCACGGGCTCTATCTCGGCCTCGACTCATGGTCCGGTTCGTCGGCATCGATTGGGTCCTCTACGGCGGGTCCCGGCTCCTCAAGTCCTCTGTCCATGTCGGGATGTCCAACTATGGGAATCTCTAATCCACGTATCGAGATAGACTACGGGCTCTACCCCGAGAGCTCCAACGGTGGAGGCATCGGGGTCCATGGGTTCGACAGCCTCGAGCACGTCATCAGGGAATGACCTTATCCCTAAGGGGTCCAAAATATGTGGCTCCGTCTCCATAGGTCCGCGACACAAAGGTAGAGGGTTTCCAATGCTCGCCTCCATCATCCACCCATAAAGTACTCGCTCTCCGATAGTACGTCCGATCCGGTCCTACTTGGTACTTAGTAATGACAAGATCAAACTCCTTCGGGAGCCCGAAAATCTCCAGCATCTTAATAGGTCAAGGTTTAAGGAATAGGGAAAATAAAATGGATCCCGCGACAGGGTGAGATTTACACGTCGCAAATCGAACCCAACCCTAACCTAGTCTATTAGTATCTCGAAGGCAATTATCATGGCAAATACAATAACGGAGCACGGCATGACACTCTAGGGTTTTAACTTCAATTCAAGTCAAACACAATTCATAATTAAGGTAAAGCTTGGTACTAAGGCATACAAGTAAACAATTTGGCTATTACAAACCCATTCGTCAACCTGTCTTGATTTCATATATTAAAGCAAGATGACTCGGTCGAATATCAACTCTCGATCCTCCAGCTCCTTCGAGATGATTCGGTCGTTGTAAGATCGTTACATCCGGATCTCGAGATGATTCGGTCAATGTAGTGACTCTCCACTCTCCAACTCCTCGAGCCGCAAGACCTCGTTAGGTTAATCGGGATCAAACGCCTGCGGCGTAATGCATTGGCCATTTAATCACGTTTTTTCCTCAATGGTCGAACACACACAATTCACTAGCCAAACAACCGTTTATTCATAATCACTAATTCGCACCGTACACAACTAGTACACATTCAAGTCGATTGGTTTATTTAACCTCATTACGAAACAAGCAAGACATTTTTGGTTCATAGAAGTTCAAGGTGCTATAAATGCCAATTTCCGCCATAACCACTTACAAGCTTAATGTCCAATCAAGGCAAGCCTACACATATTAAGCATCAACTAGGCCTTAGCATATCATGCATAACCGACCACATTTCATCATGCAAGGACCATTGACCAAACACGAAAGTTCGAGCACAATTTCATCATATCCATCCCCCATAAAATCATATTTTTGGTACCATCAAATCCTCCATAAAAACAACCCACAATCTCTAGTTAACCCAACCCTAAACGAACATTTACTAACCTAACGTACTAGGGAAAGGTTAGGAACAACTCGTCGAAGCTCGACCTAGCCAAAATCAGTCCAAAGAGGGCAGCAAGACATGCAGTTCGACTTAAATCCAGCGGTGGGCAGATTTGGTTCTAGGGAGAGCACGCCGAAGTCAGTCAACAAAACCTACTAAAATTCATCTTCAACCTTGAGTACATGCTGTCCCATGTCTAAATTAGGTTCAAGGAGTGTCTTACAGAAGAATGAAGCTAAGACAAGCCCCCAAACAGCCTAAGAGCTCCTTGGGTTTGGACCAGATCTAGGCTGTAACCTTTGTTGCTTGAAGAGGCTCTGCAGGACAAACGTCCTGGGTGGATTGGGGAGTGTAATATATCATTGGAACGGCAATAGAGAGAGCTTTCCAATGAGTGGTGGCTCGCCGAAATCGGACAATAGATGGGTAGCGACGGGACTGGTCCGATAGGCAGCGAGAGGGAAAAAGAAACGAGGGAGAGAGAGATCTTGGTCAGCCAAGGAGGGAAAATGGAGGGGAGTGAAGTGCTCCAAGGCCTTGTTCATGTCAAGAGAGTGTGTAAAGATTGAGTGAAAGATACTTGAAATGGCTAGTTGATATGAATAGCAATAGTGGTTGAAGAGGTTCCAATCTTGATCAACTCTTGTCATCTTTTGTCTCTTGCTCATAAAATCTCAAGCTTGTATGGCCATTGAATGACATGAATAGTAAGAGTGGGTGGTAGTTGTTCTTGTTGTACTTTTATGGACAATAAGATTGCATTGAGGAAGACAAAGTTGAATGACAATGGGTTAACTTGTAAGAGGAAATCTCGTCTTGTCATCTTTTCCAAAAGTTAAGAGCACATGGGGAAATGATCTTCCTCATTAGGGGTTAGGGGTAAAATCGTCATTTCACACTTCTAGTTAAATTTGCATCTTTCCGCATTCTTCGAAACGACCCCTAGTCTAATCACCCCGATGAGACGACATCCAATTTATTTTACGTTGGGATAATCGAATTCTCGAAGATTGATTCCGAAGTCCAATTAATGCTCGAACCCGATCGATTTTCGATTTCAATGCGTTTCAAACTAACGAGCGGCCTTTTTGGGAGTAACGCTTATCGACCCGTGAAAATGACACATTTAAGAGTTATTTGATCCGTAGCGACCTTGGTTGTCATGTAATTGCGAGGGTCAATCGCTAGCTCCAAAGGATGCGATCGTTAGGAATTGGTTCAAGTTAAATTCGCAAATTATACAATGGTCGTACGGAATCACTCATGTACCAATCGCATAACGCCAAGCAAACCGTTCTATCACCAATTTCAAATCGACCTATAATGGTTCAACATATTCTCTCGGCAATCCTTATGGTCAAAGTACTATCTGCAATCGAGTTCTTTAGTCCACGTACATAATCCTAGTTAGTCTTTCCCCTTCAATTAGTTAACTCATAGTGATCGGATCCCGAGCGAGATTTAGCAGAAATACATCGATAGATACTTCTTTTATTTATAAGCTTCGAAATGGGGTCGAAATTCAGAATTTCATAATCTCATCCCATGAACCACCCTACTCACAAATTTGAATTCTTGAACCTTGATACAAGATGGTGAGGCTTCTTTCTCTTCCTCACACTTCTCATTTTTCGGCTGAAGCTCTCTCCCTCTCATCTCTCCCTCTCGATTTTCTCTTCTGCTCGAAAAGTCGACGGTCGCTTGTCCGCCCCACGCCTCCTTGAACCACCGACACGAGACACCCCGCGAAGCCGCCAAAACTGTCCCCGGCATCACCGATTTCTAGCTTGATCAATAGATTTGAGGGCTGATCCTTATCCATTCTTTAGGTTGGTAACCCTCTAAGCTTAGTTTAAGTCTTTTGGAACATTGGTAGTTTGATTAAAGCTTAGTTAATGGTGTATTAACGGCTGAACGATTGTGTTTACTAGAAATCGAAATAGCCTCCCCAAGTTCCAGATCTAGTCACCGGAGTTTGCTACTGTTATGAATGCTTGGAAAACTTGATTTAAGTGGTGAGTTAACTCTAAACTCATATTGAGACTTGAGGTTACTAATAGACCAAGTGTGGACGAGATTTGGCATGATTAGTGGGCTGTTTTAGTGGATTTTGTCCTAAACCCAAGACCGACTTGTTAGCTACCTACTGCTTGATTGATTGAGAATTGTGATAGTTGAAACCAAGGTTGTTGGGACCTGTGACATTCTGAATTCCGACCCCATTTCGAAGATTATGAATAAAATGAGCATCGATGTATTTCAGTAATCTCACTCGGAATTGATCACTCTAGAGACGATCGACCGAAGGGGAATGGCTAAATAGGATAGTACGCAGACTAAAGAACTCGGCTGCAAACTAATATCCCGACCATAAGGATCGCCGAGGGTATATTCTAGGCCATGCAGTCGATCTAAGATTAGCGTCGAACAATCTGCTAGCGTCGTGCTATTGGGATGCGGGTGATTTCACTAGACCATAGCATGATTTGCGAATGACCCCGAACTATTCCTCGACGATCGTGTCCCCGCTAGGGACCGGCAAGTGTCCCTCGCGATTACATGACAACCAGGATCGCCGTGGTTCGAATAATTCTTAAACGTGATAAAAATCACGGGTCGATACACGTAACCGTCGGTTTGAGATGCACCTGAAACTCCGATCGGCTAATTTTTAGTACGAAGTGGACTTCGAAATCGGCGGCCCGGTATTTGAGAATTCCAATGTAAATAAATTGGACTTCGCCTCACCAAAGTTACTAAGGATTTTATATCGCCAAGTATGAGTTAGAAAAAGTGGCAATCGAACCGCAAAATGAGAAGTACCCTCCGATCCCGAATTTCATTCAGCAAGTTGAGAAACCGTGAAGGAAATTCGGCCACTTCACCTATCCCCTCTACTTCAATCAAAATTATCAAGATTTGGAGAGGGAAGAAGTGCTCTTGATTTCCCAAGTTCCAAGATTCTTTAAAACCTCATTTTTTCCTTAGAAACCCCATACCAACATCTACTATTCATGTCACACAACAACCCCATCATCTTGTCACTCTTGATTGATAGCCAGATCACTGAAATCACTCCCTCTCTCCTCTCTTATAGGCTGAAGTAATCTCTCTCTCTCACTCCCATTCTCATTTTCACCCAAACTCACACTCATCTTTTCTCTCTCGCTCGCCCTCTCTCTCGCCGGTCGTCGTACCGCCGACTTCGAGCGGGCATATCTCCTTCATCGGGTGTCGTATAACCCTCAAACCACCTCCATTCTCTTCGTCTCTCTCTCCTCTTTCCGTGCATACCTGAATCGTCCCCTAACTCAATCAGAGACATCCAGTATAAGCCAAGGAAAGTAGGTCGCTCACTGCTTCGGTCACCACCCTACCGCCGAGTTCGAACGGCCATATCTCCCTCATATGACGTTTTTTTGACCTCAAATCACTTCCATTCTCTTCATCTTTGAGTCCTCTTTCAAACTAGACTAACCTTACATTCATACGATCTTTGTAGCTCCCCGAAGATGTCCGAGACCGTGAGGTGCACAGACAACTAGTTTCTGCCAATTAGAGTTCGTGAGCCTTTGAGCCCTTCCACTTGATTCCAAGGCCTAGGTAAGTGGCTCTAAACTTTCCTTAGGCTTATGGGATACTAAGTGGCTTATTAGGTTGTGACATAGCATGCAAATGTGGGCTGTTTGGGCGTGAATTCTGACCTGCTGTTGATCCGAAAATTTGGTTGATAATTGAGCATGTTCTTGGTTGATTAGGTGTTAAATGATGGTCTAAAATGAGGATTGTGGGCTGAGCATGCTAGATACGCCCTTAGGGGTGCATTGAATGTGAGTTGTTGCACGTTGTGATGTCGTTTGTTGTTGTCTCAAATTGTTGTGAAAATTATGAAAATTTCTGAGTTGGGACCATGTTATGTTCGGCCATGTGAGTGAAATGTGATGTTACATGTTGGAGTGCGTGCCGAACCGGTTGTAAATTCGGTTGGAATAAAATGAGGCTTTATGTGGCTTAGTTGGAGCCGATGGGAAATTGGTGCATTGTGGGTGTGTCATAGTGATATGAATTTATATGAGAACTCCAGAAATGTCAATGTTGAAATCGGCTAGATTGTGATGCGCGGACCATGTGTTTAGTAGCGCGATCGAATTTTTATGAAATTGGGCTTTATTTGTTATACTCGATCATGAAGTTTATTAATGAAGCCTCTGGGATGTGAATTATGAGTACTAGTACCTTGATGAGTTAATCGCGGGGTTCATAGCCAATTGTATTATACTATGGCATATATGGATACTATGAAAGTAATGTTCAATTAAGTCGTCCGAGACCAAAGTGAGTCGTGTGCCCGAGACCGTGAATTAAATGGGGCGTATTCCTAAGTGTCCGAGACCCCAGTGTGCATACATGTATATATATATATATATATATATATCTATATGTACAAGCTGTGTTCCCAAGAGTGCGAGGCTTTGTATCGATTAAGTGAAATTATAATTTTGCATTATGACAGAGTACATTTTTAAGCTTGCTGCGTGTTTACGCGGGCCGGATTATTGAAAATGTGTGCTATAGGCCTGAGGCAATTGGGACACGAGCTCGAGAATTGACTTTTTGAATTGATGCCACGTATGATGATTAGTGATAGTGCCTAAGTCGAAAGCTCCGTAGTATAGAAAGTCCGAATGTTGCTTTGAGGATTTATGTCGTGCCGGTTTGAGCTAGTCATATATGTACAATAATCCGTATGTGATTGCTTAGTTGATGGTCGTAGTTAGTTTGCGCGGAGGTACCATACCCTAGGGTCGGCTTAGATCCACCTTACTAGGATGTAATTTCACCCCTCCGCGGGACCCACTTTTTTCAAACCACCGACCCCGAAGATGCCGACGCTAACATCGTGTGGGTCGATGAGGGAGGTGAAAGTTGGATACCGCACATCTTCTCGTCTTGGACGTACAAGGATGGGGATACGCTTTTTGGCCCATTGAGGGACTGCGTCATACCGGACGAGGTGCGGAGAGCCGTGGCACGATGGAGGCCGTCATTCCCGAGGACGAGTCCGCCGAGCCGGAGCAATAGCCGAGCCGGAACTCCCGGGCCCGAGGACCGTGGTGAGGCCGGAGAGATCTTGGAGCCGAGGGATGCCGAGATGGCCCAATGGATACTTCGAATCCGAGCCTGGAGTTGGAGTCCAAGGAGTCGGAGCCCGAGTACGCTTCACCTGCTGCTAAGTCTATGGATGGTGAGTTCGACCCTTAGGACAGTATGTTGGGTGTTTAGGTAGTAGTCACCCCTTTTAAATTGTATTACCCTCGTCAAACCTTTTTGTGTAATGTTATGTCATTGCTTGTATGAATGATTATATTCTATGCCATCGAACCCCTTGGCTTCTTAAGTCATTCTGTTTAATTTTATCATTAGGGTGTTGTGTCGCTTCCGCATGTGTATATGGTATTACGTTAAGTTTTATTGCTGAGTCGTTCCTGGAAGAAGAAAGTGAATGTTAGGGATGTTGGCGCGTCAAAAGGACACGGGCGTGACACATATTAAGCATCAGCACGGCTTTAGCATATCACGCATAACCGACCACATTTCATCATGTAAGGACCATTGAACCAACGCGTAAGCTCGAGCACAAGTTCATCATATCCATCCGCCAAAAAATCAGATTTTTGGCACCATCAAATCCTCAATAAAAACAGCCTACAATCTTTTGTGGTGGGATGTTGGCGAGCCCGAAGTGTTCGGGGTGTGACATCCACTATCTAAGCTCTTACCTATACTTCTTGAATGACGTTTGGTCGCCAAAGAGCCACCAAAGGAGAATCCTCCCAAGTTCCCCGGGTTCTAGGAGACTCAATCCTGTACATACTATATGGGTGAAAAGGGGTATAATGTAGATAACTCTCTTGCATTGAAGTATTAGGTTCAAGCCTTGATAGACTGTGGAATCCTAGAATTCGTAATGCATGTATGAGGTGGGCAAATATGTTTTGAGTGATTATGGATGGAATAATGAATCGATCAGAGTTAATAACATAGATTTCAAAGGCAGAACAAAAAAAAGGATAAGTTACGATCTGATCAGGCCTAAAGGAAATACCACTAGACAAGAATGAAATGTGCTTGACTAAACGTCATTTGGTGTAATGTTGGTCATGAGTAAATTTAATGCTATGACGTTGCCTTGAGGATCTCAAATATGTGGCTAGAACTATTTGGGTGTGCTATGTTGCATTATGGTGTAGATTGGACCCTATTACTATTCGACTACGGCATGATGAGATAATGAAATAGAAATTGAATCCTTGAAGTGCCTTGGTACGTTTGGCCATGTGATAAGTGGTGCGAGTCAATTATTAAGAATTGGGCTTGATTTTGCTTGTATTCGATCATGAAGGCTTGTTTATGTGAATCGATTGAATTATGGGCATGTAATGCGATTTGCATGATTTATGATGAAATGTGCTTGAATACCCTTAGGCGCCTATATGACGCGGGGAAGGTGATATAAATACCCCGAGGCGCCTATATGACGCGAGGAAGGTGATATGAATATCCCGAGGTGCCTATATGATGCGAGGAGTGTGATTTTGAATAGTCCGAAAAGATAATTGCGAACTTGATTACTGGAATTGATCCACCTGAATTTATTGCCGCGAATTGTGATTGAATTATTGATAAGTGCCTAAGTATGAAGCTTATTACTATTTGGCTAGTTAAATTTTGATTTAGAGTATGTGTAGTGTTAATTCTTTTAAGTGTTGATTTCGACGTTACGCTTAAGAGCATTCCGCTAAGTTTTGTGTTTTATAAAATTGGCTTGGAGGTACTTGTTATCCCGAGCGAGGCTTAGGGGTTAGCTTATTGAGATTTATTCTCATAGTTGTATCCCAAAACCGTTTTAGACCACAGACCCCGAGAAATGCCGCCAATACGTTTTGGGGTGCCGATGGCCATAACGACCACGGACACAAAGATTCCGGTAGATGAGGATAAGGCATACATAAGGAGAGGAAGTATGGTGTGGGTCGATGAGGGAAATGACGACTGGAAGCCCCACCTTTTTGAAGCGTGGTTTTATCGAGATGGAGATACCACTTTCGGACCGTTGAGGACTTTTGACGTACCACGGAGTGTCATTCCCGGATGGTGCAACCCTACTCCCCCGATGGCGAGATTTTCCATCATGAAGTGAAGCTCGAAGACGATCGGCCGAAGCCCTCCAAGCCGATAGGAGAAGCTCAAGTGGTGGAACCTTTAGACGGTGATGCGCAGTTGGAGGAGCCCACCGAGTCCGAGTAGGCACCGATGGACGAACTCGACGAGCCACCGGATTCTAAGTCGAAGCCCGAGGCGAGAGGATACATTCGATCTTCCGGTGGACCCGGGATTCCGAACTAGATGAGTTAGACATATCGAGAGGATCCATCGGATGGCGTGGACCCGACTCAGTAGGTTTAGACGATCTCGGATCTTTTTGGGCACCTATAGGGTAGGTGTAGTTTTAGCTAGGTCATCTCTTTTTTATGTAACCCCTCTTCCGGACCCTCCTAATACATTGCTATGTTATTGCGTTGTATAAATGATTGTGCCTTTTGTTATGGAATCTCCAGCTTTCTTAAGTCATTCTATTGAGTTTCTCGATTTAGGTGCTGTGTCGCTTACGCTTGTGCATTATCGCATTACGTTAAGTTTATCGTCGTATCGATCTTAGAATGAAGTCAAGTAATGGCAGTTCAAGGGATGTTGAGCCCGCTCAAAGGATACGGGCCGTGACACTAGGTCCTCTCGCTCTACAGGCTCTATCTCGGCCTTCGACTCATAGTCCGGTTCGGCAGATCCATAGGGTCCTTTACTATGGCTCCCGGCTCTCGAAGTCCTCCGTCCATGTCGGGATGTCTCACTACAAGAATCTCTCGTCTAATTATCGATTCGGCTACGAGGCCGCCTCGAAAGCTCCTATGGCGAGAGCATTGGTTCCCATGGGTCCGACGGCCTAGAGTATGTCATCGGGAATAACCTCATCCATAAGGGGTCCAAAATATGTGGCTCCGTCTCTATAAGTCCACAACACAAAGGTAAAGGGATTCCAATGCTCGCCTTCATCATCCCCCATAAAGTACTCGCTCTCCTATAGTACGTCCGATCCGGTCCCTACTCGGTACTCTGTAATAACAGGCTCAAACTACTTCGGGAGCCCAAACATCTTCAGCATCTTAATAGGTCAAGGTTTAGGGTCGGGGGGAAAAAATGGATTCTACGACGGAGTGAGATTTACATCTCGGTGAATCGAACCCAACCTAAACCTAGTCCATTAGTACTTTCGAACAATTCTAATCATGCCAAGCAAGGTAATGCAACACATGTGATGAACAAGGCAATTATCATGGCAAATACAAGAACCGAGCATGGCATGGTACTCAAGCATTTTAACTTCAATTCAAGTCAAACACAATTCATAATTAAGGCAAAGCTTCATACTAAGGCATAAAATTAACTAATTTGGCCATTACAAGCTCATTCGTTCAACCTGTCTTGATTTCACATATTAAAGCGAGATGATTCGGTCAAATATCGACTCTCGACCCTCCAGCTCCTTCGAGATGATTCGGTCGATATAGTGACTCTCGACTCTCCCACTCCTCGAGATGATTTGGTCGACTACAAGACTCTCGAGCCGCAAGACCTCATCGGATCAATCAGGATCAAACGCCCGCGGCGCAATGCATTGGCGATTTAATCATGTTTTCCCCTTAATGGTCGAACACACATAATTCACTTGCCAAACAACCGTTCGATTCACAATCACTAATTCGCGCCGCACACAACTAATACACATTCAAGTCGATTGGTTTATTTAACCTCATTACGAAACAAGCAAGGTATTTTTGGTTCATAGAAGTTCATGGTGCTATAAATGCCAATTTCCGCCATAACCACTTTTAATCCAAAATCAAATATTACAAGCTCAAGCTCCAATCGAGGCAAGCCTACACATATTAAGCATCAACTCGGCCTTAGCATATCACCCATAACCGACCACATTTCATCACGTAAGAACCACTGAACCAACACGCAAACTCGAGCAAAAGTTCATCATATCCATCCCCCAAAATTAAGATTTTTGGTACCATCAAATTCTCCATAAAAACAGCCCACAATCTCTACTTAACCTAACCCCAAACGAACCTTAGTAACCTAACGTACTAGGGAAAGGTTAGGAACAACTCACTGAATCTCGAGCTAGCCAAAATCAGTCCAAAGAGGGCAGCATGTTTTGCGGTTCGACTTGGTCCGGCGCTGGGTAGATTCGGTTCTAGGGAGAGCACGCCGAAGTTAGTCAACAAAACCCACTAAAATTCATCTTCAACCTTAAGTACATGTTGCCCCATGTCTAAATTAGGTCCAAGAAGTGTTTTACCAAAGAATGACCCAAGACAAGCCCCCCAAATAGCCTAAGAGCTCCTAGGGTTCGGACCAGATTTGGGCGGTGACCTTTGCTTCTTGAAGAGGCTCTACAGGACAAACGGCTGGGCAGATTCCGGCGTGTAATATATTATTAGAACGGCAAGAGAGAGAGCTTTCCAATGAGTGGTGGCTTGCCGACTCGTACAACATACGACGGAGATATAGCCGAAATAATTGGCGGCAAAGGGACTGGTCCGACGGGCAGCGAGAGGGAAAAAGAAACGAGGGAGAAAGAGATCTTGGTAGTCCAAAGGAGGGAAAATATAAGGGAGAAGTGAAGTGTTCCAAGGCCTTCTCCATGTCAAGAGAGTGTGTAAAGAGTGAGTGGAAGTTTGTCTTGGGATCTTGTGACATGTGATGCACTTGATTGAATGAAAGACATTTGAAATGGCTAGTTGATATGAATAGTGATAATGGTTGAAGGGGTTCCAATCTTGGTTAACTCTTGTTATATTTTGTCTCTTGCTCATAAAATCTCAAGCTTGTATGACCATTGAATGACATGAATAGTAAGAGTGGGTGGTAGTTGTTCTTTTTGTACTTTGATGGACAACTAGATTACATTGGGAAAGACAAAGCTGAATGACAAGAGGGTTGACTTGTAAGAGGAAATCTAGTCTTGTCATCTTTTCCAAAAGTCAAGAGCACATGGGGAAATGATCTTTCTCATTTTTCGGCCATTAGGGGTTAGGGGTAAAATTGTCATTTTACACTTCCAATTAAATTTGCATCTTTCTAGATTCTTGAAACAACCCCTAGTCTAATTCATTCGGATGAGAGAACGTCCAATTTATTTTAAGTTGGGATTCTGAAATTCTCGACGACCGATTTCGAAGTCCAATTAATGCTCGAACTCGATTGATTTTCGATTTCAATGCGTCTCAAACCAACGGGTGGCTTTTTTTGGAGTAACGCTTATGGACCCGTGAAAATGTCATGTTTAAGAGTTATTCGATCCGTGGCGACCTTGGTTGTCATGTAATTGCGACAATCGCTAGCTCCAAAGGATGCGATCATCGGGAATTGGTTCAGTGTCAAATTCGCAAATTATACAATGGTCGTATGGAATCACCCGTGTACCAATCGCATAATGCTAGCAAACTGTTCTAAGACCAATTTCAGATCGGCCTGTAATGGTTCAAGATATTCCCTCGGGAATCCTTATGGTCAAAGTACTATCCACAGTTGGATTCTTTAGTCCACGTACATAATCCCAATAAGCCTTTCCCCTTCGGTTAGTTAACTTAGAGTGATCATATTTGAGCGAGATTTAGAAGCTTCGAAATGGGGTTGGATTCAGAATGTCACAACTCTTCCCCTCTTACAAAGATTTCGTTCTCGAAATTTACAATATAACCAACTATTCAAACAAATGGGGGTGTTGGCGTCTCATCGCTTCATCGCTTTCCTAATTGGCTCCTTCAGTCCCATGGTGTTCCTAGATCACTTTAACTAGTGGAATTGTCTTGTTCCTAAGCACTTGCTCTTTCTTGTCTTCAATCCTTATCGGTCTTTCCACGTACGACACTCGTCATCCACTTCAATGACCTCGTAGTCTAACACATGGGTCGGGTCTAGTTCATACTTCCTCAACATCGACACGTGAAACACGTTGTGAACTTGCGATAGATCGGATGGAAAGGCAAGTCTATATGCTAGAGTCCCAATTCGTTCCAATATCTCAAAAGGGCTTACGTACCTTAGGCTTAACTTTCCTTTTTTCCCAAATCGAGATAGTCCTCGCATCGGGAACACCTTGAGGAATACGTGATCCCCTTCTTGAAACTCCAAAGGTCACCGACACTTATTTGCATATCTTTTCTAACGACTCTGGGTTGTCTTCAACCTTTCTCTAATGACCTTTACTACCTCAATTGACCGTTCGACTAACTCTGGACCCGTTATACTTCTTTCACCGACTTCATCCCAACATACTTGGGGTCCTACATTCTCTACCATACAATGCTTCAGACGGTACCATTTTGTTGCTCGTTGATAATCATTATTGTAGATAAACTCTACTAAGTGTAATTGTTCTTCCCAACCTCCTTTAAAGTCTATTACACAGGCTTGTAACATGTGTTCGAGCGTTTGAATTGTCCTTTCGATCGTCCATCGATCCGGGGGTGATAAGCGGTGCTATATTGCAACTTGGTTCCCATAGCCTCTTGCAAGCTTTTCCAGAATGATGCGGTGAACTTTGGGTCCCTATCCAACGTAATTGTCACCGGTACTCCGTGCGGTCGGACTATTTGACACATATATAACTCACCATACTTGTCCATGGCAAAGTCCTTTATTACTACTAGGAAATGCGCAGATTTATTCAATCTATCCACGATTACCCAAATCGGGTCATGACCCATTTGACTTCTCGGCAAGGCCATGACGAAGTCCATCGTAATGTGTTCCCATTTCCATTCGGAAATTTCCAATGGTTGAAGCATACCTCCGAGCTTACAGTGTTGTGCCTTCACTTGTTGGAATGTCAAACACCTCGCTACATGCTTAACAACATCCACTTTCATTCCATTCCACCAGTAGTGTTGTCTTAAGTTTTGGTACATTTTTGTGCTACCCGCATGAATACTATAGTTACTTCGATGAGCTTCCGATAGAATTCTTTCCCGTAGCACTCCATCCTTGGGTACGCATAATCGTCCACAACACTTCAGTATCCCATCCTCGGATACTAAAACTCAGGCTTGCTTTTTGCTACATCCATTTTTGTGATCTTCGAATGTCGGGATCCGTAGATTGCAAGGCCTTAATCTTTTCCTGGATTTCCAATTCTACTCTCAATGTAGCCAATAGGTTTAACATATGGCAAAATTCGAACTTAAACTTTGAATCTCTTATCCCTTAAAGTAGGGTCCATTCCTTGACCATCAAGCGCGCGATGCCAGTATTTCCGACCAAGCTCATCTGCTACTTTATTTGCTTTCCCAAGGTAGTATAGGATAACATAGTTGTAATCTTTAAGCAACTCCATCCATCGACGTTGTCTCATGTTCAATTCTTTTTGGGAGAACAAGTACTTCAAGCTTTGGTTGTTTGTATAAATTCAAAACTTTTCTCCAGACAAGTAGTGTCTCCAAATCTTTAACGCAAATATTATTGCACCTAGTTCAAAATTGTGCATTGGGTAATTCATTTCATGAGGCCTTAACTGTCGCGATGCGTAAGCAACGACTCTCCCACGTTGCCTTAGTACCCTCCCTAAACCCTTTAGCGATGCGTCACTTGTAAATTTCGTAGCCTCTAGAACCGGAAGGAATAGTCAAGATTGGTACAGTCGTTAATCTACATTTAAGCTCTTGGAAGCTTCTTTTGCACTTATTTGTCCACTCAAACCGTGTGTCATTCTTTATCAACTTAGTCGGAGGAGTAGCTATCGAGGAAAACCTCTCCACAAATCTTCCGTAGTAACCTCCGAATCCCAAAAAACTCCGAACTTTTATAACAGATGTCGGTCTTGGCCAATTTATAACAGCTGCGATCTTTAAAGGGTCTATCGAGATTCCACTCCCAAAGATCACATGTCCAAGGAATGCTACCTCATTAACGTCCGTAGAACAATTCTTAAGTGTTGTTCATGCTCTTCGAGCTCTTGGAGTAAATCAAGATGTCATCAATGAACACGATGACGAATTGATCCAAAAATTCCTTAAACACTCGATGCATCAGGTCCATGAAAGCAGCCGGGCATTGGTCAAACCAAAGGCATGACCGTAAACTCAAAATGCCCATATCTTGTCCTAAATGCCGTTTTCGGTATATCCCCTTTCTTGATCCTCAATTTGTGATACCCCGTTCTTAAGTCAATGTTAGAGAACACTGATGCCCATTGTAATTGCTCAAATAGGTCTTCTATCCTTGGTAATGGATACTTATTCTTAATAATTACTTGATTCAATTGCCTATAGTCATGCATAAGCGTAATGACCCATCCTTTTTTCTTACAAACCGGCGCGCGCCATGGAGATGCTCTAGGACGAATAAATCCCTCATGCAATAGTTCTTGCCTTTAGACCTTCAACTCCTTTAACTTCGATAGGGACATTTTATAAGATGCCTTCGAAATCAGCTCTGTTCCAAGAGCCAACTCGATCACGAACTCTATTTCTCTTTCAAGTGGCAATCACGACAATTCTTGCGGAAAGATATCGGGAAAGTCGCGCACCACGGTTATTGTCACACCCCACATCCTTGCGAGCGCACGAACATCCCTCAGGTCCGTAATTCACTCGCGAATAATCTTAGGAACACTCGACGAACGATGAATACGCGAGATGTAATGCGCATGCGGAAGAAAATGAATAATAAACCCGTACAATAAAATAAGGGGACTCGGAAAGGCATAAACAACCACACAAACTTAGTCTAGCATAACATAATACTTAGTTTTCACACATAGATATAGAACATGGTTACAACAGTGGGTTCAAACTAAGGCGATACATGGCATCAATAGAAGATGACACCTAACCTAGATCAAACTCCCCCATATCTAAGAGGGTACTAAAAGGAAGGTATCGAAACTATATCTAAGGGTTGGTGTCGTCACGTGGGCGCAAGGGGGAGCGCACACAGGGCAAAAGCTCAACTCATGAAAATTCTCATCCTCTTCAACCTCCGACTCATCGACCTCCTCGGGTTCGACTCCTCGAGATCTTCGGGCTCTGGTTCCTCGACCTCCATGGGCTCTATCTCGGCATCCAACTCGTAATCCAACTCGTCGGCGTCCATAGGGTCCTCTACGGCGGCTCCTAATTCCTCAAGTCCTCCATCCAAGTCGGGACGTCCGGCCACGGGAATCTCCGTGCAGTATCGGTTCCGCTACGGGTTCCACTTCTGCAGCTCCTACGATGGGGCGTCGGGTCTCATGGGTCCCGCAAGATCGAGTACATCGTCAGGAATGACCTCATCCCTAAGTGGTCCAAAATAAGTGGCTCCATCTTTATATGTCCACGACACAAAGGTAAAGGGTTTCCAATGCTCGCCTCCATCATCCACCCATAAAGTGCTTGCTCACCGATAGTACGTCCGATTCGGTCCTACTCGGTACTCGATAATGACAGGCTCAAACTCCTACGGGAGCCCAAAAATCCTCGGCATCATAATGGGTCAAGATCTAGAGTCCGGAAAAAAATGAATCCCGCGACGGGGTGAGATTTACATCTCGGTGAATCGAACCTAACCCTAACCTAGTCCATTAGTACCTCCGAACAATTCTAACCACATCGATCAAGATAATGCAACATATGTGATGAACAAGGCAAATAATCATGACAAATACAATAACGGAGTATGGCATGGCACTTAAGCTTTTTAACTTCAATTCAAGTCAAACCCAAATCATAATTAAGGTAAAGCTTCGTACTAAGGCATATAAGCACACAAACTTGGCCATTACAATTTCTATTCTTTCAATTGTCTCTATTTCATATATATATAATACAACGAGATGATTAGGTCAAATATCGACTCTCGACCCTCTAGCTCCTTTGTGATGATTCGGTCGATATAAGACTCTCGCGTCCGGACCTCGAGATGATTCAGTCAATATGACTCTCGACACTCCAACTCCTCGAGATGATTTGGTCGACTACAAGACTCTCGAGCCACAAGACCTTGTTAGGTCAATTGGGATTAAAAACCCGCGGCGCAATGCATTGGCCATTTAATTAGGGTATTTTTCTCAAGGCATTACTCTCCGAACAATCACACATGTTCAGTCCTTTAGCCCATTAATCCAGTCAATGCAACGCATCAAGTAACATACATGGGACGATGACACATATCCCCGGCCAAGAATATCAAGTACGACTAATACAAGTCAATTAGCCCACATTTCCTTGTAGAAACTGAATATTAAGAACAACAAAAAAAAAAAAACCATTTAATCACCTTTTTTGTTTAGTGGTCGAGCACTCACAATTCACTCGCCAAACTACCGCTTGATTCACAATCACCAACTCGTGACGACACACAACTAATACACACTCAAGTTGATTGGTTTATTTAGCCTCATTACGAATCAAGCAAGACATCTCGGTTCCTAGAGGTTCATGGTGCTCCAAATACCAACTTCCACCATAACCACTTTTTAATGCAAAAAACCAAGCATAACAAGCTCACGTTCCAAACGAGGCAAGATTACGCATATTAAGCCTCAACTCGGCCCTAGCATAACACATATAACTGATCACATTTCATCACGTAAGGACCATTGAACCAACATAATATCTTGAGCACAAGTTCGTCATATCCATCCCCCAAAATCAGATTTTTGGCACCATCAACTCCTCCATAAAACAGCCCACCATCTCTAATTAATCTAACCCTAAATGAACCTTAGTAACCTAACGTACTAGGGAAAGGTTAGGAACAACTCACCGAAGCTCGAGCTAGCTAAAAATCAATTCAAGGAGGGCAGTAAGGCTTGCGATTTCACTTGGTCCGGCAATGGGCAGATTCTGTTCTAGGGAGAGCACATCGAAATCGGTCAACAAAACTCACTAAATTTCATCCTCAACCTTAAATACATGTTGCCTCATGTCTAAACTAAGTTCAAGGAGTGCCTTACTGAAGAATGAAGCCAAGCCAAGCCCCGAAACGGCCTAAAAATCTCCTCGGGTTCGGACCAGATCTGGGCAGCGACCTTCGTTGCTTAAAAAGGCTCTACGGGACAAACGGCTGGGTGGATTTGGACATGTAATATGTGATTGGAACGGTAAGAGAGTGAGCTTTCCAATGCGTAATAGCTCACTAGATTTGGACAACGGACGACGGACATATGGCCGAAACAACGGGCGGCAATGGGGCTAGTCTGACGGGCAGCTAGGGGAAAAAGAGAAGTGAGGGAGAGAGAGATCTTGGTCAGCCAAAGGAGGGAAAATGGAGGGGGAATGAAGTGTTCCAAGGCCTTCTTCCAGTTAAGAGGGTGTGTGAAAAGTGGGAGTTGGTATTGGGATTTCATGACATGTGATAGGCTTAATTGAATGAAGGACACTTGGGAATGACTAGTTGATGTTAATAGTGAAAGTGGTTAGAGGGGTTTCAAGTCTTGATCAACTCTTGTCATCTTTATCTCTTACTCATAAAATCTCAAGCATGAATGACCATTAAATGACATGAATAGTAAGAGTGGGTAGAGATTTGATGGACAACTTGAGGGACAACTAGATTGCCTAAGAAAGACAAGGTTGAATGACAAGGGGATAAACTTGTAAGAGGAAATCTATTCTTGTCATCTTATCCAAAAAGTCAAGTGCACATGGGGAAATGATCTTCCTCATTCTCGGCCATTAGGGGTTAAGGGTAAAATCGTCGTTTCGCAATTTCGATTGAACTCGCTTGTTTCCAAACTATTCGGAATGATCCCTAGTCTAGTTTACCTCGATGAGACGACATCCAATTTATTGTACGTTGGAACCCCGAACTCTCGACAACCGATCCCGAAGTCAAATTAATGCTCGAACTCGCCGATTTCCGATTTCAATGCATCTCAAACTAACGGGTGGCTTTTTGGGAGTAACGCTTATCAACCCGTGAAAATGTCACGTTTAAGAGTTACTCGATCGGTGGCGACCTTGGTTGTCATGTAATTCCAAAGGTCAATCGCTAACTCAAAAGGGCGCGATCTTCAGGAATTGGTTTAGGTTAAATTCGCAAATTATACAATGGTTGTACGGAGTCACCCGTGTACCAATCGTATAACGCTAGGAAACCGTTCTAAGACCAATTTCAGATCGGCCTATAATGGTTCAAGATATTCCCTTGGCAATCCTTATGGTCAAGGTACCATCCACAATCGAGTTCTTTAGTCTACGTACTTAAATCCGAGTTAGCCTTTCCCCTTCGGTTAGTTAACTCAGAGTGATCGGATCTCGAGCGAGATTTGGTTGAAATACATCGATAGATACTTCTTTCATTTATAAGCTTCAAAATGGGGTCGAAATTCAGAATGTCAAAACTTTTCCCCTCTTACAAAAATTTCGTCCTCGAAATTTACAATACAACTAACTATTCAAACAAATGGGGGTGTTGGCGTCTCATCGTTTCTTCGCTTTCCCAAGTGGCTCCTTCAGTCCTATGGTGTTCCCAGATCACTTTAACCAATGGAATTGTCTTGTTCCTAAGCACCTGCTCCTTCCCGTCTTCAATCTTTATCGGCTTTTCTACGTACGACACTCTATCATCCACTTCAATGACCTCGTGGTCCAATACATGGGTCGGATCTGGTTCATACTTCCTCAACATTGATACGTGAAATACATTGTGAACTTGCGACAGACTTGGTGGCAAGGCTAGTCTATATGCTTGGAGTCCCAATTGTTCCAATATCTCGAAAGGCCCTACATACCTTGGGCTTAGTTTTCCTTTCTTCCCAAATCGAGATAGTCCTCCCAGTGGCGACACCTTGAGGAATACGTGATCCCCTTCTTGAAATTCCAAAGGCCTCCGTCGCTTATCTACATAGCTTTTCCGACGGCTTTGGGCTATTTTCAACCTTTCCCTAACGACCTTCACCGCCTTGATCGACTGTTCGATTAACTCTAGACCCATTATACTTCTCTCTCCAACTTCGTCCCAACATATTGGGGTCCTACATGCTTTGCCATACAATGCTTCAAACGGTGCCATTCCGATGCTCTGTTGATAACTATTTTTGTATGCAAACTCTACTAAGTGCAACTGTTCTTCCCAACCTCCTTTAAAGTCTAACACACAGGCTCGTAACATGTCCTCAAGCGTTTGAATTGTCCTTTCAGGCTGCCCATCGGTGCGGGGGGTGATAAGCGGTACTATATCCGCAACTTCGTTCCCATAGCCTCTTGCAGGCTTCTCCGAACGATGCGGTGAACTTTGGGTCCCTATCCGACGTGATTGTCACCGGTACTCCTTGTAGTCGGACTATTTAACGCATATAGAACTCAGCATATTTGTCCATGGAAAAGTCCTTTCTTCGCCAAGAAATGCTCGGATTTAGTCAATCTATCCACGATTACCCAAATCGAGTCATGACCCCTTTCACTTCTCGGCAAGGCCATGACGAAGTCCATCGTAATGTGTTCCCATTTCCATTCGGGAATTTCTAACTCGTTGAAGCAAACCTCCAGGCTTACAATGTTGTGCCTTCACTTGTTGGCATGTCAAACATCTAGCTACATGTTTAGCAATATCCACCATCATTCCGTTCCACCAGTAGTGGTGTCTTAAGTTCTTGTACATTTTTGTGCTACCCGGGTGAATACTATAATTACTTCGATGAGCTTTCGAAAGAAATTTTTTGCCGTAGCTCTTCATCCTTCGGCACGCACAATCGCCCACGAAACTTCAGTACTCCATCCTCGGAGACTTGATACTCAAGCTTCCTCTTTGCTACATCCATTTTTGTGATCTTCTAAATGTCGGGATCCGTAGACTATAAGGCCCTAATCCTTTCTTGGATTTTTGGTTCTATTCTCAATGTAGCCAATAGGTTCGACAGATGGCAAACTTCGAACTTAAACTCTGAGTCTCTTATCCCTTCCAATAAGGTCCATTCCTTGATCATCAAACGTGCGATGCTAGATTTCCGGCTAAGCGCATTTGCCACATTATTTGCCTTTCCATGGTGATATAGGATATCACAATCATAATCTTTAAGCAACTCTATCTATCGACATTGTCTCATGTTCAATTCCTTTTGGGAGAAGAAGTACTTTAGGCTTTGGTGATCTTTATAAATTTGAAACTTTTCTCCACATAAGTAGTGTCTCCAAATCTTTAAAGCAAAAATTATTGCCGCTAGCTCCAAATCGTGCATTGGGTAATTCAGTTTGTGAGGCCTTAACCGTCGTGATGCGTAAGCAACGACTCTCCCATGTTGCATTAGTACGCACCCTAATCCCTTTAGCGACGCGTCACTATAAACTTCATAGCCTCCAAAACCAGAAGGAATAGTTAGGATTGGTGCGGTCGGCAATCTATGCTTAAGCTCTTGGAAGCTTCTTTCGCAATTATCTGTCCACTCCAACCGTGTGTCCTTCTTTGTCAACTTCGTTAGAGGAGTGGCTATCGAGGAAAGCATCTCCACAAATCTTCTATAATAACCTCGCTAACCCCGAAAAACTCCAAACTTCCGTAACCGATGTTGGTCTAGGCTAATTTGTAACCGCTTCGATCTTCGAAGGGTCTACCGAGATTCCATTCCCAGAGATTACTTGTCCGAGAAATGCTACCTCATTTAGCCAAAACTCGCACTTGCTAAACTTAGCGTAAAGGGAGTGTCCCCTTAACATCTCGTAGCACAATCCTTAAGTGTTGCTCATGCTCTTAGAGCTCTTGGAGTAAATCAAGATGTCGTCAATGAACACGATGACGAACTGATCCAAAAACTCCTTAAACACTCGATGCATCAGGTCTATGAAAGCAGCCGGAGCATTGGTCAAACCAAACGGCATGACCATAAACTCGTAATGCCCATATCTCGTCCTAAATGTCGTTTTTGGTATATCCTTTTTCTTGATCCTCAATTGGTGATACCCCGTTCTTAAGTCGATCTTAGAGAACACCGATGCTCCTTGTAATTGATCAAATAGGTCGTCTATCCTTGGTAACGGATACTTGTTCTTAATAGTTACTTGATTCAGTTGACTATAGTCAATGCATAAGCGTAATGACCCATCCTTTTTCCTCACAAACAATACCAGCGCTCCCCATGGAGATGTACTAAGACGAATAAATCCCTTGTCCAAGTAGTTCTTGCATTTGGACCTTTAGCTCCTTTAACTCCGAAAGGGACATTCTATAAGGTGCCTTCGAGATCGGTTCTGTTCCAGGAGCTAAGTCGATCATGAACTCTATTTCTTTTTCAGGTGGCAATCCCGGCAATTCTTGTGGAAAGATATCGGGAAAGTCGCGCACCACGGCTATATCCTCTAGCCTTAGTTCCTCCTTCGTGGAATCAACTACTGCAGCCTAAATAAGCTTCACATCCTTCGTCTAATAGCCTAGTCACTTCAAGTGATGACAACAAAGGGACCGAGGTCCCTCCTCGACTCCCTACAAATTTAAATCTATAGTGACCGATTGGACGAAAGTCGATCACCCCGCTACCACAATCCATAACAGCTATATGCTTACCCAACTAATCCATCCCAATTATGACGTCAAAATCAAACATTTGCAAGACAACCAAGTCAATCAATTCTTCCCTACCACCAATGACTATTTTACAGTTTGGGCACCCAAATGAGACTAGCACTTTATCCTTTAAAGGGGTGGTAACATACAAGTACTATATCCAGCGGTTTCAATTCAATTCCAACCAATTTAGCAAATTGCATGGACACGAAAGAACGCGATGCTCCGGGGGGTCAAACGAGGCATAAGCAGCATATCCACATAAAGAAATCTTACCGGTGACTACGCCAAGCGCATCTTCCACCTCCTTGCGTGCCACAAAGATACACCCGTCCTGAGCCGGCGGCCTATTCAGATTGGCCGGTGGAGTAGTTCCAACTTGCAGTCCGGGTTGGGGTTGCGACGGTTGGAATTGGGGTCTCGTAATCTGTTGTCCGCATTCTCTCACACGATGGCCCATGTGGCCACACTTGAAGCACGCTCCCGTCCGACTTGGGCAAGGTCCATTTCCATGCTTCCGTCTGCATCGACGACAACTTGGGTTATTCGATAAGCGGGTTTCCCAATACCCTTATTAACTGGAGGGACAAACCTTCCGTTATTCATCATCGGCCTCTTGCCAAAGTTCCGATTACCCCCGATAGGGTTGAACCGCGATCCGGAAGCGGCAGCCATTTCTTTCATATCTCTTTCGATTATCCGACCCCTTTGATACAGATCCATCATATGTTCTTATGTCCGGGGCTATCATTTGGCTACGAAGATCTGGTCTCACTCCGCCTCGGAACCTTCAAGATTTGTCTATGGGATTCTCAACCATCCGAGGTGCATGCCTTGACAATCTTGCAAACTCGGCTTCATATTGGTCGATTGTCGGTTGGTTTTGGCGAAGTCGTTGAAATTCCATTAGTTTTTGTTCTTGAGCAGTCTCGAGAAGTACTTCCCATTAAATGCCTCGCTAAAGGCGGTCTAGTTCGGGACTACTCCCTCGGGAAAGGCCATCCCTCGGGTGGCCTTCCACTAATCATTGGCAATGTCCTGCGGTTGGTACACCGCCAGGGTTACCTTTTCCTCCTTAGTACACCCTAAGGTTTCAAATGCCTTTTCGAAGCCTTCAATCTAGCGAGGTGTGGCCTCCGGGTCACCTTTTCCATCAAATTTTGCTGGTTTTAACTTTACGAATTGCTCCAAAGAATCGCCCATCATCCGGTTAGCATTCCCGGTCCATGGACGTTTTCATTTCTAATGCCATTTCCATTGGCCGCAGCAGCAGCGGCTTCAGCGGCTTGGGTAATTGTAGCAGCCCATTCCCGAACCCGCTTGCCCATCAGGTTTCCGATTTCTTCCAAGGCTCTCAAGATCCCATCTACTCTTGGGTCCTCTACATCCGTCTTGTTGAGCTAGAAGCTCCATTGGTATTCCTACCTCGACGACTCATCCTCGCTAAACACTCAAGTACTTGAACACTATAATTCCATTCAGGAATTAGATACCTAAACCATCTACTTAGTCCAACAGTTCAAGGGTACTTACCCCAATCAGCAATCACAACCAGCAACGCGTCACAAAGCATGCAACCAAGAATTTCACATCAAGAGTTCAAGTCCATACCTCAAGTCCGGACGCATCTCGCAACTTAGCATAATCGCAACAGGCCATTTATCACCTCAAATGCATGTCACAAAAAAAACACCCGATGCCTAGTACGAAGCTTTAAGACCTTTTTACCACTCACGATGACTCAAGTCAAAGTGCCAATCACACGCGCCACTTCGGATGCATGCAATGTGTGCCTAATTCTAGCGAGTTCCTAAAGTCTCGCTAATTAGCCATTCCGCAGTCCTCACTCCTTATTACCCGTGTCTCAACCAACGTGGATCGAGCCGACCTTGCTCTAATACCACTTCAATGGGGATGTCACACCCCTCATCCTTGCGAGCTCGTGAACATCCCTCGGTCCGTAATTCACTCGCGAATAATCCTAGGAACACTTGATGAACGATGAATACGTGAGATGTAATGCACATGTGGAAGAAAATGAATAATAAACCCGTACAATAAAATAAGGGGACTCGAAGGCATAAACAACCACACAAACTTAGTCTAGCATAACATAATACTTAGTTTTCACACATAGATATAGAACACGGTTACAACAGTGGGTTCGGACTAAGGCGATACATGGCATCAATAGAAGATGACATCTAACCTAGGTCAAACTCCCTCCATATATAAAAGGGTACTAAAAGGTAGGTATCCAAACTACATCTAAGGGTTGGACTCATCATCGGTGGTGTCGTCAACAGGGGGAGCGCACACAGGGCAAAAGCTCAACTCATGAAAATTCTCATCCTCTTCAACCTCCGACTCATCGACCTCCTCAGCTCGACTCCTCGAGATCTTTAGGCTCGGCTCCTCCATCTCCACGGGCTCTATCTCGGCATCTAACTCGTGATCCAGCTCGTCAACGTTCATAGGGTCCTCTACGACGGCTCCCAACTCCTCACTCCTCCATCCATGCCGGGATGTCCGGCCACGGAATCTCCGGTACAGTATCGGTTCGGTTATAGGCTCCACTTCGCAGCTCCTACGACGGGGCGTCGGGTCTCATGGGCCCGGTAGCCTCGAGTACAACGTCAGGAATGACCTCATCCCTAAGGGGTCCAAAATAAGTGGCTCCATCTCTATATGTCCACGACACAAAGGTAAAGAGTTTCCAATGCTCACCTCCATCATCCACCCATAAAGTGCTCGCCGCCAAAAGTACGTTTGATCCGGTTCTACTGGTACTCGGTAATGATAGGCTCAAACTCCTACGGGAGCCCAAAAATCCTCGACATCGTAATGGGTCAAGGTCTAAGGTGTGGAAAAAAATGAATCCCATGACGAGGGAGATTTACATCTCAATGAATCAAACCTAACCCTAACCTAATCCATTAGTACCTCCGAACAATTCTAATAGCATCAATCAAGATATTGCAACCTATGTGATGAACAAGGAAAATAATCATGACAAATACAATAACGGAGCATGGCATGGCACTTAAGCGTTTTAACTTCAATTCAAGTCAAACCCAATTCATAATTAAGGCAAAGCTTCGTACTAAGGCACATAAGCACACAAACTTGGCCATTACAATTTCCTTTCTTTCAATTGTCTCGATTTCATATATATATATAATACAGCGAGATGATTAGGTCAAATATCGACTCTCGACCCTCCAGCTCCTTCGAGATGATTCGATCGATATAAGACTCTCGCGTCCGGACCTCGAGATGATTCGGTCAATGTAGTGACTCTCGACACTCCAACTCCTCGAGATGATTCGATAGACTACAAGACTCTCGAGCCGCAAGACCTCGTCGGGTCAATCGGGATCAAACACTGCGACGCAATGCATTGGCCATTTAATTAGGGTATTTTTCTCAAGGCATCACTCTCCGAACAATCACACATGTTCAGTCCTTTAGCCCATTAATCCAGTCAATACAACGCATCATGTAACATACATGGGACGATTACACATATCCCCGGCCAAGAATATCAAGTACGACTAGTACAAGTCAATTAGCCCATGTTTCCTTGTAATAACTGAATATTAAGAATAACAACAACAAAAAAACCATTTAATCACCTTTTTCCTTTAATGGTCAAGCACTCACAATTCACTCGCCAAACTACCGCTTGATTCACAATCACCAACTCGTGACCGCACACAACTAATACACACTCAAGTTGATTGGTTTATTTAGCCTCATTACGAATCAAGCAAGACATCCCCCAAAATCAGATTTTTGGCACCATCAACTCCTCCATAAAACAGCCCACCATCTCTAATTAATCCAACCCTAAATGAACCTTAGTAACCTAACGTACTAGGGCAAGGTTAGGAACAACTCACCGAAGCTCGAGCTAGCCAAAAATCAATCCAAGGAGGGCAGCAAGGCTTGCGGTTTCACTTGGTCCGGCAATGGGCAGATTCTGTTCTAGTGAGAGTACAACGGAATCGGTCAACAAAACTCACTAAATTT
The DNA here is from genome assembly GCA_021437795.1 of Rhodamnia rubescens. Classification (NCBI taxonomy): domain Eukaryota; kingdom Viridiplantae; phylum Streptophyta; class Magnoliopsida; order Myrtales; family Myrtaceae; genus Rhodamnia; species Rhodamnia rubescens. Next base: position 12,431,115 of record JAILYA010000002.1, on the reverse strand, counting down.
CATCCTCAACCTTAAATACATGTTGCCTCATGTCTAAACCAAGTTCAAGGAGTGCCTTACCAAAGAATGAAGGCAAGGCAAGCCCCCAAACGACCTAAAAATCTCCTCGGGTTCGGACTAGATCTAGGCAGCGACCTTCGTTGCTTAAAAAGGCTCTACGGGACAAACGGCTGGGTGGATTTAGACGTGTAATATGTGATTGGAACGGTAAGAGAGTGATCTTTCCATTGAGTAATGGTTCACTAGATTTGGACAACGGTCGACGGAGATATGGCCGAAACAACGGGCGGCAACGGGGCTGGTCCGACAGGCAGCTAGGGGAAAAAGAGAAGTGAGGGAGAGAGAGATCTTCTCGGCCAAAGGAGGGGGAATGAAGTGTTCCAAGGTCTTCTTCTAGTTAAGAGGGTGTGTGAAAAGTGGGAGTTGGTATTGAGATTTTCATGACATGTGATAGGCTTAATTGAATGAAGGACACTTGGGAATGACTAGTTGATGTTAATAGTGAAAGTGGTTGGAGGGGTTTCATGTCTTGATCAACTCTTGTCATCTTTGTCTCTTACCCATAAAATCTCAAGCATGAATGACCATTAAATGACATGAATAGTAAGAGTGGTAGAGAGTTGTCCTTGTTGTACTTTGATGGACAACTTGAAGGACAACTAGATTGCCTAAGAAAGACAAGGTTGAATGACAAGGGGATTGACTTGTAAGAGGAAATCTAATCTTTTCATCTTATCCAAAAAGTCAAGAGCACATGGGGAAACGATCTTCCTCATTCTCGGCCAATAGGGGTTAGGGGTAAAATCATCGTTTCGCAATTCCGATCGAACTCGCTTGTTTCCAAACTTTTCGGAATGATCCCTAGTCTAGTTTACCTCGATGAGACGACATCCAATTTATTGTACGTTGGAACCCCGAACTCTCGACGACCGATCCCGAAGTCAAATTAATGCTCGAACTCAGTCAATTTCCGATTTCAATGCATCTCAAACTAATGGGTGGCTTTTTGGGAGTAACGCTTATCGACCCGTGAAAATGTCACGTTTAAAAGTTACTCAATCAGTGGCGACCTTGGTTGTCATGTAATTGCAAAGGTCAATTGCTAGCTCAAAAGGGCGCGATCTTCAGGAATTGGTTTAGGTTAAATTCGCAAATTATACAATGGTTGTACGGAGTCACCCGTGTACCAATCGTATAACGCTAGCAAACCGTTCTAAGACCAATTTCAGATCGGCCTATAATGGTTCAAGATATTCCCTTTGTAATCCTTATGGTCAAAGTACCATCCACAATCGAGTTCTTTAGTCTACGTACTTAAATCCCAGTTAGCATTTCCCCTTCGATTGGTTAACTTAGAATAATCAGATCCGAGCGAGATTTGGTTGAAATACATCGATAGATACTTCTTTCATTTATAAGCTTTGAAATGGGGTCGAAATTCAGAATGTGTCGTTATGTCTTCTAGCCTCGGTTCCTCCTTTGTAGGATCAACTACTATAGCTAAATAAGCTTCGCATCCTTCATCTAATAGCTAAGTCACTTCAAGTGACGAGATGAAAGGGGCCGAGGTCCCTCCTCGACTCCCTACAGATTCAAATCTAGGGTGACCGATTGGACGGAACTCGATCACCTCGCTACCGCAATCCATAACAGCTCTATGCTTACCCAACCAATCCATCCTAATTATGACGTCAAAATCAAACATGTGCAGGACAACCAAGTCAATCAATTCTTCCCTACCACCAATAACTATTTTACAGTTCGGGCGCCCAAATGAGACTAGCACTTTATCCTTTTAAAGCGATGGTAACATGCAATACTATATCCAACAGCTTTCAATTCAATTCCAGCCAATTTAGCAAATTACATAGACATGAAAGAATGCGACGCTCCGGGGGTCAAACAAGGCATAAGCAGCATATCCACATAAAGAAATCTTACTTGTGACTACTCCAGGTGCATCCTTCGCCTCCTTGCGTGCCACAGCATACACTCGTCCTTGAGATAGCGGCCTATTCAAACCGGCCGGTGGAGAAGCTCCAACTTGCATTCCGAGTTGGGGTCGCAGCGGTGGGAGTTGGGGTCCCGTAATCTGTTGTCCACATTCCCTCGTACGATGTCCCATTTGGCCACATTTGAAGCGTGCTCCCGTCCGACTTGGGCAAGGTTCATTTCCGTGCTTCCATCCGCATTAACGATAGCTTGGGTTATTTTGATAGGCGGGTTTCGCAATACCCTTCTCAACCGGAGGGATAAACCTCTTATTATTCATCGTCGGCCTCCCCGTCAAAGTTTCGATTGCGATCCCCGATAGGGCAACCTTTTCTTTTATATCTCTTTCGATCATATCACCCCTTTGGTATAGCCCATCATAGGTCCTTATGTCCAGGGCTATCATCCGGCTACAAAGATCCGGTCTCATTCTATTTCGAAACCTTCGAGCTTTGTCTATGGGATTCTCAACCATCCGGGTGCATACTTTGACAATCTTGCTAACTCAACTTCGTATTGGTCACTTGTGAGTTGGTTCCGACGAAGTCGCTGAAATTCCATTAGTTTCTTTTCTTGAGCGATCTCTCGAAGTACTTCCCATTAAATGCCTCACTAAAGGCGGTCCAGTTTGGAACTACTCCTTTGGGAAAGACTATCCCTCGGGTGGCCTTAAACCAATCATTGGCAATGTCCTGCAGTTGGTACACCTTCGGGGTTACCTTTTCCCCTATGTACACCATAAGGCTTCAAATGCCTTTTCTAAGTCCTCAATCCAAATGAGGTGTGGTCTCTAGGTCACCTTTTCCATCAAACTTTGCTAGTTTCAACTTCAGGGATTGCTCCAAAGCAACTAACCCATCATCCGATTAGCATTTCCAAGTCCACGGCCATTACCATTTCTATTGCCATTTCCATTGGCCGCAACAGCGGCAACCTCAGCGGCTTGGGCAATAGTGGCGGCTCGTTCCCGAGCCTACCTGCCCATCAAATTTTCGATTTCTTCCAAGCTCTCAAGATCCCATCTACCTTGGGTCCTCTACAATCCGTGCTCTCGAGCTAGAAGCTCCATTGGTATTCCTACCTCGACGACTCATCCTCGCTAGACACTTACAATACCCGAACCACTATAATTCCATTCGGAAATTAGAGACCTAAACCATCTACTTAGTCTAGCAATCACAACCAGCAGTGTATCATAGAGCATGCAACCAAGAATCACATCAAGAGTTTATGTCCATACCTCGAGTCCGGACGCATCCGTAACTTAGCATAATCGCAACATGCCATTTATCACATCAAATGCACATCAGTCAAATAGCACTCAATGCGTAATACGAAGCTTTAAGACCTTTTTACCACTCACGGTGACTCGAGTCAAAAGTGCCAATCACAAGTGCCACTTTAGATGCCATGCAATACGTGCCTAATTCTAGCGAGTTCCTAAAGTCTCGCTACTTAACCATTCTAGAGTCCTCACTCCTTATTACTCCAGGTCTCAACCAACATAGATCGAGCTGACCTTGCTCGATACAACTTCAACGGGAATGTCACGCCCGTGTCCTTGCGAACATCCCTTGGGTCACCATTTTAATCTCGAATAAATCCCAAGAACAATTGACGAACAATAAGTACGCGAGATGTAATAATCATGCGGAAGATGATAAATAATAAACCCCATACAATAAGATAAGAGGACTTAGAAGGCCTAAACAACCACACACACTTAATCATCACATAGCATAATACTTAGTTTTACGCATAGGTATAAAAACACAAAATACATCGGTGGGTCCAGACTAAGGCGATACATGACATCAAAAGAAGACGACAACTATCCCAAGTCAAACTCCCTCGTATCTAAGAGGGTACCAAAAGGTGGATGTCCAAACTACACCTAAGGGTCGGACTCGTCATCGCAGTATCGTCGGAAGGGGGAGCGCACATAGAGCAAACGCTCATCTCATGACAATCCTCAACCTCTTTGGTATCCGACTCATCGAGATCCTCGGGCTCGGGTCCTCGACCTCTACGGGCTCTACCTAGACCTCGACTCATGGGACTGCTCATCGGCATCCATAGGGTCCTCTATAGTGGTTCCCGACTCCTCAAGTCCTCCGTCCACGTCGGGATGTCCGACTCGCAGCAATCTCTAGTCCGGGTATCGGCTCAGCTACGGGCTCTGCCCCCATAGCTTCCATAGCGGGGGCATTGGGTCCCATGGGTCCGACGGCCTTGAGTACTTCATCAAGAATGACCTTTTCCCTAAGGGGTCCAAAATATATGGCCCCGTCTCTATAAGTCCACGACACAAAGGTAAAGGGCTTTCAATGCTCGCCTCCGTCATCCACCCGTAAAGTACTCGCTCTCCGATAGTACATTTGATCCGATCCTACTAAGTACTCGGTAATGACAGGCTCAAACTCCTTCGGGAGCCCAAAAACCTTCGTCATCTTAATAGGTCAAGGTTTAGGGTCTGGGGAAAAAAAAAGGATCCCGCGAGGGGGTGAGATTTACATCACAATGAATCGAATCCAACCCTAACCTAGTTCATTTGTAGTTCCGGACAATTCTAATCACGCCAAGCAAGGTAATGCAACACAAGTGATGAACAAGGCAATTATCATGGCAAATACAATAACGAAGCATGGCATGGTACTCAAGCTTTTTAACTTCAATTCAAGTCAAGCACAATTCATAATTAAGGCAAAGCTTCGTACTAAGGCATAAAAGTTAACAATTTGGCCATTACAAGCCCATTCGTTCAATTCTCTTGATTTCACATATTAAAGCGAGATGATTCGATCAAATATCGAATCTTGACCCTCCAGCTCCTTCAAGATGATTCGATCGATATAAGACTTTCGCGTCTAGATCTCGAGATGATTCGGTTGACTACAAGACTCTCGAGCAGCAAGACCTTGTCGGTCAATCGGGATCAAACGCCCATGGCGCAATGCATTTGCCATTTAATTATGTTTTCCCCTTAATCACTAACCAAAACAACCGTCCGATTCACAATTACTGATTCGCACCGCACACAACTAGTACACATTTAAGTCGATTGGCATTGTTTAACTTCATTACAAAACAAGCAAGACATTTTTGGTTCATAGAAGTTCATGGTGCTATAAATGCCAATTTTCGCCATAACTATTTTTAATCCAAAATCAAACATTACAAACTCAAGCTCCAATCGAGGCAAGCCTACACATATTAAGCATCAACTCGGCCTTAGCATATCACGTATAACGAACCACATTTCATCACGTAAGGACCATTTAACCAATACGCAAACTCGAGCACAAGTTCATCATTTCCATCCCCCAAAAATCAAATTTTTGACACCATCAAATCCTTCATAAAAACAGCCCACAATCTCTAGTTAACCCAACCCTAAACGAACCTTAACAACTTACCGAAGCTTGAGCTAGCCAAAATAAGTCCAAAGAGGGCAGTAAGGCTTGCGGTTCGACTTGATTTGGTGATGGGCAAATTCGGTTCTAGGGAGAGCACGCCGAATTTTGTTAACAAAACCACTAAAATTCATCTTCAACCTTAAGTACATGTTGGCCCATGTCTAAATTAGGTTCAAGGAGTGTCTTACCATAAAATGAAGCCAAGACAAGCCCCCAAACAGCGTAAGAGCTCCTCGGGTTCAGATTAGATCCGGGCAGTAACCTTTGTTTCTTAAAGAGGCTCTACAGGACAAATGGCTGGGCAGATTGGGGCGTGTAATATATCATTGGAACGGTAAGAGAGAGAACTTTCCAATGAGTGGTGGGTCGCCGAAATCGGACAGCAAATGATGGAGATATGGTCGAAACAATGGGCGACGACGGGACTGGTTCGACGGGCAGCGAGAGGGAAAAAGAAACAAGGGAGAGAGAGATCTTGGTCGGCCAAAGGAAGGAAAATGGAGGGGAAGAGTGAAGTGTTCCAAGGCCTTCTTCATATCAAGAGAGTGTGGAAAAGAGTGAGTGGGAGTTGGTATTGTCATTTTATGACATGTGATGGACTTGATTGAATGAAAGACACTTGAAATAGCTAGTTGATATGAATAGTGATAGTGGTTGAAGGGGTCCAATCTTAGTCAACTCTTGTTATCTTTTGTCTCTTGCTCATAAAATCTCAAGCTGGTGTGACCATTGAATGACATGAATAGTAAGAATGGGTGGTAGTTGTTCTTGTTGTACTTTGATGGACAAGTTGATGGACAACTAGATTGCATTGGGAAAGACAAAGTTGAATGATAAGGAAGTTGACTTGTAAAAGGAAATCTAGTCTTGTCATCTTTTCCAAAAGTCAAGAGTACATGGGGAAATGATCTTCCACTTTTTTCGGCCATTAGGAGGTAGGGGTAAAATCGTCATTTTACACTTCGAGTTAAATTTACATCCCTCCAGATTCTTCGAAATGACCCCTAGTCTAATTCACCCCAATGAGACGATGTCCAATTTATTTTACGTTGGGCCTTCAGCCCAACCCTCCAACGTTGTGAATTAAATCTCAACTGTTTGTCTTCTTTTGGGCTTTGATGAGACGACGTCCAAGATGTATTAATTGGAAACCTCGAATCTCAATCCTCGAACCCAAATCTAACTCATTCCCGAATCCCTTCGATTTTGATTCCAATTTATCTCGAACTAACGGGCGGCTTATTAGGTAGGCACATGTATCGACCACGTGATTCTTGTCACGTTTCGAAACACTCAAGATCCGGCGACCTCGACTATCACGCAGTTGCAAGGGTCCGTCGCTAGTTCCGGTGGCCTCGATCATCATAGTTCGAATTAAGGAAAATTTGGTAAATCATATATTGGAGAGCGGAATCACCCGCGACCCATTGATATAACGCTAGCCATGTATTCCTTAATCGTTCTTAGAACGGTCCTTAACGGCCCAAAACGTTCCCTCGACAATCTCTATGGTCTAAACCCCGGTTCTTATTTGAGTTTCCTAGGTCTACGTTGCACTTTCCTTGGTAGCCTTTCCCTTTTGGTCGGTTAACCCATGAGTGATCGGTTCAGGGCGAAATTTAACTAAAATACATCATCGGACATTCATTCATTCTTAAGTTCCGAATCGGGTCGAAATTCGGGATGTCACAGATTTCAAAGTCCAATTAATGCTCGAACTCGATCAATTTTCGATTTCAGTGCGTCGCAAACTAAAATGCGATTTTTTTTGGGAGTAACGCTTAGCGACCCGTGAAAATGTCACGTTTAAGAGTTATTCGATTCGTGGCGACCCTGGTTGTCATGTAATTGCGAGGGTCAATCGCTATCTCCAAAGGATGCTATCGTCGGGAATTGGTTCAAGTTAAATTTGCAAATTATACAATGGTCGTACGGAATCACCAAGGTACCAATCGCAAAACGTCAGCAAACCATTCTAAGACCAATTTCAGATCGGCTGTAATGGTTCAAGATATTCCCTTGGCAATCCTTATGGTCAAAGTACTATCCACAATCGGGTTCTTTGGTCCACGTACATAATCCCAATTAACCTTTCCCCTTTGGTTAGTTAACTCAAAGTGATCATATCCGAGCGAAATTTAGCTGAAATACATCAATAGATACTTCTTTCATTTATAAACTTCGAAATAAGGTTGGAATTCAACATGTCACACTTACGCTCTTGAAAACTCCTTTCGTATTTATACATCCATTCGAACCGTGTATCCCTCTTCGTCAACATTGTCATAAGGGCAGTTATCGAGGAGAACTTTTCCATGAAGGGTCCGTAATAACCTCGCTAATCCCAAAAAACTTCAAACCTCGGTAATTGATGTCGATCTTGGCCAATTCGTAATCGCTTCGATCTTCGAGGGGTCTACCGAGATTCCATTCCTAGAGATCACATGTCCAAGAAAAGCTTCCTTATTGAGCCAAAACTCACACGTATTGTGACATCCCGAATTTCGTCCTACTTTCGAAGCCGTGAATGAATGAAATATCTCTTGATGCATTTAAGTTAAATCTCACTCAGATTTAATCATTCTTGAGAAGACTAACTAATAGGGAATGGTTAACTAGGAAAATCAAGTACGTAGACCTAAGAACTTGATCCTAGATTGACTCCTTGGCCATAAGGATTGTCGAGAGAATATTTTAGACCATTATAGGCCGATCCTAGAGCGGTTAAAGGACGATTTGTTGATACCCTACAATTGGATCACAGGTGATTCCGTTTGACCATGGATGGGTTCCGAACATTCCCAAATCATTTTCTAACGATCGTGTCCATCGAGACTAGTGATTGACCCTCGCAATTACATGACAACCAAGGTTGCCATGGCTTGAGTAACTCTTAAACGTGATGATAACCACGGGCCGATATGCGTAACTCCTAAAAGCCGCCCGTTAGTTTGAGATATACTGAAGTTGCAATTAATCGATATTGACCTTGAATTGGACTTCAAAATTGCATTGTCGGACTTTCAAGGATTCCAATAACACTGTTGTGGACGGCGTCTCATCCAGAGCATGTGTATTTCGAGGTTCGCCCCAAATTTCTTAGAAAAAGTGAAATCTGGACTAGAAATGGAAAATGACCCTTTTACCGGTAGGAAATACCCATATCTTTAATTTGCTCAAAGGGCATTTCGATCATTTACACCCACCAATGGATGAAATTATTGGTGGACAAGGTGTCCACTTGTGCATCAAATTACCAAAGCGCCCTTCTTGTGTTTTAAGAGATAATGGTGTGAATTATTGGTGGGCCCCATAAGTCCTTATCTCATCATTCAAGACCAATAATTCTAGTGAAAATATCTTCCCCCAAAATATCCTAACTTACCTTATCCTCTCATTCTCTTCATCTTCTTCATTTAGGCTAGAATTTTCTCTCAATTCTCTCTCTCACTCACCCGACCGAACCACCACCAAGCATCGCCACCACCACCGAGCCGCCATCTAGCCACCACGAACCACCACCGGAGCACCAGTCTCCGCCGTTGAACCGCTTGTTGCCGCGAGGCCGCTGAGGAACCAAATGCCGCCGAGGAGCCACCGCCACCCCTTGAACTCGGATTTTCCAATATTTTGACCTTAGGTTTTAGCTAGAATTCAAGGGAAGCAAGTTTTTAAACCTTGATTAGGTTGCTAGGTTGCTAGGTTGCTAATGGTGTTAGATTGGAGTTTTGGTTGGAAATTTGCTTCGTTTATTTCGTTGGTGCTTTGGCCGAAAATTTGAGGCAAAAATGGATCGTGTGGTCTTGATTTCATGAGTTCATCAAGTGTTTGATCGTGTGGCTGTGATTGATCGTTGCTTTATGATGATTGAATCATGTGGTTTCGATTAATCATCGCTTTAATGTGATTGAATAGTGTGGTTTCGATTAATCGTTGCTTTAATGTGATTGAATCGTGTGATCTCAATTGATTGTTGCTTTATGATGATTTATTCTTGTGGTCCCGATTGGTTGGTTGCTTTAGTGTGATTTAATCAGGTGGTCCCGATTGATCGTTGCTTTAGTATGAGTTAATCGTGTGGTCTAGATCAAATATTGCTTCGGTATGATTAAATCATGTAGTCTCGATTGAGTGATTGGGAAGTTTGGAAAGATTGTGTGGTTCCGATCTGTTAATTGAGGAGATTAGGAAGATCGTGTGGTTCCGATCTGTTAATTGAGGAGATTAGGAAGATCGTATGGTTCCGATCGCTTAATCGGGAAAGTATAGTTGGATCCGTTAATCGAGAAGTTTACCAAGATCGTGGGGTTTAGATTAGTTGTTCGGAAGGTTTGATGTGATCGTGTAGTTTCGATCGAGTCTTTGAGCGAATAATATTAATATATAATTTTTTCTAAGGAGATTCAAGGATAATTGTGGAAGTTATACCCTCAAGCGTTATTACACGGGGTCGATGTGTATACGAGACTATGTTTTACCATGATGCATTATTACGCAGGGTTTTGTATTCATCCCGAGGGCGTTAAACAAGGGTTACATTGACCTGATGCGTTATTACGCAGTGCGGAGTACTATGACGGCTTGAGGCGTTGTTACGCGGTCCGTCCTTATATTATAGCTTAATGCGTGTTATGCGGGCTTTTGATTAACTTAGCCTTATTAAAGGTGTGGTGCGTTAAAGGAGTGAGATGCATTTATTTCTTGCATTTTATCATGTACGTTTGGATGAGTTGATAATTGTTTTAGAACTGTTCACCTAGGATGTAATCAAGGCACTAGGGCCCTAACTTAGGTTTAGGAACTTTCTTGCTGAGATTTATTCTCACCCCGTCGTGGGTTAATATTTTCAGACCCTCCACCTCCATCATGAATGATCGACCACAATGGTTTGGGATACCCATAGACATGGAAACCGTGATTACCGAGTATTCCGTGGGAGAGGATAAGGTTTATTTTAGGCATGTCACTACCATCCGGGTAGATTTGGGAGGTGACTTTTGGAAGCCCCACACCTATATGGCGTAAACGTATAGGCATGGGGATCTTTCGACGGACCACTTAGAGGTTTCGACATCCCTAATGATGGAGTCGGGGAATGGGACCCCACTCAAGCTGCCCCACCTGATGGCGTGGTGACGAGTCTTGATACCGATCCGGAAGATTCGGAGTCGATCTAGAGATTTTGGAGCCTAGTGAACACGTGGACATAGTTGACCCGACCGATGCGGAGATGCCTTCGAAACCGACGATGAGGGGACATTAGGGACTTCTTCGGAGGACAGCGAAGATGGGGCTTAGGATAGTCGCCCTTTTAAGTTTTTTGGGAACACCCTCCCGGGATAGGAGCTAGGCTTCGAGCACTTTATCTTTTTGTTATAGGTGCTCTTAGGCTTGTACATTGGCCTCTGAAGCCTAAAGTTTGGATGTTGTAAAGGATATGTGAATATGTATATAAGCTTTATTTTACTGTTCCAATGCAGCGTATGCTATTTGTTTTCGCTTCCGCATATGCTTATCATACTCGTTTTGTGACATTCTGAATTCCGACCCCATTTCGAAGCTTATGAATAAAATGAGCATCGATGTATTTCAATAAACTCACTCAGAATTGATCACTCTAGAGACGACCGACCAAAAGGGAATGGCTAAATAGGATAGTACGCGGACTAAAGAACTCGGCCGCAGACTAATATCCCGATCATAAGGATCGCCGAGGGTACATTCTAGGCCATGCATGTTGATCTAAGATTAGTATTAGAACAATCTGCTAGCATCGTACGAGTGGGCCGCGGGTGATTCCGCTAGACCAAAGCATGATTTGCGGATGACCCCGAACCGATTCCTAACGATTGCGTCCCCGCCAGGATCGCGGTTTCACTCGCGATTACATGACAACCAGGATCGCCGTGGTTCGAATAATTCTTAAATGTGTCAAAATCACGGGTCGATACACGTAACTTCGAGAGCCGCCCGTCGATCCGAGATGCATTGAAACTGCGATCGGCTAATTTTTAGCGCGACGTGGACTTCGAAATCGGCGGCCGGGTAATTCGAATTCCAATGCAAATAAATTGGACATCGCCTCACCAGAGTTAATAAGGATTTTATATCGCTAGTATGAGTCGGAAAAAGTGGAAATCAAACTACGAAACAAGAAGTATGCTCCGGTCCCGAATTTCGTTCAGTATCTTGAGAAACCGCGAAGTAAATTCGGTCACTTCACCTGTCCCCACTACTTCAACCGAAATTATCAAGATTTGGATAGAGAAGAAGTGCTCTTGATTGCCCAAGTTTCAAGACTCATAAAGACCCCATTTTCCCCAAAAACTTCCACTATTCATGTCGTTTAACCACCCCATCATCTTGTCACTCTTGATGAATGGCTAATCACTAAATCTCACCCTCTCCCCTCTCATGGGTTGAAGCAACCTCACCCCTCTCATTCCCTCACTTTCATTTTTCATTCTCACCCAAACTCACTCTCTCATCTCTTTCTCTCTCTCGGCCCCATCCCGCCGGCGTGAAGAAGCCACAGCCACCTCTTCGTCCCCTATTGGCCGTGAGTCTCCAGTGAGCAGCCGTCGTCCCTCTCTTTCTAGGGCGCCGGTACAGCAGAGTTTGAAGAGTTGTTCACCGGTTTTGTGGGTTGTTCATAGCTCATCTTTGTGGTAGGATACCTTCTAAGCGTAGTCTAAGTTTTGTGAAACCTTGGCTTATGGATTCATTACTGAATGGTTGAATTTGTTGGAAAAATCGAATCAGCCCCCTTTGAGTTCAATTCTGGTCACGCGAGGTCGCCACTCATCCGCCGGGTTTTCTTTGCCAAAAAGGACTTGTAAGTGGCTCTAATCCTTCCTTAGGCTTATGGGATACTAAGGGGCTTGTTAGGTTATGTTTTAGAGCAATAAGTGGGCTGTTTGGGCGTAAAATGTGGGGACCAGTTCTGGAAATGAATGGGCTGTTGTGATCCGAAATTTAATATGGGGAAATGAGCATGTTTGGGGCTAGTTCGGGCATGTAGTGATGGCCTAAAATGGTGAAGACCGAAGGTTGCATGATGAGTTGAAGTTAGGTACCATTTAGGCGTGATTGGGTACTAAAATGTGCAATATGCTTGCTTAAGGTTTGATGCCCTCTTGTGTTACGAAATTGTGAAATTTTCTGAGTTGGGAACATAATGTGTTCGGCCATGTGTGTGATATGTGTTGGAATTGGTGCCGGATCGAGTGTAAATTCGGTTGGAATCGAAATGGGGCTCTACGTAGTTTAGCCGAGCCGAGTAGAAATTAGTGCATTAAGAGTGTGTCATAGTACTTTAAATTGATATGCGAACTCTGAATATGTCAATGTGGGAATCGGCTAAATTGTGATGCGCGGAACCATGTGTTAGGTAGCGTGATCAAATTGTTGTGAATTGAGCTTATCTGTTATACTTGATCATGAAGTTTATTAATGAAAATCTCTAGATGTGGAATCATAAGTATTGATACCCTAATGCGTTAGATGCGGGGTTTATAGTCGATTGTATATTACTATGACATATCCCGCATGCACTCACACCCCGATGCGTTAAACGCGGGGTCGGTGCCCGTCCTAATTCGTTAAACGTGGGACCGACCCGATGCGTTATTACGCGGGTATATGAATTGAGCTCATAACTATGTATAGTTATTAAGCTCGATGCATTATTACGCAGGCCGAATACCGAGAATCCGTTATTAAGCCCCGATAAGTGTTTACGCGGGCCAGTTATTGAAAGTGTGTGCTATAGGCCCGAGGCGTTGGGACGCGAGCTTGAGAATTGACTGTTTGAAATTGATGCTACGTATGATCGATTAGTGATAGAGCCCAAGTCGAAAGCTCAATAGTAATCGTGACCCGATCGTTGCTTTAGGGATTTATGTTGTGCTAGTTTGAGCTAGTCATATGTATAGAAAAATTTATATGTGATTGTCTAGTTGATTGTGGTAGTTAGTTTGCTCGGAGGTACCATACCTTAGGGTCGGCTTAGATCCACCTTATCGGGATGTAATCTCACCCCTCTATGGCACCCACTTTTCAAACCACCGACCCTAAAGATGCCGCCGCCATTTTTTTGGATACCGAGACGGATCAATCGCATAGTGACGAAATATGTGATAGGCGATGGTAGGGTGTACTATAGGAACTATACCACCGTATGGATAGACATAGGAGGTGGAGCTTGGGAGGAGCATACCTTTTTGGCCCGGACTCGGGGAGCTGAAGCAAGGAGGGGCGGACCTCTCCAAATATATGGCGTGCCCTACGACGAGGACGAACAAGGAGACCCCATGGAGTTGGACCCTAGCGAGTGCTTGCCCTAGGGTGGAGAAGTCGTAGACCCGGACGTCGATCCGATGGAGGCAGAGAGTCTTGGAGAGCCAATGGAGTCTGACCCGAAAGATGTGCCACCACCAGGAGAGGGCGCGAACCGAAGGCTAGAGTAGGGCCACATAACCTTTTTGGTATACCCCGTTGATGGATGTAGTCTAACAGAACGCCTACCCTTAGTTGTCGTATATTTTGTGGAAGCTCTTTTTACCCCCTAGCTACCTATCTCTCCCTCGTGATCCTTATGTATTTCGTTCCTATGCATTGTAAGAATGATCGTCTCTATGTTATAAAATCTCCTTGTCTTCTCAAGTCATTCTGTTCAATATTTTGGATTTGGGTGTTGTATTGCTTTCGCATGAACATATCGCATTACGCTAAGTTTATCGCAGTATCGATCTTGGGAAAGATAAGCATAAGTTCGCCGTGTTGAGGGATGTGGTGCGCTCGAAGGACACGGGGCGTAGCACGGGTACTGGCTCCGGCTCGGCTAAACCACATAGAGCCCCATTTCGATTCCAACCGAATTTACACTCGATCCAGCACCAATTCCAACACATTACAACACATGTCACACACATGGCCGAACACATTATGTTCCCAACTCAGAAAATTTCACAATTTCGCAACACAAGAGGGCGTCAAACCTTAAGCAAGCATATTGCACATTTTAGTACCCAATCACGCCCAAATGGTACCTAACTCGAACTCATCATGCAATCTTCGGTCTTCATCATTTTAGGCCATCACTACATGCCCAAACTAGCCCCAAACATGCTCATTTCCTCTTATTAAATTTCGGATCACAACAGCCCATTCATTTCCAGAACTGGTCGCCACATTTTATGCCCAAACGGCCCACTTATTGCTCTAAAACATAACCTAACAAGCCCCTTAGTATCCCATAAGCCTAAGAAAGGATTAGAGCAACTTACAAGTGCTTTTTGGCTAAGAAAACCCGGCAGATGAGCGGCAACCTCGCGTGACCAAAATTGAACTCAAAGGGGGCTGATTCGATTTTTCCAACAAAATCAACCATTCAGCAATGAATCCAACTTAAGCCAAGCTTTAATCATCAAACCAAGGTTCCACAAAACTTAGACTACGCTTAGAAGGTATCCTACCTCAAAGATGAGCTATGAATTGCCCACAAAAGCGGTGAACAACTCTTGAACCTCTGTTGTACTGGCGCCCGAGAAAGAGAGGGACGGCGGCTGCTCACGGCGACTCACGGCCAAGAGGGGACGAAGAGGTGGCTGTGGCTTCTTCACGCCAGCGGGATGGGGCCAAGAGAGAGAGAGAGAGAGTCAGGCGAGAGAGAAAGAGATGAGAGAGAGAGTTTGGGTGAGAATGAAAAATGAAAGTGAGGGAATGAGAGGGGTGAGGTTGCTTTCAGCCCATGAGAGGGGAGAGGGTGAGATTGAGTGATTAGCCATCCATCAAGAGTAACAAGATGATGGGGTGGTTATATGACATGAATAGTGGAAGTTGGTATGGGATTTTTAGGGGAAATGGGGCTTTTATGAGTCTTGGAACTTGGGCAATCAAGAGCACTTCTTCTCTCTCCAAATCTTGATAATTTCGGCAGACGTAGTGGGGATAGATGAAGTGGTCAAATTTCCTTCGCGGTTTCTCAAGATGCTAAACGAAATTCGGGACCGGAGCGTACTTCTCGTTTCGTAGTTTGATTTCCACTTTTTCCGACTTATACTGGCGATATAAAATGCTTATTAAATCTGGTGAGGTGAAGTCCAATTTATTTGTATTGGAATTCCCAATTACTTGGCCGCCGATTTCAAGTCTACTCCGCGCTAAAAATTAGCCGATCACGGTTTCAGTGCATCACAGATCGACGGGCGGCTCTCAAGAGCTACGTGTATCGACCCGTGATTTTTATCACGTTTAAGAATTATTCGAACCGCGGCGATCCTGGTTGTCATGTAATCGTGAGGGAAACCGACAGTCCTAGCAAAACGCGATCGTCAAGGGAATCAATTTAGGGTCATCCGCAAACCATGCTATGGTCTAGCGGAATCACCCGCGCCCACTCTCATGACGCTAGCAGATTGTTACGATACTAATCTTAGATCGACCCGCATGGCCTAGAATGTACCCTCGGCGATCCTTATGGTCAAGATATTAGTCCGCGGCCCAGTTCTTTAGTCCCCATACTATCCTATTTAGCCATTCTCTTTTGGTCGGTCGTCTCTAAAGAGATCAATTCCGAGTGAGATTACTGAAATACACCGATGCTCGTTTTATTCATAAACTTCGAAATGGAGTCGGAATTCAAAATGTCACAAAACGAGTATAATAAGCATATGCGGAAGCGAATGGATACTTCCCGAGGACCCCGGTGAGGCCGAGAGATCGTGGAGCCGAGGGATGCCGAGGATGACCCCAATGGATACGGATCCGAGCTGGAGTTGGAGTCCGAGGAGTCGAGCCCGAGTATGCTTCACCTGCGCCTGAGTTTACGGATGGTAAGTCCGACCCTTAGGATAGTATGTTGGGTGTTTAGGTAGTAGTCACCCCTTTTGAATTGTATTACCCTCGTCGAACTTTTTGTGTAATGTTATGTCATTGCTTGTATGAATGATTTGGTTCTATGCTATCAAACCCCTTGCCTTCTAAGTCATTATGTTCAATTTTTTTGGATTTGGGTGTTGTATTGCTTCCGCATGTACATATCGCATTACGCTAAGTTTATAGCAAGTATCGTTCATGGGAAAGATAAGCGTAAGTTCGCCAGGTTGGGGGATGTGGTGCGCTCGAAGGACACGGGGTGTGACATCCTAGTTGAATTGGTATCGAGCAAGGTTAGCTCGATCCAGGACAATTGAGGTTTGGAGTAATAAGGAGGGATGTCTTAGAAGCAACTGGGTAGTGAGACCTTAGGAGATCCACTAGAGTTACGCATGAAATGCATGACATATGAATTGGCGCTTGTGATCGGCATTTGGATTGGCATCACCTTTGGTGATTATAAGACTATGGGAGCTTTGTACATGGTATTGATTGTTATGGCTTGGTGTGATGTTTGTTGAATGAGTGGCTGGTTGAATGTCATCTTACTGAGTTGCGGATGCGTCCGGACTTAAGGTAAGAGCCCGAACAGTGGAATATGAACCCCTTGACTGTTTGATTACTTGCCTTGTGAAGTGTTTATCTTGTTGTGGCTGTCACCGTGAGTTGTGACATGGACTTAGTAGGCTAATCGTTAATTTAAGTTTCTAATGCCCGAGTGGGATTATGGGTGGTTCAGGAGTTGTAAGGGTTAACTAGGATGAGCAACAAGCACTAGAGGGACAAGGGGAGCTTCTAGCTCAAGGGCGCCTACGATAGAGGATCCGAGAATTGATGGAGTTTTCGGGGCCTTGGAAGAAATCGGTAACTTGATGGGCGAGCGGGCTCGGGAAAGGGGCTCTGCCGTTGCTCAGGCTGCTGTAGCCACCGCCAACGTAGCAAATGGGAATAATCATGGAGAAGGAAACGGGAATCGCTTGATGAGCCAATTGGTGGAACAATTTCTAAAGCTGAAGCCAGCTCGGTTCGATGGTGTTGGGGATCCCGAGATGGCACCTCGATGGATTGAGAAACCGGAGAAGGCCTTTGAGGTTCTTGGGTGCACTCATGAGGAGAAGGTGACCCTAGCGGCTTACCAATTAGAGGGTACCGTGGATGATTGGTGGAAGGCCACTAGAGGAAGAGTATTTCCCAACGGCGCTGCTCTCACTTGGATTGCCTTTACTGAGGCATTTAACGGGAAGTATTCCATAGAGACCGCTCAGGAGCGGAAGTTGGTAGAATTCCAGCGGCTTCGCCGAGAACCGGTTAACGATCAACCAAGTATGAGGCGGAGTTTGCTAGGTTGTCAAGGTACGCGCCGAGGATGGTAGAGAACCCGATAGACAAGGCGCGAAGGTTTCGAGATGGACTGAGGCCCGACCTTCGTAGTCGATGATCGCACCGAACTTGAGGACCTATGAAGAGATGTACGAGCGAGGGCGAGATGATTGAAAGGGATATGAAGAAAAGGGCTACCGCATCCGGTTCGCGGTTTGCTCCTGTCGGAGACAATCGTCAACTTGGCAAAAGGCCAATGACGGGTAATGACGCTTCATCCCTCCAGTTCAAAAAAACATTGGGAAGCCTATCCATTAGACCAACCGGAATTGTCACTGTGCGGCGAAGGCACGGGAATAGACCTTGCCCGAGCAAAACGGGGGTGTGCTTTAAGTGTGGCCAGTGGGCCATCATATAAGAAACTGCTTAGAATCAAGCTCCGGGACCACGAGTCGCAAGGACAGCGACCCCGGTATGGGATCGCCAGAGGGAGCTGTTCCCGAGAACAACTTCAATAGACCGCCAGCTTAGGGACGAGTGTATCTTGTGGCCCGCAAGGAGGTGGAGAATGCGCCTAGTGTGGTCATGCTGCCTATGCATTGTTTGACCCTGGAGCATTGCACTCATTTGTATCTGCTCGGTTCTTTGCATTGTGCGAAAATGGCATTGAAACGGTTGGATATTGAGTTGCATGTAACTACCCCATTAAAGGATAGAGTATTTATTTCGTTAGGCTGCAAGGACCGTAAGATAGTTGTCGAGGGTAGTAAGGGAAAGATAGACCTGGCCGTGCTAATCATGTTCGACTTTGATATTATAATCGGAATGGATTGGTTGGGTAGGCAAGGGGCCGTTATGGATTGTGGTAGCAGGGCGATAAGGTTCAACAAGACCGATCGCCCTAAATTCGAATTCATAGGGAGTCGAGGAGGCCCCTCGATTCCTTTGATCTCGTCACTTGAGGTGACTAAGTTGTTGAGCGGAGGATGTCATGCCTATTTAGCTACCGTGATGGACCCAACAATCGAGAGACCAAGGCTGGAAGATATAGCGGTGGTGCGCGAATTTCCCGATGTCTTTCCTCAAGAATTATCGGGACTACCGCTAAAAAGAGAGATAGAGTTCATGATCGAGTTAGCCCTAGGAACGGAACAGGATCTCGAAAGTACCGTATCGGATGTCTTTGTCGAAATTGGAAGGAACGAAGGTTCGAGATGCAAGAGCTACGGGACAAGGGCTTCATTCGTCCAAGCGCATCGTCGTGGGGAGCGCTAGTACATTCGTAAGGAAGAAGGACGGGTCTTTGCACTTATGCATTGACTACGAGACAACCGAATCGAGATCACGGTTAAGAATAAGTACCCGTTGCCCGAATAGATGATCCGTTCGATCAACTACAAGGAGCTGCAGTGTTCTCCAAGATAGACTTGAGAACTGGGTAACATCGATTGAGGATAAGGAAGGATAACATACCAAAGACGGCGTTTCGGACAAGGTATGGTCATTACGAATTCACGGTTATGCCGTTTGGATTGACCAATGCTCCAACCGCTTTCATGGACCTAATCCATAGGGTGTTTAAGGGATATTTGGATCAGTTCGTCATCGTCTTCATCGACGACATCCTGGTTTATTCGAAGAGCTCCGAGGAACATGAGCAACATTTGAGCGTGGTTCTACGGACATTAAGAGAGCACTCGCTTTACGCCAAGTTCGGTAAGTGTCACGTCCCGAACCCTACGAGCCGTCGACATCCCACCTGGCCAACAAATAAGTACAGTTCTCCGGGATCCAAAGGCCAACAGATATAACACTTGCGGATGCGAAACAATTCCCCGTACAGAAATTAATTAACATCACGATGACTTGGGACGGTAAAACAACTTATGTACATATACACAATTGTTCAACCTTCAAACCTAGGGCTTCAGAGGCCACTGTACAAACCTGTGACCACTTATAACAAAAGATTACGTGGCCGAAGCCCGCTATGCTTCCAAAAGAAAATACTCTACAAAAGCTCAAGAGGCCAACTACCCTAGGCCTCGTCCTCGCTATCCGGTACGATATCGACTCTCGCCTCCAACTCATCCTCGTCAATCTCGGGTGGCTATTCCGCATCCGATCGCTCTACAACCTCCCCATCTTCTCTTGGTACCATGACCTTGGGGAATATCGAATCTCCCGGGCGGATTATTCATTGCTGATGCGGAGTGTCCGAAAAACAACGAACCCACGATGGGGTGAGATAAAATCTCGATAAGCTAGCCCCTAACCCTAGGTTAGGGCTCTAGTGCCTCCAGACAAGTTTTAAAAACAACAACTTTTCAACATATCCTTCTTCACCTTAATAATTCAACTAATAAATCCCGGAATATTCCATACTTGTTCGAAAATTTCCACACCTTCTCAAATATTCTACGTTACCCTCATATTGATATTTCATGTCTCGGATCGGAATAACAATAACCCACGTTTCTCTAAAGCCCCCGTTTCACGCCTCAAGGGCTATCGTCTAAAATTTCACGTTACTCCGAAAATATTCCACGTTACTCCACGACTTCATACAAGTTCATAACATTGAGCCTCGGACCTTTATGGAACACGGCTCCACATATATACATACTAGGGTCTCGGACTCATAGGAATACGACCCATAAATCACGGTCTCGGACACATAGGAACACGACCGGATTAAGTCTCGGACAATTAGTCGAACACGACTCACTTTGGTCTCGGACGACTTAATTGAACACGACTTTCACACTTTCTCGGTCTCGGACAATCAGGCGAATACGGCTCACTTTGGCCTCGGACGATTTGATTGAATACGACCATCATACTTTCCCGGTCTCGGACAATCGACGAATACGGCTCACTTTGGCCTCGGACTGACTTGATTGAATACGACCCATAAATCTCGATCTCGGACACATAGGAACACGACCGGATTAAGTCTTGGACAATTAGTCGAACACGACTCACTTTGGTCTCGGACGACTTAATTGAACACGACTTTCATACTTTCCGAGAATAGACAGACCCACGTAATAATGCCTCGGTCACTATCCCGCGTTTAACGCCTCAGGATATTATAATACTCATAACCCCGCGTTTAACGCCTCGGGGTATAATAATAGTAACGCCCGCGTCATAACGCCTCAAGCTATAATTCCTCAATCCAACATTAGAGCCCGCGTCATAACGTCTCGGGCAACATATGGTCTTATAAAGTACAAACCCCGCGTCATAACGCCTCGGGGTAATAATTTCATATTTCCTCTCTTTCATTCCACTTAAGACCATATACCACAATAATTTCCCGATCACTCGTCCGATATCACACGATCCTTTAAATACTTTCGATCGATCAATCCTTGCCACGTGATCCTGCTAGATTCCTTGATTAGCGGATCGAGATCATCCGGTCTCACCAATTTTCTCCAATAAAAGATCGGGACCATGCGATCTCTCCAATGTTTCTCAATTGCCCAATCGAGACCACTCGATTAAATTGTACCGGCAAACACTCAATCGGGACCACGTGATTCACTCACGTTAGAGAATTAATAAATCGGGACCACGTGATTCACTCACGTTAGAGAATTAATAAATCGGGACCACCCGACTAGATCATACAAGACCAATGGCCAAATCGGGCCACAAGATTAATTATGCTACCGCAATAATTAATCTACGCCACACAAAATTAATTCTACTAACGCAGCAATTACTAACGGTCGTATGTTCAGAATTAGACTAACGTACAATTAATTCACGACTATAGTACTAAACTATAGTAATGCCATATTTAATTAACACCGTGGCATAACAACATGTTGTCACATAAAAAGTAACTATAGTCAGAATATAATCTAACCATGGTTCAAAATTAACTAGGGTTAATAACTAACCTAACCATGATTAAATAATATCATAAAGTAACTAGAGTTAGGCATAAAGTAACCATGGTCCAACTTTGACCATACCCAAATCCTCTAGACTTCACTATTCACTTCAAGAACATGATTTCTCTCTCCTCTTCCCCTTCATTCTCGGCCAAGGCATGAAAATGGCCAAAAACAACCAATTTTTCACCCAAATCTACTCAATCTCAAGTCCCTTAGCAACCTAGATACCTAATCAAGGTTTAGGAACGAACTTACCACTATTTTAGCAAGTTTTCCGGCGAGAAACCGAAGCAAAAAGGCCCTCTCTCAAACCGGGTCAGATTTGCCTCATCCGGACCTTTGCCCCTTCAAACGGACCTACGGGAAAAACTACCGGGCCAAATCGAGCTTATAATATGTCCCTGGAAAGCTAAGACAATAAGCTTTCAAATGGAAGTGGTCTTACCTCAAACCGACATCGGACGAAAAGGTTATGTCCGGAACAGTGGAGTTGTCGGGACAGGGCAGCGGGTTGGGCAAGAGAGAGAGAGAAGTGAGAGAAAATTGTGTGCAAATGAAGAAGATGAATATGGTGGGTAGATAAGCTAGGCTAGGATATTTTGGGATGAAAAGTTTGACTAGAATTCTTGGCCTTAGAAATGATGAGACAAAGACTTATGGGTCCCACCAATAATTCATCTCCTTTCCCATATCCAATCCAGATTTCACTTTTCCGAACACTTTGGGGCGAATCGTGAAATATACATGCTCAGGGTGAGGCGACATCCAATATATTAATATTGAAATCCTTGAAAGTCCAACGTTCAATTTCAAGTCCAATTCATTTCAATTGTTGGCATTCTTTATTGTCGATATCCGATTTCGAGATCTCATTCAATCATTAGCCCGGAAGAGGGTCGAAATTCAGAATGTCACAATTCTTCCCCCTTACAAAAATTTCGTCCCCGAAATTTGCAATCCTCCAATCATCTCGTCTTATGGGGTACTAACGCCTCATCGCTACCACGCTTTCCAAAGTAGTTCTTGTCGTCACTTGACACTTCGATAACGTCCTTAATAAAGAACGGTTTTCATCCTTCAAAGCTTTTTTTTTTTTTTCCTTTGGTCCTCAACTGTGTTCACCTTCCTCTTCAATATAGAACTTGTACACTCGTCTATTGGACTTCAAGGTTTTTATCCTCAACTTCGAGGTTTCTTTTCCAAGTACTCAAAAGTCCGGATTTCCTCCCTGTTCTATTCGTTTCCATAACCCTTAGAAGTCCGGGTCCATTCATCGCCACATCTCAATTCCTTTCGACCTTTAGGCTTGATGCTTCAAGTAGCCATCAAGCTAGTCAATTGCTAAACTTCCAATTTAGAAGTTGAATCTCTTATTCCTCGAGGTGAGATCTGTCCCTTCGTTGCCAAATGCAAGACGCTCAATTTTCGATTGTATGCCTCCGCTACTTAATTCACCATTCCTAAGTGATAAGGGCATCACAGTCATGACCTTTCCTTTAGTTCCCTTTGGGGAAATCAATATTTCTAACTCTTGTAGTTCACATAGTTGCGAGGTCATTCCTTGCACAAGTAACACTCCCATCTCCGTAAACAATTTCATCCACTCACCCTATGTCTCGTCCTTAGTCCCTTTCATCAATGGAATAATTCTTGTGGAGAATCTTCCTACGATCCGTCTATGACAATCCATCAATTCTAAGAAACTTCAAATTTCCATAACTCACATCGACCTTAATCGATCCATCATCACTTTCTACCCATGAAGCATTCATAGGGATCCTCTCTCTCGGACTTCACACAACCAATGAATTTCACCTTATCGACTCAAAACTCACACTCTTCACACTTAGCATACAATGATTGTTTCCTCGGGTCATGCTTCTCGTGACTCCTTAAACGATTCCGACCATCGTCTTTAAAGACGGTAACTATTAATTCAATTATTCCTTGGATACACAATCCGACTATTGTCGCTCTTGCTACCAGGTGTCGATTCGTTTAAACCGTCATTCGTACCATCCACTTGAGAGCTTATGCTTTGGCTCTCTGTCTTTATAGATTTCTAGTTAGACCATGCCGCATTTTGTTCATTTTTGTTACTCTCTCCTCGGGAAGCATCGTGCCTCAATCTCTTGGTTCTACAACTAGTTAATGCGATCTTATCCTCATTTCATTCATTCAAATGAACATCGACATTTCCTGGAATTCAACATTGTCTACAAGACAGTTCCTTAGAATAATTTTACGGAGATCATTCGAGTTCGCTTCTTCTTTCTCGCCTAGACGTTCAATCTTAATTCCACGACAATTAGAACTTTCTCTTCCTTCCACATTAGGGTCTCTTACCCTATGAAAGAAACTATACACTTCAATGGTATTCTTCTACTTCAAACCCACTTTGTCCTTGGAGTCCACGCCAATAGCGATGTTCTTACTCCAGGATTCAGATGCCCCCATACTTGACATTCTCTTCTAATAACCCAGTCATCGTTAGTGACAAGGTTCAAAGGAGTCGAGGTTCTTCCTCGATCTCCACACATCCACACCTTGGATATCTTAATTGATTGAATCAATTCACTTTGCGGTTATAATCCAAGTACCCCTTTTTCCTTACTCATCTATCCATGAACACTGGGAGTAGTCGGACTATCGAGTCCATTTACTTTCCTTTCTATTAACGATCATCTCATGATCCAATCGCCATTTAAAATGACACCATATCCTTTAGGATGATAACTCACAATACCACTTCCAAGTGGTCCCAATTCAACCTCACTCATTCGTATATAGATCAACAAAGTCGGACAACCGACATAACGTTTTCTATAATTTTTCCCCATGACAGAGAAGAAACGTCAATCTTTCATTACGGGCTCTACGCCAAGGTAATAGCCACTCCTCACAGGCACATTCCGTGCTCCACAAGGGAAAATTCCCTTACTCGCAATTCATGAACAAAAATTCTCTTGCTTATTCCTCTTCCGATCATCCACTTCATTCATTACAACCCATTACCATTCCTCAAAATCGGGAGTAACAACTAATCATAAGGCTTTCGAATTCCAATCCACGCAGGAACTTCACGTCTCATTAATAGGGTCATTAACCACCCTTAGTACACCTAGACAACCTTGAGAACTCGTCTCGCATTGGTGGATCACCTTCGAGATCTTTGCAAAGCTATGAAAGTTCGACAATCCTTGTTCTCGAGTATCTTTAGAAAGATACTTTCTATTGAACAACTTGGCGAAGACAATCCAGGAAGATATCATGCCTTCAAGGAAAAATTCTTCCTTTAGTGATCCTTCACCAATCATCGACGGCCTCTTAAGGCTAGTAACTACCAGGGTCACTTTCTTTTCATCCGTGCACCCAAAACCTTTGAGGTTTCCTTACACAATCCCCAATCCAAAGGAAGGCAATTTCAAATTCACTTTCTCTCCATCGAACTTAATCAATCTCATTCTTATGCATCCTTCCACAAGCTTTTTTTTTTTTCCAACGATTTTCTTTTCCATTCTCTATCGTCTTTCCTACTATCTTTACCATTTACTTTGCTAACAACACAATCAACAGTAGTAGTCTTATCTCGCTTTGGGAAACAACGGCAACTCCTTCTCGAGTCCGCCTACCCATCGAATTTCAAATTCCTCTTAAGGTTCTCTTGACCCCTTCAACTCTAGGGTCTCATACAATTTACAAGCTCGGGCCAAACGTTCTTCCAGCGCTCGTACTCCGATTATTCATCTTTACTCATTTCTCGGGATTCCTTTCGGTTCTGGAATCTTTTCATATCTTGCATACTCGAGCCAAATGCTCCTCTAGTGACCTTACTCTAGTCCTTCGACCTCATTAGGTTCTTATGGCACTTGAACCCCTACAATTCCCTCCAGGAATTAAAGACTTAAGTCATCTACTCGAGTCTAGCGGTTTCAGTTGCTCATCTCATTATCTGTCACCGTAATCAATCACCTAGTGGTTCTTAGGCAACTCTCAACTACTTGCCAATTATCCAAGGGTTTCAAATCACCCTTAACCAGTGACTATCTATCAAGCCAACCTCAACGAGGCAATTTCTCGATTAACCGCCAATTATTAGGCAAGCCTCAACTAGGCCAACATCAAGCAACCATTCGAGGCATTACTTCAATGAGTCAATCGCTCATATTTTAAGTATAAAGGCACCTGTTCCTCTAATACGAACACCATAAGCTATCACACTCTCGGAAGATATCAGTTCAACGGGGTATGAACCCCTCACGCCGTCTAATCTCTCAATTAGACCTTGGCCATAACAATCACATGATGCCAACTACATAACAGCATCCACTGCCCAAAGACGAAGCTTTTAATCATGCCAATCCCAGGCGCCATCACAAATGCCAAGCAAAATTTTGAAATTTCACCTTGAGGATCAACTCGGTGCAACACGTCTCTTAATCAAGATCGACTTAACCTGATACCTAGACTTTCCCTTTCAATTTATGGCCCGGGTCATTCCCGCCTCCTTGCTATCTTAGAAGCCCGTCGGGAGCCGCTCCTTGTCCGGACCTCTTTGTCCCGGCGATCACTCCCGCCCTCATTAGACCTGGTCATTGCAGGTTGTCCCAAGTCATACATATACGGAGAAAGCCCCGTTCCACACGTCCCATACCATGCTTCATTACGGTTTATAGGTATCCCGTCAACTTGTCCCATACCAAGCGACGGTTATTAGGTCCGATAGTGATAAGCTCATGCATGCACATTCGACGACTTTCGTTTTAATGCCACAAACACCTGCACTACATGATTGTCCTCATTACTCGACGTACCATAATCGCTTCCAAATCAATTCTTATCCACAAAAGATCTCTAATTCCACCAATGATCGTCACGTCTCATAGATCCATTGCCTATGTTCTAACATATTCTTCAAGTTGAGTCATCGACAAACCATAATCGTAGTCATATAATCCAACCGACCCTTCGCTCAAAAGCAATCCCCTATTAGCCTCAACCACATGTACAACCTCAAAATCCATACTTATGGCTCCTCAATTTCCTGCTTGCTCACTTATAAACCTCAATAATATCATCACCCAAGTTTACCAATAAAACAAAACGATACTAGAACCATTAGAATACATTACAAGTTCAAGCCTATAATCCTCAAGATTCGAAATCAATGCCTTATCCTAAGGGTCTCGGTATCTAATCGTCCCCAAGTCATCACTCCTTATTACTCCAAGTCTCAATCTCATTTGATCGAGCTGACCTTGCTCGATACCACTTAGACGGCGATGTCACGTCCCGAACCCTACGAGCCGTCGACATCCCACCTGGCCAACAAATAAGTACGGTTCTCCCGGGATCCAAAGGCCAACAGATATAACACTTGCGTAAGCGAAACAATTCCCCGTACAGAAATTAATTAACATCACGATGACTTGGGACGGTAAAACAACTTATGTACATATACACAATTGTTCAACCTTCAAACCTAGGGCTTCAGAGGCCATTGTACAAACCTGTGACCACCTATAACAAAAGATTACGTGGCCGAAGCCCGCTATGCTTCCAAAAGAAAATACTCTACAAAAGCTCAAGAGGCCAACTACCCTAGGCCTCGTCCTCGCTATCCGGTGCGATATCGACTCTCGCCTCCAACTCATCCTCGTCAATCTCGGGTGGCTATTCCGCATCCGATCGCTCTACAACCTCCCCATCTTCTCTTGGTACCATGACCTTGGGGAATATCGAATCTCCCGGGCGGATTATTCATTGCTGATGCGGAGTGTCCGAAAAACAACGAACCCACGATGGGGTGAGATAAAATCTCGATAAGCTAGCCCCTAACCCTAGGTTAGGGCTCTAGTGCCTCCAGACAAGTTTTAAAAACAGCAACTTTTCAACATATCCTTCTTCACCTTAATAATTCAACTAATAAATCCCGGAATATTCCATACTTGTTCCGAAAATTTCCACACCTTCTCAAATATTCTACGTTACCCTCATATTGATATTTCATGTCTCAAACCGGAATAACAATAACCCACGTTGCTCTAAAGCCCCCGTTTCACGCCTCGGGCTATCGTCTAAAATTTCACGTTACTCCGAAAATATTCCACGTTACTCCACGACTTCATACAAGTTCATAACATTGAGCCTCGGACCTTTATGGAACACGGCTCCACATATATACATACTAGGGTCTCGGACTCATAGGAATACGACCCATAAATCACGGTCTCGGACACATAGGAACACGACCGGATTAAGTCTCGGACAATTAGTCGAACACGACTCACTTTGGTCTCGGACGACTTAATTGAACACGACTTTCACACTTTCTCGGTCTCGGACAATCGGCGAATACGGCTCACTTTGGCCTCGGACGATTTGATTGAATACGACCATCATACTTTCCCGGTCTCGGATAATCGACGAATACGGCTCACTTTGGCCTCGAACGACTTGATTGAATACGACTCATAAATCTCGATCTCGGACACATAGGAACACGACCGGATTAAGTCTTGGACAATTAGTCGAACACGACTCACTTTGGTCTCGGACGACTTAATTGAACACGACTTTCATACTTTTTGAGAATAGACGGACCCACGTAATAATGCCTCGGGTCACTATCCCGCGTTTAACGCCTCGGGATATTATAATACTCATAACCCCGCGTTTAACGCCTCAGGGGTATAATAATAGTAACGCCCGCGTCATAACGCCTCAAGCTATAATTCCTCAATCCAACATTAGAGCCCGCGTCATAACGTCTCTCGGCAACATATGGTCTTATAAAGTACAAACCCCGCGTCATAACGCCTCAGGGTAATAATTTCATATTTCCTCTCTTTCATTCCACTTAAGACCATATACCACAATAATTTCCCGATCACTCGTCCGATATCACACGATCCTTTAAATACTTTCGATCGATCAATCCTTGCCACGTGATCCCGCTAGATTCCTTGATTAGCGATCGAGATCATCCGGTCTCACCAATTTTCTCCAATAAAAGATCGGGACCATGCGATCTCTCCAATGTTTCTCAATTGCCCAATCGAGACCACTCGATTAAATTGTACCGGCAAACACTCAATCGGGACCACGTGATTCACTCACGTTAGAGAATTAATAAATCGACCACGTATTCACTCACGTTAGAGAATTAATAAATCGGGACCACCCGACTAGATCATACAAGACCAATGGCCAAATCGGGCCACAAGATTAATTATGCTACCGCAATAATTAATCTACGCCACACAAAATTAATTCTACTAACGCAGCAATTACTAACGGTCGTATGTTCAGAATTAGACTAACGTACAATTAATTCACGACTATAGTACTAAACTATAGTAATGCCATATTTAATTAACACCGTGGCATAACAACATGTTGTCACATAAAAAGTAACTATAGTCAGAATATAATCTAACCATGGTTCAAAATTAACTAGGGTTAATAACTAACCTAACCATGATTAAATAATATCATAAAGTAACTAGAGTTAGGCATAAAGTAACCATGGTCCAACTTTGACCATACCCAAATCCTCTAGACTTCACTATTCACTTCAAGAACATGATTTCTCTCTCCTCTTCCCCTTCATTCTCGGCCAAGGCATGAAAATGGCCAAAAACAACCAATTTTTCACCCAAATCTACTCAATCTCAAGTCCCTTAGCAACCTAGATACCTAATCAAGGTTTAGGAACGAACTTACCACTATTTTAGCAAGTTTTCCGGCGAGAAACCGAAGCAAAAAGGCCCTCTCTCAAACCGGGTCAGATTTGCCTCATCCGGACCTTTGCCCCTTCAAACGGACCTACGGGAAAAACTACCGGGCCAAATCGAGCTTATAATATGTCCCTGGAAAGCTAAGACAATAAGCTTTCAAATGGAAGTGGTCTTACCTCAAACCGACATCGGACGAAAAGGTTATGTCCGGAACAGTGGAGTTGTCGGGACAGGGCAGCGGGTTGGGCAAGAGAGAGAGAGAAGTGAGAGAAAATTGTGTGCAAATGAAGAAGATGAATATGGTGGGTAGATAAGCTAGGCTAGGATATTTTGGGATGAAAAGTTTGACTAGAATTCTTGGCCTTAGAAATGATGAGACAAAGACTTATGGGTCCCACCAATAATTCATCTCCTTTCCCATATCCAATCCATTTCACTTTTCCGAACACTTTGGGGCGAATCGTGAAATATACATGCTCGGGGTGAGGCGACATCCAATATATTAATATTGAAATCCTTGAAAGTCCAACGTTCAATTTCGAAGCCCAATTCATTTCAATTGTTGGCATTCTTTATTGTCGGATATCCGATTTCGAGATCTCATTCAATCATTAGCCCGGAAGAGGGTCGAAATTCAGAATGTCACAATTCTTCCCCCTTACAAAAATTTCGTCCCCGAAATTTGCAATCCTCCAATCATCTCGTCTTATGGGGTACTAACGCCTCATCGCTACCACGCTTTCCAAAGTAGTTCTTGTCGTCACTTGACACTTCGATAACGTCCTTAACAGCAACGGTTTTCATCCTTCAAAGCTTTTTTTTTTTTTTCCTTTGGTCCTCAACTGTGTTCACCTTCCTCTTCAATATAGAACTTGTACACTCGTCTATTGGACTTCAAGGTTTTTATCCTCAACTTCGAGGTTTCTTTTCCAAGTACTCAAAAGTCTGGATTTCCTCCCTGTTCTATTCGTTTCCATAACCCTTAGAAGTCCGGGTCCATTCATCGCCACATCTCAATTCCTTTCGACCTTTAGGCTTGATGCTTCAAGTAGCCATCAAGCTAGTCAATTGCTAAACTTCCAATTTAGAAGTTGAATCTCTTATTCCTCGAGGTGAGATCTGTCCCTTCGTTGCCAAATGCAAGACGCTCAATTTTCGATTGTATGCCTCCGCTACTTAATTCACCATTCCTAAGTGATAAGGGCATCACAGTCATGACCTTTCCTTTAGTTCCCTTTGGGGAAATCAATATTTCTAACTCTTGTAGTTCACATAGTTGCGAGGTCATTCCTTGCACAAGTAACACTCCCATCTCCGTAAACAATTTCATCCACTCACCCTATGTCTCGTCCTTAGTCCCTTTCATCAATGGAATAATTCTTGTGGAGAATCTTCCTACGATCCGTCTATGACAATCCATCAATTCTAAGAAACTTCAAATTTCCATAACTCACATCGACCTTAATCGATCCATCATCACTTTCTACCCATGAAGCATTCATAGGGATCCTCTCTCTCGGACTTCACACGACCAATGAGGGAGCGTGCGGTGTCCGATCGGGGCGTTCCAGGTACCAACGTGCTCGTATGCTCATGATCTACAAAGTGGTATATTTATTTTACATGTTTGATGCATTTATGGATGGAAAATACCTATGAAACTCTAAATACGTGTATGGTTTGGGGGTATTTTTGGCGTATTTCTGTGTATTTCTATACGGTTTCATGAAATACAGGTGCAAGATTACATGTAAGTACCACATACAGATATGTGGAGTATAATTTATCAATTACGTGTTTATGGTTTGACATGTATTGTTAATTGTATCGATGAAAGTTAGCAAGGTGTGTATTTTTACGGAGAATTGCCCCTTTCTGTAATTACATGCATACGGTAAATGTGAAATATAAAGTTTATATCCCAATTTCAGGTAAATTCAATTGGGTTGTGACCACCAAAGTGGCACACTTAATTGAGTTTAATAAAGAACAATTTATAAAGTATTAGGATGTCTCCTGTTTTAATGCGTTATTATACTCCCAAAGGAGGTAATTGTGTATTGTTGCATGGAGGGTTGCATGTACAGCATATGATTGAGAATTGATTAGTCTAAGTATTTTCATACGCCCAAAGGTGGTGATTAACGAAGATTAAAATAAATTCTCATGGCCGCCGTAATGCAGAGAGTATACAATTGCATGTCATGTTTTCTCGCCCAAAGGTGATTATATGATGATGTATGTAACTCTCAAGGTGAATTTTCACATTATGCTAATTATAAACATTAATTATTTTTTCAGTCATTTTTTACGTGAACGGCAACTCCATAGCTATTGAGATTCTTACTGGGTTCTAACTTTAAGAAGTGGAGAGAGGATTTTCTGTTTGGTATGGAACTAGCGGATGTTCATGTTGCTCTTAATGAGGATAGACCGATAGCTCTCACGGATGCTAGTACAGATGCCCGTAAAGCACGGTTCTTTGTTTGGGAAAAGAGCAATAGGATTTGCTTATCGTCGATGAAGCGATCCATACAGGAACATCTTAGAAGTGATTTGCTTGCGACATCACTAAGGCAAATGATGGAGGCCTTGGTGGCTAGAAATCGTGACTCTCCTAATGTTGAAATTGGAACACATATGTCGGGTTTATTTAGTTTGAAGTATGATGGTTCTGCTGGTGTTAGGGATTATGTCCTTAGGATGGTTGATCTGCAATCAAAGCTTAAGGCTCTTAAAGTTCTTATCCCCGATGCTTGTATTGTGCATCTTGCACTCAACTCTCTTCCGCCCGAATTTGGCATTATCCAAACACGGTATAATACCGCCGATCAGCCATGGACAATCAATGACTTGATTGCAAGGGTGGTGTCGAGAGGAGACTAAGTTAAAGAAAAATAAAGTACATGTTGCTATGTATGCTGCTTCCGGTTATGGTTTTAAGAAGGGTAAGGGGCACAAAAAATCGTGCTCACAAAGGAACTCATTCATCTGCTGGTGTGTTTGACAACTTGGGTTCAAAGAAACCGACCTTTCAAAAGGACGGTAATGCTGGTAAGGATGGTCTCTGTTTCTTTTGTAAGAAGGGAGGACACGTAAAGAAAGACTGCGCTAAGTATAAAAACTGGTTGTCTAAACGTGAGCCTAAAGGTAATGATTCTTTGGCATTGGTTTGTGAATCTAATCTATCGAAGCCCCATCTTGTTCGTGGTGGCTAGATAGCGGTACAACTAATCATATTACGTTTACCATACAGGGATTCATAAACCGGAGGAAGCCAAATAAGGAAGAATCAAAGCTCACCGTAGGAAACAATAATAAAGGCGACGTTGAGTTTGTGGGAGATGTCATTTTAATTCTAGATTCTGGTTTTAATTTGATGTTAAGGAATACATTCTATGTACCTTCTTTTAGACGGAATTTAATTTCCGTATCAAGTTTGGACATGTGTGGTTACTCTTTTGAGATTTCAAATAATGCAATTTCTATTTCTTTTAATTCAAATAAAGTTGAGTATTGCACTATGTCCAATGGATTGTACAGATTATGTTTGTCTCTCAACGAAATATATGTCGCTTATACAGTTGAAAAGGTTGTTTCTAAAAGACCTCTACCTAAGGAACAGTCTTACGCATTATGGCATAAACGTCTTGGTCACATATCTAAAGAAAGAGTGGAAAGATCGATAAAGGCAGACATTCTACCCACTCTCAAAGGTGACCTAGACGTATGCGTAGACCACTTGTAGAGGTAAGATGACTAAAATAAAGAAGAAAACTGCAGATCCGTAGTTCTCATTTGTTAGAGATCATCCATACGGATATAAGTGGACCCTATACAAAGCAACGTTGTGTAGAAATTTCTATTTCATCACATTTATAGATGATTATTCCCGATATGGTTATCTCGTACTTGATTAAGGAAAAGTTTGAATCTCTTGACATGTTTAAGATTTTCCGGATGAAGTCGAGAAACAAATGGGAAAAGTCATAAAAATTGTCGGATCTCGACCGCGGTGGTGAGTATTATGGTCGACATGGCGATCTTTGGACAGCTTAAAGGGCCATTCGCCAAGTACTTAGAGGATTCCGGGATTGTGGCTCAATTTACTATGCCCGGTAGTCCCGAACGTAATGGTGTGGCTGAAAGGCGTAATCGTACCCTTATGGATATGGTAAGGAGTATGATTAGCGTAACTAATTTACCTGGTTTTTTGTGGGGTGAAGCTTTGAAAACAGCGCTTTATATTCAGAATCGTGTTCCTACAAAATCTGCGCCGATTACTCCCTTCGAGTTATGGACTGGACGGAAACCTAGCATGAATCATCCGAAAGTTTGGGAATGCCCCGCAGAAGTAAAGTTGTATAATCCGACTTTGAGTAAGTTGGACTCCAAAACCACTCGATGTTATTTTGTGTCTTATCCGGATCATTCCAAGGGATATCGATTTTATAATCCCAATGGAGGAACGAGAATCGTGGATTCACGGACAGCGAAGTTTCGGAACTTGATGTAGCCGAACAAGGTGATTGCTCACGGACTATTGAAGATAACAATGACAGTGAGTACTTCTATGTCGTTTTCTTTACCTATACGTACAATTGTGGAGGTCCCTATACCACAAACCGAACCCGTTGAGGCTCGGGAACCACCATCGAAGTAGTTCCCGATGAAGTTCCTCAAGCCTTTCGGAAACGTAATGAGGTAGAAGATGCTCCTCTAAGGAGATCGGTTAGACAGAGACGATCGCCTATACCACCGACTACATAGTCTATCTAGGAGAGCAGGATTATGATATTGGTTGTGTTGTTGATCCGGTAACTTATACGAAGTTATTTCTTGTCCTCGATCCGATTTATGGTTAGATGCAATGAGAGATGAGATGTTATCTATGAAACATAACAATGTTTGGGAGCTTGTTGAATTACCCGAAGGCTATAAACCCGTTGATTGTAAATGGGTTTTTAAGACTAAGAAAGACTCCACAGGAAAGATTGAAAAATTTAAAGCTAGAATAGTAGCTAAGGGATTCACTCAAAGAGAAGGAGTAGACTATGAGGCAACCTTTTCTCCGGTCTCTTCTAAGGACTCTTTTAGAGTAATCATGGCTTTAGTAGCTCATTTTGATATGGAGCTTCACCGGATGGATGTTAAAACTGCTTTTCGAATGGAGAACTTGATGAACAAGTTTATATGGCACAACCTTGAAGGTTTTGCAAGAGATGATACAGTAATCTGATTTGTAGATTGAAAAAGTCTATCTATGGTTTGAAGCAAGCTTCTAGACAATGGTACTTGAAGTTTCATAGTGTTGTTACTTCCTTTGGGTTCATTGAGAACAAGTTAGATCAGTGTATATACTGCAAGGTTAGTGGGAGGAAATTTATTTTTCTCGTTCTTTATGTTGATGATATCTTGCTTGCTAGCAGCGATATTGAATTATTGCATGAGACAAAGAGAATGTTGTCACAGAATTTTGATATGAAGGATCTTGGTGAAGCATCTTTTGTCCTTGGGATTGAGATCCATAGAGACCGTTCTCGTCGCATATTAAGCTTATCTCAAAGGGCATATATTGATCGTATTTTAGAGAGATTCAATATGTAACAGAGCAAACCAGGAATTGCTCCCGTTTGCAAAGGTGATAAATTGAGTCTTTCACAATGTCCTCATTTAGATATTGAGAAAGCACGAGATGAAGAATGTACGTTATGCTAGTGCACTTGGTAGTATCATATATGCACAGGTTTGTACTAGGCCGGACATTGCTTTTGCAACAGGACTTCTAGGCGGATATCACTCAAATCCAGGACACGATCACTAGGTTGCTGCCAAGAAAGTTTTGAGGTACTTAAAGAGGACTAAAGACTATATGCTAATTTATAGATATGTTCGAAACTTGCAGCTAGTAGAATATTCAGATTCAGATTATGCTTTGGTTGTCAAGATGACAAGAAGTCGACAACGGGGTACATCTTTATGCTAGCAGGTGGTGCGAGATCATGGAAAAGTGAGAAACGAAAAAACGGTATCATCCTCTACCATGCAAGCGGAGTTTATAGCATGCTTTTCAGCTGCTACTCAGGCTATTTGGCTCCGGAATCTCATTAAGGAGTTGACCGTGTTTGATTATGTTGATAGACCCATACGGTTGTATTGTGACAATAACTCCGCGTGTTGTTCATTAACAACCACAGAGGTCTCAAGGGGTCTAAGCATATGGAGGTCAAGTTTTTTACCATAAAGGAATCCGTACGGAATGGTGACGTTGCGGTAGAGCATATTACTACGGATGCTATGATTGCTGATCCATCGACTAAAGGTCTACGCCCTTGTGTATTTGAACGGCATGTTAATAGCATGGGCTTAGAAGCATCATGGGATGTCATTGTTTAGTGGGAGCTTTCTAGTTTTTTGCTCTAATAAAGTTTACATTTGTATTATGTTACGTTTAGTAACGATTTTGATATGTATTGACTCTTTTACATTCGAGTTAAGTGTTTATGAATGTGTTATTGAATGCATATCTGTTGAAAACCTCAAGGAACTGTGTAAACCTTGAGTAATGGCTGGGGCATTTATTTTTGGCCATGTGCATATGTCTAGTTACACATAAAGTATAGTTAACTATAAAGGTAAGATATATGTGGGTTCGTTGGAACCATAAGGATGTTCTCTTGTGACACATCGGGTTTCGTGACACATAAAGTAAGAGAATGGTGACCGACAAAGAGGATAACATATAAGGTGTCTCTATTATTTGAGATGTTATCCGTTTGCCATACTACCATATCAAATCCATATTAGTAGAGTTAAGAGCATTTGTGATCATGGATGGCTCTGTGTCTTTTGATGCGATTCTTGGTATGATTCGGTGTTTACGACTTTATGGGATCGGATTGACTATTGGGAATTATCTCTAGACCAATATAAAGATGCGCATATACGGTACAATTTTAATTAATTTAGCCCAAGTGGGAGAATGTTAGAATATATTGTTATATATTCAATGTGGGCTTTATTAATTATTATTGTAATTATTAATTGGTCTAATAAAGAAAGATAAAAGGTTTCCTAATTCTAGTTGGATATGGGACTGGGATAGTATGGGCTTGAGATAAACATTATCTTTAATGAGGGGATATGTTTCATTCTCTATAAATAGAGCTCAAGTCCCTCCTCTAAACCCTAATGTCCACATAACCTCACATCAAGAATCGTCGGAAGCGATAAGTGAGGGGGCCGTCTCATTGAAGCCGGTGATAAAGGGGGTTCATAGAGGAGAAGCTCTTGAGCATCGGATCATCGCAATTCCGCATCAAGAACGATGGATCCGAAACAAGGTGCATCAATTCCTCTATTCTATGGTTTGTGATTCGTGTCTCTATATGTGTGATTCTTAGATCGCTGCATACGGATTTTAGTCGCAGCTTACATTAGGTAGTATAATAATGAAACTGTAGACCAGTCCATCGCTCGGTTGAACAAATTAAGGAAGCAATGTATGGTTTCCGTTACTGACTGATTCTCATTAACGATTAGTGCCATGAAATATGAGAACCTCTGACAAGAGAAAGATAAAAAGTCATAGAAAGATTATAAGCATAAGATGGCATTTGTCAGATTGTGAGGATAGTTTAGATGAAGAGATCGGCCTAGATGAGGCCATCGAGAGGCTTGGGAAAAAGATACACAGAGGTATTCAATTTAAAAAATGAGACTTACGGAGTAAATTCTATTAGGCGCCTCACATATTGTGCAACTTTTGCAAAGAATTAACCACTCGAGCACTATATATTCTTATTCGACAGCAATCATCTTTTGAACCAGTATTTTCATTTAGAGACATTCAAACAAGACATGACACGAGCACGGGTAACTTAAAATAGAAACTTTACCTATTTTGATGTGTTTTCAATTGGGATAAGTACATTATGAGTGCCGTAACTTGTGTACGGCGTTTACTTGAGTGCCAAAACTTTTATTTCGTTCACTTGAGTGCCATAACTTTTAAAAATCGATCATTTAAATGCATTCGCTTACGTGGATGCCAGAAAACCTGATGTGGACTCCGGAAAAACTGACATGGCACCGACGAAACAATTTTCTTGAATATTTTAATGCACATGTGGATTTTTTGTATAATGTTTTATTTATTTTGCTAAATATATATCTCTCTCTTCTCCATTCTTGCTGTGTGCTGGTCTTGAATCATTACCATTACAGTGGCAGAAATTCATAATCGTCCTACCATGAAGAACGGAGATTCTGATGCCGCCACACTATCGCCTCCCAATCTCGCCGTATTGAGCTCAATGTCGACGGCAAGATCTTCGAGACTATTGCCTCCACCCTTCGGTCCGCCGGCTCCAACTCCCTTCTCTTCGCCCTCTCAAGTCGAGTCGCCCAAGACCCTAATCCTATCCGCCTCGCCTCCGACGGGTTCCCCTCCGCCCTCTTCACCCACCCCGATGGTTCATGTCCGGAACGCCCATGGCAACCAGATCTCTAGCTACGACCGGAACCTCTCCCACTCTGCCACTATCCACACGCACTTCGATGCGATCACCTCTATCTGCCGCATCCGGATAGAGATAGCCATCGTGGGGTCGGAATTAGCTGGCGGCCTCCACTTCTATGACTTCTCTAGCGTCTTCCATGTAAGCGCCGTTCACCGGAACGACCCGAAGGACTCGCACATCTACAAGGCCCGGGTCACGGCCGTCGCCGGCTCGTCGGGGAAAATTTGCATCAACAATAGAGTCTTCATTGCGATCGATCGACAGCTTCATGTCCAAGCTCAATGGAATCACCCTCTCGCTTCACCGGATCCGCCACTGTTCAGCCGCCGAGCCCCTAACCCCACTGCCCCTCTACCTCTTGCGATTGCCACCCCCAACGAACACTTCACCAGATTTACCATTGCTCCAGCCGGCCACGACCCCGGCTCCTATCGCTCCTCCACCTCCTGCGACCACAACCCTTGATGAGCACTTCATCAAATCTGTCGCGGCTCCAGCCTACCACAGCCTCTAGCTCCACTGTCGGCCACCATTGCGCAACCCAATGGCTAGGGCCCGCTTGCCCTAGGCTAGCGAGGGTCGTGATGGCCATCGCCGAGTCTAGGTGAGGGCCTCCTTACTCGTGACCGGCGAGGCCGCAAGGGCCCTTGCCCGGATCTAGGGAGGGCCTTCGTGCCCCTCATCCGTGGCCGTCGCCCGGGTCGTAGCATGCCCACCGGCCCTCGTACCTAGGAGGGCCGGTTGTGGCCGACGAGGGTTGCCGATGGCCCTTGCCGGCCAAAGGGGAAAATGGCACAAAAATGAAAAAAAAATGAAAATATCAAAATAAATAACAAATAAGAAAAAGGTCAAAATATGTTATAAAAATCCACATGTTATTAAAAAAATAAATAAAATAATAATGAAAAGTTCACATAGGATGATTTGTCGGAAGTAGCACTCAATGGAAATTTTTTACTCTGGTGTAGCACTCAAGTGAATGCCATACATAAGTTATGGCACTCACGGTGTACTTATTCCGTTTTCAATAATTGAATAAAATTTGTAAAATTCCGCCGACGACATGAATCGGTACAGATTACCAAAGTGTACAATGTTACATCTTTGGAAAAATGAAATGTTATTGTGAGGAATGGCTTTATTTGTAAAGAAACCAAGCAATAAGGTTGTCTTCAGAAGGTTATACATGCAGTTCAGAATCGTTCCATCTTTCTTTGTCATCATCAAGAAG
Source organism: Rhodamnia rubescens (assembly GCA_021437795.1). NCBI lineage: Eukaryota > Viridiplantae > Streptophyta > Magnoliopsida > Myrtales > Myrtaceae > Rhodamnia > Rhodamnia rubescens. The sequence continues at coordinate 12,392,106 of JAILYA010000002.1, read as the reverse complement.
TTGTCTCCCGTTGATTTTATTCTGATGATTAACGAATTTTACCATTTTATTCTCTATTCTAACTCCTCTATCATATCCACTCTTTTCTTAATTTTATCTGTTGTTTTTTTTTAAATAAATTTTCTCATGTCTTTTTCGAAATATTCTACTAACCGATTCAATCTTGTGACAGAAGAAAGACTGAGAAAACGAAACCGGAACAATTTGGCTTGCAAGCCAAGTCCTGGACTTCTTGAACAACCATCGCGGTGGAGGAGTCCTCGTAGTAAATAACTAATTGATCCCTTTGTTTTGCGATTACTAAAAAGAAAAAAAAAAGTACTTTCCCTCCCAAATTAGAATATCATCGACATTTTAGAAAATGAGAAAAGTCATAATTGAATTTATGTGTCAACTGTTATAGCTAACAATCGAACCTAGAGGAGTTGAACTTAACCGTTTTTACGGAATAAAACGAGTTAAGTTTGATATAAACCCAATTAGTTTGATATCACGTGAAATAGTGAGCTATTTCTATCCGCTTCTCACAAGTCTATACCAAAGCCCACTAGTAGTTGATTACAAGCTACCAACCATTTTGTTCTCCTTTGTGCATTAGTGACGGAAACTTTCCTCAGTTGTTCATCTCGTTAGATGGTCGCTTAAGCTTCAGTTAGTCTTCTAACTCTGTACTTCGGATTCCATCAATCGCGCTAGAATATCATTGATGTCAACATTACCTAAAATATAATAACATAGGCATTTACTGAAGTATAATGAGAAGTATATGATTTTGTAAACTTCAAAATATCAACAGAGGTTTTCCCGACATCAACTTCTGTATACTGTAAACGTTTCAGATTTGTTGGATTAAATTAGATTCAAAGTGCTTGGTTGCAAGATTTTCATTAAATAAAAGTAAAATGTAAAATGTAAATTTCAATAAAAAGGAAAATGTAAACTTCAATGCGGACACACTCTAAAATCATGATCCTACTTAAAACAGTTTGGACATGAGAACTCGAGCAATAACATGCTCGAAATCCTTCAATCACATTTGCAACCAAAATTTACCCCCGAACACATAACCAAGTCTCTAGTGGTTCTTTCTTAAATGCTGCAATAAAAAGATATGAACAACAATATTTTTTTTCTCTCTTTACCAAAAAAAAAAAAAACAATAATATTTTCTAATAGATTATTTTATTAATAATTGTCGCAACCTAAAAATTGAAAATTCCCAGGGCTAATGGATTATTAGATTAATTAAACGAATTAACTAACCTAACTCGAACTCTCCCAAGTCCATACCAAATCGCAACTTAACATGCAAAGAGTTTTGAATTAGAGTCGCCACTAATCATTTTTGGTAGGTCGATTAGAAACCTAAGTAAATTAGCGGGAAAACTAAATTACTTCTACGAACCGGAGATTCTAAGTCCGGGGACTTGATTACGCTAGATTGCTCTAACGCCCTTTCGGTACCATTTCATTTAATGAAAAAGGATTTTGTCAGGCAATATTAATTGATTTTAACCTAAGCCACAACAAAGGTTATCATGCGGTTGCACAATTAATGAACATCCAGAAATCGAAAGTAATTGCGGGAAGCATGCGCCAAAACAAATTGTTCTCGCTTTTGGATTTTCGCTTTTTAATGAACTAAATGCAATGCATGAAATCATTCTAAATGCAATGACATAAGTAAATGCAAACTATCCTAAGAATGCATGTGAATTTAATTAAACTACATGACTAATTCAGAGGACATGCGATTACCATCTAATTATATTAACTACATGACATATGAATTAAAGACCTAAGCATGCAGGTTCTATGTGATCTAAACCTAGCATGCAAATGACATGACAATATTGTTTTTGATTTTTTTGTATTTTCGGATTAATAAATGATCCTAAATAAAACTATGCCTAAAGGTAATTATCTTACATATTTTAAGGTTTAAATTAGCCTAAACCCTAATTTATTAAAGATAATTTATCTTAGACATGAAAATCAACTCAAATATGCAGATTCTATCCTAGAATGCAAATCTAAATTAACTTATTCTAAAATTAAATCAAACGTGCAAATATCTATATGATTCTAATTTAAGAATGCAACTTTTATCTAAAAATGCAATGCAATATCTTTAGAATTTTAAATATCATGCAAGAGAATATTCATTCTAAAGATATTATGCCAATCGAATCAAGTGGATATATTAACCGATTTCCGAAAATATTTCGCAGATATTTGAGTCAATCTTTAATTCGTAATCCTACGATTAACGATTGAACTCAAATCCTTGCTCGTACGACAAGTTGCGGATTAGGAGATTCTCCTAATCAACCTATTTTTTAAAAATATCCACTTTTATGCAAGATAATGCAGTAAATGTTCGGAATATGCAAAACATCCTCAAATTAATCAAATTTCGAGATAGAGAATGTACGATCTTTTTCGAAAATATCTTCCGATTCGAATCATATAACGAATTGGATCGAGGAATCGAGATATGGTGGTTAAGATTAGATATCTCGATCCTCGCGCCATCGAGACAAATCTCGAGGTCGAGATTAATCCGACTCGCACGTTGTCGGTGCGGAATCGCCCAGTAATTCGAACCGGTTTTCTAAGCCCTAAAAATATGCTCAAAATATCGATAAAATTCAAATAGGCAATTATCATATACTGCAATATCAATGGATAAAGTTTGCCTAACTGAAATATCAACACGATATTCACATCAATTCAAAAAAAAAAATAAAATCTGAATGAATTGGATTCTTACCCGATCCGAAAATAATTTCAGATTTATTGCTTTCGGTTTGAGCGCGAGACTCGTGGATGAGATCGGTTTTCGTTGGGATTCGCACGGCTTGGCTCTCCAACTTTGAAACTTTAGACCTCGGGCTGCTTGTGGGTGGCAAGACTCACGTTCGGTGAGGTTTTAGGCAAAGGGAAGAAAAAACAAAACCAGTGCCTTTAGTGCACTCTTCGGTCGAGAACCTGTAGAGGGAAAAGCAAACAAGACTACACTTTTGTTGGTATTCTTCCCTGCTCATATATCCATGAATGGCCTGCAAACTCCTTTTCCTTTGATTGGGATTTTGTTTTTCCCCTTTTGGACCAATCTCCCCTTTTCTTTTCAACGAGGCTTCCTCCCTTGACTTTTCTACACCCCTCAGACTTTCTATTCTTTTTCCTCTAAGATCAAAAACACTCTGAACATGGCTTCTCACTCTCTCTACACTCTCTGACCTCTCTGCACTACCACACTGTGAAGGCCCCCTCTTGTGACCGTGGACGTCTTCTTTTATAGGCACAGGAAGCCCTTAAAAAAAAAAATCGCCGAAGTCTATCTTTGAGGCAACTAACTCCGTATCTTTTGGTCCATCTCCAACTACTTTGCCTCCTTTTGTTTTTTCAAAAATCAAATTCTATTTCCACACGATCTTTTCCTTTTCTTCAAGTGTGATCTTTTCTCAAACGACAAATTTGATGGATCTTTTTCTAACGGCCTCTACCACTTCTCTCTTGATTCACGCCCACTTTTATTTTTATCGAAAATTTGACACCCCAAAAATCACGTTATGTTGTACTACCCTTCGCGATATTTGACCACATGGAGAATATCATCAGCTTAATCCAAAGTGAACCAAGTTCGTCGGTCTCACTCAAATGAAAGTGTACATGCATACTAAAGTAAATACAAAAAAAAATGATTTAATTATTTTTGTTGAAGTTAGACTCAATTTTATGCAGTTTATGATAAAATAAACAAGATCAAAATTTAGGTGTCAACAATAATTAGGTTACACATGTCACGTTCTATGCAAATAAAACAACTTTTTACAAAGTATGCAAGTATAAAGCTCCATTTGTTTTGCAAAAAAAAATAAAAATTCCAAGACAATATTTTTCAGATTTTCCGGCATCTAGTTTGGGGAAAATAAGTTAGTCAAGGAAAATGTTTTCGACCCGTAGAAAAAATTCATTCAAAAGTGGAAAAAATGTTTTCCTCTTTTTGAGAAAAGGAGAACATTTTCCCTCATATTTTCTCTTTCAATTTCTTTACATTCATTTTATTTTATATTATTTCTTATGTTTCTTTTTTTCTTTCTTTTTTTCTACTTCCTCCGCCCGCGGCTCCTTCCCTCCTTCTTTCTCCACCGACCGCGAGACATTGACGATGGCCGAAAACCCGGCAATTGGCCATGACACGGGCCGACAAGCCCCGAGATTAGCTAGCGAGGCTGGATCTATTGAAACCAAAAGGAAAAGAAAAAAATAAAAATTGGTAAATAATTAAAAAATTATATTTAAAAAAAATAAAAAATTTCAAAAGAAAAAGCAAAAACCAAAAAAATTATTGAAAGAAGTACATGTAGAAAAATCAAATTCAATTTTCTATACCAAACAACGGAAAACATTTTCCGAGTCTTTTTCATTTTTCACTGGCAAAAAGTACACGCTTCATGCATTTATGCAAAAAGTTGATATTTAAAGAATTTTGCATAATCGACTTATTTCAGAATGTCCTAAGTATTAATTAATGGAAAGAGTTTATTGACACAACATGAAGAGATTACACATATATGTAGAAGGACACAAATATTTAAGATTTGAACTTTTTCTTATAAGGTTGTTCATAAGTTAAAAAAAGAAATCAAATTGCAAAGTAAAGAACGTGAGAGACAAAATAACAGATTGCTTATAGGATGTCCTCTTTCAGTATTCACGTTTCGTTGGTGCAAGTATTCTCGTGTAAAGGACAACAAGGGATCATGATTTAGGGACCATCCACTGTTTTTCTGTGAGGAGCCACGACAACCCAAAAGAAAGAGATTACTAAGATTCTAATTAAGAGCCACGATAAGACAGAGAAAATGCTCATAGCTTTCGGTGTTTTCCAACTATTTTCAAAATTGTTACAAAAAATATTTTCAAATTTAATTTTTAACCAATTTTAATTTCAATAAAAGGTCAATAAAAATCTAATTTCTTTTATTACCTCCCGCTCCTTCCCTCTTGAACTTTTATTTGCATGGTGATTGTCATTCCTAATGTTTAGGTTCGGTCATCCCGGCCGTCCTACCTGTAACATACCGTCACGTCATCAATTTCCAACGAGCATTGATTGGAAGTATTACATTGAATTTTCACTTAAAGATTTATAACTAAATTGGCAAAATTGAAAAGTTTAAGACTGAAGTGACATCCTTATAATAGATTTAGGACTGATCAAATAACTTTCTTAATTTTCAGTGGTAACCTAGTTGATGGCGCATCTTTTCTTGTGTGTTTATAATAATTTTGTTGGTCCTGTTCAACATTCCTTTAATCTTTAGGAATAGGGTATATTTTGTTTCATTAAGTATTAGATTATTTCTTTAACCAAATTAAGTATTAAAATATACTTGCTACAAAATTGCATCAAGTGTCGATGGTAGCGCTCCTTGCCAATTCTTGGGTCCATAATCCGCATAAGGTCGTGGTTTCCTCCAACCCTTTTCTTCAGTTATATTTTCAATTTGTGGATTACATAAATAAGCATTACCTATGTCAAAGGTTAAAATAATCTTTCTTCAACTTTGATTCCGGAATTAAGAATATGATCAAGGTAAGACCTAAGAGGTGAGCCAAAACAGGAGTTGCAAGTAGCCCCCAAATATGGAGTGTCCACTTTCATGGCTGAAGAATTGAAATATACGCAATGAACCTAATCTATACACAAGTTAGAAAAACAAAATTATGATTTCATATTTTAAAAAGAAAGGTCGGGCCAACCGTGCCCAAGTTGGAAAATCCGGTGCCCTAGTTGTGCCAGCGCAAGCATAGCTCGGTGGCCAGCCCTAGGATACTTGCATGACTTGGCTGCCTGTGAGCCTAAATTTGTCTCGGCCGTTGGATTTCACATGGATCCTACCTTAAATTCTCGAATGTTATGTAAAGCCAATTTCTTTTTTTTTTTTTGGTCCAAAATGTAAAGCCAATTTCAATTTCTAATAAATATGGGAAAAAATGTAGAACCTAGAAAAGAAACTAAAAAATTATAGGAATTACTAGTCTTAGAATCTAATTGGACAAATATAAAGATTTGATTTTCGTGAGTGATCTGATCTGTTGTGCAATACTTTTTTATTTTTACTTTATTATTCAATGATTGAGGTTAGCTGAGTTCATGTGGGCTAGGTGTTATGAAATAAATTTTCGGCCTCATAGCGACATTTCTCCAAGCGAAGGCACATGACCTCTTCAACGAAGACAAATTGACTAGTGAGTGAATCAATTCCCGGCAACATGGTCCCGTCGACATGGTCCTTCATCTCCTTTTTAGATGCTTTTATCATAGCCCTCTACGCTTGGACCTATCTATACTCGGAATCTCCTCTCACGCTTTTCAAATGGGCTCACTCGACCACAAAGATCGAGCTTGTGATTAGCTTGTTTCTCTTTTTCCCACAAAATGGATAGGCCCAGAACTATGAAATCATTGAACATCATGAGCATAACACACACACAAAAGCAAAAAGGAAGATATAAAAAGCTTTACACTTTGATAAAGCGAGATTTTCGAATTAGAGAAAAAAAAAGTCCTTAATTTGTAGTACTAAGAATGATGTTCTTCATTAATCCAATAATTTGGTGTCGCTTACGTGTCTCGTGTGTGGCGCAACTTGATAATGTCGTCGGCTGTATCATGCTAAGCCCATGTCGATTCATAGGCCGACTAATGGCGCAAATACTATTCGGTCGTGTTGCGACGTGTACGTGCCTTGACTATGTCCGTGCTTCTTGTGTCACAGGAAGCCAAACTCGAATTGGATAATTCATTAATCCTAACTTCTTACAATGAGATAATCGAAATGACACATATGATTGCAACACTGTATCATGGATATGTTTATAGACGTAATTCGAGCCACACTTCCTACTTTGTACATGCATAAATTATTAAGTGAATATTTTGCTACCATTAGATGTCGACTGATGATGGCTTAGTGGTTAGGCTTTTGCAAAAAATGCTAGCTGGCGGATTATGGAAGGAGGAGAGGAGAGGGGGATATAGAAGGTATGGAAAATTGGGTGAAACGTAACTTTTTTTCGTAACAATTAGTGGAGGAAAATTTCGAAAATTTATTTGACCTAGTTTAATTCCAACCATGTGACAAACGAAGCAAAATTTCTATTATTCTTGGAAAAAGGAAACGGAACGATTATTATGCTAGGCACAGCCCACTACTAAAGCATCGTGCCAGGCATGATTCAACCTATTTGTCATCGCTGGTCAACGTAGATTGTTTTCTTCGGAAAAGGCATGGCAATGTGATCCGGCGGAGGCTGGAATTAGTTATCTCAATTCTATCCTTAAGCGCTTGGTTGTTTGAATTTTTATCCTAAATAGGACCGAATATGATATGATAGAAAGGTCAGGATTTTACTATATCATATCTACTATTTGGTGAACCGCAGTAATAAAATCGGATATTTTCACATCATGTTATGTGAAAGATTTTATGAGACCACAACCAACTATTTTAAAAGCTTAAGCTCTTTATAAGAAGGCGTGGTTTAATATTTATTTATTCCAACACTCCCCATCATACTTAGTCCGGTCTTTTGCTTAGTACTAAGCATGGACATATTCATTGGGGAAGCAAAATAGGGGCCTGGAAAGATTTGGACTAGGACCTCCCGCTTTGATACCATGAAAGATTTTATGAGACCACCAATTGTTCTAAAAAAAATTTTAATTAAAAGAATGCTTGGTTTAATACTTATTTATTCCACATTATGTCCATTGCTTTGTATGAATGACATCTAGTATAGATGAGTCTAAAAATTGCATAAACTGAAATGGTAAGAATATCTCACGACACTCTTGCTACTTGAAATATTTTTAAATATTTTTTTCTCTCTTATTTATTTATTTATTTTTATTTCATTTTTCCCCTTCCATCATTCTCTAATAAGATTTTACTAGATAGTAAACTATACCTATATACCTAAAATGCAAACAAAAAAAACTACAATAGGTAATAAATATATAATATCTATATATACTGAAGATATGTTATAGGAGGAAATTTGAATATCTAAATAGAAATAGGAATAAATAATAACAAAATTGTTGTTTTTTTTTTATTTTGAAATTGTTGTGTCATATTAAACTTCAAATAATATTTTAAATTTATCAATTTAAGAAGTTTTTAATTCAAGAAAAATAACTTTTACACTATGAATATTAAAAATCATATCCACCCACCTCCCAAATGGCATAATTTTATCCAGGTTATATCCCTCTTATATCAACTCTATATTGTCTTGGATAGGAACAAAACACAGAATTTGATAAATTTATCCAATCCTGAATTTAATACTGACTATCAATTTAATCAAAGCTATCGGCGAATTGAGTGGGATTTTGTGAGATGACGTTGCAGAGCTCAATCAATTGCCAACAAACTCCCGCGACTTAAGGGAAGTCTCAGACCTAGAGATCAATGGCCATTGAGCAAAAAATAAGGTGGGATGGCCATTAAAAGAAAAATAAAGGGAACTCTCACAACAAGAACTTCGTTTCCGAAGAAGGCCCTATCTTGTGCTTTCTAGAAGGCGGATCAGGTTCCCTTGATGTTTCTTTATTATCGAAATTGAGTGAAAACACTTAATGAGATTTATAAAGGTGGTGGAATGCCAAAATGAGATTCTCACAAAGTTCTTATTAGGAGATCGCTGTTGTAGATTTATATGACGGAGAGAAAAAATCTTATTTCCTCAACTTCCACCTGGGGATTTTGGAAGATTACGTGACTTAACAAACTCCGGGGGTTCAACACTTGTCGGACTAGCATTGTAAGCATTGGATCAGTTTTCGCCTTTGTCTTTTGCTTGGGCTTTTTGGCTCTCTAAAACAGCTACCAGCCAACATATAAATGGGTATTTGTGCGGCCCTTAAATTTATGACGGCCCTCGAGGAGCCGTATGACTACTAAATCACAAGCTTTTAGTGAAAAAACAAGCAGTTTTAGTAAGAACCCTGCTGATCTAGTCTTTTTCCTATTCAACGAAATGAACTGTTAGAAAAGATGACGGTAACTCGAGAAAGAAAATGGATTTACCCTTGTTTGGTTGCATGTTTGTCTGTTTTTGCAATTGATTCGTGTTTGTTCTTTGAGGTCCTTTCACCGCAAAACACCCTAATAACACAGAATTAGTCCAGACTATTTGGAAGACCTACAATTAAGAAAGCTGGACAGAGGCATTTAGGATGAATAATTTGCCTTGCATGTTGATATCATTTCTGATGGCGTCACATAGTCCTCATTCCAAACGCTCCTTTATAGAGAAAAATAGAGGTTTCCTCCAGAAATTATTTTAGCCAACTCTCTATTATTTGTTTTGTCTTAGGGTTTGTCAGGCAAGATATCAGTTTTAGATCATTATAAATTCTAGCATTTATGATGCAAAATAAGGAAGTTAGGTTAAAGATCGACTACTGCCTGTGACTTTTTTCACTGATTGTACATTGCACAAAAGATATAAGGGTATACCTTATTCTTTTTATTTAGTTCCATGGTCATTTGCTCGTTCTAGAGTTGAAACAAATAACCTGATAACGGTTTCTTTTGTCCAAGAAGACAACACCGAACGCAATGACTACTTGTGCCAGCGCGGTGTGGATGGAGAATCTGCCTTCGCCGGAAACTCCGGGCATCTCTCTTCTTGCTTCTTTCTCCTTGGTTGGCCAAGCTCCAATCCGTTTTTTAGTTTCCTTTTCGGCTTAGTCTGTACTCGACTTTTCGTGGGTAATTTCTTGTAAAGGTTCATATGTTATCGCTATTTTCACAAGAACCGTGATTTTTTTTCCCTTATGTTAGAATTAGTGTGATTGGTGTTACAGATGGTACATCTTAAATGCCTAAAGAATCCAAATAAGGTTCGAAGTCTACCCTAATTTTAAGCAGTTTTTGCCCAAAATTTCGACTTTGTCGATGCGACATTCTGATTACGGCTTAATGGTGGGCCACCTTTAACCACCTTAGCACTTGATTCTATCGATGAAGTGCCAGGTGGCAGGGAGTAGTGAAGTTATCTTGTACTATTAGTAATGTAATATTAACAAGCGAGCAGTCATGCATGCGGGCTAGATCTTAAGCAAAATCAAAAGGCACGGTACTGCGCTGATAAGTTTCAAAGTAGGGCTGAAATTGCAATTTGGGCAAAAAACGGTTTCCATAGTTTGGTCGCGTTCCCCTGTAGTAGTTAAAATAAATTTATGTATATATAGATATTAAGTAGTTATAAATTTAAATTGAGAATTAGTTGCTGAATTTTGGCACTTTGGAGATTTATATTCAAGTTGCAGACTCAGTTTTGATAAATGGTGAAATCTCAAACTTCTATTTAGCTCGGCCATCCTTGTTTTTTTTTTTTTTTGTGAACCTTACCAATAATAAATTATGAAGGGAACGAATTCCATAAACATACGCAAGTGGATTACAAAGAGAATCACATAAAAAAAGTGAAGGGAACGAATCCCATAAACATACGCAACGGATGACAAGAGAATCACATGAAAAAAAAAACGTGCCCAAGAACTTATTTGAATCACTCGATCGTAAATGAGTATATCACATGAGGGACATACCGTGATTTTCACAAATTAAATGTACCCGTTGCGTCCCTCGAAAGAGATTTGTCTGTCCGTTTGATGTTCCATTGAGGAGAGAGTTCGTCATCATTTTCCCTTATGTTGTTTTTTATTTTTATTTTTTCTCTGTATTCTCTTCGTAAGAGAAAAACTAACAAAGGAATGGAGAAGACGTCACTTGTAAACATGACTGTTCATGTTCAACAAATGGATAACTGCCTTTAGTAGTTATCCAATGCTTTAAAGGGAGTGGTAGCTTGTATGAGTGGACCACGGTACTTCTCGTACACCCCATATATCCCAACAGATTAAAATCCAAATTTATTTGCCTTGTTTTTGGTATACTTAATAATTGTACTGCTGCGGGCAACAGTTTGCCAACAATGTGGGGACCATTGCGTCATTGTTACTTTTATCTATTGGAACAATTGCCGAAAATATGGAAGTTCTTAAATTCTTAAAATCTCATAATCTTGCTCCAGCATGTGTTTTTTAACTATAATAGATTAAAGCAACCTCGAAGCCACGGTCCCCACATTATAGGCAAACAGTTGCCTGTAGGAATACAATGATTAGGTATACCGAAAACAAGGTAAACAGACTTGCATTTTAATTTAATACCGGTAAGGTTGAAAAAAACGTGAATGGCCGAGCTAAATAGATGCGCGAGATTTCACTGTTTACAATAACTGAGTCTACAACTTGATTATAACGCTCCATACTGCCAAAATTCAGCAACTAATCTCCAAGTTTAAATTCTGAACTATTTAAAAGCTACATACATATAAGTTAATTTTAATTACTACAGTAAACGGGGCCAAACCAAGGAACCCGTGCTTTTCCCAAAATTGCAATTTCAGCCCAACTATAAAACTTATCAGCGCAATGCTGTGCCTTTTGATTTCGCTTAAAATCTGGCTCATATTCACAACAACTTTCTTGTTAATTTTACATGACTAATAGTACAAGATAGCTTTCCCTACCCTCCGCCATCTGGCATTTCATCGATGGAATCAAGTGCTCAGGCGATCAAAGGTGGCCCGCCAATGAGCCGAAATCACAATGTCGCACTGACAAAGTCGAAATTTCGAGCAAAAACCAATTAAAATCAGGGTGGACTTCGAAACTTATTTGGGATTTAAGATGTACCGTTTGTAACACCGATCGCACTAATTCTAGCAAAAGGGAAAACAAAATCACGATTCTTGTGATAAACAACGTTGCCTTATGAACCTTTACGATAAATTAGCCACGGAAAGCCAAGCACAAAAAAGGCCAAAAAGAAATAATAAAAATAAGGATTGGAGCTTGGCCAACTGAGGAGAAAGAAACTAGAAGAGAGACTGCCGGAAGTTGCGTACCAATCCTCTCATCGTGGTTGTTCCCACAAACACAAATTCTCCGTCCTCGCCGCGCCGGCCGAGGTAGTCGTTGCATTTGGGACTGTTTTCTTGGACAAAAGAAACCCTCAACTCGTTCTTTTCTTTCAAGTCTAGAACGAGCAAATGACTCGGGAACTAAACAAACAGAATAGGGAATACTCTCAGATCTTCTTCTATTCGATGCACAATATGTGAAAAAACCTACATGCAGTAATCAATCTTTCACTTAAGTTCCCTATTCTGTATCATATGTACAAGAATCTATAATGATCTACAGCTGCTACGCTGCCTAACAAATTCCGAGACAAAACAAACTATTGAGAGTTGGCTAAATAATCTCCAGAGGCAACCTCTAATTTTCTCTAAAAAAAGTGGTTGGGACAAGGCCTATGTGATGCCGTCAGAAATGACATCAACATTCGAGTCAAATTATTAGCACTAACAGCATGCTAAATGCCACTGTCCAACTTTCTTAGTATAAGTTCTCCAAATAGTGAAGATTAATTCTGAGTTATTGGGTGGTTTTTGGTGGAAGGACCTCAAAGAACAAACTTGAATCGATTGCAGAAACAGATAGACAAATACCCCAACAAATGTAAGTTGTTGTTCTTTCTCAAGGTATCGTTATCTTTTCTAACTTTCTTAATAAAATGCTCATTTTTTATTAGAAGCTTGTGATTTATAACTAATACAGCTCCTCGAGGGCCATCAATAAATCTAAGGACCGCACAAACGCCCATTTATATATTTGACGGTGGCTATTTTCAAGAGAAAAAAAGCCCGAGCAAAAGACATGGCTCAAAAAGTTGCTGAAATAATGCTTATAATGCTAGTCCGGTCGTGTTGGACCCTCAGAGTTTGTCAAGTCACTTCTTCCAAAATCGCCTTGCGGAAGGTGAGGAAATAAGATTTCTTTTGTCCGTAATCTAAATTCGTAATAGCAATCTCATGATAAGACCTTTGTGATAAACTCAATTTAGCATTCCACCACCTTTATAATCTCATTTTGCATTTGCACTCAGCTTCGATAATAAGGAAAGAACACGTGAAAGAACTACAAGAAACCTGATCCTCCTTCTGGAAAGCACAGGACAGGGCCTTCTTTAGAAAAGAAGTTCTTACTGTGAGCGAGCGAAGGAGAGAGAGAGAGAGATATATATATATATATATATATATATATATAGAGAGAGAGAGAGAGAGGGACTCCTATTTTTCGTTTAATGGCGATCCCACCTTATTTTTCATTCAATGGACATTCGTCTCTAGGTCGAAAGACTTTCCCTATAATGAATCAGAAATCGTCGCAATTTTTATTAAGCTGAAACGGGATATTTATATACCCAAGAGTACATTCTAGAAGATTTACTAACAAAGAGGAAATACATAAAATAGAAAACTACGATTCCAAATCAATAAAACTAATAGTGCAATCTTTGATTGATATCCAAAAAATACGATTATGAATCTACCAAAACCGATAGTGCATTATTCGGTTAATACACCCCCTCAAGCGGAAAAGTGGAGACTGCGAATCTTCAACTTGTCTCGTAAAAATTCAAAACGTGCTATAGGAAGAGCTTTCGTGAGAGCATTGGCTAATTGATCAGCTGTGGATATAAATTGCACATTAAGCTGTCGTTTGGTTACACGATCATGGATAAAGTGGAAATCAATTTCAACATGTTTGGTACAAGCATGAAAATCGGATTCGCAGACGAGAAAAGTGGCACCAATATTATTGCACCAAAGGATGGGAGGACCTTAAAGAGGGAACCCAAGTTCTTGAAAGAGTGATTCAAGCCAAATGAGTTTAGCTACGGCATCGACAAGGGCTTTATACTCAAACTCGTGGAAGAGCGTGCTACGATTCGTTGTCTCTTAGAGCTTCAAGAGATAAAGTTAAGACGAGAAAAATGGCATACCTCCAGTTGACTTCCTCTCGTCGAGCTACCAGCACAATTCGTATTGGAAAAAGCTTGCAAGCGAGTATATTGCTTCGAGAAATAAACAAACCAGATGACCTTATATGTTTAAGAGATCTAGTCTTGTCAATGCATCGGGAAATAAACAAACCAACGAGTATCATTGCAAGTGCAAGAAACATTTCACCATTTGTTAGTGGTCTTCGGGTCGGTGCATGCATGAATTGACAAGCTTTATTAATGGCAAATGAGAGATCTAGTCTTGTCAATGTCACGTATTGGAGGGCGCCAACTATAAACCGATATAGAATACCATCGACATTAGAACACCTACTATTTCGGATGGATTTGTAGTTGTGGGCATAGGAGTTTGAACAGGCTTGCGCTCAAACATCCTAGCCTAGTGAAGAAGATCATCAATATAACATCCTTGAGAGAGAAACAGCCCTTCAAGTTGACGGATAGCTTCTATTTCAAGGAAGAAGTGCGATGGGCTGAGATCTTTACTTGGAGAATTCTGCAGACAATTTCTTTAAGATTGAACTGATAGTATAAGGTGCATTACATGTAACTAGAATGTCGATCAACATAGATAAAAAAAATAAATGACATTAGTGCCTCTTCGATGGATAAACAATGATGGATCTATTTGTGATGTCGAGAATCCCAAATGAAACAAAAATTAAGAATGTCCTTGGAACCAAGCTCTCGAGCTTGCATGAGACCACATAGCAAACAATGCAACTTGCAAACATAGTCGCGATGAGTTGGGTGTTCAAACCTAGGGAGCCTGCTCCATGTACACCTCTTCGAAAGAACCCTATGTAAGAAGGCATCGTGTACATCCGATCGTCGCGCTTGCCACCCTTGAGAGATAGCAATAGATAAAATGGAGTGAATAGTGGTAATTTTCACAACGGATCAAGGCTTCTATGTAATCTAAGCCTTGTTGCTAATAAAAATCCTTTGCGACTAGGCGAGCTTTATAGCGCTTAAAGCTGCCATCCGCTTTGCATTTAACTTTATAAACCTACTTACACCCAACGAGATTTATGGCGGAAGTTCAAGGATAGACTCTTTGTTATTCAGCCAGAAATTCTTGACCCAATCACCCAATCCCTTCTTTCACATTGTTCAGAATCTCATCGAGCATTTCATCCAAACTTGCTCCAATCCCCTCCGGAAGAATTCGACTTTTTTGTCAAAATCCCTTTCAAGAAAAATGGAGAAATCAATCCTACCAAAACTTTCCATTCGGGCATGAATCCAAAGCACCTTGCACTTGCACAAGCGAATGTGCTCAACTTCTTTCCCAAGGACTCATCGAGCCCTCAGATTCCTCATGAGCATGCGAAGCTTTCTATGTCAACAAAAGAGCGAGAACAAAATCGAGGAAAGCTGTGACTAGTCATAAACTATCAGCCCCTCAATCTGTTCATTCAAGATGATAAATTCCCTTTGCCTCACAAAAATTCTTTATTCTCCAGCTTGCCCAAGCAAAGATCTATTCCAAGTTTGATCTTAAGGCGGGATTTTGGCAAATAGGAATACATCTTTCGGACAGATTCAAAACTGGATTTTACATTTCTAATCAGCATTTCCAGTGGAAAGTCCTTCCTTTTGAACTCAAAATTGCTCCGTCTTTGTTCCAAAAAGCTATGTGCGAGATCTTTCAGCCCATTCTTGCCAATGCCCAAATCTACATTGATGACATTCTTCTCTTTTCCCATGATGAAAAATCTCATGCAAAGCTCCTCCAAGAATTTGCTGAAATTGTGCACACCTATGGCATCATGCTTTCCTAGAAGAAAATGATCCTAGCCCAAAGAGAAATTGAATTTCTTGGCATGCGTTTGAAAAATGAAAACTATTGCCTAGGACCTCATATTGCAGAGAGATCTCCAGAAATTTCCAGGTGAAAATCTCTCTGTCTAGCAAATTCAATCCTTTTTAGGAATTGTTAATTATCTTAGAGATTTCGTCCCAAAAATTTCTCGAGATCCTTCATCCTCTGCAAAAAATGCTGAAGAAGAAACCTCATCCTTAAACGGACTAATGCCATTAAGACCCTAAAAAGACCAACTAAGAATTTGCCACCTCTTCGAATTCCTTCCAATGGAACAAGAATTCTCCAGGACGGATGCCGAGTAACAAATACTAGGCAGCTATCCTTCTTGAAGAAGAGAAAGGTAAGCGAAGAATTTGTGCTTACAAAAGCGAAAAGTTTTTAAATGCGTAAATGCATTATCATTCCACTTTCAAAGAAATTCTTGCCGTAAAAAATGGCATCAAAAAATTTGAATTTCATCTCATTGGCCATCACTTTTTAGTCAAAATGGACATGTCATCTTTTCCCGAAATGCTTAAGTACAAGCGAAACAAGTTCCTCATCCCCAGCTTTTACGTTGGGCGGAATGGTTTTCAAAATACTCTTTTGAAGCAAAACACATTTACGGAAAGAAAAATATTTTGACCGATTTCCTTTCACGGCCAAAAGAACCTTTTCAGTCCATAAATATGTTTATTCGTAAAGAGTTTTCAGGAACCTTCAAAACTCATAATATGAGAGAACACCAGTGGCCATCCCACCAATATCCGCCCGATATTCCTCAATATCTCAAACAGAATTCCCTTTCGGATCATTTTCAAAGATTATTTTGAAATTATCATTACATGGTTTTCAAATACTATGGCGGATCGATGTTGAAACTAGGTCTCAATTATGAATACCCGTTCATATATCCATTAAGATGGTCTTCTACTGTCTATTTCCCTTCGATCTAAAATAGATGTTACGGTACATGCTTCATCTCTATCGATTGCTATTGAATTTCCTCTAGACGAAATCATTAAGGTTTTGTCTCAATCCCTTTTCGAAATTATAGAAATCATGACCAGAGACATTTCCTTGACATTCTCACTTGGTTCCAACCTCTCTAAGCATGGAAACACTTGTTCATACTCTAGAGACAAGTCGGCATACTAGAGCTAGCTCGACACACCGTCGTCATCCTCCATCACCCTTGGTCATTCACTGGACCAACAGGAGATAAAAAGCTTAATGCAGCGAGAAATTGGCACCTCTACTTTCAAGCTAAATCTCCAAGATCATGTGTACAAGATCCACAAGACTTACTCCAAAACTATACTTGACATTCCTCATGAGTACGAGAGAACTCCAGCGTATCTTTTGCCAAGAAAATAAGGTTATACCCACTGAGATATGGCCTTATACAAAGAAGACGGTACTCATGGGATACTCTTAGGACACATCCCAATGTGTTCGAAGCACTTTAAGAGTTCAATGCTAGTCAATATAGCTCATCCATGGATACCGAATCTCAACCGTTTGATCCCCGGGGAGGTCAATCGTCACAAGATCCATTCGGCTATCCACAGCCCGTCATCCCCGACGTTCCATCCTCGTCACAAGATGCACCATCCAGCTAACATAGAATCCCGGATGATCCAGATCTTGATCAGCTCATCTCGAGTTATGAAAAAGAACAATTATTGCGTGCATACGAAGTCGAAAGGACGGCCATGATGGACCGGCGGTTCTAACTCGGATGATCCCAATTATCATCCTAACCCAGGCGAAGATGATAAATCCACCTCGCACCTACTCACCTGACTTTGTTGCAAAAAAGTCCAAAGA
The DNA here is from genome assembly GCA_021437795.1 of Rhodamnia rubescens. NCBI lineage: Eukaryota > Viridiplantae > Streptophyta > Magnoliopsida > Myrtales > Myrtaceae > Rhodamnia > Rhodamnia rubescens. The sequence goes on along the minus strand of JAILYA010000002.1, from coordinate 12,374,505 downwards.
AGTGCGTCCCTTGTCAACCTTCTTCACTTGCTCCTCTTTGTGAAAAGTCAAGAAAGGCAAGCGAAGAAGTGTGCGTTTGTACAGCAATAATGACTCCCTTAGAAGTCAAAGTTTGTTGTAAATTATTGTACCAACCCTGTCGGATCTCTATTATAGAGAACCCTTTGTGTAACCTCGCCTATATATAAAGGCGAGGCTTGTTTATTGTAAAAGCTAGACTTTGCTTCCTCTATGAAATCCAAGTAAAATTTGCTTTCAAAATGAGTTTTAAAATCTTCTCTTCTCTTCGTGCGGACTCTTCCGCACTAAAATGTTTCTACTTTTCTATTACTTTGATTGATTAAGTATGCTCTCCACTTGCCACGAGATCTATTATCACTCAAAAATTTATCAGATCTGTTTTATTGGGTTAAAGCGCGTGTAGAGTCCGGCGGGGCCTTTCTCTACTTGTTGATTAACTTTGCAAGTGAGCGTTGGATTCAATCTAATACTTGATCGGGATAAACCTATGATGGTAATGGATAGTGGATCCTGTGGATCGAAAATTTTGATATCTCAAAGGATTAGTTCCAAGAGCGAGATCCGGAAACTAACAAGCAATCCCTTGAGTGGCTAGAGAGCTCGTGTGGGATAGCATATCCGTTTCAGATTAAGTTCTTGCTTCCGCTCCTTTTAATGAAAAACATTGGGAAGCCTATCCATCGACCAACCGAAATTGTCGCTTTATGCGGCGAAGGCACGGGAATGGACCTTGCCCGAAGGGACGGGCGCGTGCTTCCGGTGTGGCCGGTTGGGCCATCACGTAAGAAACTCGCCCGAGTCAAGTTCTAGGACCGCAATTTCAAGGACAAGACCCCAATATGGATTGCCGCGGGGAGCTGCCCGTAGAATAACTCGAATCAACCGCCAACTCAAGGACGAATGTACGATGTGGCTCGCAAGAAGGCGGAGCATGCACCCGGTGTGGTCACGAGTACGGTTATATTATGCAATCATGCTGCCTTACGCATTGTTTGACTACGGAGCATCGCACTCATTTGTATCTGCTCAATTTGCTGCATTGACTGAAATGGCATTGAAACCGTTAGATATAAAGTTGCATGTAACTACCCCGTTAAAGGATAGAGTATTGATTTCGTTAGGCTGCAAGGACCGTAAGATAGTTGTCGGGGGTAGTGAGGAAAGGATAGACCTGATTGTGCTAACCATGTTCGACTTTGATGTTATAATCGGAATGGATTGGTTGGGTAGGTAAAGGGCCGTTATGGATTGTAGTAGCGGGGCGATTAGGTTCAACCCAACCGGTCGCCCTAGATTTGAATTTGTAGGGAGTCCAGGAGGCACCTCGATTCCTTTGATCTCGTCGACTTGAGGTGACTAAGTTGTTGAACGGAGGATGTCAAGCCTATCTAGCTATTGTGGTGGATCGAACGGTTGAGGGACCGAGGTTGGAAGATATATCGGTGGTGCGTGAATTTCCCGATGTCTTTCCTCGGGAATTGCGGGGGACCGCCACTAGAAAGAGAAATAGAGTTCGTGATCGAGTTAGCCCCAGGAACGGAACCGATCTCGAAAGCACCGTATCGAATGTCCTTGTCGGAGTTAAAGGAACCGAAGGTTCGGATGCATGAGCTGTTGGACAAGGGTTTTATTCGTCCAAACGCGGCGCCGTGGGGAGCGCCGGTTTTGTTCGTGAGGAAAAAGTACGGGTCCTTGCGTTTATGCATTGACTATAGGCAACCGAATCAGTCACCGTTAAGAATAAGTACCCGTTACCCGGGATAGATGACTGTTCGATCAACCGCAAGGAACCGCAGTATTCTCTAAGATAGACTTGAGAACCGGGTACCATCGGTTGAGGACAAAGAAGGAAGACATACCAAAGACGGCGTTTCGGACATGGTATGGTCACTACGAATTCACGGTTATGCCGTTTGGACTGACCAACGCTCCCGCCGCTTTTATGGATCTAATGCATAGAGTGTTTAAGGGATATTTGGATCGGTTCGTCATCGTCTTCATCGACGACATCCTGGTTTATTCGAAGAGCTCCGAGGAACATGACCAGCACTCGAGAGTAGTTCTACGGACATTAAGAGAGCATTCGCTCTACGTTAAGTTCGGTAAATGCAAGTTACGGCTCCACGAAGTGGCATTCCTCGGACACGTCATTTCGGAAATGGGATTTGGTAGACCCCGCCAAGATTGAGGTGGTTACGAATTGGCCGAGGCCGACGTCGATTCTAGAGTTCGAATTTTCTTAGGATGGCCGGCTATTATAGGGGATTTGTAGAGAAGTTCTCGTCGATAGCAACTCTTTTGTGGCCCGACCCGGGAAGGATACACGATTTGAGTGGACGAGATAAGTGTGAAAGAAGTTTTCAAGAACTCAAGCATAGGCGACGACAAGCCGATATTGACAATTCCTTCGGCCCGGAAGGCTACGAGATATATAGCGACACATCATTAAAAGGATTAGGATGCGTTCTAATGCAGCATGGAAAGGTAGTTGTTTATGCGTCGAGACAGTTAAGACCTCACGAAATGAACTACCCGACGCATGATTTGGAATTGGCGGCGATAGTATTTGCACCGAAGATTTGGAGATATTACTTGTGTGGAGAAAGGTTCCAAATCTACACCGACCACCGAGCCCGAAGTACCTATTTTCCCAAAAGGAACCGAACATGAGACAGCGTCGGTGGATGGAACCGCTTAAAGACTATGATCGCGACATTCTATACCATCCTAGGAAGGCGAATAAAGTTGTGGATGCGCTTAATAGGAAGTCAAGCATGGCGCACTTGATGGTCAAGGAGTGGACTCTGTTGGAAGGAATTATAGATTCCGGATTTAAGCTTGAAGTGTGTCACCTGTCCGGTTTGATGGCCACGCCGAGGGTGGAACCGGAGATTAGAGAAAGAGTTAAGACCTTGCAATCTACGAGACGATGAAGGTCGGAAAATCCCCGGAGATGGATAAGAAGAAAAGGAAGCCTGAATTTCAAGTGTCGGAGGACGGGACCTTAATGTTTCATGGGCGGCGTGTGTGCCCAAGGATGAGGAATTAAGGGAAAGGATCCTATCGGAAGCTCACGAAGTAATTACGGTATCCATCCGGGTAGCACGAAAATGTATCGAATTTGTGACAGCATTACTAGTGGAACGGGATGAAAGTTGATGTCGCGAAGCACGTAGTAAAATGCCTGACGTGCCGGCGGGTAAAGGCACATCACCTGTAAATCGGGAGGCTTACTTCAACCGTTGGAAATTCCCGAGTGGAAGTGGGAACACATCACGATGGATTTCGTTATGGCCTTGTCGAGGAGTTAGAGGGGTCATGACTCTATTTGAGTGATTGTGGACAGATTGATCAAGTCTGCACATTTCTGGCAATGCGAAAGGATTTCGCCATGGACGAATACACCGATCTATATATGAGACAGATTGTTCGACCGCATGGAGTCCCAGTGACAATCACGTCGAGATAGAGACCCTAAGTTTACCGTTTCATTCTAGAAGAGCTGCGGGGAGGCAAACGGGAACAAAATTGCAAGATGCAAGATCGCTTATCATCCCCAAACGGACGGACAATCCGAGAGGACTATTCGGACATTAGAAGACATGCTAAGAGCGTATGTCATAGATTTCAAAGGAGGTTGGGAGGAACAATTGCACCTTGTGGAGTTCGCTTATAATAATAGCTATCGCCAGAGTATTGGGATGGCGCCATTTGAAGTATTGTATGGCGGAGCGTGCGAGAATACCGATATGTTGGGAGGAAGTCGGTGAAAGAAGAATAACGGGACGCGAGTTGGTGGAACAATCGGTTGAGGGTAGTGAAGTTGATTAGAGAAAGACTTAAGACCACCTAGAGTTGCCGAAAAAGCTACGCCGACATACGGCGTAAGCCTTTAGAATTCCAAGTGGGAAACCATGTATTTCTCAAGGTATCACCGATGCGAGGACTATCTCGATTTGGAAAGAAAGAGAAGATGAGCCCGAGATACGTGGGACCTTTTTAGATACTAGAGCGGATTGGAACCTTGGCCTATCGGCTTGCCTTGCCGCCAAACCTGTCGCAAGTCCACAACTTTTTTCACGTGTCAATCTTGCGGAAGTACGAACCAAATCCAACACATGTCTTGGATTATGAAGCTATAGAAGTAGACGATCGAGTGACGTACGTGGAAAGGCCGGTAAAGATCGAGGACAGGAAAAAGCGGGTTCCGAGAAACAAGACGATTCCATTGGATCGCCGAGGGTATATTCTAGGTTATGCGGGTCGATCTAAAATTAGTGTCAAAACAATCGCTAGCGTCGTGCAATTGGGACGCGAGTGATTCCGCTAGACCATAGCATGATTTGCGGATGACCCCGAACCGATTCCCCGACTATCGTGTCTGTCGGGACCGGCAATTTTCCTCGCGATTACATGACAACTAAAATTGCCGTGGTTCGAATAATTCTTAAACGTGATAAAAATTACGGGTCGATACACGTAACTCCCGAGAGCCGCCCGTCGATCCCGAAATGCACCGAAACCGCGATCGGCTAATTTTTAGCGCGAAGTGGACTTCGAAATTAGCGGCCACGTATTTGAGAATTTCAATGTAAATAAATTGGACTTCGCCTCACCAAATTTAATAAGGATTTTATATCGCCGGTATGAGTTAGAAAAAGTGGCAATCGAACCGCGAAACGAGAAGTACACTCCGGTCCCGAATTTGGTTCAGCAAACTTGAGAAACTGCGAAGGAAATTCGGCCACGTCACCTATCCCCACCACTTCAGCCGAAATTATCAAGATTTGGAGAGGGAAGAAGTGCTCTTGATTGCCCAAGTTCCAAGACTCATTAAAACCTCATTTTCCCCCAAAAACCTCATACCAACTTCTACTATTCATGTTATACAACAACCCCGTCATCTTGTCACTCTTGATTGATAGTAAGTCGCTCAAATCACTCCCTCTCTCCTCTCTTATATGTTGAAGAAATCTCTCTCTCTCTCTCTCTCTCTCTCTCTCTCTCTCTCTCTCTCTCTCTCTCTCTCTCTCTCTTTATTCTCATTTTCACCGAAACTCACTTTCATCTTTCTCTCTCGCTCGCCCTCTCTCGCCGATCGCCGTACCGCCAACTTCGAGTGGGCATATCTCCTTTATCCGGTGTCGTATGATCCTCAAACCACCTCCATTCTCTTTGTCTCTCTCTCCTCTTTCCATACATAGCTGGATCGTTCCCTAACTCAACTGGACACGTCCCGTATAAGCCGAGGAAGGTAGGTCGCTCACTACTCCCGCCGATCACCGTACCAACGAGCTCGAACGGGCATATCTCCCTCATATGACGTCTTTTGGACTTCAAACCATCTCCATTCTCTTCGTCTTTGAGTCCTCTTTCAAACCACACTGACCTTACATTCATATGATCTCTGTAGCTCCCCGAAGACGTCCTAGACCGTGAGGTGCGCAAACAACCAATTTCTGCCAGTTAGAGTTCGTGAGCCTTTGAGCCCTTCCACTTGCTTCGAGGCCTAGGTAAGTGGCTCTAAACCTTCCTTAGGCTTATGGGATACTAAGGGGCTTATTAAGTTGTGACATAGCGTGCAAATGTGGGCTGTTTGGGCATGAATTGTGGGACCGATTCTGAAAAATTCTTACCTGCTATTTATCCGAAAATTTGGTTGATAAATGAGCATGTTCTTGGTTGATTTGGTGTTAAATGATGGTCTAAGATGAGGATTGTGGGCTGAGCATACTAGATTCGACCTTAGGGGTGAATTGAATGTGAGTTGTTGCACGTTGTGATGACGTTTGTTATTGTCTGAAATTGTTGTGAAAATTATGAAAATTTCTGAGTTGGGACTATGTTATGTTCGGCCATATGAATGAAATGTGGTGTTACATGTTGGAGTGCGTGCCGAACCGGTTGTAAATTCGGTTGGAATAAAATGAGGCTTTATGTGGCTTGGTTGGAGCCGAAGGAAAATTGGTGCATTGTGAGTATGTCATAGTGATATGAATTTATATGAGAACTCCGGAAATGTCAATATTGAAATCGACTAGATTATGATGCGCGGACCATGTATTTAGTAGCGCGATCGAATTGTTGTGAAATTGAGATTTATTTGTTATACTCGATCATGAAGTTTATTAATGAAGCCTTTGGATGTGAATTATGAGTACTGGTACCCTAATACGTTAATCGCGGGGTTCATAACCGATTGTATTATACTATGGCATATATGGATACTATGAAAGTCGTGTTCAATTAAGTCGTCCGAGACCAAAGTGAGTCGTGTTCGACTAATTGTCCGAGACTTATTCCGGTCGTGTTCCTAAGTGTCCGAGACCGTGAATTAAATGGGGCGTATTCCTAAGTGTACGAGACCCCGGTGTGCATACATGTATATATATCTATATGTACAAGCCGTGTTCCTAAGAGTCTAAGGCTTTGTACCGATTAAGTAAAATCATAATTCCGCATTATGACAGAGTACGATTTTAAGCCCGATAAGTGTTTACGCGGGCCGGATTATTGAAAGTGTGTGCTTTATAGGCTTGAGGCGATTGGGACACGAGCTTGAGAATTAACTGTTTGAACCGATGCCAAGTATGACCGATTAGTGATAGTGTCTAAGTCGAAGGCTCCGTAGTATAGAAAGTCCGATTGTTGCTTTGAGGATTTATGTCGTGCCGGTTTGAGCTAGTCATATGTGTAGAATAATATGTATGTGATTGCCTAGTTGATGGTGGTAGTTAGTTTCCTTGGAGGTACCATACCCTAGGGTCGGCTTAGATCCACCTTCTTTGGGATGTAATCTCACCCCTCCGCGGGACCCACTTTTTTAGACCACCGACCCCGAGGATGCCGACGCTTTTAGGCGCCGAAAGATTTTGAGTCCGTAGTCACCGAGTATCTAGTAGGTCCGAACCAAGTGTACTATAGAAAGGCTAAAATCGTGTGGGTCGATGAGGGAGGTGAAAGTTGGATACCGCACATCTTCTCGTCTTGGACATATAAGGATGGGGACACGCTTTTTGGGCCATTGAGGGATTGCGTCATATCGGACGAGGTGCCGAGAGCCGCGGGACAAATGGAGGCCGTCGTTCCGGAGACGAGTCCGCCGAGCCGGAGCCAATACCGGCCGGAGCTCCGGAGCCCGAGGACCCCAGTGAGGCCGGAGAGATCGTGGAGCCGAGGGATGCCGAGGATGACCCAATGGATACTTCCAAATCCGAGCTGGAGTTGGGGTCCGAGGAGTCGAGAGCCCGAGTACGCTTCACTTGCCTGCTGAGTCTACGAATGGTGCGTCGACCCTTAGGATAGTATGTTGGGTGTTTAGGTAGTAGTCACCCCTTTTGAATTGTATTAGCCTCGTCAAACCTTTTTGTGTAATGTTATGTCATTACTTTTATGAATGATTATGTTCTATGCCATCGAACCCCTTGTCTTCTTAAGTCATTATGTTTAATTTTATCATTAGGGTGTTGTGTCGCTTCCGCATGTGCATATGGCATTATGTTAAGTTTTATTGCTTGAGTTGATCCTAAAAGAAGAAAGTGAATGTTAGGGATGTTGGCGCGCCAAAAGGACACGAGGAGTGACATGTATTGACCCGAGATTTTTATCACGTTTATGAATTATTCGAACCACGGCGATCCCGACCGTCATGTAATCACGAGGGAAACCGCCGATCCCGGCGGGACACGATCGTCGGGAATCGCTTTAGGGTCATCTGCAAATCATGCTATGGTCTAGCGGAATCACCCGCGTACCAATCGCACAACGCTAGCGGATTGTTTTGACACTAATCTTAGATCGACCTGCATGGCCTAGAATATACCCTCGGCGATCCTTGTGGTCGGGATATTAGTCCGCGGCCGAGTTCTTTAGTCTGCGTACTATCCTATTTAGCCATTCCCCTTCGGTCGGTCGTCTCTAGAGTGATCAATTCCGAGTGAGATTACTTGAAATACATCAATGCTCATTTTATTCATAATTTTCGAAATGGGGTCGGAATTCGAATGTCACAACTCTTCCCCCTTACGAAATTTCCTCTTCGAAATTTACAAAACTTAACTACTCGAATAGGTGGGGGTGTTAACGCCTCATTGCTTCCTTGCTTTCCCAAGTGGCTCCTTCAGTCCCGTGGTGTTCCTAGATTACTTTCACTAATGGAATCGTCTTGTTTCTCAAAAGCTGCTCTTTCCTATCCTCGATCCTCACCGGCCTTTCCATGTACGTCACTCGGTCGTCTACTTCTATAGCTTCATAATCCAAGACATGTGTCGAATTTGGTTCGTACTTCCGCAGCATTAACACGTGAAAAATGTCGTGGACTTGCGACAGGTTTGGCGGCAAGGCAAGCCGATCGGCCAGGGTTCCAATGCTCTTTAGTATTTCAAAAGTCCAACGTATCTCGGTCTCAGCTTCCCTTTCTTTCCAAACCGAGATAGTCCTTGCATCGGCGATACCTTGAGAAATACATGGTCTCCCACTTGGAATTCTAAAGGCTTACGCCGTCTGTCGCCGTAGCTTTTCGGCGACTCAGGCGATCTTAAGTCTTTCTCTAACACCTTCACCGCCTCAACCGATTGTTCCACCAACTCGGGTCCCGTTATTCTTTTTTCACCGACTTCATCTCAACATGTCGGCGTTCGCACGCTCCGCCATACAAGGCTTCGAATGGCGCCATCCCAATACTCTCCCGATAGCCTGTTATTATAAGCGAACTCCACGAGGTGCAATTGTTCCTCCTAACCTCCTTTGAAATCTATGACACACGCCCTTAGCATGTCTTCTAATGTTTGAATAGTCCTCTCGGATTGTCCGTCCGTCTAGGGATGAGAGGCGGTACTTATCTTGCAACTTTGTTCCCATTGCCTCCTGCAGGCTCTTCTAGAATGAAGCGGTAAACTTGGGGTCTCTATCTCGACGTGATTGTCACTGGGACTCCATGCGATCGGACAATCTGTCTCATATACGAGATCGGCGTATCTATCCATGGCGAAATCTTTTCGCACCGTTAGGAAATGTGCGAGACTTGGTCAATCCGTCAACAATCACCCAAATAGAGTCATGACCCTTCGACTCCTCGGTAAGGCCATAACGAAATCCATCGCGATGTGTTCCTACTTCAACTCTAGAATTTCCAACGGTTGAAGTAAGCCTCCCGGTTCTGATCTTTGCGCCTTCACTTGCTGGCACGTCAAGCATTTTGCTACGTGCTTCGCGACATCCACTTTCATCCCGTTCCACCGGTAATGCTGCCGCAAATTCGATACATTTTCGTGCTACCCGGATGGATATTGTAATTACTTCGTGAGCTTCCGATAGGATCCTTTCCCCTTAACTCGTAATCCTTGGGCACACACAGCGACTCGCAAAACATTAAGGTCCCGTCCTCCGACACTTGAAATTCAGGCTTCCTTTTCTCCTTATCCATCTTTAGGATTTTCTGAACTTCATCGTCAGTAGATTGCAAGGTCTTAACTCTTTCTCGAATCTCCGGTTCCACCCTCGGCGTGGCCATCAAACCGGACAGGTGACACACTTCAAGCTTAAATCCGGAATCTCTTATTCCTTTCAACGGAGTCCACTCCTTGACCATCAAGTAAGCCATGCTTGACTTCCTATTAAGCGCATCCGTAACTTTATTCGCTTTCCTAGGATGGTATAGAATGTCGCAGTTGTAGTCTTTAAGTAGTTCCATCCACCGACGCTGTCTCATGTTCGGTTCCTTTTGGGAAAACAGGTACTTCAGGCTCGTGGTCGGTGTAGATCTGGAACGTTTCTCCGCACAAGTAATGTCTCCAAATCTTCGGTGCGAATACTATCGCTGCCAATTCCAAATCATGCGTCGGGTAGTTCATTTCGTGAGGTCTTAACTGTCTCGACGCATAAGCAACTACCCTTCCATGCTGCATCGAATGCGTCCTAATCCTTTTAATGATGCGTCGCTATATATCTCGTAGCCTCCCGGGCCGAAGGAATTGTCAATACCGGCGTCGTCGTCAATCTATGCTTGAGTTCTTGAAAACTTCTTTCGCACCTATTGTCCAATCAAATCGTGTATCCTTCTTGGTCGGTTTCCTCAAAGGAGTTGCTATCGGCGAGAACTTCTCCACAAATCTCCTATAATAGCCGGCCGGTCCTAAGAAACTCCGAGCTTCGGTAACGACGTCGGCCTCGGCCAATTCGTAACCGCCTCAATCTTAGCAGGGTCTCTACTCGAAATCCCATTTCCAGAAATGATGTGTCCGAGGAATGCCACTTCCTGGAGCCGAACTCGCATTTACTAAACTTGACGTAAAGCGAGTGCTCTCTTAATGTCCGTAGAACTACTCTCGAGGTGCTGGTCATGTCCCTCGGAGCTCTTCGAATAAACCAGGATGTCGTCGATAAAGACGATGACGAACTGATCCAAATATCCCTTAAACACTCTATGCATTAGTTCTATGAAAGCGACTGGAGCGTTGGTCGGTCTAAACGGCATAACCGTGAATTCATAGTGACCATACCATGTCCAAAATGCCGTCTTTGGTATATCTTCTTTCTTTATTCTCAACTAATGGTACCCGGTTCTCAAGTCTATCTTAGAGAACACTGTAGCTCCTTGCGGTTGATCGAATAAGTCATCTATCCTAGGCAACGGGTACTTATTCTTAACGGTGACCTGATTCGATTGCTTATAGTCAATGCATAAACACAAGGACCCGTCCTTTTTCCTCACGAACAAAGCTGGCGCTCCCAACGGTAACGCGCTTGGACGAATAAAACCCTTGTCCAACATCTCTTACATCCCGAACCTTCGGTTCCTTTAACTCCGACAAGGACATCCGATCTGATGCTTTCGAAATCGATTCCGTTCCTCGGGGCTAACTCGATCACGAACTCTATTTTCTCTTTCGGTGGCGATCCCGACAATTCCCGAGGAAAGAAATCGGGAAATTCGAGCACCACTTCTATATCTTCCAACCTCGGTCCCTCAACCGTTGGGTTCACTACGATAGCTAGATAGGCTTGACATCCTCCGTTCAACAACTTAGTCACCTCAAGTGACGAGATCAAAGGAATCGAGGTGCCTCTTGGACTCCCTACAAATTCAAATCTAGGGCGACCGGTTGGGTTGAACCTAATCGCCCTGCTACTACAATCCATAACGGCCCCTTGCCTACCCAACCAATCCATTCCGATTATAACATCAAAGTCGAACATGGTTAGCACAATCAGGTCTATCCTTTCCTCACTACCCCCGACGACTATCTTACGATCATTGCAGCCTAACGAAATCAATACTCTATCCTTTAACGGGGTAGTTACATGCAACTCTATATCCAACGATTTCAATGCCATTTCGGTCAATGCAGCAAATTGAGCGAGATACAAATGAGTGCGATGCTCCAGGGTCAAACAATACGTATGTAGCATGATTGCATAATATAACCGTACCTGTGGCCACACCAGGTGCATGCTCCGCCTCCTTGCGAGCCACGGCGTACACTCGTCCTTGAGGCGGCGATCGATTCGAGTTATTCTGCGGGATAGCTCCCCTGCAAATCCATATTGGGGTCGCTGTCCTTGTGATTGCGGGTCCCGGAACTTGACTCGGGTGGTTTCTTACATGATGGCCCGGTTGGCCACACTTGAAGCATGCGCCCATTCCGCTTGGACAAGGTCCATTCCCGTGCCTTCGCTGCATATACAACAATTCCAATTGGTCGATGGATAGGCTTTCCAATGTTTTTTCGGATTTGGAGGGATGAAGCGTCTATTACCCGCCATTGGCCTCTTGCCGGCTTGACGATTATCCCTAACGGGAGCAAACGACGAACCGAGATGCGGCATCCCTTTCCTTCATATCTCTTTCAATCATCCGACCTCGTTCATACATTTCTTCATAAGTCATCGGGTTCGGTGCAATCATCCGACTACGAAGGTCGGGCCTCCGTCCATCTCGAAATCTTCACGCCTTGTCTATTGGGTTCTCCACCATCCTCGGCGCGTACCTCGACAGCCTAGCAAACTCCGCCTCATATTGGTCGATCGTTAACTGGTTTTGGCGAAGTTGTTGGAACTCTACCAACTTCCGCTCCCGAGCGGTTTCGAGTAATACTTCCCCTTAAATGCCTCGGTAAAGGTAGTCCAAGTGAGAGCGGCGCCCTCGGGAAATACTCCTCCTTTGGTGGCCTTCCACCAATCATCGGCGGTACCTTCTAGCTGGTAAGCCGCTAGGGTCACCTTCTCCTCGTCAATGCACCCAAGAACCTCAAAGGCTTTCTCCGGCTTCTCAATCCATCGAGGTGCCATCTTGGGATCTCCAAAGACCATCGAACCGAGCTGGCTTCAGCTTCAGAAATTGCTCCACCAACCGACTCATCGAGCGATTCCTCTGTTGTCTCCTCCATGATTATTCCCATTCGCTACGTTGGCACCAGCCACAGCAGCCTTCGGCGGCTTGAGCGACGGCAGCAGCCCTTTCCCGAGCCTGCCTCGCCCATCGATTACCAATCTCTTCCAGGGCCCTAAGAACTCTATCAATTCTAGGATCCTCTACAGCGGGTGCCCTCGAGCTAGAAGCTCCTCTCGTTCCTCTAGTTCTCGTTGCTCATCTTGGCTAATCCTCACAATACCCGAACCACCCATAACCCCAATCGGGGATCGGATGTCTAAACCAACGACTAGCCTTAACAGGCCTATATCACAACTCACGTTGACAACCACAAAGAAGACAACTAGCCTACAAGGCAAGCAACCAAACAACCAAGAGATTCACATTTAAAGGTTCAGGCTTATACCTTGAGTCCAGACGCATCTGCAACTCGGCAAAATGCCATTCAATAAACAAGACACCAAGCCACAACAATCGGTGCCTACTACGAAGCCCCTTACAGTCTTATAATCACTATGGGTGATGCCAATCCAATATGCCGATCCACAAGCGCTAATTCATATGTCATGCATCTCGTGCCTAACTCTAGGGAATCTCCTAAGGTCTCACTACCCAATCATTCTCAAGTCATTCCTCCTTATTACTCCAAACCTCAATCGTCCTAGATCGAGCTGACCTTGCTCCGATACCAATTCAATTGGGATGTCATGCCCCGTATCCTTTTGGCGCGCCAACATCCCTAACATTCACTTTTTTCTTCCAGGATCGACTCAACAATTAAACTTAACATAATGCCATATGCAGGATGCGGAAGCGACACAACACCCTAATGATAAAATTAAACAGAATGACTTAAGAAAACAAGGGGTTCGATGGCATAGAACATAATCATTCATACAAGCAATGACATAACATTACACAAAAAGGTTTGATGAGGGTAATACAATTCAAAAGGGGTGACTACTACCTATACACCCAACATACTATCCTACGGATCGGACTCACCATCCGTAGACTCGCAGCAAGTGAAGCGTACTCGGGCTCGACTCCTTGGACTCCAACTCCAGCTCGGATTCGGATGTATCCATTGGGTCATCCACGGCATCCCTCGGCTCCACGATCTCTCCGGCCTCACCGGGGTTCTCGGGCTTCGGGAGCTCCGACTCGGCCATCGGGCTCCAGCTCGGCGGACTCATCCTCGGGAACGACGGCCTCCATCTGTCCCGTGGCTCTCAACACCTCGTCCGGTATGACGTAGTCCCTCAATGGCCCAAAAAGCGTGTCCCCATCCTTGTACGTCTAAGACGAGAAGATGTGCGGTATCCAACTTTCACCTCCCTCATCGACCACACGGTGTTAGCCCTTCTATAGTATACCCGGTCCGGACCTCTTTGGATACTCGATGACTACGGACTCAAAATCTTTCGGTTGTCCAAATAGCGTCGGCATCCTCGGGGTCGGTGGTCTAAAAAAGTGGGTCCCGCGGAGGGGTGAGATTACATCCTAGTAAAGTGGATCTAAGCCGACCCTAGGGTATGGTACCTCCGAGCAAACTAACTACCACCATCAACCAGGCAATCACATACAGATTATTCTACACATATGATTAGCTCAAACCGGCACGACATAAATCATCAAAGCAACAATCGGACTTTCTATACTACGGAGCTTTCGACTTAGGCACTATCACTAATCGGTCATACAATTCTCAAGCTCGCGTCCCAATCACCTCGGGCCTATAGCACAAAGCCTCGGCCGGCGTAAACACTCATCGAAGCTTAAAAATGTACTCTGTCATAATGCAGAATTATGATTTCACTTAATCGGTACAAAGCCTCGGACTCTTAGGAACACGGTTTTTACATATAGATATATATATATATATATATATATATATATATAACATGTATGCACACCGGGGTCTCGAGACACTTAGGAATACGACCCATTTAATTCACGGTCTCGGACACTTAGGAACACCACCGAAATAAGCCTCGGATAATTAATCGAACACGACTCACTTTGGTCTTGAACGACTTAATTGAACATGACTTTCATAATATCCATATATGCCATAGTATAATACAATCGGCTATGAACCCCGCGATTAACGCATCGGGTACCCGTACTCATAATTCACATCCAGAGGCTTCATTAATAAACTTCATGATCGAGTATAAAAAATAAAGCCCAATTTCACAACAATTCGATCGCGCTACCAAACACATGGTCCGCGTATCACAATCTAGCCGATTTCAATATTAACATTTCTAGAGTTCTCATATAAATTCATATCACTATGACACACCCACAATGCACCAGTTTCCCTTCGGCTCCAACTAAGCCACATAAAGCCTCATTTTATTCCAACCGAATTTACAACCTGTTCGGCACGCACTCCAACATGTTACACCACATTTCACTCAAATTGGCCGAACATAACATGGTCCCAACTCAAAAATTTTCATAATTTTCAATACAATTTCAGACAATAACAAATGACATCACAACGTGCAACAACTCACATCCAATTCACCCCTAAGGCCGAATCTAGCATGTTCAGCCCACAATCCTCATCTTAGACCATCATTTAACACCCAAATCAACCAAGAACATGCTCATTTATCAACCAAATTTTTGGATCAACAGTAGGTCAGAATTTTCCAGAATCGGTCCCACAATTCACGCCCAAACAGCCCACATTTGCACGCTATGTCACAACCTAATAAGTCCCTTAGTGTCCCATAAGCCTAAGGAAGGTTTAGGGCCACTTACCTAGGCCTCGAAAGCAAGTGGAAGGGCTCACGAGGCTTACGAACTCTAATTGGCAGAAACTGGTTGTCTGTGCACCTCACGGTCTCGGACGTCTTTAGGGAGTTACAGAGATCGTATGAATGTAAAGTCTGTGTGGTTTGAAGAAGGACTCAAAGACGAAGAGAATGGAGGTGGTTTGATGTCAAACAGGACGTCATATGAGGGAGATATGCTCGTTCAAACTCGGCGGTACAGTGACCGGCGGGAGAAGTGAGCGACCTACCTTCCTCGGCTTATACAGGACGTGTACGGTTGAGTTAGGGGAAGATCCAAGTTTGTACAGAAAGAGGAGAGAGAGACGAAGAGAATGGCGGTGGTTTGATGGTCATATGACACCGGATGAAGGAGATATACCCGCTCGAAGTCGGCGGTACGACGACCGGCGAGAGAGAGGGCGAGCGAGAGAGAAAGATGAGAGTGAGTTTGGGTGAAAATGAGAATGGGAGAGAGAGAGAGAGAGATTGCTTCAGCCTATAAGAGAGGAGAGAGGAAGTGATTTGAGTGACTTGCTATCAATCAAGAGTGACAAGATGATGGGGTTGTTGTATGACATGAATAGTAGAAGTTGGTATGTGGTTTTGGGGAAAAATGGGATTTTAATGAGTCTTGGAACTTGGGCAATCAAGAGCACTTCTTCCCTCTCCAAATCTTGATAATTTCGGCTGAAGTAGTGGGGATAGTTGAAGTGGCCGAATTTACTTCACGGTTTCTCAAGTTGCTTGAACGAAATTCGGGACCGGAGTGTACTTCTCGTTTCGCAGTTCGATTGCCACTTTTTCTAACTCATACTTGGCGATATAAAATCCTTATTAACTTTGGTGAGGCGAAGTCTAATTTATTTACATTGGAATTCTCAAATACCCCCGCCGCAATTTCAAAGTCCACTTCGCGCTAAAAATTAGCTGATCGTAGTTTTGGTGTATCTCGGGCGACGAGGCGGTTCTCGGGAGTTACGTGTATCGACCCGTGATTTTTATCATGTTTAAGAATTATTCGAACCACGGCGATCCTGGTTGTCATGTAATCGCGAGGGAAACCGCCACCCTGGCGGGACACGATCGTCATGAATCGGTTCAAGGTTAGCAGATTGTTCGACACTAATCTTAGATCGACATGCATGGCTTAGAATATACCCTCGGCGATCCTTATGGTCAGGATATTAGTCCGCGGCCGAGTTCTTTAGTCCGCGTACTATCCTATTTAGCCATTCCTCTTTGGTCGGTCGTCTCTAGAGTGATCAATTCCGAGTGAGATTGCTGAAATACATCAATGCTCATTTTATTCATAAACATCGAAATGGGGTCGGAATTCGAATGTCACAAGCATGTAACCACACCCTTAAAGGATAAAGTGTTGGTTTCATTAGGGTGTTCGGGATGTAAGATAGTCATTGGTAGTAGAGAGGAATTGATAGACTTGGCAATTTTGACTATGCATGACTTTGATGTTATAATTGGGATGGATTGGTTAGGAAAACAAAGGGCTGTTTTGGATTGTGGTAGTAGGGTGATCCAATTCAATCCGATTGGTCATCCTAGATATGAATTTGTGGGAAGTTGATGAGGAATCTCGATTCTTTTAATTTCGTCACTTGAAGTGATTAAGTTGTTAGAATAAAGATGCCAAGGGTATCCGGCTGCGATAGTAGAGTTCGTTGGTTGAATGACCGATGTTAGAAGATATAGCCGTGGTGCGCGATTTTCACAATATCTTTCCTCAAGAATTGTCGGGATTGCCACTTGAAAGGGAAGTCGAGTTTGTAATTGAGTTAGCCCCTAGGACGGAACCGATCTCTAAAGCGCCCTACGAGAATGTCTCTATCGAAGTTGAAGGAGATGAAGGTCCAAATGAAAGAATTTCCGAGACAAAGAATTCATCCGCCCTAGTACATCGCCGTGGGGAGCGCCGGTATTGTTTGTAAGGAAGAAGGACGGGTCATTGCGTTGTGCATTGATTATCAACAGTTGAATCATGTAACCGTTAAGAACAAGTATTCATCACTCATAATTGCACACCACTCAAGGATTTGGTGGCTTAGGTGAATGAGGTTCGTTCGGTGGGGGGTGACGGTGTTAATTTGAGGAGGACGAGAGCGAAGTTGTATGGTGTGGGTGCGTGTTGGACTAGGTGGGGGCGGTGGTGGTGGTGGTGGTGAAGAGTTCAACGAGGAGGTGGAATGATAAAGATCTTGGAGGGGTCTAGTTCTTAGGGTAGGGAAAGGGAAGGAACGTCAATGGGGTTGAAACCCATGGTACCCAAATAGGCGTAGATGGGGATGAGTTAGGTGATGGACCAAGAATAGAAGGAGTTGCAAAGGGAAAACATGTTTCATCAAAGCGAACATGTCGGGCAATGTACAAATGATTTGTGACATGGTCAAGGCAACGATACCCTGTATGTACGGGACCGTATCCCAAGAAAATACAAGGAATGGATCAAAAATCCACTTTATGGGCATTATAAGGATGTAAATATGGAAAATAGCGATGCCCAAAGATTTTTAAGGACTGAGCCTATTACACATCGATCCTCGGGCACGCAATATTTCTACCAAAATGCCTCGGTCGATAAGGATTACGTCCCAAACACGTCATCGACCCATACATTTTATCTTCTTATTAAGCACATGTGGAAACGATTAGCCCTCGAACAACCAACACTAAATAGGGATATGAAAGCGGGATATACAACAATCAACATCAATAAACGTCTGTTTCATTTACGGATATTCGTTAACCCTGGAAAGTACAATTATACACATAAGCCCCTCTTCGATGTTATTTCCTACCACCCTCAAAATACCGGGATTGGGGTTCACGCTACTCCCCAACTATCTGAATAAGATTCACGTCTACTTCCAATTCTTCATGGCTAAGGGCACGAAGACGTGTTAACAGCATTGGGTGAGAAATAAATCCCGATAAGTCAATGCCTAAACCCGGCTAGGGTGTTGATTCACTTAGGGCGACCTTCACAAACAGTACATGCTACAAGACATAGCCAACCACATGCAACTTTATCATGCCTTGAGCCACACATAATGCAATGCTCGACACGACTCAACAGTCAAATGACTAAGGCAAATAACCAGAACACGCACATAGCTTGCATACATAGAATGCCACACGTGTTCCGATTATTAATAGCCATTCGACCTAGCACACTAGGCAATTGGTGCATAGCATCTAAGCGAGTTGGTGTTTTACTAGCATGGCTAGATATTATCCCTTACTTCGGTGACTATGTCCGATAGTTCATGTGATTCCGATCGGCTTGGCACGTAACAACTAGAAATCCTTGTAGGGGCTTCGGTCCATCACAAGCTGTGGCCGGCAACCGCTCAACTTGGAGATACGGATTAACGCGCATCCGACAAGTCGTGTGATTCCGATTGGCATGGCACGAACTTGTCGGGAAATCCATTATATGACTACACAAGAATACCGTACAACCAGATCAATTCTTATCTTTGGCATTTAGTCCGTTGCTCGCGGTCATGCTTAAAAATCCGGCCCAAGGCCATTTTCATGCTCAAATATGCAGTTTGATTCTACACATGGTCATATGAACGCATGATTTATCCACAAGATTTTACATCTTATACATGGTGATTAATTCTCATATATATACACCCATGGCACCCATCATTCAATCAATATTACCCAATGTCGGTTAGTAGTAATAATTAATTAATTATCCCGACTGCAATTATTTAATCTAATTCACAAGGTCCAGTCTATGACACCCAAACAATCCGACAATCCATCGTTCACTCGGTTCTAGCCAATCACTCGCTTGTGATCGAATAATCACAATCAAACATCGAATACAATCTAATCACCAATAGCCACAATCCACCAAGCTAATCAGGCTAACTTATTTAATTGTGGTCATTTACCCTAATCCGAGTCCCCAACTAAAATCGACCACAATTATCTATCTAAACATATATTTACACTAACTAAACTAATTCTAAATGTAATTAATGACCTAATCGTGAGTTAGGAGTTAACTCACAACTTAATGACGTTCGGTGATGGTTCGGGCGCGTCGATGACGACAAAAAAAATGCACATCAATGGCACGGGTTTGAATTACGGGTTTGGGTCACGGCGGCTTCGGGTCGGATCTCGGGTCCAAGGGCTTTCGGTGGTCGACGGGGTTATGGAGCTGCGAACGAGGCTTACGGCGATGATGAACGCGGATGACTTAGCAATAACGGCGAGGTCGCGATTCATGAGTAGTACACAACGGCATTCTCGGGTTCACGGGCCACAAATTCGAAGGAGGCTACAGGGCGAAGCACGGTTTTGGATCTCAAGAGCTCGGCGATCGGGTCAAGTTAGGAAGGTGGTTCGTGGGCTAGGTTTTCGGGTGGTCTCCGATGGGGACTTAGGGGCTCGGGGGGCTGTAGGTTCTCGGTTCGAGGGTCGGCGACAAGCTTGGGGTAGCGGTGTGAGGCACGGCTCGAGCTAGTGGTGGCTGGTGGTACCGGGGCAACGATATGGACGAGCCGGCATACCCGAATTTGGTGGGTCTCGATTCGATCGGCCAAGAAAATGGAGGAGGAGGAGGTGTCGCGGGCTTGACCGGTCTAAAGCGTCGGGCTAGCGGCCGAGCTCGAGTGGTAACGAACGAGGCGTGGGACAACGACGGAGGGGCAGTAGAGGCACGACCGAACCGGGGGGTAGGGGTAGCTCGGATCTCGATTGGGCTCACGGTAGCTCACGGCCTTCTTGGGTCTCAAAGCCCAATCGGCCTATGCGAGAAGCTAGTGAGGGTGACGGCGGCTAACTAGTAGGCGGAGGTAGACGGCGGTGAGGGATGGTGGTGGTTGTCGGATGAAGGGGGACTATCGGGGCTTGTTTGGTCGGGGTCATAGGGGTTAGGGCTCGGGTCGCGATTGCCGGGCTTGGTGGTTGAGGAGATCGACGGTGGGCTGGACGACGGTAGATAGGGTGGCGCGACCCCCCAAGGGGCGACGGAGATGGGTTGGGCATGGTAGTCTGCGTTCGGTGAAAGGGGGGGGTCTTGAAGTGTAGAAGAAAAAGAAACAAGAAAGAAAAAGAAGAGGAAGAATAATAGTAGGTAGGGATGGGGGCTGTCGCAAGGGCGGAGGGAGAGAGAGAGAGAGAGAGAAAGATAGGAGAGAAAGATAGGAGAGAGAATGACGTGATGAGGGTTGAGTTGACTATGGGGACCCATGAATAATTTCAAAAAAACTATTCCCTAATTTGTCTTGTAGTGGAAATATCTAGGGGTAGTTTGGTAATTTGGCTAACTAGGGATAAATTAAACTACCAAAGTATTAAAACCAAAGGCATTTAGGAAATCTCACAACTGTCGATTCGGTCGGGGCTAGACTCAAGTGCGAAGGATCTTGGTGCTACTACGCGACGATTAAACTATTAAAACCTAATCTATTTTGACCGACGTCTATGAAAAAAAATCCAACCGTTGTCACTTAATTCCTTAAAATATAATTTTCCTACAACAAATTGGAATTCACAGTTGGAACTTAAATTGAATCAAGTTATCTTACAAACGTCAAAATTCAGGGGCGTCACAAACTCGGAGAGTGACTATAAACCATTTGAAAGGGGGAAATGCGATTAGTGACCCTGGACGGCATTCGATTGATGAGGTAAACCGCCGTTTCAAATGCGTAGTGCCAATAGCTAATAATGTTATATCGGTTTCAACTATATGCCTATGATGATGCTTCGTGCTGGTCATGGGTGTGAGGGGCGAATAGGCGATGAACAATATCGATTTTTGAGAAAAAGGATGGGAGGGTATGAAATTCACCACCCCAATTTGTCTGAACGGCTTTAATTTTTTGTGAAAAGTGACTTTCGACAAGAGCTTGTAAAGTAAGAAAAACAGAGTAAACATCCCACTTTGCTTTAAGAGGATAAAACCTAATAAATTTTGTGTAATCATCAATAAAAATAATGAAATAGCGGTGACCATCAGTTGAAGCAAAATGAGAAGGACACCAAACATCACTATAAATTAAATCGAATGGAAATAAGCTACGAGTTGGAGATGATCCTAAAGAATGACGACACACCTTGGCTAATTAGCAGGCTGTACATAAATGACTCAACCGTGTGGGACTGACACCATAAATTGTTCTCTTTGATCATAAATCGTAAGAGATGCTCATGGGGATGGCCAAGACGTTGACACCGATCATCCATGGAAGTTCGTTCGCAACACTAGCAATAGGCATTGAAGGTTGTTGCGGTATGGTGTAAAGACCACTACTCCTCGGGTCGGAGAGAAGAGCTGTCTTGGTCACTAGTTCCTTAACAACAAAGTGGGTATGATAGAATTCAAAGAAAACATTATTGTCTGTCACAAATTTTTATACGTAAAGTAAATGCTTAGAAATATCGGGGATATGAAGAACATTTTTTAAGCGTAAAGAAAGATTCGAAGTAGAGGAGTAAATAGAAGAAGTACCAATATTAGTGATTTTGAGACCCATACCATTTTCCACGTGTAGTTGATCCGATCCATTATAAGCTTCGTAGGAAGAGAGGGATTATATATAAGGTGTGACATGGTGGGGCCCACTCGTGTCGGGATACCAAGGTAGGGTATTGGTAGGTGAAGATAAAAGGGAGGAAAGGCATAGCTCAGGTTGGCATTAGGAGAGTAAGAGCGTTAGAAAGATGAAGCACAAGAAGGGTTATGTGTAGGGGACGGGTAATAAGGCATGCCTAGAGGGCGATAGCAAGCATGTGGCGGCAAAGATGATTTGTACGTTGATAGATGAAACACCATAATCAACCTTGATAAGCACCATGGGCACCATGACCATGGTCAAGGCGACCACCGCGACCCCCATGACCTCTGGACTGACTATGGCCAAAGAAAGATGAACCTAGAGGGATGGAGGCGAAGTAAAGAAATCTCGTTGAGTAGAGTTGGCTGTAGCAAAGTTAGCCCGAGAGGAAGGCCCGGAGATCTGTAACTTTTGAAAGGCCTTAATACTCTCGTGACTTAGCAAAAGGCCTTAAAGATCCGCAAACGATATTAGTTCGAAACAGCCCAGTAGGGTAGGAACAATGTCCTAGAGATCACGAAAGATGTGGACATTGAAATTCTTCGGTTCAAGAGGCTTACTTGCGGCACCCATCCGAAAGGCTATGGGTTTTGCACATTGGAGGAAATCAATAATTGGTTCATCATGTTTTTACTGCAGAAGTTGAAGACCGAGATGAAGAGAGAGCGTACATTTAGCGAAAGCTGAGATGTCTTTGCTAGTTGGTTTATCCAGAATAAGAGGCAAAATCGATTATGATAGGGACACAATTAAAAGACTCTTGATGGAAGCATCCTGTTGTTGCTAGAGAGCTGGTTGGGCTGCATCGAAGGACACGGTTTAGTTCCATCGACATGATCATAGAGGTTTTCTCCGTTGAGAAAAGGAACAACCTATGCTTTCCATAGTAAGTAATTGGATGCTGTGAGACGTATAGAGAGGAAGTGGTTAGCGAGATCCGAATAGAGGAACCGTAGAAGGAGGGTGGTTTTGAAATGGCGGTTATAGTGGGGGTAGCAGCGTCGGAGCCATTCACGGCTATTCCGACCACCTTCGTAGAAGAAAGATGAAGACTAGGATTGAATAAGGGCATGAGCCTTAGATGGCTTTAATACCATCTTGAATAAGAAATCGTCTTCATTTTCATTAAGTTGAAAATGGGTATTTATATAACAAGAGTACATTATAGAAGATTTACTAACAAAAAGGAAATGCATAAAATAGAAAATCACGATTCCAAATCAATCAAACTGATAGTGCAATTTTTGATTGATATCCAAAGATACGATTTCGAATCTTCCAAACTGATAGCGCAATATTCGGTTGATATCCAAAGACACAATTCTGAATCTTCTAAAATTGATAGCACAATATTCGGTTGATACCCTGAATCATGGGAGTTTGTTAGCAATTGATCAAGCTCTACAACCTCATCGCACAGAATCCCACTCAATTAACCGATAAATGCATAGTTGAAAAGATAATGAAGGCAAGTAGTTGGGCAGCTTTTTAGAGTTGAGTTCTTCATCTAGCTATAGGTTTGTTAGCTTAAATTTGATAGTTTTCATAGTAGAAGCAATCAATTGCTGAATCGTTGGCCCTGTGCATAGGTAAGAAAGCAGAATTATAATGAACAAGGTCTAATTTTAAAGCCAAAATCAATGCAAAACTATCTGTTTATCAAGTCATCACAAGATTTGTAACATCCCAAATTTTAGGGTCTATCTAGGTACTACCATGGACGAGCTATTGATTGGAACCACGGACTCCGGGAATAGAGCTAGTTCACAATCACGGACATCTAGTATCCAGACACATGCCTACCGCGGACTGATCACTCGCGATTGAGCAATATAGCGTGTAGGATTATGAGCCGATGTGAGCTAATTCTGCATCTATGGTAAATTGGTCATGAAAGGTTACCTCGGTTATGTTTCAATTGGATGCTTAGTTAAGGAATGGGTGATTCCGACCTTAAATTGAGTTAAATGTGAATATGCTCTTACCCGACAACGACAAGGCACACCCAGGACGTGCTAGACACCACCCCTAGCTGTACCATCCACGGCTCGGGGCCGTACCATCCATGGCTCAAGGCCGTGCCATTCATGGCACGCTGCCATGCCTAGCGGCTTCTCGATCGCGCCTCCTCCATGGTCTAGATGAGAACCGGCCATACTTGAAAGTCTGAAGCTCGATCCAATTTTTGACATATAGATGCCAATAAAACCATATAGATTTCCCTTCTTATGACACATGGTATTTAGGGTTTTCTACACTCCTTTGAGAAGTCAAACGTAATGATTACTTTGAAAAGTCAAAACTCGTTTTTGAGAAGGATTACATTATCTTGCATTATCTTTGACTTGGTCAACCTTTGAAAAGTCTAAGCACGAATCCCTAGATGATAAGATCAAGGTACACACTCCTAGGTAAATGATAGGATTTTTTACTAGTCAAATATAATATAATATTAAAGAACATTGTAGAATCATTTGAAAACACTAAATGTGAACTTTAGAACAATTGAGAAAGCTCTAGAATATGGACACCTCATTTACGCATGTGACATAAACGATATGCTCTAGAATCTTCAACAACCGTATATCCATATATCCATAAATATAGGAGTATGTGGATTAAAATAAGAGGGCCACCTTAATCAACAAAACAATGACTCATGTCCCTTCATTAATCATAGGATTATGTAGCAATTAAATAGCTATAGAATGGCGCTACATAGAAAGAACATAGGGACAAAAGTTTCTTCGAGATCAAGTCAAGGATTAATAAAATTGAGAAATAATATAGAAAAATAGCACTATAAATAGGCAAGAAGTCTACTTGGGCCCCTTACCCCTTACCTTCACGCCAACTTCTTCCTCCTCCATACTTCGGCCACCCTTTCCTCTTCTCTAGTTCTCTTAGCTTCCTCAATCGAATCCTTGACACACACATGTAATATTCGGCCACCACTTGCCACGGCCGACTCCTCATATTGTTTTATATGTTTTTTCCAATAAGATATGTAAGTAAATTTTCTAAATTTTTGGTAGGGCGAAGGTTAGTATCGATTTGAGTGTCTTGCATAGGAGCATCATAGTTTGCATGCAATTTTTCATGTCTTATCACGATGGGAGTGCACGGCAAAAGTCCGATACCTTTTCCTAGAGAGATTACCAAGAGTGAGCTCAAATTCAATCTTGTAACATATCTTGTCAAACCCACATTCATTCAAAAGCTTAAACTAATAAGTTATGGGCCAACGTGTGTGTATTAATTACTCTATACCACTTCGATTCTCCGATGTGGGAGTTCTTTAATACAACTCACTCACACGTGCATCCTAACAATCTTCCCCTTATGTGTGAGCTTAGTGTTAGGTCCGATTTGCTTCCTCTTAATTCAAGTATCCTTCTCCATCAACTTATCTCACGTTAAATAGCCCAACTTCATAACCATGAAATCTACCTTTAGGCGTGCTTAATAACCGCATAGGACACCAATCCCCATCAACTTATCTCAAGTTGAATAGCCCAACTTCATAACCATGAAGTCTACTTTTGGGCCTGCTCGTGATCGCATGGGACACCAACCATCGGCTCGATACCATTTGATGGGAGTGCGCGGCGAAGTCCGATACCTTTTCCTGGGGAGATCACCAAGAGGGAGCCTAAACCCAAGCCCGTTAACTTCTCCGGTCAAACACACATTCACTCAAAAACTTAAGCTAATGAGTTATGGACCAACATAGGTATATTAACCGCTCTACATCACTTCGATTCTCCGATGTGGGATTTCTTTAACACAATTCACTCATACGTATATCCTAACATATCGTATATGACTATAAATTTATAGTACATGACATGATATGCCTCGTTCATGGGCGAATTTGTGCATCCGGACTATGAAATTTGGTATGGGACGAATTGATTAGAACGACGGAAGCACATGTTCGAGTCATGTTCGAGTTGCCCTATGGGATGCCTTGGTATATTGAAAGTGCACGCCAAGATGCCTCGTCCGAGGATGGACAGGTGGGCCTGTAAAAAGTGCCGGACGTAAATGATATGATGGAGAAATTGCATGCTTGCCTATGGTAATCTATATGGCCGAATAATTTGCTGTTAAGCTTATTGTCCTTACTTGATTCTTATGTTTTAATATTAGCTAACTTCCTATCAATAGTTTGTAATTTTTACTTACTGAAATGTATTCTCACTCCTTATATTTTCAGACTTATAGGTAGGGCATCTAATCCGCCACTTCGCTTTGGTCTTGTTATGTCAATTGAATTACTCATACGGATGTCATAGACATAGAACGTAATACTTCTCTCCACCGCTACCTTACTACTATCTATGTGGATGAGGGGCTCGATCATTTGGTCCCTCATTGTTATGTGGCGTGGTATATAGTCCTTGGAGGAGGAGACCTCATCGACTCGATTAAGAACTTCAATGGGCCTTCGGACTTGCATAATGGTGGACGACTGCATGACATGTAGGAGGGACCAAGAAGCTGACTTTTTGTTTAACTAAGGAGAAATGGATGCAAGGAGGGATGAAATAATGGTGTACACTACTAGAGGCGCTAGGAATACCCTCGCCCCATATGTAGGCTTGTATGATAAAAATAGAAGCATGTACTAATGAGGTGGTGTGATTAGAATAAATATTATATAAATGAAATGATGTGTATGCTCATGTAATGTTATGAGTGTAGTTTGCCTAAATAAGTAATAGGAATCATAACTTGTTTAAGCGAGATATAATAATATGGTGGGACGAATTGAGGTCGACGCGTTTGGAACGTCAAAGGACCTCACCTGCCGACGCCTAGGCCTCAAGGCTGTGACCGGCTTCGGCTCCAATTAGCCCCACTTTTAAGCTAGCACACTTTTGGGGTCAGGTCGGGGCGTTACAAGATTGAAGACGAATTATCATCTCTTGATTTGGATGGTAAAGCTGTAAATAAGTGTTGGCTTGAGACTTGTATTGTTCAACGACACGGTTGAGGCATGTATACTATCTGCTTGGAGAAAATTTGAGGATGTGCGAAGATGTATTTAGCGCTTTGCTTATAGGGATTACTCAAATTGCTGTCACTAAGGGTGGAAAGTAGCTATAAGTTTTCGTCATTCGTCTCAATCTCCTTATTCTGACTGCACGTTCTTTGGTGCTTTAAAGAAAGGAACTGTGCCTGTTAGCATCATCCATTCATAAAAAATTTGATTGATGTGTTCATCCATATCATTCTTTTTCTGAGACTACAATTTGCAGCAGGCTAATGCATTCGCCAATAGCTATGGAGGGGTTGAGAGTGTAACAAAGACAAGTTGTGGAGTGATTGGATATGGCTGGAGCAAGGACCGAACTCTTGTGGACATTTTTATCATGGGATTAGCTAAAAGTGTTTGGGAGAAGAATGATTACCATGAACTGGTTGGATGAATATAAATGAGTCATTGATGAGAACAAACTCGTTATTGTCATAGATGTGGCTGCTGGACATTTTTCTTGTACATACTTGGTCGATATTTGCCTAATAATACTTATGTGTAAGATATGAGCATGTTCTCCTTGAAATATTTGGGTGTCATAGGTTACAATTGTCGCGACCCTCCTAATAGTGGACGGATGGATGTTTAGATGTATTTGTCTAAAAGACGATCCAAATGGTTTGTTGAGAAGATGATCCACCCCATAACAATCCAAGGGGTTTAGTGATTAAGCGCATGACACTCTTCCAAGCTCATACCTTGCATGACGTTGGAATATTCATTTTTAAGTTCTTTACAACCTACGTATTTCTACAAGTCGCCTCTAGCCTTTTAGGGTCAGCTAGGAACCAAACATGATGGGAGACTTTCGTTTCATTTCTTACACAACTAGAGATTCTAAACTCGGGGACTTTACTATGCTAATATTACTATTAGCACCCTCTCACTACCACTAACTTTGAAAGTCGTTATCTAATTGGTCATGCATTTTGATTACCAATTATGATCCTAAGGGTATCATGGTTGCCACATGTTCTTGTACATGTTCTCGAGGGGCTTTCATTATGATCATAAGCTAGTCCTAACTAATCTAGAAAGGAAATGAACAAACAAGCTATTGAAGTGCGGTATAATAATGAAACAATGAAGTATTTAAAACGTCTAAGTAGATGTGCGGGAAATGAAAACCCGATACAAGTCGAGCAAAGAATATACATAACCTTGTTATTGAGCCATGGGAGATGAATCCCCATAAGCTTGAGATTACAGCCTAAATTCTATATAGGGTAAGCCTAATTCTCAATTGGCAAGCAATTCATAACCAAATTTGGCAATTTGATTTCACTTAGGGGTGAGCAAATCGGACTGCCCGAACCGAGAACTGCTCGGATCGGTGGTCCGGTTCCCAATTCTAGATGGGTCATATTCGGTTCTTGGTTCTTAATATTGAAACAGGTGGCTGGGCGGTCTAGTTCCCGATTCTAGAGACATAGGACCGGACCGGACTGGTCGAATTTTAAAAAAATGACATTGTACCAAGAAATAGTTGTTTTGTTGCTGCATGAGCGTTGTGATTGTTTGTCGGCTTTCATAGCTTATAAGATGCTAATGTTGCTTTTCTTGGCTGATGACTAACAAGACAATTTGTGCGCTTGCGCAGCTAAAAAGGTATTGGACTTCGTTGTTTGGGTGGAAGGATTTTTGGCCACCAAATATCTTTCAAAGAAGCAGATGTGTAGAGAATGGATATGAAATCTAATAAACGTGCATAAATTTGCCGTGTTATTGATTCCTTGGAACCAACCTGGAACTAGACCGGACCGATAGTCCGATCCGGTTCTCGGTTCCATCACTTCTTACAACCATCAAAAGATACGAGATCGGGGTTGGGGTTAGCATTACTCCATACTACTCAAAAGGGAACCGATGTCTACGCCTTCCAATTCGCTATTCCATAGCTAAGGACACGAAAATAGTTAACAACAAGGAGTAAGATATAAAATCTCCGTGAGTCAACACCTAAATTAGAGTAGGGCACCGATTTGCTTAAGGAGGCCTAAACATACAGGTCAACTGTCGATAACATATCAATAGCGTGCGACTAGCGCTACGCTCCGATCGTCACAAGATTAGACACAACCGAATAGTCAAACCTCAATCACATGATTCAACTATCAAACTCGGCATACTTTCATATCCAAACATTCTTGAGGATTGCCGATTAATATAATTAATTATATAAGGTAATTTATTTGGCTGTTTTCAACGTTGACATCACAATTCAAGCATAGAACACTCGAGAGGCAGTATTACAATTACACAATAATTTTAATAAAATAATAAATCGATAGTTTATGGTCGGACCTTGATAGCTTATCGCTCAAATCTCGATAGCTTATCATCCAAATCTCGATAGCCGATCATAAAAATATTGATAGCTTATCATAAAATAACGATAGCTTATCATAAAATAGCGATAGCTTATCGTCCTAATCTCGATAGCTTATCGCCCAAACCTCGATAGTTTATCATAAAATATTGATAGCTTATCGACCAAGGTTAACTAACCCAACCGTGGTTAACAAAAATAATTAAGGTTAACTAACCTAATCAAGGTGAACTAACTCAATCATGGTTAACATAAAATAATTACGGTTAAATTAAAGTAACTACGGTTAATCTAACCAAGGTCAATTAACTAACCCGACCACGTTAACCCAAGTAATCCGTCATTAAGCTCACTAATCCATAATTAACAGTAATAAATCTATCCTTAAACTTAATTAACGACCTAATCGAGTTTAGGGGTTAACTCTCCAATAACGGCCGGCGATAATGAACTATCGGTGGCGGCGACTCGAGCGCGACAACGGCGGTCCTCGGCGGCTCACGGCCTCTCAACTTGGCATGGCGATCGGTAGCTTGAGCTTGGGAGTGGTACGTGGCTTGAAGCGAGACAACCCACGGTGGCACGGTAACGAATGACGAACGGCGGAACTTGAATCAACACCAACCTTTGTTCTGCTCAACCCACGAAAATTTCAAGGTTTTTTTCGATAATCAGCCCCCATATCCAAGTATCCCTTGATCTTACGGTCGCGTAGGAGAAAACATAGCTCGATTCGCCCTTTGGACGAGGCTCAAATGAGCGATTTCTTGTCGGGCGCACGAAATCCGAGAAAACGAGGGAGCTCGGGATGGGGGGAGATTTCTCACGAAAATGGAGGGGAAGAGAGGAGAGAAAGAGAGTTAAGACCAAGCTTAGGAAGGAATAAGAAAAGGTGGGGCCCACGGGTCAAATCAACTATTTACTAATTCGTCTCTTATGGATAATATCTAGAGGCAATTTAGTAATTTCACAAGCAAGGGTAGGTTAGTCATTTGGCATGAGGGTACTTTGGTAATTTAGCATCAATAGTAGAATGGTAATTTTACAAGGGGTAGAATGATCATTTTAAAGCAAAAGGGCAAAATAGTAAATTTACCTTTAATGCAAAATGGTAAATTCACCGTTAAGGTTCGGTTAGGACTAGGCTCAGGTACGAATGGTCTCGGAGCTTCAAATTCGATGACTCAATTATCCCGACTTGATTTCCCTTGTCCAATGCTTTAAGGTTACCTAATACCCTTCTTAGTTCGATAAATCAATGTCCAACGATTGTCCCTTAATCCTCGAAAATTTAATATTATCAATCGGAGCTAAAATTCGTGATTAAAATTCATCGAATTCATTTATCATACAAACGTCGAATTTTCGAGACGTCACACCATGGCTCGAGTAAATTTAAACGTGATGTAAATCACGGTTTGATACGCGTAACTCTTAAAAGCTGCCCGTTAGTTTGAGATACACTAAAGTTGCAATTGATTGATACCGGCTATAAATTAGACTTTGAATTTGGACGTCGGACTTTCGAAGATTCCAATATTAATCTTTTGGACGTCGCCTCATCCACAGTAACCTTCCAATCCCAAGAAACTTCGAACCTCGATTACTAATGTTGGTCCCAGCCAATTCATAACCGCTTTGATCTTAGCTGGGTCTATTGAAATTCCTTCTCCGAAACTACATGTCCAAGGAATGCTACTTTACTCGGCCAAAACTCGCATTTACTAAACTTAGCATAGAGCGAGTATTCCCTTAGCGTCTGCAGAACAATCCTTAGATGCATTCATCTTCATCCTTACTCCTCGAGTAAATCGAATGTCATCTATAAAGATAATTACGAACTGATCCAAATACTCTTTCAACACACGATGCATCGGATCCATAAATGCAGTTGGGACATTAGTCAATCCAAACGGTATCACCGTAAACTCGTAATGTCCATATTTCGTACGGAAAGCGGTCTTCGGTATGTCCTCTAACACACCCCACACCCAATGGGCATGCCAACATTCCTTTTCGATCTATAAGTTGTGACGTCTCGGGACGCATTATCGACCCACTAGTTTTATCTTTTAATTAAGCGTATGCGGAGTGTTCTATTTTCTCAAACAATATTAAAAATAGTAGGGATAGAACAGTAGGCAATTAAGTCAATCAACATATGTAAAAAGTTATTTTATTTATTTAGTATTAACCCTGTGAGGTGTGTGTATACACACAAGCCCTTTCTTAGGGCTACTTCCTAACCACACAAAAGATGCTAGTTCGGGTCGAGATTAACACTATCAAAGCTACTCCAAAAAGATTCTAATGTTCACGTCCTCCACTCCGCTACTCCATAACTAAGGACCTGAAAAATGATTAACAATAACGGGTGAGATATAAAATCTCCGTGAGTCAACGCCTAAGTCCGAGTAGGGCGCCGATTCATTCAAGGCGGACTAAACATACGGATCAACTATCGATAACATATCAATAGCATGCGACTAGCGCTACGCTCTAACTCGTCATAGGATTAGGCGCAACCCAACAGTCAAACCTCAATCACATGATTCAAATTCGGCATACTTTCATGTCTAAATATTCTTGAGGATTACCGATCAATATAATTAATTATATAAGGCAATTTATTTGGATGTTTTCAACGCCGACATCACAATTCAAGCATAGAATGCTCAAGAACGAGTATTAAAATTACACAATAATATTAATAAAATAATAAATCGATAGCTTTTATCGTCGGACCTTGATAGTTTATTGCTTCAAACCCCGATAGCTTATCGTCCATACCTCGATAGCTTTTCATCCACATCTCGATAGCTTATCATCTAAAACCTCGATAGCTTATCATCCAAACTTGGATAGCTTATCACCAAAACCTCGATAGCTTATCGTCCCAATCTCGATAGCTTATCACCAAAATCTCGATAGCTTATCAATCAAAGTTAACTAACCTAACCATGGTTAACAAAAAGTAACTATGGTTAATATAAAGTAACTACAGTTAACTAAAAGTAATTACGATTAATGAAAAGTAATTATAATTAAATAAAAGTAACTACGGTTATTTTAACTAACCAAGGTTAACTAATCGAACCACAATCAATTAACCCAACCGTAATCAACTAACTTCACCCAACCACCATTAACTAAACTAATCAACAATTAACATAAATTAATTTATCCCTAAATATAATTAACGATCTAATCGAGAGATTAGGGGTTAACTCATCAATAACGGCCGGCGACGACGAACGATCGGCGGCGACGACTCAAGCGCAACAATGGCGATCCTTGGCGGCTCTAGGGCTCTCAACTCGGGCATGGTGGTTGGTAGCTTGAGTTCGGGGGTGGAACATGACTTGGCGACAACAACCCATGGTAGCGCGACAATGAACGACGAATGGCGGAACTTGAATCGACACCAAATGAACCGGACTCTACCGACCAGCCTCTGTTCTGCTCAAACACACAAAACTTTCAGGGTTTCTTCAATAATCAGCCCCCGATCCAAGTATCCCTTGATCTTACGGTCGCGTAGGAGAAAACGGAGCTCAATTCGCCCTCCGAACGAGCTCAAACTAGAGATTTCTTGTCCGGTGCACGTAGAAATTTGAGAAAACGAGGGAGCTCGAGATGGGGAAGATTGCTCGTGAAAAATGGAGGGGAAGAGAGGAGAGAAAGAGAGGGTCATGGCCAACTTGGGTAAGAAGAAGAAAAGGTGGGGCCCACCGGTCAATTCCCCATCAATGAGTTTCGTCTTTTAGGAATAATATTCAGGGGCAATTTGGTAATTTCACAAGTAAGGGTAAGTTAGTCATTTAGCATAAATGATTGAGGGTAATTTGGTAATTTAGCACCAATGGTAAAAAGGTAATTTTGCAAAGGGGTAGGATGGTCATTTCAAGATAAAAGGGCAAAATAGTAAATTTACTTTAAGGGCAAAATGATAAATTCACTTCTAAGGTTCGGCCGACTAGCTCGGGCACGAATTGTCTCTGAGCTTCGATTCGATGACTCAATTATCTCGGCTTGATTTCCCTTGTCAATTTAATAAATCAATATTCAACAATTGTCCCTTAATTTTCGAAAATCCAATATTATCAACCGATTGAAATTTGTGGTTAAAGATTCATCGAATTCATTTATCTTACGGATGTCGAATTTTCAAGATGTCACATCCTCCTTCTTAATCCTTAACCGATGGTAGGCCCGTCCTCAAGTCTATCTTGGAGAACACTTATGCCCTCAAGTTCATGTATACCGCCAACTACAAATATGTGTGATCTAGGAAGTTCAAGCTTACACCCAAAAACCGATCATATCAAACTTAGCTAAAATAAAATCATTGGCAACAACCCCATTTGATTAGACTCTCATCTCGAACCTACAACTCCAACTGCATTTATGGAAAGCCTTCATTGCGATTGTGAGCACCCGCTCGAAAAGCTAGTCGACAATGACATCGTGATGAACCCTCTTGATTTTGGAGAGTTCAGGCGTCAAGGACACATGATCGTCGACTTCCTAGCCAACTATTACAAGCACATTGAGGAGTACCCGGTTCTTAGCCAAGTCGAACTTGGGTATCTTTCCAAACGCCTCCCGAGTTCCACCCCGCACGATGAAGAACCCATCGAGGCCATCCCGAATGATGTGCACCGACACATAGTCTCGGGTTTGACTCATTGGCGAGCCCTAATTTCTTCGGTTACTTCCATATTAGCGCTAACATTGAGGCTATCCTTGGGGAGAAGCTTTGTACGGGGTATAACGTGGTGGGGCTCAATTGGATCTGGTCACCGACCATGACTAATCCCGAGAACCTAGTCATGGGCTAACTTGGGAAAATGCTGGAGTTACCGAGGCCATTCCTCTTTTCGGGGAATGGACGAAGAAACAAGCCCCTCTAGGTGATATAGCTAGCGCTAACGATAGGACGAAGGAGGTACGGCTCTCGGGTAATGAAACTAATTATGAAGAAAGCGGTAGTGACGATGAGAAAATATCCAGTAAGTTGTTCAATTATTTGTGTTTATTTTATTTTATTGACTTAACGTTAACTTTATTATGCCTTTCTTAGGTGAGAAGAAGACCAACTACTCGGGTTCTTTGAGAGTAAGGCACTACAATGGATAAGAGGGGCTTTTGGAAAAAGGGTAAGGTAATATGTTTATGGTTTTTCCACATACGAACATACTTGGAATGACTATTTTGAATGTAAGTTTTGTAGGACTCGTGTATTTGAATTGTGGTTCCTTAACCACATGATTGTTGTTGTAGTCCGGGCTGAGTTTTGAGATTCTTATCGCTCAACCCGGCCTACCTCAAGAGCCAAGTGCTATGCCAAGGAAGAGTGCTCCGAAGAAGAAGACATCAGCTGCAGCCTCCATAACAGATCACCAATTACTAGAGCTGGTATGAAGAAGGTGCATGGAATAAGAAGGGCCGTTAAAGAACCTACTTTAGTTGAACAGCCACCAACTATAGCTGCTATGAAGAAGGTGCGTGGAACGAGAAGGGCAACTAAAGAACCTGCACAGTTGAAGAACCTACACATGATGATGATGAAGACCCCGCAAATCCAACTGAAGGACTTGCACGATGGGTTAGAAAAAGTGCAAGGATCATGAATCAAGTCAAAAAGCCATCGAAAAGAAAAAATTCTAAGGGGGTCGTGCATATAACTAAGTTGTTGTTGCTGTTTTGTTATTTTGTTGGCTTTCACATGTTTGGTGGGAGATGAACCTTGAATGATGGGAGAAGCATGGCTGATGGATTTTTGTTTGTAAATGAACATTTGAATGTCAATGGCAATGAAACTTTTACCGGTGCCCAATTTTTTCTTATTGTATTGTTTTTGGCTAATGTTTTGTTGCTAGTGTTATGTAGTTGGTGAATAAGGCCGATTTTATGTTGCTGGTGCTGGTACAAGTTGCTACAACAGCTTGGAACTACTCTTTTAGTAGGTTGGAGCTGTTCTTTGCTTTAGGTTGTAGCTACTTTGCAATGCTTGGATTGGCACCGAAGTGGTCATTATTTAACCACCGGCAAAGACCGAAATGACCATTTTTACTAAAACTTGGAGTTGAAGTGGTCATTTAGATAAAAACTTGGCATTTAAGTTATCACATCAATAAAAATTGTCATTGAAGTGTTCAATTTTTAAGCACGACGGCACCGAATTGATCACTTTCAGCAAACTACTACTTTTTCATTTGACCATCGTTTACAGCAAACATTGCAACATAAATTGTAGCAATCTAGTAAATTAGTAACTACCGACGTAAAATCTCATCCAGAAACAAAGCAAACTAAGTTGACAATACACAACCAAACAACAGAACTTGTAAATGAGAACAACCATAGATTGTAGCAAATTCTTGTTCCATACACAAATGGGAGCAAACTAAACACGGAACTATTGTTACAAATTGCTCTTCACAAGAACATATTCCTCTAATCTTTAACTATAGAAGACCGAGAAACTTATTCTCATCAGTCATTTTACATTTGCCCATGAAATAGGCTACACAACAAAACAACATGACATTTAACGCTTGAGACCACATTCTTTCAATTTTCATGCTTGAAACTTCCTTCTTCAAATGCTTGGCCAAAGATGCTAAAGCCTTCATTTCAACTTGCATTGACTCAACATCCTCCAACTCGTCCACTAATAAAGGTAGAGGTTGATGTCGTCCTTCAAGAAGCTCTAATATCACTCTGTCACTTGTCCGGAGAATTTCACATCAACTCATTTGAAATATTTACATTTCGAGCCTTCTCTATATCTAGCGCATCCATTGAATTGTCTCCTTGAATTCAAACAAGTCCAAGATGTTCTTATTGGGCTCGGTAACCCAAAAAAACAATAACACTCACCTTGTTCTTCACTTCAAGAAGAAATAGGGTTAGGGTTTGAAGCGCCGCTGAAGCTCCTACTCTCCATTTACAAGTTTGAGCTGTGAATTTTTTAGAGCAAATCAAAATTGGGGTTAGGGTTTGAAATTGAGGATTTTCTTGAATTGACTGATTTTGGATTCTTATTCGAAGGAAGAGGGCTTGAACGACGTTGCCCAAGCTTAAGATGCTAAGTAGACTCTCCAATGGGCCACGTAGACTTCACTTTGTAATAAAATAAGGCGATGCTAGATTTCCAGGAGAGTATATCGAGTTGGCACTAAAACAGTCCTTTTAAAAAAATGGTACTTAAGTGATCTGAATAAAACTTTTGGCATCGATTGATCTCCGTAGACAACTTTTGACACCGATATTGTTCTTTTCGCAAAATTTTTGTTTCGAAAGTTATTCTAGAGTATAAATTCGTTTTATAATGCTAACGCAACTTTCCGGAGAAGAAATTCGTTTGTTATGCAATTTTATTTCTTTCCTTTTAGAGCATTGTTTTACTCCAAAAGTAATTGTGAAGCCACTTGAATAAGTACAAAACTTTACTTCTCTCCGGAAGTAGAAAACACAACTTCTAGCCGGAAATTGATTTTTAGGGCGAAGTGTTGCCATGAACACCCTTAGTAATCTCTTTTTGTGTTGTCGTGGCTCTTGACTCAAATCTAGTGATGATAAAAAAAAAAAAAACAATGGATGGTCCCTAAGTCATGATGCATTCACCCATGTTGTGAAAGGTTCTTTTCCTTTACACAAGAATTAATGCACTAACAAAACATGAACCCGAAAGCGGATCTCCTATTTAGGGCGTGCATGGCAATATTTCTGCTATAGAAATCAATTTCCGGCTAAAAGTTGATTTTTCTACTTCATTTTTCAGCAAAAGTTGATTTTTCTACTTATGGAGAGAAGTAACATAGTTTTACAACTTCAAGTGGCTCCAAAACTACTTTTGAAGCAAAAAATTGCTCTAGAAGTAAAATAATAATAATAAAGTTACATACCAAACGAATTTTATGCCATTAGATATCGGAATCCATTTTTCTTGTAAAAAAAAATAAGCAATCTGTTATTCTTTTAATATTCTTTGAATGGGCAATTACATAAAATAATTTTATTCTACCTCTCACGTTGTTTAGTTTCACCACTTGAATTCCTTTTTTAACTTATGAACAACCTTATAGGAAAAGTTCAAATCTTAAAATATTTGTGTCCTTCTTCATATGAGTGTTATCTCTTCATGTTCTGTCAGTAAATATTTCCATTAACTAATACTTAGGATATTGTCAAATAGGTCGCCTATGCAAAATTCTTCAAATATCGAGTTTTTGCATATACCCAATAAACGGGTACTTTTGCTAATGAGATTGAGGCAAGGACAACTAATACTTTTTCATGAATAATACTTGGTATATTAGTCGATCCTAGATAGGGGTGAGCGGTTCTAGGTAGGTTCCACCTGAAACCCGGAACCTACCCTCTAATACAAGTTCCTCATTTTTTGGAATCTAGAACCTACCCTCTGTACCCGGAATCTACCCCGTCACAGGTTCCGGATCGGATTCCAAGGTACCCTAAAACCTGTCAATACAAGAGTTCGTCACTTCAACGTGGTGTCACCGTTACATGAAATACTTTTTCTTCAAGAGAGCCAACCTTAGATTTTTGCTGCATTTTCTTTTCCTCCCCTAGAACTTTAATTGGTTAGTTAGGAATATTGGTACTATCCAACGTGGAAGAAAGTTTTACGTAATTCTCATTAAATCATTGTGAAAATGCAGCTAGATACGAATTAGTACTGTCGAAAGTACGATGTTGAATGTGTTTTATTTCTTAGAGTAACATAAATTATTAAAGAAAATTAATACTAAAAAAGAGGAAGTGCAAAAACGATAGAGATTATTTTATTATTTGACATGTGGAACTTGCCCGTAGAAATTGGCTACATCTAAAGTTAAGCCCAAGAGCCTGCGATGAAACCACCATAGCTGGATCATGTCCTTATGACCGCGATCACTCCGCTAATAGCTCATTGAGGAAACTTACTCTTATACACAACTGAAGAATAAACCGACAAAGCATACAGACACATGCATAACATGATTGTGAAGTTAGATCCATCGTCACATAATTACAAGTGCTAAGGAACTTCCAACACACAAGTACTACAATTCCCAGAAAATCCAAATCACAAATAGACTCTTATCTAATATAATCAGTTATTTTGTCTTTACTCCTCGTCCCTACATTCCAGCTCCGGTTACGCCGCCCCCCCCCTTAGGCTCGAGACCACTGGCAGCACCGCTATCGGAAATGCCAAATCCTATTTAGAATGATCGCATGAGACCCGAAATCTAACCACCCGAAACCAAACGAAACAACAAACTAAATTAGTTTTAAAGTAAAATTACTGTTAACTAAACTGAAACAAGTAATAGAAAGCCTCACCACATATAGCAATTACACTTCAACCCATAAGCTTTAATTACCGAGGATAATATCCTCATTAAAAGAGATTAAATAAGCATTCATTTGAAATATATACAAAGGAATTACAATATATAAATATATAAACATCACTTACCTAACTCAAACTTTTCTGCATTCTCAATGCACTCTTCAATGTTAATCAGCATACGAACAGCTCTTAACCAATCTTGAGTGCAAAGCAAAACTTCCACAACTTTAGGAGTCAATGAACTCCGAAAGCCATCAAGCACACGACCCGATGTGCTAAAAGTCGACTCCGAAGCAACGGTAGTTACGGGAATGGACAAAACATCCCGAGCCATCAAAGATAGAATTTCATATTTTGAGCCGATAGTCTTCCACCACATCGGAAGATCAAGATCGAGAGCCACTTCATCTTTATCTTGAAGATACCGATCAAGCTCGGATTTGTTGCCATCGTGCCCTTTTTTCTTTAAGAGAATATAGGTTTTTCGCCAAACTTAGATGTCATACTTGCTGCTAGCTTCATTACCAACAGAATTGGAACTACTACTACTAGCACTTAGACTTTGGCCACCACGTTTTGTTTGCTTGAAGCAAAAGATTGCTCATAAAATTCATACAACTTGCTCCAATGCGTTCTTCACCTTATCATACATCTCATTAATTCTCGATTCATCATCATAAATTTGTCGATAACGAAACTCACATAATTCAACTTCTTTGTAGGATCCAACACAATGGCAATCAACACCAGCATATTCACCTTATCTAAATTCCCATAATATTTGTCAAATTTCTCTTTCATTGTCTTTCACATAGGTCTAAGCTTAGGATCCAAAGAATCCGTTGCGTCTTTCAAATATTTGTACAAAGCAGCTATCCCCTCGAAATAACCATTTGAAGTAATATGTGAACTCCCCGACATCACTTTGGTGGCTTTATAGAATTGTTCTAGAAAATTGGAAAGAATAATGGCATTTTTCCAATCATCATCTTTAGGAAGATCATGGTTAAGCTCACCTACAAAAGATAAATCCTCTTCTTCCATCCTTTCAAAGTTTTTTCTAAACTTTATGGCGGTGTTTAACATGAGATAAGTAGAGTTCCATCTAGTGGCGATGTCAAGACCAACCGAACCTTTGTAAGCGATCCTTTCACTCTCAATGCAAGATTGAAATATTTTGGCTCTCAAAGGAGAGCTCCTTACATATTTAATCACGTTTCGGACACGTTCAATGGAAGTAGCTACCTTAGACAAGCCATCTCTCACAATCAAGTTCAATATATGAGCAATGCACCTCATTTGCAATACCTTGCCATCTAAGATCAATGACCCTTCTTTTGAAAGTTTATCTTTCAAATAACCAAGTGCAACATCATTAGAACTAGCATTATCTATGGTCATTGTGGACACCTTTTTTTCTATTCCCCACTCGTAGATGCATTTCTCTACCATCTTTCCAATCTCCCTACCCTTGTGACTATGCATCACCACAAAATTGATGATTCTTTTATGCAACTTCCAATTTTCATCGATAAAATGTGCAAGTGAGACACAAATAATTCATGTTTTGAATGGAAGTCCATGTATCGGTGGTGAGTGCGATCCTACAATTATACTTACCAAAGTAAGTCTTCAAGCAAGTTCTTTCACTAAAATATAACTTCATGCAATCTCTAACCACTTGTAAATCTTGACATATGTTTGAAGAGAGGTTGTAACTCATCGATATACTCACGAAATGCAACATGCTCAACCAACGATAAGGGTTGTTCATCAACTATGATGAACCGAGCAAGTTTTTGCCTATAACGATCTTGATCAAACTTCCAAATCGATAAGACACCACCAATACCGAGTATCTCCCCTTGTCTTGCCATCTACGTTTACATTACGTGGTGCAAAGAATTTCTGCCTCTTATCTACGTTGCGAGGAAACTTTTTGCATGTTACCAAATGCTTTCTCATCGAAGAAGTACCATTAGAAACACCGTACTTTAACCGAACCCCACAATGCATACACCTCACGTTATATGTTTTTCTAGTCTCCTCATTTATGATTTTCGCAAAATGATCCCAGACATCATATGTACATTTCTTATCACGAGGAGGAAGACCAGCACCAAGTACCTTATTTGCCGCACTCGTACCCATGGTTGAGGATGGCTCTCTTCACCGTCATTGCCCGATAATCCCAATTTAGTGTCCGGAGTCATCTCCTCAAGTCCCTCCACTTCCATTGACATGTTATCTTGATACATTAACTTCACACATACAACCAAATAGTTTAATAATGTTAGAAAGAGATATAGAAAGTTAGAAACTAGGAAGCCTAAGCAGCATTTTCACATATCTACAACGAAATAGTATAATAAAGTGTCATGTCAATCAAACTTCAATTTATATATCCAATAAGAATGAAGAAGTCCAATCTTTTTTGTCATTTTAGATAGGCAAACGGAGAAAAGAGAAGTGCATCCATAGTACCTCTTCTAGGCCTACACGAACACTACTCATTTTGTACCCGTAGGTATCACAACATCTATCTTTTTTCATATGTTAATTAGCATTGTTGCATCCACCCTTGATATTCACCAAATATAATCATTTAAATTTATTTGATGCAAATTGCTCCTTGACCCAAGAGCATTTTGTGCTACAATGAGATGTATTATGTATTTAATACTTGAATATTGAAGTAGATGCCTACATAGTTGGTACTTATCCTTGAGAGTATGAGTGTAATAGGATATGGCTATGTAGAACGAATTAATTCTCAGAAAAAGAAAATCTTGAAGAAAACTATTTGTACTAATTTCAACAAAGGAAACCAAATTCTATGGTGCAATCTCCATAGATGAAGTGGATTATCCCACAGACATCCAAGTAGTATCTGGCTATTTTATCTCATACATTATGCAGCATAATAATTAGTGTTGACAACTTAAAACTTCTTATTCGACAGTTGGGCCATTAGAATTAATGCACCCTAGAATCTGCAGAGAAGCTAAGGTCTTCTAGGATTAATCAGTCCTACAGAGGCTTGACCTCTCAAACTTCTATCCCTGTTAGTTATATAAGATAATCTTATCCTTGACGACAAATTATTGTCACACCAGTAGGAAGTAGGACTGCAGTGATTGAATAAACTCATAGCTAAGACATCCTCTTGAATACACCACAGAATTCAACCAAGTAGCATTTACTTAGAGGAAAACTCAATCCATGTGGCTGCCAATATTAGCGCTTCTAACAGATCTAAGGGGGATAGAATGAGACTGCACAAAATATTAACGAAACTATGAAGCAAAAATTTGCAATAAAAATATTTGGTCTCTAGAAATTCTACCTCAGTATTGATCAGAGTGGCAATAAGACCTCTACCAAGAAACTACTCAAATCTCTCTACAGAAATGGAAGGAAGGTCCTTCCCCACACAATGATCTACAACAGCTCTGCAACAAACGAGAAAGGCAAGTTCTTTCTAATTAGAGCAAAAGGCGTAAATAAATGTTCAGAGACTATAAGCACACTACTTCAATCAAAATACAAGGAATTTGGGGATGCAGTCGAAAAGAAATCGAAATCAAGGGGAATTGAACTAGTTATACAAGTACCTGAGCTTGAG
Organism: Rhodamnia rubescens; assembly: GCA_021437795.1. NCBI lineage: Eukaryota > Viridiplantae > Streptophyta > Magnoliopsida > Myrtales > Myrtaceae > Rhodamnia > Rhodamnia rubescens. The sequence continues at coordinate 12,332,361 of JAILYA010000002.1, read as the reverse complement.
CAATTCAAATCTAGACAACTTGGACACCGCCGAGTAAGAGGAAGTTGGGGACACCGTCGAAGATGTGGTTACCGAGGACAAGGTGATGGACGGCGAGGTAAGGGTGGTCGTCGAAGGGCTGGAGAGGGAGCAGAGCCCAAAGGACGGTGAGGGATGGGCACTCGAGGGATTGGAAGATCGTCGCTCTCGGTCTTTCAATAGTCGGTTGTGTGTTCCCAAAGGCGTCGGGCTGCTGCCTGCTACGTTGCTTTAGGTTTGAGAAGAAGAAGAAGAAGAATAGAAATTAGAAAGTAAAAAAAAAAAAAAAAAACTAGGGTTTTAAAAAATCAGTTCCGATTCCGGTTCGGTTCCATAGAGAATCGAGAACAGGAATTGGCGGTTCCTCAAAACACGGAACCGGAACCGGACCCTATATTACTAGAACCCGGAACCGGACCGGAACCACGGGTTCGGTTCTCCGGTTCCCTATTCTATCGTGAAACCATGCTCACCCCTAACCCTAGATGGGTCAAATGGAGTCGGATTTTGGTCGGGTCGAATATAGTCCGACCCATATTAACTAATTTAACGCCATTTTGAACCATTTTCATACAAGATACAAATTTAACTGGCTCATACCAAACACAATATATACTTGACCCATATTAGTTAAATACTTCTATATTTAACCAAATCATGTAATATTTTTTCTTATAATTTATTAAGAAATATGATACTGCCAAAACACTTTCATAAGATAATTTTTTATTTTTTGAAAAATAAATTTTTATTATAAAAAAATGGTTACTTTTCGTATAAATTAATTTTTTATTATTAAAAAATAGAATTTATATTTTAGAAAAGTATTTTTTATTTTATTTTCCTTTTTTTCCTGTGTAGTGGTGGGCGGTGGTGGGCGCGGCAATGGTCGAGAACGGCGGAGGTGGGCGGCTGTCGGAGGCGATGGTGGTATTCCAAAACAACTTTTACATTTTTCAATTTTAATTGCTTCTTTCTTTTACTTATATAAAATACAAACTAATATACTTGAGGCCCATTTATAAGTGGTGCTTCGGAAGCTGCAGGCCACAGGCCGAAAATAGGTCAAAATGGGTTGAGTTAAAACCCTTATTTGATTAGGCTAAACCCGTATTTGACCCTTTTTTTTAAAATTTATTGAATCCATATATGACCCAAGTGAATAAAAGTAAGTTAAAAAGTGGGTAAAAGACTTTGACACCTCTAGTCAACCCCTTATATAAGTACTTGCATTTTTTGTAAGAAGTTATTTTATTTTGGGCCTAAATTAGCCGTATGAACCGAATTAGTATCAACGTAAAAATGTTTAGGACTAAATTGGTTCAATTAAAATATTTGAAACTAAATTGGTACAAATACAATAAGATTAGGGCTTTTTTGTTACTTTTCCCCTCTTGTGAAATATCTTTTCTCTGCTTGCCACAAGTGAAGTTGCTCTTAGTTAGGACTCGCATTGACAACATTATGCTCAAGAAATCAACTTCTTTCGAAGTTGATTTTTCTACTTCAAAAGAGAAGTAAATTTTGTTTTTACTTCTTCAAGTGGCCCCAAAACTATTTCTAGAGTATAAAATAAACAAATAAAATTGCGTAACTAAATGGATTTATGCTCTAAAAAGTTGTGCTACCAAAAAGATTTTTGCTCCAAAAGCACTTTTAAAGTAGAAAATTTACTCCAAAAATATTGTCATGCATGTCCTTGTTTACTCTTAATTGATATTACCTTTATGATGATACCCACTGCGCCTACTTTATTTATGAAAAGATAACACGAATGGGTTATTTGAGCTTGAACGCAACTCGATATCTTTTGTTAGGCGAGATGGCTTCTTACCAGTAGCTATCAATAACCCAGGTTGGCCTTGCCCTGTCAAAGGTTTCTACCTTTTGGTTGTCTCTGAGGTTGACATGTTGGTTGTTGTAAGTTTTCCGATTCTTGTAATATCTACGAAACCCATTATTTATGTCGAACACGAGCCCCTTAACCCATGGACAAAGAGACCCATGTATCCCGCCAACTATAAACATTAAGTGATCCAAGAAGCTAAAACCCACGACCAAAAACTGATCATCTCAAACTTAGCTAAAACAAAAGCATTTGATTTAGCTCCCATCTCCAACGTAAAACTCCAACTACTTTGATGGAAAGCCTTTGATGCGATTGCAAGCACCTGCTCGAAGAGGTAGCCAGCGATGAGATCGTGATGAACCCTCTTGATTTCGGAGAGTTCAGGCGTCAAGGACACATGGTCATCTACTTCCTAGCCGACTACTACAAGAACATTGAGGAGTACCCGGTTCTTGGCCAAGTCAAGCTTGGGTATGTATCTTTCCAAATGCCTCCTGAGTTCCGCCCCCCATGATGGAGAAACCATGGAGGCCATACTTGAAGATGTGCGTCCGCCCATAATCCCGGGTTTGACTCATTGGCAGAGGCCCAATTTCTTCACCTACTTCCAGGCCAGCTCTAGCACTACAGCAATCCTCGGCGAGATGCTTTGTGCGGGGTATAACGTGGTGGGGCTCAACTGGGTCTCGTCACCTGTCGCGACTGAACTTGACAGCCTAGTCATGGACTGGCTCGGAAAAATGCTGGACTTGCCGAGGCCGTTCCTCTTTTAGGGGAATGGTGGGGGAGTCATTGAAGGGAATACCGCCGAGGCCATCATTTGTACTCTCAGTGCTGCAAGAGATGGGGTCCTGAGGAGGGTGGGGCATGATTCCATCACGAAGCTCGTCGTCTACGGGTCGGATCAATCACATTGTGCATTCCTGAAAGCTGTCCGAATCGCAGGAATCGACCCATAGAACATCTGGGCCTTGAAGACGACGAAGTCGACCTTGTTCGGCTTGTCTCCGGACTCGCTAAGAAAGGCAATTTGTTTGGACATCCATGCGGGGTTGATTCCATTGTACTTATGTGCCACGGTAGGGACAACTTCGATCGCAGCGGTCGACCCGCTGGCACCTCCATGTAAAGTCACGAGCGAGTTCGATATGTGGATCCACGTCGACGCCGCGTATGCCAGAGCATCGTGTATATGCCCCGAGTTCAGAAAATTCATCAATGGAGTCGAGCTTGCGGAATCATTTAGCTTCAATGCGCATAAGTGGCTATTGACTTCTCTTGATTGCTGCTGCCTCTGGGTGAAAGACCCAAATGCCCTCGTGAAGTCCTTATCGACAGGCCCTGAGTACCTCAAGAATGAGGCATCTGAGTCAAAACAAGTTGTGAACTACAAAGATTGGCAAGTTTCTGTCTCTAAGAGGTTCAGGGCATTGAAGCTGTGGTTCGTCCTCAGGAGCTATGGTGTGCAGAATCTGAGGAATCACATAAGGATCCATTGTCGATTGGCGAAGCTCTTCGAGGAGCTCATAGGGGAAGACGGCCGATTCGAAGTTCTCTTTCCAAGAAATTTTGCATTGGTTTGTTTCCGGATACGTCCTTCAGCAGTCACCAGCATGCCGCATGTCCACACGGTCCATGAAGGACACAGTGAAGCATGGAAATCGAACGAGGTGAACAAGCTCAATGTACAGTTGCTTTGTGCTATCAATCCTTCGGGTCAGGTCTTAATGACTCGTGCAGTGATCGGAGGAGTTTATATTCTACGCTTCGCCGTGGGGGCGATGCTGGTGAGAGAGAGGCACGTGATCATGGCTTGGAAGGTGGTGCAACAACATGCAAATTCTCTATTTGGCATGCCGGGGAGTGACCAATATACTACATAATTAGCGTGCAACAAAGCTCAAAATGCGCTTCGTAATCCATTACAGGTGTTGCTCAAAAGTTTAGGCCACACCTTTTAAGCATTAAGCAACACTCATTTCAATAAGCAACACTTGTAACAAGTGTGGCATGGTATCTTCGGTGCCCAACACTTTTTCAATGCTTGACAAAATAAAGATTGTTGCCAAAAGTTTTTAGGCAAAAAAAAGAGTTGTTGGCCAAATTTTAGAAGTAATCGAAACAAAATAAAATAAAAATCGAAGTCAATTTGGAAATTCAAACATCGAATCTTGAAATTATTGGAGGGGGAATAACTTACCACGACTAGCCGAAAGACATTACTCAATCTATTAATTCAGTCTTGCAAGATTTTATATACAAGTAAGAACAAAAAACAAAAAAACACAAGGCACTCTATGCAAAAAATTAATGGTGCATTTGTTTCGCGGAAAATAAATAAATAATTTTTCCTAAAAATGATAGTTTGCATCTCTTAACAAAGATTAATCTTCCAAAAATATTTTCGTTGCTCATGAAAGTGTTTAGCCATAAATTTTTATTGTAAATGAAAAGAATATCATTGGCTTATTATTTGAAGTGATATGAGCGATCATTTTAAGGAAAATATTTTTTAAATCATTTATTTTTCACGAAATAAACGAAGCCTCAAAGTTTTGAATCTTTCTAAAATAGTCTATCCATATTCTCTTTTATGGTCAATAAAATAATATTTTGTCAATTACCAAAATGACATGGTCTAACAAAAATTTTCTTCTTTTCTGATATTGACACAAATGCTGCCTAATGATCGAGTCTAAGCGACACTTATACTCTTCCTTTTCATAGCCAGTCTCCTGTTAAAACACATTATAATAGTGTTGGCAAAACTACTTTTGAGCAATGAAGTTTTTGTTACCCAAAGTACATTTTTTTAGTACCTTATGATGACGCCTAATTTTTAGCTGACAAGTCATATAAGGTAAAAACTCAATATTAGGGTACCAATCACAACACGATCGTTTCCTGGTCAAAAAGAGCCCTTTTAGTTTTTTTCAAATTCTATTCACCTCATTTGTACTCAGGTTTCATTTACTCAATAAATCAATATTTGAATTTTCGGTTGACACTTTGGTGAAACTCTAAAGTCAACCCTTGGTCAACATTTTGATAAAATTGAAAAAAAAACATTAACAAATCATCAATTCAAATTTTTGCAAGCTTAATTGAACTTTTAATTCTTAGCTTTTACCAAAAATAGTATCGAGGGTTGACTTTCCGATCAAATTGATGACTTTGACCCTTAGTTGAGTAATTTCAAAATTGCATAAAAATCCATCTAATTCCACTTGATTTTTTTGAATTGTAGTGAATATTGTCACGCCCCGTGTCCTTTGAGCGTGCCAACATCCCTTGATTGCCGTTACTTGTCTTCATTCCAGGATCGATACGGCGATAAATTTCAACGTAATGCGATATATACAAGCGGAAACGTGAGAAACACCAGACAATTTTAAAACAACAAGATGACTAAGGAATGAAATCCCATAACATAGAACAGATCGTCATACAATGTTCAAAGACCAGACAACATACTAGAGGGTCCGACGGAAACAATACGAGATCAAAAGGGTAACTACCACTTAAACACCCAACTTTACTACACCTAAGGGTCAAATTCGTCGACCGAAGACTCGACGGCAACCGAAGCATCCTCGGTGGGAATGCTCGCCTCGGGCTCGAACTCGAGATATGTCCATGGGATCGTCATCGGCATCCCTCGGCTCTACGATCCCTCTTCCATCGCCAAGGTCCTCGGGCTTTGGAAACTTCATCTCGGCGAACTCGTCCTCGGAAACGTCGGCCTCCAACCGCCCTGCGGCTCTCGGCACCTCGTCCGGTATGACGCAGTCTCTCGGGGGTCCAAAAAGCGTGTCTCCATCCTTATACGTCCGGGGATACGAAGATATACGGCGTCCGACTATCACCTCCATCATCTATCCAAAGGGTGTCCACCTTCCTATGGTACACATGACTCGGGCCTACCGAGTACGACGTGCTTCGCGAACTCAAAATCCTTCGATGAATCAAAAAGTATCGCCGTGCTTCAAGGTCCCGGGTCTGAAAAGTGGGTCCCACAACGGGATGAGATAAAATCTCAATGAGTAAACCCTAAACCTACTTAGGTCAAGAGTACCCCCGGACACTTTCCACATATATTTCTATTTAATAGAGATACTTAGTAAAAGACGTGTCACAAGATGCATAACATACTAGCACTTTAAAACTCACAATCAAGTCCGCAATTCAAGAGTCGAATAATGCGGTCGAACTACCCTAAGCTTCGTACTTAGGCACTTAACAAAAATTCAATCACAACGTGCAGCAATAAATTCATGTGGTTCGGATACTCAAGCAACCAGGCCCGCGATTATCGTTTCGGGCTATTCATAATCACATTCCCCGCGTCATATAGGCGCCTTTAGGGTATTCAAGCACATTCCCAAAGCATCATCATATAGGCGCTTCAGGGTTTCAAGCGCATTCCCCACGTCATATAGGCGCTTCGGGGTTTTCACATGTACATCACCACAATTCATTCGATCGATCAATCAAGCATATAACGACATCCGTGGATACAAATCGATCTCAAGTGCACTAACTCGGCACTTAGCCCTCATTTCTTCATTTTCAGCTAATTAACACATGAACAACTTAAGCTAGTCAATAACATCAAACAAGGCCGCTTAGGATCCAAGAACTTAATATTCAACTTGAAATTCAAGCGTATGTCCACAAATCCTTTACAAGGCCAAAGGTACACCAAATGGGTCCCACAAGTATATGCCTCTATTCCATCTCACATTAAGCATCAAGACTATACATGCTCATCAAATAGGTTGGTTTTCAATCACTTAGCACCGCATTGAACTACAACATCATTTTGACTCCAAAAACCATCCAAAAGCCAATTCACACAAGAATCATCCATGGTGCTCTCGTTACCCCATACTCAACCGAACATATACATCCCATAAGAACTTAGGTTCAACCACTACAATTCCTTAATCAAACAAGTATAGGGCAGCAAGCAATTTACTCTCGGATTTAGAGCAAAAATCCACTAAAACTACTCATTATTCATGCCAAAACTCATCCTTACTAGGTATGTTAGTAAGCTCAAGTCCTAAAATGAGTTTAGGGCTAACTCACCACTTAAAGCAAGCTCTTCAAGCCCTCGGTACAGCAGCGAACAGCGGCAACCAGATTGCAAGCTTTGGAGGCTGATTTTCGATTTCCAAGTAAAACAACCAATCAGCCTTTAAAACCACCTTAACCAAGCTTTAACCAACATATCAAGGTTCCATAAGACTTAGACTAAGCTTAGAAGGTGTCCTACCTCAAGGATGGGCTATGAACAGCCCGCAAAACAGATGATGGGGGTGCGGCGGTTCCCGGCGGTTCCCGATGGCGGTTCGCGGTGGTTCGAGTAGCCGAAGGTGCGGTGGCTCGTGGTGGTTTGGTGCTGGCGTGATGGCGGTTGAGACGGCTCACTGTGGTGGCGGTAGGGTGGCATTCGGGAGGTCGATCTTGGGCGGCCGAGCAAGAACACAAGGGAGAGGAAGAGAGGGAAAGGGTGTTCGGTTGGGGTGAGAGAGAGAGACGTGCGAGGGGAAAGAGTGTTATCCAAATATGAATAAGGAAAAGATGGAGGGAAAGCTTGTGGAAGAAACTTGGGTTCTTGGATGTGACATAAAATGGTAGTGGTTGAGGGGAATTAATAGGGAAAAGATTGGTAAGTAGGGTGGTTGAGAGGAATTAATGAGGAAAAGACAAAAATTCAAACCCCATTAATAATTTTGGCTTTTGCAATTAATATCCGGAGGCAATTTGGTAACTTATAACTCGATCGAACAGAGAATTCAAACAAACACCGATAGGCGGACCGATGAGCACTGGGCTAAATGAGACGACGTCCAATTAATAAATGATGAAATCCTCGGATATCCGGCCTCTAATTTCGATGTATAGTTCACGCTCAAAATCGACCGATTGAGAGTTCAGTACATCTCGGACTAACGGGCGGCTCTTAAGAGTTACGCGTATCGACCCGTGATTTGCGTCACGTTTAAGAATTTTTTTGAATCACGGTAACCCTGGTTGTCATGTTATTGTGAGGGTAATTGCCGATCCTAAAAGGACGTGATCGTTAGAAATTAGTTCGGGTTTATTCGTAAATTATGCCATGGTCGGGCGAAATCACCGGCGAACCAATTGCACAATGCTAGCAAATCGTTCGACACAATCCCGATCATCCGCGATGGTTCAAAATATACCCTTAACAATCCTTATGGTCGTGGTACTAGTCCGCGATCGAGTTCTTTAGTCCACGTACTTAGATCCTATTTAGCCATTCCCTTTTGGTCATCGACTCTAGAGAGATCAATTCCGAGTGAGATTACTAAAATACCTCGATACCCATTTTATTCATTCATAGACTTGAAATGGGGTCCGAATCCAGAATGTCACAAATATTGTATTCAATCAACAAAAAAGATTGCTTCTCGACATTTGATCCGGGGATCGTGATACCTTAAGATTGCAAGCGAATTTCAAGAGTTCGAACTTGAGATAGTCGGCCATTATTCGAGGACAAGCTAAGGGCCCCGATTGACCCCTCATTAATAGTGGCAATTAAACCAATTCAAATCCAACTAGGCCAAATTAATTGAATATTGATATCAGTTTTGGCAAAATCATTGTAATTTGGAAAATTTTAGGTGAAACGACGAGTTGGGACCAACAAGGTCAACCCGGGTAAGCCCATTTGACTCGACTAGGTTCGACCCACTTAGGCCAAAGCCCAACTCGGCCAAATGGGCCAAATCAAATGCGATAACCAAAAGTCATATTGAGAAGAATTAAGATAAGTAGAGGGTCTCGGTCCGATCAGGTCAACACAATTAGACCCAAACCGACTTGATTGGGCCAAGCCTCATTTGGATGCATTCGGCCCACTTAGCCAAGATAGTAAGCCCAATAAAATAATTAGAGTGAATTTAGACAATCAAAGGACCACGAGTCAACCCGAGCCGGCCCGGGTGGAATTGATCGAGCTCGGCCCATTAGGCCGAAACCCAATTGAAGCATATCTTTAGCCGAAGTTGATCCCACAAAGGCAGATTCTCCATCCACGCCACGCTGGCGGAGGTAGTCGTAGTGTTTAGTTGGACAAAAGAAACCCTCATCTAGTTCTTTCTTTCGACTCTAGAACCAGCAAATGACCACGGCACTAAATAAAGAGAATAAGGTACGCACTTAGATCTTCTTCTATCTAATATGTATATGCGAAAAAAGTTACAGGCAGTAGTCAATCTTTAACTTAACTTCCTTATCCCGCATCATAAGTACCAGAATCTATAATGATTTTACAACTGCTAACCTGCCTAAAAAACCCCGAGACAAAACGAATAGTGGAGTTGGCTAAAATAATCTCTAGGGGCAACCTGTAATTTTCACTAAAAAGAGTGGCCGAAATGAGGACTACGTGATGCCATCAGAAATGACTTCAACATCGAGGCAAATTGTTAGCACTCATAGCATGCTAAATGCCACTGTCCAACTTTCTTAAGTGTAAGTCCTCCAAATAGTCAAGATTAATTCTGCTCATTATGGTATTTTATAGTAAAGGGACCTCAAAAAACAAACATGAATCAATTGCGAAAACAAACAGACATGCAACCTAACAAGGGTAAGTTGATTTTCTCTCTCAAGTTACCATCATCTTTCCTAACAATTCATTTCGTTATATAGTAAAAAGAGTGGATCCTTAGGTCCTTACTGAATCGGCTCGGTTTTTAATCCGAAACTTGTGATTTGGTACTCATACGGCTCCTCGTGGGCCATCAACAAATCTAGGGGCCGCACAAATGCCCATTTATATGTTGGATGGTAGCTGTTTTCAAGAGCAAAAAAGCCCGAGCAAAAGAAAGAGGTGAAAAAAAAGCTGTTGATATAATGCTTACAATGCTAGTCTGTCGGTATTGGGCCCTCAAGAGGTTGTTGAGTCACTTAATCCTCCAAGAATCCCCTGGTAGAAGGTGAGGAAATAAGCTTTCTTCTCTTAGTTATCTAACTCTACAACATCAATCTCATCATAAGAACTTTTTGACAATCTCAATTTAGCATTTCAGCACCTTAATAAATCACTCAGTTTCGATATTAAGGAAGCGTCATGTGAGAAAACAAAAAGTAAACCTGATCCGCCTTCTTCAGAAGCCAAGTTCTTGCTATGAGCAGGGCAGAGAGAAAGACCCTCCTTATTTTTCTTTCAATGGCCAGCCAACTTCATTTTTAGTTCAATGGACATTGGTCTATACGTCGAAGACTTTCCTCGAGTCGCGGGATTTTGTTGGCAATTGATGGAGCTCTACAACCTCATTGCACAGAATTCCACTCGATTTGCCGATAAACTAGCGTGGATTTAATTGATAGTCCGTATAAAATTCAAGATTGCACAAATTCTGTGTTTAGCTCTTACCCAAGACAATATAAAGTCAATTATAATAGGGATAGCTTGGATAAAAAAATTATCACATGGAGAAGGTGGGATAAAGGTGAATACAATTTATAATGTCCATAATGTAAGAGTTACTTTTATTGAATAACAAACTTCTTAAATCAATTAAAATACTATAAAATTATAATTTAAAATAAATTTCAAAATGAGAAACAACAATTTTATTTTTATCTGTTTCTATTTTTATTTATATATTCAAACTTCTTTGAATCTTATAATATATATTCGATATACATAAAACTATATATTTATTATTTGTATTTATTACCTATTTTAGGTATATTAATGTGGTTCATTATTTAGTAAAACTATATGAGAGAATGATGGAAGGGAAAAATAAATAAATAAATAAGAAAGGGAAAATATTAAAAAATAAGCAAATAAAAGTCGAGTAGGCAAGAGTGTCGCGAGAGATTCTTATGATCTCCATTTATGCAATTTTTAAGTTCATTTATGCAAAATAATTAATATGATAGGATGTGAAAATATCCTATTTTAAATTACTCTCATTCACCAATAGTGGATAGAATATAAATAGATCGATGGATTACATATCATATCATATGCGGTGTTATCCCACCTAGAAATTGAAACCACCAAACGCAGCCTAGGGGTGGAGTTGAGATCACTCGAATTCTAGCCTCCGCTGGATCCCATTACCAATTTATCATCTCTTAAATTTTCAAAATTTCCCTCCACTAATTCTTAGGTAAATGGGTTATGTTTCACCCAATTTTCCATACCCCTTCCATATTCCCTCTCCTCTCCTCCCACCATAATCCGCCAAATAGCCTTTTTCGCAAAAGCCCGACCACTAAGCCATCATGACTTCATATTTAACGGTAGCAAAATCTGTATTCACTTAGTAATTTATGAATGTATTAAGTTAGAATAGAAAGATACTTACTTCTCGCGTCTTGTATTACTCTATAAAAAAATATCCATGATACATTGAATTGGGACACATATGTGCCATATAGATTATCTCATTGTAAGTGCATGTTGCTATGTGAGGATTCTCCAAGAAATTTGAATAAATAAGTTTGTATGAATGAATTATCCAATTCAAGCTGGCTTCTTGTGACACAAGGTGTACGAGACTTAGTTAAGGCATATACATGTTGCAACACAACCCAACAGATCGTGCCATGTGTTGGCCCGTGACTTAACATGGCTTGGCATGACATAATCGATGATATCATCAAAATAGGCTGTGCACAACACGTAAATGATAGGGGTGATCAAGACGAACCGACGAAACCACCCAAACCAATTTCTAATTTCAAAAAGTGGAACTTGTGTCCGAGGGGCTCGGTTCTGTTCCAAGTGGACTGGACCGACAATTTTTTTTTTTAATATCTAAAGTCTAAGGATGAAGCCTCTTTCTCTAAGCGCAAACCCTAATTGCTCTCAGCCTCTCACACTCTCGCTCGACACTTTGCCTCTTTTCCTCTCGCCTCTCGGCTCACGCCTTACTCGAGCTCAACACTTCCCTCTCGCGTCTCCATCCTCTTGGAAGCCCCGACTAGAATGTCGCTCTCATGGTCGACAGCTAGGTCCAAAGGCGGAACAAGGTCCCTCTCTCTGTGATATCCCGAATTTCGACCTACTTTCGAAACTGTGAATGAATGAAATATCTCATTGATGTATTTCGGTTAAATCTCACTCAGATTTGATCATTCTTGAGATGACTAACCAATGTGGAGTGGCTAGCTAGGAAAATCAAGTACGTGGACCGAAGAACTTGATCTTGGATTGACTCTTTGGCCATAAAGATTATCGAGAGAATATTTTGGACCATTATAGGTCGATCCTAGATCGGTTAAAGGACGATTTGTTGATACCCTATAATTGGATCACATGTGATTCCGTTTGACCATGTATGGGTTCCGAACGTTCTTAAATCATTTTCTAACGATCGCATCCATCGGGACTTGTGATTGACCCTCGCAATTACATGACAACCAAGGTCCCCATAGCTCGAGTAACTCTTAAATGTGATAATAATCATGGGCCGATACGCGTAACTCCTAAAAGTCGCTCATTAGTTTGAGATACGCTAAAGTTGCAATTGATCGACATTGACCATAAATTGGATTTCAAAATTAAACGTCGGACTTTCAAAGATTCCAATAACAAGGTTTTGGACGTCGCCTCATCCGGAGTATGTGTATTTCGCGGTTCGCCCCAAAGTGTTTAGAAAAGTGAAATCCTGACTGGAAATGAAAAATGACATTTTTACCCTTAAAGAATGCCCATATCTTTAATTTGGTCAAAGGGCATTTCGATCATTTACACCCCTAGTGGCCAAAACTATTGGTGGACAAGGTGCCCACTTGTGCAACAAATTACCAAAGTGCCCTTCTTGTGTTTTAAGAGAGAAATGGAGTGAATTATTGGTGGGCCCCACAAGTCTCTATCTCATCATGTCAAGACCAATAATTCTACTAAATATCACATCCCAAAATATCCTCACCTATCTTATCTACCCATCATCTTCATCTTTTTTCATTTTGGACAACTTTCTCTCATTTTTCTCTCTCTCGCTCTTGCTCGGCCGAACCACCCTCCCGCCATCACCACCACAACCGAACCACCGTTGAACCGCCACCAGCCACGCCATGAACCGCCATCCATCACCGAATGCCCAGCCACCGCCGTTAAACCGCCCATCGCCACGAAGGCACGAGAAGCCACCGCCGATGCCGCCGCTGGATCTCGAATTTTTCAACATTTTAGCCGTAGATTTTAGCTAGAATTCAAGGTAAGCAAGTTTCTAAACCTGATTAGGTTGTTAGGATACTAAAGTTGTAAGATTGGAGTGATTTGGATGGAAATTTTCTTGGTTGTGTTCTTTGGAGCTTTGACCGAAATTTTGTGGTATGTGCAAATCGTGTGGTCTAGATTTCATGAGTTCATCGGGTGATAGATCATGTGGTTGAGATTGATTATTGCTTTATGATGATTTAATCGTACGGTCCCGATTGATTGTTGCTTTATGATGATTTAATCATACGATCTTGATTCATTGTTGCTTTATGATGATTTAATCATACGGTCTCGATTGATTGTTGCTTTATGATGATTTAATCGCGTGGTCCCAATAGGTTGATTGCTTTAGTGTGATTTAATCGGGTGGTCCCGATCGATGGTTGCTTTAGTACGATTAAATCGTGTGGTCTCGATTGATCGTAACTTGGGTGTGATTAAATCGTGTGGTTCCGATTGATTGTAGCTTGGATGTGATTAAATCGTGTGGCCCCGATTGGTTGAGACTTTAGTGTGAGTTAATCTTGTGGTCCCGATCGGATATTGCTTCAGATGATTAAATCATGTGGTCACGATTGAGTGATTGAAAAGTTTAGGAAGATCGTGTAGTTTCGATATGCTAATTGGGAAGATTAGGAAGATCATGTGGTTCTAATCAGTTAATCGGGAAAATATAGTAAGATCGTGTGGCCTGGATTGCTTAATCATGAAGTGTAGCAAGATCGTATGGTCTCGATTGAGTAATCAAAAAGTTTAGCAAGATCGTGTGGTCTCAATCGATTGTTCAAGCGAGTAATATTAATATATGATCTTTTCTAAGGAGATTTAAGGACAATTGTGAAAGTTATACCCCGAGGCGTTATTACGAGGGGATATTATGTATTTGAGACCATATTATATTCTTGTGGAAGCTATACCCTGAGGCGTTATCACACAGGGTTGATATGTATACGAGACTATGTTATACTCTAAGGCGTTATTACGGGGGGTTTTGTATTCATCCCGAGGCATTAAACGCGAGATGCTAACCTCTGAGGCGTTAAACGCGAGTTATATTGACTCGAGGCGTTATTACGCGGGTCGGAGTACTATATGGCCTGAGGCGTTATTACACGAGCATTGAAATCGATTATATTGACTCGAGGCGTTATTACTAGGGTCCGGAGCATTATTATGGCCTGAGGCGTTATTACGCGGTCTACTCTTATATTATAACCTTGATAAATGAGTTGAGATTCGAGGAATGATATGCATTTAATTCAATTGGATATATGACTTTGATTCTTGTTTTATGATTGAGTGCATTTAGTTGAGTTTATTAGTTATTATAACTGTGAATGTTTAGGAGGTATCCGGAGGCACTATCACCCTAACCTAGGTTTAGGAACTTTCTTGCTGAAATTTTTTCTCACTCGGTCGTGGGTTAACATTTTCGGACTCTAATCCTTGACTATGCCTCCCGTATGTTTTGGCGTCCCGATGGATATGGATACATCCTTCGAGGAATTTTCAATAGGCCAAGATAGGGTGTATATTCGAAAAGGGACTATAGTGTAGGTTGATGAAGGGGGGAATATTGGAAGCCTCACCACCACGAGTCGTGGTACTACCGTTTTGGTAATTTGACTACCGAACCTCCGAAGCCGTCCGAGATACCTAGGGACGAAATTCCCGAGTGGTGCCACCCTACCGTTGTGGAAGGTGAAATGGAGAACTTCGTAGCTAGATCTAGGAACATCCCGGGAGAAGTCCCCGATCGTTAAGGAAGATATGGAAGTCATAGAGGTGTCTACATCCGAGGAAGACGAAGAGGAAGACTCCCCGGAGATAGACCCGTCAAGGACAATGATGAGTCCAAAGGTAGCGATACTAACTAGTAGTCTTGGGAGAGGTTGAATTCATTTTTGGATGTCCTCTTAGGATAGCGGCGTGTTAGAGGGACCTAGAAAGTTGTCTTTTGGTTTGGTCCCTCGGTTCCCTTCGACCCCTACCCGGTATGTTATATATTGACCCCCGATCCTGGTCGGTTGTAAAGAACTTCTTATGCTTTTGTAATATAAAGTTTGTTGTTATCCCGAGTCATCTTTAGTATATTGTACAGGGATTGTATTCATTTCCGCATGAGTTTTTCATTTGCATTTATCTAGATTTTGTTGGCTATTGGGTTCCTAGGAATTTGTATTTAAGTGTGGCCATGTGAGATGTTGGCGTGCTCATATGGTTCGGGCGTGACATCCTCGTTTTGAATTTGTATCAAAGTAAGGTCAGCTCGATCTAAGTTGATTGAGGCGTGGAGTAATAAGGAATGATGACTTTGGAATGACTAGGTAGCGAGACCTTAGGGATTCGCTAGAGTTAGGCATGAAATGCATGTCATGTGAAATGGCGCTTGTGATTGACATATATGATTGGTATCACCTTGGGTGATTAGTAGGCTGTAGAGTCTCATATGTAGCATTGCACGATGTTTGGGTTGTTTCCCTTCCGATATGATGGATGGTTTGTTGTGATTATAATAAGTTGCGGATGCGCCCGGACTTGAGGTATGAATGAAGAATGCTGGTTGTGGTACTTCGATTTGCTTGTTGCGAGTTGATTACTTTGATTGTGAATGTTTCCTTGATGTATAGCCGAGAACTGCTATATTTAAGTAGATGGCTTAGGTCTCTAATTCCTTGATGGAATTATAGGGGTTCGGTGGTGTGAAAAATTAGCAAGAATGAGCAACTAAGGTAGAGGTACCGGAGGAGAGTCTAGTTCAAGGGCACAAGTTGTGGAGGACCTAAGAGTGGACGGAGTCCTTAGGGCTTTAGAGAAAATTATGAATTTGATGGGTAGGCGGGCTCAAAAACGAGCCGCCACTTTTGCCCAAGCCCCCGAGGCTGCCGTTGTTGCTACTAATGGAGCAAATGGGAATCAAGGGAATGATAATGGAAACAGACAGATGCACCAGTTAGTAGAACAATTTTTGAAGTTAAAACCGGCTAGGTTTAATAGGAAAGGTGACCCCAAGATTGCTCCTCGTTGGATAGAGGATTTAGAGAAAGCATTTGAAGTTTTGGGGTGCACTAAAGAGGAAAAAATGACCCTGGCAGTCTACCGAGCTTCAAGATATCTTGCTAGTGATTGGTAGAAGGCCACCAAAAGAAGAGTTTTTCCTAAGAGTACGGTTCTGAACTGGACCGCCTTTGTTGAGACATTTAATGGGAAGTATTTCTCCGAAACGGCTTGAAAACAGAAGATGTTGGAGTTTCAGCGGCTCCATCGGAATCGATGACGATCGATCGATACAAAGCGGGAATTTTCAAGATTGTCAAGGTATGCACCAAGGATGGTCGAGAATCCTTTAGACAGAGCAAGAAGGCTCCGAGATGGATTGAAGTCGAAGCTTCGTAGTTACTTGATCTTGCTGAACCCGAGGTATTATGATGAATTCTATGAAATGGGTCGATGGTGGAACGGGACATAAAAGAGAGGACTGCCGCTTCTAGATCGCGGTATGTGCCAACTAAGGATAACCGCCAAGTTGGCAAGAGGCCTATGGTGGGGAATCAACGTTTTGTTCCTCCCATCGGAAGAAATAATGGGAAACCAACAGATACTAGTCTAACTGGAATTACCAACTTTGTGGAAGGAGGCACGAAAATGGATCCTGTTCGAGTAGGACCTGGAGCGTGTTTTAAATGTGGCAAGCTTGATCATCGATAAGAAATTGCCCGAATCTAGCCATAGGACCCGATTTCAGCCCCAACGACCTCGAGCAAGATCTCAAGTTGGAGCCGCTCCACGGAATAATTAGAACAAACCACCAGCTCAAGGGAGAGTTTATGCGGTGGCGTGCAATGAGGCCGAGAATGCGTCCGACGTGGTCATAGGTATTGTCTCTTTGTGTGATCATGTTGCTTATACTTTATTTGACCCTGGAACGTCGCATTCCGTTGTATCCGAGCAATTTGTGGAATTAGCTGGAATTGAGTCGAAACTGCTAGAAGTAATGTTACATATAACCACACCATTAAAGGATAAAAATATTAGTTTCATTAGGGTGTTTAGGATATAAGATAGTCATTGGTGGTAGAGAAGAACCGATAGACTTGGCGCTTTGACCATGCATGACTTTAATGTTATAATTGGGATGGATTGGTTGGGAAAACAAAGGGCTGTTTTGGATTGTGGTAGCGGGGTGATCCAATTCAATCGATTGGTCATCCTCTATATGAATTTGCAGGAAGTCGAGGAGGAATCTCGATTCCTTTAATTTCGTCACTTGAAGTGACTAAGTTGTTAAATGAATGTTACCAACGGTATCGGCTATAGTAGTTGACTCATCGGTTGAAGGACCGAGGCTAGAGGATATAACCGTGGTGCGCAATTTTCTCAATGTCTTTCCTCAAGAATTACCAGGATTGCACCGAAAGGGAAGTGAAGTTTGTAATTGAGTTGGCTCCTGGGAAGGAACCAATTTCTAAGGCGCCATATAGAATGTCTCTATCGAATTGAAAGAATTGAAGGTCCAAATGCAAGAATTGTTGGACAAAGGATTCATTCACCCTAATGCATCACCATGGGGAATGCCACCCTATTTGTGAGGAATAAGGACGGGGTCATTGCGTTTGTGCATTCGACTATCGGCAGTTGAATCATGTAACCGTTAGGAACAAGTATCCATTGCCGAGGATAGATGACTTGTTCGATCAACTGCAAGGAGCATCGGTGTTCTCCAAGATAGACTTGTGGACGGGCTACCATCGCTTAAGGATTAAGAAGGAGAACATACCGAAGACCGCTTTCCGTACGAGATATGGACATTACGAGTTTACGGTTATGCCGTTTGGATTAACTAACGCCTCACCTGCATTCATGGATCTAATGCATCATGTGTTTAAGGAGTATTTGGATCGGTTTGCAATTGTCTTTATAGATGACATCCTAATTTACTCGAGAAGTAAGGATGAGCATGAAGGGCATCTAAGGATTGTTACGCAAACGCTAAGGGAATACTCGTTTTATGCTAAGTTTAGTAAATGCGAGTTTTGGGCCGGGTAAAGTAGCATTCCTTGGACATGTAGTTTATGGAGAAGGAATTTCAGTGGACCCACTAAGATCGAAGCGGTTATGAATTGGCCGAGACCAACGTTAGTAATCGAGGTTCGAAGTTTCTTGGGATTGACGAGGTTACTATAGACGGTTTATGGAGAAGTTTTCTTCGATAGCCATTCCATTGACTAGATTAACAAAAAAGGAGACGAAGTTAGAATGGACAGATAAATGCGAAAGGAGTTTTCAAGAGTTCGAGCATAGATTAACGATCGCACCGATACTAATGATTCCTTCGGACCCGGAGGCTATGAAATTTATCGCGACACATCCTTGAAAGGATTGGGATGCATATTGATGCAACATGGAAGAGTGGTTGCATACGCCTCGCGTCAATTAAGACCGCATGAGATGAACTACCCAACTCACGATTTGGAGCTTGCGATAATTATCTTTGCATTAAAGATTTGGAGGCATTATTTGTGGAGAAAAAGGTTTCAGATCTACACGGACCATCGTAGTTTAAAGTACTTGTTTTCCTAAAAAGAGTTGAACATGAGACAACGTCGATGGATGGAGTTGCTCAAGGACTATGATTGTGATATTCTGTATCACCCAGGGAAAGCAAATAAGGTAGCGGATTCCCTTAGTCGGAAATCAAGCATCGCGCATTTGATGGTTAAAGAGTGAACTTTGCTTGAAGAGTTGAGGGATTCGTAGTTTAAGTTCAAGGTTTGTCACCTCTTGAGTTTACTAGCTACTTTGAGAGTTGAACCCGAGATCCATGCAAGGATTAAGGTGTTGCGATCTGTAGACCTTGATATTCAAAAGATTCTAGAGATGGATACGGCCAAGAGAAAACTTGAATTTCAAGTGGCCGAGGATGGTAGCTTGAAGTTTCATGGACGCCTGTGTGTTCCTAACGATGAGGAACTTAAGGAAAAGATCTTGTCGAAGCTCATCGAAGCAACTACGGCGTGCATCCAGGTAGCACCAAGATGTATCGAAATTTGCGTCGGCATTACCGGTGGAATGGGATGAAAGTGGACGTGGCTAAGCACGTGGCCAAGTGTTTAACGTGCCAACAGGTGAAAGCACAACATTGTAAGCCTGGTGGATTACTTCGACCGTTAGAGATTCCCGAATGGAAATGGGAGCACATTGCAATGGATTTCGTCATGGAATTACCGAGAAGCCGAGAGGGCATGATTCGATTTGGGTAATCGTTGATAGATTGACTAAGTCTGCACATTTTCTAGCAATGCGAAAGGACTTCGCAATGGATAAGTACGCCGAGCTGTATATGCGCTAGATAGTTCGACTTCATGGGGTTCTAGTTACGATTACGTCGGATAGGGATCCTAAGTTTATCGTGACTTTTTTGAAGAGTTTTCAGAATGCTATGGGCACAAAAGTGCAATAGAGCACCGCTTATCATCCGTAGACGGATGGACAGGTTTGAGAGGACTATTCGAATTAATCGGAGGACATGTTGTAGGCATGTGTAATAAACTTTAAAAGGAGTTGGGAAGAACAGTTACATTTGGTGGAGTTTACCTACAATAATAGCTACCAACAGAGTATCGAAATAGCATCGTTGAGGCATTGTATGGCGAGCTTGCGAGAACTTCTATATGTTGGGATGAAGTTGGCGAGATGAGTATAATGGGTCCAAAGTTAGCTCAACAATCCGTTGAGGCGGTAAAAGTAATCGAGAGAAAGGCTTAAGATCGCTCAAAGTCGTCAAAAGAGTTATGTGGATAGACGATGTAGACCTTTAGAATTTCGGTGGGAGATCATGTTTTCATTAAGGTGTCGCCAATGCGAGGTTGTCTCGATTTGGAAAGAAATGGAAGAAATGATGAGGCGTCAACACCCCCATTTATTTGAGTAGTTAATCTTATTGTAAATTTCGAGGACGAAATTTTTGCAAGGGGAAGAATTGTGACATCTTGAATTTCGACCTACCTTCAAAACTCGTGAATGAATGAAATATCTCATTAATGCATTTTAGTTAAATCTCACTCAGATTTGATCATTCTTGAGATGACTAACCAATAGAGAGTGGCTAGCTAGGAAAATCAAGTACGTGGACGTAAGAACTTGATCCTGGATTGACTCTTTGGCCATAAGGAATGTCGATGGAATATTTTGGACCATTATAGGCCGATCCTAGAGCGGTTAAAGGACGATTTGTTGATACCCTATAATTGGATCACGGGTGATTCCGTTTGACCATGTATGGGTTCCGAACGTCCTTAAATCATTTTCTAACAATCGCGTCCATCGGGACTTGTGATTGACCCTCGCAATTACATGACAACCAAGGTCGCCATGGCTCGAGTAACTCATGAACGTGATAATAATCACGAGTCGATACGCATAACTCCTAAAAGTCGCCCGTTAGTATGAGCTACGCCGAAGTTGCAATTGATCGATATTGACCATGAATTGGACTTCAAATTAAACGTCGGACTTTCAAGGATTCCAATAACAAGGTTTTGGACGTTGCCTCATTTGGAGCATAGGTATTTCGCGGTTCGCCTCAAAGTGTTCGGAAAAGTGAAATCGGGTCGAAAATGGAAAATGACCTTTTTACACTTAGGAAATGCATTTATCTTTAATTTGGTCAAAAGGCATTTCGGCCATTTACACCCCCTAGTGGCCGAAATTATTGGTGGACAATGTGTCCACTTATGCAAAGAAATTACAAAAGTGCCTTTCTTGTGTTTTAAGAGAGAAATGGAGTGAATTATTAGTGGGCCCCATAAGTCCCTATCTCATCATGTCAAGACCAATAATTCTACTAAATATCTCATCCCAAAATATTCTAACCTATCTTATCTACCCATCATCTTCATCTTTTTATTGTGGACGACTTTCTCTCATTTTTCTCTCTCTCCCTCTTGCTCGGCCGAACCACTCTCACGCTATCACCACCACAACCTGAACCACCGTTGAACAGCCACCAGCCACGCCGTGAACCGCCAGCCATCACCGAACGCCCGGTCGATGCCGTTAAACCGCCCGTCGCCGCGAATGCCGCCGTGGAGCCGAACGCCGCCGAGAAGCCACCGCCGATGCCGCCGCTTGGATCTCGGATTTTTCAACAGTTTAGCCATAGATTTTAGCTAGAATTCAAGGTAAGCAAGTTTCTAAACTTTGATTAGGTTGTTAGGATGCTAAAGGTGTTAGATTAGAATGATTTGGATGGAAATTTTCTTGGTTGTGTTCTTGGGAGCTTTGACCGAAATTTTGTGGCATGTGCAAATCGTGTGGTCTTGATTTCATGAGTTCATCATGTGATTGATCATGTGGTTGAGATTGATTATTGATTTATGATGATTTAATCGTACGGTCCCGATTGATTGTTGATTCACGATGATTTAATCGTACGATCTTGATTGATTGTTGCTTTATGATGATTTCATCGCGCGGTCCCGATAGGTTGATCGCTTTAGTGTGATTTAATCGGATGGTCCCGATCGATGGTTGCTTTAGTACGATTAAATCGTGTGGTCCCGATTGATCGTAGCTTGGATGTGATTAAATCATGTGATCCCGATTGATTATAGGTTGGATGTGATTAAATCGTGCGGTCCCGATTGGTTGAGGCTTTAGTATGAGTTAATCGTGTGGTCCCGATTGGATATTGCTTCAGTATGATTAAATCATGTGGTCTCGATTGAGTGATTGAAAAGTTTAGGAATATCGTGTGGTTTCGATCTACTAATTGGGAATATTAGGAAGAACGTGCGGTTCCGATCGATTAATCGAGAAAGTATAGTAAGATCGGGTGGTATTGATCGATGGATCGAGAAGATTAGTAAGATCGTGTGGCATGGATTGCTTAATTGGGAGGTGTAGTAAGATCGTGTGGTTTTGATTGAAAAATCGAAAAGTTTAGCAAGATCGTGTGGTCTCGATCGAGTATTCGAGCGAGTAATATTAATATATGGTCTTTTCTAAGGAGATTTATGGACAATTGTGAAAGTTATACCCCGAGGCGTTATTACGCGGGGATATTGTGTATTTGAGACCTTATTATATTCTTGTGGAAGTTATACCCCGAGCGTTATCACGCGGGGTAATTATACATTATCGATTTTGTTTGTATTCATCATGAGGCATTAAACGCGGGATGCTAACTTAAGGCATTAAACGCGGGTTATACCGACCTGAGGCATTATTACGGGGTCCGGAGTACTATATGGTCTAAGGCGTTATTACGCGGGCATTGAAAGCGATTATATTGACTTGATGCGTTATTACGCGGGTCTGCTCTTATATTATAACCTTGATAAATGAGTTGAGATTCGAGGAATGATATGCATTTAATTCAATTGGATATATGACTTTGATTCTTATTTTATGATTGAGTGCATTTAGTTGAGTTTGTTAGTTATTATAACTTTGAATGTTTATGAGGTATCCGGAGGCACTATCACCCTAACTTAGATTTAGAAACTTTCTTGCTGATATTTATTCTCACCCCGTTGTGGGTTAACATTTTCAAACCCCAATCCTTGACTATACCTCCCATGACGTTTTGGCGTCCCGATGGATATGGATACATCCGTCGAGGAATTTCCGAAGAGACCATGATAGGGTGTAATATTCGAAAAGGGACTATAGTGTGGGTTGATGAATGGGGCGAGTATTGGAAGCTTCACCCCTAGAGTAGTGGTACTACCGTTTTGGGGATTTGACTACTGGGACCTTTGAAGCCGTCCGAGATACCTAGGGACGAAATTCCCGAGTGGTGCCACCCCCGCCCCCGTGGAAGGTGACATGGAGAACTCATGCTTGGATCTAGGAACATCTCGGAGAAGTCCCGGATCGTTGAGGAGGAGATGAAAGTCATAAAGGTGTCTACATCGTGAGGAAGACTCCCTGGAGATAGACCCCGATAGCTCTTCCGAGTATGATCCCATCGAGGACGATGATGAGTCCGAGGGTAGCGATACCGACTAGTAGTCTTGGGAGAGGTTGGATTCATTTTTGGATGTCCTCTTAGGATAAAGGCGTGTTAGAGGGACCTAGAGGATTGTCTTTTGGTTTGGTCCCTCGGTTCTCTTCGACCCCCACCTGGTATGTTGTATACTGACCCCCCGATCCTGGTCGGTTGTAAAGAACTTATGATGCTTTTGTAATATAAAGTTTGTTGTTATCCCGAGTCATCTTTATTTTATTATACGGGGATTGTATTCGCTTCCGCATGCATTTTTCATTTGCATTTATCTAGATTTTATTGGCTACCGGTTCCTAGAAATTTGTATTTAAGTGTGGCCATGTGAGATGTTGGAGTGCTCGTATAGTTCGGGGCGTAATACTCTCTCTCTCTCTCTACATCACCATTGACAGTGGAGGTAAAGATCCAAAAGAAGCTAGAATCCTCCTAATTCTCGTTAGTTTTCAATGCCTTTTTTGGTTTTGGGCTGCCCCTACGTTTCGGAGACATATAGATGTTTCATAGTTCGTTTCCTTGATTTTGGTGGGGTGTGGTGGTTGTTTGATTGAAATCCTAATGTTCATTAATGTCAATGATGAGTTGGTTTTTTGTATGAATTGGCTAAACTGGACAAACCGTTACTTGTCATTCTTTTACGAACACTTTTTGTGTAAGGCACAAGTCTGGGTTGATGTTTGTTGCAATTCCAATCTTAAGATATATCAGTTATTTACCAAATTCAGGTACGTCCGGTTCGACTCCTGGTTTCTAGGTGAAATCGAACCGAATTGAGAATCGATCACTCTTAGTTAGCTACACCAAGTTATCGGATCAGTGAAGATCATTCCTAGTAATAGAAATTAAAGAGTTTCGTTTTCTCTAACTCGAAATCTCGCGTTTTCCAGGTGTAGAGCTTTTTATATCTTTTCGTTTTGCTTTTGTGTATGGGTGGTATACCTACGATGGTTCAATGATTGATCTGGGCCTACCCATTTTGCGGGAAAAAGAGAAGCTAAATCACAAGCTCCATCTTTGTGATCGAGTGAGCCCACTGGAAAGGCGTGAGAGGAGATTCGTAGCATCGATAGGTCCAAGCGGAGAAAGTTATAATAAAAGCATCCAAAAGGAGATGAAGGACCATGTCCGACGGGACCATGTTGCCACGAATTGGTTTACCTGACAAGTGAATTTGTCTTTTGCCGAGGTCGAAGAGGACATGTGCCTTCGCTTGGCGAAATGTCGCTATCAGGCCGAAAGATAATTGCATAACCCGTCCGCACGCGAGCTCACATCTCAGTCGTTGAATTTTATGGAGATAAGGCGAGATCGAAATCCAAAGGACGAGACAAGGCTAGGCTCACAAGCAGCAATGCACGCATTTTAGTTCTTCACACCATCAAGTGGAGAACTCCATATTTGGGCTACTTGCAAGTGCAACTCCTGTTGTGGTTCAACTCTTAGGTCTTACCTTGATCATATTTATAATTCCACCATCAAAGTAATTCCCAAAGATTAAGGAATGTTGAACAGGACCACCAACGTTATGTAGAACTATTATAAACATCACAACAAAAGATGTGCCTTCAAAAAGCTTATCAGTGAAAATTGAGAAAATTGTCCAATCACCCTAAACTTATTACTTGAATGTCAATTCGCCTTAAACTTTTCCATTTTGCCCATATAGTCCTAAACCTTTGTATCTGAAATTTCGTTGTGATTCTTACGATTAAATGTCTTTTGAAATCATAGAAGTGGCGTTGTCTTTACGTAGGACGGCCGGTGATAACCGATCCCAAACATTCGGAATGATAATTAACACGCCAATAAAAGTTCAAGAGGGAAGGAGTGGGAGGCTAATTAAAGAGTTTAGATTTTTATTGAACTTTTATTCAAATTAAAATTGGTTAAAAAGTAAATTCATAATTTGTAATTCTTTTCTTGATAGCAGGTAACATGTATAGAATCAATTGAGGCATTGATCATGGTATAAAAGATATTTTAAAGGCACATAAAGCATCAACGACATAGGTTTGTACGGTGGAAAACACTGAAAGCTATGAGGATCTCTTTGGGTTGTCATGGCTCTTGAGTAGGATCTTAATGATCTCTTTCTTTCTTTCTCTCTTTTTTGTTGTCGTGGCTCTTGACTCGAATCTAGTGACCATAGAAAAAAAAAAAAGTGGATGGTCGCTAAATCACAATGCATTCTCCCTTGTTGTGAAAGGATCTTTTCCTTTACACGAGAATTATTACACCAACAAAGAGGACCTCCTATTTAAAGATATCTGAATATTTTTTTCCTTCAAAAAAATAAAAGCAATCAGCTATTTTGTAAGTATTCTATGAACGGCCAAATATGTAAAATAAATTTATTATGTCTCTCACCTATTTTAATTTTACTATTTGAATTCCTTTTTAACTTATGAACAACCTTGTGAGAAAAAGTTCAAACCAAAATATATTTTTCTTCTTCTACGTATAAGGAAAAGTTATCTAAAAAGTCTTAAATATATTGCATTTTCGCCAATTCATTCTTAAACCTTTTAATTTTGCTAATTGAATCGCAAACATTTTCAACTTTTGCTAATTGAGTTCGTCCACCCAATTTCAGCCTAAAATTGCGACGTGAACACCAAATTACCTACGTGGCATAGTCGAATGGCGAAGTGGATAATTTTAATAATGTTTAACATTTTTGTGAATTTTCTGTTTTTCTATTTTTCTTTTCTTTCTATTTATGTTTTCTTTTTCTTTTCAAAGAGAAGGTGGGGGCCGACGACCTTTGTCTCCCTCACCTGCAGCCGGTGAGAGCTCGCCCAAGGGCTGGCGAGGGTCACCGGTCCACCAACCCTTTGATCCAAAAAGGAAAAAAATTTAAAAAAATTATTAAAAATTATCTACGTCAATGCCGGTTGTGCCACATAAGATTACTTGATATCTACGTCAATGATTTCTAGTAAAAAATGGTCGAATTGACTCAATTGACAAAAGATGAAAGGGTTTGGAACTCAATTGACAAAAGATGAAAAGTTTTAGTACTCAATAACAAAATTAAAAAGTTTAGGATTAAATTTGTAAAAGTGCAATAGGTTTAGAACTTTTTGGACAATTTTCCACGTATAGGTGTACTTTCTCTTCATGCTGTGACAATAAACTCTTTCCCTTAATTAACACTTAGAATGTTGTCAAATAAGTCGATTATGGGAAATCGATAAATATCAACTATGAGATGGAGGCAAGGACGATTAGATACTTTCTCACGAATAACGCTAGATATATTTCCCCACCCGCTATATCAATAGTTGTATGACAAAAAAAATGTTTTATCTGCAGAGAATGGGTCACATATTTATTTTTGAAAATAATTTATTTGAAAATATGTGTTTTTCATATCTTTTATCACAACATTTGAGAAAGGATAAGTATACTTTGGAAGTTCTAAAACTTGTCATGAAAATACAATTGAGTTTTATAACTTACAAAAAGTGCAATTTAGTCCTAGAACTTATCAAATTGGTGTAATTAAATCCTTAAATATCGACTTTTCTTTGTTTTTGATATTTTCTATCTTCTAGAAAGCGATAACAGGGCCAAAATATAAAATATAAGGTTAAAATGATGTTGTTTTGGTCAAAATATGATTATTAGTATTTTTTTTAAATTATTAAGTTAGCTAAACTAGAGAGAGGGGGTGAGAAGCCAGGCTGCGAGGTGGGGGATGGCCAGCAAGTTTAGCTTCTTTTAATTTAATTTAAATAAATTTTGCATTAAAATCATATTTGGACAAAATCGACGTTATTTTAGCTATGTTATCACCACATAGGATGAGAAAATAATTAGAAAGCCACATTAGTATTTTCATCAACTAGTTGGACGAAGTTAACGTAAGTATTTGATCACACCAATTTGATAAGTTTTTTATGACTTAAATGCACTTTTTTCAAATTTTAAGATTCAATTGAACTTTCTAGATAAGTTTTTGAACTTTTAGTGCACTTATCTACATTTGAGAAAGAAAACACGTGATACTTGTTATGTGTTCGGTGGTAAATTGCGGTTGCACAACGTGACCGAAGGGCTTCGAGCATGTTATATTTTGAGTTCTCGCGTCAAAACTGTTTTAAATAGGACCATGATTTTAGAGCATGCCTGCATTGACTTTTACATTTTACATGTTACTTTTATTTAGTCAAAATCTTGCAGCTCAAGCACTTGGAATTGAATTTAATCCAACAAATATGAACTTTTCTTGATATATAAAAGTTGATGTTAGGAAACACTCTGATGATATTTTGAAGTTGACAAAATCATATATTTCTCATTATTATTGGATAAATGTAGATGTTATTTCATTTCAGTCAAAGGATAATCAAGTATAAAGGGTGAACCAATCGAGGAGAGTGGGAAGTTCGTGAAGATTTGGTGGTGCCGCGACGAGATGAACAACTTAGTAAAGTTTCAATCTCTAATGCACCAAGGAGAACAAAATGGATGGTAGCCTGTAGTCGATTACTAGCGGGAAGCTTGGATAGACTTACGAGAAGTAAATAGGAGTATCTTACCTTATCAGACATGAGAAGATATTCTTCAAGTGATTTCTGCAATATGAATAAGAAGGCCTATATATTTCTTTGAACTAATACTTAGGTCAAAAGGAAATTAACCTTGAGATTGACAAACCAGAAGGAATATTTGAGTAGAATAAAATTGATTGCTATCGACTTGGAGAATGAAATATTGTTAAGTATAGCTATGGGTGTGCATGGTCCGGGCCGGTCCGGTCCCGGCATGGAACCGGGGACCGGACCGTAGTCCCGGTCCCCATATTTTCGGTCCGGTCTCGGTCTTGACCCAAGTAGGACCGCTAACTATTGAAAATCTAGTCAACTTAATAAACTATGCCATGGTAAAAACATAGCGACTCGCTATGACTTTTATGATCGACGTAACTTGACCAAAATGTTCGAATTCAATACCAAATCCAGCCATTACATGATAAAAACATCACCAACCGCACTCAAAAAAGCCTCGTAGAGAGAAAAGATGACCAAAATGCTCAAATTCAATACCAAAATACTCGTTGGACCTTCAAACTTGCACCAAATCCAATAATAACATAAGGAAAGAGCTTGGTTTGTTAACCATTCTGCCTTGTGTTATTGAGTAAAGGCGCAATGATCAACTCTTCTTGTTTACAAAAAAAAAAGGCAAGAAAGGATAAAAATCCAAGTGATGCGAGGTCTTCGTGGACAAATTCATTTGAAACTACCGGAGCTTTGATATGATCATAGCGGGCCATTATACATGACCAAAATGCTAATCAGGCAATTCTTCTTATTCACTTGGTAGCAAACACGAAGAAGCAAGAAAAGCAACAAATGCGGGCTGTCGAACTCGGCTCTCCATGGTAGCTCCTTCCCTCTACAGAGAGAAATCACCTGCAGAAAATAAAGGTTCCAATAAGAACACGAAAATGCCAAAGGATCCAAAGTTGCCCTATTTTGGGAGATCCAATAAAACTTCCTCTCATCGACCAAAGCAAGCAGCTCCCATTTTTCTTTTTTCTTGACCTAAGGATCAAGCACGCAGACACAAGGTCACATACACACCACACCACACAACACAACACAACACAATCGACAATAGAAACATCTGCAAAGAACAATAAAAATAGAAGCCAAAGCCACTCCCAAAGGTTCACCTATGTAATGAATATAGAAAATCATCGTCTTGCCAAGTGCAAGCTGCGAAAAGATACTCGTAGCAAAAAAACAAAATGTGAATACATAAGAGTAGTGAAAATATCTTTATGGGTGATTCCAACGTGGGACAATATTCGCAAAAATAAAAATAAAAGTATACGAGAAGTCTTAATATCTCACCATATATATTCTTTTCATTTCAGCTTGTAGATGACTTCCCAATAAGCTCCAAGTGAGCATCATCCATATCTAACAAAAAACAAAATATTAAATAAAGCACTCTCTTAGTTATACTAAAGAATAACAATATAAAAATATATATCAATGACTTACCACACTCAAACTTTTTCGCATTCACAATACACTCTTCAACATTAATTGGCTTATTAACCACTCGCAACCAATCTTGGGTGCAAATCAAAGCTTCCGCTACTCTAGAAGTCAAAGAACTCCGAAAGTTATCAAGTACACGACCGGATGTGCTAAAAGTCGACTCCGAAGCAAAGCTTGTTACAGGAATAGCCAAAATATCTCGAGCCATCAAAGAAAGTATTTTGAACTTTAGGCCAAGAGTGCTCCACCACATCAAAAGGTTAAGATTACAACCTTCTTTACATTCGGCTTTAAGATACTTATCGAGCTCGATTCGTTTGCTTCGGACAATATTTGGTCCTCTTCATCGGGTACTCGAACTCCAACTCCTTGTCCCAATCATCGAAACCAAGCTTCTTTTGACTATCCTCATCGGGGCAATAATGAGGATCCTTACTACTAGCACTACTACTAGCACTACTACTAGCGGTAGGAGTCACACGTTGAGCACCCAAATTTTTGTTACAAGAACCAAGATAAGATTTCTCATAACAACGAAACAAGCGTTCCGAGGCAATTCTCACATTATCGCAACTCTCATCAACTTTCGCACTATCATCATAGATAAGTCTATAAGAACGCCGCACATAATACATCTTTTTTCTTGAATCCAATATCACCGCAATCAACACCATCATATTCACTTTTTCGAAACTCCCATAATATTTGTCAAATTTTTCCTTCATCTTCGCAGCCATATCTTTCACCCTAGGAATCAAAGCCGTCTCCGCTTGTTTCAAAGATCTATATAAAGAAGCCATCCCAACAAAATAATCATTTGAAGTGATATACAAAGTCCCGGACATCTCCTTAGTGGCATCATAAAACTTCTTCAAAAATATGGAAAGAGCTTTGGCATTTTCCCAATCATCATTTTTAGGATGTTCATTCTCAAGCTCGATCACATAACAATGATCCTCTTCTTCCATTCTTTCAAAAGTTTTTCTTAGCTTTAAGGCAATATCCAACATGAGATAAGTGGAGTTCCACCTTGTAGGGACATCGAGACAAACCGAACCCTTATAAGTGATCCTTGCGCTCTCAATACAAGTTTTGAATGTTTCAGCTCTCTTGGGAGAACCCTTCACATAGGTAATTGCGCCTCGAATACGTGAAATAGATTCACGTACCTCCTTTAAACCATCCCTCACAATCAAATTTAATATATGAGCTGTGCACCTCATATGTAAATAACCACCATCTAAGATCAACAACTTGTCTTTTGATAATTTCTCTTTCAAAAAACCAATGGCTACATCATTCGAACTAGCATTATCCACAGTGATTGTGGACACTTTTCTCTCTATTCCCCACTCGTAGATGCATTTCTCAACCATTCTCCCAATGTCCTTGCCTTTGTGACTAGTGACCACCACAAAACCGATTATCCTTTTGTTTAATTTCCAGTCATCATCAATAAAATGTGCGATAAGGCATAAATAGCTCAAGTTTTGAGAGGAAGTCCATGTATCGGTCGTGAGTGCGACCCTAGACTTCAGCTTGTGAAAGTAAGTCTTCAAACTTATTTTTTTCACCAAGATACAACTTCATGCAATCTCTAGACACTCGTAAACCGTGAGATGTGATTGAAGAGGGGTTGTAACTCACCGATAAAATCGCGGAATCCGACACGCTCAACCAACGAAAAGGTTGTTCATCCATTATAATCATACGGACAAGCATTTTCCTACATCGTTCCTGGTCAAATTTCCATGTCGATAAGACATTACTACTACCATCACCGATCACTAGTACTAGTAGTATTCCCCATTTTCGGTTGAGTCCTACGTGCGACAAACAATTTTTGCCTCTTATCTATATTCCGAGGGCTCTTACTGCACCTATTCAAGTGCTTCAACATAGTAGAAGTACCGTTAACAACAGTGTATATATACTTGGTATCACAATACTTGCAGAACACTTGAATTCCCTGTTTCTCCTTTTTTTCCTTTACGAAAGTGAGTCCATGCTTTTGAAATTTGTTTACTAGGATTAGGACAATCATGAGATACCTTGTCGGAATCAAACGCCTCTACGAGGTCATCTTCTTCACCTTCATGTTCTAATGAGTCCATGTCCAGAATACTTGGCATATCATTGGATTGTTGCCCTTCCATTGATATGTAAATTGATCACCCGAATCAAGAACAACATAAATTGGATATAAAGTAAAAACTCTACAAAGCAAAGACAATAAAGCATACAAGGGTTCATTTGATTACAAAATAATTTCATCTCTTACATTTTTAAAAAGGAAATTTGCAAATATAATGGTTATTAATGAAGGGATTAACAAGTAAAGATAGGCCATCAAATAAAAGAGTTCTCTTCTTTTTCTCAAGAATGTGGATAACAAGAATCGCATGAATGCACTTGAGATTAGGTACAGGGAGAAAATTACTTATTATGACTACTAAATACAAAGATGTTCTCAATGCTTCTTAGATTGCAATATAAACTTAACGGCAATAATCCCGACCCGGAGAAAAACGTATAAAGGAAGATGAAGGATAAGTCGACTCTAGTCGATTTCACAATCTTGGGGGTGGTAAACCACACTTGAATAAAAGGGAAAAAAATCGCAACAAATCATATATACGATTAAGCTAATTCTAGGACCAAGAACTAATCTAACCGGTAACTCGGACAATAACAGGACACACGGACATACCGAAGCTACGTACTACTTCAAAGGAGCATCTCAATTAAAATTAAGTTCACACACCAAAACCTCGCAGGATTAGCATACAATTGAACATGGACGGATACAAATCTCGACACACACACAAAAAAAAGCACCGCGAGCAAACGCAAACAGCTTCTTGCACTAATTCGAAAAAACCTACTGAAACAAAGATGAAGTAAGAGGGAGATGTTGATGCTTACGCGGTGCGTCGATCGTCGTCCGATGAGTCCCGAGCATCCTTGACTTCCTCGACCGCAACTCCTCAAAATCGAGCTCTCTAATCTGCAATAGGTCTCGCCGATTGTCGTTCGACGAGCGAGAGATGGGACTGTGAGAGAAGCGAGGAAAGAGGCGAAAGGCGAGATGCGAGTGGAGCGGCGAAGGCGAGTGTAGACAAAGAAGAGAGGACTCGAGAGAGGCGGCGTGAGAGTGAGATTGAGATTGAGAGGATTCCGATTTACGAAAACGAAAAATTAGGTTAACAAAAGGGCTTTTATTTTTACCTTTCGTAAATAAAAAAGCTGAGCGCTCCCGGTGTGGTTCACGAAGGAAAAACACAAGATGGAAAATAAGAGTAAAAAGAGAGTCTTAAGGAGGAGAGTGTGACCGTGCAAGGTTGGGAAAAAAATGGGCGATGGACTTTTATTATTCTGTTTTGTTTTCAATTTTTGTTTGCAATTGTATATATTTATATATAAATAATTATGTATTATTGGCGGTCCGGTCCGGGCCAGGCCGGTCCGGTCCCAATACAAGAAACCCGAGAACCGAACCGCCCGATCACCGGTCCCATTTATTGGGACCGGGGACCGAACCATCCACCTCAAGAACCGGACCAACCCGGCCAGTCCGGTCCAGTTTGCACACCCCTAAGTATAGCCGACTCTATTTGGGGAAACCTCACTTTTACTCGGAAGATTTGATTGTATGGGCAACCGGGTATTCGGTGATTGTGCCTATCATCTCCAACGGCAAAGTAATTTTGTTCAACATTGTCCAACACCTAGTTTGAGGATCAAAGACAAGTGACTCAACACATGATGAAGGACATAGGATGACGAGAAAGCTACAAACTCTGATATAGTCTCATTTACTCTCTTTTACAAGCGTGGTTTTATTCACTTGTGTCCTACTTTGTTGAGAGTTGTTGTTACTTATCGTAAATCCCGCTTCGACAAGTGTACAAGTGTGCGCGCGGTGCCAAGATATTCATAGCGTGATCCGTCAACTTTAGTTAGGAACAGTACTTGCTAAGTTGCAACCGTTCAACTGGTTATTAGTGGACTCCAATCTGTTGGTGACTATTAGTCTGGGAGAGTGGATGCAAACCTAATCATAAGTCAACCCATCATAAGCTCTATGTGCATCTCTTCTATCGTTTTATGTATCTTGTCCTATTAGTTCAATTTGTATCAAACTTAACTCGTCTTATTCCATGAAAACCGTCAAGTGACGCATATCACTAGGGGTGATCGGTTTCCGATCGGGTCGATTTCCCTCAAAAACGAAAATCGGACCAGGTGATCCCGATTCCCATTTTTCGAAACCGAGAACCAGACCGGCCACCCCGAGAACCGGAACCAAACCATCGGTCCCGTCTGGTCCGGTTCCAAGGAACCAATAACACGATCAAATTTCTGGTATTAGCTTCTTGGAATCAATAACACAACCAAATTAAAAACTACATGACTTGATTCTAGGGAGGGCTCCGATAAAGTCAAGATAAAGACTCAAAATATAATCATCGATTTTCATTTTCATGTTGATTTACTCTAGTAATCTCCATCGCCCAAGTCTACCCAGTATCCACTGAGGCTAGAGCTAGTGAAAGGGTTCAATGTCAGCTACAGGAGTCACCAACAACATATGAGTTTTGTCCCGAGTTTAAAATTTATATCAAATTTTCCCCGGCCTTTCTTCCATCTCAGTAAACCTTGACTAATCTGCGAAGGAGGGGCTTGGACTTAAGTACGTTATCCTTTTTGGGCTTCCAACATGCATCCCGGTTGGGGACAGGAGGATGGCCTCACATTTTCCTTTGCTTGATCTGCAATTTGCTAAGGGCAGACACCCTTTTCACCATAAACAAAAATAACTATTATGGGCTTGCCAATATTGATATAACGAAGCGATTAGATACTACGTTCTACCCGCAGCCTCCTATAAAAATATCCCATGTTTTGTTTAGTACTAAAGGTGGGATTATAGATTTTAGGCTGTTGTTTATTTAGTTTGTACCTTCTGTAAAAAAAAAATTACTATTATGGGAACTCTAATGTGCTCTATCCCGCAAGTAGAATATTTGGAATAAACCATGAGAAAAATGATCGCAAAAAGAAGAATAGGATTAATACCGTGAAAAATCTTAAATCGATATCCTATGACAAATTTATCCAAAATTATTTTTTTGATCACGAAAACTCCAAACCTGAGACACCGTAATAAATTTATCCCAAACTATTTTTTGACCATAAAAAATCCTAAACCCAGATATTTGTGATAAATTTATCTTAAATTAATTCTTTTGACCACGAAATACCTCAAACTAGACATCCGTGACAAATTTACTATCCGTTAACTTTAGTTAATAGCACGAAATATCTCAAATTGATAAATCATGATAAATAGAAGGTAAAAATTTCAAATTGATGTATCCTTCAACCGTCACGTGTCATCCAACTCAAGATTTGACAATTAAATTTAATGAAAACTAATAGAATATAAATTTATCATAGGTGTATTAATTTAGGGTAAATTTCTCATAAGTATATCAGTTTGAATTTTTTTGGTCAAAAAATAGTTTGAGATAAATTTATCACGAGATATATATATAATTTATAATTTTTATGATATTACCCTAAAAAATAGGATGGTAAGATTCATGAGTCGTTCTTTCTTAAATCTCGCCTTCTATTTGGCAGGAGTAACAGAAAAAGAAAAACATCAAACTCTTCCCGACAGTTCTCAAGTAGAATGGAATGCCTTTGATTAGACCGACTTGTCGATACTTTAATCCTACAGTAAGTACTAACCTTGGGTAAGAAGCTCTTTTTCTTGAGTTTGATTTGGGACGGTGATTGATTGGGACAACTTCCTGCCGGTCCCCTCTAGGAGTCAAACCTGACGGTCTCTTTTCGCGCGAGCATATATCTCATCCCAGCGGGCAGATCACAGATGAAGGTCAACGGGAGACAACTTCCTGATGATGAGAAAGAAGGATGGAATGATTATGATTTGCATGGACGACTTTCTTAAGACTACTTTATGTGCGGTCCATTTACACAAAAAGAAAAAGAAGCCATTTTTCTCAATAACATTTCATTTTTCCAAACATTGTAACATGGTACACTTCTCTAAATGCGAGTGGCGAAAGGAACGAAAAGGTTTATACTTTATAGTACGTGTCCTGTTATTATATGCATCTCGATAATCTATATTGATTCGTGTCGTTATCGTTATTTTTATAAATTTTGTTCAATTAATGAAAACACGTCAATATAAGTAAAGTTATGTTAAT
The DNA here is from genome assembly GCA_021437795.1 of Rhodamnia rubescens. Taxonomy (NCBI): domain Eukaryota; kingdom Viridiplantae; phylum Streptophyta; class Magnoliopsida; order Myrtales; family Myrtaceae; genus Rhodamnia; species Rhodamnia rubescens. The sequence goes on along the minus strand of JAILYA010000002.1, from coordinate 12,297,002 downwards.
TTTGAGTTACCTTCATATTTCGTGGGTACTTCCAAATGGCTCTGTCTTCACAATATATTGTTGGAAAACTCTTTCTTGACATGCAAAGATATCCTTGCGCAAGCGATTCCCATTCATTTTAGGGTCGAAGAATTCAATTTCACCACAAAAGTCTACGCAGAAATTTGATGCATCCAAGATAAGTGAATACTAGATTGTTCCATACTCAAAATGGGAACCGTGAACTTGACCGGAGCTCCATAGAGAAATTGTCCTACACCACAAAAATTAGGTTGGGAGTTCGAGTTTTGTATTCGGATCGGCCCTCCGATGTTTAAATAAGCATTTGTATATGAAAAAGAGAGAGAAACTTGAGAGGGAATTGAGGAGAAAACTCGACCAACCCCGTACTTGTATGTTTGAATCAAGACTTTGTAGATTATCTCGCATTGGACTCACCAAAATCAAGAAGGAAAAGTATATTGAAAGGTCTTATTTTTGTCGCGAAAATGCGATTGAATCCCAAAGCTTGCAAAAAAGTATAGTTAAATTTTAAAACTTATCAAATTAGTGCAATCGAATCACTCAATTAACTTTGTGCAATTCTACTCGGAAATTGTTGTCATAGCTTGAGTGTGCTGCAGTTGCAAAATATTTGTCAAACGCATCGGAAGAACTGCAAAATCTGTTTTACTATCTGCGAATGTCATCAGAAACTGCACCAAATCCAAACACCCTCTCGCCAAGGGACGAGATCGGCACCACCTTTTCTTGGACTGGGTCCACATGATTGAAAGTAAATCACAACCGTTGATCACATGGATCTCAGTGGCTTTCACGAGAGTCAATGCTGGTCGTACTTGCACATAGGTCCGCGAGGACGACCTCCCACCCACCCCCCAAAGCCTTGTTCTTCAAGCGAATTTGCGCTTTTCCTTTCCTTATTTATTTTCAAAGAAACTTATCAAGACAATTTTTAAAATAGGGGGCACCTACTTTGTCGTCCAAAGAATTATTGATCCGTAAATAAATAAATAAATGCAGCTTTTGGCTGTGATTTAGCCGTCGTTGACCAGGAACAGCAGGAGGGATTCGCCCTCCTCCTCCTTCTTCTTTTTTTTAACAATTTTTTGGCATAAAAAATTTCCCCGAGCGCGCAAGGACCACATGCTTGCAAATTGTTGATCGTGGACTCGAACAATCGGTTCGTCTATTTGACACGTCCTCGTTTTGAATAGCGTTGACCGATGGTTTATAAAATGTCTTGAGTTAATTAGTCCAAAAAAATAAAAATAAGTGGCATCTATAATTCGTAAGGTAAAAAGCTAAAATCTATCAGCCAGATTTTTCCATAAAAAGAGAGGAAAACATGTGGCCCCAAGGAGAATACTTCCCGAAAGTTTGACAGTAACCTTTGTGAAGCTAGGAAGAAAAAAAGGAAGACCGCCCGAGAAGAAAGAGCAAGAAGGATTGAAATCATGCACTTCTTTCCCTTTTTTAAACATATGGAAGCTTGGCTTTCTTCTTTCTGGCGTGACTGCTTTCTCGTTTATTTTAAAAAGCGACTTGGCAGTCTTCGTTCCACTCGCCTGTCTTTACTTTATCTCTCTCCGAACAAGTTTGAATATTGGCTCGCAAGTAGCGGTCAGTTGAGAAATGAAGCGAGCGATATCCTTTTTGCTTCTTAGGAAACTTCTTACTTCGGTGGCATTTCCTAGAAGAGAAAAAGCCCTACTCCTACTGCTTGCCTTCCCCTTCGAAAGGACCAGGGTAGTCTCTTTATACGACGCTCTTCTTCTCATCATAAATACACATACCATTATCGCATGTTTTACATAAAACACTTATTAATTGAAATATCGTGAAGTCGGAAATAATGACAGATCTTGTCGACCGTCAGCTAGCAGCTTCTCATCTCCAATAGTTTTTATTTTTATTTTTTTATGCATCCCCAATAGGTTTGGCGGGGATGAAATCATAAATAAATGATCATCCGAAAGAGGCAAAAGCCAAAGGCGAAAGTGTCTTTGGTGATTAACCCAAAAAGGACCAAAAGCTTAAGGCGATAGGTGGATGAATACCACATAAATATAAAGAGTATATCGGACCCATTATCAAGCGATGTGGGACAACAGTTTAACACCCTCTCTCACGTGTAAATTGGATTACAAGACGACACGTGGAATTTGACTAATGAGAGATGGAGGCACAATTGCGAAAGGGACAACACTAGTTACGTCTACCACGTTAGAAAGTTCAATCCAAAAGCTTAAGGCGATAGTGGAGGAAGACCACATAAATATGAAGAAAGATATCGATCCATTATCAAGTAATGTGGGACAACAGGTTTAACACTTAAAATAGTATAAACACGGAACTTCAACAAAAAATGGGCATTTTCACAATAAAATTATTATGCATCTAAATGAATATCTTAAGACACTAGCTAATATGTACATAGCAATCAAAAGACAAAAAAAAAAAAAAATGCTATAAATGCCCAAAGTCTGTCTCATGCCCCATGGCCGACGAAGCAGACAATTGAGCACTAGGACAATTGGTTGCATGTGGTACGACAATTTTTGCTTAAAAAAATGCTATAATTGTTTGTAAATGTTAACAAATTTACCATATTGCAGACAGTATTTTTGCAATCTTATGTATGCCTCAACTCTAGGGGTGTGGAAGACGACTTGTGGACCTTGCGGAACCAGTATGATTGGATAGGTTTGCAAGATAGGTTTCGGATTTCAAAATTTCGAAATTATTGGCTACGGATAGGTTTCATAATTTTGGGTCGTACCACCTTGTGACCACCCCTCGCAGTGCAGGTACCCTATGGAAAGATACATGATGCCTTGTATAATATTTATTAATTGGAAGTATGTGCAATTAATTGTATGTTACCTTTTTTTCTTTTTTTTAATGGCATTTTGACATTTTAATATGTGACAACTCATAAATTTTAAAGATGGATGGAAACTTATTTATTTTTCTATTTTTCTACTTTCTTACTTTTATCATTTTTTCTTTTCAGGATCATTTTCACTATTAGACGCGAACATGCAGTTTATTATGTAATCCATATATTTTGTATTGAATATTCAATGTGTTAAGAGCTAGAACTGTCACAATTTATAAAAAATTACGGAGCAGTACAAGGTACCCTAAAAGCAAACGATTTAAGAGTAGTTCCAAGAGCTTATAGGGTAAGTTTCGGCTACCGAAAAACTTGAAACTCAACGGTTTATACAGGTAAATTACATAACACATGCTTTGGCTAGGTTTGTTTCACGAGAGACTTAAGATTTAAAAGATATTTTTTTTCAAGAAAAGAATGGTTATATCTCTTGAAAAAGCTAGTCAATGAATAATGTTTTTATTATAGATAACAATTTATGTCTAGTTATTTTAGTGAATGGTGAAAATATTTTGCATTCATTATTTTTGAAAGCGATTATTTTTTAAAAGATATTCTCCAAATCTCGAGTTTTTTTTGAAAGAAATGCATCCTTTATAAAAACCGAAAAAAAAAGCCACGACTAAGAGATTAGGGCTGGCATTAGGCGAATGCCCACCGATCACGTGCTGCCGAACAACAATATCCATATTGGAGCATGACAATGAAGACCGAATCATCGGAGCATTGCCGCGGCGATCGTGACGACGAGCGGCTCTCCACGGGCGCAGCGTTTCGTAACCAGTATTTTACGACCGTATCCGGTGATTCGTAAGATGAGACCATACGGTATTATTCTTTCGCACGTGCTTTGCTTTCTGATAATGCAGAAACGTGCCAAATCTGTCAAGCCACCGACCCACCTCTCCACAAAGACTTATCAGCCCCCCTCGAGCTCCCCCGCCAGTTCCCACGATTCTACCACTCCATCATGAACAAGACTCCCAAAATCGCAGGGCCGCACAACTTGGATTCTCGCATATAATAAGTCTGTCCACCTCGAAATTCGAGGCCCCGCAAATTCGTTCCCTTTAATTTTGACGTCAGCAGATACGTACTGCAGCATCCGCCCCTTAAGAAAATAAAAAAGGAGAAAAAACCGTTTCTTTTGTTTCTTTGTTCTTGGCCTCTTTGTTCTTCTCTGATTTCTTCACAGCCACAGTTCGTAGATATACAGAGAGAGAGAGGGAGAGGGAGAGAGGGAGAGTTAATGGAAGTGGTGATGCATTGAAAGGTCTCTGTGCAGAGGACGGATTCTCCATATTCTCCAATCAATCGCATTGCGCTGCAATTTGGCGAGACAAGGTTCTGATTCTCTCTCCCTCCGAGAACACCCTCTTCTCTCTTCTTCAATCTCTTTATCGTCATAATCGTCGTTTTTTTTTTTTCCTTCTGGGTCTTCTCAAGTGTGAAGCTCTCGTTCGTGTTGAGCTCGCGGCAACACCCATCTCGTGAGCTCTGTTTCTCGTTTTACTCCTTCATTGTTTTTTTTTTTGTTGAGTCAACGCGTGAAGCTGTGGACTTTTTCTTATTTCTTGGTTACCTCGGGGATGGGTGGTTGGTTTTCTCATGATGAGATCTTGTTTTTGCGAAATGGGCTGTCGAACATTTTCCTCTTCAAATTTCTCTAATTCGACGCAATGATGTTGTTCCAGAACCGACCTGTTGGCTTTCTGTGAGAATTCTTGCTTCTGGGTTTGGGACTGGTAGCTTCGTGTTCTGGTTCGTTCTGGGGAACTGTTCCTTCTCCTGGTTTGGTCAATGGAGATTGCATACGATTCTTTTCAGCTTTTCTGACATTTTCGCGCTCGCGAGAGAGAGAGAGAAAGCCAAGAGGTTGCTTTTTGGGGTGGTTCTAACTTTTTGCTTCCATTTTGCGAGGGTGAGTCGCTGCTTTAGCTTCTATGAATAAGTGAGAATCAAAAGCTTTTGTAAATTAAAGCTGAATTAATTTAGTTCCTTCCGTTTCTTATGATCATAGCTTCTCTGAGGATTTATTAAGCTTAATCTGTTATTCAGTAAAAGTATGTTATATCTTCATTTGTTTTTTTTCTGCCAAAATGGGCTATTGATCATTTCTCTTCAAATTTCCACTTCGAAGCTGTTGGCTTTCCGTAAAAACTGTTGCTTTTGTGTTTTCATCGTACTGCTAGTTTCGTGTTCTTGTTCGTTCTGGGCAATTGTTCTGTGTCCTGTATCTGGTCATTCGAGATTGCGCACGATTTTTTTTAGCTTTTTGAACTTTTGTGTCACATAGAGAGAGAGAGAGGGACAATATCGGGCTGCCTTTTTGAGTGGTTTTACTTTTTCCTTCCCAGTTTTCGAGGGTAATTTGCTGCTGTTGCTTCTCTGAAAAACTGAAAATCAAAAGCTTTGATAATTTTAAAGCTTAATTCATTTACTTCTTGGAGTTTGTTATAATCATTCTATTAAATCATCATCATTGAGTTTTTCTGAGGATTCTTGTTTAGTCAGTGAACTTTTTTGCTCTCCTTATTCTTCTGGTAATATACTTTCCATAATTCCTCTTTTTTATTGCATTTTACTTGGCTGAAATGAATGATTGCTCATGGGGAATAAAATTTATCTTGTGAGTGTTTTGGAATGTCTGTAATGGCTGGATTGTTTTATCCGTTTCTACTGTTGATGATATTGCGAAGTGAAGCAGCTTTGAATTTTTGTTTGTGAAGATAATTTCTTGGATGGATTCCCGGTAATATGATCACATATACTAGTGAAAAGCGTTTAAGTCTTTTTCCATCTGTGCACAGTGCTTCAATGCTTCATTCTCCTTCTTCTATGTGATTTAATACCTTATATCTGTATGGGTAGATATTTGATGTGTTTGCAGGAGTAGGCTTGCGTTGAACGGTGGCAGACTCATTCCTGGCTCAAGAAGCAGATTTATCATGATCGAAAAGTGAATGATTGTGCTCTTGAAGTGAAGAATCTTGACAGAGGGAGCAACGATGGCTTTCGAGCCAATTGTTTGGTACTGTCAGCCAGTGGCTTACGGGGTGTGGGGGAAGGTTGTCCAAAATGCCTTTGGCGTGTACACTCCATGTGCACTCGACTCTCTGGTGTTGACTGTTTCTCATCTGGTCCTTCTTGGCCTCTGCTTGTATCGAGTATGGCGGACGAAGAAGGACTTCGAAGTGAAGAGATTCTGCTTGAGGTCCAAGTTGTACAATTATCTTTTGGGGGTGCTGGCTGCGTACTGTACTGCGGAACCATTATTCAGATTGATTATGGGAATTTCAGTGTTCAACTTAGATGGACACAAAGGCCTAGCACCATTTGAGGTGGGTACTTTAGCACAGGAGAAAGTTTAGGATTTAGAATTTGATAAATTGCATGGCATTTTGACAAGAAGTGTATCAATGAGCATTTGATAACTTCTGCTACTGTTCTGTACTCTAGCACAGGACAAAATTTAAGGGGTTAGAATTTGATAAAATTAGGAGTAGAACTACACTTCTGAGATGCTCCTCATATCCTTTCGTCTCCTCTATTTTATCTTCTGTAGTGGGCGATATTGATTTCAAATTGGTTTTTTCTACTGGATAAACAACTTTAATAGCTTAGTCTCGCTGTTTCTCACTGTTTCTTGCCTTATGGCATGCTCTACATCCTTGAGTATTATCATGAATTTTATCACATTTTTCCTTTTAATTTCCTTTGTATAAGATGGTAACGGGTTCTAATTTTAGATGAGCAATAGGTCTATATGATGAATTTATGTTATTTTAAGGAAAGTTGAAATGGTGCTTGTCAAGAAAGAGAGACGGATAACCGCGTAGGATCGTCTTGAGGTAAAGTTGACTAGCCAATACCCACATATATTCTTTCAAACTGGTTCTAAGTTTATTTGTCCAAGTTAGTTGTTGGAACCTACATATTTTGCAGCTTCCTACTTCTAGCTGCTAATATTCGTTGTCAATGACTGTGCTTAATAGATTTTCATAGATAATTAAAAACACTGAGTTCTTATCAAAACGCCTATAGCTTACTTTATTTGGTAGACTTACTTTTGTATGCTTAACTTTTAATGCTGATCCTTCTCCTCCAGATTGTCTCCCTAGTGATTCAAGCGCTTACTTGGTGCTCCATGCTGGTCATGATTGGTTTGGAAACTAAAGTCTATATCATTGAATTTCGCTGGTTTGTGAGGTTTGGAGTCATTTACGCCTTGATAGGGGATGCTGTGATATTCAACCTTATTTTCTCTATGAAGGATTTCTACAGCAGGTTTGAACTTTGCACTACTGTTTACTTGCTCGTTTTCTTTTGAGTGTACAGTACTTGTTCTTTGTTTTAGTTGCACAGTTCTTCTCCTTAGAGCATCAAATTTCCTCCCACATGGCAGTCCATACATCATCAATGAACAGGCCGACATTTTTTGTTTCTTTAGATTTCTAGCTGACATGTACCTTGGGACATGTATGTGTTACCTTGTGAGGCCTTGCTAGCAAATTTGTAACTTGAGTACCATAATATGCTGCGAAAATATTACAGCACTCTCCTAATCCGTTATAGCACACTGAAGCATGTGCTTGTTGTTGTTATGCAGTTCTGTACTGTATTTGTACATCAGCGAGGTTGCTGTTCAGGTATGTTGGTCTGCTGCTTCCTAATTGCTGTCGCTCACATTGTAGGTTGATGCTGAAAATGTGGCATCTTTCTCTGACAAGAAACGATAATTTTTCACCATAAGGCACAGGGAGAGAGCTACGTGTTGTTAAATGCCTGATGTTTGATATAGCTTAAACTATATGGTTGGTGCCCAAAAATGTATTTATGGGTTTTGCTTCTTCTGAGAATGATGTTATTCTTGCTTTAGTGATATCGAGCGAAGGAAAAATTTTGTCACTGTGTGTTGTACGAGTGAAAGTCTAGTTCAGGTTTATGAGGGGTGTGCTCATTAATTTTTCGGCTTAAACTAGTAGGGGAGGAGACTGTTTATGTTCTATAACATTACACCTTTTTATAATCTCAGAAAATGATGGAAGTATGAGCTGACCATAATTATTATTAAAATCAATTGTTGATGTTCCTAAAGTTCATATATCTGAATTTCGTGTCATTAGGATGGCATGGCTAATTACTACCTTCTGTATATGTCCGTGAAACGATGGAAAGAAAATACTTGTATAGTACCTATATAAATCTCAATGCTCAATAAATGTCTACTTTGGCTAATCATGTGGTGTCGGTTTTCTGGTGTAGCTTTTGTTTGGGATGCTGATGGTGTTTTCTATGCCAACTTTGGATCCTTATCCTGGCTATACCCCTGTGCGGACTGAATCAGTCCAAGAAGCTGAATATGAAGAACTTCCTGGATCAGAGCAGATATGTCCTGAGAGGCATGTCAATATATTTTCCAGTATGTATATGTTCCCTAGCATGCCTATCATATATCAAGCTTGCGAATGTCATGTTGCATGTTGCTGCTAAAATTTAGTTATTCTCGTAAGGATTGGGAGCTATATCTGTATGTTGTAAAGCGTGTACCAACTTCTTAGGAGCTTTAGCCTTCACATGAAGGCCTGGTGTCTGATTTAAATGTTTTAAGACTCTTCCTTGTGGTAGGTTGGGATTGCTCTAAGAATAAGGCATGATTGATTACGATGGGAAAGGCAAATTGGGGGCATTGAGAGATTAAAACATGAGTTTTATTGTTCTAATTTGTGTAGAGACTGAAACCACTACTAATTTATCTAAAAGCTCAAGTTGACGAATGAAGGTGCGGTTCCATATTAAATGTTTCTGACAAAATCATATGCTTACTAAGTTGTCCATGTTTGCAGTGATAAACCTGTCATGGTCTGCTAAGGACTGTCTTTGATTCCAACATTCTTAAGATACCTTGCATCAGCATCAAGGTCGAAAGTGGACCTATCTGCATATCCATGATCCCTGTACAATATCAAAACAGATCGAGTTAAAACTTATTTACTGACTTTGTTGAAACTGGTTTCCAATTGCTTTGCACTTCCTCTTATACATGGGGCACTGTTTTCACAGAGGAAGAAAAGATTATTATCATAAGGAAGAGCACTGAACTTTGGCAGCATGTAAAAGTATATTCTATTTTCATAAATTGGTTAATTGGCAGTTATCCTCTTTATACGTCCAAGTTGTTGCTGTTGTTCCCTTCTATGAAAAGTATGGACAATGTGGGTCAAAAATATCATTCTGTTTGTATTAATCAGTCCTTCAATACCTTATTACTTTGCCATTTCGGTTGGGTCTATCCTCCTTTCTAATACTTCAGAGAGATCTTATATACTATTTATCTTCTCAAGAATATATTTGAGGACCTTCACATGTTTGAATACAATCCATGTTGCTCTCCTGTGCATTTCTAGGGATACTTTTTTCATGGATGGGTCCACTCATGAAGCTGGGCTATCGAAAACCTCTAACTGAGAAGGATATCTGGAAATTAGACACATGGGATCAAACAGAAACACTGAACAGCAAGTATGCATACTCCCAGTTCTAAATCGTTGCAATCTATATGATCTATATGATGTCCCAGTTAAAGTCTGCTAATTTTTTTAGGTTCCAGAGGTGTTGGGCAGAGGAATCCCGGAGGCCCAAACCATGGCTTTTCAGACCTTTGAATAGGAGTTTGGGGGGAAGGTAAGCTCAGAGGTTCTGTGTATATTCTGTCATTGTGTGCACTATCCACATCAGGTCCTTAAATGTTGACTCTGCCCTGTAGCAAAATAAGTCATTTAATTATTTGGAAAAGGAAAACAAGTCCTATAAATCACATCACTTGAAGTTTTAGACAAGATAAACAAAGAATTACAGACCATTGCCTGAATTACTAAAAATGTAAACTGATGAACTTGAACAAATCTTTGTAGCACTCCTGTAACAGGTACTTTCCATAATTCCACCAAAGTATTAGCTGGTTAAATGAAAGTGGTAACCGTGGCACTACATGGGGGAATATGCCGACTGTTCTGAATTTATTGCATTAGTACCAACTATTTATATTTTTGAATTCATCTCTCTAAATTTAATTTGAGTGCTAAATAAATAGTATAGTTGTGTCGTATATTTCCACAGTGGAGTAGTTCTCAAAAGCTGTTTGTCTTTTTGTCATACTGCTTAGAATGCTATTGACATAGTATGACAATGCATTTATGTGGGTCAATTATTAAGGACATGCATGTAATGGTGGCCATGTGTTTGTTGGTTAGATATTCAAATAGGAAAGCTTTGACAGACCGTAAGTGTAATCTGAGTAAGGGCATTCTCCTAACCAATTTGGTTGGTTTGGAATTAGATATTTGTTTTCATCTACCAAAATTTGGAGTTTAGCCATAAACCACAAAAAGTTTGTAGGGTTGTGTTGGTGTATTATGTTGGTGAGAGCAATAATTCGTTACTGGAGATTGAGTTTGTTTGGCTCTGTGTCTCGAAATTTATCTCTGAGGGCTGAATCTGTCCTTGAGACCTGAAGTTGGATATGAATAAATGAAATGAACTACTCGTCTTGATAGCTAAGAGGTTCAATATTCCTTGTGGTTTCTGAATCTCTCATGGCTCCTTAAAAGGGGGCTTCACATTTTATGTACTTGAAGCATCGAAATACTTAGAATCCAATGTTTTTTTATAACAGGAGTTTGAAGGGTTTTTTTGGCTAAGTCTATCAAAATTCATCTCTAACACTTAGTTTGGGAAGGAGGTAAAGAATAGGAGTAGAAAGAAAACCTAAAGAAAGATTTAGATCACCCTATTTGGAGAACTTTTGAGGAATGTGGGTAAACATTGAAATTTCAGGGAGAAGATGTCTGTGGGCCCTACTCATCTTATTCTTCACCAAATGATCAAGAAAACCTATGGAGTTAATATTTGAGCAGCCCTTCTTTATTCTGAAAATAGATATAATAGATGACATGAAGGTAAAAAATCCTTCAAAGTAATTTCCACTCATCTTCTCCCTCTTTTTTTGTTTTTTTTGCTTTTTTTGTCTTTTTGAGAAAGATCTTCTCTCTCTCTTTCCAATCGTAATAAAATGTTATTTAACCACTTCTTTCCACCTTTCCGAACAATGATAAGTAAAATAATTTTCTCTCGCCTCATCATTTTTTTACACTTACATATTCTTTACCCACTAAAACTTTTCCCAAACACAGTGTAATGACTGGCTTCCTTTGCCAGATGTTAATCTGACTCGGCATTGCAAGAGTGTTGAGGTTGATAGATGAGCACACTTATTGGTTATTGGATCTCTCCTAGCTGCTTAAAATAAGACTTCACTCATAAATTCCCCTGAAGCATTGAATACTTGCAAGCCGGTAAAATTGTGAGGGACAGTTTCTGTTCTGTTTCAGCTCTTTTGGAGGACTTAGTAATTAGATGATAAACGATGTGTATAAGTTGAAGGAGAATTTGATTATCGAGGTTACCAGTTATTATAATCTTTCTAGGAAAGGTGCATAAATGGATTGAGGTTTCTTCCATTACGAAGGGATTTGGACTTGTGCAGCACAGAGTACCTTATTCCTTTGGTCTGTAACATGGGAAAATATCTAACCATGGATGACCTGAGAAAGAGTTGAATGGGCCGTGTGTTCCTTCATCCTTGGTTGGAGGAAACTTCATGCAACCATGGCTCCTTTGATTGGGGGGTTACGAGATGGACATCACTTTAGTTTAATTTTAGTTGAGTTTGCATGTGCTGATACCTATTACTTGTAGCATACCAATCTAATGCACGGTTGGAAGAAATTTCAGATTGAGGAAAATATTGGCCTAGGTAAATTACGTCTGTGGTTGGTGATGCTTCTTTCTAGGGAAATCATATGTTTTGGTGTAACCTCCGAAGGTAATATTAACATCTTTAGTGCTGGCCATGTGTGAATTATCAGATAATCATGGTTCAACTTTGGCAAATTAAAGCAGTTGATGACTTGCTTGAGACAGTTGTAGGGAGTATATCCATATGGGCAAATTCTGGTTTTTGGTTATCCTATCCATGTGGAGTATATGTCATTAGATAAATTGAATTATGTTTCAGGGGATTGAATATACTTTTGAGAAGATCAATATGTGAAGCCGGTAGTTTTTTGTTTGTTGCTGTCAGTCAAGTATTTTTGTATACTAACAACAAGGACATTGGGTCCTCCTGTATAGGCCTCCATGCTAGGGGCTTTTACTTTTCTTATCAGTCATGTCTACATGACAATGTTTGGAAACTGATCTAGGGCCAGGACACTTAAGATGCATACTACATTTATTGCGTCAGCAACAACTTTTTATGCCTTGAGGACGGGCTTTCCCAGTTCTTTCCTAACTGATACATCAAAGAGTTTCAGTACCCTTCCCTGTAAAAAAATAAAGAGTTTTTAGCCGTCTTTATTTGTAACCTTATGTCCTTTCCTTTTGGCCAATGAAAACCTGTTTTCTTGGTCTATTTAAACAAAGTTTCAGTCAATTCTCTGAGTGGACATCAATCAGATGGAGAACTCTAATTAGAATTCTTAGAGAGAAACTGCACAGGCTGAGAAATGTAAAGCTATTTAGAAGGTCATAAATGGCCTTTCTGAGAATGGTTGTCTCTAAACCGACCTTTGTGGTAGTTGACTTATAGATGAAAGCTTGGTGTAAAGATAATTATATAGAAGCCTAAACATGCTGGTGGGGAGCACGGTCAGACAACTGTTTCATCCCATATTATATGTGTATACAAGTGCGATTATTAAGTAGAAATAGCTGAAATATGCTGGGAGTGATGCTGTTATGAGAGATATGAGCAATATTTGGTGCTTTTGGCAGCAAGAACTTGTGAGATTGTCAGCTACTGCATTTCCAGGTCTTATAGAAATCAAGAAAAACAATTGTCTTTCATGATTTACTCTGTATTGAAGTCATTCTTTCAAATCAGTAGAAGCTGTGAATTACAGGGATTTGCAGCTTTTAAAGAGCCAGGAGTCAGGCTATGCTGCTACCATGCCATTATCTACGCTTGTGAATGCTTTCTTTTCTATCTTTCATGTTTTCTAGAAGAGAGTGAAGAAATATCCTTTTCCTATGAAGCATCCTTCTGTGGCATCATGTTTGTAGTTATCTATTGTCGATTCCTTCTTTTGACTAATACTTGGCTGGTGAATACTATTCTTACTGCATTTTTCTTCTTTTTGTAGGTTTTGGTGGGGTGGATTCTGGAAGGTATGGAACTAATACACTTGGCATTATACTTGGATGTTATATTTGCATTTGATAGGCTGGCTTTTATGGAACTCCAACTTGCATGCATGATAACTGGTCCAAATAGACTTGAAAATCTTTGTCCTACGTCATAATATATCTTTACACTAGTTCTTGTATGATAGTTTGGGATGTCTTTTAGTTATTTGTTTTACCTTTTTTTTTTTAGATTTTGTGGCTCATGCACTTTAACTTTTATTAACATGAAATACTTGAAACCTTTCCAAAGATACGAATGTTGACAAGTAAATCAGTGTATGGATTTTACATAAATTTAACCTGGAATATCATTTTAAAAGTTTGGCGAAAAAAATACACAAAATAAAAGCAAAAAAAACAAATGAACCATCACAATCAAGGGTGCGCTTGTTTCACGAAATGAATATTTCGCAAAATGTTTTCCTAAACATGATTGCTTGAATAGCTCACATAAACGAACTATGAAAATGTAGTTTCATAATTAACAAAACAGTTGGGTGTAAATTGTTGCTGATCATGAAAATATTTTCCGTTGATTAATTTTCCTAGACGATACAAACAATCATTGTTGTGAGAATGTTATTCATATATTTTATGCTTCATGAAACATTCCCTATTGTTGGATGAAATGGCGCGGTGCATCGGGATTTTTGTGTGATCGCAAAATCCCTCTTAGGCTAAAAGGAAAATTCTATAGAACAGTAGTAAGACTCCGCAATGATCTACGGAGTGAGTGTTGGCCAAAGACAGAGGCAACATGAGCATAAGATGGAAGTAGCGAAATGAGAATGCTAAGGTGGATGTGTGGCCATACAAGAATGGATAAAATAAGAAATGAGGATATTCGACGAAAAGTTGGAGTAGTATCGGTGGCCGAAAAGATGAGAGAACATCGTTTGAGATGGTTTGGACATATTCTTCGAAGACCCCTAAATGCTCCGATAAGAACAGTGTGTGTTATAGGGAGCATGACATGAGGAAAGGGAGAGGTCGGCCGAAACTTATTTGGGGAAAAGTAGTAAGACAAGATTTGTTGGAGTGGGACATAGATTGGCGTACTATTTGTCTTAGGGCAAGTGGAGGAAGGCGATTAACATTGTGGAGGGGCAAAAATTCCTATGTTCCCGATCGCCGTTTCGAGTCCTAGCCCTTTGTTTTTTTTATATTGCTATAGCTATGTTATTGTATTTTGTTTTATTTTATAGCTCTTTCGGTCTTGCTTTTTTGGGTTCATCGACCGCCGACCCCAACTAGTTTGGGTTAAAGGTGATGTTGATGTTGATGTTGATGTTGATGAAACATTCCCTGCTCTTTATTACAGAGTCACATTTTTGTCCTTACACTTGCTGCTGCCTCATGCTAAAGGCTAATCTTTGTTCTGAATTTTCAATTTTGTACAATCTTTTGTCCTATAGATAGTCACTAAGTTGTTATTACTCATATCTATTGCTAATAATTTGTTGGGATCTGTTAATTCATGTGTAGATTGGGAATGATGTTTCGCAATTTGTGGGGCCACTCATCCTGAACAGCCTTCTCCAGGTTAGTTTCAATCTTTGAGGATTTTTGTAGCATTCTTTTTCGATACCCCGGAGAGGAATCTGTGGGTGTGTTGTGAACAGACACATGCACATAATTGACTGACACAGCGAAATGGAAATTCTGTATGTTATTATTACCCACCGGTTTTGTACTCTTTGGTGAAACAAGAAGGTGGTTCCTTCTTGTTGGACCATTTCTATTAATGCCTTTTGATTGACTTTACTTTTCCTAGTTTAAACTGGGCTTATATAGAATCTTATAGATAGCGTATGACTTGTCTTTCCACCATATGCAGGTAATGTAGTATTATGTTTTTTCTGAAATTTCTCATTGTTTTCGATGAATTATCTGCAGTCTATGCAACGTGGGGATCCAGCTTGGATAGGTTACATATACGCATTTCTAATATTTGTTGGCGTGGTATGACATTAATTCTCCTCTTCTATTACTATCAAGTGCCAATTGATTGCTTGTCTCATTAAGTGCTTCAAATTTAGTTGATTTGCTTCTAGTTTTTTATTTTCCACATTGCATATGGTAGTATTCCAACTTGCAATTGCTAGTTTTTCTTGCTTTGATTGTCATGTCATTTATCTAAGGTCAATCATTATGCTATTGATGTAATGAACAATGAAATTTTATTTATATCCTTGAATATGAGAGTTCTGATTTTGAATGATCTGGTCCAGGTGGGGGGCGTGTTGTGTGAAGCTCAGTATTTTCAAAATGTCATGCGTGTTGGTTACCGCGTGAGATCTACTTTGGTAAATTTCCTTCCCTGTTTCCTAGCTGTTACTAAAGTAGGAACTGATATTCTTCTCATTCAAAATTTTTCTATTCTTCAATCTAATTTTTTCTATCAAGTTCTGTTTTTTAGACATCCCCTTTGTTTCTTTTTTCTTCTCTTGCATTCACATTTGAAAGACGACTGTATATACGATAGCGCATGGGCTTGTGTTGGAGTATGTGCATAATGAATTGCATCTGCAGTGACACATAGCTTCAGTTGAAATTTAAGAGTATGGTGTCAGTGACCCTAAAATTCCATTGTTAATTAAAATTTAGGATATCTTCCCTCTGAATGTGCAGCTTCTCGTAAGATCTATTTCTCTAAAGAACATGAACTAATGATATCATAATTGAATCCCTATATAACAGCAATCAAACTGCTCCTTGTGCGGGCTATTTTTTTGAATTGTGGCCCTGTTTTGTGTGTGGACTGATTTTCCTATGTAGCGTACTTAGATAGATTCTTCTCTTTTTTTTATTATTATTTCTTTTTATAAACCTGCTTGTGCCGAAGCTTCATGATTGTTCTCCTATGTTGCTGACTTCACTGTTTGTAGGTTGCTGCTGTCTTCCGCAAATCCTTGAGGCTAACTCATGAGGCTCGAAAAAAGTTTGCATCTGGAAAAATCACCAACTTGATGACCACTGATGCTGAAGCACTTCAGGCACGTTTCATATTCATTTGCGAGTAAACATACTCTACATGTAGCTAGTCATAGCTGAGTTGCATTTTGATTTAGTAGTTTTAAGTGGAAGTTGTAGTTGCTATTTCTTAAAGTTGTTCCCTTTTCCAACAGCAAATATGTCAATCCCTCCATACTCTGTGGTCAGCTCCGTTTCGTATAATTGTAGCAATGGTGCTTCTCTACCGGCAACTTGGGGTTGCTTCACTGCTCGGTGCTCTCATGCTTGTTCTTTTATTCCCTATACAGGTATACCAGTTTTTTATTTTGTTTATTTTATATTAGCTTCTGTTAACCTGATTTTTGCTTGTATATGAATTAAATCTGCAGCATACTAGGTAATAACACTAATGGCGCAACAAAGGTTAATGTTGATCGTACATCAAGTGAAACCTGTCTCCTATTTCTTGTATATCTTTTTATCCTTCTAAACTGACATATTAAGCATGTTCAGCGCAGGTGGTTATAGTGATGGTGTTTTTCTTTTCAACGTAATAGAGATAGCTAAAATATCTAGAATGAATAAACCACTCTCCATTGTTTCGAATGATACTTGGTTGAAAATGCACCACGACCTTTGATGGAACTACAAGCGGATGATGCATTGACCCTTGAATAAGTTTACTTTCTCTGTTGTAATTCTAAGTGATAATTCTGGTCACTGAACAAGGTCAAAAGTCTTGTCTCTGATTTGTCTTGTTTCCTCTGATGTTATGAAAGGATGGTGCATCTTAAATGCGCGTAGCCGCTTGTTTTGGATATAGTGTACATGGATAAAGTTTACATGTGCTTGTGATATAGCTTACTTGAACACTATGATAGGCAATTTGTTCTGTATGGTACACTTCACCCTAGTTCTGGTTGGGAAGTCACGTGGTTCAAATTAGGATGAAGAATGCATGATTAGAAGGTGAATTTGCAAATTCCTCTGCTGGGATCATCATTTATACTCTATGAAGTGCACTGAGGCCAATTTGCCTTCTAGAGCTATGCCAAATAGTGTTTGCAAACTATAATTTGGGTGACTAATTTGTTGTGAACAACTTTCTTTCTCGAAAGCATAAGCCCTTAGGAAAAGGGCTCACAACATTTATCGAACAATTTATAACAGTCCCCTCATATTTAAGCCAGACCTTTTGTGTGAAACACAACATCTGGACACATTGGAGACTAGAGCCCTATTGACAATAAAAATGTAGAATGACTGGCAGATGGAGTGCCAAAAGTCGAAGCCTTGGCTTGTTATCTAATACCATGTTGACCATCTTCTTTTCCTAAAGCTTAAGCTGGTAGGAAATGGGTTCTTGATCTATATTTGAGATATATTTTTTAATTTTTTTTTGGTTTACACAGTTCGATGATTAGATTGAAGAGTGAGAAGAGATGATCACTTTCCTAAACCTGATAGGGGGGATACAGGTGGAAGCCCTGCAGCTTTTGCTTCATGTGTGAGAAGTAATAACATCGCCAACAGATATTAAATGAGCAATTTTTCGTTGATGAATTTATCCTTGTCTACTTGCACAGAAAGCGGACACTTAATTAGCTCCCGTGGTAAAAAGAGACGCTTCCTGTTCAACGTATGTGATTTGCCATCTTTAGAAGCTTGGGGTACATTGATGAAAATGCAGGGAATTCTCTTCATTTGGGGTGTCTTGGAAGGCTACTGTCATGCTGAAAATGAGTTTCAGAGAGATTACGCGACAAAAAATTTTCTATATTCTATTATCCTTTTCCTTTAACATCTTTTATGCGTTGCATAAAAATATGCAGATATATCAAATAAAGTGCATGTCTAGCAAACTGAAAATTTAGGTGATGTCCTTGGTCTTAGTATATTAACATTGATTCATTTTATTGTTTAAATAATTTTACTTAAGAATGTCAGTAATAAATGCACTTTATGGTTCTGCAACCTGTCAATTAACCTCACTGTCTCAGTGAATTTCTTCATTTAATAACTTCTTTAAATTTTACTTGAAACAGACTGTTGTTATAAGCAGAATGCAGAAATTGTCCAAGGAGGGGCTGCAACGAACAGACAAGAGAATTGGCCTCATGAATGAAATTTTGGCTGCAATGGACACTGTGAAGTATGATTCCTCTTTAGAACACTTTTCAATCATCTTGAAAATTAAGCATTTGACACTTTTTTGGGGCTTATTATGCTTCAGATGTTATGCATGGGAGAGTAGTTTCCAAGCCAAAGTTCAAAGCGTTCGGGCTGATGAATTGTCATGGTTCCGAAAGGCTCAAACATTAGGAGCGGTATAGTGCTATAATCTAATTTCTGTTATACAAACGCTATTTACGACTTGGAGCATGGAGATTGCTGTCTGTATCTTTAAAGAGGTCAAATCCCACTGTTTTGTTATCTTATAGCGTGGTTTAGTTTAAACTGTGTCATGTATCAAGTCCAGGAAGGAAAGCAACATTCTTGATGTCTGAGCATGGCTTTCACTTCTCTTTCCACAAATTTGTATTGGCTGGAAGTGAAGGGAAAGTGTGCTGTTATGCCTAGGTTTTCTTATGGACTTCACTTTGAAGACAGCTAATAGATTTTACCAGTTGTTACAAGGACAGCGGACTGTTGGAGCCTGAAAATAGTGTGAGATAAATTATCTGGTTGCTCAAAAATGCGAACAATGACACTAAGCCTAAATGAAAACACAAATTAGGACGGGGCTAACTTTGCTCAGCTTCCTTCTTGGTGATTAAAAAAGCTGACAATTTTTTTTGCTTGGATTAGAAAACTAAATGAATGTCATGATTACTAAGAAGAGTGTCTTATATGGTGCCCAGCTCTGTTTTAAAAAACTATGTGACAATGGTTTATTATTGGTAGAACTTTGATGACTGTAGGTTGGCATTTTAAGTACTGATATGTCTGTCTTTTTCCACAGTTAAACATGTTCATACTGAATAGCATTCCAGTAGTGGTGACTGTTATTTCTTTTGGAATGTTCACTTTGCTTGGCGGAGATCTGACACCAGCAAGGGCATTTACATCTCTTTCTCTCTTTGCTGTTCTCCGGTTCCCACTGTTCATGCTCCCCAATATAATAACTCAGGTATTTTGAAGTTCTGTTTTTAAGAAACTGCTCTAGTCTATGCTGCTATTTTGCAGTGTGCATATAAAGTATTGTTGTCTCTGATATAGGTGTTTTGACTTTTTAGTGCTTACAACCTGTGTGATATTAAAGTTGTCTTCTATCTTTTACATGCTCTCTGCTAGAAAAAGTTAAGAGAAACACGTTCTCGTTTATTGTGTCTTACGAAGAGGATGGCAGCTCATATTTTCCTTCTTTTCTCAGGTTCCCTTCATTCAGTTTAAGAAGTTCTCTGTGCTTGGAGTTTTAATTGCTTGAATCATTCTTTCGAAAATTGCTGCTTGCTCAAATCTGTTATTTATTTCTTGGATGCATTTATGTGATGTAATTCTAACTTATATGTGCTTTGAAGAGATGGGAAATTCTTGTGTCTCGACATTGTCTGAAAATGGTTCATACATGTGATTACTTGATGAAATGTTGAGTTGATTTCTCATTCTATCAGTATAATTACCCTATTTGAAGAAAACATAATCATTGACAAGTATATGAGTTCTATGGGTGGTTTTCTCCTTAATTGATCTTGTCCCAGTTTTCTCTAGGGTTTGGGTTGTTTATATAGTCAACTGTCTTTAGCTTGGAAAAGATTTTCATTCTGTCAGAAAATTGACGATGCATCTTTAAAGTGTTTTGAGTATATTTGGATTTTCTAGTAACAACTGAAGTTTTAATATGGCAATGGCAATGATTGGTGGTAATGGGTGGCGACAGTACCACTAGTTGATTATTAAGGTGATGGTATTGATGAGGAGGTGGGAATCATTGGTACGTGTAACTGCTAACTGTGATGCAAAGTACAAGAATTCAGTGGCATGATCCGGTGCCAGAAAATCTTGGTCCACTTAATTTTCTGGAAGCATTTAGTATTGATTTCATTTTCGTCCATGAACCCCTGCTTTATTACTTGGGTGTCATAATACTGAGGGAATAAAAGTCTTTAATGCAAGAGAACTTTGATGGTAAAAAAGAGTAAAATGTACGATTGTTGAGTTTCATTTCCATTTCTCCCTTTTTTATTGTTCTTGCAATTTATTTTTATGTAGTTTGTACATTGTCTTTTATGTCTAGCACTTCATTGTTGTCGCTGATAGTGTCTTCTGCCAGATGCAATACATGATTAACTAGCTCTTAATGTTTCCATTATTTTTTCAAGCTTCTAATGCTGTTGTGCATGAGCAGACTGTAAATGCAAATGTATCCTTGAAGCGACTGGAGGAGCTTCTGTTAGCTGAGGAAAGAATTCTTTTGCCTAATCCACCTGTTGATCCCGGACTACCAGCGATAACCATCAAGAATGGAAACTTTTCTTGGGATGCGAAGGTCTT
This sequence comes from Rhodamnia rubescens, assembly GCA_021437795.1. Lineage (NCBI taxonomy): Eukaryota > Viridiplantae > Streptophyta > Magnoliopsida > Myrtales > Myrtaceae > Rhodamnia > Rhodamnia rubescens. Next base: position 12,276,409 of record JAILYA010000002.1, on the reverse strand, counting down.
GTTTTTAACTTGAAGTTCCTGCGTGCATGCACACGAGTGCAAGCATCGCTTTTATAACAGTTGGTCCTTGCAGAAGGCAGAACTGTATGCATGCAGAAGGCAGAACTGTATGCATGCAAATGTTAGGATACTATTGTACAAAGCGCTTTGTGCTTTGAGCCTTAGATATGCAGTTTTTCACTCCATATTGATTAGCTGTTTCCTCGAGAAAGCAAACATATAGATAAATTGAAGACATTGATTATAGAAGAGGAGACATAATGAAAAAGAGCTGAGATCTGTCTTAACTTAGTTGCTTAACTATTTTTGTGTTCTCGTACATTTCATGGATACTCTTTTACATGCTCACTCCTTAACATTTGTAACATGCTCCTCAAATAAGCAAGAGACTACCATTTTCTGCTTGCCAATATGTATAGTTAGGATGTTTTTATAGCCAGAGGCAATCTATAGCAATTGGCAACTTCCCTTGCCATGTACTCTGTAGTGTATATCTAATGCAAAAGGCAAAATACTCTTGCAAATGCAATTGTCTGTATCTTTGCAATTGCTCAGATACACTTCTGAAGTGCTTGATCTTGTACTTCAGGCAGAGAGGCCCACACTGTCAGATATAAACTTGGATGTTCCAGTAGGGAATTTGGTTGCGATTGTTGGTAGTACTGGAGAAGGAAAGACATCCTTGATATCAGCGATGCTTGGGGAGCTTCCTGCAATTGGAGATGCAAATGTGGTTACTAGAGGAACAGTTGCTTATGTCCCTCAGGTTTCGTGGATTTTTAATGCAACTGTGAGTATTAAAGCTTTCGCACTTCATTCTCATGATTTTTTTTTTGCTTACATTACTGTCCTGTGAACATTCGCTTTCTTATATGAACATAATGACTCTTACTGCTGGAGTGTGCTTCTCTGCACTCTAATGTTAATATAAATGTGGACCTCTTGTATTAGTCGCACCCAGCTAAACCTAGTAAGCTTTTTCATTCCTTGAAATCATTATATTCAACATGTAAATAAATGGTCACTTGCAGGTACGTGACAACATTTTATTTGGATCTCCTTTTGAATCAAGAAGATACGAGAAGGCAATAGATGTGACTGCATTGCGGCATGACCTTGACTTGCTACCTGTAAGTTTAGTTCTGATAATTGTATCTTTAATGTAGTTCTTGTGGACTTGCATTGTGCTAGCGATTCCATGCTGTTCAATGTTCTTTGCCAAAATCTTCAGCATTCTGACATGAACATTACCAGGGTGGTGATCTAACTGAGATAGGTGAAAGAGGGGTGAATATAAGTGGTGGACAAAAGCAGAGAGTTTCTATGGCACGGGCTGTTTACTCGAACTCAGATGTCTACATATTTGATGATCCACTAAGTGCTCTAGATGCACATGTTGCTCGACAGGTACTCGATTCTCCTGGATAAGTTTGCTCTCCATTCATTGTTTCTAATTTTAGTTTTGCTGAAAAAAAAAATTCTGTAGATCTTTTATCTTGTCAAAAATGACTTGAACATCTATAGTTGTAATCTTCCACCTACTTTTATCAGATCCTTTGTCTTGTAGTCTTGCAATTTCCTGAGATTTGTAAAATTGGTTTCACCTGTCTTTGACCCCCTGAATTAGTACAGCAACTGATTTTGAGATGCAAGCATAACTTGCCTGCATACATGTGATCTACCAAAGCGCATCTTGGTTGTTTAACTTCTCTTTGCAACTTATTAACATGTCCATGATAGTTATCCGTAGTAGATGTACAGAAGTTTTGAAAACTAAAGAGTTCATGATTGAGAAGTAAGAGTACTCTCCAGGTGTGGCCATTATTATATGAGTGCATGTGCTGACAGATAAGGATGTGTTGCAACTTGGATGCAGATTTTGTTTCCAGTTTCCCTGGTCCCATATCTTAGCTTTGTCTTTGTGTGATTTTAGCTTGTCCAGTATATGCACAAGATGCTATCTAGTTTATTCTTACTAATTCTCCATGGTTCATCTCCAGGTATTTGATAAGTGCATCAAGGGAGAACTAGGCAAGAAAACCAGAGTGCTTGTCACAAATCAGCTTCATTTTCTATCACAAGTGGATAGGATAATCCTGGTACATGACGGTATGGTGGAAGAGGAAGGAACATTTGACGAGCTCTCACGCAGTGGCAAGCGATTTCAGAAGTTGATGGAAAATGCGGGTAAAATGGAGGAATATGTGGATGAGAAGGAAAATAGTGATTCAGTTGGTGAGAAGAGTTCGTCAAAACCTATTGTAAATGGGGTTGCTAATGATGTACCCAACAACTCAAGCAACCCAAGCAAGAAGGAAACCAAATCAGTGCTTATTAAGCAGGAAGAAAGGGAAACAGGTGTTATAAGTCTGAAAGTTTTGGCTAGGTAATAATATGTTCTTTAGGTACTCCAGAACTAAAATGTTGTTCAAATTCCTGTTTATGGCTTAATCAAAGTACCAGTGTATATGGTATTTTTCCACCAAGGTAGCTGCAATCGCAGGAGGAACTTGATGATATTAGAGATCTTTGTTAGTCTAATTCACATCCTATTAAATTTCTAGAAAGTTTTGACACAAAGAAATTTGAGGAAGATGTTTTCTTATTCATGTTTTTCCAGCTATGTTTCTTTGGTGACAAATGTGGTAGAAAATTGAAATAGCAGGAAACTGTTCCGCTAGTAGAAGCTCAAGCTTGATATTTTCTTACGCATGCCTCTCAATTCTATGGAGGATGACAGAGCTTATTATACTTTTATTGACCTGTTTGTTCAGATGAGAGAGGTAGGCTGGGAGCTAAGATGGAGAGAGAAAGTTTGGGAAATGTGAATTAAGGAGAATAAACAGATGAGGATAGAATCTATGTACTTGACATTTCTTGTCGAAAAGCAATAAGGCTAGGAACATCTTAAGGATTGGATGGCTTTACAGCAACAATATCTATGCGAAAATTTTTGGAAAAGAATCTTTGCTTAATCGTTGTCAATTTTATATTATTTTTGCATCGTAATTAATGTTGCATGTGTTCCTTCTCAGATATAAAAATGCATTGGGAGGCATGTGGGTGGTTATGATCCTCCTTTCATGTTATATCCTTACTGAAGTTTTAAGAGTTTTAAGCAGCACATGGTTGAGTTATTGGACAGATCAAGGTACCCAAGCGAGTTACAACCCGGGCTTCTACAATCTGATATATGCACTGCTATCATTTGGTCAGGTATAATGCAAGATGGTTACAGTTAATTGACAATTTTGGTAGACTTTTCTTTTCTGCAGGAATCCTTGTGCAAATGCTACTTTCTATAGTAACTATGAAGAACAAGGACTTTTATTTTTTAATAAATATGTTTGCTTTGTTTGCCTGCTGCTATTATGTAGACTTATAGGTGCTCGGACTACATTGACATGATCATTAGTTTATTGGAAAAACGAGAAAGTGTCTCCTGAAATCTCTATACTGACCATCCAAGAATTGATTTTCAGGTTTTAGTGGCTCTGGCAAATTCATACTGGTTGATCATTTCAAGTCTGTATGCAGCAAAAAGATTGCATGATGCTATGCTTAATTCTATCTTTAGAGCTCCAATGGTTTTCTTTCACACGAATCCTCTTGGCCGTATCATTAATCGGTTTGCCAAGGATCTTGGAGACATTGATCGCTTGGTCGCCCAAATGGTTAATATGTTTCTGGGTATGGTGTCGCAGCTTCTTTCTACATTTATTTTGATAGGGATTGTGAGTACAATGTCCCTGTGGGCTATAATGCCACTTCTGGTCTTGTTCTATGCAGCCTATTTGTACTATCAGGTATGTTGTTGTCCCACTTATGCTTATGGAGTAATAGAAGCTGGTACTTTGCTGTTTAGTACTTTTCATAGTTTTGTTTACGATGTCTAATATTATTTTCAATGATGAATTGATTGTAGTCTGACAATTTCAAAAGATTGAAATGGATTATAGCACTCAATGCAGAGAAAACCAAATCTGTTCTATTAGAAATTCAGAAAGTTATGTTATCAAGTGCCATTACTATTTTGCTTTTGAAATTTATAACTGCTTCGTTTGACCTCATCTTTAGGTTTTCTTGGGCGTAAATAAAATCACAATGAAGCCACAAAAGAAAAAGATGGATCAAGTTCTTTGCTTTCCTTTTCAGGCTCTTGTCAGTTGCTAAAAATTGCAGATTTGTTGTTGCTTTTTCTTGTTTTTTAGCAAAAACTGATATAGGTCAGATACTTTTCCACTTTCTGTGGCTATTTATCATTCTCGTGCGATTGCTACCTTTTGGATATCCTGATTCCTGACTTAAAGTTTCGACATTTTTATGTGAAAGCTGTGGCAAACTACCTCAAGTATTAACTATTTGCGCTTAAAAAATATTATAGATGAGTAAATTCAAGATTGGAAAATGTTGCTACCAATGATTTTACAAAAAATCAGCACTTTAGTTATTTAAATTGCTTACATCGTATTTCCAATCAAGATTTTTTGTTGGAGAAGTACTTGGTTGCTATTGGTTGGAATAACCGCTGAATTACTAGTCGGCATTCAGGTTGCTGCACATTGATCCCAATTCTTCAGCCTTCCACTGCTATGCATAGTAATTTAAGACCGATATTTTCTTTTCTTGTCAATAAAAGTCATCTGTTCTTTTCATGTAGAGCACAGCTCGTGAAGTGAAACGTTTAGATTCCATAACAAGGTCCCCTGTTTATGCACAATTTGGAGAAGCGCTGAATGGTCTATCAACTATCCGTGCATACAAAGCTTATGAACGCATGGCTGAAATAAATGGAAAGTCCATGGATAACAACATTAGATTTACTCTTGTGAACATGAGTGGAAACCGTTGGCTTGCAATTCGTCTCGAAACTTTGGGTGGCCTCATGATATGGTTTACAGCAACATTTGCAGTCATGCAAAATGGAAGAGCAGAGAGTCAGCAGGCATTTGCATCCACTATGGGTCTCCTTCTTAGTTATGCCTTAAACATCACAGGATTGTTGACTGGAGTACTGAGGCTTGCAAGTCTCGCTGAGAATAGTTTAAATGCTGTTGAGAGGGTAGGCACATATGTAGATTTGCCTTCAGAGGCTCCACCCATTGTCGAGAGCAACCGTCCACCTCCGGGTTGGCCATCATCTGGATCCATAAAGTTTGAGGATGTTGTCCTACGTTACCGCCCAGAACTTCCTCCAGTGCTGCATGGGCTATCTTTCACTGTTCATCCAAGCGACAAGGTTGGTATAGTCGGAAGAACTGGTGCAGGGAAATCTAGCATGATTAACGCTTTGTTTAGGATTGTTGAGCTAGAAAGAGGAAGAATCTTGATTGATGATTATGACATTGGAAAGTTTGGGCTGATGGATTTACGCAAAGTTCTCGGTATAATACCACAGTCACCCGTGCTCTTTTCAGGTAAACCGTATATAATATATCGTCAATTTATCTTAATATAATATAGTTCACTTTACCAGGATGGCAATAGCCTCTCTTTGATAATTTGGGTAGTCTTCCTTACTGAATCTGTTCCCTTTTTGTCCAGGAAGCGTGAGATTCAATCTTGATCCTTTCAACGAACATAATGATGCTGACCTTTGGGAGGCTTTGGAGAGGGCACATTTGAAGGACGTCATCCGTAGAAACTCTTTAGGCCTTGATGCGGAGGTACATATTTTGTTTCTTCCCATTTTCTGACGATTCTGGCTGTTGCAACTGATCAAGTAGCATATATAAATAAAAAAAAAACATGTTCAATTGATTCCACTTAAGCGTATTGTTATGTGTATAAAGTTACCTCATGTAGTAGATTCCCTTAAATTGGCTTTCCCTGAAGCAAGATAATAGGGATTTGGAGCTCCTATTCACTTGAGAATTAAATCTGGGGTGACGAGAACACTCATGTTGAGTCTGAGCACCAACAGGGGTTAACATTGATATTAGCTCTGCGCAGTGTACTTAGAATTAAGCATAGCATCATGACATGCGCGGATTTCTCTGCAATCATGACGTGCATTCTTTTATACCACTACTTCTTCAACCCTGTTTCTGCTTCTATCATCATGGATATTAAGAACTTGCTGGTAGTAAAATATCACCATTTAGCGGCAAGGTAATTTGTATGTTAGTCTCTTCATTTTGTGGTTGAAGCAGATAGTTGAGGATCTGCAGTTTTACTTTATCCTGTTCCTAGATATCCATGTCCACTTCCTTGTTCATTCTGTTGCTTGAAATTTTCCATATGATAAAATTCTTTGTTTGACCTGCATGTCTGCTACCATTGTTTGACACATGACCTTAGAATGATTTATGTCATGCTTTCTGACGTAGGATGATGAGTTCCACAACAAAAAAATAAATCTTTAGGCTTCACACCGAAAGCTTCCTAAGCATCACATCTGGGGTTTCTTAAGCATCAAACCTAAGAGAAGAATTGCATCACGCAATCCCAAAGCAAATACTTGCTAAATGAAATAATATATCACCTCTAATGACGAGAAAGAATTATAGCAATCATAGACTCTAAAAGTAGTAAATCTCTAATAGCCTACTAGAATTAGGTTTGTGCATTCAATTGAAAACGAAGAGCCACCCTATGTGCACTAATTTCTTTTGAAGTTAGAATTCTAAGTTGTGATTTGGCCTTTTCAATTCTCAATGGTTCTCAATGCAAGCTGTATGATCAAGCCTTTCTAATGCCTCTCATATGCATAGGAGGAACTAAATTTATATATTGTATTGTTATATCATTAGAAGAATTTTTTTGACAGTGACGTCCATGATCATTTGGAAAAGCATTGGTATAAACTCAAAAAAGATGTTCTCTCTTGATGAGTTTAGCTTTGTTGACTATTATATGAAATTATTTCACATTACATCCAGAATAGTTTATATAATTTATGTTAGATCAAGTTTTATTGGAACGTTAATGGGGCATATATGTGGAATTCTTAAGCTGTTTTTTTTAATCTTATAAATGTAAAGGATAATTAATATAAGAGAAGTGGGGGAATTGGAGTTTTGTGATGACGTGATTCAACCAAAAAGCTCATTCACCCACTTTTTTTAATTATTATTTATAGATTTTGATTTTACTGATCAAGAAAAGTGTAACTTTACTTAGAAGCAACATTTTTTCACCGTTTCCAGGTTTCAGAAGCCGGAGAGAATTTCAGTGTTGGACAAAGGCAGCTTTTAAGTCTTGCTCGAGCATTGTTGCGAAGATCAAAGATACTGGTTCTCGATGAAGCGACAGCAGCTGTTGATGTTAGAACGGATGCTTTAATCCAGAAAACTATCAGAGAGGAGTTTAAATCATGTACAATGCTCATCATTGCTCATCGGCTAAATACCATAATTGATTGCGACCGGATCCTTCTCCTTGATTCTGGCCGGGTAATAATATCCTCTTTCCATCATGTGTGATTTCATATCATCAAACTTGCATCTAAGAGTAATACGTGCTTTGAAAATTCACCAATACGTTTTTCTGCCTCATATTTTAGGTTTTGGAATATGATGCTCCTGAGGAATTGCTGTCTAGAGAAGGAAGCGCCTTCTCTAAGATGGTACAAAGTACCGGGGAAGCTAATGCTCAGTATTTACGCAAGTTAGTTGAGGAAAGCAGATCTGGCAGAGAAGAGAACAAGCGGTTGGATGGACAAAGGAGATGGCTTGCTTCATCACGTTGGAACGATGCTGCTAAGTTTGCTCTGGCTGTCAGTCTCACTTCTTCGCAAAACGATCTTCAAAAGTTGGAAATTGAGGATGACAACAACATCCTGAAGGCGACCAAGGACGCGGTCATAACTCTGCGGGGAGTTTTGGAAGGGAAGCATGATCAAATAATCGAGGAATCGCTGAATCAGTATCAGATCTCTAGCGAAGGCTGGTGGTCGGCTCTCTATCGAATGGTTGAAGGTAAACTCGTTTGTCTTGCTGTCAAAAGTAATTTGTAGGACAGAAGCACAAATCCAATATTTTTTTCATAGAATAGATGTCAAGTGCATCTGTTTAAATGTGATTAGATGTGATTAAATGGCTGAAAGTCCTTTGTGCTTTTACATTATCCTGCCATTGAGAAAAGCCATGAGTTACTCAATAGCAGAGAAATGATAACTTCACAAATTTATATGCGGTTGCATTGTTATGCTCATCAGGGCCTGACGATATCTTTCTTCTATGTTTCTGCAATTAGGTCTTGCCATGATGAGCAGGTTGTCGAGAAACAGACTTCACCGATCAGAATATGGTTTTGAAGACGGAAGGTTTGACTGGGACCAAGTTGAGATGTAGAGAACAGCATGCCTCTGTTCTTGTATTTTCAAGTAGTGCCTATTTGTCAAAAAAAGACCTGAATTATGAGATGGTCATGGCAGCAAAACGCCCGGACCTCTTCTTTTGTAGTCTCGAATCGTTACTGTGGCCTAGGATCAACATAACTACTTCTGGTCTTTGAAAATACGAAGAAGACAATTGAAGTACTCGGAACTGTAACTATTTTGACACGGTTTTCGTCTAGATCGGAGTGTACTTCTGTTTCCGAATTTTTTTCTCGCTCGGTGTTGGCTGAGAAACAGCCGGATTCTTGTACTTGTTGCTCTGGTCTTGTCCAATTAAGGCAATAAAAGATATATGATCTTGTCAAATTAAGGCAATAAAAGATATGATCTTGGATTCTTCATACTCCGTTGTCATAAGCCACCTTCATATTTCTATTCCACCAGCCTTCGCTGTTACCACCATGACCGTCATCTGGCTGCCACCTCTTCTCGATCTACACCACCATCACCACAACCATCTAGCACTGCCGCCATCACTTTGCCAACAAGTTGGAGGAGCGGCGGCGGCAGTGCTTGTGGTGAAGACACTGGAGAAGGTAGTGGTTTGTGTGTGCTACAATGGAGGTTGTTGGTTCTCAAGGAGCAATTAAGGGGCTTTTGTTTTGAGGCCTAATTCCCTAAAAAAATCTCAACTTTAGGTTCAGTCTTATTCTAACCTGAACTTTTTTTTTCTAAATAATACCCCAACTTTAAGTCCAGTTTCAAACTTTTTTAATTTAAAAAGGATCCTCAACTTTAGGTTTAATCCCGAGATTAGATTAAAACTTGGCGATTTTTTACACGAAAAAAGTTTAGGGTAGATTTGGGACTAGAGGAATGTAAATTTTTTTGGACCAAACAAAAACGGTTGAGGCAAATTTGGGACTGGATCTAAAATATAGGGTTTGTTCTAAGACAAAAAGATGGGGCAGAATTGGGACAATACCTGAAATTTGGGGTTTTTGTTTTAGACAAAAAAAAAAACTTCGATGCAAAATTGAGACTGGACTTGGAAGTTTGAGATTTTTTAGGGGATTAAGCCTTTGTTTTGATCATCCTGTTGCCAAAATGATGTAAGACGCATTCTGATGTTATTCTTTCTTCTCTTTGTTTGGACGAATATTTCTATTTGACCTTACAACTTTCTTTGTCCGGAAAAATGTTTTGATGTTGTTCTTGACATTATAATTTGAAGGGACCACACTAAGTGGTCGAACTCTCCCCATTTTCGAAATTTGGTCATTGGAAAATTATTGTTTTACTCCTCAGAGTGATGGACTTTTTTGTGTGATTTTAGTCCATCCAACAACTAAATTTATATGCCGTTTTTCATCTAATTTGTGTGTAAGATTAGATTTTGCAAATAGCTAATTTTAAAAAATAAATATGAAACACGACCCACTACCTCCGTCTTTGGTCAAGTTGGGCAAGGCCAAACACATTCCTCAAATGTTTTGAGTCGAGTCGGGTATCATGGAAACACGACTCATTGGCAAGCCCCGACATTCACAAGGGTATTGGTGAGGATTAAATCTGTTAAAATTGATCATAAACTCATTTCTTAATTTATTTTTAATGACATGGATTATTATATGAGTTAGTTATATTTTATAAATAGGTCATCAATCGATTTAGAATGTATAAGCCCGAAATGATAAGGGTTTGATTATAAAAGCTATCAATTCGTTTTTGGTAAGCTTTTTTACTTTCTCCGCACATTCCAATTGTCCACAATAGCCGTTCCTGTTCAACTTCCATCATCGAGCAAGCAGGCCTCCAAGGATGTAACCCCGTTTGTTCTAGTTCAACATATATTGGTCGAGCTGGCGAACTAGCAATTCAATCAAATAAGCGACAGGGAACATCAAAATCAAGTAAAACGCTACCTCGATTAAAAACTAACTAAATTCGGCTTAATCACTAAGAAAACAACTTCTATGCTTCAACAAAACGCTCGCTCAAAGTAGTTATTCAAAGCTAACTGCAATGCGGAGCTTGCACACGAAACTTTAATAGTTTGTTCCAATCAAACGGTAATTCCAAATCGATTTTTTTGAAACCTCACATCTCCATAGCACCCTAAATTATAATTTTCGTACCAAACATGAAATAACAGATCTAATCTTTAATTAAGATTTCAAATAGTTATCGCATATTCATGTTAATCACCTTCCGCTTCTTAGTTCCACGGCTCAACAACTCTTAAATTTGGACACCGCAGTTCGAAATTTACATAACTCCGAATTTTTGACCTAACTCCGAAAATGACTACGGTTAGATGAATAAAGGGTTCGGATTCTCACCAGATGCTATGAAACAGAGTTAATCAGGTTTATTGGGACGTCCGGGGAGTGTACGTGCAAATGTTTTTGTCCATTCTGATTTTTTTTTTGTTTTTTCGCGCCTATGTTCTTTCCCTTTTTCTTCGCTCCGTTGCCTTCTTTTTTTTTAAGTTCAGTATCTTTTTTTTCCACCCTTTGACTGGTCAACCACCCTTCTTTGTTTTATCCAGCTGTTACACGTGTCTCATTTGATTCTTCCTGTATCTTTGAATGAGCCATTTCGTCTTGTGTTGTGATCTTTCTCGACAAGAATCTCTAATTGCTTCGACTTGCGTCCTACGACAAGAATGATTTGGAATTGCTCCCGATTTTTCAGCTACAAATATACCGCGGTTGATGGATCCTCGTTGACTTTGTCTTCATCTTCTATGGACGCTGCAAGTTTGATTGATCTCACCACTTGTCCTGCGCTTCACTTTATCATTGGAAACTTATGATCGATGAGCTCATAACATATTCTTTCGATGGATCTTTTTTGGTCCCCTATATCATCATGACATTCATAATCGATGAGCTTATTAGACATTCATGAATCGAATTTTATGAATTAACCGTATGGGCCATCGGTTTCTTTATGTTTGGGCTTGGTGTTAACATGTATCTTCTTTTTTTTTTTTTTTTAACTCAGCGCCGATTGAGTGATGGATCAAATGCAATGGCATTAAGTATTATGACGAGAGGTCGATGGTTATGTCGGTAGGACCATTTTCAACCCGCACGCTATAGCAGTAAAGCTAAAGGAAGCTCTGAGCAAGAGGTACTTCTGAACCTCGAAGGTGATTTGCTAGGGTGGAGCAAGTGCTTCAACTACATGTTACCATATGGTGCAATGTCCATTACTTGGCCGACCCGACCCATTCTTGCAAACAGTAATTTTGACTGCAATATTTTTCAAATCATTTATTTTTCCGACCCGACCCATTCTTGCAAACAGTCATTTTGACGAAAATATTTTTCAAATCGTTTATTTTTCCGCAGTCACCCCTGCCATGATGACACAATTCTCCTACTGACCTGCCTAAAGTGGCCTTTTTTGTTATAAAAAAGGAAAAAAATAATGATTCTTTCTCGATCTGGTCGGCCTTGATTACAGGAATTCTGCAATCTTTGCACCTAGAATAAACACCCACAAAGGCATCTAGCATTAAGCAAAGATCAAACCAAAATTTATAAAGATTTTCACAGGTATATATCCATGCACGTGCAATGCCACCTTTAACATCGTTACCAAATGATGAATTAAGTTACATACACCACCCAAGGCGTCCATGAGATCATGCGGGTACCCGCGACTCATCCATGAGTGTCTACTTGCTCACCATGGTTGTTAAGAGCCTCGAATGCCCTAGCGTAAGCCCTCGAGAATTCCATCAATTCCTGAAAAATGCGAGGCAGGCTGTTTTTGAGGTGGTTTAGGGCCATGGCCTTGGTGACCTCGCCTGAGTTCACATACTTGGCATTCTCATCATCCACCCGTTTCTTCAAGGCCTCGATCTTCGTGCGCTTCAGTGATAGAGGATGATTAGGACCCAACTCCAATGTCGGGTTGTCTGCAGACAAGCCTCGCTCGACCTTCTTCTCCATTTTATCCAGTGAAGATGACTCCTTTTGCAGCTTCTTTTCGAGCTTCTCGGCTTTCTTTTGCAGATCTAGTTCCTCAGCCTGTTGCAAAAGGATAGAGCGGACACCCAGTAGAAGGCTCTTGATGGCCTCTGAAGCAGCCTGTAAACAATAAAACAGAGAGAATAAACGCGGCCCATGAAGAAAAATATTGCAGACGATGATATATTCTGAAATGTCGCGACCATCTGGATTACAAGTTAATGGGAACTTCTAGATATAAGCCCGTCTTGCATTATAAAATGCAAAATTTTATCGTGGAGCCCTCAATAGTTAATATCCTGGGTTCCAACAACAAACAATTGTTGCATTTCCATCTGCTACCATCAATACAAAAGTTGACCACACGTGTGATAAACAACAAGAATGCTGCTGAACAAATATATCTCAGCAGTAACCCACTGAGCGTTATATTTTATGGTTTGTCAAGTCCTATTGAAACCAAAAGTCAACTGTAAAATAACTCTGAAGCTCAAGCGTGCACAGACTTAGAGCGTGAGATAATTGACATAAGAAACAATAATAGAAACTTCGTGAAAATAGAATAACCTATTGCCATCCACAAAAAACCGAAAAAGAAGAGATAGAAGGAAAGATGCTCCACAACAAAGTGCATACTGAACAGATGTACTGTACCAGAAAAGAATAATAGACCGTGTCCTAACATTGCCTGTACAAGAGATGATAATGCAAGTTCTACCAGCAACTGCAACTATGACTAGATAATAACTAAATAAAAGATACTACCAATGATTATGCCTTTGCCAGTATTAACCATCCAAGTATCTATTCTGAATTCCGACAGCACATTTTACCACAGTTAGCAAAGAAAACACCAAAAGAACATGAACCGTAGCAAGTAACTATATCAATTATCAACATACAGTTTCCAATCAGCCATGTGATGGTGTAGCTCATTCTCATTCATAAGCATTTCAATTCATGTATCAGATTCTAAATTAGACTCACTGTCATAACGGGGTAATTAGGTTAATGGCACTACCTTATCAGGTACTCTGTCAAGGTGAAGCTGCCATTCCTCGCAAAGTATACGAAGTGCAGAAGAGAAATTACTCTGGAGTTGGTCATCCGCAAGGCAATCTGTCAATTGTAACCACCTGTAGAATGTTCTGACATATCCTTTTTGAGATGTAACGAGCTTGCAGAAGCTGTCGTACCATGATTCTACCTCAGCCTCGAGCTGTACTGCAGCCTGGCGATGGAAGTCTGAAGAAAGCTCTGTTACTTGATTCACTGAAATGTGATTCAATTGGAGTGCAATATGGTTCTGAACTTTATGGCATCTATACATTGTTCTCCACATGTGCATCAGCCTGTAAAATCAAAATAAGATGGAGGCAGAAAGTAGCGATGACAATTTTAGACCCATGTTGGAAACAGGGACATCAAAGCAAACACCAAAAGAAGATACTTAGGATGGCCTTATTGGAATATGGAGGTTACCATTTTGGCAACTTATACCATAATTAGAGAAACAAATGGACGTGTGTATGTTTACTTATTTGTTTTAGCAGAAAACATGATTAATTAGTACGGTTCCTTGACTGTTCATCTTCCTAGTTGCTTCTTTTCTCATTTAATCCCACGTCCCATCATCAATAATTTGCCTTTTCAACACAGTGCAAAACTACACAGGAGTCTGAATCGCAATCTACCTCCTCCTTTTAAAGGTCTTAAGGTGCCCGAAAGAAAATACTTCAAGTGATTGGTGAATTTTTTTTTTTTTTAAGCAACACATGAAGCTATAAACTATATTCAATGCTGAACAACTTTTACCCAGAAGTTAATGCAACCAATTGCAGGTGGAGCTCCTCATCTATTATAGTCAGTATAACTGCACAAGTTCTACTAATGGATTGCTGCAGAATAACTAGGTCAGACTCCAGACCCTCCACAGTCGATCTGGTTTTGTCCGTCTTGGCCCAGTCATGGTTTTCATCTTCTTGCTTTTGCAGTAACAACAATTTTCTCTCATACTCTAGCTTTGCGTTTTCTTCCTCCTGCAGAACATTTGATGGAGAGAAGAGCGTTGGAGTGGGAACATGGAAAAAGCGAGAAACCAGCTATTAATATGATAATGAATCATTTGCCATTGTAAATCATAACAAAAACGTTCAAGAGAAAAGTTACTTGCAGCCCTATTCCACTTGATGCAAAGTTAATCATGTCAGGACAGGATCATGTTAATAATGTAAGTGCAAACAGAAGAATGTATCTGTCGACACTTGATCTCACCAATGATGATTAAAAAAGAAATCTCACCCATCGCAATGCTTTATCGACATCCACATTAAGGACTACTTTAAAATGAATTTGCTCTGACAGAAATTTTCAAGAAAAATCATCTAAGTCTTGCAGTGTAATGGCAAATTTCCCTAGAAAACCATGCAGATCCACTTATACTGCGTTCAGGTAAAGAGATCAAAATTTCCAAGTTCAAGTACTAACATCCAAACTTACACCAAGATCACGTGCTCATACACTTCACTTGTGCCTGAACTTGATTAACATAAATATATATATATCAACATGAATAACAACATTCTCCTACTATAACCACCAATTCACACTCCCAATTTAGCCCGTGAATACTAGATCTCAGCACTACGTCAAATTGACAAAGGATCACTCACGGACATAATCGACTTATCCAGATCAAACTTTGATAATGTGCTTATCCACATAGTTGCTACTTCTTGACCTAAAAGCATGCAGGGTTATTAGGTTACATAAATAGCATTGAGAAAATTTTGAATTCATCGTTTAACATGGGAGTGTACATTCTTATCCCACATGTTCATGCCACTGGATGTTAGAAGCCAATATCAAATATTTTACAACCATGCTTTAACAAATGAAGGACTTTCTGAGAAATAAATAAGCATGCCGAAACGATAAAGTTAAGATGCACATAGAGCAGTAGCTATGGCTAGTATATCGATTCACCTATATTCAGATTATTTGCAACATAAAGTCAAACCATAGAAACTGTTCCATTATCATTTCAAGGTGTTGGTGATTCAGAGATGATTGATACGATCCTGACTTCTCACTATTGATTCTGATTCTTGTTACCCTAGTCTGATTATCATATTCCTACTTACTAGATGGGACATTAGGTTAAATTTTGGAGATCTATAAGATAGGAGAAAACGCTTGACTTCAATTAGGCAAGATGTCCCATTCCCAAGTAACACTCTTACTAGAGACTGGAAAAGAAACTGGACAGGTACAGTAATGTGAAGCGTGAAAGAGGCAACAGACACCAGTCATTACTACAAAAAGAAAATCTTCGATATACAATAAGGCCATAATTTTCTTGAATACGAGCACAGCCATTTACCTCTCCAGCTAAGCTTTAACTGCACAATATTCAGTATATATCTGAACGGCTAGAATCACATATAGAACATCTTCCCAAGGAAATTGGAGATCAATCATGGACAAAATCCTACCTTTAAGTGTTTATAAAGCTTAAGCTCTGCAGTGAACAGCTTTTCAAGTGTAATCCGATGAGCTCCCGGCATGCAGGGTTCGCTAGGACCAGGACACTCAGCAGCATCTCTTATGAGCTGAAGTGACTTAGACGACCAGTTCCAGGAAAGAGCACTCACAACCTTAGCAGAGTTGCTTCTCTTCCCTGTACAAAGTTGAGTTACTTTTAAGCACCTAAGGGAAAATTAAGCACATGGTAGGTGATGGTAGAGCGAGCAATTGGCCTGGAAAGTAATGGAGACAGAGCAGAACTAGCTTAAAATGTACTGGACAGTGAAACCTCAGATGTAGTTGATAAAGATTAATCCAAATAAATTGAGCTAAAGAAGGAAATTTGAGTACAAGTATGAGACTTAAGTATCGGTTATAGTGACATGGACAAAGACTCAAAAGTGTGAGCTTGCTATTTTACAGAGTACATGCTCTGTCAACCAAGCCTACTAGAATATATTAGGGAACCAATTATACGTTGCATCACATCACTAGAAACATACTGAAAGTAAGATAAAAATCCAAGACAAATCATAGGCAAAAAGAAAAAGCACTAAACTCCAATATGTTCAGTCAATCACATCATAATTCCACCAGTTGTTCTCTATGATATGGTCTCAAGATTCAGAGGAATGACCCGTCTTTGCTTAAGAATCTTCATTTGTGAGAGAGAATTGCACCGAAATGACAATAACAACACAAAGCAAAAATCCTTTAGCATGGTGGATCAGATTTGAGCAAGAACATGCCTTATTGAAATAGCTGAACAACATCAAACTCATCAGAAACATTGCACAGATCTAAACAGACTAAAGCTCTACAATCACATCAAAATAACTATTGAAATGCAAAATCCAGCAAGAACAATAACAAATAAAAAGTGGTACTTACTCTTATGTTCTTTTGTTCTCTCAGGTGGGAAACTATCCCATGAATTGATGTCCACAAGAATAGCTATATCCCCACCAAGAGCTGATGCATCTAGAAAATACTCATCCAAGTTTTTCACAATACCCTCCAAGGACTTCTTGCTTTTCCAAACTTCCATGGTCATATGAGCATTTTCCTTAGCGTTCCAGCTCATTTGAGATGAAGTATCATCAACAAACTCCACAGGTTGTTCCTTCTTGGGCAAGAGATCTACCGTCCCCCTTCCCAGAGTTTCTTCTATCCCCTCTTCCCCCTCGAACTCTGTTTTACTCTCCACCCACTTCTTGTCATCGTTCGCTTCCATCACCACTTTATTCTTTCTCTCGTGCGACAGCAAAGAAGTCTCAAAAGGGTCCCATGAATTCCAGGATGAGCTAGGGATAGGTGGAGGAGGCGGGGTGCAAATAAAATGCTCATTGATCTCTATACTTTCTTCTTTGCTAGTAATCTCCTCCTTACTTTTATTGGGCCTCCTAATATCTGGACTGAAAACCGGTGGAGGGGGAGGCGATGGAGGCAAAGGGGGAGGAGGAGAAGGAGGCGATGCCAGGCCATATGAAGTGTTCTCGATCTCCAACGACTCCGACTCGGTGAACTGCCGGAGTGTTGCTCCCGTGTTCTTCAGTGCTCTTAAGTAAGTCAACAGGGCATCGGCAAAATCCCCCCTGAACACCAGCAACTGCTTCATCAGCCTCTTTCTCTCCTTACACACCCGAACCCTCTCTTCTTCGTCAATTCTCGAAGCGACACAACCCATCACTAACAAATTGCTATCGCAATGCTAGTCTGTGGGTTCACCTACTTTCACCAACTCAAGGTCTTGAAGCACACTAGGAGAAAGTTACTGCCCTGAACAGACCACATCCCTGAAATTTTGCTCAGCTATCACACTGATTTCAAGAACCAAGACCCAGTTCCCAATCCAGAATGCTATTCGCATAGATCATGGTTCCCTCACGGGATTCCGCTTCTATCTAAGTAACAAGCGCCACAACAACCAGAACAAGGCTAGATAAACGAGAACAATCTATATTCGAATTTCTTTCTCGAACACGGAAAGTACAGTCGAATCAGCCAAAAGGACCTTCCCACAGAATATCCCAAATTCTCATACTCAGAAAGTCGTAAGCATTTTGAAGAATTTCCCAACGAGCCGACGACCCACCAACAACTTCAAGATCGCTGGAAATTTCAACTCAGCTAAGAACCATCTTGAGCTCAAAACGCAACTCACCCGAGATCCAGAAATTCTATCCGAAATGCATGCAAAAAAATAATAAAAAAATTAAAAGAATAAATCTGTCCTTCCCTTCTAGTTCACTAAAAGGGAACAGAGAGAGCAGTAACAATGACAGAGTACTATACCAAAAAAACCCAGAAAAGAGGAAAGAAGAAGAAAGAAACAATATCAGCTCCAGCGCCCACCAGACCTCCAGAGAGTACTCTCTTGCCTCACCAGACTTCTTTGCTCAGAGCAGACACTCTGACAAGGTACTATTTTAATCCAACGTAACGAAGAAGCTAAAAATAAAGAAAAGAACCAGGTGAGGACAAGAAGAAACGTAGGTCAGAGTCCGATCTGGAAAATGTCCGACGAGGACTGCTGTTTCTTCCTTCGTAAAAAGAAGGAGATGGGTTTTTTATTTTTGTTTTTTCATCATTATCTTCTTGTGCCCGATTGAAATCGCCGACTCGCGGTGCTTCTTGAAAAGGAGGACCATGGTATCCAAAGCAATTCGAGGAGGAAAAACTTTGAAAGCTTCTTACATCGATTTTTATTTTTTTGGTAATAATAGAACCATAATAGTACATAAAACTGTGAGGAGATAAAACAGGAGATGTAGCATTCTTTGCAAGTTTGTCTGACATTAACCCCTCAAAAAATATGAAAAAAAAAAACATTAGAATAGTTAGGGAACTTCCTTTCAACTTTACTAAAAGACTTTATTTCCCCTAGATTTCTCCTTCATGATTGTGATATTTCGACTTCGATTTCCAAAGCAAATTAGTGAGAATTTACTCGAGATTGAATATTGTGATTGAGCTGAATATTATGTACAGTTCGCCCGGCCAGGGTTCATATATGCGGGACATCTGAGGTTCCTTATCGCGCCCTTTTATTGCTTTTTGGATTTTGCAAAACTCATACTATGAGATATTCAAATTTTATCGACGGTTCGACATCCCGTTGAATTCGAAAGAAGAAAAATCGAAAGCCGGATCGATCCTACAGTACAAAACATCTAGATATTGCAAAATCTGATTCAAATGCTATTCGACGTTCCCTGTTATTAGTTTAGAGATTTTGATCCTTACAGCTACGTGTATGAGTAGGAAAAGTCTGACAACGGCCTATTAAGATCAAACATTTGCATTCTTAATGGCTGAAAATTTCAAAATGGTATTGCTTTGTGTAGTGCAATTACTGTGGAAGGCAGTATGCAAGAGGACTCAAATTGATTAAATGTATCTATTGATGATAAAAATGTAAATGGAAAAGACCAATCCATAATGTAGCAATGACATGAAAAAAAAAAAAGAGACTATTAAATTCCTGAAAAGAATGAAGGTTGACCAATTAAACATGCGAAATATAACGTGGTGACATGAATTAAAATCTTAATTAAAGCTGCATTCAATAATCCTAATAGGCTCTTCTTTTCACTCTTACTTGTGCTTATGTTCAAAATAGTAATTTCCTAGTACAAATGCACACCTCATTAGCACAATAACTCATTAGCTATTTGCCAAATAAACTACATTTTCAGTAAAAGAGGGACACCATTTTCGTCCCAAATGGAACAAAAAAAAAAAAGAACAAGAAGAACACGAAACCAAACAAAAAGATGGAAAATGTAAGAAATAAGCTAAATTAAGAGTTAGCTCCACAATTAACCTATTTCTTGGAAGAATTATATTGAACATTTTTAAGATTCGAAAGCATGCTAAAGTGTAAACCGCAAGGAATAATGTGACATACAAGGTGGAAGGAGGTGTCTAGAGTTAAACAAGAGGTGGAAAAGTGCG
The DNA here is from genome assembly GCA_021437795.1 of Rhodamnia rubescens. Taxonomy (NCBI): domain Eukaryota; kingdom Viridiplantae; phylum Streptophyta; class Magnoliopsida; order Myrtales; family Myrtaceae; genus Rhodamnia; species Rhodamnia rubescens. Next base: position 12,256,663 of record JAILYA010000002.1, on the reverse strand, counting down.
AAGCATTCTTAATATCTAAGATCGGGTGAAGTACTAGAAAAGAACCAATGCACAGGAAGATTTGAATATATGACATTTCAATTAAATAATCTTTCAAAATAAGCAATGACTATTTATTCTACTAACTCTAGTATGTTGCTGGCGCTCATACCATGCGCCTATATTTTCTGTCAAATTAGATATTATCCACTTTGGCTGGCCATTTAAAAATAGATCACATGATTTTCCTCTACTAGCTCATTGATTTTTTTTTTATAAATTTGGCAAGTGCATAGAATTTCTGCTCCGAAAATGCTTTTGGAGCAGAAATTCATTTGGTAACATAACTTTTAGAGCGAAAATCCGTTTGGTAACATAACTTTTGGAGCATAAATCAAGCAACTTCATTTTTTTACTTTTGGAGCTTTTTTTTATTTGCTTGAGAGTTGTTTTGGAGCCACTTGAAGAAGTAAAAAAAAAAATTACTTCTCTCCATAAATTGATTTGTAAAACGTAGTGTTGCCATGCGCACCCTTAACTTGTTTTTTTTTGTGTGTGTGTGTGGGTAATGTAAGTATATATTGAACTTTTCAAAGCGCTAAGTGCAAGGAGGAAGCTGAACACAAAAAACTTGAACCCAATATGACACTTGAGCGTGTCCTAGGGGGTATAAAGGTGTAGCAAACAATGCAAGATACAAAGGAACGGCGAAGCGCACACAACCAAAGGACCTAAATAAAGACCAAGAGAAGCTGCACCGAAAACGGTCAAACACCGGCCAAATGGACGAGTACTAACATAAAAGGAAGCCTAAACAAAACAGCAAAGGAGTAAATAGCAACAACACATCGAATCGGAACCTAAGGAGCCTCCAGACGTTCTTAAAAAATGGCCTCGAGATGCCCCAATTCCGTTGCACCCGCTTATTGCAATGATTGTCTTCAATGCGATGAAAGGTAAAGCCTTTGTCTCTAACCACTTTGACAAGGTATTTGAGCAGAGCCGGCACAAAAAGAAGCTTGTTCCCGAAGAGGATGTCATTCTTCACCGTCCAAATCAAATGACATAAGGCACCCGGAGAAAATCGAGCTAACCGATGAGGAAATGAACGACTACCAAACTTTTGCATAGCCCAATGGATCATGTTTTACCAAGGCCTATTTTGCCACGATAAATTGGATTTGGTGACCCAAAAGAGCGCTAGTGAAGCCGTAGTAGGACAACTAAAGAACAAGTGATCAATGGATTCCGGTCTATTATGACAAAAATCACTAGTACCTTCCGAGATTCTTCGATAGTTTAGAAGCATAACATGTGTAGGGAGTTTGTTGAGCATGATGATCCAAAGGAGGAATCTGTGCATAGGGGAAATAGAGCGATCCCAAACAAACGGGTACCAAAAAACCCGCTGTCCCATGGGTCCGAAGGTCTCCTAAGCCGAGGAAATCGAGAAAGTACCCGAGGAATGCCCTTGCCAAATTAGTTGGTCTTCCCTCTCATCAAAGAAAGAAGGAGCAGGGTCCCGACCAAGCTCTGAATGAGGTTAACATAGCCGAAGGGCTCCATTCCGAGGAGAAGAAAGTCCGGACCGAAGTCTCACGCGATATGCGAGAGGTGTATATGTCCCAAGCCGAGAAAAGCTTGTATGGAGGTCCTCTAGGATGCCACGCATCAAACCGTAATGAAATTGACCAACCATTCCCAATCCTCTAGACAAAACTCGAAAACTTTCAATCGGAGGTCTATGACCTTCTTCCAAGACCAGGAACAAATGGTGGGTTTCGTTACAACCCAAAAGTTCTTGCGCTCGAGGAATGTCGAATGGACCCACTTGCACCACAACGATTCCTTATCTATGAAAAGAAGCTAGATATGTTTGAGCATCGCCGCCCTATTATAATCCACTAGCCTTCAAATACCTAGGCCACCCTCCTCCTTAGGGAGACAAACCTCAGCCCAAGGGACCTTAGTACCGCCCATTCCCAAGTCGGGTCCCTTTCAAAGGAATTGTCTTAAGACAAGCTCAATCCGAGCTAACACCGACATGGGAAGAGTAAAAACACCATGCAAAATCGATTTAATGAGTTGTAAATGGCCGGCAAAGGAAAGAAATCGTTGGGACCAAGAACGAGCTCTAGTTGTGATAGACATAACCAGGGCATTGCAATCCGCCTTACTAAGTCCGGAGGTAATGACAGGAACACCAAGATATCGAAAAGGTAAAGTACCTACTTGAAAGCCGAGAAGGTGCGGAATGTGGTCATGGATCCCAGGGCGAGCCACCCGAAAAGAATACTTCACTTTTATTAGCATTTGGCTTTAGTCCCGACCACTTAGAGAACATATCAAGGCCTTCCTTCAGCAGAGCAATAGAGGATAAGTTCGCCTCGACAAATAAGAGGACGTCATCGACAAAAAAAAAGGTGGGATAAGTGAGCGGGCTTGCACCTCCAAAAGAATTTGAACCCCAAAAGATAAGTCCTAGCATTTAGAATACCGGAGAAGACTTCCATCACCAATGTAAATAGGTAAGGAGAAATGGGATCCCTAGTCTAATGCCTCTAGAACTTGGAAAGAAGCCATGGAGCTTACCATTGATAGTCACGGAGAACCTAGGTGATGAAACACATACCATAACAAGCTTGATAAACATATTCGGAAAGCCAAAGGCTTGCAAAACCGCCTCCGAAATCCCCAATCAACCGTATCATAGGCTTTTTGAAAATCCACTTTGATGGCACACTTGGGAAGATTGGGCTCATAATGAAAGCCAGCAAAGAGCTCTTGGGCTAATATTATGTTATCACTAATCCTTCGGCCCTTAACAAAAGCGATCGAGGAGCGCTTATAATGGATGGTAAGACAATAGCAATCCGATTGGCTAGAATCTTTGTAATGCACTTATAGACAGTGTTGCAACAAACTATGGGCCGAAAGTCTGTCATGGCCGAAGCATTAGGAATTTTCGGCACCAGAGTAAGAATGGTGGTGTTAATCTCTTTAAGTAGAGAGCCAATTTCAAAGAAATTCCTAATAGCCAAAGTGACCGAGGGTCCAACAATCTCCTAGGAAGCTTTAAAGAAATCAACATTAAAGCCATCGGGTCCAGGGGGCTTACCTTGTGCAAGAAAGAACACGATAGTTCGAATCTCAAAGTCCATCACTTGTCAAGAAAGGAGTTGGATTTGATCGTCATCCGGAGCCCGAGAAATAAACTCCCAAATCAAAATAGTATCCGGCCGGCTAGAGATAGAGCTCCCATTAAATAAAGTAGCAAAATGACCCACAATGTGATCTCGAATAAGGGGCAGATCAAAGAGAGCATTTCCATCCGAATCGGTTATCGAAAGAATCCGGTTGCGGAGATGTTTTTTGTTTACGAGTGATGGAAATACTTAGTGTTTTGGTCCTCTTCCTTTAGCCAACGAATCCTGGACTTTTCTTTATAAAAAGATTCCTCTTGGAGTCTAAGGTTCGAAAATACCTGAAGTTGCTACTTCTCTAATTCCGCAAGCACCAAGTTGCTAGGATCCAAAACAAGGGCTTCCCGAGTAAGAGTAAGAGCCGACCTGGCTTGAGTAGTACGGGTAGAAATATCGAGAAGGACTCCATGTTCAATTGCTTGAGTCGTTGTTGGAGGAGTCTAAGCTTGCAACAAAGCACAAACATGGGAGTCCCCTCAATCGAAGTCTCCTACACTTGGGCAACGATGTCCTTAAAAGACGAGTGCAAAGATCCAAGAATTAAAGAACTTAAAAGGCTTCCTGGTTGAAGATGGTGACTCAATTTTAATAACCATGGGGGAATGGTCGATACCCTAGGGGCCAGAAAGAAAGCCTTAGAGAAAGAGAATGCCGTATTCTAATGATCATTAATAAGCACCCGATCTATCTTTCGCTGTTTACGAGATATTCCAGAGGAGGTGGACCACGTAAAACGGCAACCGACATATCTTAAATCATCAAGCCCCGCCTTGCCAAAGACACTCACTAAATTCATCAAAAATGGGGATCCAAACATTAGAGCTGCCAATTCTATCCGAATGGTCCCGAATAACATTAAAATCACTAACTACCACCCACGGCTCCTCCATAAACTCGCACTAGTCCGAACGAGGTCCGCCCAAAGAGAACAACGAGAAACAAACTTGTGTTCTCCATACACGACTCAAAAGAAGCAGGACTTGTTCAAAGCATGCAAACGTAGTCCACAATGAATAATCCGGGCCGACATAGAGAGAACTTCTAGTGCAATTTTCGAGGGGTCCCAACCAACCCAAATATGGCCACGGGGAGAATAGACATAATTAGAAGACCAATGCCAACCCGGAAGTAAAACAGAGGAAATATCCACAAAACGAGATTGAATAACTTTGGTCTCCAAGATACCAATGCAAGATAGACGGTTATATCTAACAAAAGAGCTCAATTTGGCTTGTTTAAGGGGGTTAACAAGACTTTTAATATTCCATACACCAAAAAACATATATACAAGGAGTGCAGGAAGAGATCACTACCACTTTTTCTTAGACTTAGGATTTGCAGTCCGAGAAGAAGATGGGTTGTTGTCCGCACAAGGATTGTTGTCCACCACAGCCTTCGGTTGGGATTGGGACAAGACTTGTCTGTGGAGCAGAGGAAAAGGCAAAAACCGTAGCCCTAGATCTTGTACATGGGTGGGAAGGGGAGGTAGGATCATCTTCAACTTCGCTACTAATATTGCTTGCAATCTCACCATCATTATCCAAGTCGGAGGAATCAACTAGGGTGGTCCGAGGAGAGCATATAGGTTCAAGAAGCTGCTGTTCCTCTACGTTTGCCGCCGGGGTGACCAGGGGATCAACCTTAGTTCTAGAGCTACCATTCCTTCTCCTAACTTGTTGCTAATTCCCTTGAGGGTGGGAGTTAGGGGCATTGGTAGTATTGGCATTAATAGGAGCCAACGAGTCCCCAACGGGTATTTCCACGGGTGGAACACATGGCTGGCCAAGGGAACCTTTTGTGTGACCATAAAAGTCACAACCTTCACAAGACAAATGCCTCCATTCATACTCCACTTCAATAAAGTAAGTGTTTCCATCCCAAAGGATATCAACCGAGTCAAGTAGAGATTGAGTTGCCAAGATCTCAATGCAAACCTGAGCGCAGGAGATCCTTCTCGCTTGCTCTATTTGTATATCTACATATAACAATTTTCCAATCGCACTAACTATAGCGCTAATGCCCAACGCTAACTATAAGGCATAAGGGATGGATTTCAACTTAACCCACATGGGAAGAGCAGTGTGTTGGCCTTTCTTTAGCTCTAATTTGGGGTGCCATTGTTGGAGCATCATTGGGACTTTAAGAATCGTAATGGGACCCCCATCCACGACCCTACGACGAAAGGCTTCATTCGGTATACGAAAGAAAAAGAAGCCATCCTCATTCATCCTAATATCCACCACATTGATTCCCCAAGCTTTTCTAATCGCTTCCTCGGTGAGTTTGAAAGGGAGTTTCCTCCCCACAAAATAACCTATAAGGCATTCCTTCCATATGGGGTTTAGCTCCTCAATAATAGTAGAGGTAACTTCCATAAGAGGCCTACCATTTACATTCCTAGGCGGCGCACAAGACAAGTTATAACCCTTCTCAACCACTCTTGCAACCACAACCTAAGAGGGGGTAGAGCTTGCTGCACCATTCGATGTCGACCCTACTCTTGTTATGGCCAACATTATCATGAACACCACCGCAACCCGATCCTTCCCAAGAGCAGTAGCTACCTTATGGGAACCATCTCTCACCGAAGGAGGATGAGAAAGCCTCTTAGCAGGTCTTCCCATTCTGCCTCCCGCCACCAAGATTTCCAACCACCCGTTGGGACGGCAACATAGACACTCTAGCAAAGAACATCACTAGAACCTATCTCTAATTGAGTAGCCTTCTCTTTAGACAGAGTTGGCGAGGTAGGGACGACTCCCTAGCAGGAACCGAAGAAGCATTCATTGCAAAGATACAAACAACACAACCATTCAACCACAAATCAGCGTGGAAATAGGTCAACCACGTAGAAATTCAGTTCAAAGGCCAGGGACCACGTAAATCAAGGACAGACTTTGTAATTAGAACAATAGGCCACTCACAAACCCGAAACACCTCGGCAAGAATCCGTCCGGGTAAAACCAAGAGGTTTATAGAAGACAATGTAGCTCGCTCGGGGGATCTTAAAGACAAACCGAGGTGAGGGCTTCAAGGACACAACTAGGCAACCTCACCCACCAAATTATAGCTCAAACCACTATGCGGTATGCCTAGAATCGAAGATACAAACCTGCTAAGGACGAGTCAAAGCAAAGAGAACGTAGATAGGTTCCACGGACCACAAGACTCCACGAAGGGGGACGCCGTTTGGAGGAATGATAGAGGGAGCGGTGGCGACCTTTGACTCCGAAAATCAGCCCAAACGATCGGTAGAAGTGGCCGGAATCAACAAAGTTTTGCCGGGTGAACAGGTTGCTCGAGGAGCCAACGGCGGGATCATTTTTGAACAGGCACGTGAATAGTACGCGCATGGCCTAGGTGCAAATGAAAAGAACCACCAGGCTCTTAGCTTGTTTATTTTTTCCAATACTTAAAGTGACACTACAAAGTTAATGAAATTTATAAAGAAACCAAGAATATCTAGATAATGAGTTAACGTAAAAGTTACAAATCATTTAAAGTTCAAGAATAAACCCATTGCATTAATGTACTTAAGTTCACGAATAGTACTATTGTGGGTACTCTATATGTAAATGTACTTGACTTTAGCCTAATATACTTGGACATGTAAGAGGCATTGAAAATTAATGCGGGAACATCCGATTATATCACAAATGACACACCCAACCTCAATGAGTAATCCCCGACTCCACCCACAAGTTCCGCACAATCATTGATTGTTCGGACCAAAGCTGATTTGGGTCACAACTTGCTTCAATGAATCATGCCGAAATGAAGACTATCGACTAGTATTGTCAATAATATTATTACTGATTATTTCCTTACCAATAAGACGCCAATTCACCATAATGATTGCTGATTCCATGGCATATTGAAGATATGATTGATTGCTAATACCATGGCATATTCAAGATATGATCAATTGCTTGACTCGATGGCAATCTTGCATGATTAGTTCTTGATTTGATGACAAATCAAAGATATATCAATGAGAGGCTGATTGGAGTTGTTTCCTTCATTAGTAAATCTTTGAATATTGTTATGGGTGGACTAGGCTGGTGGACGAATTTGTCTTTCATTTCCTTTGTCTTAGTCCATCTGTTAATAAATGAGTGTTCTCCATTGTAACGCAAACATCGATTGAATGAATGAGAATTCCTCTACTTGAGTTGAATTTGTTTTTATATCAATTTCTCTAGCCTTGGAAATTGGATTCTTTTTCGTTGGTGAACCAAAAGCCCATTAGTGTTGAATGGTGGTTATCCTTTAAACCTCGGTGGTGCGCTTTTGTCCCAAATCCCGATCTTAATTCTTGGCCGGTGGTGTATCCTTTTGGCCTCGATCGATCGTAACCTATCCTTATTTTGCATTCACCCATCAAAATACATCCTCATACACTCGATCTATTCATACTTCCTTTTGTTGCGTGCGCAGAGTGGGCAAATACGTTTTGAGTGATGTCACCCGAGCATGCATCAAAAGGAAGTATGAATAGATCGAGAGTGTATGGGGATGTATTTGATGGATGAATGCATAATAAGGATAGGTTACAATCGATTGAGGCCTAAATGACACGCCACTAGTCAATAATCAAAATCGGGATTCGGGATAGAAACTCACCGTTCATGGTAAACTTTTCTAACGTGAAAAGGCAAAAAATAAAATAGAATTGAGGCTCTATTTGTTTGGAAAAAAAAATCAATAATTTAGAAGATATTTCAAAAAATGTTCGCTTATAAAGCTTAAAATGATTAGTCAATGAAAAATATTTTTATTATTGAGAACAATTTATATCTAAATAATTTTGTGGATGACGAAAATATTTTATGATTACTCATTTGTGTAAATGATTTAAACAATCATTTTTTGAAAAATATTTTTAAATAATTCGTTTTCCGCGAAATAAACATACCATATATTGTTTTTTTTTTCCTTTTTGTTTCCAAAGAATCCAATAATGCTATAGCCATATAGAATTGAAGGAAAAGAAACTTGGGACACATACTCGCACGATTGAACACTTTATATTATTTACTATATTAATCTTATTGTCTCGGGAAAATTATAGAAAAAGTCTTAAACCTATTACAATTGTGCCAATTCAGTCCTAAACTTGTTTTACCAATTGAGTCCTAAAATTTTTGTAATTTTGCTAGTCAAGTCCATTTGGCGGACTTGTACTGACGTGTCAAATTTTTAATAAATTTTAATATTTTTAAATTATTTTAATATAATTTTTTCTATGTTTTTTTCTTTTATTTTTTTTTGGCCAGTAGGTTATTATTAAAAATTTGTCATGTTAGCTTTGGTGGCGCCACGTCGCCACTAGTGGATCAAATGACTGGATTGGCAAAATTGAAAAAGATTTAGGACTCAATTGGCAAATAAAATAAAATAAATAAAAACTGAATTGACATAATTGTAATAAGCTTAAGACTCTATTGATAATTTTCCCTATTGTCTCAAGTGTGAAAATTAGCACATATGGTGAGTTTGAGTGGACTAACCATGAAGTAGTGATGTGGTATGTTGGAACGTCGAAATATATTTATTAAACTGGTGCCACTAATGATTATTATTGTCGAAACACCCCTTTGCAAATGCTGTTTTTGTATTGGTAAAAATTATAATTTTTAAATGCTAGTAAAACTAAAATGTAAAGCAAGTCAAGTGTGAGGTTGAAAGAGATTAAAAAAGGATGCCTCCGACTTCCACCCACTTTGAAACTTAGTAGGAAAGGAAGAACGCGTTGTTTGTAAAAAGTTAAAAAAAAAGAAAGGGCAAAAAAAAAGGGAAAATCATTCACACTATGTATTGTAGAAAATAATTTGTCTCACCAAGTCTTGTCTGCCTTTTACTTTTTCTTTTAAAAAATGAAAAAAAGAAAGCAACCAGTTCACTCAAAATGCCACGTCACTCATTTTCTATTCACACCTCGTGGGGGCTCTTACTTAGCTTTAACACTTGGGGAATTATCAATTCAGAGTATGTGTTTGATTCGAATCTTACGAATTTCTGTGTTTTAGCACAAGCTCAAGGTGGGAAAATGAACTCGAGCCAAGAAGGGGACACTTGCTTTGGGTCGAGCAATGGGCCTCACATTGCATAGCAGGCTCTCGATCTATTCTTTCCTAGGTCCTTACTCTAGAGAGAGAATGGTATCTTCAAATGGGACATAACTGTGGGAATGTGATCAACGAATGATTAAAATTCGAAGATATCGTCAATTTGACCCGTACCCTTAAGAAAAATGTGATTAATTTGGTAACAATTTGGCTACCACAATCATATGACACTTTGTCCGTGTTGTCGGTCTTGGGAGTGATACCTTTACTCGGGGAGAAGGCTCGGAAGGAGTCTAAGTCCGAGTCCGTCAATATATCCAAATCGAACCCACGTTCACTCAAAAGATTAACCAGCCAGAAATGAAGCGGAGACAAGCGTGAGTCCGAACCAGATGTGCTTATTCTATCCTCAATTCCAGGCTTTCATGGCCGATTTCTAGGGGACTGCCTTTTTAGATTCCAGGCTCAATCTTGAAACTTAACTCTCAAGGTGCTAGATATTTCTGATCCATAAGTTTCATTGAATGGCGAGTAGAACATATTGAACCACATCATACTACCGAATTAACAAGAGGATTCTAGTAAATGAACCATACTTGGATGAGAAGAAGAAAGGTGCAATTAGGGAGCCATGAAGGTGATAAACACGCACGATTTCTTAGAAGAAGGTTCTAGCCGACTATGATATATTAACCGCTTCATACCACATGAATTGTTCAATGTGGGACTTCTCTAACACAACTCACACGTGCATCCAACCAGTTGGCATTCATAACTGATTTTGTCAAGCAATGTGTCGATACTTGGTGGTCGCAAAAAAAAGAGAGAGTGTACTTCAGTAGGCCAGTTGGTGGTAAAAGGGTGAAGAGAGATCGGGGATTAGGAAAGGCTGGTTGGAAGCTTAAAGTTCTGCAAGCATGAATTCCCTTTCATAGATAGGTGGTGAATTATACATGGACATATTGACTCCTATTGCAGTTTCCTTTTTTGAATTTAAATGTGTAATTTTGCTTTCTCCCAATAAAATTGGCCGTCCAAGTAGGGTAACAAAATGGGTTTCACTTGATGAATATAACCAATTTATGATGTCCAAAATGTGTTTTATGCATTGTATATCATCGGTCAAATTTCAACCGAATCACGGTTGACCTTAGGTGAAAAATCACTTTTCTACACCATAGAAATATCAAAACCTGAATCTCATGTTAGATTTCACTCGGTGGAAATCGTCTTTGATTGCAAGTTTTTGTCCTTTTAACCTTTACTTATAATTTGTAGCGAGAGAAACAATATCCCACAATAATAATTGCCTAGAGAGAGAATTGTAATTTGCATCTCTGGCCCAAAAAATACCTATAATATCTATGAAGTATTTGCACCCTGGGGAGTAAGGAAACTATCTAAAATTGGTATTAAAAGCAAATACAAAAGAAAAAATTTTCCACAATAATAATTGTCTAGAGAGAGAATTGTAATTTGCATCTTTGTCCCTAAAAAATACCTTTTGCACACTGGGGAGCAAGGAAACTATCTGAAATTGGTATTAAAAGCAAATACAAAAGAAAAATGATAATTGATTAACCCTCTCCTCTGGGAATGAATCATCTAAACAAAATAATGAGCTAGCAATAGCATAAAAAACCAAAATGAGAAAGGCGGGAAAAAAGAAAAGAGAAAAGAAAACAAAGTAAGCAAGAAAGACCGGCAGTAGTTTGGAGATAGGTTCCTCTCCCAAGTGTAAGGAAAATGCTTTGATACTCCTAAAAATAAAGATAGAGAAAATGTCATTTTTCTGATAAGTGGACTTCGTATATTACTTCGAATGTTTTATTTTGAGGGGTAGTTCTTTCGTATAGATTTTTTAAAGATACGGCGAAGGCTTCAGATCCCAAGGTTAAAGCTACGGGTGCAAAAATAAAAGAGAAGTTTGACAAATATTATGAAAGTTTGGAAAAAGTAAATATGATGGTGTTGACTACCGTAAAGTTGGATCCCAGGAAAAAAATAGAAATTTGTGAGCTATTGCCATAGACTATTTTTTTTTTATGATAGTGCAAAAGTTGATGAGATGCATAACAAGGTGAAGAACGCTTTGGAGTATATGTACAAATTTTATGAGCAATCTTCTCTTGGTTCTAGTGAACAAAATTTAGGTGGTCGAATTATGAGTGCTACTGATGCTAGTTGCGATCTTGATGCTGATGACAACCAGGATGATTTCGATTTAGATTTCGAAAGCTTGAAGTGTCTATGGGCTATGCATCGAGTTTGATTGATTGGTATATTAGAACTAAATGTGAAGATGTTCGTAAATTTGATTTTTTGATGTTTTGGCTATTACTGTAACTACCATTGCTTCGTTGTCAGCTGTTAGTATATCAAGTCATGCGCTTGATGGCTTTCGAAATTCTTGCACTCTAGAGTGGTGGACACTTTGATTTGCACTCAAAATTGGTTGAAAGTTGTTCCCATGCCGATTAATGTTGAAAAGTGCATCAAGAATAAAAAAGTTTGAGTAGATTGAATCATGAAAAAATATTTTTATCTTGTAAGTCCTTTGTATGTCTAATGAGTGAGAATACTTTTGTTAGATATGCATTGTCTTACCGTGGAGATTATGGCCAATAAATAGAGTTTACAAGTCGAAGTGGAATAAATATATGTGGTGAGGTTTTCTATTAATTGTTTGAGTTTAATTTCTAATATTTCTACTTTAAAGCTAATTTTAAGTGATTAATAAATTTTCGTACTTTTTGTTTTGATATGGTTAGAATTTGAAAGGTCATGATAGCTGTTTATGCTGTTTTTAAGTGATAGATTTTGGAGCAGTCTTTTATGAATGAATGAGGAATAAAGTTACTAGGGATAAGTACACCGCAAATGTCACAACTTTTGTACGACGATCACTTGAGTGCCATAACTTTTTTTTTTCGCTCACTTGAGTGCCACAACTTTTAAATATCAACCACTTGAGTATCATCGGCGATTTGGGTCATCGCAAAACCTTACGTGGCATTAAAATAATGTAAAACCAGCCAACGTGGCCTGTCGAAAGCTGAATCATCAAATAAATTGCCAAACAATGTCGTACACTTCTCTTATTAAAGAACTATTTTGTTGCTTCTACAATTCGTGGCAAAATCAATGCTGAAGAACCCTAACCCTACCGAGCTCGTACTTCAACAACTTGGGGAAAAATCAAATCTAAAGAACCCATCTATCGATCCGAACCGCAATAATTCCAAATATTCAAATTGTCCAAAATCAACTCGATGGAGAGCGTAAGGGGCAAGTGGCTCACGAATGTACGATGAAGGCCAAGATGAAGCTCCATATTTTTGCTATTGTGGGCTACCAAGTTTAATAAGAACGACTTAAACGAGAGATAATCTTGGGATAAGGTTTCATGGATGCGCCAAGTATAGAGAAGACTTCAATTGTGGATATTTTAGGTATCCATTACTCTATTATGCTGATCTATCAAATTTTTTTTTTATGACTTTAGCCATAATTTTGGATTTAGGGTTTCGTGCTTGCTTTGAGGGGATATCTTACGTTGCTTTGCCCCGCTAATGCAACAAGCATGAACAAATTCTCTTGGTAACTCATTATATAGTTGTCAACTATCTTATAGGTGGGTTGACTCGAAATTCTTAAACCGACCAACGGAGGTTATCTTAGAGCTACTTCAAGGACTAGATGAATGTCGACATGTATTCACGGATGAGTTAGACGATGGTGACTCAATGGAAGCGAGACATAAAGGGTCCGTAATATTTGCTTGAACCACCTGGAAGAAGGAATTTTCAGGGATGAAAAATCACCGAGATATTTATCAAGTGATTCTTGTTGGTGGGTTTGTTCTAGTTTATGGGCATTTGTAACCCTACTAAATAGAAGGTTTTTCCGAGTCTACCAAAGTTGAGGAACAATGATATGGTGTTGTTATATTTGGAGCAATGAATATGAAATGTTGAAATGTTTTTATGCTGAGAATGTTGTTAATTTTTGCGATTCTGTGCATGTTTGGGGAGAATTGAAAATAAAAGCCACTAGTGGAAATAGATGATGCAATTTGTGCATGATTCTTTGGTGTAAATGCAATGTTTTATATAAATGATAGATGATGTGCAGCAAGAGCACAAATGATCATGCATTTTCTGGTTGGTTTTCGTTATTCTACATATGGTGTTCAAGGATGGAATGAGTTACAACAAGTTTATGAATGATCATTTGAGTGCCATAAATTAGTTAAACTAACCACTCAGATTATCAACTTTCACAAAGTGGCCACTTAAGTACCTTATCTCTTTAAAAGTGATACTTAGATTCCTCAATTTTGGAAAAGTGCTCACTTCGGTTCATTTTTTTAAATCATTCACCGGTCTCGTTCTTTGCCCGTATCAGCTACATTAGCTTATATTTCTTTCTTAAACCATTCGTGTGTTCTTGTTCTTTGCCCGTATCATGCTATATATATATATTATACAAGTACCAATAAATACAACAAGCCCAAACCTCGCTCCGGCTAGGTTTATAGCAAATACCATTGCACCACGGCAACAACAACATAATCATTGCTATTCAATATGGTAAGAACCTGTTCTTACATCAACAACAACAATAGCCATAAGAATTTGTTCACTTACACGAAATCGAAAATATTGATGATAAACACACCAACAAAAACTGCAGCAAAAAACTCTTAACAATATTCTTTGGGCTAAAGAACACTAGTAGTGCCAAAACTTGTGTACAATGCTCACTTTAGTGCCAAAACTTTCAAAACGATCACTTAAGTGCCAACGTTTTTGAAAAACAATCACTTAAGTGCCAACTTTTTAAAAAAATGATCACTTTAGTGTCAACTCCAATTTGAGCCGACGTGGCTTGCCGAAAATCCAATACGTGTTATATTTTATTAATATTTGAGCCGACGTAGTTCGGTCGAGTTGACACTAAAGTGATCGTTTTTAAAAAAATTGGCACTTAAATGATCGTTTTTAAAAAAAAATGGCACTTAAGTTATCGTTTTGAAAGTTTTAGCATTGAAGTGATCGTTTTTCAAAAAAATTAGCACATAAGTGATCGTTTTGAAAATTTTGACACTAAAGTGAGCGCCGTACACAAGTTTTGGCACTTGTAGTGTACTTAAGGCAATATTGCTACTAATCACATAGCCAACCAAAATGCAGCAATAAACACCTAACTACATTCTTTGTAGATGTATATCCAACCAAAATGCAGCAATATGACACCTAAACACATTCTCGGAACATATAGCAAACCAAATTACAACATTAACATCAAGCACAGCCCTAACAATAACTTCAAAATCCTAAAAGAAACATAACGATATCATCTTTGCCATCGGATCTTCCCATCAGCAAGCTGAACAATCTTGCCACTTCCCTTTTTTTTTTTCCAAAGGCTTCACTTGCTTCATGATCCTAGAACTCTTCCGAACTGGAATTGTATTCACACCTTGCATTGCTATCTCTTTTTTCACTGTCTTATCTTTTGGAGGAGCCATTCCCTTGCTTAGATGTTCGGGTACTTTGGTGTTGTCTCCTGTTGAACGCAATGTCCTAGACGTTAGTATTATGGCAAGCAGGTTGTGCGGTGACATTTGCGGGATCATTTGACCGAGATGGAACCGAGGTTGGGGAGGTAGCTTATTTTCTAGCTGGCCTTTGTACCCTTTGTTTTGGAGGTGGCATTGATTGTTTCTTTTTTACTTGTGCTCGAGTGACCATTGATTAGTTTATCGGTGCATCATACTAGCTTCTTCTTATTAGTGCGATCGACTCTTGACTTGGTCCTCCTTAGGATATCAAGACCTCTCGAATTTCTCCTAAGCTGCAATCATCTAACCTTCGATTACCATAGCAATCAAATAACATATCTTAAATGTATAACACTTTAAAAAAAACTAACATTCAAAACCGTCATCCCGGTATTCATGTTTGTGAACAACCCCTAGCCATATTCCCTTATCCTTTTTCGATTGCACCATGTGTACGTTGTGGTGTACAAGTTTGAGAAACGTCTTCACCTGGTCTTTGTCTAACCCGCAAAAAGATAGAAAGCAATGAAGTTAATGCACCAAGGATTTACAGATCAAAAGCAAAGAAAATAATAAATAGCTTATCGGATATTTTCTCCTCTGTTGTACAATCTTGGTTGAGTTGTGTCTCGCAATTGGTACTGCATGGCTGCTTGTGTTGCCTTGCGATGCCTCCGCATGATTGGCTTGTGTTGTCTCCGATTGTTGCTCTTATTGGTTGTTGACACCAAAATTTTGATTTTCCTTTTCAGTCTTTTTTCTACATATAAAAATTAATTAGAGCTAACTTTAGTTCTAAACAAAAATAACAAGATTGTTTTTCATATATATTTATAGTGTTCATACATTGCATTAGCACTCATTTGCATCTACGGCGCGAGAGTGACCTAATTTAATAGACAAGTTGGATCGGAGCTCGTCACAAATATCTGACGGTGGAAGGATGATGGTGCCGAAAATTCAAGGCAATTGAGGCCCATTTTGAGTTTAATTTAGCCCCATTCATGTGCATTTAAAATTCAAGGCTTTTAATTAATTAATTAGTTGATGGATTAGAGCCCAATCAGAACCCATAAACGCGCGATTAAGCTCACGAATTAAAAAAATTCAGCCAGCCCTCTTGCACCCCTCTATAGCCGAAATTTTGAAGTGTCCTAGTCCTTTAGGGCTCCTCAAGATCAGAATTTTCGATCTAATGGGCCATATTTAATCCTACCTTGACTTGGATTTTTTAATCTAGCGGCCAAGAATAAACCCTATGCCAATTAGGATTCAAGGCTTATTTTGTCCTATATATACATTATGATAGCCTAACGTGGAGGTGGAGGCATTCAGTATTCACGTAAAAAAAATACAGAGTGCGAGAGAAAGGGGGATTGCTACTCTTCTTCGTGGCCTAGCAAATCGTAGGCGAGCCCTCCACAGGCGAAACCTCGTTGCGCCTGCGCTTGTTGTTCCCCTTCCAGAAGCCGCTGTTCAGCCCTTTTCGCTCGCTGATCCGCTCACATTCGCTGCTTTTCTTCTGTTCGTGGAATCACTGGGCTGCTTGTGTGGTCGGTTGCTTGTCCTTGGCGCGCCTGCTGTCTGCGCCCACATAGTCGGTGTTATTGCATTGTGCCGTTGCGCAATCGTGGATGTGGCAGTGCTCGAGAAGTCCGAATTGCTTAGTCCAAAATTTGGTGTGCAGACTCCAGTGTAAGCAATTTTCGGTAAGCTCTCTTTTCTTTTCTTTTTTTAGTTTTTTTTGTCGCCTATCCTTGATTGGTTGCAAATATGTGAACGTTGACCAGTTTCTGCATACGTTGATTGATTCACACTGAGTTCATGTTTGCTTTTGGGCAAATTGAGTTTTAAGACCTGCAAGTTTTTTTTTTTATAATGAAAGGAAGTGATTTTTGCAAGATTGTTCTAAAAAATTCCAATTTTTGCCAAGCAACTTGCAGCCAAGAGGGCATGTTTGTACCAAGTCCTTTTTTTTGTGACACAATTTGAATAAAATTTCTAAATCTAAATTAGGAAATTTTGTTTCCTAATAGGCAACATCTTTAAGTTGGATAAACTTATCCGTCGTCGTTCGGATACGACCCTCCGACTTAATAAAGATGGGAATTTAGTTAATCGATCTATCGTCGTTTAGATCCGATTTGCTATCTTCAAAAAGCCGAATTTAGATTTTATGAATATCATTATTTTTCAAATATATATATATATATATATATAAGAAGTGGATATTCATATCGATTTTGATGCTATCTTTCCTTACTTGAAATATGCTTTCTTGGTTGATATATCTCGATTTAATTCCATATGTTTAAGATACCTAAAAATTTAGTAAGATATGATTTCTTAGAAACCTTATCTAATTAAAATTTTAGGAAGATATGGTTTCTTAGAAACCTTATCTTATTGGATTTTTTTGAATAAAATCAAGATAATCAAATCATTCATGCATATCTTTAGATTGCTGAAAAATTCGCAAATAAAGAAATTCTATTCATATCCGGATTGTCCCATGCATATCTCACATGTTTCATTGCATGTCTTGCGTGATATCACATCTTTCTTGCATATCTACTTGCATATTTTTGCGTTATCTCACATCACATTTTGCAAATCACGTTTTCGAGTATCACCAAATTTTGCTCATTATATTTATATATATATGTATATATATATATATATATATATATATATATATATTTGAACATCATATAATTTGCATGCCATCTTTTGTTAATCGCATTTTTCTCATATCTCATAAATTGCCATGCTGCATGATCATATGTTTTGTGCATCTCATGTTTTGCTACGTTGCTTGTTCACATGTCCGCTTGACATACCCATTTGATACACCATATTATACCATGCTATGTCATTTGGAATTCCTGCTTAGATTTACTTTTGTTTTAGGATTTAGTCAATTGCATGCGTTGGTGTTACACATCATGTCATTCTTGCATGTTTAAATTGATTAGTTAATTTTTGCGTATAGGAAAACATGACTCTAATTTTGCATGTCTAGCATTGCATTCCATCATTTAGATTATTCTCACGTCATCGTATCCATTTTTTTTTTCATTCATGCATTCGTCATCATCATTCATGCATATGCATTTAAAAAAGCGAAAACCCAAAAAGAACTCTATTTTCTGAGCTTAAAGTAAAATCAATCAAGTTGCCAAACTTTAGGATATCTCATGGAATTAAGGTACCGAAAGGACATTAGTTTTAATTAACTAGTGTAATCAAGTCCCCGAACACTTAATCTCCGGTTCGTAAGAATAAAAATAGTCCTTCCGCTATTTTTATTTAGGTTTCTAATCAACCTTCCCAAAATGGTTAGTGGCGACTCCAAAGTTAAAATCATTTGAATTAACCTAAGTTGCGATTTGATAGGGCTTGGGAGAGTTCGTATTAGGTTAGTTTTTTAAATTAACTCCGATAATCCATTAGCCGAAAAAAAATTATCTTTTAGGTCGCGATATTGGTGCTGCTTCTTAGTTGGACAACTAGCCTTATTGTGTCCTTCCCCATGGTAGAGCGAGCATCAAATTATTCCACCAGCCTTGCTCATTCTGTTACTATTGCTCTCAAGTTCTTGCAATCGCCTTTTCTTTTTAGGCCTGCCAATTTGCTTCCTCCGTGGGAGAGGCTTTGAGGGTTGATGGTTTGTTTCCTTCCAAAATTTGCTACTCCTCGGTGATCGCATCATGAATTGATATGAAGAAGATACTAGCTTTTCTTATAACAATCGTCAACATAATCCTCTACATTGATGTTCTTCAATGGATGGCACAAATTGGCATGTGAACATGGTATTCTAGTCAATTGCCACGCTCGACAAGAACATTTTCTCCTCTCCAAGTGGACAACATAGTTGTCACCATTATTCCTAATCTCGAATCTATCATCTCTATTCCAAATCGGCTCGCAAAATCTACTACCACTTATACTTTCCTCCAATTTCTTCACAATCCTAGGTCCACATTGTATAGTCTACTTTGCAGATTCATCTCTCTACTGTGCAGCCTAGTCATAACCATTACTTTGCTGTCTTCAAGTATACTGATGATTGATTAGCACCTGGCTCCTATAATCGTGCTATTGAATGCTTCATAAAAATTGTTATCAACGATATTGCACTTGAATTCTTCGCTAAAAAAAGACTTACACCAATGCTTTGCTTCATGTGAAACAAGTCTTTAAAGGCTTCAGCGGACATGTTATGTAGGGTTTACTTGTGAACTCTAAAGTCTGCATATTGGTGCTCTTTTCAATCAACCAAAATTGCTTATGTAGTTCATTGCCTCTCGTACTTCTTCGCCCAATTTGCATATATATGCCGAGCACACATTTTGTGCTCAAGCATATTTCATCAATTTAGCCATAGCTGGAATAAGTCCCTACAAAACCAACAAACATTAGTAATTTACACAACATGAGTATCATTAGAAAGACAATAGTTCAATCACGAGTGTTTTACCTTTTGTTGATCGCTTATAAATGTCGAGCCACTTCCTTCAATTATGCCAAGATTAGTCATTAGATTTTTCATAAACCAGAACCAAGTGTCCTTGTTCTCGACTTGAGAACAGCCCAAGATATTGGAAACATTTGGTTGTTTCCATCTTTCTCAATTGCGGCCAATAGCTCTCCTTTGCGAACCCCTTCAAGAAACAAGCATCTAACCTTATCGGTTTTACGAGCCAGCTAAGAATCCCTTTCGCATGCCTCAAAACATATGTACATTCTATGAAACCGTGTCTCATACGGCTCCTCAACCTCTACATGAATTATACTAAGTGGATTTTGAAGCCGACACTCCTTGGCATAGTCCCAAAACTGTGCATACTCTTGCTTATACGTACCCATCAATTCACTCACTACCTTATACTTAGCCCTTATGCACTAATTTCTAGACACATTCACATCTACTTCCTCTTTGACCGGTTGTTTGAATTGAGTACTTGTTGATTTCTAGCATGGCCTCAATGGTGCTAAAGAAGTGCTTGGCCAACCACACACTTATCACTCTGTTATTATAAAAATCAATACCACAGTTATACTTCTCCTGGAGTGGCCGGATATGAAATGAGCCAGTTTTCTACTCAATGCAACATATATCATCCATGGACAATTATCTTGTGCATGCTTCACTATAATATAATTTTTCGTATTTCTAGTGAACTTAAGATTCCTCCGCTGAGTGATTGAGTACTTCATGATAGCTTTTCTAAATTGTTTTACATTATCAAATCTCATCGATAAGCAAAACAAAGGACTTGAACTAGCTGAATCATAATAAGGGTACTTACTTGACCTTTTTGTACATTGAAGTGCACCATCTTCATTGTCAATATCGTCTAAGCTACCTGCCATCATCCTCACCACTTTTCTCATTTTCTGTGTCATCAGCATCATTCACAAGCAGCTCCATCTTCCCTATTTACAAAAGTGCCCTCATCTACTACCCCAAGTTGTGTTTCCTTCCTTTTTCAAAATGCTCTCACTTCTTCTCTTGCTTGTGCAATGTCTTCATCATCAACATCACTTGGGCAATATGTATGCAGTAGTGTTTCCTCATCTTCATTACTAGACAATGCAATGTCCTAAGAGTCCACATCCGTCACGACCCGAACCCTGCGAGCTCGTCGACATCCCACCCGGCCACGCTTACATACAGTTCTCCAGGGATCCAAAGGCCAACAAATTTCTTGCGGAAGCAAAAACCATTCCCCGTACATAAACAAATAACATCACGATGACTTGAGACGGTAAAACAAATTTATGTACATATATACATAATTGTCACAACCTTCAAACCTAGGGCTTCGAGAGGCCATCGTACAAGCCTCGTGACCACTTATAACAAAAGATTATGTGGTCGAATCCCGCTATGCTTCCAAAAGAAAATACTCTACAAAAGCTCAAAAGGCCAACTACCCTAGGCCTCGTCCTCTCTATCCGGTACTATATCATCTCTCGCCTCCAACTCATCCTCGTCAAGCTCGGGTGGCTGTTCCGCATCCGATGGCTCTACAACCTCCCCATCTTCTCTTGGTACCATGACCTCGGGGAATACCGAATCTCCCGGGTGGATCATTCATTGTTGAGGCGGAGTGTCTAAAAAATGAGAGCTCACGACGGGGTGAGATAAAATCTCGGTAAGAAAGCCCCTAACCATGGGTTAGGGCTCTAGTGCCTCCAGGACATGTCCTAGGCGAGCAATTTCCAACAAATCCTCCTACAATAAAAAAAAAATTCCACAAATAAATTCCCGAATATTCCATTCTTTCTCCAAAAATTGCCACACCTTCACAAATATTCCACGTTACCCCCATATCGATATTTCACGTCTCGGACTGGAATAAAAATATTCCACGTTGCTCCAAAGCCTGGGTTCCACACCTCAGAGTTATCATATAAAATTTCACGTTGGTCCAGGACCCGCGTCTAACGCATCGGGCTATATTATAACCGAATGCACCCGCGTAATAACGCCAGGCCATTATAAATATTCCACGTTGATCCAGGCCCGCGTTTAACGTATCAAGCTATCATATAAAATTCCACATTGGTCTAGAGCCCGCGTTTAACGCATCGGGCTATATTATAACCGGACAGACCCGTGTGATAATGCATTAGGTCACTATAACCCGCGTAATAACGCATCGGGTTAAATATCCCGCGTTTAACGATCGGGATAAAATAGTATGCCGAATCCCGTGTTTAACGCCTTAGGGTAATATAATAATAACAGGGCCCACGTCATAACGCCTTAGGCAATTTATGGTCTTACAAAATACGAACCCCGCGTCATTACGCCTCGGGGTAAAATCTCACACTTCCTCTCAATTAATCCACATAAAGACCATATACCACAATAATTCCTTGATCGCTCATCCGATACCACACGATCACTTAAATCCTTCCAATCGATCAATTTTCGCTATGTGATCTTGCTAAATTTCCTGATTAGCAGATCGAGACCATCCGATCTCACCAATTCCCTCGACGAAAGATCGGAACCACACGATCTTCTCAATTTTTCTCAATTGCCCAATCGAGACCACTCGATTAAATTGTACTGGCGAGATACTCGATTGGAACCACGTGATTCACTCACGTTAGAGAATTAATAAATCGGGACCACTCGATAAGGTCACAATAGACCAATGACCAATCAGGCCACACGATTAATTTTTGTCGCTACAAAAATTAATCTACGCTACACGATCGAAATTATACTAATGTAGCAATTAATAATTACCGTACGATCGAATTCCACTAACGTACAATTAATACGTACCATAGAAATAAACTATAGTAACGTAGCAATTAATCCGAGACGTTCGATGAAAATATCATCACGTGCGATTATTTTCCACCACTCGATTAATCTTCACTAAGCGGGAAATAATCTTGGCCGTCCGATCAAGCTTCCTCAACAAGATTCATCCTAGGCCGTTGGATTAAAGCAAGATAAGCTAGATCAAATCCTAGCCATCCAAAACCAATCATGCATTTTCACTATTCATGCAAGAACACATTTCTCTCTCCTCCCTTCATTTGCATTTTCGGCCAACTCTATGAACTAGCACAAAACCAACCCATTTTTCACCAAAATCACTCAATCTATCTATTGGCAACCTAGATACCTAATCTAAGGTTAGGGACCAACTTACCACAATTTTAGCAAGTTTTCCGATGATAAATCGAGAGAAGTTTTGACCCCAATCCGGCGGCTCCGGTGGCTCCCTTTGCACGGCTAAAAACCCACAAGATCCGACGGTTCCCGGTAGTTCACGGCGGTGGTTGTGCTCCGGCGGTTCAAGGTGACACCGGCGGTTGTTTGAAGAATTTTGGGTGAGGGAGAGAGAGGGACAATGGAGTTCGGCCAAGGGCTAGATAAAATGAGCTAGAGAGAGAAAGTGTCTTGAAATATTTTGGGGAAGAAGACTAAAAATTTAATTAATACGGGTTAGGATATTTTTGGGGTCTTGAAAGTCAAGAAGACTAGTCAAATTCGGCCATGGGGTAAATTGACCAAAATGCCCCTTGGCCAAAGTGAAAAATTGGATATTTTCCAAGGGTAAATGGGTCTTTTCCCATATCCAGTCCAAATTTTATTTTTTCTGAACTCTTTGGGGTGAATCGCGAAGTAATTGTACTCCGGATGAGGAAATGTCCAAAATTTAATTATTGGAACCCCGAAGGTCCGACGTCAAATTTTGAAGTCCGATTCGCGATCAATCTCGATCAATTGTAATTTCAGCGTATCTCAAACTAACGGGCGGCTTTTAGGAGTTACGCGTATTGAACCATGATTTATATCATGTTTAAGAATTTCTCGAGCCATGGCGACTTTGGTTGTCATTCAATTGCGAGGGTCATTCACTAGCCTCGATGGGCACGATCCTTAGAAAATAATTTAGGGACGTTCGAAACCCATACGAGATCAAACGGAATCACCCGTGATCCCAGCGTAATGGTATTATCCAAATCGTTCCTTAATCATTCTAGGATCGGCCTATCTTGGTCCGGAATATTCTCTCGACAATTTTCATGGCCAAAGAGTCAATCCAAGATCAAGTTCTTAGGTCCACGTACTTGATTTTCCTAGCTAGCCATTCCCATTTGGTTACTCGCTCGAGAGGGATCAACTCCGAGTGAGATTAGACTGAACTACATCAATGAGATATTTCATTCATTCATAACTTCGAAAGTGGGTCGAAATTTAGGATGTCACAATATCTATTCTAGTTTATTCTTCAGGCATTGTATCTTCACCATCGGATATGCCACCGGTTCTCTCAAGTTGCTCACACAACTCTAACACACAGGATCGTATGGAAAGCCCGATGTCCCATGCTATCGATTTCCTTCTAACACAAATGCATCAAAACCATAGGTTTCGACACCAACTTCCAAGATTGCTTCTTTATCTCCATCGCCATCAATATACACAAACACCTCTTGACCATGAAGAAAATAGTAAACAACATTCCTAATACCACTTGTCATCATGCATGTACCTCAATCCATCCTTCAAACTCTTACCGAGTACTAGATAATATAGTTTAGCTATTTTGCATCGCAAGTGTTGTACTATATCCTTCGCAAACTCTTCATATGACAGCCTACTCACACCGATAAGGACAAAAGCGACATCTCCACCAACATATTCAATCTCTTTATCCCCAATAACAAAATTTTCACCGTAGAAAACTTTGACGGGTGCGATCGTAGCACCCATAGTAACGCCGCACCAATGAGAAAATGATTATTTTTATAACAAGGACCACAATGCAAGCTATATTAACACTGTACGAAAGATAAAATAAATTTTGTGTATAACAGGGACCACGGCAAAAATAATTTTAACGGTGCGGTTATAGAAAAAAAAAATTTCTAGCCTTCTCTATCATCTCGCTAACAATTTTGCTAGAGTTCATAGCCAATTCTAGATCAACTTTTTCTCCATTACGAAACCACAACAACGTAAACCTTTAACAAGATGCGGTTATAGAAAAAATAATTTTTTCTATAATGGGGACCACAACGCATACCATGTTAGCTCCGTACTAAAGAAAGAACAATTTTGTTTCCATGACAAGGACTACAACAATGCAAACGCACGACAACTTAAGCACTCGGTCCCCACAACCCCACCGTGTTCGATAAACAATAATTTCGTTGTCCGCTAGTGGATACAAAACGACATAAGAAGGGTACAACTCATAAAATAAAGCTCACCTTTATACTACGCTAGCGAGACCCTCTAATTTTTTCCTCAACGGATCACCTTTCTTGCCTTTTCTTTCGCTTTCACTTACATGTCAATAGCACCAAAATGTGTAAGCATGAGTGTCGTTTATTAATCAATTCACACAAACAACAAATCACTTACCTTTGTTTGCGTCTACCTTGGTTCGTCATGCGACAAACTCTTCCTCTGCTTTCGAGACTCGGACACGAATCGGAGAAAAAGAGTGCTGCCTTCGATCGATTTTTTTCAACACACTAAGGGTTGAGGAAGATCCAATCTCTAATTTGCAATTGGCAAGCGTGATACCTTGTGGGACAAGGATCGATTCAAGAGAGGGAGGGAGAGTTTTGAGCCCTAATTTTGCTTCGTTTTCTCTCTCAACCACGATTAAACGTAGCCTAATTCAAACCCTAAATGATTCGGCGTTGTTTTGTCTTTAAGAAGGACACACGCTGGACTAGAATTTCCATGGTGGACTTCTCGTTCTTTTTTTTTAATTTCCATGTCACAATAAAACATTAAGTAGAAAGTCCACATAGGACTTTTTATCGGAAGTGACACTTAAGTAAATAGTTTTGCTTTGATTTGACGCTGAAGTGATCGAAAAAAACGTTATGGCACTCAAGTGATCACCATACAAAATTTGTGGCACTTGCGGTGTACGCCCAAGTTACTATTAGTTGAGCTCTTTCATGGTGGGAAGGGTTGAGAATAAGATTAATTTTTCTAGGATTTCTTGATAATTCTCAATGCAAGTTCATGTTTCAGTGAAAGATAATTTATTTGATGGAACAAGAAAAATAATTGTTTTGGAATTTATGGTTAAATCTCAACGTTTGAATAAATTCTGGTGTTCGGTTCTCATGATACGTAGTGCCTGTCCTTCGTTGGACATCTCTAGTAAGTTTTTGGGCTGGTTTAGATTTTTAGGCTCCGTGTGTTTCACAAATAACGAATAATATTAAAAAAAATTTAAAAATAATCGCTTGTATAGATTGAATAACTTATGAATTGAAAATGTTTTAATTACGGATAATAATTTATGTCTAAACATTTTTGTAGATGATGAAAATAGTTTTTATATATTCATTTTTATAAGTAATATAAGTGATCATTTTTAGGAAAGTAATTTTCAAATTGTTTCATTTTCAAAAAACAAACGGAGCTTTAGTCTTTGTAAATAAAGTGAAATTTCCTTTCCTTCTTACCGTTCTTGTGTAAAAAAACTTCATCGCGAGGAGGATATGGTAACTTTTGAGCATCTTTGTTGTGACATGTCATTTGTAATTACCATGTCCTTACAAGGAACAAAATATGATACCAAAGAAAAAAAAGTTATTGGCCAGTTCCTGAGTTAACCCTGGAGTTGGCCTGGACCAATAGATTTAATTTTAGGGTCGGTCTTATGTTAGTAAGGTCGGTTCCAATTTTCAAAAATTAAGAATCGACGTTAACAAGGTAGGTTTTAGATTTAGAATCTATCCACCCTAGAACCAATCATCCTTAAGAGTATGTATGGGATTTAGTTCAACTTGAGAGCTGGACCAAACCAATTTGAATTGACCAACTTATTCTAGGGAGAACTTGTTCAGTACCCAAATTCACGAAACAAGAATCAATACACGAACCTACAATCGACTTAGGAATAGTTCAGTTCTCAGTTTCATTATGGTGAAGAAGGATAAGTTTTGAAACCTATTTTAGAAAGAAAAACTTACTTTCGTGCTTATGGAGAATCGAATAATGATTTTTAATGTAAACTACCAAGATAACCACTTGACAACATCTATAGTTGTAAATTGTGCAACTTCCATCTTTATCACGAGAACTTCATTTTTAACACAAAACAAGAAGTTGCCTGTTTAATCGGAAATCGAGAGTCATAGGGACGGTTCCTTGTTTCAGGTTGGGAGTAATCACCCTTAATTTTCACGATGAATCTATTAATAGTCTATCTTTTGAGGGTGATATTTTTCTCATAATTCTACGGAAAGAAGAAAAAACTTCTCATGAAGCTGCATGGACATTAGAATCAATTTCTCAGCTTCATTTGTCATTAGCAAGTTATTTTCTTCATCAGGGTTTCCGCAAGGCATTCAGTGATATCGAGCTCAAATGAAAAATATGTGTTCCTATGGCATCAAAGAAACGGGAAAACTCAAGGAGAAATAGCAATGCCCATGCAAATAGGTGCTTTATTCCATCCGTCCATCGCCGCTGAAGGTCCATTCATGGCGACTGTCACATGTACAATTGCACGTGTCGTAAGCAACATGTATCCCCAGTATATGATAAAATAATTAAATATTAAATTAGGACTTCATCTAACAGTATAATCTTTTAAAATAGTTGACCGTGATCCCATAAAAATCTCACATGATATTAGAGCATGAAGTCCCGAGTTCGATTCTTTTGAGGTCTCATTTGCCTTAATATGTCAAGAGAAAGCTTAAGCTTTTAAAATAATTAGCAGTATTTTGAAAAAATCTCACGGTATAAGTGAATCAAAACAAGGATGATCCCTTTGAGGTTCCTACGGGGACTTAGCTAACATAGAATGTCGGACTCGATTCCCACTCGTTGAAGCATGGCCCTATTAGTATCACTTTGCAAAAGTGCTTTAAGTTTGAGGCATACCAGATGGAGGATGATGGTTGCCTGAGACTTATCAATGGAAAATGGAATCTCCCATCATCTCAAAATAGCTCAAAGGCTCCTAGAAACTGGCAAAAATTCAGTAGATTTGGCGTCGAAAGGAATCAGAGAAATTTATCCAAAAAATCTAAATATATAGTAATTGTGTCTATTCAGTCCTAAACTATTTTTTGTTTTGCCAATTGAGTCATAAATATTTTGTATTTGTGCCAATTCAGTTTATTTAACTAGCTCGCGATAAACTTGATGCCGTCGATAGTGACGTGGACAAGTTTTAATTTTATTTTTTTTGAATTTTCAAACAAAAATTTGTTTTCTTTTTTAGTTTGGGTCGACAATAGGCTACCAGCCCTTGGACAAGAGCACGTAAGGGCCGCGAGCCCTCTCTCACATGGGAGTGGGCCACGACCCTCCTCGCAGTGACGAGGACTTGCAATCGACGAGGACCGCGACCCTCACTGCGGCTAGCATGGTCTCAGTGACGGCTTATAGCCCTCTCCTAATGGCAAAGAAGGTTAGCAGCCTCTTGTTAGCCCTAACAAAAAAAATTACGAAAATTTAAAGATATATTAAAATATTATTAAAATTGTCCATGTTAGTGCTTTGGTCGGCCAAATGGACTGAATTGGCATAAACACAAACGATTTAGGATTTAATTGACAAAAAAAATGAATGAATTGGCACAATTGTAATAGGTTTATATTTTTTTTTGATATTTTTCCCGAAGAAATTGTCCTAGGGTTTGTGATTGTGCATTCAATGGCAAATTTTGAAGATCATAACTCTAAATTTGAGTAGAGACAATGGGACAATATATGTATAATTATGGATAATATGGTAGAGCGGTGTCGCGATCCCGAATCTCTAGAAAATGATAATAGACTTCCTTTGAGGTCTCTACGATCATTTTGGAGCCTCAAGATTTAAATGTTGTTCTTACCCTACCCTTCGATATGAGGACTACATCTTTCAAACCCGGAGCTAGGAAAAGTTTTAGATCATGATGGTTTTAATCCTTGAAAAAATTGGAATCTTATCAAGAGCTCAATCCTCCAAACCATGAATAAATTTCGTAGCTTAGTCTTTTTTCAAATGAAGTTGCTAGTCTAACAATCCGACAAGTACTATTAGTTATATCTCGACTACACAATCTCTCAATCAATGAGTGTTTTATGCAAAACAAGCGATAATGTATGTAGATCTACGGTTGAGATTATGCCATCCATAATAGTATTGTCAAGAAAGCATTCCCTTTGTTGGAAGCTCGCTAGATCGATAGTTTAGCAGTTTTTATGACCATATGATCTCCCAAAATCCAAAATTCAGCAAGCTTGTGCAACTTCTCCTACAAAATCATCACCAATATATTAGCCAATAGACTAAATCCACCCTCCCAAAGCTAATCTCACCCATACATAGTGCCTCCATTTAGGGACGTCAAGTATAGGACCTCGTCTTCATTGTTCAAGAGGGCGCTCCATCGTTTCACAAGAGAAGAAGTACACATGAACTCGAAGCGGATTTGAAGTTAGCGAAGAACTATTGATTCGTTCTGCACCTTGCTCGGGGATTGTGGCAAGGTAATCACTCTCACCATATAATTTAGTTGTTGATTGAAGAAGAGTCAGCCAACAATGCTATGGAAGAATGTCGGTCGAAGGGAATTACTCTCTCATGAGCATGCTTAAGTCTCTCACTTATTGCGAACATCGTGACGAACACCGGAACTTGTAAAACACATACTTGTGACATTCTGAATTTCCTACCATTTTGAGACTATTGAATGAAGAATATCTATCGATGTAATTCAGTTTTATTTCATTTGGATCCGATCAATCCCGAGTACACCGACCAAAAAGGGAAAGGCTAACGCACGACAAGGTACGTGGACTAGGAAACTCGAATAGGAATTGACATTTTGACCACAAGGATTGTCAAGAGAATATTTAGAACGGGTAAAGGCCAATCTAAGGGCAATTATGGAATCTATTACTAGTGTTATACGATTAGAGCGCGGGTGATTCCGCTTAACCAACATATGATTGCGAGATTTTCTTAAATTGAACTCGACGATCGAGACCTAAGGAACTAGTGATAAACCTTCGCAACTACATGACAATCAAAATGGCCATGACTTGAGTAAGCCTAAGAGTAATGAAAATCATTGAGTCGATACGCGTAATGTCGCTGCAAAAGCCGCCCATCGGTTTAAGATAAACCGGAAGCTACGTTCGAAAGAAAATGAATCGGGAAATGAAATCTCGAAATTGGAAATAGGACAATGATGAATTCCAACATTTGAAAGGAAATAGACGTCATCTCATCGAGGGCCACCGTTATTGAAAAAAAAAAGTGAAAAGTGAAATTTGGACTTGGATGTGTGAAATGACCATTTTGCCCCCGGGAGGTTAACTTTGTCTTAAGATTATCCAAGGATATTAGTCATTTCCCTTAATCCTCTTTGTGGTAGAAAATCAAGGGGGTAAATAAGTCAATTTGAAGCAAGATATTAATGGATTAAATGTCAAGTGTCATTAGTTAATTAAGGGATAAAGTGCATTATTGGTTGCCTTTTCTCTTTCCTAATCTTCTTCTTGACCTCGACAAAAAAGTGCAAGAAGGCTCTCTCTCACTATTCATGGGCTAAAGACTCTCTCTCCCTCTCTCTTGCTATTTCTCTCTCTCTCGGAGCACTATCTCGCTCGATTCACTCACCAGCCTAGTTCGAGCCCTCCACTATTTCGGCCATAACTTTGTTGTCGACGTCGGATGGAGATGATCCACCCATAAATATAAAGCTTATTCTCTTTCCATTCTAATGATATATTGTGAGCTCAATTTGGCCCAACCGTTCGTTCGTAGAACGGTTTGAGTGAGCAAAGGTCGCCGATCGACCCTACCCAACCAATTTCCGCCGCTGTTTCGTCTTGCTCGGGCGGCTTCTCCAGTGATCATCTCCCCGTGCTCCGACCACCTATATCACCTTCAGCCTCTCCTCTACAAAATTTCAAGTGGTAGTTCGTTGATTGGAGGTCCCATTTGGCCGAACCGGACCCAAACTCGAAAGTGGATAGAATCTGTCCAAGCCGAGGTAAAGCCTTCGTTCTTCCTCTTGGTGACTCCGATTGGCTTCAAATGTTCTGTGGAATCTTCTAAACATCTTGTACTATGGTTGGATGAGTTAGGGTTGCAAGTTTAGTTGAGATTTCAAGAGTTTTCATGGCTGATTTTAGGTGATTTCTGGAGGACAGATTCTAACATTTGCGCGCCTAAAGGAATCGGACTGATTGGAGGTCTTAAAGGCATCATTTTGACTTCAAATTTTTTGGTGAGTATACTAGACGTATAGATTGAGGTTTTGGCAAGTTAATTTTGTGATAAATTGAAGCTTGGGATTGATTTATAGACTTATTGATGTGGGGTACAGCAGAACCGAAAACTGCTCTATTCTGGGACTGAGTGAACCGAATCAATTAGGGGCTGTGGATGGTGTCGCCTTGTCTTAAATTCATCATTAAGGCACCTTAGGATGTTAATTGATGTGTTGACGAAGTATTGGCACAATGGATTTGAGAAATGTATGAGTTTCGATGAAATTTTCGTAGGTACGCGCGAATTGCTCTTGTGGCCGTGGATCGAGTTGAGCTAGGAGGCTCATTTGGATTGGAAATTTGCTAGCTTGACCTACGTGTAAGTGTTCCTTGAACCTTACTTGAACACTTGGACGTGATTGGACGAATTGGGTTGCGTAATTGATTGATTGGTGAATTATGTGATTGAATTTGGTGTAGAGCCACGATATTATTGAGCTATAGAGCCCGATATTATTGAAATTGGCTGTAGAGCCCTTGTATTATTTAAATTGGCTATAGAGCCCTTATATGATTGAAATTGGCTGTAGAGCCCTTATATGACCGAAATTGGCTGTAGAGCCCTTATATAATTGGAATTGCCTATTAAACCCTTTGAGAAATACATCGCAGCCTAGGAGCCCATGGCGATGAGAGTATGTAGTACTACTATGATAATTTCAAGTTATTAACTCATTCTATGCTAGTGCGATAACTTGGGATCTCATGGTATATATGTGATGTATTTGACAATTATTCTTGTTCGTGCCAATTTTATGGAAGCGTTTGATGTTTATTTACTATGAGCTAGTTGTGTTGGTGCATTTCTATTTGTGATCGCATTGCATAGTCCAGTGGGACAGTGGTCTAGTTTAGGTTTAGGGTTCACTTGCTTGAGATGTAAATCTCACCCCTTCGTGGGATCCATTTTTCGGACCCCAGTGCCGTGAGATATGTTGCCGATACGCTTAGGCGATCCGAAGGAGATGACTGCTTGAGTTTGACGATTTCCCAAAGGAGAAAGGGTATAGTGTATGTTAGGAAGCGCACTACGGTTTGGGTCGACGAGGGTAAGGAAAATTTGCAACCACACTATTTTGAAGCTTGATTTCGCCGTGTCGGGAATAATAACACTATGGGTCCGTTGCGTCCTTCCAAGTACCTTTAGGAGTAGTCCCAGTTGGTGTCATCCCACTCATCTTGAGATCAAGGTTGAAGCAGAGGCTTCGGTTGTAGGTTCTCGAAATATCCTTGAGAAGACCCCGATGGCGGAAGATGACCATGAAGTGATCGAGATATCCGACTCGAGGAGGATGATATTGTAGGTGGACGCTCCGAGACTTTCTCCGAATATGTCCCGGACGAAGAAGAAGTAGAAGACGACGAGACGGATAGTTCTACCAAGTAGTTAGATTGTTTGGGTGAAGATCCGGAGGAGCACTCTTTTGAGTTAGACTTTTGATGGGTGTTGTTGTAGTATTTTGATGTTGACCCTAAACCTTCCGACTTTTACGTGTAGACTCTGAATGTGCATATTGTATTTATATGCTTATCTCGATTGCTATCCCTATTCATCCATGTATTTAATGTCGGGTTATGTTTCTTTTCTCTTCCGCTTGCATGTTTCATCTCATGGTCCGCCGTGTGAGTCGTATCCCGGGTTAGAGGCGGTTTTAGTAGATGTGCCGCGCCCTCAAAGGACCGCGGGGCGTGACACATACTAAACCTCTACTTGTAATGCCTCTAGAAAGATTATTAATCTCAACAAGTTTGGAATATTTAACGGTAAAAGGTTGGGGAAAATTATCCAAAAAGTCCTAAAATTATGTAACAAAAGATTTCACCCACATTTCCTTGCGGATTTTCACTGCGTTAAGAAGTCCCTAAGAAAGAAGTAGTGCTTTCCTCTTTCTTTTTTGGATACATTTCCTTGAATTTTTAGACTCGTCTCGATTAGGCTCAAGCCATTTTTGCACATATGGATCTAGAGTTCTGCCTACCAAATGTTTAAACTTCATTTTTTAATGGGGATGCGCCCTAGTAGTGTGCAACAGCTTTCAAGCTTGACTAATAGAGCTTTCTAGAAGGAAGTGAGTAAGGGGCTCGCTTCGCTTTTGTGGTACGAAGCTCACCACATTCCCACCTTTGCATAGTGTTCCACTTGTGATCTAGATGCAGTAGAGGATTTTGATAAATGCGCCCGAATGTTCTCCCTCGAGAAAGAGAAAGCAGAGTTGGAGCTCTTCGTATGGATTTTTAACTTCTTATATTTGAAACGTCATTGTATTTATGGTTTTTCACATTGATCCTAATTATTTTTTATTTCCCTTTAGTGAGGCTCTTCGTTCAACTTTGGTCTTTGAAATTGTCCATTAACTCTTGCTATTGCTGAAAAGGTTAATTAAGCTTCGAGGGTAGTACCAAGAACCTTTGCAATTATAATCTAGATAATGTTGATTCCATCTTTCTATGGTATAGTCTTGACACCATTTTGAGCCACTTCTAAGCAGATTTCCCAAAAGATTTTCCCGAAAGATTTGTGCATGACTCTTGGTTTGAGCATTGATTGTAAGGTTTTGTTGAGACACATGCATGAGTTATGTTAGAGAAGCTCCACATCGGAGAAATGATGTGGTGTAAGGCGGTTAATATATCCAAGTTGGCCCACAACTTAATCGTTTAATCTTTTAAGTGAAAGTGGATCCAATTGAATATGTTAAATAGCTTTGACTTGTGTTCTCGCTTGCCAATCTTCCCAAGTAAAGGTACTGCGCGCTTCAATGGGTTTCTATGGTTACCAAGTGAGAATGGTTGGAATTGACCCTTGGCTAGGTTTGAAGATCTTGTTCAGCTTCAAGTTGGTTGTTACTGATTAATTGATGCGTACATGAAGCGGGCGAATGCGTTTTGAGTGATTTTGGAAGGAATAATGGATCGATCGAGTTTTTAGAATGGACATCGAAGGATGAACACGAATAAGGATAAGATACGATCGATCAAGTCCTAAAGGAACGCCTCTAGCCAAGTGTTAAGATCGGGATTCGTGATAGAAACTCACCACGAAGGTTTAAAGGATAACCACAAACCATGGCCAAAGGGCTTTTGGTTCACCACCGAAGAAGAATCCAATTTCCAAGGCTAAAGAAATTGAAATAAAGCAAATTTAACTCAAGAGAGAAATTCTCATTCATTCATCAAATCTTCCTTTACAATGGAGATTTCACCTCATTATATAGAGAGATAAGACAAAGCAAATAGGAAAAGGAAATAAAAGACAATCAATCTCGTCCACTAGCCTTGTATAGTTAATAACACCCTTAAAAAAATCTACTAATTGCAAAAGAAATAACTCCAATCAACCTCCCATTGATAAGTCTTTGATTTGCCATCAAATTAGCACCTAATTAGGCATCCGGCAAGAATATATCCCATGAAATTAGCAATCAATTTGCTAATCAATTAATCTGGTGAATCATCATGAAATTCGCAATCAATTTGCTAAGCAATCATATTTGTAAGGGAAATAATCGAAACTTATAATCAACAATCCTACTCAAGTAATCTTCATGACAACATGGGGATCATTGGTGATATAATTAGATGCTTCGCATCATCAATTGATCTGGACTCCTTGCTCCTTCACTACTACTTGCTTGCTTTGAGGAGTATATGATGAAAGTATAGAGCATCTGTTTGATGAGTGGCATCATTTCTACACCGGTGTGGATGACAATTTTGGAGCTTTGAGGCCTTTGCTTTGTGTGGACTACTTAATTAGATTGGTCTAAATATGCCGCTAAAGGAATATCCGATGAGAAAACCTTCCTTTGAATTTTTTAATTTTGACAAAACTATCCTTCTTTAGAGAGATTCTATTTAATGCCTATAAACATTTTATTGTAGGAATGAACAAGTGAATAAAAGTTTATATTGTTCTAAACCTAGTGAGCGGACTCAAGGAGTAATCGTCACATATTTGCTTCGAGATAGTTAGATTCTTTATTCGGATGGAGGTTGACGTTGCCTCCGAAGACTCTTTCTTGAGAAGACTCATGTGTCTCGTTGGCAAGGACTTTAGTAAAGCTCGAGTAGCACTTTTCGGGTCTATCCAGATTCAAAGGGTTTCTTTTACTTCTAAAGACTACTTCGAATTATATTCAAATTTTGCAATATGTTTTGGCCAAATTCGAAAACCCATGTTTAGCAAGTTTTCAATTTGACCGAGTTATTTATGGAAGTCTATAATCTTTGAATGACAAAATTATTTTTCAATCGGATCGAGGAGAATATCTTCAATTGGATATTACCTTTTATAAACAAGATATATTGGAGATCTGAATAAACTTTATTTATGGAAACTAATGATTTGGTTGTATGGGCTACTAAATTTGAAGGATTCGGACTATACTTCAATGGCTACTATATCTTCCCGGATATAGTTGTTGACATCCTATTTTAATCCCTTTTATTTTAAAAAATTAATTAAAAATATCTTCAAAATTCGTAAAATTAAAAAACCAACTTTGGAGGCCTGGGCCAAATCTAGAGAACCAATTCTATGCAAAAATTTATTTTTATTTTTTCTCGAATTTTTAATATTTATTTAATTCGAAAATAACCAAAAAAAGGAAAAATAGCATTTGTGCCTAGAAAAATTTGAAAAAAATAGTCAATATTTTAATTTTACTTTTAATTACATTTTATCCATTTTAGTTCACAAAAATTCAATTCGAGTTAGAATTTCTTTAAATCACGAGATTTAATGCATTAATTGAGCTAAAAAATGAGTAATTTAATTAAGCTTTTTCCCATCACTTTTTAGAGTCTATCATGACATTAATTTCAAAATCTTTTTAACTTTTCCATGGTCAAACCTATTTCACCTTTTTGGGCCATAGTCAATCTCGTTAATTATCGCACTAATCATCTTCTTAATCAATCACAAGAGGCTCTAGGACCTTCTCATGTCAAGAAGAAATAGACAAGAGGACAAGATAGGTGACTTGTCAAGAGGATAAGGGATATCCCCTCTTGTGACACAAGAAATTTATGGGGATTGTTGTCGCGACCTAAAAAAAAATAAACAAGACATCATTTCCGGGCTAATGGATTATCGGGTTAATTAATTAACTAACCTAACTCGGACTCTCCCAAGTCCATACCAAATCGCAACTTAAGGTTCGAATGATTAACATGCAATGTGATTTGAATTTGGAGTCGCCACTAATCATTTTCGGTAGGTCGATTAGAAACCTAAATAAAATAGCGGGAGAAAACTATCTTATTTCGCGAACCGTAGATTTAGAGTCCGGGGACTTGGTTACATTAATTACAA
The DNA here is from genome assembly GCA_021437795.1 of Rhodamnia rubescens. NCBI lineage: Eukaryota > Viridiplantae > Streptophyta > Magnoliopsida > Myrtales > Myrtaceae > Rhodamnia > Rhodamnia rubescens. Next base: position 12,220,738 of record JAILYA010000002.1, on the reverse strand, counting down.
CTAATGTCCTTTCGGTACCTTAAAATTCATGAAAAAATAATGGATTTGACAAATTTGATGAATTCTACTTGAAGATCAAAGAATCAATTTTTTTGGGTTTTTCTTCCCATGACATTTTTTGAATTTTTGAGTATTTTTAAAATAAAGAAATTACATGAAATTAGGATGAAATAAGTTCAAGATTACTCCCCAATTTGAACTCGTGCACCAAACTTGTGCTTCGGGCTTGTCTTAACCATTGGACCGATTTGGTGACTCGTTAGACCGAGAAATCTCTTGGTCCTATCTCTCCTTCACGCTTCTTTCTCAACTCGCTAGAATTTCATGAGACCGCAATCCGGGCGTTGATATTTTTCCCTTTTGCTCTCCTTCTATTCTCGTACCATTGATGTCTCATCGTTGATATGCAACTGTTATTTAACATAAAAACATAGAGAAAATCAATGTAGAAAATCTAGGCTAATTTGTATTCGAAATTAAAGGAAGTTAGGGAATCACTTAGCTTTCTTTTGCTTGCGGCGAGCTTGAACGATGGGGATGGACCAGTGGCTTGTGTTAATCGGTGCAAAAATTAGCAATAGTAGTATCGGGATTCAAAACTTTCATACCCTCTCAAAACTCTTTTCAAATTTTTTTTGAAGAGCTCTCTCTATTCTCCTCTCTTCCACCCCCAAAAAAACTCTCTCAATTCTCTTTTCCTCCCAAAAACCCCTCTCAATTCTCTTCCACTCCCCCAAAAAAAACTCTTCCTTCTCTTCAAGAACTCTTCTTCTTTTATAGGCAAAGTTCTTCATCCTTCATTCTTCATCTTCATTTCCTCACTTTCCATTTTCATCTTATCTTCTTCATCTTTATCTTCTCTTCTTCATCTTCATTTCCCCACCTTCCATTTTCATCTTCTCTTCTCCATCTTCATCTTCTTTTCTTCATCTTCATCTTCCCTTCTTCATCTTCATCTTCTCTTCTTCACCTTCATTTCTCCATCTTCCATTTTCATCTTCTTTTCTTCACATTATCTTCATTATCTTTCTCTTCATCATCTTCCTTTCTCCATCTTCTCTTCATCATCTTCCTTTCTCCATCTTCTCTTCATCATCTTCTCTTGGTATCTGCAATACAATCCTTGAAGTTTTAAGTATTTACAATACAGTCCCCGAAGTTTTGAGTATTTACAATACAGTCCCCGAGAAAATATTTCTTTCAAGCCCAAATCTTCTTGGTGCATTTTTCCACCCCATGCCTAGTCCGGATACCTGTTAAATTAAGCTCAAATTATATGCCAATGCTAAATGAATATGTGAGATGATTTTTGTTTAGAACTAAAATTAGTTCTAATTTTTATGCAAAAAATAAATTAGTCAAAATTTAGGCGTCAACAATGCCCCTCTTTGAGTGGAGGCTCGTAGAGGTTCCGCTCAAAGATAAAATTGAATCCCGAATTTTGACGGTGCAAATTATGGATGAACTTTTTTTTGGGGGAGTTTTAATCCCATTTTTTGTAATGAAGTGATGCATGATATGCAAGGTCAGTAAATAACATGTGTCATAATTTCTCTTTTCCATGTTAGAGAAACTGCACATGGATCGCATACGAGAATACCTGTTTTACCAAATACCTCATAAGCTGGTGATTCCCTTAATTTCCAAGTTTCTTGCAAACACGAGGACCTTAAGGTATTCGACCTATCTGTTATCGAGACTTCTCCCTAATGCGAGACAAATAAAGATATGTGTATTCTTCCGGATCACAAGAGCTACGTCGTTGTGAGTCGAAAGAAGTAGAATCAAGTTCACAAGAGCTACGTCGTTGTGAGTTGATTAAATGTCGAAATCGCCAGTGCATATGTCTTCACGATTCGACAAAGGGGAACCAAAATCTTAAGAGCTACGTCGTTATGATTTGGTTTGGATCAAAATCACGGGTGCTTATGTCTTCGTGATTTGATAAAGGAGCCGAGAATCATAAGAGCTATGTCATTATGAGCCGACTAAAGGTCAAGATCACCAAGTGCATATGTCTTTGTGATTCGAGACCGAAATCATAAGAGCTACGTCGTCATGATTTGATAAGATGTCAAGATCGCCGGTGCATATGTCTACACGACTCGACAAGAGAGGCATATTGCACGAATTGAATCGTAACAACTATCATCGGAGGAGTTGTTAATTTGGAAATAGGTTCGAAAAACTTACCCGGGTTCTCCGAACAATTAATCAAAGAACGAAACAGATCGTTCGTATCGTACATGGTAGGCATTTGCCAGGAGAACTTGCTCATTCAATAATCCTTGGATGAATTTCGAGACCTTGAGAGGGACATCGAACATCGGGAATGTATTACCCATCATAGAATGTCGAGGTAACATGTGCAAACATATTCAACAATGAGTTCATGCAAAACTTTCCTACCGAGCTTGCAATGATTAGAAATAACATGTGTATAATGCAATCATTCATGCCATGGTTTATGCATAACCATTCTATCAAGTTTGCATTATCAATCCTGTCCAGGGATGTTCTCACATTATGAATACCTCGAATGTGAGCTGAATGGGGGACTTCAGTCCGAAAGGGTTTTCTCTCACTCTCAAGAAAAGTTATTTATCCCGTCTGCCGGGATTCAAAAGAAATCACTCAATCTTTCCATCATCGCATTCGATAAGGATCCGAGTAATCTCGCAATTGATACGACCGAGCCGATCCGGAGGTCTTGATTAGGACCGTAATGAGGGCTAGGTCAAAGGTTTACAAAGGGGACTCTAGTTAAGTCAAGGCTGATGAAATGAATTTCATCGTCATCTCTCTGGGTTTACAAGTCAAGAACCCCGCAAAAATGAGAGAGAAGTAATCTTGCTCGAACTTCTTCGAGTGATGCTTAAAATCATGGAACTCTACATTAATTCAAGTGCCTTAGTCGGAAAAGGCTTTTAAAGGGTTGTAATGGAGGTAATGATTTGGGAACCGAGAAACGAAAGGGTTCGTTTTGGCTCGGAAGATGTCCGAGAAGGGGCTTGATGTTGGTGATCATTACAATCTTATCACCGATCGTGGCCTTCTAGGATACCATCATTGCTCGAGGATGGTATGAACCGAAGATTGCATTTGCAATTTGACACTTCATGGAGATTTTTCTCTCAACCCTTTTAGGATATACAGGAAAATTGTGCATTCAAGTTCGAAATACTCTACAAATGAACAATGAATTGAAAGGGCATTGGCCTTGCTTTTGGTAGGCACTTTGCTTTTTAAATGCCTAGGAATTTTTTGTGGAATCAGCCTTTCCTCTTTCTTCTCCCCTTTTTTTTTACTCCCAACTCTCTTTTACTATTGCATCTTGATGAGTTCATTGGGAGATTTTCTATTGATCCAGCTTTTCGTGTCCTTCTACTCAAAGATGGGCCATATTCGCTTTGGGACAACAATGATCACCAATAAGGGCTTTTAGAAACGAATTTGCGGGCTCAAATGGGTTGTGCAAATGGATATAGATGTGTGGGATAGAAAAAGAAATGCTCTTCGTCACCCTAAGGCACTTGAATTAAAGCGTAAGTACAATGCAAAGAACCACCCGAAGATTGATGTTAGTCCAAGCAAGAAGATTTCTAACCATTTGTCTCGTGATGCTGATGGAATTACCTCTGTTTTGCCCCAATGTGGGGTGGTTCTTGACAGGGTTGTGGAAGTGAAATCTCCGCTCAAATGGGTTGATCAACGGATAACTTGCAGTGTTTAGGGTAGAGAAATGAATCCTCCATCACTTCGGTTATCGTACCTTTCGCGAGAAAACTTTTTACTTCGGCGAATGCGGAATTTTGCCACTGTTCATCTTGCCTGAAAAAATTGGACGTGTTTGGGAAAGGATCGCCTTTCATCATCCCGTCATGCCCCCTTCGTACATTCGATGTATCTTATGTAGTTCAAGTTCCTTATTCGGAGTTGGTAAATTAAACATGAGGAATAATCATGCGCAAACTATGCAGCAACTTTTCATTATGGCGGACAAAATTCGCAAGTACATAAAATATTTCTTAGAGGCGTGGATCGTGAGTTGCCCCTGTTCATGCAAATGCGTTGCAAAACTTCATTGTCTCGCTTCGAGACATGAGATTGTCAAAGGCTCCAAGAATTTCTCATTTCATTAATTTTTCAGGGAGAAGGGATACTTCTCTGTTTGGACAGGTAGTGACCCCCGTAAAAATCAAAAGGGAAAACATCAATGTATGTCCTCATGTTCTAAAAGAGTTGAAACGATACCACTTTACCCATGTACGTATTCCTCGCGAATTTTGAATTGAAAAGATCGATTCATCCGAATTGGATTGTATGTCCAGGATGTTATCTCTCCAGGTTACGTAACCGTGCGGGCTGAGTTTCGATCTGCGAAGCAAAAAGTTTTTATTAATTTTTGTACATTGATACCAAATCCCGGGATCGACCCCGGGCGCCTCGGACCATCTGTCATTCCCCCAACCACTATCTTTGCGGTGTTGTTGGCGTCCACGAGTTGTTCGTTTTTGTTATATTGTTCTCAAAGCGATTGGCAATCTCCCGTGGAGAATAAAATAAGCTTAACTTAGAGTTTGAAACGACCGAGTGCCAATTGGGACGATACGAAGTTACCGATCTTTGAGCCCGCTTGGTGTTTTACTTGCATTCTCCCAAGTAAGGCTATTCGAGAATCTCTCTTTACGGGCGTTCGGGGCGTCGTCCACAAATTGATTTGCTACGAGGCCTAGCTTAATAAGGAACTTACGCATTTGATAAGAGAGGAGAAAAATTCGCCCTTTAACTCTAGGCAAATTCTAGACAACTAGAAAGTAAAATTATCCCACGCAGGGAACTATACATGGAATTAAAGGAGTATTCATGCGAGATTGGTTCCACCTCTTGTCTTGGCTATTCCAATGATTGGCTGATTTTGTCTTGGATCATACACCAACGATCGTTGTTTGAGGATCCATAATCACTTGCTTCGAATCACAACTCGGAGGTCTTTCGACTCCGAACCGGCGACCAAGGCGGTGAGCTCATCATCAAAGTAACCTTTTGATTTTTCGGGCAATTGATACTCGAATTGGGCATTGTTACTTGCTAACAACGGCGACAGATTTTCCACTTTGTTTTGCCGTGAGCGGTCGACTCCTTGAGCTTGAGCCTCCGCCGTCGCTCGGGAACTCGTAGGGATGATCAACTGGTCCGCTGCTAGAACTACCGGCGGAAGGTCGGTATGGCCGGTATTCTTGATTGGGAAGTGGTCGGGTACTTTTTTGCTCCGTAGGTTTTCTTGGGATTAATCTTCCGATCAACTTTGCTCCGGTCGCCTTGGTTCCAAGCTACATCGTGCTTCTTCACTTATCTCTAAATGCGTGAAGGTGATTTGTGACACTTCGTAGGGTGAGTCCGTCTATATTCATCATTTTGAGTACAGCCATTGGTCGTCTTGAATTGATTCCTAGCGTCGAACTGCCTCGATGAATATAGAATGAAGCTCGGCGGACCAAAGGGGCCTTTTCTTTCCGACAAAATCGTCGTAGTAAGTTTGACCATAGTTCTTTTGTTCGAGTAATTGCTTCATTACAGCATGTTGCCAAATATTTTGGAGCACTTGAACGCGAGACCGGCTTCTTTAGGATGTCCCGAGCACCATGCAATATGGCCTTCGTTACTTAACTGTTGATCATCACTTGCGATGTGACGATGACCAAGTATATTCAACTCGGAATCAATGATCTTTAAGAGACCGAGACCGTCCATATCGATCCCTACCATGGCTGTGACGACGATGTCAAAATCATATTTGTCTACGCTCGGCTCCTCTAAGGCTTCCGTTGCTTTCACATAAGCTGAAACCCCGTACATGCACTTTCTCGGCATGGCAACGAGGATCGAGAGGGAAACGGGGTTGCCATCAATGGCCATGACTCGCAGATCCTCGGGATAGGAGGCTTCCCATACTTCCGCCTGGAATGTACGCATACTTATTTTCCTTTCAAAACCTTCCATATGTAGACCGAAAAATGGGTGTTTCGACTAGAGACCCGGGCTTTAGATGTTCTTTGGACTTGCAAAGATAAATTGCCGAGAAAATCACAAAAGCGATGATGGCCTTTCGTGATGAGTTACGGAGGTGCATGGAGACTTCAAGTTCTTTATAAACTTTTTCTGATCTGTTAGTCTCGAGAGACTTTTCTCTCCTTTTCGATCTTAGTGCCTTGGACCCATTTCGTAATAACTCTTACCTCTCGCTCAATCCGTCGTTATTTTTTACTTTTCCGACATGGAGGAGCCCTCAAATCCTTTCACTTTCTCTACGAACGAGATAGTTATTTCCCTCCTCAAATCTTTTCGATTCCTCCTACGAACGAGGCGATTATTTCCCTCCTCAAATCTTTTCGCATTTACTTACGTGAAGGCTTTCAATGCTTAGTCAAATCGCGAGGAATTCACGCATTTAAGCATGATGATGTTCGTGGATAGTACTTGTTCTTTGCCCTTGGATTAAAAGAAGAATGTCTCACATGGGGATCTTGTAACAAACAGTACATTCATTTATACATGTCACTACTTCTCTTGATGATTCGTAAGGGTGGCTAGTAATGCTCAAAAAAGAGATATTTTGAGATCCCATAATAAAAAAAAACTAAAGCTTCATGTAGGCTACACATTCGGAGTTCCATCGGCGTTGAATTGGCTGGGTGTGACATCAAGGAAACTCCAATTGTAGTGATGCATATCTCTTCCCTCGAAGGGCATCGGTTACGCCTCTGCAAGACCGACTTTCGGGATGTATCTCCAACGAAATCGGATTGTACGAGAACTTGCTCTGGGTAATGAACCGGTGAATGAGCATTTTCAATGCTCGAGATGTGGCTCATTGAGGGACATGTCACCAAAGGAGATGGGGCCGCTACGGACACGGCAAACAAGTGTTAATAGCATCCATATACCTCTTGTTTTTCGCTCGAAGCTTTTCATTCTCTTCTCTCGAAACGCAAGTTCATGACTTTCATTTTTAACCTTCAATCGGGTCCGCTTGTTTTGAAACCAAAACTTGACCTTCAAGGGCTCCATTCCTATCATCCGGCTCAATTCATTTTTGCGTCTCTTATTCACGTAAGAGCACTCCTTGAAAGCGAGCTTCGAGCACTCGATTTGATATTTTCTTTTCCCGGGTTGACTGCATTTGCCGCCGCCATTGTTGTTCTTTGTCGAGATCTTGAATTTCACCGCCAAGAGAGTTGGGTTTTACGGCTTCGGCGTTGGATCCGGTCTCGAAATCCAGCGGTTCGCTTTCGGGGATGTCTAGGTTGGTTGCCTCCAGTAAGTGCCGATGGCCTCTAAACATGTTGGATTGAAATACCTCTTACCGCCTTTTGTTCACTCTATTCTCCGCTGTATGCTTACTCTCTCCAAATTCTTTCGAGTAATCGGGTATGTTCCAAAGCCTCCCTTTTAATGCGGATGAAAATCACTAAGCCGACGTTTTCCCAAGATTTCGTGTTTCCCGCTTTGTCTTATTTTTTCAACGTGATGGGACCCCGAATCCACTCGCACCGATTTTCTTTTCTTAATAACCATGCTTGTCTCCCACTCAATTTTCAATCATGGTGGGACTTCAACTCTTTTCGTAACTTTTCGGATTTGTGAGGCTCGAGATCACGGATTGACGATAGATCCAGGATCCAACGAACGAAACGCCCGTAGTTTTACCCGAGTAACTAACGTGGCTCCGCAAGAATTGCTGTTTCTTCTCTCGGAAAGTATGCTTGTCTCCCACTCGTTTTCAACATGGTGGAGTCCTCAAATCTTTTCGTAACTTTTTCGGATTTGTGAGGCTTGAGATGGTAGATCCGTGATTCACGGACGAAACGTCTGTAGTTTTGCCCCGGATAATTAACTTGGCATCCACAATAATTATTGCTATAGCTTTTCCTGCCCTTTAAATTAGGATATAACGCCGAGACAATTATCGCTTTCATATCTTCATCTCCAACCTTCTAAGCACTCTTTTGCATCCACTCTTTTTTAGCCGCTTCAACAACAATGGCTTTCCTTCCCGCACACGCCTTCTCGGCTGAAGTTTTGGCCAAATGGGAGAAACTTTATAATCTCCTAGGCCAGGGCTACTCTTATATAGCCAACCATCCGGAGGCCGAAACTGAAATTCGTCTTATGTTTAGGGATATGGACACCGCTTCTATTGAAGGTACCAAGTTAGAAGAGGAATACAGGATCTTCCCCACCCTCTTCACTAACTTCCCGGAGGCTTACCATGTTACTCATCAAGATGTTACTTTGGCCCACCTTGTGAAAGCACGCTATCGGGATCGGTCGGACAGCTTGGTGTTGGCCGATCTTGTAGTTGACAATTATAAGAAGGCCCTCGACTATGGTAATGAACAAGTCTCCCCGCTGATTCGTGAGAGGAGAAACTTGGTGGAACGTTTGGCCACGTCCCAGATCATCTTCGAGCGCGATCCGCTTAACATTGTTTTAAAGTTCCAATGCACATGGCCGGAGGAAAGGCTGAACGATCCGACCCTGGATATAGCCCGCGGGAGAATGCTGATCCATGACACTGGAATCTGCTGCTTTGAGCATCACGAGGACAAGGTAGCCGGCCTCAAAGAGAAATGTGAGCTCCTCCTCTTTAAGTTGGCGGATCTCGATCTTCGGAGCGATCGGTGTAGGCGGAGCATCAACTGTATGGAGAGTCGGTTAAACTCCTTTGTGATGCTCATTAGAGCTCGGTTTGGCTTTACGTTCCCACCCCGTTGATCTATTTGTAAGGCTTTCGATGAATGAAATGAATGCAAGTTTTTACTCATTTCATCTTGGTCGTCATATTTATTTCGCAAGATAACCCCTTTTACTCTGCGAATATGTAAATCTCACGCTCCCGATGGTCAATTTAATTGGGCCGAGAGGCTCCCCCATTCGAAACAATCTCTCAAAGAAAGTTTAGTAGCGAGGAAACAAACGAATGCTCAAATACGAACAACTCGTGAATCAGTATTAATATTATAACTCGATTATGAAAACATCGAGTGAATCAAGCATAATATTTCTTTACAAAGTCGAGAATTGATCGGGATTGGTAAAGACACGACCATCCATCTCAGCCGGAATCAAAGCACCACCAGGGAGTACCTTCTTTACTATATACGGACCACCATAGTTTGGAGCGAATTTCCCTTTTGGGAGTGGGACTATTGGCAATAATTTTCTCAAGACCAGGTCATTGATCCGAAAATATCGAGGCCGAACTTTTTTGTTGAATGATTTAGCAACTCTCTGCTGATAACACCGGCCATGACATACGACCTTAAGTCTTTTTTCGTCGATCGATTCAATTGGCTTGCTCTCTGCTTGGATCCATTCGGCTTCCGTCGCCTTAGCTTGAGACAAGATACCTAAGGAAGGAATTTTCACTTCAACTGGTAGAACAGCCTCCATTCCGTATACAAGAGAATACAGGGTTGCCCCGAGTAGATGTCCGGATTGAGGTCCGATATGCCATAAGTGTAAATGGCAACCTCTCATGCCAATCGCGATAATTTTCAGCCGTCTTCGCTAAAATTTTCTTAATGTTCTTATTGGCGGCTTCTACTTGCTCCATTCATCCGAGGACGATATGGGGAAGAGTTCGGATGCTTGATCTTGAATTCCTTGAACAATTCGTCCATTAGTTTGTTGTGTAAGTTCGAGCCATTGTCGGTGATTATGGCTTCAGGTGAACCGTATCGAGCAATGATATCCCGGCGGATAAATTCCGCGATATTTCGTGCCGTGACCGCTAAATAGGATGCGGCTTCGATCCATTTAGAGAAATAGTCAATCGCCACCAAGATGAATCGATGCCCATTTGATGCTTTAGGGTTGATAGGACCGATAACATCAATGCCCCACATAGAAAACGGCCATGGTTCGGATAATTGATGCAACTCATTTGGAGGGACATTAATCTTGTCACCATGAATTTGACATTTGTGACAGTTCCGGACATGTTGAATACAATCTCTTTCGAGCGTGAGCCAATAATAACCCAACCTCATAATCTTCTTAGGTGACAAGTGGCCGTTCATGTGTGGACCACGGATCCCTTCATGTACTTCCATTATTAGACGAATGCGTCGATTGAGTCACGCATCTTGGTAGGACGAGAATCGAATGACCGCTTGTACAAATTCTCTCCATTCAAGAAAAATTTTGAAGCCATCTTCCTTATGTATTTTTGGTCGATACGGTACTTTTTTCGGGAACTCCCGCTTCGAATATAAGTCTTGATGTCATGGTACCATGGCTTACCATCGGGTTCATTGATCACGGTCATACAATATGCTGGCTTTTTTAGTACCTCGATCTTCAGTGGGTCAACCTCAAGTCCATTGGTGACTTGTAACATTGAAGACAAGGTAGCCAATGCATCGCCGAATCGATTATGAGTCCCGGACGAGATACTCAAATGAGATATCTTCAAATTCCTCCACCAATTCATCTAGATACTCATGGTAGGGTAGCAATTTAGCATCTCTCGTCTTCCACTTTCCAACAATCGAAGGATAATCAAAGCGGAATCTCCGAACACCTTAAGTCGGGCTATCCCCATTTCAATCGCAGCCTGCGGACCGAGGATGCATGCCTCATATTCTCGCTATGTTATTTGTGCAAGGGAATACCAATTTTGCTGCCACAGGATAATGCCGACCACCTGGAGATATCGAACCGCACCCATGCCGACCCTGATAAATTGACAGCTCCGTCAAAATACATAGTCCGGGATGTAATCCTCCACCGACGTGATTCGATCCTCGAATGATAGGCATCATCATCTTGCCCCGGATTTTCAGCTAGGACATCTGCTATAGCTCGTCCCTTGATTGACTTTTAGGACAAATATTGAACGTCAAACTCGGAGATGAAGATTTGCCATTTGGCAAGTCTACCAATCAACGCGGGTTGATTAAGCAAGTATTTGATAGGATCGCATTCTGTCACCGAAGCACTTGGTGATGCAAGGTATATTGCGAAGCCTCGTGCAAGTACCGCACTAACGCCGCACATGTTTTCTCTACTTCGGAGTAGTTCATTTCCGAGTTGTGAATTTCTTGCTCGAATAATAAATAGCTCGTTCTTTCCCGTCCTCCTGCTTCTCTTGGGCTAACATAGCACCCAAGGATTCGCTAAGGATTGTGAGGTAGAAGATTAGAGGTTGCTCCGGCGTTGGAGGAACAAGCAAGGGTGGATTCATGAGGTGCTGCTTCAGTTTTCCAAAAGCTTCTTCGCATTCGCTATCCCATTGGACTAGCGCATTCTTCTTTAATAGCTTGAGAAATGGCTTAGCAGTTTCGACAACCGAGAGATGAATCGAGCAATATAGTTTAGCCTACCCATCAAACTTCGAACTTTTTTAACGGTCGTCGGCCGCTTAAGCTCACGAATAGCCTTAACTTTCGAAGGGTCGACTTCAATGCCCTTACCGCTTACCACGAATCCGAGTAGCTTGCCCGAGCTGGTCCCAAAGACACACTTGGCGGGGTTGAGGGGTAACTTGTACTTTCGGAGTCCTGTCGAACAATTTCTTCAGCGTTTCGACGTGATCTTCTCCATGCCTTGTTTTTGCTATCATGTCATCGACGTAAACCTCAATCTCATTATGCATCATATCGTGGAAAAGGGCAACCATGGCTCGTTGGTAAGTGGCTCCAGCGTTTTCGAAACCGAACGGCATTACCCGGTAATGGAACATTCCCCATGGTGTGGTGAAAGTGGTTTTCAACTTGTCATTGACATTCATCGGATCTGATTGTACCGGAGAAGCCATCCATGAATGAAAATAATTCAAACCCCGCAAGATCATCAACAAGTACGTCGATATGCGGGAGGGGAAAATCATCTTTAGGACTGGGCCTTGTTCAAGTCTCGATAATCGACACAAACCCGAATGCGGCCGTCTTTCTTCATGACAGGGACTATGTTTGCGACCCAATCGAAATATTCCGTAGTCTCAATGAATCCTACATCGAGAAGCTTCATGACCTCCTCTTTGATCTTCCGCACTAATTCCGATCCGGCCCTCCTTGACTTTTGCACCACCGGCTTAGCCGAAGGATCGATCGGCAAACAATGCTCGACAATGGAACGGTCAAGACAGGGCATATCTGCATAGGACCAAGCGAAAAAGTCCCGGTAATCCTTCAAGAGTCTCGATCGGGCGCTCGGATATTTCGAGAAAAGGCTTGCCCCGATCTTAACTTCTTTAGGGTTTTCCGTATCGCCTAGGCCGATCGAGATAATTTGTTCACCGGTCAAGGGCTTGATCTCCTCATGTCGTTCGAAATCTTGACGAACTTCCTCATAATCTGGACCGAACTCATCCAGGTCGTATACTTCGAATCCACTAGGTTTCCCTCCTCATGTATCCCCGGAGTTGTCCGTAGGAGGAATTAGAGCAGAAATGGTTAGCGGCGAAGTTTGGCGGATGATTGAAGTTTGGCGGAGAAGGCGGCCATCATTTCCTCCATCTTTCGGGACATCATCTCTTCAAAGCGCTCGATCAAGGAGCCAAGTCTCTCTTTTAGGGCAACACCGACGGTGGCGTTAATGTCGGCCATCCTCTTCGCGGCCGATCAAGTAATATGTGGAGGATCCGTGATAAATTACCTGTAAGCAATAACAAACCAAAAATGAGTACGGGGAGCAAGAATGGCGAGCGGGCCCATGGCATCCCTCTAGACTCAAACGAACAAAGTGATTATGACCAAAGGATTGAAACATGTAATTTGCGGTTTGTCCGCTTTTACGAAAAAATCCGTATTAATTCGCACGTTGGTCAAAATACGTCCAAATGTTATGAGCTTATAGTTGAGAAGATGATGAACAACTTTTATGTTGGCCAATCGACTAGAAATGAGCGGATCAAATCAGTTTAATGTGTCTTTTCGAAAAATTGCATTCAAAAAACTGTTATAACCGCAGGTAGTTGAAAAAACGAAAGGCCATCATAAACTATGAATTTAATTCTGAAATTTTGTAGGATATTAGTTGAAACATACGTCTACAACTTTCATGTTTGGCACTTACCCAAAGCTCGATCGTAGAATTTAGTAAAAATCGTACAACAGGAACAAGCCAAATTAGAATTGAGGACAACCGATAAAATTGTAAAAACTACGGAAGCAAAGTGTGAAATTGGAAACAAGACAATGAGATTCATAAACAATCAACCTAAACCATGGACCAGCCCAAAATAAAAATGAGATAACAGGGCGTAAGAGACAAGAAATTACCGTTCATAGGAAGAAAATGTCAATCACAAAGACATGCGCATGAATCGTGGATTCGATTTTAGTTCTTTTAGCAAAAATGAAATGAAAGACGAACGACATGTCGCAGCCTCGCGCACGTTCATCATGACTAGTTGCCGCCTCGCATACATAGTCATGACTAGTCGGGTCCAATCATCTCGGCTTGGTTCGGTCGACAAGGGCAACTCTCATGCATCATAGCCTCACGTGCATGAGAACAACCCTTGAGCCATTTTTTAAAGAACTCGGGATCCAAGTGGGATAACCTTTAGCGAAGCCTTACCGCCAAGGTTAAAGAACCACATAAATACCATCCCGAAACTATCGGGTAACCCGGGTTCGGTCACAAGTCAAGGTGGTGTAGTGCAATTATATTAGGGGCATACATGACATTTTAAAGGCAATCAGCACTCCGATAGTTCAAAAATTAAAATTCTCATCACCAAGCCTCGCAAAACAGAGGTTAGCCACACACTCATCCCCTTATAACTCCCTTTCCTATAAAACCATTTAACACCTAGGAATTAAAATTCAACCAAGATTGCCAAATCAAGTAATTTTCCTTTTCATGAACTTATCCGGCTTAAGTCCTCTTTGGGTCCCCAGTGAGTCGCCAAGTATCGCGACCTAAAAAAAAATAAACAAGGCATCATTTCCGGGCTAATGGATTATCGGGTTAATTAATTAACTAACCTAACTCGGACTCTCCCAAGTCCATACCAAATCGCAACTTAAGGTTCGAATGATTAACATGCAATGTGATTTGAATTTGGAGTCGCCACTAATCATTTTCGGTAGGTCGATTAGAAACCTAAATAAAATAGCGAGAGAAAACTATCTTATTTCGCGAACTAGAGATTTAGAGTCCGGGGACTTTGTTACATTAATTACAACTAATGCCCTTTCGGTACCTTAAAATTCATGAAAAAATAATGGATTTGACAAATTTGATGAATTCTACTTGAAGATCAAAGAATCAATTTTTTTGGGTTTTTCTTCCCATGACATTTTTTGAATTTTTGAGTATTTTTAAAATAAAGAAATTACATGAAATTAGGATGAAATAAGTTCAAGATTACTCCCCAATTTGAACTCGTGCACCAAACTTGTGCTTCGGGCTTGTCTTAACCATTGGACCGATTTGGTGACTCGTTAGACCGAGAAATCTCTTGGTCCTATCTCTCCTTCACGCTTCTTTCTCAACTCGCTAGAATTTCATGAGACCGCAATCCGGGCGTTGATATTTTTCCCTTTTGCTCTCCTTCTATTCTCGTACCATTGATGTCTCATCGTTGATATGCAAATGTTATTTAACATAAAAACATAGAGAAAATCGGTGTAAAAAATCTAGGCTAATTTGTATTCGAAATTAAAGGAAGTTAGGGAATCACTTAGCTTTCTTTTGCTTGCGGCGAGCTTGAACGATGGGGATGGACCAGTGGCTTGTGTTAATCGGTGCAAAAATTAGCAATAGTAGTATCGGGATTCAAAACTTTCATACCCTCTCAAAACTCTTTTCAAATTTTTTTTCAAGAGCTCTCTCTATTCTCCTCTCTTCCACCCCCAAAAAAACTCTCTCAATTCTCTTTTCCTCCCAAAAACCCCTCTCTATTCTCTTCCACTCCCCCAAAAACTCTTCCTTCTCTTCAAGAACTCTTATTCTTTTATAGGCAAAGTTCTTCATCCTTCATTCTTCATCTTTATTTCCTCACTTTCCATTTTCATCTTCTCTTCTTCATCTTTATTTCCCCACCTTCCATTTTCATCTTCTCTTCTCCATCTTCATCTTCTTTTCTTCATCTTCATCTTCCCTTCTTCATCTTCATCTTCTCTTCTTCACCTTCATTTCTCCATCTTCCATTTTCATCTTCTTTTCTTCACATTCTCTTCATTATCTTTCTCTTCATCATCTTCCTTTCTCCATCTTCTCTTCATCATCTTCTCTTGGTATCTCGCAATACAGATCCTTGAATTTTTAAGTATTTACAATACGATCCCCGAAGTTTTGAGTATTTACAATACAGTCCTTGAGAAAATATTTCTTTCAAGCCCAAATCTTCTTGGTGCACTTTTCCACCCCATACCTAGTCCAGATGCCTGTTAAATTAAGCTCAAATTATATGCCAATGCTAAATGAATATGTGAGATGATTTTTGTTTAGAACTAAAATTAGTTCTAATTTTTATGCAAAAAATAAATTAGTCAAAATTTAGGCGTCAACAATTGTCAACCTAGGGATTTATGCATGATGACTCATAGGACTTTAGTCCATTCCCAATTCTTACTTGACATATTGGCCGAAAATCCTAAGGGGGTTCATTTGGTGAAAAATTCTCTCTCTCTAACTCTAATACACTTATCTCTCTCTCTCTCTTCGCCCAAGCAACATCGCCACTTTTGCATCGCCCTACCGGTCGCCCGGCTCACCTATTCGATTAACTACCACCACCATCATTGTCTTCCTCTCGCTTCGTGCGTCGCCCTCGCACCAGCCCCTTGCCAAATCGCCGCCCGTAGCTCCCCTTAGGAGGCCGAGAGCCTCTCGGCTCCATCACGGCGCACACGCCGGTGGTGTTTCCCGATCGTGCCGAGCCCATTTTCAATCCTTACTCGCCATTCCACCTTGATTCCAGCATCCAACGATGACATTTTATCTTCCTTCGATGTCCACTCTATCCCTAAAGGTTTATGACAAAAGGTAAAGGGGTTTGATTCAATATCTTAACTTATGAACTAGCATGTGAAGGATGAATTATTAGCCTAAACATGAGGTGAATCAGAGTCTTTTAGTTGATTGATATGGCTTATTAGTTAGTGAATATGAAGTTGTTATGTCATTTGTGCACGCATATGGGTGTCGAATGATTATATGATGAATTACGACATGTTTGTGTTCTCGGGTCGAGTGTCCGATCTTGCTGTAATGTAGATTTGAGGGTCCAAACATGATTATTCCACGGATTAGTATTCCATAGATTTATAGAGCACGTCTCGAGCTTCGATTTGATATATTATGGTCTCAAAATGGACATCGTTTACTATACCAAAAGCGTCTCATAGTTTGAAGCTTGAATCTGTGAATGTGTGGTTTTGAATATGAGATTGTGTTTTCGACCTGATCTTTGGTGCTTCGTTATTTTTCATGGATTTTTCTAAACTTTGTTTCATAAAAATGTTTTCATTAAAGTCATTCATAACATTCTGATGCATAACATATAAAAAAATCTAAAAATTTTGATGCATGTCTCATATTTTTAATGAATTTAATGAAATCGTGCATTTTTGTGACTATTTTGGAGTTTGTGTCTCATTCGGTGCATGTCTATCTTAAGTAACAATAACGGCTTCTTTAGTAGGGGTGATCAAATCCGATCGCCTGCACCGGGACCACCCGGACCGAACTGGGGCCCCGGTGCTCCGGTTCTTGGTTCTAGAGGGAGCGGTCTAGTTCCCTGTTCTAGGGTCTAGGACGGGATTGCCCGGCCCGGACCGGACGGGACTGATCTAAATTTTTTTTTTTTTTATTTTAAGTTCGGTGCTCTATTCTTCTCCATATATAGATGACCAAGAAAGCTGAACCAAGTGTCCAAGAAATTTACCAAATTGAGAAGTTATTGAGGTTTTAATACACCGCACAACGTGAAAAAACGGTATGGCAACAATTGATGCATGCTTTTCGGACCGATGAGGAATTCGGTGAACTTGAAGACCGTGATATGCTACTCTATGGTGACAAAATGACAGAAAAGTCTTTCTCGGTGTCATTAGTAAACTAGGTTCTATAGTTTAGCTGATCTATTCAATAATTAGGAAAGAAACTTCCCGAGAACCTCAATAGCTCAATAGCTTCTCAATTTGGTCCGAGGTCTTCTTGTGTGATTCTACTAAATGATGGTTCATTAATCAAGAAATTTTTTTATTTTTCTCGGGAAGTTTTTTTTTGGCATGTGTCCAATCTAATGGAACCGCTTAGGAATCGGATCGGATCGATGGTCCAGTTCCTAGTTTTGGAAAATTGAGAATCGGGACACCGGTCCGGTTTTCGATTCTTGAGGGGAATTGGACCGTACGGGAACCAATCACCCCTATTCTTTAGAGTCCTTGTTTCCAAAATCACAAAAATGAAAGTTGTTCATTAGTGCCTTATTTAGTAGACGTGACAGTTTGATGCAGTAATTGATGTTTTAAGTGTGCATTAGTGCTTAATCTCGAAATTTGCTTATTCTATGAAATCCGTTGGTTTGCTCGTGAGTGCTCATGAAATATGATTTTTCACGTTAAAATGGGGGTCTTTCTCAATAAAATTGTAAAACATGAAAGTTGCCAAAGACATGTTTTCCCATTCATACAAAAAATTTCATAATTTTTGTATGTATTTTACTATTTTTCCTGCATTTTATGATTATCGATTTTTCCTTACGCATGTTCATGGACAGTAGGGTTTAATTTGCATTTTTCGTGTTAATGCATTAGAAAACATAAAAATTGGTCTCAATGAAGTTCAATCAGCATATCTTAAGCTTTCTTTGAGTGCTTGAATTGTCTTAATCGGATCTTGTCTTCATTGGTAATTGAGCCTAAACGTGATCAATTCAATTCCCTAAGTGACCCTTGTGTAGGCTCCCTAACTCTCTCGTGATTATTTGGCATCTAAGGCTCGAAAGGCCTAAGTGCATGGTTTAATTAGGAGCCTTTGCATGTGATTTGATAGATGGATGTTAGGATCGATGCATGGCACATGGGCAATCAAATGAGATCCTTAAAACCGAACCTTCCTTAAGTGAGTCGACGGGGTTAAAATGGGTAATCACGACATGTGCATACAAAGGCCGATCTTGAGGCCCATTCTCAAGTGATTTAATTTCTCTCATTAACTTGTGGATATTAATGTGCTTTGTCAATGCGATCATATGTGTTTGATTGAGTAGCTTATCATGCTAAATTGTTTGATGTTTCGCCCAATACCATGGAGAATGGAGGTTTACAATCGATGTCCAATCCCATCTCCCTTTTGTCATACCCCGATTATGTCTCGGGTTTATTCACTTGGTTTGTAATTATTAACCGATGAGTTGCGGTTTTTCTTTCATTTGTCCTTAGATTAATTTTAATTCTTGCATGCATTCTTGTTAGCCCTTCGATTGCTTCAGATGATTTTATTTTTTTAGGATATATTCAAAACCTATAAAATGCCATAAAAATTTCCACCCGCAAAACCATTTTACATGAACACCTAGCATGATTAATGATTAAAAAACTAGACCTCTCATGACACCTTAGGTAACAATCAATATCCCGGTAAACGCAAGGGCTCTAGTAGAAATACTAAGGTAAACTAATCCCCGAACTCAAAGTCTTTGTTTGCGCGGAATCGAGCGGCTTCTTTTGCCCGCTGATGGGGTTTTGGCCTACCTTCCTCAAAAGGCCGTAGCGACTTCTTTGCATGCACACGTATGCCACCCGACCACACTAATGTCGAATATGAATTCCAGGATGTCGCGATTTAGCATGTGCCGGGGAAAGCCCGAGCCAAGGGCCCACATTCGAGGCTCCCTTGGCAATCCGTTAGCCCTCCTTCCCCGTGATGGGATAGCGAGGGGCTGGTCGGAATAGATTGGCGACTCCGCTAGGGAATTCTAGGAGGATATAAGTCGTAATTAAATTGGTTGATCGTTACTTAACTTGGTCTACATTTTGTAGCGCGTGTCAAAGTCGCAAGGAAACAAGATTAGTCGCTAACTCGTGTTAAATGTTTTTGTAGGTGGGAGTTATAAGAGGAGGCGTGATTGTTAACTTTTTTCTACATATGGGAGTTCGAATGAATGATTGTGTGGGTGTTTTATATTGAAGCGGTGGTTGTTAAATGCGATGTATGTTTATCGTTTTAGCACAACACCGAATGCACACACTCGCACCTAAAACCCTGAGCACCCCTTTTAGTAAACCAATAAAATGAATTACAAATGAAATCTCCTTGGGGGAAAAACATGTGGTAATCCACTTCCAATTCCGCTAACTTCGAACTATGGATTGTGTGCCAATGCAACGATAGTTGTGCAATGGAATGAACCCTTTCTAGGACTAGAGGTGGAAGCTTTTAAGCCTTAGGTACCGCACCCTTTAGGTGTCAAATCTCACAAGTTTACATGTTCATGATCTATGTGTTTGGCATACCCTTTCCCCTTTAAACAGTTTGTAAGTTTCATTCCATCTTGCAATCTAAATTCTTTTAATCAAATGCAACTTCTTTCAAAAGCAAATGGTGATTAACATAAATGCCTCTCCATAGGATTAGAAAACGGGTCCACCCGAGATCAAGATCACACACTTTCCATGAGCGAAAATTGACATGTGGGAGCGACTTCTACCCATCCACAAGAGCTATGTGGAGAAGAGGATAGGGTACCTTACATCTTTAATCCACTTGGAGGAGAAGATTCCCATGATCAAAGCATTGTCACACTTTTGGAGCCCCTAGTCCTCTTCCTTTGTGATAGGCCAATGCAAGCTCACTTCGACTCGGAAGAATAGTATGCCATGATAGGTCCCATCGAAACCTAGATTTAGCCCCTCCTTTGATAGAAGTCGATTCGATATCTTTCCTTAACTAATTCTTGAAAGTCAATTCTACTCTCATCAAAAACATCCTCAAGGGAAACCCCAATGCCATTCCTTTAACATTACTCGAAGAACTCTTTCTAAGTTTACCCATAGAGTCCGGGGCTCAAATCCCCCGGGCTTTTTATCCTAACCTTCTTTGGATTCTTTATCTTTCCGTACATGAATAAAAGTATGTCCCCTTCAATCACTCACATCGTACTTCAAGAGTCTAGCGGCGAGAAATTCTCCCACTTAATCCTTAAGGAAACTTTCATCTCTCTTAAAATTCAAAAAGTCAAGTAAGGGAACTCTTAGAGCACCTATAGGTCTTCTTCTAGTATGAATGATATCTCACATTAGGGAATTCGCTACGAGATATGCAAATCTCACAAATTGGTCCTTCTTCCCCCTTGCTCCGATTCTTTGAAAAAAACAAACCCTTTCTTTGTTGGGTATTCTCTAGGTGGCTCAACTATCTCAAAACCCTTGTTCCTATTCGTATCCAATGGTATGCCAAGTGGCTCGTATCCCCTAATCCTTGTTTAGCTAACAGATTCAACAACGTCATCCTTTTGCTTTGGGATTGACGGGAGTTACGTCATACTACCCTTTAGGGTAATTTGTCAATTCCGTGCCATTCAACAAATCCCTCCCCCTCTCAAACTCAATCCTCTTGCATTGGATTATCACAAAGAGATTACCGAAGGACAGAAAGCACAACTAGACAAGATAGCTACCAACATAGTCCATACTTGGCACGATCATCGTATGACATCCATTTCCATGATGGAGGAATCCGAGTTTGAAGGGAATATGAGAGAACACCACGAGTTCGAAGACTACATATGTTGTGCCACCGAGAACCTTGCTCAAGGTGGTCGTCCCTACTTTGCCTACCAAGTTGACTCTCCAAGAGGTTTTAGCAAAGAAAACCCCACTCTCGAGCCGGACATCCCTACAAATGCCAGAGGTCACGAAGGATAACGTCCCGGGCGCGTTATCGACCTTTCAATTATATACGCATGCGGAAACGGTTTACTCCCGGACAATAAAACAACAGGGATAGTAAAGCGGGAGATTCATACCAAAGCAATAGATCAAAAGCCACACGTACGGTATCAAACAAGATGAGTCAAACCCTCGAGCTACGAAATATACAACCCCAACCGGGGTAGCTCACTAAGACCTCAAAGTACCGGGTCAAATAGGGTTAACTCATCTACTTCAAAAGAATACCCTCATACCAGGTATCCATAAAGCTCCATCACTGACGAAAAATGGTTCCCATAACGGGGTGAGATATAAATCTCGATGAATCAAGCCTAAGCTCGGTTAGGATCGATTCGCCCAAAACATCTAACCACGAGCATTATAAAGATCACGATATAACCATATATCCAACAATCATATCACATGGCAATAATCACCCACAGCATCTTACCGGCCCCACACATAATGCAATGCTGACTCCACTCGACAAACGACAACCAACGAACACGCATCACGCTCACAAGCATGTACTGACACCACACAAGTCCATTTATTAACGATGATCGCGCCCTGCGCACGTGACGAGGATCCAGCGACCGGCGTGATCGACTCTCACAAATAATGCGATCCCGCATTCTTCCCAAGGACCGGGCTACGTTCCTTTTCCCTCTCGGCAACGACAAGCGGTGTATCCGGTGCACAACATCCCTATACGGGGTCGGTCCATCACAAGCTGCGACCGGCATCCGATAATCCCTTAAAACCGTACGTACCATACGGGCATGAATTATCGTGCTTACGGCAAGTCGTGTGGTCCCATAAAAATGGTACAATACGAACTTGCAGAAAACCCATCATCGTTCCTTCATATGACCATGCAGCACCCGACACATCAATCAATTTATTCTCTTTGATTTAGGCGGATGCTCACACAACGTGCTCAACGACTCGGCCCAAGGCCATTTTAATGCCAAATTATATCTTTGATCTTTGCAACGGTCATATGAATGCAAGCTACCAATTAAATATGGCAAGATCACACGGGATAATTAATCCCCAAACAACACCAATCCACTCAACGAGCATTTCAACGAGGAACCGCCCCAAAACACAATCATCAATTCCACACGAATGAGTCATTTCGATTAGGCCACATAAAAGCTCAATTTCGTGCAAGAGTCATTGATTAGCCAATTTGATTTAAAAAAAGCCAATCGATCGCTCGTTCTTAACCTATTGCTCGCTCGCGATCAAATCACCACGTATTCGCTTAACAACAATCAGCCACAAACAACTCTAACTTAATCGATTATGGTCATTTAGCTCTAACTAATCCGACCATAATCAAACCTACCTCAATACCCTACCGACTAACTAACTAATTCTAGGCCAATTAGCGCCTAACCAAGGATTAGGGTCAACTCACACAACGGCGGTCGAGGTCGTGTCGGGCACGATTTCGAGGCGGGCCGAAAATACTATTCACGCGGAAAACACTACGCCGGAAACACTGTTCACCGACGGCACTATATCCCATTATAGTGAGTGGAGATCTTGGCAAAGGGAAAAAAAGGGGAGGAAAGGAGGAGAGAGTGGGTGGTGAATTGGTGTCACAAAAACTACCCAAAAAAGAGACGATGCAATCACAGAGCCGAATCTCTAGCTCAACAAAACAAGCGCCTTTGTCTTGCGATCATACCCATTGAGGATTAGGCACTATATCCCATTAGACCCTCTTTTAGTTGTTTGAGCTTTCAATTTCCATGTAATAGAGATTCCTTTCTTTTCTATCTTTCTAGAGTGATGTACAGGGATTTATGTCTTTGATGTAATCGTTGAACTTCGTTGAGTTTTATGGGGGTTCTAATGGAATATACAAGGAAGGGGTATTTCGAGTAATCGTCATTTGTTCCCCTTTAATTGCATAATTTCTTATAAAGAAATCTTGCTAAGGAGATGACTCATGCGATTGCTCAAATCAAACGGATGTCTCTTACTACTATTTAATAAAAAAAAGTATAAAATTAAAGAGGATTTTATATTTTGTCTTAAATTGTCATTACCATGTGCTAACTTATCTTTCCACCTAGAATGACAGGTAGCTTCTAATCACGGACTCTAGAAGGATCCATATTAGAACTCGTCTTTGACCCAAAATGGAACAAGAAGAATTGGGATCTCGTGTGGGTAATTTAGAGACTCGGATTACTCAAATGACCACCATGATGGTTAAAATAAAGGCTATGTTAATCGTTACTCATGTGAGGACCACCGCACTAAGTGATCTTATTCAAGCAACCCATCCAAATATATGCCTACAACTCCGGAGGTAGATGGGTCCAATAGCGTCAATCCGTTCACGAATGAGGACCAAATTCTAAATTTTGAGGTTTCGCCTAGGGCAACGCCTGTTGTGATCGATCTCGAGGAAAAGAAGAAGGATAAGCCCGCAACAAAGTTTGAAGAAAGGGTTAAGAGAATCGTGAAGATTAAGAAGTGCCTAACTAGTGAAGGGTACGAACCGTCAAGGTTTAATAAGATCACTCCATTACGTCCCGATCCTCGGGAACACAATATCCCTACTAATTCATCTCGTGTCATAATGATAACGTTCCGGGCACGATATCGACCTACGATACTATAACGCGCATGCAAAAACGTATAACTCCCAAACACATAAAACAACAGGGATAGTTAAATATAAACATCCGTAATAAAGATGTCAAAACACGTCGCTGTCAATACAATATCAAGAGTATACCATAGTAATCCTATAAAGCCATAGTCAAGTACAACCTCACACTACGGGACGACTTTCTAAAACCATCAAAAAGAGGCCAACAAGGTCGGCGGGGTCAATTGTTTATCTACTCCAAAAGATATAGCTTCAAAGACTATGACCTCCAAAAGTCAAGCTGATGGGTTACGATCGAAGAAACTTCGACTATGTCATCATCACATGAGTCGGAGTTCGGGGTAAGGATCCACTATCTCGCCATCGGCGTTACCCACAAAATCGAACGATCCCAAAGAAGGACTAAAGACTCGATCGCCATCACGAAGAGCCCATGCCCTAAAGGGATGAAGCACTAAATCATCAAAGCCTTCCTCTACATAGATTATCGTGATGCGTTCCTCCCGGACCTTATTCATGCTAGAGATCGGGTGACGGGTAACCCGAATCTCGGTGTGAGACGGAATCCCAAACCTAACCGGACATTGCTGATCCGACATCTTACCTTGGACCTAACAAATGTCCCTATAATGGGGGAGATATAATCTCGGTGAGTTAACGCCTAAGTCCGACTAAGGTGTTGATTCGTCCCGAACGTCCTATCAATCAATTACTTGGCACAAGATAGGTGTATTAATCACAGTGCAACTTACCCATCGAGATATCATGCATAATGCAACATGAATGCAACATGTGATCGGGTCAAATCAAAGCAATAATCATTCACATAATGGTAATGCATTAGAGATTCGATTAGACATTGAACACCACACAAGGCCCATTTATTAATTGATGATACGCGATAATTAATGAAACCTACACTGCCCTTAACAAAGTGTCCTCTCGTAAACAAGGCATCGCCCCATACCCCATCGGTGACGGCATCTAAAGCGGTGACCCCATGTACGTAGCACTCTAGGCATAGCGAGTAGGCATTCCCAAAGGAGCATTGGCCCTTCACAAGCTACAATCGACATTCGATAATCTATCGATACTCCATACTAGCCGTATACCATACCTAGAGAGTCGAGCATCTAACAAGTCACGTGATTTCATGCTTTGTAAGCACAACACGAACTTATTAGGCGTCGCATCATCTTTTCATCATCCGACCATTCATTTCATTCGACAATCAATCGGTTCTTATCTTTAATTATAGTCGGATGCTCATGCAACATGCTTAAGACCTGGCTCTTGGCCATTTTCATGCTAAAACAAGCATCTTGAGTCATACGAGGTCAAATGATTGCATAATGCTACCCCCACTACTTTGCAAGTAAATACAGGGCAAGTAGTCACAGCTATCCGTCCATTTCGGTCACTAATCAATCAAATCACCCCATCACATGATCAACATGAATAGCCATTTCAATAGCAAACATACACACTTTGAGAACCAACTTCATTCTTATAAAAAGGGTTTGAGAACCAAGCAATCAAGTATCAAATAATTGGGATCGACTAACTCCCTCGATTAGAGCCATTTAGCCTAAATACGCTTTCTAACCTAAACCGACCCCAATCAATCTACCTAAACATCTAAATAGTCTAATCACACTAATTTCAAACGTAATTAGCGACTTAACCAGGGATTTGGGGTTACCTCACTGTCGAATGTCTTGAAATAGCAATAACGGTCCTCGATGAGCTCTTGGTTCCCTAACCGAGTCCACGGAGTCATGGTGGAGCTCAAATGAGCAACAACTAGCTGGTCTAAGCTAAACGGAATCGAAATAGAATCGTACCAAGCTGTCCTTACCGAATAGGAGCTGTTCGGGTTTGTTCGAGTAGCTACGGGTGACAAAGCTACTTGGTGACGGCTTAAGGACATCTTAGAAGATCCGTGAGGCGTCGCAGTGATGGTAGGAGGTCACTGCGAGATACAAGTAATCTCGGTTTCTTAAACCGAAACCGAATGAGGTGCCCTGGATGGGACGGTCTACGGTTTCAATTTAGAGGGCTGTCCAAGGGCTATTCGTTGGTCCATGACGTCCGAAGGAGGTCAAGACAAGTCTCAGTGGAAGTCATAGAGTGATGTCGGGACCGGTTTCAACAAGAAAGATTCGATTTTTCCCCTAAACAGAATTGAGAAACTACAAAAGAACAGGTTGGCGGTAGGGTGGTGCTCATGGGCTGCTCCAAGGCTTTCCAACGGTCGCTAGAGACGTTGGAGGGGGGTTCGGTGAGGGTTGTGGGTGGTTGGCGGTGGCCGGTGCATGCCTAGAATAGTAACAATAGTTGCAAGGACCGAAGGAGTAGCAAGAATGGCAATGGAGACAAAAAATCTGGGGCCCGGGCTGTTTGTGGTGGTTCGTAGCTATCTCGGCGGCATGCGGCGATCCTATGGTAGTCAACGTGGCCGAGGAGGCTAAGGAGAGGATGAGGCTGTGGCTAAGGGTGCTCGGCTAGATAGAAATTGAGAGAGAGAGAGAGAGATAATGGAGGGAACAGAGAGAGATATAGACGAGGAGGGGAGGGTCAGTTGGGTGAGGGGAGATAAGAGAGAGAGATAAGGGCGGTGGCCTTTTTTGACCAAAGAGGGGGAGAGAGATAAGGTAGGGCCCACCCTCATCAATGCTTTGTCTCTTAATTCATAAACCCTAGGGACAAAATCGTCATTTCTCAAAATATCAAGGGCGTTTTGGTCTTTTGTCATTCTATGGGTAGTTTAGGCAATTAGCAATTCTAAGGAGGGTATTCTCATCCAAACTCAATCTAGTTTGGTTAGAACAAAGCCTACGTTCAAGAATTTCAATCCTAACACGAACGATCAATCGATCGGGCCCTAAACTAATTCGATCGGCTATTCAAGAAATTCTTGATTTCCATTGTCTAATTCTCAAGAATTCACTCTTAAGCAACAAATTGAAATTCACGGACGATTCATGAACTATATTCTATTACCAAGAAGAGATCGGATTTCCAGGGCGTCACAACTCTCTTCACCTTAAAAAATTTCTTCCTCGAAATTTATACTACTATTGATTGTCTTAAAAAAGATTCGGATAAGTACGTCTCATAATTTCTTCACTTTCCCATGTGGCTCCTTCCGTCCCATGATGCTGCCGGATCACCTTGACCAAGGGAATCATCATGTTACGAAGCACTTGCTCTTTCTAATCCACAATCCTAACTAGGTGTTCCATATATGACGCTCACTCATCCAATTCAATCTCTTCGCAACTCAATACATGAGAGGGGTCGGGCTCATGCTTCCTCAATATCGAGACGTGGAACACATTCCGAACTTGAGCAAGCACGGGCGGTAATGCAAGATGATACGCCATATTCCCAATTCATTCTAGAATTTCGAAAGGTCCAACGTATCTTGGACTCAACTTTCCCTTTTGCCAAATTCGGATGTTCCCTTTATGGGTGATACCTTTAGAGACACATGATCCCCAACTTGAAATTCCAAAGGTCTACACCTCTTGTCGACGTAGCTCTTTTGACAATTTTGGGTCGCCTTAAGTCTATCCCTAATGATCTTGATGGATTTATCAATTGTTTCACTAACTCGGGACTTGTAATCTTCTTTTCTCCAACTTCATCCCAACATAACGGTGTCCAACAAGGTCTATCATACGAGCCTCGAATGGCGCCATCCGAATACTCCGTTGATAACTATTATTGTAAGCGAATTCAACTACGTGTAATTGTTCCTCTTAGTTACCTTTGAAATCCAGGACACAAGCTTGCAATATATCCTCGAGTGTCTCGATCGTCCTTTCAAATTGACCATCCGTTTGCGGATGATAGGCCGTACTAAACTGTAATTTTGTTCCTAGGGCATTTTGTAAGCTTTTTCAAAATGTTGCAATGAATTTAGGATCTCGATCCGAAGTGATTGTCACTTGAATTCCATGTAATCTTACGATATGTCTTACATACAGTCCGATATCTGTCTAAGGCAAAATCCTTTCTAATGGAAATAAAGTGTGTCGACTTCGTGAGTCCTGTCGACTATGATCTAGATTGAATCATGTCCTTTCGACCTCTCGGTAAACTCATTACGAAGTCCATTGTAATGTGTTCCCATTTTCATTCGGGAATCTCTAAAGGTTGTAGCAATCCTCCGGGTTTACAATATTGCGCCTTAACTCCGCTGACATGTCAAACACTTAGCTACATGTATAGCTATGTCCATTTTCATACCACTCCACCAATAATGCTGTTTCAGGTTCTAATACATCTTTGTACTTTTAGGGTGGATGCTATAGTTACTATGATGAGCTTCGACAAGATATCTTCCTTTAACTTCTCATCGTCAGTACGAATAATCGTCCCGGAAACTTTAGAGTTCTGTCGTTAGTTACCTAAAAATTGACGCTTTTCTTGGCCGAGCTATCTTGAAGGATCTTTTGGACTAGTCGGTCCGTCGATTGCAAGGTCTTAATCCTTACCTATACTTCCAATTCGATCCATAAGGTAGCAATTAAACTTAATAGGTGACTAACTTCCAACTTGAAGTCGATTCTCTAACTTCCTCTAGTAAACGCCATTCACCGACTTGTAATTGAGCAATCACCGATTTTTTACTCAAGGCATCCGCTACCCTATTCACCTTACTCGGATGGTATAAAATCTCACAATCGTAATCATTAAGCAAATCGTATCCATCAACATTACCTCATGTTCAATTCCTTTTGTGAGAAGAAGTACATTAAGCTTTGATGATCGGTATACACTTGAAATCTCTCTCCAATCATATATGTCGCCAAATCGTCAAGGCAAATACAACCGCAGCCAATTTCAAGTCATGTGTTAGATAGTTCATCTCGTGGGGTCTTAATTGGCGAGAAGTATAGGCAACCACTCTTCCGTGTTGCATTAAGATGCAACCTAAACCTTTGAGAGAGGCATCGTTGTAGATCTCAAATCCTCTAGGACCAGACAGGATAGTCAAAACAGGAGCCATAGTTAGTTTGTGCTTAAATTCTTGAAAATTACGCTCGCATTTCTCTGTCTATTCAAACTTTATGTCCTTCTTTGAGTAATTGTGTCAAAGGCAAAGCTATAGCTGAGAATCTTGCCACAAATCGTCCGTAATAACCTGCCAACCCCAAGAAACTTCGACCTCGATTCTTGTCATTGGCCTTGGCCGCTTTATGATCGCCTCGATCTTTGATGGATCAATGGTAATACCTTCTACGAGATACTACATGCCCTAAAAATGCCATGCGAGCTAACCAAAACTCGCATTTACTAAACTTGGCGTCTTGTTGATGTATTCTAAGGGTTTCCAACACTATCCTCAA
The DNA here is from genome assembly GCA_021437795.1 of Rhodamnia rubescens. Taxonomy (NCBI): domain Eukaryota; kingdom Viridiplantae; phylum Streptophyta; class Magnoliopsida; order Myrtales; family Myrtaceae; genus Rhodamnia; species Rhodamnia rubescens. The sequence continues at coordinate 12,191,849 of JAILYA010000002.1, read as the reverse complement.
ATGTTGTTCATGATCTTTAGGACTCCTCGAGTACACTAGAATGTCATCTATGAACACGATCACAAAACGATCCAAGTAATCCCCGAATACCCTATTCATTAAATCCATAAAAGCAGATGAGCATTTGTCAATCCGAATGGCATTATTGTAAGCTCATAATGTCCACAACACGTTCTAAATGCTGTGTCTTGGGAATATCCTCTTTCTTGATCCGCAATTGATAATATCCTGTTGGCAAATCTATCTTAGAGAATACCAAAGCTCCTTGCAATTGATCAAGCAAATCATTGATCCTTGGCAAATGGTACTTGTTCTTGATCGTTACCCGATTCAATTGTCCGTAGTCAATGCATAATCACAATTATCTATCTTTCTTTTTCAAAAACAACATAGGGACTCCCTAAGCCGATGCACCATGACGGAGAAATTCTTTATCCAATAACTCTTGCATCCGAACCTTGAGTTACTTAAGCTCGGATAATGACATTCTATATGGCGCCTTAGAAATTAACTCCGTTTAGGAATCAACTCGATTTTCCTTTCCGGTGGTAAACCAGACAATTCATTAGGAAAAACATCGGGAAATTCTCGCACAAACTAAATGTCTTCCAACTTAGGTTCTTCAACGAAACATCAACCATTGACGTCACATAACCTTGGCAACTATTCTCCAAAGAAATGAGTGGCCTCAAGTGACAAGATCATCACCGTCGAGGTTCCTCCTCGACTACCCACAAATTCAAAGCTAGCACCATTCAATAGACTAAATAGAATCACCTTGTGATAATAATCCATTGAAGCTCTTTGCTTCTTTAGCCATCCCATTTTAACAATCACATCAAAGTCGTACATTTCTAACATAATCAAATCTATCTTATCTTCATGTCCACCCACCATAATTTTGCTTGTCGGGGCAACCTACATCGGCTATGATGCTATCCTTTAGTGGTGTAGAAATTCTAAACACAAGTGCCTAATGGTTTTAGACTCAAACTAACGAGTTTAACAAATTGTTCAGCCACGAAAGAATGTGTAGCACCAAGATTAAACAGAGCATAGGCAACTTGGTTATGTAAGAGAACCGTACCTATAACGGTTGGCGAATCCTTCACCTCTTCTAGGGTGATGACAAACACCCTTCCTTGTGTCGGAGGTCGATTTGAAACGTTCTATAGTACGTATCCTCCAAGTTCTCCTTCTTGTGACTTATTTCCTTGGCATTGCGGGCAATTCCTCACTTGGTGACCAAATTGACCACACCCGTAACATGTTCCGGTCCTCATTGGATACTATCCAGGTCCATGCCTCCGACGGCACATACGACACTCCTTGCCGTGGTGATATGTCGGCTTGCCGATCACACCTTGCCCTATTCGGCCGAATATGAGTCATGCTACTAGACATCGGTTTCTTTCCTTGCAAAACATCCCTCTTGTTCGAACGGGCAAAACGTGAACTAGAAGCGGCGGCAATCTTTCCATCAAATTCCTCTCTACCAATTAGGTTCTCTCATATAAATCGTTGTAATCCTTCGGGTTAAAGGGCACCAATACATCCTTTATCTCGGGTCTCAAACCATCCCGAAATCTCCTAACTTTATCCTCGGGATTCTCAATAATTCTTGGAGCATACCGAGACAATTTCACAAATCTTGCCTCATATTGGTCCACTGTCATTTGATTCTAATGCAGACGCATGAATTCATTCAAACTCGTTCCCGAGTGCAATCCAAAAAATACTTGCCAAAGAAGGCTTCCACAAATGTATCCCACCTCAAAATTGCGCCTTCGGGGAAGATTCGTTCCTTGGATGCCTTCCACTAATTGCTTGTGTTTCTCTACATCCGATAGACGGCCGGGGTAATCTTGTCCTCATCGGCGCACCTTCGAAGGGAAAACGTCTTTTCCAGCTCCTTGATCCACTAGGTAGCAGCTTCGAGGTCTCCTTCTCTTGCGAACTTAGGCGACTTCAACTTCAAAATGATTCCACTAACTTGTGCATCTGCATGCCTTCATTGACGTTCACGGCTAAAAGAGCTACTTGGGGTGCCTCAGCGCGGTGGCATTATGATTTCTCGCCCGCCGTCCTACCAAATCCCCAAGTGCTTCCAAGATGTCATCGATAATCCTCGGGTCTCTTCTAGGAAGTCCATGAGACATTCCTTCATTTTCCAATGATTCATTAACCCTTGGATTTTTTCGAATAGGCCTACCTCAAGGTGCTCTTTCACCGCGCTTTCTCATTTTACAAGTATAGTATCGAGTCCCGTCACCCCATAGTAAGGCGTGATAAGAAGTCAACTCAAAAGCGTTAGAATACAAACAACAATCACATGCACAAATCATATAATCCTACTAACTATTCCATTTTTCATCACTCCTTATTACTCCGGACTAATGACTAGATAGATCATGTCGACCTTACTCGATACCACCTTGGGCGGAGATGTCACGTCCCGATCCTCGAGAACGCAATATCCCTACCAATTCACCTCAGCTCCAAAATGATAACGTCCCGAGTACGCTATTGACCCATGATACCATAATGCGCAAGCGAAAACGTATAACTCCCAAACACATAAAACAACAAGGTTAGTTAAATATAAACACCCGTAATAGTAAGATGTCAAAACACGTTGCTGTCAATACAATATCAAGAGTATACCACAAGAACGCCATAGAGCCCATAGTCAAGTACAACCCCATACTCCGGACGGCTCTCTAAGACCATCAAAAAGATGCCAACAAGGTCGAGCGGGTCAACTGTTTATCTACTCTAAAAGATATAGCTCCAAAGACTATGAACTCCAAAAGTCAAGTTGAGGGGTTACGGTTAGAAGAAACTTCGACTATGTCATCATCACCCAAGTCGGGTTTGGGCTCGGGATCCACTATCTCGATATCGAGTTACCCACAAAACCGAACGATCCTAGCATGGATTAAAGACTCGATCGCCGTCGGGAAGAACCTACACCCTAAAGTGATGAGGCACTAAATCATTAAAGCTTTCCTCTACGTAGATTGTCGTGATGCGTTCCTCCCGGGACCTTATTCATGCCGGGGACCGGGTAACGGGTAACCCGAATCCCAGTGTGAGACGGAATCCCAAACCTAAACGGACGTTGCTTGATCCGACATCTTACCTTGGACTTGAAAAATGTTCCCATAATGAGGTGAGATATAACCTCAATGAGTCAATGCCTAAGCCCAACTAAGGCGTTGATTCGTCCAGAATGTCATATCGATCAATTACTTGGCACAAGATAGGTGTATCAATCACAGGCAATTTACCCATGAAGATATCATGCATAATGCAACATGTGATCAAGTCAAATCAAAGCAATAATCATTCACATAATCGTAATGCATTCGAGCATCGATCATACATTGGATACCACACTAGGCCCATTTATTAATTAATGATCTGCAACAATTAATGAAACCTATACTTGCCCTTAACGGTAGCCTCGCAAACCGGGCATCGTCCCATACCCAATCGGCGACAGTATCTACAAGCGGTGGTGCCATGCACATGACACACCAGGCCAGGCCGATAAGCATTCCCAAAGGAGCATCGGCCCTTCACAAGCTACAACCGACATCCGATAATCTATCCATATTCCATACCAGCTGTATATCGTACCTAGAGAGTCGAGCATCTAACAAGTCACGTGATTTCGTGCTGGAAGCACGATACGAACTTATTAGGCATCGCATCATCTTTTCATCATCCGACCATTCATTTCATTCGATAATCAACCGGTTCTTATCTTTAATTATAGTCGGATGCTCATGCAACATGCTCAAGACTTGGGCCCTTGGCCATTTTACTTCAAAAACATGCATCTTGAGTCACACGAGGTCATATAAATGCATAATGCTACCGCTCCTACTTTGCAAGTAAATACAGGGCAAGTAGTCACAATTGTCCGTCCATTTCAGCCACCAATTAATCAAATCACCCCATCACATGATCAACATGAATAGCCAATTCAATAGCAAACATACATTCTTTGAGAACCAACTTCAATCTTATAAAAGGGGTCTCAAACCAAGCAATCAAGTCTCAAACAATTAGGATCGACTAACTACCTCGATTATGGCCATTTAGCCTAAATACGGTTTCTAACTTAAACCGACCCCAATCGATCTACCTAAATGCCTAAATAGTCTAATCATACTAATTCCAAACGTAATTAGTGACTTAACTAGGGATTAGGGGTTAACTCACCGTCGAATGTCTTGAAATAGCAATAACGGTCCTCGGTGAGCTCTTAGTTCCCTAACTGAGATTTGGGGTGCAACGAGCGTCGATTCATCTTAACGATGACCAAAGCTCATAGTCAAGACCTAATAGAGGGTCACCAGAGTAGATGGAGTTATGGCGGAGCTCAAATGGGCAACAACCAGCCAGTTCTAAGCTAAAAAGAATCGAAACAGAATCAAAATAGAATCGTGCCGAACTGTTCTTACCTAATAGGGGCTGTTCGGGTTTGTTAGGGTAGCAACGAGGGATAAGGCTGCTTGGTGATGGGGTCTCGTGAGGTGTCGCGATGATGATAGGAGGTTCTTTGGGAGTTGCAACAGTCTCGATTTCTCAAATTGGAACTACATGAGGCGCCCGGACTGGACGGTGTATTGTTTCAATGTAGAGGGCTGTCTAGGGGCTGTTTGGTGGTCCCAGGCGTTCGAGGGAGGTCAAGACAGTGCATGGAAGTCGTAGAGTGATGTCGAGACTAATTTCAACAAGAACGATTTCATTTTTCCCCCAAATAGAATCGAGAACTGCAATGAGAATAGGGCGACGGCAGGGTGGTGCTCGCGGGCTGCTCTACGCCTTTCCGCGGTCGGCGGTGGCTAGAGGTGTTGGAGGGTGGTTCGGTGAGGGTCATAGGTAGTTGGCGGTGGCCGGTGCATGCCAAGAATAGCAGCAACTACTGCAAGGACCGAAGGAGCAACAACTACTATGGCGTAAGTAGAACCAGGTGTCGAGGCTGGTTGTGATGGTTCGAGGCTATCCCGGTGGCACATGGCGGTCTTGTGGTGGTCGGCGAGGCCGAGGAGGCTGGGGAGAGGGTGAGGCGGTGGCTAAGGGTGCTCGGGCTGGATAGAAATTGAGAGAGAGAGAGAGTGAGATAGGGCAAGGAACAAAGAGAGATATAGACGATGAGGGGAGTGTCGATTGGGTGAGGGGGAGATAAGGGCGATGGCCCTTTTTGACCAAAGAGGGAGAGAGAGAGATAAGGTAGGGCCCACCCTCATCAATGCTTTGTCTCCTAATTCATAAACCCTAGGGGCAAAATCGTCATTTCTCAAAATATCAAGGGCGTTTTGGTCTTTTGTCATTCTATGGGTAGTTTAGACAATTAGCAATTCTAAAGAGGGTATTCTTGTCCAAACTCAATTTAGTTTGGTTAGAACATAGCCTAGGTTCAAGAATTTCAATCCTAACACAAAACGATCAATCGATCGAACCCTAAACTAATTAGATTGATGATTCAAGAAATTCTCGATTTCCATACTCTAATTCTCATGAATTCACTCTCAAGCAACAAACTAGAATTCATAGACAATTCATGAATTATATTCTATTACCAAGAAGAGATCGGATTTCCAAAGCGTCACACACTCTTTTCGCGAAGATTGAAGTCCCGACAGATTATAAAGAGCCTGAATTCGTGAGAAAAGTACAATGGGATTGGTTGTTCGAAAGCCCATCTTAAGTATTACCATACAAGATGGCCAAGTACTCTGATAATATTCCGTTGCTTATAAACACATTTCAAGAAAGCTTGGAAAGCGTAGAACTGACGTGGACATTCAAAAGTACGGTGATTGGGAGGTGTTTGCCAATGACTTTCTACGCCAGAACAAGTTTAACACAATGATTGCCCCTACTAAGGAAGATTTGCTCAGAATTGTAAAGGTGAAGAACGAAACCGTCCCTCTATATGCTCATAGGGGGAGAGTTCTTGCCACCCAAGTTAAATGACCAATCCTTAAAGACGAACTGGTAGAGATCTTCCTGAAAGCATTGCCTTACGATTACTTTGATAAGTTGAACACTTCTGGGTGCCAAACTTTCGCACATTTAATTAAGATGGCAGAAAGGCATGAATAGGAAATGAGAGAAAGGTGGGCGTCTAAAGGATCTTATAAGTGGCAATACCCGATGAGAAAGGAGCGGGAACAGAATGCTGAAGTCGCCTTTGTGTCAAACCCACCTAAGCCGAAGAAGTTTGTGAATTCCACCCCAACTCAGGGAAGTTCCTCTTAGACAGCTCAGAAGGTCTATGAACCAAGGAAGAGAGTACCGCCCAAGCCATTCACCCCACTTCCACCCCCTTTTTCGAAACTGCTCCTCAGGATGCTAAAGAGGAGGTTGGTAGCCAAAAGGCAACCATGGACGAATCCTCCTAGGTTTGCTGGTTTCAATGAGACTCAATATTGCGTATACCACATGGGAGAAAAAGGTCTTAATGTGGATAATTGTTTGACTCTGAAGTTTGATGTTCAGGCGCTTATTGATAGTGATTTGTTGGAGTTCAATAAGATGGAACCTAATGTACAACATAATTCGCTCCCAGAGCATCAAGAGATTACCGTGGTGTTTGATGAGAATAATGAAAGTCGTCTAGAGATCCTAGTTAATGTGAACAAGTTGAGAATTCTTCTGGCAATAGCATTAGCATACCCCGGAGGAGGGGAAATCCCGGAGCAAGAAAAGCTATGTTCTCTAGTCAAACTAGTCAGTCTGGGTGTAATTGGTGGAGTCGATGAACCTATAGCTAATGGGACTCTATCCACTATCGATTTATCTTCGTACCACTTTCTCTTCGGAACCAGACAGGGAGATTTATGGAGAATTCCATATGGACATCTAGCGGGCAACGTGAACATCTCAATTGACCCCGAGGAGAGATTTGATGAGGAGAAGCTTAACCAAGAGAAAACAGGTCAATGTGATAAGCGGTTCATGAGAAAGCCTAGAGAGAGTAGTAAGGTTGTAGATACTTTGGGGAAAGATTCTAGGGAATGCAACTTCAAGGTAATTATGGATCGTAGACCTTCAGCTATTCGTACATAGTCGGAAGCAAAAAAGGCTGACCAAGGAGAAATACTCAATCGCATTGCTAATATCGAGAATGGCATGAAGCAAATCCTTATCGTCCTTTAGCAACTCTCAAAGCAAGGAGAGTTTTCTTAGATCAAGCTTGATCCCACCTCTATCTCACCCCCGATTGAGGCGTGCTGCCACAACACTCCATAGATGGCGATAAAGGTAAGGTTACCGAGGAAGGCCTCTTTAGCTCGAGTGATCAAGTCCCGCAGACCACTGTCGAAGGCTTCTTCGGCAACATCCGAGCAAGATGAACACTTTACCAATATCATGAGAAAGGTTGCCCATCTGTTGGATGTACAAGACCATGATCCCACAGATTTTACTCGTTATGCCATCGTCAGAATTCCATAGAAGTTTCGTGTCCCAGAGTGTGATAGGTACGCTAATATTTTTTTCCTAAATATCTCTCTACAGGCTTACTTGGTCCGAAAAATGGTTCTGACATATCAAACAAGCTTGGTCGAACGTATTTTGTGATGGTACATTGAGAGGAGGTTTGATTCATTAAGAACTTGGGAAGAGCTGATCAATGCTTTTTACCGCTATTATGCGGATGACAACTGCGCATTGCCTTCTAGTGATGACCTATTTTCTACTAGAATGGAGGAAGGCGAATCTTTCAAGACATATGCCTTAAAATGGAGAATCATGACTGCTAAAAAATGCTCAGAAGAGACAGAGATGGAATTGATTCACTTGTTCATGAAAACCCTTTCTCCTAAATATCGAAGCTGAATTTTAGACTCAACTCCCGAATCTTTCGATCAACTCATCACTATATGTGAAAGTATTGAGGCTGACTTGGGTAATGAACAAACTACCAAGAAGAACTTCGCCACTAAGAAACTTTCCATTGCGAAAGACAAAGGACCGGTGGACACAGTTGAAGCAGCATCGCTTACTCTCAATCAGAATTCTATGGTCTCTCGTGGGAAAGACGACTCAAGAGGACCTGACTCTTGTTAATTCAAAGATTGAAGCTTCATCACTTCCCAATCCTCCATGTACCATTAAGTCAGCAAAACGAAAGGCTCCGTTTGGAAGACTAGAACCCTACATAGAAGAAAGGAAACATAGATGTGCTAATCCGGAACCTGCTATTCAATACCCGTGGGGCTGGGTATGGCCTGAGATTATCTATTTCCAACCTCTTGGGGCAGGCCACTAGTACTTTTCTAGCCCACGAGAGCAAAGGCCTCCCAATCGATTCACACCATTACCAGCACCACTTTCCCAGATCTTGCCTATTCTGTAAAGATGATGTCTAGTTGCCACGGAGTCCATATGATGAAACCTTGAGCACCATTCATTGTATGACCCCTCGAAGAACTGCAAGTATCATAGGGGAGAAGTAGGTCACTCGATTGATGATTGAAGGGATTTAACGTAAATCGATACAGAACAAATGCGTAGATAATAGAAGAAAAAATTGGCGACCCACGATTTACCTAAGTTCACCCCAGAATAGGGTTACGTCTTGCAAAGAGATTTCACTATGATGATAGGTTTATAGCCGCACAACTCGTTATAATGATCAGTCGAAAACGAGCAAATATATATGCCCTAAACGGACCCAAAACCTAACTTATCCGAAATCTCTTTAATCCCTCAACAAATGGGCTAACTTAAACAAAAACCCAAATCCGGTGAGGTTTCGGGGCGCTGCCCCCAAACCCCCACCCGCTCACCGGCAAGCGGGGCAGCCGTCCACTCACCGGGGAGCAGAAGCCCCGCCCGCCGACCGGGCAAGTGGGACACCCGTGTCGGGGCAGCGCCCCGAACCCTCCCATTCCGTGCGCATGGGTCACATGTCATCGGATCATACTTCGGTTTCCCTAAGCTCACGTGGGCGTGTCCGATGTGAGAAACAAGGATCCCCAAGTATTCGCCAACTCCAACAATGATTGCATGTAGCTTATGCGCAGATTTCAAGACTTGTTAAATAGAAAAGCAGTTACTCTTTAGAGCTTGTCACCCAATGATCAATTAAACCCCCTATTTAACTGCGAAGGTGACACGAAGGCAAACCTGGAAAAAACTCAAAGCTAGACTCCAAAGCCCCCCGAGTAGTGGATTGGTTTTTCAATCCTCCTCAGTCCCCTGCATGGGATTTTCTATGTGTGCTGGATGTTCGGGTTGCATTTTCAATGCCCTGTAATTTCAATTCTGTTGTCACATTTCCCTTTTATGTTTGTAAGAGAGAAAAACGCCTTTGGATCTCGAGCCGTTGGTCTAAGCGGCTTATATTGTAATGCGGCCTTATCAATGAGTTTTTATAAAACACATATGCACGTTTTAATTAAGGACATGCGTGAATATTCCAAACCAGCCCGATGACGATACTTGGCTTCGATTCTTAAAGCTTGAAGTCTGGATTCCCGGACGCTTCCTAATTTTCAAATGAGTTTTAGGGGAACGAGGATGTCTAATGATATGAGGACTTTTTGATTCCTTCACCGAACTCATATTTCAAAAGAATTTTTTGAAACTTCATAATTTGTGCAGAATATCCCAGAGAACGGTGCTTCGAGAGGGTTAAAGATGATCTATTACTCAAATCCCTGGAATAGATGCTGCGAGAAAAGCAAAGAGAGCCAACTTTGAACAAGATCACTCCTATCCCAGTAATGGAGCATATTGGGGCAAAGCCGTCAAGGCCGTTGTGAAAAGTATCAAGAAATGTGCTACTGGGGCAGGGCGCAAAGAAGAAGCATCGGAAAGACAACACCTCAAAGGAGGTATTCCATTCTTAAAAATTTAAATAAAGTCAGAAATGGACTAACATGCTTTTCTTCACCTGCAGATGAAAAGGAAAGAGAAGGCCCCAAACGAGGAGCAACAGAAGCCAAAAGGGGTTTCGAAAAGACTTGTCATTGCCTTTAGATAAATAAGCATCAAGCTTGGGGCAAATGACTCCCATGCAATCAATTGAATCTCGGCAATCGATGAAAGGAGAGTGGAGGATGTGCTAATAGTATAACATCATGAGCCCCAATAAAGGGAAGACATCAATCAAAACAAGAGGAACCACCATCGCGAGAAACAAATTATAGATTCCCACAATCCATGCAATTATATCTAGATTAGGACACCTAAACAAAGGAAAAATTGTGTTGTTCCAATTTGTTGCAAATTTGAGAACATACGCTGACATATTCCTTCTTATCTTTGTAGGGATTCTTCGCCACGGCGGGCAGGTAAGCAACCATCTCCTTATCTTTCAGAGCTTAAAGTTTTCGGAATCACCTCACTTATATTCCGACTTAGAGGATTCTTAGAGCCATTGAAATTCCGAATGGTCTAGAGATACTCAGCAACATCAAATCTGTGGAAGATGTGTAAGCTTTCAAAATCACTTCATTTGCATTCAGGCTTGAATGACTTTGAAGTTATCCAACACATGCATTGAAACATTCATCATGCATAAAAAATCCTGATAGAGGATGATTTTGATAAAAAAAGGAATAGCTTTTCAAAAGGGAGTGCTTAAAATCTATCAAAAGGAGTACCTCGAATGATTAGGGGCGAGCCATGCCCAAATACGTCCCTATACACACTTGAGTGGAGAGTTAGGTAGGAACTTTATTGGAGGACGTAGGGATAATTTGTGGTGATTACTTAGATTGAGATGATGAGAAGTATTCATTTCTCTATCCCAAACAATACAGGTGACCATTATTAACCCCATTGAGCAGTGATTTCATTTCTTTACCCCCGTCAAGAACCATCCCATATCGAGGCCAAACGGAGCAGCATCATGAGGTTTGTTAGAAATTTTCTTGCTCGGACTAACATCAAACTTCGGGTGTTTCTTTGCATTTAAGATCATACTTGTAATTCAAGAGTCTTAGGATGACGAAGAGCATTCATTTCTCTGTCCTACATACTTTTGTCCTTTAAACAACCCACTTGAGCCTTTCAATTCATTTTTTAAACCTCGTTGATGATCATTGCCCATTCTAAGATAAAGACGGCACTACCTCAAAGCGAAAGAACTTGGAAGAGTTACGTATACAAATAATTTTCGAAATAACTCTTCAGGTGTGCTAGATTTTCATTGCATGTGTGTTTGGCATAATCTTTGTAAATTCTTTTGTTCCTAAAAAGGCGGGATTTTTTATATAAAAAAAAAAAAAAACCAATCCCGGGCATTTAAAAGCAAGGTGCTTATCAAAGGTAAGGCCAATGCCCATTCAAATCTTTGTTCGTTTGTGAATACTTTTGAATTTCATATGTACATTTTCGTAGATTTCATAAAAAAAATGTTTGCATTTTCTCTTTCTTGTAAACCGCCAATGGGTTCTCGTTGTAAAGAAAACTCACCCGAGAAGTTAGATTGCAAAATGTACTACTTAGTTGGAGTTCACATCGTCTTCAAGCAACGACAGTATCAGCAAAAGTTCGCACCATCCTCATGCAACGATGATGTCCTTTGAAAACTATTTTAGAAGGCCAAGACTAGTGACAAATCTACAATGATCACCAACATCAAACCCCTTTATATATTTTCTGAGCTAAAATGAGCCTTTTTCTTCCTCGGTCCCCAATTTTAACCTACGTTACAACCCTTGAAAGTCTCTTTAGATTAAGGTACTTGATTTAATGTAGGGCTAAATGATTTTAAGCATCACTCGAAGAGGTACGAGCAAGATTATTTTTCTCTCATATTACAAGTTTCTTGACTTGTAAACCCGGAGCAGATGATGAAAACTTTTCCTCCATTAGCCTTGACTCGACTACGAGTCCACTTTGCAAGTCTTTGACCAAATCAAATATTACAGTCCTTTAAGTCCCTTTCAAATCAAACAAATTGCATGCATTGTAAAAAGTTCAAATCCTAGGCATATGTTCGAGAGAAAATTCGAGTGCTTCTAAATGAAAATCGAAACCTTTTTGAGAGATTGTGGAAAGTCCTTTTTTATGAGCGCACTCCAATTGATGTTTTAACCAAACTCTTTTGGCAATCTCATAACATTTGATTTAAAGTCTTCCCCACGGGGATTTTGATCAAAGATGTCTATTGCGGCCTAAAATTAGGCTAATGGATTATCGGGTTAATTAAATTAAGTAACCTAACTCACACCCTCCCAAGTCCTTTGAAATCGCAACTTATGTTCAATTCATAAAAAAATTATTTAATTGGAGCCACCACTAATCATTTACGGTAGGTTGATTAGAAGCCTATATAAAATAGCGGGATAATTATTTTATCTCTACGAACCGAGAAAAATGAGTTCGGGAATTTTGTTACATTAATTTGAAAAATTAATGCCCTTTCGATACCAATTTCATGAAAAGAAATCCCTTTTGATTGATCGATGTGACTTGATTGATTCAAAAGATGGAACGGACCATATGATACTTGAAAAATGAGAATTTTTGTGATTTTCGGATTTAATGATGGCTATGGTGAAAACATGTCATAAAATGTGGTAACATACAATTTTAATTAAGAAAATGATCTCTCAATGTTTTAACTCATATTAGATATTATTTTTTGATATAAAAAATAAGGTTCAAACACGTTTGACCATGTGATATTCGGAAAATGATTTTCTTTTAAATTTTTCGACAAAATGAGAAAATCACTCAAAAGCAAAGTAAAACAATAAAAACCTTGAACAAAAATAAACAAAAATGCCCATAATATACCTTTGAATTTTGATTTTTCCGATAAATTCACTCATTCCTAAAGATTTGGGCTAGAGAAGAATTTTATTCGCTACATTATCGAAGATTCGAGCCAAGGTATGCGGATAGAGGTATAGAACGACATCATCCCTTTTGCCAAAAGAATAGAACACGAAGTTCTATGCTAAATTGCCAACCCATTCCATGAGATCATGGCTAAGGCATGCAATTTAATTTTTCGAAGGGTCTAGGCACATAGGGGAGCATATATTATGGGCATATTTATTTATAAATGTGAAAACTTTGTAACAATCAAGCAATCAAACAAACATGGCAAAAATAAAAGCAAAAGATGAGCCAATTTAATTGAATTTTCAAAAATTAGAGAGGGGTGGCTAAAAACAAGAAAGTGGGTTCCACCTTTCCTCATCTAAAGTTCGATTAAAAATTTGAGAAGATTATCTTTAAGGACTAGAAAAATTGAATTTTAGATAATTCTCAAAAATTAGAAAAACATCCAATTGATTCAACCAGACATTATCTCTAACACCCAAGACCATCAGAAAATCTACAAGATAAGTCCAATCAACCAATTTCATGAATTTGAGATAATTATCGAGAGCAAAAGGCTATCCACAACAAATCAGATACTATTCAATTAAGCAATTCCCAAAATTAGATATTATTGATTATCATGGCAATCATTATCCACATCACAGAAATATCATTAGATAATCACTTGATAAGATAATTCAACCAACCATGATAAAAATCAAAGCAAGGGTTATCCACAAGCAAATTCGGCCATGAGAGAGAATGCTTAAAATTTAAATCCTATCCACCAAAAATTCTTATCTTTTCCAATCCAATTTCAATCCTAGAAGACCACCAAACAATTTTTAATCTTTGAGGAAAGGGTTTTTCCAATCAAATTACATCTATTGTCAAAGGTATGCATAGGATTCGGCCAATTCATGAACAAATTGAATTTTCTTTAAAAAAGAAATTTTGAGCAATACATTCCAATTTTCAGTTTTAGCAAATAATTGATAAAAAGGCTTGAACTTTCCCAATTTTAATTGCAAAACAAAATACATTCATCAAGATCTAAGAACATATATGCAAGTTACTAATCAAATAAGCATGAATTGCAATCCAAAGTTGGGAAATTTACCTTTACCAAGCTTAATTTCAGCACGTGCGCAAGCCGTAAATTCTCCCAAAGTTGCACCTTTTGAGCTTGATTCGAGCTCCGAATTGCAAGAGATTCGAGCACCAAGTAACACCCAAGTTATTCACCAAATATTAATTGAAAACCAGGCTCAATCAACCTAGAATGATGCTGAACAATGGCGCAAAAAGCTTCTTGACGATGGCATGGATAACGGATGTTCCGGCAGAGTTTCAGACTAGCTGCCTCGCAGCTACAACGTTAGGATCAACAACGGCTCAGAAGTGTGCTAATCATGACTGGATACTCCCAATTTGTGTGAAGTGCACGCATTAGCCCTTTGGGAGGTAAAAGGAGGATTGAGGGATATCGGTGATCAGATCAGGATGATCACGGTGGACTTCTTTTTGTCCTTTTGCCCATATTTTCTTCCTTTCTCAGTCCTTTGCTTCTTATTTTTTACTTTCATTTTGCATGGGAAACCCAAATCGAAATTCTGTTCTTTTTATTTCTTTGACCACCGCTTGGACTCCAATCTTCAATTCCAAATAGGTTAATCTAATCAATTGCGGAAAACTCTTGGCCTAGACATATTCGGTGTAGAGTTCGGTTCCTGCAACACAACAAGAAAGAGCAAACGACCAAGTACGAATCCAAATAAAAGCACAAGAAGACTAGGTACGCCAGGGCTGATCCGTGAATATTAAAAATGTCTGACTGGGTCGTCCCGAGTCGATGCGAAAGCAGAGGCGCAACTGGTTTGATTGGAAAGTGCTCATTCCACAGTGCAGATATCACCACAAGGACTGTCATTCATTAGGGCAATCCCTCAAGTTAGTCGTCACTTGGTGGCTGGCAACCAACAAAATAGAGAGAACCCAGATATCAAGAAATTTAAACGTAAGGAGCTTGACCTCATTGTGAGTTCGCTAGACGTTCCTTGGAGACCACCAAAGTTTGACGTTGAATTTTGCAAGACCGCTTGATACATTAGTGGAAGATCAAAGGGGTAGCCTTGGTGCTTCCTTCACGTGCACTGCTCTTCTTCGGCCATGTATCAGAATTCATGTGGCCCTCTATGCTCTGGCTGTGTGTGATAATTCGTTGGCCTCTCGAACTTCTGCCGTATATTCAATAAAAGTAGCCTCCTCCTGAACCCTAAGTTATAATAACGTATTTATACACTAAAGGGTTGCCTAATCCCAGTTGAAGTAGGACTCTTTAATGACCGTAGGATTTAAAAGACCTAGTTGGAATAGGATTCATTATTGACCGTAGGATTTTTCAAGAGTCTGAATTCTTTGAAACTCATGAATTTCAGTCCACAAAAGTGACGAGATGGGCTAGCCCAATTTCATGCTCTTGCGGGCTTAATTGTGCATTCTCGAGCTCATATTGGGCTTTAATTGATTAATGGATAATTTATTAAAAGCCTTAATAAATTGATTAAGCTTGAATAGGCTAGTTTGCACTCAAGATTTGGTCCAAATGGGCTATATGAATTTCGGCACCCCTTACCTGTCTTAGTCAAAATTCTTAGAGTAAGTCTAGTCCAATCGCTTGTTCAAATTAAGCTCGTTGATTCACCTCGGCCCGAATGCTAATGTATGATTGACAGAAAATAGATATGCAATGCATGAAAAATTTATTTTTGGTGAGAACTATTACTAGTTCTCATTTTATACTTGAAATGAATGATTTAATAAAAATCAAAATTTAGGTGTCAATAGCCGCCCCTATTCAAGTGGAGGCTCGCAGAGGTTGCGCTCAAAGACCAAAATTGAAACCTAAATTTTGCACATGCTAATGATGAAATATGATTTTTGGCGGGAGTTTTAATCCCATTTTCTAATGCAATAGGAAGTGATACATGATATAGAAGATCAGAAATAACATGCGCCAAAGCTTCCTTCCTCCATAAATGGATTAGAGAAAACCGCACATGGGTCGCACATGAGAATAGCTATTTTACCAAATTCCTCTTAATGCTGGTGATTCCTTTAAGTTCCAAGCTTTTTACGAATGCAAGAATCTTAAGGTATGGGGTGCTTTATCTATTACGAAAAGTTTCCTTTTGATGCGAGATAGCACAAGATATATGTAATGTTGAAAATATGCTTTTCGAGATCACAAGAGCAAATCGAGATTATGAACTCGGAAAAATATTCAGATCATAAAAGCAAATTGAGGTTATGAATTGAATAAATATTAAAGCCACAAGAGCAAATCGAGATTATGATTTTAATAAAAATTAATTGAGGCCACGAGAGCAGATCGATCCTAGTTCGATAAATTATCTTATGAGGTTAATCATGAGTTGAATAAATATCTAGACCACAAGAGCAAATCGAGATTATGGACTAGAAAAATATTCAGATCACAAGAGCAAATCAAGATTATGATTTGAAAAATATTAAAGCCACAAGAGCAAATCAAGATTATGACTTTAATAAAAGAGATTAGGAATACGAGAGCAAATCCATCAATGAACTTGATAAAGATTTATCAAAACCACAAGATCAAATCCATCCTGGCTTGATAAATTAACTCATGAGAGCAGGCCGATCATGAGTTGGGTAAATATTCGAGATCACAAGAGCAAATCGATCATGAACTGAATAAAAAGAGATCAAGAACACGAGAGCAAATCCTTCGTGAACCAAGAGGTATAAGAAGTGTATTACCCGAACTAAATTGGTGTCAATATAAAGAAATGTGTTGCCTAAACCACATCAAGTACAATCACAAAAGGTCAAAATGACAACTAAAATGAGTATAACTGTCAATTTGAAAAGGGTTTAGAAAGCTTACCCGAATTTTTCGAATGATAAAAAATGGCTAGGTTGGATCGCATCACACTTGTCTATTTACCCGAGATGGAGTTTAAAATAACATGTGCATAGACAAATCCAACTCCTCATTGAAGGAGGTTGATAGCTGAACGATATGGTCACTACAATGAGTTCGAATACCTTGATAATCGTCGTATTCATTCTCTTGAAAGATTCAGATTTAGGATATACTTACCCGAGGATTTGAAGGATTACTTGATGGGTACTCGCCGGTAGGGTTTTGCTCATTAAATAATCCTTGGATGAGCTTCGAGACTCGAAAAGTAACTCGAATATCGGGAATGCATTACCCGTCGACAAGTGTCGGGGTAACATGTGCAAGCATACACGTTGAAGTATGTTTAATGGTTTCAGGCAAAACTATCCCCTGAGCTTGCAAACGAAATAATAACTCATAATTCGGTTCATGCATAACTATTCTATCAAGTTTGCGTTACCAATTTGTTCATGGAGGTTATCACATAGTGAATACCTCGAATATAATCCGAATGGGGGACTTCGGTCCGAAAGGGCTTTTCTCATTCTCGAGAAAAGTTGTTTATCCTAACTGCAGGGATTCAAGAGAAATCATTCAATCACATTCGACAAAAGTTTGAGTAGTCTCGCAATTAGTATGATTGAGCCGATCCGGAGGTCTTGATTAGAATCGTAACGAGGGCTAGGTCAAAGGTTTGGAAAGGGGACTCCAATCAAGTTAAGACTTCGAAAAGAATATTTTCATCATTTGCTCCAACTTCTTCGAATGATGTTTAAAAGCATTCAACTCTACATTAACTCAAGTGCCCTAATCGAAGAGACTTTAAAGGGTTATAATGCAAGTTAGGATAAGAGACTCAAGAGCAAAAAGGCTCGTTTTGGCTCGAAACGTAAGAGAAGGGCTTGATGTTGGTGATCACTGCCGACTTGTCATCGATCTTGGCTTTACGGAATGATCTTCAACGAATACCATCATTGCTTGAGAGGATGGTATGAATCTATTGGAAATTGCATTTTGCAAACTGACTTATCTAGAGAGTCTTTTTCAAATAGACCTCGTTGGTGTTTCACAACAAAAAATAATATGCAAACATGGAATTTGCAAGTTAACATACAACAATGTACAAAGGAACTTTACAAGGATTTTAGAAGGCACTTTGCTTTCTCTATGTCCGAAATTTTCTATGAGATCAGCCTTCGCTTTTCTTACTCCCGACTCCCTTTTTCTTTTTCTTTTCTCTTTTTTACAGAGAGCTTGTTCCCATTTTATTTTATTTTTTTGCTTTCGAATGTTTTCCTCTCTTTTTTTCGATGGCTTGATATTTTCCTTCTTTTCTTAAGAGCGCACCCTTTTCTTTTAGGCTGCATTTTCTTTCTTTTTTTTTTTCAATGCCATGATTTTGAACCAGGAATTACAACAAGAATAAACTTTACAAACAAAAACTATGAAAAATCTAAAATACAAGATGAGTTCACACGGGAATTGTCTGTTGACCCGATCATCTCCAGTTTGCTCCTTGGGAAAATGCTATATTGGTCTTGGAATGAGTAAATGATCACCATCGGGGTTTAAGAAATGAATTTACAGACTCAAGTGGGCTATATAAGGGATGAAGTGTATAGTATAGAGAAATGAATGCTTTGCGTCATCCTAACGCACTTGAATTAAAATGTGAGCTTAAATGCACAGCAAACACTCGAAGATTGATGTTAATCCGAGTAAGAAAATTTATAACCATATACCTCGTTCGCTTCCGGAATTAACTTTGTTTAGGTCTCGATGTGGGGTGGTTCTTGACATGAGTAAAGCAATGAAACCACCGCTCAAAAGGGTTAATCAATGGTAACTGTAGTGTTTGGGGGTAGAGAAATGAATGCCTCCATCACCTCGGCTATCATACCTTTCGCGAGAAAACCCTTTACCTTGTGAAATGCGAAACCTAGCTTCCGTTCAAGTATCGGGATTAAGATGCGGGGGTGTGTGGAAATGGCTTGCCTTTTGTCATCATGTCATGCCCTATTCTGTACATTCGATATATTAGATATAGCTTATGCTCCCAGTTTAAAGTCTCAGAAATTAAACATGAAGAACAATCATGCATAAACCATGCAAGATGTTTAGCAATCAGGCTATACAAGAATGCAAGATAATTCTTAGGAATGGGGTGAATCCGAGTTGTCCCGGAACATGTGAGCAGATCAAACAAGTCAGGAACTATGCTCCTTAAGTCAAGGACTAGTTCATTCTCATCTTTGCCCCAAAGCAAGGAAACCGTGAGTTAGATGAAGACTCGAAATGCTCTAGTTTGTGTCATAACGGTGACCATCAAGTGGGTCATATGCTCCCGTAGGAAGGGAAATGTCATCTTGGAAATTGCATAAGTAAGAGGAACATACTCCATTTTCTAAGTCGGTGCTCGCCATCGATTTGCCCCATTTTCAATCGGGAGGGTTATGGTTTTTTTTTTTTTAATATGAGATTGTCCCGACATTGCGGTATTGGGAACTCGATTTCGAACTTTGGCAAACCAGCTTGTTCCCATACCCGATTTTGCATAGGAAAAATGTGCATGAATAAGGTGTTAAAAAGAACAAAATGGGTAAAAATTTGGGGAGCTCTTGATGGTTGATTTCCTTCATTCGTAGCAATCTAAGACATATATCTTAGCTTGGCACCTACAAAAAGGAAAATAGAATGTCATTCTCGAAATGATGGATCGAGGGCAAGAGATACTCCCTTTGAGATTGGGCGACCTTGGTTTTGTCCCGTCTTTCCTCGACTAATATGACATGATCAAAGGATCGATCGAGGGCGAACTATGGATCGGCCTCGATTGGCCAATAGACTCGGTACACGAGTTGGCCGATGCATTTCATGCGGTTGGACTTGCCTCGGTCCTTTTGTCAAGCTAAATCAACGCCAAGGAGGATATCTCTCTCGTCAAGGAACGGACCATCTGCGACCCTAGATGCCCCTTGTTTCATGCTATGTTGACCTCTTGTCTTGAATCATCTAGGGGATGGAATCTTCATAGATGATCCTATACAAGCCCAGGCTTTCTCGAGCATATTGGATCGGCTTGATAGTGCTATCTCGGGATCGATACAAGGATCACCGAACATTTGATCATCCCGCACGATTGTCAATGACCAACTATGGAGTTACCCCGGGCAATGGATGTGGGCGAAGCATGGATCCTCCTCAAATGGTCAAAGAACTGGGATTGGCCAAGGATTGCGAACTCGATCACGAGCTTCGAGGTTCAACAATCATGCATGAGGTTGCCCGAATGGTTAGTTGGACCTCATGTACTATCTAGGTTATGAACCTCGCTCTCTCTGCCCCTAGATTAATTCTCAACTTTCTTGGTTTTTGATCGGACTAATCATCCCATGTATTCCAAGTGACACCTGCGAGGGAAACGATGACCATATGAGGGTGGTTCATCTTCGAATAGGTGAGGGTATTCCAATCGCATGCTCGGGACCACCAGCATATCTCGATCTCTTCCACAATATTTTCATGCATGGAACATAAGATCTCCAAAGCATCCATCATATACTGGATCCAGAATCGCAAGGTAACCTTCTTGACCATAATGGAAATCACAAGATTTGCCTAGGCTGGAATTCTAGGAGTTCTTAATCCGAGGAGGAATTTGCACCTGCTAAATCACACCGTTCTTTAGGAGTATCGGCCATATGATGGATATTGTTGCGGGAAGCCAAGTAAACCCCCTTCCTATCACTAATGGAGGCTTGTCGTGTGGAATCTGGTTATCCCCATGAAGATCCTCGACTACATCACATCCTCGAGAAGGAAAAGTGAGGTAGCCGGTATTGATACAATCTTGAATGCACATCTCAACTAGTAACAATTTTCCAAAGAATAGCCAACCTCCCCAAAGTGAAAGTCACAGGTCTTATGGGGATCGTAGTTGACTAATTCATTGGGATTGGGGAACCTACGTTCCCTTTTGAGGACACCACACTTTAACAGAAAGATCCAAACTTGAGATACTGGCCATGGGAGTGGAGTGAATGGCTTTCTCTTCTGGACAGGCAGTTGATTCTCAGTTGTTCCATGGCAATTGGCATTGCGCTCTGGGGGTAATTGCATCATCCCAGGCTGATGTTAAAAAAATGGACAATACATTCCAAGGCATCGAAGGTTTCATTCAATACAGCATTCCAGGTATGTTTTTTGTCTTGAAGCTCCTCCATCCTCCTTTTCATAATAACTACCATTTCAACTTGGTCAATCATCTTCCTTGCCATTGGATGAGAATCTATGATAAATTACTTGCAAGAGAAGATCATGTGATGAGTACAGTGTGTGAGAGACGTCGAGTCAATCCATGGCTGGACTAGACTCACGAATACCACTTACACTTGATTCGTGGCCCTGACCAGGAAATTCCTGCTTTGTCGGATTTCGGAAAACAATTCGTGCAAAATCACACGAGGGTCAAAATGGTGTGAAAATTTACGAGTTCGTAGATGAGAGGATGAGAAAAAAGTTTTGTGTTTTGTGGTTTAGCTAGAAATGAACGGATCAATTCAGTTTAATGCATTTTCCGAAACAAATTTGTCTAGAAAACTATTTCGTCTGCCTTTTGTTAAATGAACGAAAGACCCCTTAAAAATGTGAATTAAAATCTGAAATTTTGCAGGCTATCATTGGAAATATAAACTTATAACTTTCATGTTTCATGATGTAGCAGACGAAGTCATTTACTAAGGATAATCTGCAAAATGGTTCTGGAGTCTGAAAACGCACGAAATTCCAGCTTGCTCCATTCCGGCCATTAATTCCATATTAAATAGAAAATGCTTTGGATTGCAGCAGAAATGTTTGACATGATAGTTCAAGATCTCGAGGATGTTTTTTATTTGATGGTAGGAAATTAGAAATGACTAGAAAATGATCTAACAATTCGTGCAAGGAAGCAAGGTTAGACCAAAAACAGAACTAACTCTTTGATCATGAAAATATAATGAAAGGTGCTAAAACCATGAGACTCAACGAAAATTCATAAGAGACCTAGGATCGTATAGAATAACACAACTTGACAAGATCAAAAGGACAAACCTAATTTTCCATGGACCGACTCAGAAACATTAGAGGAAAAATACATGTGCCAAAATGACGATTATGGGTTCGTAGACAAGAAGAATGACATTGATGCATGCTTTATTAGCCAAGTTTTTTAGAGCTTTTGAGGGCGAATCATACCTGCCGATCTAAATCGTATTCAGCACCTCTTAAGTTTAGGAGATGTCAAGAAATCCTCTCATGTCCGCAGATTCGGGCTAGAGCTGTGAATTCTTAATATAGTCGGGGTCGAGGGCAAGGTCATCCATCCCTCCATCCCGAGGACATGCAGAGTATTGCCCGGACACCATCCTAGGTTCATCTAACATTTTAGGAATGATGCAATGTCATGATTTCATGCATAACGGTATAATTACTCAATCATGGCATTTTGCAAAAACAATTTAAAAATTAAACTAATGCCCCTGCAAAATAAATGTTAGAAAAATGACATTTACATAACCTACAAAAACATTTAACATCTAAGGAAAGTTAGGGATGAATCATAATCCATGAATTCAAGAATCAAGAGGAAATTCCCAATCAATCAATCCAGAGGTAAATCATGATATCGGTGGCCTAAGTCCACAATGATCTTTTCATTTCCCGAAAATTTAAGGGTTTTATTATTTTTTGAAAAATGAAGTTCAATTTTTCAAAAATTAAAAATTCGATGCATCCTTTATTTTTTGGAAAAATTAAAAAATTAATCCCCAGTGGAGTCGCCAAGCTATCGCGACCTAAAATTAGGCTAATTGATTATCAGGTTAATTAAATTAACTAACATAACTCATACCCTCCCAAGTCCTATCAAATCACAAATTAGTTTCAATTTATAAAAAACTATTTAATTGGAGCCGCCACTAATCATTTACGGTAATTTGCTTAGAAACCTATATAAAATAGCGGGAAAACTATTTTATCTCTACGAACCGAGAAAAATAAGTTCGGAGACTTGGTTTCATTAATTTGAAAAATTAATGACCTTTCGGTATCAATTTCATGAAAAAAATCCCTTTTGATTGATCAATGTGGCTTGATTGATTCAAAAAATGGAACGGATCATATGATACTCAAAAAATGAGAATTTTTGTGATTTTCGGATTTAATGATGGTTATGGTGAAAACATATTATAAAACGTGGTAACATCCAATTTTAATTAAGAAAACGATCTCTCAATGTCTTAACTTATATTAGATGTTATTTTTTGATATAAAACATAAGATTCGACACGTTTGACCATATGATATTCGGAAAATGATTTTCTTTTTATATTTTTTCTCAAAATGAGAAAAGCACTCAAAAGCAAAGTAAAACAATAAACAACTTGAACAAAAATAAACAAAAATGTCCATAATATACCTTTGAATTTTGATTTTTTTTATAAATTTACTCATTCTCAAATATTTGGGTTACGGAAGAATTTTATCCGCTAGCTCGAATATTCGAGCCGGTATGCGGATAGAGGCATAGAATGACATTATCCCTTTTGCCAAAAGAATAGAACACAAAGTTCCATACTAAATTGCCATTACATTCCATGGGATCATGGTTAAGGCGTGCAATTTAATTTTTCGAATGGTTTAGGTACATAGGGGAGCATATATTATGGGCATTTGTTTATAAATGTGCAAACTTTGTAACAATCAAGCAATCAAACAAACATGGAAAAAATTAAATCAAAAGATGAACCAATTTAATTTAATTTTTGAAAATTAGAGAGGGGCGGCTGAAAATATGAAACTTGGGTCCACCTTTCCTCATCTAAAGTTCGATTAAAATTTTGAGAAGATTATCATTAAGGATTGAAAAAGTTGAATTTTAGATAATTCTCAAAAATTAGAAAAATATCCAATTGATTCAACTGGACATTATGTCTAACACCCAAGATCATCCAAAAATCTACGAGATAAGTCCAATCAACCAATTCCATGAATTTGAGATAATTATCGAGAGCAAAAAGCTATTCACAAAAAATCAGATACTATCCAATTAAGCAATTCCCAAAATTAGATATTATCGATTAGCATGGCAATCATTATCCACATCACATAAATATCATTGGATAACCACTGGATAAGATAATTCAACCAACCATGATAAAAATCAAAGCAAGGGTTATCCGCAAGTAAATTCGGCCATGAGAGAGAATGCTTAAAATTCAAATCCAATCCACCAAAAATTATTATCTTTCCAATCCAATTTCGATCTTAGAAGAACACCAAACAATTTTTAATTTGGGTTTTTCCAACCAAATTACATCTATTCTCAAAGGTATGCATAGGATTTGGCCAATTCATTAACAAATTGAATTTCACCTTCCCCAACTAGTTTGGGTTAAAGGTGATGTTGATGTTGATGTTGTTGAAAGAAATTTTGCGCAAGACATTCCAATTTTCGGTTTTAGCACATAATTGATAAAAAGGCTTGAACTTTCCCAATTTTAATTGCAAAACGAAATACATTCATCAAGATCTAAGAACATATATGCAAGTTACTAATCAAACAAGCATGAATTGCAATCTAAAGTTGGGAAAATTACCTTTACCAAGCTTCATTTCAGCACGTGCGCAAGCTGTAAATTCGCCCAAAGTTGCACCTTTTGAGCTTGATTCGAGCTCCGAATTGCAAGAGATTCTAGCACCAAGTAACACACAAGTTATTCACCAAATATTAATCGAAAACCGGGCTCAATCAACCCAGAATGATGCTGAACAATGGCGCATAAAGCTGCTTGACGGTGGGATGGATAACGGATGTTCCGATGGAGTTTCGGACTAACTGCCTTGCAACCATAGCGTTGGGATCAACAACGGCTCAGTAGGGCGATTATCATGACTGGATACTCCCAATTTGTGTGAAATGCGCGCATGATACCTTTGGGAGGTAAAAGGAGGATTAAGGGATATCGGGGATCAGATCAGGATGATCAGGGTGGACTTCTTTTTTGTCCTTCTGCACATATTTTCTTCCTTTCTTAATCCTTTGCTTCTTCTTTTGTACTTTCTTTTTGCATGGGAAACCCAAATCGAAATTCTATTCTTTTTATTTTTTTAACACCGCTTGGACTCCGATCTTCAATTCCAAATAGGTTAATCTAATCAATTGCGGAAAACTCTTGGCCTGGACATATTCGGTGTAGAGTTTGGTTCCTGCAACACAACAAGAAAGAGAAAACGACCAAGTACAAATCCAACTAAAAGCACAAGGAGAATAGATACACCAGGGTTGATCCGTGAATAGTAAAAATGTCTGACTGGGTCGTCCCGAGTCGATGCGAAAGCAAAGGTGTTGCTGGTTTGATTGGCAAGTGCTCATTCCACAGTGCATATATCACCACAAGGACTGTCGTTCATCGAGGCAGTTGCTCGAGTTAGTCGTCACATGGTGGCTGGCAACCTACAAAATAGAGAGAACCCAGATATCAAGAAATTGAAACTGTTGGAATATAACGCGCAGAAACTAATCGGGATCTTGCAAATAAGTCAATGCGAAAACACGAGAAAAAAATAACGATGAATGATAAGGACACCAGAAATTACGTAGTTCGGTCCGAATGTCGGTACCTACATCCACGGAGAGAGCCAGGAAGAATAATCCACTATAATCGGATAATCGCAGATTACAATCGCTCAATACGCTCGTGTTTTCCGCACCTAAATTATACCCAAACCCTAATTGTTTACATAATAAAATAACTCACAATTGGATATAATAATAATCTCACGCAGCAAATCTTATTGTATTCGGACTCCGTTCGATCAAGAGAACTCACAGTGCGTTCACTGCTTCTTCTGTCTTCGCGAGTCGCCCTTCTTTTGGAGTCTCTGTAAGCGGCTCTCTAAACATAAAAGAGGCGCTCTTTTTTTTTTTTGTACAGATTCTGTAGGCGTGAAAAAGAAGAAGGGAAAACCACCTTCTTGTTTTCTTCTCTTCTTTTCTTCAATGGGCTCCACAAAAATAATATATATAATATGCAATCCCCTCTCTTTTGTCTTTTAGTGCTAATATGGATCTACAGAAGATGTTTTTTCCCATGCATGCCTACGTCCCAATTTACGTTAAAGATTTTCTTTTCCACAAATCAATTTAACAAATCAATATATATCTTTAAATGATTTAAACTCGAGAAATATTTAACAATTCTCCATCTTGACTCTATGTTTGAAGCCAACTCATAGTGCTCACTATCCATGCCGCTTCTCCCAACGCCCCAATGGGCGATCATTCTTTACAGACGCTAATAGTGCTCAAGCAAAAGCTTGAACTTCGCCAAAGGAACAGGTTTAGTCATCATGTCTGCCGGGTTCTTTGTTGTAGCAATCTTTTTCACAATAACCTTACCCTTCGCTAAGACATCTCGATGAAGTGGTATCGATATTGATATGTTTCGTTCGCTCATGATAAACTGGATTATACGCCGGATATATCGCACCTTGGTTATCACAAAGTATATCAACACTCTTCCGATCTAACCCAAAGTCCAAGAGCAAACCTTGTAAACATATCGCCTCTTTTGCTATAAAGGTCGGTGCCATGTACTCCGCTTCACCAACGACAAGGCCACACGGACTTGTAAGGATGCTTTCTCACTAATCGCACCACCGCCCAACGTAAATATGTACCCCGCCAAAGACTTGCATTCATCTAAGTCACCCGCATGATTAGAATCCACATAACTTGTGGTCTCACGACCATTATTGTCTCTCCAAAGATATTATACCAATGTCTGTTGTCCCTTTCAAATATTTAAGGATCCATTTCACACTTTCCAATGAGTTTTACCAGGACACTTCATATAACGACTAATTACACCGACAGCTTGTGAAATATCGGGCATAGTGCACACCATAGCATACATGATACTACCCCATCGCACTAGAATAAGGAACATATGACATATGCTCCTTTTTCTCCTTAGTCTGCGGTGATAACTTAATTGAAAGTTTAAAGTGCTTTGCTAATTAAGTACTCATAGATTTCGCTAACCGCATATTAAAATGTGCAACAATCTTCTCAATATATTTCTTTTGAGACAGACATAATAATCCCGTAGTCCTATCACGTAAAATCTCCATACCCAAAATTTTCTTTGCAAAGACCTAAATCTTTCATCTCAAATTCAGCACTTAATTGCCACTTCAAAGACATCAATATTAGATATATTCTTAGATGCTATCAACATATCATCAATATATAACAGCAGATATATCAAAGACCCATCATCCAATCTCCTAAAATAAACACAACTATCCATATGACTTTTCGAATAGTCCCGACTAGCCATGAAAGCGTCAAATCACTTTTACCACCGCCTAGAGACTGCTTTTCAGCCCATATAATGATTTCTTTAATAAGCAAACATAATCTTCCTTACCCCGAATAGCAAATCCCTCTAGCTGCCTCATGTAAATATGCTCCTCCAACTCACCGTGAAGAAACGCAGCTTTCACATCAAGCTACTCCACTCGAGATCTTGTGCGATAAGGCAAGTAAAACACGAATAGAATTATGTCTTACCACAGGAGAAAACACCTCATTGTAGTCAATGCCTTCCCGCTAGGTATACCCCTTAACAACAAGCCTCGCTTTATACCTCGTTGCCTCGACACCGGGAATGCCCTCTTTCCTTTTGTAGACCCATTTACATCCAACAATCTTCCGGCTCTTGGGTACTTTAACTAGATCTCATGTCCGATTTCGATGGAATGATTCTATCTCTTCACTCATAGCTCCTAGCCACTACGACAACTCGTAACTAGCCATCGCCTCAAAATAGGATGAAGGCTCATCTATTTCTACCTCATCACATACGGTGAAAGCATAAGCAATATCCGTATAACCATAACATACCGGTGGTTTAATTTGCCTTCTCTATCTGCTGCGGCTATACTATGCTAGGGCGTATCGATTGTTCACTATCACCGACTTCAGGAATTGCAGCCTCATCTCGCAATATCAACATCTATTACCTCCAAGGTCTCCGGAGTCTCTACCTCAAGCTCTACCTCACTACCGACACCATGATCTATCTGCTCTGCTTGGTTGTGTCTCGTAACTTCTCTATCGAAGCATTGTAGTTTCGTCGAAGATTAATCTCTGCTCATTAGAAAATCGGGCGATCCGGGGATCGGTGCACCATAGTCGGTAACCTTTCACCCCATGTGCATAACCCAGAAATATGCACTTCTTTGACCTCGGCTCAAGCTTATCATCACTCGCATGAGCATATGCAGGACATTCAAATACTCTTAATCCGGAGTAATCAACAGGTTTCACCGACCGTACTTCCTCCGGAGTCTTCCACTCAATAGCGAGATGATGGAGATCGATTAATCGTAACGTGATCATGTTCACCGCTTCGGCCCAAAATTCCTTACCTATTCCAAAGATGAGAAAGCATGCTCCGAGCCCGCTCAAGTAAAGTTCTCGTTCTTCCGTTCGCTACTTCATTCTCGCTATGATGTCCCAAGTACTCGTGTGGTGTCTCACAATCCCTTCTCTATCGGAGAACTCGGTAAAATCTTTACCACAAAACTCCATGCCATTATCGGTTCTCGGGCACTTGATCTGTTTATCCGATCGCTTCTCAATCAAGGCCTTAAAATTCTTGAACCGATCAAATACATCAAATTTATACTTTAGAAAGTATACCCATACCTTCCTTGAATAATGGTCGATAAATGTCGGTATATAACGGGCACCTCCTTTAGAAGGAATTGGATACGGGCCCTAGACATTTGAATGAATATATTCAATCGGGTTGCTTAGTCGAATGAATACTAGTAGTAAACTTAATCCTACGCTGCTTCCTAAAGATGCAATGCTCGCATAAGTCTAACTTACTTGTCTTTTGACCCTTTAACAACCCTCTATATCTCAACATCGTCATACCCGCCTCACTCATGTGCTATAAACGCATATGCCATAAACGAGTTAAATCGAATCCGACTCACCTAATAAAACCGCAGCAGCTCCCGTCATGGTCTTTCCTAGTATATGATAGAGAGAACTCTCTTTCTTCCCTTTCATCACTATCATGGCACCTCGAGAGATTTTCAGCACTCCACCTTCAAAGGTGTACTTACACCCGATATCATCGAGCGTCCCTAGAGAAATACGGTTCTTCTTGAGCTCCGGTACATGCCTCACATCTCGTCAATGTGCGCACTACGCCATCGTGCACCCGAATTCGAACTGTCCCTATCCCCACAACCATGCAGGCTGCGTTATTCCCCAACAAAGACTCTACCACCATCTACATCTAGTAAGTAGTAAATCGGTTCCTATGATGTGTCATATGATAAGAACACCCCTAATCTAGCACTCATTCATCTCCCGACGAACCCGTAGTCACACATAAGATAGCATCTACATCACTAGTGCTCTCCTCACCAATATTTGCCACACTAGTTGTAGCTTTACATTTATCACCTATGTTTCTCAATTTAGGACAATATCTCCCGAAGTGCCCCTCCTCATGACATTCAAAGCACTTCACGCGTCCCTTAGACTTTCTATGGTGTGATTTAGATCTGCTTTTACCTCTGCTGCTATTAGACCCCCGTTGTTGCTCTCTACCTCGAATCACTAGTCCCCGCGCTATATCCTACGCTAAACCTGTCATCTCGCAACTTTTTCTCGCCACTCCTTAGAAAATAAGGCGGACTTTACCGCTTTTGAAGTAATTGTAGTACGCCCCCGTAATGCTGAATCGGTAAAGTGCTCCCATGACTCGGTAAAAAAGCCAACAACATCATGCCCCGCTCTTCATCATCAAGTGTCTAACCGACATTCTTCAAATCCATCATAAGTTTATTAAATTCATCTAAGTGGGTTCCGATAGACGTACCTTCACTATAGCTGAACCGAAACATCATCTTCAACATATATAAGCGATTGTTCAAACCTTTTGTTACATAGACCGCCCGAAGTTGTGCCCACAATGCTGCGGTATCCTTCTCTTCACCTACCTCTATTAACACTTCATCCTATAAAATTAACAAAATTAGACTTATAGCTTTCCTCATTACTACATTCTTTTCAAGATCTGTCATCGTTTCGAGCAACTCAGCCTTACCCTCCAATGCTTCGCTAAACCTTGAGTTGTCAATAATGCCTCCATCTTGAGGCTCCATAACCCAAAGTTGTTCCTTCCGCTTAAACTTCTCAATTTCAGCTTTCACTCCAAACATAATTACAATTACACGATATCCAGATAACAATTAGACAAGCAAAAGCCCCAAATCACAATCCGAAATATCCGAACCTATGCTCGATATCAATTGTTGGAATATAACGTGCAGAAACTAACCAGGATCTTGCAAATAAGTCAATGCGAAAACACGAAAAAAAATAATGAGGAACGATAAGGACACCGTAGATTACGTGGTTCGGTCCGAATGTCGGTATCTACATCCACGGGATGAGCCAAAGAAATAATCCACTATGATCGGAGAATCGCAGCTTCAATTGCTCAATATGCTCGTGTTTCCGCACCTAAATTATACCCAAACCCTAATTATTTACATAATAAAATAACTCATAATTGGATATAATAATAATCTCACGCAACAAATCTTCTTGTTTTCGGACTCCGTGTGATCAAGAGAACTCATAGTGCGTTCACTGCTTCTTCTGTCTTCGCGAGTCATCCTTCTTTTGGAGTCTCTGTACGCGGCTCTCTAAACATAAAAGAGGCACTCTTTTTTTTTGGCATAGATTCTGCAGGAGTGAAAAAGAAGAAGGGAAAACCACCTTCATGTTTTCTTCTCTTCTTTTCTTCAATGGGCCCCACAAAAATAATATATATAATATGCAATCCCCTCTCTTTTGTCTTTTAGTGCTAATATGGATCTACAGAAGATGTTTTTTCCCGTGCACACCTACGTCCCAATTTACGTCCCAATTCTTGATCCGTTAAAGATTTTCTTTTTCACAAATCAATTTAACAAATTAATATATATCCGTAAACGATTTAAACTCGAGATATATTTAACAGAAACGTAAGGAGCTTGACTTCAATGTGAGTTCGCTAGACATTGCTTGGAGACCTTGACGTTGAATTTTGCAAGACCGCTTGATACATGAGTGGAAGATCAGAGGGGTAGCCTTGGTGCTTCCTTCATGTGCACTACTCTTCTTCAGCCGTGTATTAGAATTTGTGTGGCCCTCTAAGCTCTAGCCGTGTGTGATAATTCGTTGTTGGCCCTTCGAACTTTTGCCGTATATTCAATAAAAGTGACCTCCTCTTGAACCCTAAGCTATAATAACGTATTTATAGATTAAAGGATTGCCTAATCCCAGTTGAAGTATGACTTTTTAATGACCGTAGGATTTAAAAAACCTAGTTGGAATAGGATTCTTTGTTGACCGTAGGATTTTTCAAGAGTCCAAATTCTCTAAAATTCCTCATGAATTTCTGTCCACAAGAGTTATGAGATGGGCTAGCCCAATTTCATGCTCTTGCGGGCTTGATTGCTCATTCTCGATCTCAAATTGGGCTTTAATTAATTAATAGACAATTTATTAAAAGCCTTAATAAATTGGTTAAGCTTGAATGGGCTAGTTTGAGCTCAAGAATTGGTCCAAATGGGCTATATGAATTTCGGCACCCTTTACCTATCTTAGTCAAAATTCTTAGACTAAGTCCGGTCCAATCGATTGTTCAAATTACGCTCAATTGATTCACATCCGGCATGAATACGAATGTATTATTGACAAAAAATAGATATGCAATGCATGAGAAATTTATTTTTGGTGAGAACTATGACTAATTCTCATTTTTATGCTTGAAATGAATGATTTAATAAAAATCAAAATTTATGTATCAACAATGTCATGTTGCAAGATGCCTTGGGTAACCTCCTGCATCACACTACTTTTGTTGAAAACTGTGCATGTTTCCTAGATGGCTATTATAGGAACATGTTCTCTTTCTTTGAAATCTAAAATATTTTGAAATCTCTCTCTCTTCTATCAGTCGTAAAAAGTGACATTAGGATATTCCTTAGGTGAGTCCATGATAGAGATAACCCTTCTTTGAAATTCATATCTCTTCTACGAGCCTTAAAAAGCTACATTAGGATGTTCCTTAGGTGAGTCTATGATAGAGGTGATCCTTCTTTGAAATTCATCTCTCTTATCTCGCTTTAAAAGCAACAATAAGATATTCCTTAGGTGAGTCCATGGTGATCCTCCTTTGAAGCTCATATCTCTTATGTCCGCCTTAAAAAGTGACATTAGGATATTTCTTATGTAAGTCCATGATAGAGACGACCCTTCTTTTAAATTCATATCTATTATATCAGCCTTAAAAAGCGACATTAGGATATTCCTTAGGTGAGTCCATGATAGAGATGATCCTTTTCCAAATTCATATCTCTTCCGTCCGCCTTAAAAAGCGACATTAGGATATTTCTTAGGTGAATCCATGATAGAGATGATCTTTCTTTGAAATTCATAGCTCTTCCCTCACACCGTAAAAGCGACATTAGGATATTCCTTGGGTGAATCCGTGACACAGCACAATCCTTTTCTAAAATTCATATCTCTTTTGTAAGCCATAAAAAGTGACGTTTGGATATCCCCTGGTGATTCCTCAATAAAGGATGATCCAATCTTTAAGCTAGGCTCTATCCTTACGAGTCATTCTTTAGCTAGACTCCATCCTTACGAGTCATCCCATGGTTAGTCTTGCTGTACGGGACGGCTCTTAACTACCCTAAGGTAGTCTCGTAATAAGCCCTTAGGTACCTTATTAGAGCCACTCACACCAAGAAGCATCCATACCATCGGCATGTAAGTGTCGGTAAATCTCTATCTTTGGTTATTCGCCACCGCAGAATGAAATAGGTATCGGTTGCACTTAACCTCGCGTTGAAAGCTAATTTGAATCAAATGTCATGACTTTTTCTTTCCCCAATCGAGTCAATTAGAATTAAGGTGTCATCTTGTCTTTGAAATTAACCTCTATCGAAACCACTCTCAAAAAAGGGTAACTATCGACACCCGATTTTAAACCCTTTTATTTTAGAAATTTAATTAAAAATATCATACAAATTCATAAAATTAAAAATCAACTTTGGAGGCTTAGCCAAGCCTAGAGAACCAATTTTGATCAAAAAATAATTTTTTGTCGAATTTTTAATATTTATTTAATTCAAAAATAACCCAAAAATAAGGAAAAATAACATTTTTGCCCAGAAAAATCCGAAAAAATAGTCAATGTTTTTATTTTAATTTGAATTATATTTTAGCCATTTTAGTTCACAAAAATTTGATTTGAGTCATAATTTCTCTATATCATGAGATTTAATGCCTTAATCGAGCTAAAAAATGAGTAATTAATTAAGCTTCTTTCCATCACTTTTTAGAGTTGGTCATGATATTTATTTCATAATCTTTTTAATGTTACCATGGTCAAACCTATTTCACCTTTTTGGGGCATTGTCAATCTCGTTAGTTATTGCACTAATTGTCTTCTTAATCAAGATTATCACAAGAGGCTCTAGAGCCTTCTCATGTCAAGACGAAATAGACAAGAGGACAGGACAGGTGAGTTGTCAAGAGAATAAGGGATATTCCCTCTTGTGACACAAGGAATTTTATGGGGATTGTCAACCTAGGAATTTGTGCATAATGACTTGTAGGACTCTAACACATTCCCTCATTCTTACTTCACATGGGCTGAAAATCTTAAGGGGGCTCATTTGGTGAAAAACTCTCTCTCTCTCTCTCTCGAGACCCTCTCTCTAGACCCTCTCTCCGCCCGGCAATACTACCACCTTTGCGCCCCCTACCGGCCGCTCGATTCGCCCATTCGGCCAACCACCACCACCACCACCTTCCTCTCCCTCTACCTGTCACCCTCGCACCCACTCCTCACCGAACCACCGCCCATAGCTCCCCCTAGGAGGCCGAGAGCCTCTCGGCTCCATCACCTACGCACACACCGGTGGTGTTTCCCGATCATGCCGAGTCCATTTCCGATCCATACCGGCGATTCCACCTTGATTCCGGCATCCAGCATGTGGAGGATGGATTATTAGCCTAAACATAAGGTGAATCGAAGGCTTAGTTGATTGATATGGCTGATTAGTTATTGGATATGACGTTGCTATGTTGTTTGTGCATGCCTATGGGTGTCAGATGATTATATGGTGCCTTATGACATGTTTGAGTTCTCGGGTCAGAGTGTCCGATCTTGCTGTAATGTAGATTTGAGGATCCAAACGTGATTATTTCGTCTATTAGTATTCTATAGATTCATAGAGCACGTCTCGAGCTTCGATTTGATATATTATGGCCTCAAATTGGACGCCGTTTACCATAGTTTGAAGCTTGAATCTGAGATTGAGTTTTCTGACCTGACCTTTGGTGCTTCGTGATTTTTCATGGATTTCTCTAGACTTTGTTTCATTAAAATGTCTTCATGAAAGTCATTCATAACATTTTTATACATAACATATAAAAAAATCCAAACATTTTCATGCATGTCTCATATTTTTAATGCATTTAATGAAATCGTGCATTTCTATGACTATTCTTGAGTTTGTGTCTCATTCAGTGCATGTCTGTCTTAAGTTGCAATAACGGCTTCTTTAGAGTCTTTGTTTCCAAAATCATAAAAAAAAAATGAAAGTTGTTCATTAGTGTCTTATTTAGTAGAGTGAAAAGTTTGATGCATTAAGTTGTTTTAAGTGTGTATTAGTGCTTAATCTCGAAAGTTTCCTATTCTGTGGAATCTGATGGTTTGCTGCTGAGTGCTCATGAAAGATGATTTTTCACGTTAAATTGGGGGCTTTTTCAATAAAATTGTAAAACATTAAAGTTGTCAACGACATGTTTTCCCATTCATACAAAAAATGTCAGAATTTTTGCATGTATTTTACTACTTTTCCTGCATTTTATGATTACCGATTTTTCCTTGAGCATGTTCATGAACAGTAGGGTCTAAATTGCATTTTTCGTGTTAATGCATTAGAAAACATAAAAATTGGTCTTAATAAAGTTCAATCAGCATGTCTTAAGCTTTCTTTGAGTGCTTGAATTGTCTTAATCGGATCTTCTCTTCATTGGTAATTCAGCCTAAACGTGATCAATTCAATTCCCTAAGTGACCCTTGTATAGGCTCACTAAGTCTCTTGTGATTGTTTGGCGTCTAAGGCTCGAAAGGTCTAAGTGCATGATTTAATTAGGAGCGACAGATAGATATTAGGATCGATGCATGACACGTGGGCAATCAAATGGGACCCTTAAAATCGAACCTTCCTTAAGCGAGTCGACAGGGTTAAAATGGATAATCACGATGTGTGCACATAAAGGCCGATCCCAATGTCATTCTCGAGTGAATCGATTTGTCTCATTGACTTGCGGATATTAATGTGCTTTGTGAATGTGATCGTGCTTGTTTGATTGAGTAGCTTATCATGCTAAATTGTTTGATGTTCGGCCCGATACCATGGAGAATGAAGGTTTACGACCGATGTCCAATCTAGTCTCCCTTTTGTTGTACAACCCCCCCGATCATGTCTCGGGTTTATTCACTTGGTTTGTAATTATTAACCTGACGAGTTGAGGGTTTTTTTTTCATTTGCCCTTAGATTAGTTTTAAGTCTTGCATGCATTCCCGTTAGCCCTTTGATTGATTGGGATAATTTTATTTTTTTAGGATACATTCGAAACCTAGAAAATGCCATAAAAATTTCCACCCACAAAACCATTTTGCATGAACGCGTAGCATGGTTACAAAAACATGATTAGTGATTAAAAGAAACTAAACCTCGCACGATCAACTTAAGTAACAATTAGTCTCGCAGTAACCACAAGGGCTCTAGTAGAAATATTAGGGTAAACTAATCTCCAAACCCAAAATCTCTGGTTGCATGGAATCGAGCGGCCTATCACGCCCACTTGATGGGGTTTCCGACCTACCTTCCTCAAAAGACCAGGTGGCAACTCCTTTGCATGCACACGTTGCACATGGCACCCGATCACACTAAGGTCTAATACAAATTCCCAAATGTCCCGACTTGGTATGGGCCTGGAAAAACCTGAGCCAAGGGCCCGCATTCGAGGCTCCCTTGGCAATCCATTAGGCCGACTTCCCTGCGATGGGATCTCGAGGGCGGGTGGCAACAACGGTCTCGTTCAATCAAAATTGATGACGTCCAATCAGCGATTGAAGAGAGATCATTTGAAAACTTGTCCAACAGCTAGTTTGAGGGTGAAGGAGTATAAAAGGGAGATCCATGGTGACTAGTGTAGAGAGATTAGAACACATAATTCTAAAGTGCTTGAGTTGTTCATATTCACATATTCGTTCTTGAGAGTTATAAGTTTTATCCTTGAAAGATTTTGTAAGAGTAGTAAAGTGTGACATCTC
This sequence comes from Rhodamnia rubescens, assembly GCA_021437795.1. Lineage (NCBI taxonomy): Eukaryota > Viridiplantae > Streptophyta > Magnoliopsida > Myrtales > Myrtaceae > Rhodamnia > Rhodamnia rubescens. The sequence goes on along the minus strand of JAILYA010000002.1, from coordinate 12,155,615 downwards.
TTGTAATCTTTTCAATGATTCATATAGTGGAATTCAATCAATCGGCGATCGGCTTAAGAGAATGGACGTAATTTACCTAAAGCTGAACCACTAAAAACTTTGCGTGCATTTCTCTCCTACTCTAAACTCTCTTTACTGGGTTTAGATTTATGCACGTCTCTTTACTAAGCTTATTCAGTTTGTGTTTTAAAATTATTTAAATTCCGCATTAAGTTTCAAAACTATTCGAAATCACTTATTCACCTCCTCTATGTGATATTGCTAGACACAATATCATATTTCTCTAAATTGCTCTTGGGCATCTCTTGGTAGACAACTATTTATCAGTTGTGGGCTGCTAGGATAAGAGGCCGCATGATGAGAATTATTGGGTTGATGCTAAATAAAATTCGAGATGCAGCATCCCTGGATTACGAACTGGAATTCTGGACTTTGTCCTTATGTCAAAAGGAGTCTCTTGTGAGTTAATTCGAGTTTCACATATATAATCCATAAATGCTCTCTCCCTATTCGATGCACAATCGGGTTTATTCCTACCTCTTTCGCCTTTCTAAAAGTCCGCCAGGAGCAGCTTATTGTCCAATCCTTCTCACCTCGGAGATCACTTCTCATTCTCATCGGACCGGGTTGTTACACTAGAAGCATTGTTAGTATTGTAAGATTGAGGCTAGTGGTTGGAAGAGTGTTGAGTCCAAAGTTTTGCTGCCATAGACAAACTTGTGAAGGTTGGGGTATCACTTGGTAGTTTTGTGCTTGTGTTTTTTTTTTTTTTTTTTTTTGGGGTGTTATATGAATGAGTGGCATTACATTGAGTTTAGGAAAAATTAGAAGTTGTACCCCTTGATGGCCCCGTTACTTGTAATGTTGTAAATCCTTTGTAAGTAACTGCAATACAGAGGATGGATTATCCAAAAAGTATAGGAAGCTATTCATTCATCTTTTTACATATGTTCATGCAAAATTAATGCCCGTGAAGATCGAGATATGTCAAGTAAAATCAAGAGAAATGCTTTCCACTATCGGTGACAATGCAATATTAACCGTAGATTCACACATCATTATCACGTATTTTGCATAAAACACTCATTGACTGGGGATCGTGCGGTCATAAATAATCGATAGTACTTGTTTGGCATGTCATCCCTAAAAATAACTCGCAAGGAGAAACCCAGAGACTTTTCAAGATAGTTCACCATAAGTAATAACATTCATTGTGCAGTGGAACCTCTCATGCCCAAGCAAAAATGGAATGATGCAAACCTTGGAGGTAATATACCACTTTGAATCATATTACATTATAGCAAAATACCCTTTATATGTTGCCTTCAAGTGTGCCATCTAGGATTGTAACATCGCTACAGTAGTCATTGCCTAGATGGCATCTTAGTAAAAAATCAATAATCCACTTAATTACTAAGTTGATTGTTGCCTTTACTTTTGTTTCTCCTATTAATTTCCCAATTCAAATAGTCAAATACAAGTTAATATGCATTTAAGAATGTTGTCACTTAATTTCTATATGCATTTCCTACATAAAACAGTTATATAATTTGGCAATAGTTTTCTTTTTTCAATTTAATTTTTTTTTTACAGAACGTTAATGGCATTCATTTTGATTGCCAGTTTTCTTTGTCATATTTTAAAATTCTCAAAATACCTTCCATGCAAAAGTCTTGAAGTAGAGTCTTATTAAATTTGTGAATTCCGAGTGATTTTTTTTCTCTCATATAGTAACTTTTTAATTATGAATGTGTCTGATTTTGGAAAAACTTCATCTTAACAGAAAATGATTTCCCCTTTTTCAATTTTTTTATTGAAAATTTTCCTAAATTTTAGCATGTACATTTTCTTTGAGATTTTCCATTGACTGATGATATTCAGCAAATCAAATGCGCGAAAGTTCAAAAAATTAATTCGCGAATGATTGTTTCACTTGAACAAACACACCCTAATGATTCAATTTTCGACATTCTAGTATACATAAACTTTTAGTCATAAATTTATGATTGTTCGAGGCTGATTTGAAATTTGTCTCAACAAATTTATGTTTCATCGATTTTTTTAGTTCTTTTTCTTTTTCTTTTCCTTCTGTTTCCATTTCCACTTTGATATTTCTTTGTTTGATTATGATCCCAGGCCTCACTGACCTAAAGCGCCAACCCCACCCCGGCAATGTCCATTGGGCCGAGTGATCGTGAGCCAAAGCCCAATAATCTTCTTCAAAATTGACGTTCAAACCATGTCCCAAGTTTCATCGCAAACCTTGCGAACGAATCATATGATTGAATTCCGATCCAAAAAAAAAAAAAAATTCTTATGCTTGGATGGCCGGTACCCTCCTCGAACCTCACTATTCAAACTAGTGTTACTAAAAAAATAGACCAAGGATCGAAAGCATGGTCCTGCTCGTGTCGGCCCGCCCGACTTCGATTCGGGTCCTAGATTGGTCTGTGCTTTTTGGGCCTATATTTTTTTTTAAAAAAAATTTCCCCTTTTAATTTCAGGCTTGAGCACGTTCTCAAACTTAGGATTGAGAAGCTCGAAGGCTCGAGCGCGCACAAACTAAATAAAAAAAACAACGATACATCCAAAACTCGAAACTTTTAAAATCCTAAAACCCTTATAGAAGTAGTAACTAGTAAGAAGAAGCGAAATTAACAGTTAAATGGTAGATAGAACTTGGAAAGTGAGCATAAGCATTACGAAAAAGATACTTGAGGCAGGAAGCGAAATGACCTCAACCACCTTATGCAGGAGCCGATCTTTGGGCACATACAAACATGTGCGATTTGATTGAGCCGAGTGATATCCCGTTCGATTCTGATTCGTTGACACCCCCAATCATACTTACAGCATGTGAAAACGAATTTTTTTCATTTACATTTTACTAATTTCCACCAAGTGAGATCCCCACTAAGATTCGACCAAAAAAAGAAGAAGAAGAAGATTCCCACCTAGAAAACAAGTCACTTTCACCGAAGTCTTGGAACTCCTATTGAATGCAGAAGCAGCCCCGTAACGCATCCCACATGGCCGCCCTGTAAAAGCAGACGCCCGTTACTTCAAAAAGGAAAAAAAAAACCACAATTGAAGAACAAAAAAATAAGAAGGATTGATAAGCACCCAAAATATATTTCTCGAGGGTCACTGCGCTTCGGTTTCGCTTTAACGTATCAAAGCTCGCGCTGCTGCTGCAAAATGCAATGAGTGTGTTCCAAGCGATCGACCCCACATGCATGTAATGCGTCAGGGGGGTGTTGCTTGCTTTCGGAGCAGCCCATTAAAGTAAACGAGCGACCCTGTGTTTCGAGTCTCCCGAGCGTTTCTGCCTGCCTTTTCTGGCTCTGTGCATGATTAATCTTCGAAGTCGTTGCTGATTATTTTAATCGCGAGGCGAAGGAGAAGCTCGCTGGGTGCTGCTGGATTAGCGTCTTTTCTTTAATGGGTACCAGCGATTCTTGTCCCTCTTTGTTCTGTATGAGTCCGAGCTTTGGATTCTTCTTGGTGGTTTTGCGACAGTAATTAAAAATACCAACTTTGGCTGGTTTGTCGAAATTCAGAGTAGTTTGGTGGGTATCTTGGAGCAGAGATGTATCTTGGGGGAAGAGGGGTTGACCTAGATTTGCTGTCTGAATGCCGCAGGTAATGTACGTCGAGTTCAGAACGGAACCTGGGCATTCGGTGAAGAAGGGTTTTATGCGTCTCTGAGTGGAGTTGTTTGGCGGGCATTTTGAGTTTGTTGGATTTGCTGGTGAATTTGGTAGAATTCTACTTGTCTCTGAAGTGAGTTTATGCTTTTCTGGAGTTGCTTCGTGGCCGAAAAGGGTCTCTGGAGAAGCTGCATTTTGTTGGGGGGACTTTGAATTTCCTGGGTGGTTTCTTACTTGGGAGCGGTATTGAAGACAGATTCTTTTTGTGGGTACAGTACAAGTTGGGTCTACTCTGATTGGTATACGGATTTGGATTTGTTGGGAGAAATGGCCTGTGTGAAATTGGGAGCCAAAAGTGATGCATTCCAACGCCAAGGGCAGGCTTGGTATGTGCCTCTTCAATTTACTATTTCGGCTTTGCTGTGGTTTTTAATACCTTTCTGGTATTTTAGATGGGTGTTGACAATTTGGACTGCTATCTGTTGGTTTGATTAGAGAAATTTGGTTCGTAGACACCTGTAAAGCTTGGAAACACTGCACTTGTATGTTCCTTTCAAGTCTGACTGGTTCATCCTACCCTTAGTTTTTGCTTGAATTTTCGCAATCGGTAATCTTTTAAGTTGGCAAATTGGGCTAGGCACCCATTATTTCACTTCTCCTCCAATGCTTTGGAAACCTGCGGAATATGAAATCGTATGGAAAGTTCAGAACTTCTTTTGCAGGAGTTCAATTTGATGTATAAGTGTCGATTTGAAATTACACAGTCAAGTTGTACTTCAATCATTTGCATCGTGCTTCTTAGGTCACAAGGTAAAAACTTTAGGTTGTAGGTTGCAATAGTCCAACTGTTTACGACGGCCCAATTTTTTTTTTTTTTTTTGTTTACAATAGTGGAAAATAAGCTCCTAATCTTGCAAAGGTTCTGTACTGGACTGCGCATAATGGAGTAGAGATATCAGTTTAGGTAGCCCATCCAGTAAAGTGGAATGAGTTCTAGTTAGTGTTGTGGATGCAGATGTCACAATTATAGTGTGGTTGTCTGAGATATTCATGAGTGTGTACTGAGCAAGTTTCTTGAACCAGATAAGTTTAACAATAATTAGTTGTGGCCGAGGTGTTTAGTCAGATGGAAAAGTCAAACATGATAACTGAGATCCTAGCCTTAAGTTTGTATCCTAAGTAACTCTAAGACTGAGTAAGACATGCAATTTATGGAAAGTCGGTTTTCATTGGAGGTGTTTGGATGTACATTTATGTCCAAGCCACATCAGGAAAAGCATATCTATGCACTGTGTTCCTGAATTTGTCTCTGGAGATCTAGGCCTATTCATTTGCGATTGAAGACCAGCTCTTTTACTGTGTGTTTGACCTAGTTATCTTTTACTTCAAAACTTAATACCTCTTGTGGTAAAGCCAGCTGTTTGAACTTCACTTGAGACATAATTTTTACCCCAATGAACACATCTTTAGAGATAAATCTAGCTGTTTCAGCATCACTGGAATCCTTATATTTACCGCTATGATTATGGTGAGCAAAATTTTGAAGGCATCAGTGTGATAAGTTGATTGATGTTCAGCTTTCCCCTCTTGTTCATCAGAGTAGCAGAATGTGCCTTGGATTGATCGTAGTGAGTTCCAACTGCCTCATTAGTTGCTGCTTCTAGAGATGCTCCACTTTCTCTGCTGATCTTGTTCAATTAGTTCATCAAAGGACCTTTCTCATTATGACAATTTTTAAATGACCCTACGCGCTGGAACCAAGATAACATCGCATTGTGGAAGTTCTTCAACCACTGTCTTACATTTGGTTTTAAGTATGCACAAGATAGTTTGTCTGTATGGCATAATGCCATGTCTTTGGGTCTGGGGAATTTTTGGACATTGTCCTGATTCTGCCCTAATGTCGCTGCTGAGGTAAACAGCTTATTGATACTGAAATGGAAATATGACCCTGCCTCTTTACTCAGGATTGGTATATTATCTGTTTTTCGCCATCTGACTTATAATTGCCTTGTCAATATCAGACGCTCGGTTCAGAGATCAAGCAGTTGCCTGTGTTTCTTCTGTCTTCTTTCTTGTTTTACTTTTCCCTTTTTCAGAGGTCACCAATGCAGATCACTACCTGCAGCCTTGAAAGGAGTGGAACTTTAATGCTTAAGAAGATTTGTCCAACATCTTGAAATCCATATTAGTTTCTCAAGTCCAAGGACCTTGTTAATCTAGATGAATAGGAACTTTAGAACTTTCACTCTTATTTGTCATGAGGTGGAAAGCAGAATAGAAGAAATGTGCAGTTCTTTCTGTAGCAGGAAATGGAGAACATTCGTTTTCTCAATTGGATCTGTTAAAATGTTTTGGTCAGGCTAGAGCGTTCTGTGTGCATTTTGTATTGGAACTTGAATCTAATTATATATTGTTGACATTTTCTAATGTATCTTGCGTCTCATGTCTCTGAATACTCATAGGTTCTGCACAACTGGCCTTCCAAGCGATCTTGTTGTTGAGGTTGGAGAAATGTCCTTTCATCTGCACAAGGTGACTTTCCTTGCCAATATGATTATCTCTTCGGTATTTAATTAGATGAAAGCACTGCATATTTAGTGCAAGGAACTCATCATGAGCATATACAAGCAAGAAATACTAGTCGATAAGTTTTATGTTAAAATTTGCTCATCATTTCCGTAAAGAACACGGTTAGCATTAATTTTACTTTTACCTGGAATGATGTACAAGCGTTTACCTCTCATTTTTCATTTTGCAACATGCATCTGTTGATTCAGTCATCGGAATGAAGAGATGATTTCAGAATTTCTTATACAAAATCAGTTGGTCTTATTCGTTCTGTGTGAGGTTTTGTTCTTGTTGGTGTCTTGAATAGGCAAACGAGAGGGTGTGAGATCTTGTCTAGAATAAAACCGCCGCATGAGCGACGTTCTTCAAAACATGGTGATGGGATTGGTTTTTGACTTCTTGGAGCAAGACTTTTTACCTTGTTCTGACCGAAAATACGGAAATTGGCGTAAATGCGCTTTAAATTCACTGCAAAAAGTCGGCAGCACAATAATTTAGCTCGTTCTTTTCTTCCTTTCTGTAGCTCTACTTGAGCGCTATTTTGACATATTCTATCACATAATGAATATGGAAAATAATGCAGAAGTTCCACATAGTTCATGTTGCTTACGGTGGGAGCATATGGGACTTCGGAGAGATAATATCCCAGTAGTCTAGTCACTGTCTTGTTAGCAATTTACATAACTCTGCTTCAAACAGGCCCTTTCCATTATGTTAACTACATTCTATTTATATCTCGATTATGTTTCAAGAATGATTTCTTAAACCTCTTATTTACAGTTTCCACTGCTCTCTAGAAGTGCGGTCATGGAAAGAATGATTACAGAGGCATCTGAAGAGGGGGAAGAAAAATGTTCTGTAGTCCTTCCAAATATTCCTGGTGGTGCCAAGACATTCGAACTTATAGCTAGATTCTGTTATGGGATGAAACTCGAACTTACTGCCTCGAATGTTGTGCACCTCAGATGTGCAGCCGAGCATCTTGAAATGACTGAGGAGCATGGGGAGGGTAATCTTATTATGAAGACTGATAATTTCCTTAACCAAGTAGTCCTTAGAAGCTGGAAAGACTCCCTAAAGGCACTCCAGACCTGTGATGATCTTATTTCTTATGCTGACGAACTCAACATCACTAAACGCTGCATTGAGTCACTGGCCATCAAGGCATCGACTGACCCTAATCTATTTGGATGGCCCATCGTGGAGCACAGCGGACCTTTGCAGAGTCCTGGTGGCAGTCTTTTGTGGAATGGGATAAGCACCGGTGCGAGGCCCAAGAATCTAAGTTCAGATTGGTGGTATGAGGATGTGACGGTTTTGAGTTTTGCTCCGTACAAAAGGTTGATTTCATTGATGGAATCTCATGGCATCAAACCAGAAATAATCGCTGGATCAATTTCTTTCTATGCCAGAAGGTACCTCCCTGGCCTGAATAGGCGTCGGGGGATTACCGAGTCTAGTTCCAACCTGTCTGCTGTTGGTCCGGCAGCCTTACCTTCCGAAGTGGATCAGAAGAGCTTAGTGGAAAATATTGATCGGTTACTTCCTATGCAGAAAAGCCTTGTATCAACTAAGTTCTTGTTTGGTGTACTCCGAACTGGTGTGATTCTTCAAGTAAGCCCCTCTTGCATATCAAATTTGGAGAGAAGGATTGGGATGCAGCTTGATGAAGCTACTCTTGAAGATCTTTTAATGCCCAATCTATGTCATTCGACCGAGACACTCTATAATGTGGACTGCGTGCAGCGGATTCTTGAACACTTCCTTGTCATGGATAAAGCTACTGATGGGGCTTCTTCATGTGCGGAGGACAATGGGGAGTTGATTGGATCACCTTTGCTGACTCCTATTACAATGGTCGCGAAGCTTATTGATGGCTATCTCGCGGAGGTTGCCCCCGACATTAACTTGAAGCTCCCCAAGTTCCAGGCTCTTGCTGCTGCTGTTCCTGATTTTGCCAGACCCTTAGATGATGGTCTTTATCGTGCAATAGATATCTACCTCAAGGTAAGTCTGTCTAATAAAGAGTTGAAAGTTTCTTTTGTCTTGTCTTCTTTAGCTGCATGTCGGGGAAGAGAACAGAAGATGGATAGTGACAGACTATTGATAAGAATCTTAAAGTCTCCAACTAATCATCATGCCCTCAACGAATATTAAATATTTGGTTCTGGTCACTACATTCTTCACCAAAGTGGCTGTTTTGTCCAATAGTCTCCTTCCTTTTCCCTTTCCTCCTCTTTCTTTCTGCGTTTATTTATTTGTTGATAGTGGACCAATTCATATTTCCTTTTCATTTGATTATGAAATATGCTCAGCCCAAAGCTCTTGGGTCGTAAAATCCAGATGGCAACATCCATTACATCTTCATTATAGCTATCTAGTCTTTTCGTTTATGTTTCTCATGCAATGTTCTTATTCTGCAGTCACATCCATGGCTGGGAGAGTCAGATAAGGAGCAACTTTGCAGGCTGATGGACTGCCAGAAGCTGTCCCTTGAAGCTTGCACTCACGCCGCACAGAACGAAAGGTTGCCTTTAAGAATAGTGGTCCAAGTACTATTCTTCGAGCAGCTTCAGCTTAGGACTTCGATCGCTGGGTGTTTTCTGGTATCAGAAAATCTTGAGGGGTCAAGGCAGTTGAGGAGTGGGTTAGGTGGGCCGGCTGAAGGAGGGTGGGATACAGCTGTGAAGGAAAACCAAGTCCTGAAAATCGGGATGGACAGCATGAGGATGCGGGTGTCTGAGCTCGAGAAGGAATGCTCTGTGATGAGACGGGAGATCAAGAAGTTGGGTCAGGCAAAGAGTTCGAGCGCTTGGACGAAGAAATTCGGGTTCAAGATAAAGTCTCAGATGTGCAGCGCCGAAGAGAAGTCTGTCAGCCAGAACAATGGAACTTCGACCGGTAGGATCAAGAAGCTGAAGGAAAGGCGTGGTAAATACGAGGAAAACTTATCTCTGGACGGATAAAGACCCTTTGCTTTTGTTACAGCCTTTTCTCGGTAAAATTCTTATCTTTGCCACTTCAATAAATTTTACATGGTACATCGAAAGCTTAGTCTGCTCAACGGTGTATAACGTGCGACAACTTTGCTTATTTTGTAGCCTTCCCATACTTGCTATGCATTGGACATAGCAAAAAACTTGACCATTCATATTAAGCACATGTGGCAGATAAATCTGTGCTTTTGTATGTTCATATATCTCATTCGGGCTTCTATTCTGGCTTTCTGTAGTGTGGTCATGAACCTCTATCAATCGCGCATCTTTGAGCGTCTGGCAATGGAGATACTTCATCTCGGCATGGGATTTTTGTTCACCGCTTCTTGCTAGTGCTTTTAGAATCGGACTCGTGGGGAAACCTGTTCGAACAAGCAAATTCATGATCCAAATGGTCGTCAAACCGCTAAGTCATAGCTGACGGGCAGGATGGTTGCCTTGACGGATTGTAATTCGTCGACGGTGTATTCACAGTGTAATGGATATCACACGCCTAGATGGTCGACAATACACTAGCTTCATCAAAGACGGACGACCATTAGATGATGGTTCGCCATAAGACTTTTTCAAGAAATGCTGATCCAAATGTTTTTTTGGTTTTTCCGCACATTGTCAGGTATCTTTGTAGATATCACAGGCACTTCTCTGATAATATTTCTCAACCAGTAATCCTAGAAATGGACAGCACAACGCATACTATATACACAACTTCTGGAAAAGAAACCAGGAATCAAAGTGAAGCAATCTTATAACCTTCTTTCAATGTACACGAAAATGAAGCTGCATTTCGTCTCAAATTCCTTCTTCAATCCTCTTAGCCTAAGAAAAGAACAACACAACCCATGCCATATCCACAATACCATCCCCACAATTCCTAGAAAAGTGAACTGATGTGAAGCAATCTTAGAACCTCTTTCACTGTACACGCTAATGAAACTGCATTTTGTCTCAAATTCCTTCTTCAATCCTCTTCACCTTCATTTCCCCCTCATTCTTGCTCTCCTCAGCTTCCTTGGCGGTGTCATACGATGCATGTAACCCGAGCAGCAAGTAGTACAGCAACAGGAAGCCGGTCCAGATCCCGAACCGCATGAACGAGTCCTTGTCGATGGATCCGAGAAGGAAGATGTTGATGGCGATGGAGGCCGACGGCACCCACGGGACTAAAGGCACCCCCCACAGTTTCGGATTGCGGGCATGAGGGACAAACAATCTCAATGCTGCAGTTGATAATAACCATATGGGCACCGTGATCACGTATCCTATCCAGCCTTCACTTAGGCCCCAGTAAGTGGCCGTTGCAACAGAAGACCCAATTATGAGGACGAGGCAGGCAACGAGCTTGTTGCGGTCCGCAGCTGTCGTCGTGCCACTAACATAGTAGCGACGGACAAGGAGTCCGACTGCCACAACCATGAAGATGAACAGGGTGGAGATTGAAAGGAGGTTGGACAGGATGTCAAGCTTGGTGAAGAAGGCTATGACTGCTGTCGCAGCGAGCATGGTGACAGTGGCATTCACCGGGGTCCCCGTCCTTTCGTTAACACGGGCGAACCAGGGTGGCATCATGTGGGTCCGGGCAATGTGTGTAAGGTACCGAGCCTGTCCGACAGCACTGACAAGCAGTACGGTCGTCATGCCCTTCAGCGCGCCAGCAGCGACTATGTACTTGGCCCAGTTCCACCCGACGGCCTGGAACGCCACTGAGAAAGGCGCGTTCTCGTCGATCTCCTTGTAAGGTTGCATGAGGCAGAGTGTCACGGCCATCAGGCAATAGCAAGTGGTTGTGATGACCATTGAGCCTACTAAGCCAATGGGTATGTCCCGGGCAGGGTTCTTTGTCTCCTCAGCCATCGTCGAGACTGCATCGAACCCGATATAGGCGAAGAAGAGGACTGCTGAAGCCTGGAAGATGCCGCGGGCCCCATTAGGAGCGAAATCAGAGTAGTTCTTCGGCTCGGCTTTGGTTAGGCCTGCGATGATGATGAAGAGGATGACGACAATGTGGATGACAGAGGCGATGGAGTTAAAGATGGAAGAGCCCTTGGTGCTTAGAACAGCGACGACACAGACTGCGGCACAGACGCCGACGGCTATGGGGTCGAGCTGGTTGTAACCCTCGGCGAGGCCATGCGCTTTGATCAGGAAATCTGTGGGCTTGTGGTTCAAAAGGGTGGCGCAGTAGGACGTCCAGGAGCGCGCGACGGCAGCACCGCCGATCACGTACTCAAGGATGATGTTGCCGGCAGCAATGAACGCCACAAAGTCGCCGAGCTCCACTCTTAGGTACGCAAATGATCCACCTGAACGAAGGAGGAGAAAGAAATCATATTTAGTCACATCGTTTGCACGCTTCGCAAGATGTGAATGGATCACAAGCTCCACAACTCAATTATTAAGGAAGATGGTTAAACTTTGCTATTGGTACATGACTTGAAAAAAATAAATTAATCGCGCATATTACAGCAGTTCAACTAGAATATGCCACTAAGTTCATTCTCAGTGGCATAAAAATACAAGAAAAGTCTGGAATTCCGGTTCAACATGCATGAAAAATCAAATCTTTGAGAGTTTGACTCGTCAACTAATCTAGGACAAATGAGTGTCAATCAAGAATTGTACAGCCGCAAATGCTTTGTCAAGTCAAAGATCGTTTAAAGATGACGTGCGGAAATTGGGAATATCATCTTCCTCCTGGGACACCCCCAAGAACTGGACAAATGCACATCAAAGTTGACGGGTGTCCCTCCCAGACAAGACAAATCATTTAAAAATTGAATCTTTTTAGTGAGATGGTGCGTCCTCACCTGAGATCGTTAAGCTCAACTTAGAAACTTAGTGACAGTCGCTATCAATGAAGGGTGGAAACAATAACGATGGCGTCGTGTTTGTACTCACCGGCCGAGGGTATCTCTACCGCGAACTCGGTGTAGCAGAAGACGGAGAGCAGGGCGGAGATGCCGGAGATGACGTAGGACAGCACCACAGCGGGGCCAGTCTCCTTCGCCTCGAGGCCCGTGAGGACAAAGATGCCGGCGCCGATGACGGCTCCGATGCCGAACCAGATGAGGTCCCACCAGTTGAGGGTCCGCTTCATCTCGTGCTGGCTCCGAGCCTTGACCTCGTGGAGCTCAGTGGTGTCCAGCGACCGTGTCACCAGCCGGTCCCGCAGCCTCGCCGGCGTCTCCCGGAGGGCCTTCACATAATTCCCGAAGCTCGCGAAGGACTCTTCGGGGAGGAATTCCTGCTTCGAGCAACACCCTCTCCGACGTACGACCTCCCCCATTTTCGTCTGGACCATCAAGAAGCATGACAGACAGAATTCATCAAAAACCGTTGAACAAGCATAAGAAACATGGATTAGCGTACACACTGCGATGAAAACATGGACATGTCTACGAGCAAATGCTTCACGAACCACGATGAAAGCAGATCAAAAGAATGTGAAAGATCAGGAAACAACGAGATCTGCCAAACGTCAAGCGGAGCGGTCGAGACGCGGAAAGGAATCTGTCGTGCTGTGTCCCCGAAAAAGCGTAATCCCACGAGGAACGAGAAACTCGGTCAAAAATGAACCGTCGTGAATAATACCTGGGTTGGGAGAGGATCAGGAGAGAACTGCGGCGGCGGCCGGGCGGCGGCGGACGAGAGGTTGAGCGGGGGGCGAGGTCCGCGAAGCAATGCGGTTTCTCGGAATCTGAGAGAATCCGGGATGCCTGTGGAGTACAAATAGTTGGAATCACGAGCGCCATTTATAGACGACAAGTAAACAAAAGGGAAAAACGAAAAAGAAAAAGTATCGCATGGTTGATGGTCCGGATGTCAGTGAGCCCTCGGTAAATCTGAGCAGTCGAATCATGGGGGACGCCCCTGTGGGTCCCAGGCTATCCAACGGCTGTTATTGACTGGAATTGCCCAACTAGGAAGCGTTGACCAGCTGCCAGCTGACCCGGCAAATGCGGGGCCCAGCCAAAGCGGCGGGACGCCAACTTTGGGCAGGTTTACACCTCAGCGTTCCCATTTTGGGCTTTTTTGGGGGATCTTTGGACTCCTAAAATGATCATAGTAATTAATATGATCTCCTTTTAAAATTAATTATATTTGGTAGAATTGTGTGGCCTACCTTTTATGCTCTATTTATTTAAGGCTCTGTTTATTTTGCGAAATATAAATAATTTTGAAAATATTTTCCTAAAAATGATTGTTTGTATCTATCAAAATAATTAATCGATGAAAAATATTTTCGTTATCGATAAAAAAAATGTATGTCTAAACATTTTCATTGATGGCGAAAATATTTTTTATTCATTCGATCATTTTTACAAAAATATTTTTCAAATCATTCATTTTTCGTGAAACAAACGGAGCCTAGAGATCACATTTTTCTCTTATAATGGCTAATTAAAAGAATTTTTTTTCTCATGAGAATTTCTAATTGATGGATTACGAAGGAAAATATATTTATTTCCTTTTAGCTTCGATCTATATGAATTGATTACTATAGATACTTCCATAAGAGTCTCTGAGTTGTTGCCATACGTAGACGTGAGATGTGAGTATAGCATTTTTATCATGCAAGGTAGTATTAATCCTTGCTAAATAGGAATCTCTTGAGAATGATATTTTATATGGGAATAATTTTATGTAATTCCATATTAAATGGGTGGAATATTCATAATTTGTATGCAAAAGGACTTTTCCCTCGGGAATATCATTCTTTCTATATTCGTGGGAAAGTTGTAATCTTGTTCTTGGTGAATAGGGAAAGCGCATGTGTGCAAAAAAAATGGGGGAAGTGCAAAGCGTTCATACTTTGTTGCCTTCTTTACATTTTGTGTGCGCGGTTACTTCTTTTTGGTATTTGGTTGGTTTTGCCTTTCTAAACCCCTAGAAAAATGAATCCGACAGAAAAAAAACCTAAAAAAAATGGACACGTGCATGCGTTGCGCCAAGAAATAAAAATGTTTTACATGTGTGAACAAAAATATAAGATGATATTCAAGGGTTTGGACCACTTCATAAATTAAAAAGAAAATGGACAAAAGAATAGGAGGACTAAAATCACTGTGATTGTGAGATACAATGACACAAATAGTCATTGAATTTTGACCTAATATTTAAAGTGGTCCATAGACTTTTAATTTGTTTAATGTTATTTCCGAACTTTAGCCTAATATGCAATGTGACCCTTAAAATTTTAAATTTTTTGGTGATCCTTGAACTTTTTGAGCATGTTCAATGTAATCCCTCAATTATATGAAAATGTTCAATTTTATCCTTCCATTAATTCAATATCGAAGATAACATTGAACACTTTTATATAATCCGGGGACTAAATTGAATATATACCAAAACCTCATGAACTATATTGGACAAATTAAAATTTTAAAGATCATAGTGCACATTGGACTTCGGGGACCACATTACATATTGAACAAAAACTTAAATATTATTGTTATCATTTTCCTTACAAGAATTGACCAAAATATGAAAATTGGCGTCTTATGGGTTTGCATGGAAAAAAATGGAAAAAAATTATTGATTATTGTAGGATTATGTTAGATATTTATATTTCAACCAGAAAAAGTTAGATATTTTTAGGGATATGTTCACTAAAAATCTTAAAACATATCATGAAAGCACAATTGAGTTTTAAAACTTACAAAAAGTGCAATCAAGTCTTAAAACATATCAAAGTGGTCCAATCGAGTCCTTCCGTTAACATCGTCAATTTAACTAATGGAAAATACTAACGTGGCATTTTAAAATTAATTTTCTTATCCTTCGTGGCATTTTTAATTGTTCTATATTTCGAAATTTTATTTAAATTAAATTAAAAACCGAAAAAAGAAAGCTCAAAACATTATTTGAAAACAAAAAGAAAACTAAAAAAAAAAAAAAAGGTCAAGGCTACTCTAGTGAGGCCCTTCCATTGCCGCCGCTACATCGCCGCAGGGACCGGTGGAGGTCGCCACCACGGGGAGGGTGGCCGGCCCTAGGCAAGGGCCGATAAGGTTCGCTAGGCGCAGGTAAAGCCTCGACTTTTGAAACTGACAATATGTGTGACAATTATGGGCTCTAATTAAGCAATGCTGCAAAGATAACAGAGAAAATGGTCACCGAGAAACAGAGAGCACAAAATAGACCAAAAATATATGATAGATTCAAGTATCCTAACTCAAATATCCCGATATGGCGAGCCTTGGTCCAATGAGGTCGCCGACCTAGGGGAGAGCCGGTAGTGCCCGTGTCCGGGTTTCTTCGAACCAAATCTGGAAACCATCACCCGGGTTTTTTCAACCCGGATCCGGAAATCCGGACCGGGGCTACGCCTAGCCTGCCCCTAGCTAGCCTTATCGGCCCTTGTCCAGGGCCTAAGTTACCCTCCCCCGGGTTGGCAACCTCCGCCACTCCTTCGACGATGGTCGGCGGTGGCGGGGGCTCACCGATGAGGCCCTACCCTTTTTCTTTCCAATTTAGTTTTTGTTTTAAAATAATTTTTTAAAATTTTTTAAATTTTTAATTTAATCTAAATAAGATTTTGAAAAATATAATAACTAAAAATTCCATGTATGATAGCCAATGAGGCGTTGGTTGAGTTGGTGAGATCCCTAGGCCTTAGATAGTTAAACCGATGAGATCCCAGGTTCGAATCTTCCCCGTAGCGTCTTGGCCGCGTCTTGGGGGACTTAACCGGTGGCATTGGCACTTATGCCCCCACCATCCCGAGGAATAGTCTATTGCACGTGGGAAACCTCGGTTACAAAAAAATAATAATTCTATGTAGGATAAGAAAATTAATTTTGAAATGTCACGTCAGCATTTTTCATTAGACAAATTGATGATGTATATGAAAAGACTCGATTGGATATATTTGACAAGTTTTAGGACTTGATTGTATTTTTTGTAAGTTTTAAAATTCAATTGCATTTTCATAAAAGAGTTTTAAGACTTCTAGTGAACATATCCTATATTTTTTATTAAAACCTTGATTTTGTGCTTTTTGTAATATATGTGAGGATAACTTAATCAATAGTGTTTGCATTGGCTATCTTCCCAAACCTTAGTTCGGTTCCAATTCTACCAAGAACTTTTTTTGTCTATAAAAAATCTCCAACTTTCACTCTAATCTCAAATTTGCCCATGCGTCCAAAAAATCTCCATTGATTTCTTCAAGATTATCGCCTTCGAGGCCGCTTTCACTATAAAAAATAGTGTTTGTATTGTGGAAAAAGTGACCGATAGTAATATTATAGTAAATAATGACAAACAAGATACTATCCACTGTTCACTTTTACTGTTCAATGTTGATATTCGGTATTCACTGTTGTGTCCGTTGTCTTATTGTGAACCACGAGTTCTCAAAACTCGTTCATGTTTGGCATTTAAAAGGCAAAGTTTTGTAATGGCTTGGGAAGACTAGCCCTCTTCTAAATAAAAGTGTGTTCTTATATACCCATGACTTTCTTAAATCCTTCTCTTCTTCCCCCTAGAATGGTGTTGTCATGCGGTATCGTAGTAATTTCCAAGCAATCAAAGGATTGGGTTTAACCATCCAATCATATGACAAACGAGGTTAAAAGAGAAGCAAATACCTTGCCTTGATATGAGAGTGCATCGGGCTTTGTCGATCGATTCTCAATCTCAATTCGAACTCGTCGATTGATCCGGCTTAATCCTTATTCCTTCATGAAAAGGCTGATTTGGTCATAACTTGTTTTAGTGGATCGTGCCGAAATTAAGACTATCGATTAGGATTGTCGATAATAAAGTATTGACTTTTTCCCTTACTAGTAAGATTGTTGATTTACCGTATTCATTGTTGATTTCATGGCGATTCACCAAATTGATTGCTTAGTACATTGAGTGAGGATTTCATGGCGATTCACCGGAATTGATTGGGATAGTCAAAGGAATGTGGAATAGGCATTAGAATTGATTGGGATAGTAAAAGGAATGTGGAATAGGCATCGAATTGATTGGGATAGTCAAAGGAATGTGGAATAGGCATCGGAATTGATTGGAATAAGCAAATACCTTGCCCCGATTTTAATGCTTGAGTGTCATTAAAATCATATTTCCTTTGGACATAAGGGAACTCAAAGGAATGTGAAATATGCATCGAATTGATTGATTGGGATAGTCCAAATTATCCGGCACAGTTTTAGAAGAGTATACTTCAAAGCCGTAATAAAACATTCCGTTGATAGATAACATTATGGGAAAATCGACTAGAGTAAGTATACATACCCAAATGTCGAGAGACCCGATGAGCGAAGAAATTAAAAAGGTAATTGAATGCTTCATCATCATATCCAAAGAATCGATATCGCCATGACCCATCTTGAGAAGTAATTGAAGATGGAAAGAGAAGGAAGAGATATCTTTTGGGACATCTAATGAAGGACAACTTAATAGTCGACACCGAAAGAAAGAGGAAAGTATGGTCGAAATTCGGAGAAACTTAGTGGGGCAAATTGCCGCATCCATCGATGGAAAGTGATGGGAAATGGAAGTTCATCCAACGTTGCAAAACCCAAAATGAACCAAACAGAGCCCAATCCCCCTTTGAGTTCATCTTTGAAGATTTAGACTTCATTGCTAAGGATGCGTGGGCGAAATCCGTGTATAAAGTAGCTAGAACCAAAGGACCTGGAGCATTCCGATTGCCCACCGCAAGGTTAGAAGCTATCCGCAATAATTCCTTGAATGTCTTGAGTGATGGATTGAAGAAGATGAACTTGGAAAGCCAATAAAGTAGAAAGGTTGTACGCTCATTACAACCGACTAGGCCAGAAGGAGATGACTAGGCCGGAAGGAGAATATAAACTATTAATAAACTTCGCATAGGGTAGAATATGGTCGGGGACGGAAGGGATCTCGAGAGATTCTAACTTTTCAGCAGGGATACCGTATGGGAGGAATCCGGTGATGGTGTAAACGTCTATCAATATGATCGACATGGGACCCCAAGGACAAAGAAGTAGTTCATGGACGAGGACCAAAAGCCGACACCTAAGAGTCCAAGATTCAAATCATAAGATAGCATACCAATCTCCAAAGCGGTATCCACGCCATTTGTTTTCCAAAAAAGTGATGTGAGATCATCGTGCTCCACCTTGTGGAAACCCGGCACGAACGAAGGGAAACCTCAAAATCGAGAGGATTCTATCGACCAAATATCCATCATAAAAGCCCTCCGGATGGGGAGTAATTCTTCACGCTTGCGGGGAAGCAAAATCGAGGAGAGGCTAAGATGCGTTGATGATTGAGAAAGCAAGGGCCGAGAACTAACCGGTCCGGGTATTCTTCGAGTTGGTTCATGTGACATCCTTATTATCATAGCTCCAGCTTCTCGGGGCATCGTCCGACACTAGTTCCGAGCTCGATTTAATCTTATATTATATAATATTTGAGGGCACATGTGGAAGCTTAGTAAACTAGGAACAAGTAGTCGGCCATACATAATAGATAAGTACATGTAAAACAGACGGCAAACACACTTAAAGGATATGGCCTTAATAAGGTTCACTATGTACAAATACATTAAAACACCCATAAAATGGCACGCACAACTCGCACGAGACAAAAAAAAAATCTGATATTGTATATATGTGTGTGCCGATTAGTTACGTTATCTTGTATTAAACAAATCAAACGAATATACCGAGAAGATTCAAGAGGAAAGCTACTCCAAGATTATACTATTCACCATATCCATCGGCAGGCTCCGAGATCATCACCGAGATCTATGGCCAAAAGAACCTAACTATCTAAAAAGGGTTTAGCAACAAGAGGTGAGTGAATGTTTAGCAAGAAAAGTATCTAAACTACCGATTAAACTACCTTTTTACCACTCAATTAGGTAGGACTTGGCATCACTAGCAATCAAACAACCACGGCATGCATGAGACTTGACGATGACTTCACATATCATACAATATGACCCTCACACGCATGAACACCTATATGATCCATTTAGTTTGCCGTTTTCACTTCAAAACCGTTCCGTGGAACATAGGCCGTGGTTATATGAGGGGCACATGCCTCATTTTATATCCAAGGGACACATGCCTAGATTCTCAAGGATAAATACCTTAGCTTTTCATTCATGAGACACCGATTATGGGAATCATGATGGACACAGTCTCAATTCTCCCCAACTTTGGGGCTTTTGAGGGATACAAGCCTCGGGCATTCCATTCCAATGGGACACAAGTTCCCATGGGGTATTATCCGAACACAAAGGATATTATACCATCTTCGTCGAACACAAGCCGACGGGACCTCGGGTCTTTAGTTAAATTCACATATAACCCAACCATCAATCCATCAAACTCATACACACCATCCAACTCGAAATTCATCGGCAAGGCAATGCACCACTCGCATACTTCAACACTCAAGATGCAATGCAACCGACACCATGACTCGACATTTCAAAACCACAAGACACCACACCCAAGGTTTGCATCCCTCAACCGAATAACCAGATACTGAATGACCCCAATCGTCCCATCTCATGACCACGCAACCACACGACCGCACACCCACACACGGACACTCTTCAATTCATATTGAACCGATGCCAAACGAGATAATCGAATATCAACTTAGCCTACCCAAAGACTTAGGGTAATGAATCAAAAGACAGACTCGATTAGTTGTGAGGAATATTATTTTTGAGACACTTCTCATTCACTCGGGTCACAACAAACCGGTATCAGAATTTTTGGGACAAATTCTGCTTGTCTTCTATGTCTACCCATTCCAACATCCGAGAGTCATCCAAGCATCCTAAAGTCTTTCGTGTCTACCCATTCAAGATGCTACACAAGACAAAAATAAGAGTCAATTGTCTACTCTAGGCGAAAAACTCAAAAGGAGTTGGAGGACCGTACTACATCAAGGCTAGCTCAAGAGATAGATTTGAGTTCAAGACCCACAACAATGAAGGTAATGCTCCTACAAACTCATAAAATTTTGTTGTACTTGATGATCTTGATCAGCCTATTGCTCTTAGGAAGGGAAGAGAGAAAGTCTACGCAACATTCCATTAACAATTTTGTGTCTTATGAAAAGTTATCTCCGAAATACAATGCGTTTGTTTCAATGTTGAGCGACATTCAAATTCCCCATAATATCCAGGAGGCACTTGCTCAATCCGGAGTGGAAAAGAGTGGTGCTTGAGGAAATTCATACACTTGAGTAGAATAAGACTTGGGAATATACTGAAATTGCCACCGGGAAAAAATTGGTGGGATGTTAGTGGGTTTTTACAGATTAAGCACAAAGTTGATGGTAGTGTTGATCGTTTCAAGGCAAGACTAATTGCTAAGGGATTCACACAATCATATGGTATAGACTACGAAGAAACCTTCGCTCCGGTAGCCAAACTAAACTCCATTCGAGTGTTGCTCTTGCTTGCAGCTAACTTGGATTGGCCCCTATAGCAATTAGACATAAAGAATGCCTTCTTAAATGGAGAATTAGAGGACGAAGTCTTTATGGAGGTCCCACCGGAAAGTGACACTAAAGAGAGCTTTAACAAGGTGTACAAACTCAAGAAATCCCTATATGGCCTAAAGCAATCACCTCATACTTGGTTTGAGAGGTTAACAAGGATCGTTAAGAAGCTAAATTGCACTCAAAGTCAAACAGATCATACAATGTTTGTCGAGAAGTCGATTGAAGGTAGAAGAGCAATAATGATCGTATATGTCGATGATATAATCCTAACTGGTGACAATTTGGAGGAGATTGGAAAACTCAAGAATATCTTGGCACAAGAATTTGAGGTTAAAGGCCTAAGTCAATTCAAATACTTCCTAGGTATGGAGGTAGCTCGGTCACGGAAAGGGATTGCGGTTTCCCAACGCAAGTATACTCTTGATCTCTTGAAGGAAACCGGTATGCTTAGGTGCAAACCCGCCGACACCCCCATGGATTCTACAAATAAAATCGAGATGGAAGAAGATGGACCATTAATTGACAAAGGGAGGTATCAAAGATTAGTTGGCAAACTAATCTATTTCTCACTTACTTGGCCAAACATTGGTTTCACAAGTAAGTATGGTTAGTAGATACATGAACCAACCAACAGAGAAGCACCGCAGGTAGTTTTTCGAATCTTATAGTACCTAAAGAGAAGTCCTGGAAGAGCTACTTTAAGAAAATAGAGGAAAGAAACGTGGAGATTTTCACGGATGCAGATTGGGTTGGATATCTCACGGACCAAAGGTGGACAATATGGTATTGTACCTTCGTGTGGGGCAATATGGTTACTTGGAGAAGCAAGAAGCAACCTATTGTTGCTAGGAGCAGCATTGAAGCGGAGTTTAGAGCAATATGTCAAGGAATATGTGAAAGCATGTGGCTAAGAAGAGTCTTAAATGAACTAGGATTCACTAATACTAATCCTAGATCATTATTATGTGATAACAAAGATGCTATTGAGATTGCCAAGAACCCGATTCATCATGATAGAACAAAACATGTGGAGATCGATCGACATTTCATCAAAGAAAAACTTGATGAAGGAATATTGAAGCTCTTGTATGTTTTAACCAATCATCAAACAAAGCAAATATACTAACCAAGGCTTTATCCGTAAATAATTTCGAGATTCTAAGGTGCAAGCTGGGTATGGTAGACATTCATAACCCAACTTAAGGGGGAATGTTGAAAATCACAACCGAATTTTCTTGTTAGCGAGCAGGTTCGGTTATTCTATTTCCAAATCTTTAGGATTTTGTTTCGTAAGTTTTAGGGGGCTGTTATTTTTTATTTCAACCGGCAGATACTAACCCAATTTATGGCTAGTATATCTAGTTTTTTGCTTGATAGTTAGCACAAATAGTTAGCTGGACAAGCAACTATAAAAGGCCGAGGCCTCATATAATTTAGTAGTCTTTTCCGTAGAATAAAAACTCAAAACAATTTCTCCTAAATTTCTTCGAGAATGAGAAATGCCTCAAAAATAAAATTCCTCACAACTCTCCCCCCGAATGGTATTTTTGGAGTGAAAGGGCTAGTGCTCAAAGAAGGTAACATCCATGGTGGTATAAAAACGCTTTGTTTGTGGGCAATAACACTTATATCCACTTTGATTTGGAGCATATCCTAGAAACACACATTTAAGGGACTTAGGATCTAGCTTGTGCTATGTTGCTGATTTATATGAACAAATATTATGCAGCCAAATACTTTAAGTGGGATATGTAAGGCAAAACGAATATATGGGTAAGTATGAAGTAGCCTCCGAAATGGTGTTTGGAAATTTAGGACACGGGAAAGCATATGATTAATGAGATATGTGGTCGTTAACACCGCTTCTCCCCATAAATGTTTGGAACATGGGTGGCTAACATAAGAGAACGGGCGACTTCCCAAAGATGCCTATTTTTCCTCTCCGCTACTCCATTTTATTGTGGAGTATCTATACAAGAGCTAATAAGTATGATACCATGGCTATTTAGATATGACCCGAGCTATGAGTGAAAGTATTCTCTCCCATTATCTGTTTTGAAAACTTGAATTTTGTGCTGAATTGGGTTTGGATCATCGATGTCGAAGGTTTGAAAAATTCGGCCAATATCTTATTTTTCTTTCATTAGAAAAAGCCAAGTTGGTCTTGTGTGATCATCAATGAAGGTGACAAATCACCTAGAATCGAAATATTATTGACACTAGAAGGTCCCCAAATATCACTATGAATCATATGAAACGGATGAGAAGACTTATAAGGTTGCAAAGGATATGAACTCGCGAGTATGTTTGGATAATTGACACACCTCACATTGAAATTTTATTAAATCTTTATTGAACCAAAAAGGTAGCAACTTTTTTAAGTATGAGAAATTTGGATGACCTAACCTATAGTGCCACAATCTTACATCACTCTCTTCCTTAGCACGAGATGCTACACATGACATCTTCTTGTTTTTCCATTTTGAGGCATTAACTTGCGGAAGGTAGAGGCCCACATTCATCTTAGCACCGCCAATCATCATCCTCGAGTTCAAAACTTGAAATTCACATGAGTGTGGGGAAAATTTAGTAATGCATCCTAAATTTTTGGTTAACTTGCTAATGGAGAGAAGATTATAGCTGAGTTTGGGAATAAATAATATTGAATTCAATGTTATATCTTTTGAAATAACCACCGATCCAACATCAGCCACCTTTGAGCAAGAACCATCAACAATTCGAACATTAGTGATGTTTTGACATGGATTGTACTCATTGAACACTATGATATCTCCGACCATGTGGTCGATGCTCCTGAGTCCGCAACCCAAGAGGTGATTTTCTCCTATTTAGCACTAAAGGCATTTAGAGAATTACCTCGTTGAGCTATTGTTGCAATATTAACCCCTTATGGATGGGTTGCCTTCCGAATTAATTCCCGTGGCAGCTTTTTTCAAAGCATCTCCAGCTACTCTTTGTTGAAGGGACTTGAATCTACCGAGCGTTTGTTTCGTTTGGACTATGTTGCTTCGCTCTCCCAATCTTGAGTAGGGCGTGAGGCGATGGCTTCCAATCATCCGGCCAACCATGAAGTTTCCAACATGTGTCTCTTGTGTGACCCGTCCGTTTGCAATGATCACACCACGGATGACCACCCCTTCGCTGGTTGTTGTTGTTTGATTGAGTGCCTCGACTTGTAAGATTGTTGAGATCCTCGGGCTATTAAGGCAGAATTTTTTGGATTGGTCCGGTTGTTTGAAAAACTAAGCATCACCTTTCGCCAAGTCTCTTCTCTCTTGACCTCCTCAAAAACTTCTCGTACACTAGGTAAGGGCTTTATGCTCGAATTCGTCCATGTGCCTCATCAAGCTTATGATTCAAGCCTAACAAAAATTTGTAGATGCGTCCTCAATCTTGAATCGCTTGTACCGCTTGCTATCTTCGGGACAACTCCACATCATATCTTTCAAAGCATGTCAAGTTGCTGCCAACGACATATGAGTTGGTTAAAATAATCGAGAGATCGAAAATTCCCCTTGCCTTAGATCATGAAGAAATGCCCTTGATCTCAAAGATGGTTGAGGTGTTGTCTTTGTTTGAATACGTTTCATGAACAGCATTCCAAATCTTGTTCGCAATCTTGTAGTACATGAAATTCTCCCCTGTTTCATTCGCCATTGAATTCAAAGACCAGGACATCACCATATTATTTTCCACCTTCCATGTTGGATAGTTTGGGCTTGTCTCCTCAGGTTGTATGGCAACTCCAGTTAGGTAATCTTCTTTACGTTTTCCGCAAACAAAAATCATGACAAAATGGGACCATTGATTGAAGTTGCAACCGGTAAGTTTATGACCAGTGATGAGAAGAATTCCACCTTTGAATACATTGATAGGTTGGGTAATCGGAGAAGAGTTCTAGGCTTTAGGGTCCGAGGTTTCACTCTCAACCCCGCTTGCCATGGTAGCTCTAGGGTATTTTTGTCATGGTGAAAACACTCGGAGATATGATAGAAAAGAATGGTCCAGATCTAGCTCTAATACCATGAAGAAATTTAGGAGAAATTGTTCCGAGTTTTTATGCTACGTAAAAGACTACTAAATTACACGAGACCTCCGGCCTTTTATAGCTACTCGTCCAGCCTAATTATTTGTGCTAACTACCGAAACAAAAAATTAGATACAATAGCCATAAATCTGGTTAGTATCTGCTTGGTTGAAACAAAAAATAACAGCACCCTAAAACTTAGGAAACAAATTCCTAAAAGCTAACAAACAAACTCCCCGAAGATTTGGAAACAGAATAGCTGGCGACCTAAAAAAAAATAATAAACAAGTCATCTTTTTCGGGCTAATGGATTATCGGGTTAATTAATTAACTAACCTAACTCGGACTCTCCCAAGTCCATACCAAATCGCAACTTAAGGTTCGAATGATTAACATGCAATGTGATTTGAATTTGGAGTCGCCACTAATCATTTTCGGTAGGACGATTAGAAACCTAAATAAAATAACGGGAGAAAACTATCTTATTTCGCGAACCGTAGATTAAGAGTCCGGGGACTTGGTTACATTAATTACAACTAATGCCCTTTCGGTACCTTAAAATTCATGAAACAAATAATGGATTTGACAAATTTGATGAATTCTACTTGAAGATCAAAGAATCAATTTTTTTGGGTTTTCTTCCCTTGACATTTGTTTGAAATAAAGAAATTACATGGAATTAGGATGAAATAGGTTCAAGATTACTCCCCAATTTGAACTCGTGCACCAAACTTGTGCTCCGGGCATGTCTTGATCATTGGACCGATTTGGTGACTCGTTAGACCGAGAAATCTCTTGGTCCTATCTCTCCTTGACGTTTCTTTCTCATCTCGCTAGAATTCCATTAGATCGCAATCCGGGCGTTGATATTTTTTCCTTTTCGCTCTCCTTCTATTCTTGTACCATTGATGTCTCATCGTTGATATGCAACTGTTATCATAAAAACGTAGAGAGAAAAAATCAATGTAGAAAATCCGAGCTAATTTGTATTCGAAATTAAAGAAAGTTAGGGAATCACTTAACTTTCTTTTCTTGCAGCAGAGCTTGAACGATGGGGATGGACCAAAGCTTGTGTTGATCGGTGCAAAAATTGGCAATAGTAGTATCGGGCTTCAAAACTCTCATACCCTCTCAAAACTCTTTTCAATTTTTTTTTCTCAAGAACTCTCTCTATTCTCCTCCTCCAAAAAACTCTTTCAATTCTCTTTCACTCCCCAAAAACTCCTCTTCTCTTCAAGAACTCTTCTTCTTTTATAGGCAAAGTTCTTCATCCTTCATTCTTCATCTTCATCTTCTCTTCTTCACCTTCATTTCTCCATCTTCCATCTTCATCTTCCTTCTTCATCTTCATCTTCATCTTCTTTCTTCACCTTCATTTCTCCATCTTCCATTTTCATCTTCTCTTCTTCATCTTCATCTTCTCTTCTTCACCTTCATTTCTCCATCTTCCATTTTCATCTTCTTTTCCTCACATTCTCTTCATTATCTTCTCTTCATCATCTTCCTTTCTCCATCTTCTCTTCATCCTCTTCTCTTGGTATCTCGCAATGCAGTCCCCGAGGTTCTAGTATTTGCAATACAAATCCTTGAAGTTCTAGTATTTGCAATACAGATCCCTGAAAAAAAAATTTCTTTCAAGCCCAAATATTCTTGGTACGTTTTCACCCCATGCCTAGTCCAGGCGCTCGTTGAATTAAGTTTGAATTATATGCCAATGCTATGTGGGATGATTTTTGTTTAGAACTAAAATTAGTTCTAATTTTTATGCAAGAAATAGATTAGTCAAAATTTTAGGTGTCAATAACCGCCCTCTTTGAGTGGAGGCTCGTAGAGGTTCCGCTCAAAGATAAAATTGAACCCTAAATTTTGATAGTGCAAATGATGGATGAATTTTTTTTTTTTTTTTTTTTTGTGGAGTTTTAATCCCATTTTTTGTAATGAAGTGATGCATGATATGCGAGACCGTAAATAACATGTGTCATAATTTCTCTTTTCCATGTTAGAGAAACCTCGCATATGGATCGCATACGAGAATACTGTTTTACCAAATACCTCATAAGCTAGTGATTCCCTTAATTTCCAAGTTTCTTGCAAACACGAGGACCTTAAGGTATTCGGCCTATCGCTTATCGAGACTTCTCCCTAATGCGAGACAAGCAGAAGATATGTGTATCCTTCCGGATCACAAGAGCTACGTCGTTGTGAGTCGAAAGAAGTAGAATCAAGTTCACAAGAGCTACGTCGTTGTGAGTCAAAATAAAGTAGAATCAAGTTCACAAGAGCTACGTCGTTGTGGTTGATTAAATGTCGAAATCGCCGGTGCATATGTCTTCACGATTCGACAAAGGGGAACCAAAATCTTAAGAGCTACGTCGTTATGATTTGGTTTGGATCAAAATCACGGGTGCTTATGTCTTCATGATTTGATAAAGGAGCCAAGAATCATAAGAGCTATGTCATTATGAGCCGACTAAAGGTCAAGATCACCAGTGCATATGTCTTCGTGATCCGAGACCGAAATCATAAGAGCTACGTCGTCATGATAAGATGTCAAGATCGCCAAGCATATGTCTACACGACCTGACAGGAGAGGCATATTGCCTCGAATTGAATCGTAACAACTATCATCGAGGAGTTGTTGATTTGAAAATGGGTTCGAAAACTTACCCGGGTTCTCCGAACGATTAATCAAAAGAACGAAACAGATCGCTCGTATCATACATGGTAGGCATTTGCCAGGAGAACTTGCTCATTCAATAATCCTTGGATGAATTTCGAGACCTTGGGAGGGACATCGAACATCGGGAATGTATTACCCATCATAGAATGTCCGAGGTAACATGCGCAAACATATTCAACAATGAGTTCATGCAAAACTTTCCTACCGAGCTTGCAATGATTAGAAATAACATGTGTATAATGCAATCACTATACTATGGTTTATGCATAACCATTCTATCAAGTTTGCATTACCAATCCTGTCCAGGGATATTCTCACATTATGAATACCTCGAATGTGAGATGAATGGGGGACTTCAATCCGAAAGGGTTTTCTCTCACTCTCAAGAAAAGTTATTTATCCCGTCTGCATGATTCAAAAGAAATCACTCAATCTTTCCATCATCGCATTCGATAAGGATCCGAGTAATCTCGCAATTGATACGACCGAGCCGATCCGGGAGGTCTTGATTAGGACCGTAATGAGGGCTAGGTCAAAGGTTTACAAATGGGACTCTAGTTGAGTCAAGGTTGCTGAAATGAATTCCTTCGTCATCTCTCCGGGTTTACAAGTCAAGAACCCCGCAAAAATGAGAGAGAAGTAATCTTGCTCGAACTTCTTCGAGTGATGCTTAAAATCATGGAACTCCACATTAATTCAAGTGCCCTAGTCGAAAAGGCTTTTAAAGGGTTGTAATGGAGGTAATGATTTGGGGACCGAGAAACGAAAGGGTTCGTTTTGGCTCGAAGATATTTGAGAAGGGGCTTGATGTTGGTGATCATTACAATCTTGTCACCGATCGTGGCCTTCTATGATACCATCATTGCTCGGGGATGGTATGAACCGAAGATTGCATTTGCAATTTGACACTTCATGGAGATTTTTCTCTCAACCCTTTTAGGATATACAGGAAAATTGTGCATTCAAGTTCGAAATATTCTACAAATGAACAATGAATTGAAAGGGCATTGGCCTTGCTTTTGGTAGGCACTTTGCTTTTTTAAATACCTAGAAATTGTTTGGAATCAGCCTTTCCTCTTTCTTCTCTTTTTTTTTTTTTACTCCCAACTCTTTTTTTACTATTGCATCTTGATGAGTCCATTGGGAGATTTTCTTTTGATCCAACTTTTCGTGTCCTTCTACTCAAAGATGGGCCATATTCGCTTTGGGACAACAATGATCACCAATAAGGGCTTTTAGAAACGAATTTGCGAGCTCAAATGGGTTGTGCAAATGGATATAGATGTGTGGGATAGAAAAAGAAATGCTCTTCGTCATCCTAAGGCACTTGAATTAAAGCGCAAGTACAATGCAAAGAACCACCCGAAGATTGATGTTAGTCCAAGCAAGAAGATTTCTAACCATTTGTCTCGTGACGCTGATGGAATTGCCTGTTTTGCCCCAATGTGAGGTGGTTCTTGACAGGGTTGTGGAAGTGAAATCTCCGCTCGAATGGGTTGATCAACGGATAACTTGCAGTGTTTAGGGTAGAGAAATGAACGCCTCCATCACTTCGATTATCGTACCTTTCGCGAGAAAACTCTTTACCTCGGGGAATGCGGAATTTTGCCACCGTTCATCTCGCCTGAAAAAAATTGGACGTGTTTGGGAAAGGATTGCCTTTCATCATCCCGTCATGCCCCTCCCCGTACATTCGATGTACCTTATGTAGTTCATGTTCCTTATTCAGAGTTGGTAAATTAAACATGAGGAACAATCATGTGCAAACCATGCAACGTATGAATGTTTTCGAGCATATAAAATGCAAGCAACTTTTTAGCTTGGCGGACAAAGTTCGCAAGTACATAAAAAATTTCTTAGGGGCGTAGATCGTGAGTTGCCCCCTATTCATGCAAATGCGTTGCAAAATTTCATTGTCTCGCTTCGAGACATGAGATTGTCAAAGGCTCCAGGAATTTCTCATTTCATTAATTTTTTCAGGGAGAGGGATACTTCTCTATTTGGACAAAAAGTGACCCCCGTAAAAATCAAAAGAGAAAGCATCAATGTACGTCCTCATGTTCTAAAAAGAATTGAAACGATACCACTTTACTCATGCACGTATTCCTTGCGAACTTTGAATTGAAAAGATCGATTCATCCGGATCGGATTGTATGTCCGGACGTTATCTCTCCCGGTTCTATAACCGTCCGGGCCGAGCTTCGATCTGCGAAGCAAAAAATGTTTTTATTAATCTTTGTACATTGATGCCAAATCCCAAGATCGACCCCGGGATGCCTCGGACCACTGTCATTCCCCCAACCACTATGTCTGCGGTGTTGTTGGCGTCCACGGGTGGTTCGCTTTTGTTATATTGTTCTCAAA
Source organism: Rhodamnia rubescens (assembly GCA_021437795.1). NCBI lineage: Eukaryota > Viridiplantae > Streptophyta > Magnoliopsida > Myrtales > Myrtaceae > Rhodamnia > Rhodamnia rubescens. The sequence continues at coordinate 12,125,837 of JAILYA010000002.1, read as the reverse complement.
GCAATGGCAATCCCCCGTCGAGAATAAAATAAAGCTTAACTTAGAGTTTGAAACGGCTGAGAATCAATCGGGACGATACAGAGTTACCCATCTTTGAGCCTGTTTGGTCTTTTACTTGCATTCTCCCAAGTAAGGCTATTCGAATCTCTCTTTACGGGCGTTCAGGAGCGTCGTCCATAAATTGATTTGCTACAGGCCTAGCTTAATAAAGAACTTACGCATTTGATAAGAGAGGAGAAAATTCGCCCTTTAACTCTAGGCAAATTCTAGACAACTAGAAAGTAAAAGTATCCCACGCAGGGGAACTATACATGGAATTAAAGGAGTATTCATGCGAGATTGGTTCCACCTCTTTTGCTGGCTATTCCAATGATTGGCTGATTTTGTCTTGGATCATACACCAACGATCGTTGTTTGAGGATCCATGATCACTTGCTTCGGATCACAACTCGGGAGGTCTTTCACTCCGAACCGGCCGACCAAGGCGGTGAGCTCATCATCAAAGTAACCTTTTGATTTTTCGGGCAATTGATACTCGAATTGGGCATTGCTACATGCTAACACCGGCGACAGCATTTTCCACTTTGTTTTTACCGTGAACGGTCCGACTCCTTGAGCTTGAGCCTCCGCCGTCACTCGGGAACTCGTAGGGATGATCGACCGGTCCGCCGCTAGAACCACCAGCGGAAGGTCGGTATGGCCGGATTCTTGATTGGGAAGTGGTCGGGTACTTTTTGCTCCGTAGGTTTTCCCCGGGATTGATCTTCCAAATAACTTTGCTCCGGTCGCCTTGGTTCCAAGCTACATCGTGCTTCTTCAGCTTATCTCTAAATCATGAAGGTGATTTGTGACACTTCGTAGGGTGAGTCCGTCCATATTCATCATTTTGAGTACACCATTGGTCGTGCTGAATTGATTCCTAGTTTGTCGAACCGCCTCGATGAATATAGAATGAAGCTCGGCGGACCAAAGGGGCCTTTTCTTTCCGACAAAATCGTCGTAGTAAGTTTGGCCATAGTTCTTTTGTTCGAGTAATTGCTTCCTTACAAAGATGTTGCCAAATGTTTTGGAGCACTTGAACGCAAACCGGCTTCTTTAGGATGTCCCGAGCACCATGCAATATGGCCTTCGTTACGAACCGCCGATCATCACTTGCCGATGTTATGATCACCGGTATATCCAACTCGAATCAATGATCTTTAAGAGACTAAGACCGTCCATGTTGATCCCTACCATGGTGCGGATTTACGACGTCAAAATCATATTTGTACCGCCCTCGCCTCCTCTAAGGCTTCCGTTGCTTTCACATAAGCCGAAATCCCGTACATGCACTTTCTCAGCATGGCAACAAGGATCGAGAGGGAAACGGGGTTGCCATCAATGGCCATGACTCGCAGATCCTCAGGGGATATGAGGCTTCCCATACTTCCGCCCGGAATGTACGCATACTTATTTTCCTTTCAAAACCTTCCATATGTAGACCGAAAGATGGGTGTTTCGACTAGAGACCGGGCTTTAGATGTTCTTTGGACTTGCAAAGATAAATTGCCGAAAAATCACAAAAGCGATGATGGCCTTTCGTGACGAGTTCCGGAGGTACATGGAGACTTCAAGTTCTTTATAAACTTTTTCCGGATCCGTTGGTCTCGCAGACAGCCTTTTCTCTCCTTTTCGCCTTAGTGCCTTGGATCCATTTCGTAATAACTCTTACCTCTCGCTCAATCCGCCGTTCTTTTTTACTTTTCCGATATGGAGGAGCCCTCAAATCTTTTCACTTTCTCTACGAACGAGGCGATTATTTCCCTCTTCAAATCTTTTCGCTTCCTCCTACGAACGAGGCAGCTTATTTCCTTCTTCAAATCTTTTCGCTTTCTCCACTAACGAGGCAGCTTATTTCCCTCCTCAAATCTTTTCGCATTTACTTACGTGAAGGTTTTCAATGCTTAGTCAAATCGGCGAGGAATTCACGCATTTAAACATGATGATGTTCGTGGATAGTAATCGTTTCTTTGCCCCTGGATTAAAAGAAGAATGTCTCACATGGGGATTTTGTAACAAACAAGTACATTCATTCGTACATGTCACTACTTCTCTTGAGGATTCGTAAGGGCTGGCTAGTAATGCTCAAAGAAGAGATATTTTGAGAGCCCATAATAAAAAAAATAAAAGCTTCATGTAGGCTACACATTCGGAGTTCCATCGGCGTTGAATTGGCTGGGCCGTGACATCAAGGAAACTCCAATTGTAGTGATGCATGTCTCTTCCCTCGAAGGGCATCGGTTCTGCCTCCGCAAGACCGACTTTCAGGGATGTATCTCCAACGAAATCGGATTGTACGAGAACTTGCTCCGGGGATGAATCGGTGAATGAGCATTTTCAATGCTCGGATGTGGCTCATCGAGGGACATGTCACCAAAGGAGATGGGGCCGCTACGTGACATGGCAAACAAGTGTTGATAACATCCCTATACCTCTTGTTCTCTCGCTCGAAGCTTTTCACTTTCTTCCCTCGAAACGTAAGTTCATGACTTTCATTTTTAACCTTCAATCGGGTCCGCTTGTTTTGAAACCAAAACTTGACCTTCAAGGGCTCCATTCCTATCATCCGGCTCAATTCATTTTTGCGTCTCCTATTCACGTAAGAAGCACTCCTTGAAGGCAGCTTCGAGCACTTTGATTTGATATTTTCTTTTCAGGGGTTGGATCATAGCTGCCGCCATTGTTGTTGCTGTCGAAATCTTGAATTTCACCGCCAAGAGAGTTGGGTTTTACGGCTTCGGCGTTGGATCCGGTCTCGAAATCCAGCAGTTCGCTTTCGGGGATGTCTAGGTTGGTTGCCTCCAGTAAGTGCTGATGGCCTCTAAACATGTTGGATTGAAATACCTCTTACCGCCTTTTTGTTCACTCTATTCTCCGATGTATGCTTACTCTCTCCAAATTCTTTCGAGTAATCGGGTATGTTCCAAAGCCTCCCTTTAAACGCGGATGAAAATCACTAAGCCGACGTTTTTCCCAAGATTTCGTGTTTTCGCTTTGCCTTATTTTTTCAACGTGATGGGACCCCGAATCCACTCGCACCGATTTTCTTTTCTTGATAACCATGCTTGTCTCCCACTCGGTTTTCAATCATGGTGGGACTTCAACTCTTTTTGTAACTTTTCGGATTTGTGAGGCTCGAGATCACGGATTGACGATAGATCCAGGATCCAATGAACGAAACGCCCGTAGTTTTACCCGAGTAACTAACGTGGCTCCGCAAGAATTGCTGTTTCTTCTCTCGGAAAGTATGCTTGTCTCCCACTCAGCTTTCAATCATGGTGGGACTTCAACTCTTTTTGTAACTTTTCGGATTTGTGAGGCTCGAGATCACGGATTGACGATAGATCCAGGATCCAATGAACGAAACGCATGTAGTTTTACCCGAGTAACTAACGTGGCTCCGCAAGAATTGCTGTTTCTTTTCCCGAAAAGTATGCTTGTCTCCCACTCGCTTTCAACATGGTGGGGTCCTCAACTCTTTTTGTAACTTTTCGGATTTGCGAGGCTCGAGATCACGGATTGACGATAGATCCAGGATCCAATGAACGAAACGCCCGTAGTTTTACCCGAGTAACTAACGTGGCTCCGCAAGAATTGCTGTTTCTTTTCCCGAAAAGTATGCTTGTCTCCCACTCGGTTTTCAACATGGTGGCGTCCTCAAATCTTTTCGTAACTTTTTCGGATTTATGAGGCTCGAGATGGTAGATCCGTGATTCACGGATGAAACGTCCGTAGTTTTACCCGAGATAATTGACTCGACATCCACAATAATTATTGCTATAGCTTTTCTTGCCCTTTAAATTAGGATTTAACGCCGAGACAATTATCGCTTTCATATCTTCATCTCCAACCTTCTAAGCACTCTTTTGCATCCACTCTCTTTTTTAGCCGCTTCAACAACAATGGCTTCCCCTCCGCGCATGCCTTCTCGACTGAAGTTTTGGCCAAATGGGAGAAACTTTATAATCTCCTAGGCCAGGGCTACTCTTATATAGCCAACCATCCGGAGGCCGAAACCGAGATTCGTCTTATGTTTAGGGATATGGGCACCGCTTCCATTGAAGGTACCAAGTTAGAGGAGGAATACGGGATCTTCCCCACCCTCTTTACTAACTTCCCGGGAGGCTTACCATGTTGCTTATCAAGATGTTACTTTGGCCCACCTTGTGAAGGCACGCTATCGGGATCGGCCGGACAGCTTGGTGTTGGCAAGTCTTAGAGCTGACAATTATAAGAAGGCCCTCGACTACGGTAATGAACAAGTCTCCCGCCGATTCGTGAGAGGGGAAACTTGGTGGGGTGTTTGGCCATGTCCCGCACCATCTTCGAGCGCGATCCGCTCAATATTGTTTTAAAATTTCAATGCACATGGCCGGAAGAAAGGTTGGACGATCCGACCCTGGATATAGCCCGCGGGAGAATGCCGATCCATGACCTGGAATTTACTGCCGAGCATCACGAGGACAAGGTAGCCAAGCTCAAAGAGAAATGTGAGCTCCTCCTCTTTAAGTTGGCGGATCTCGATTCTCGGAGCGATCAATGTAGGCGGAGCATCAACCGTATGGAGAGTCGGTTAAACTCCTTTGTGATGCTCATTAGGGCTCGCTTTGGCTTTACGTTCCCACCCCGTTGATCTATTTGTAAAGCTTTCCGATGAATGAAATGAATGCAAGTTTTTACTCATTTCATCTTGGTCGTCATATTTTTTCGCAAGATAACCCCTTTTACTCGCGAATAAGTAAATCTCACGCTCCCGATGGTCAATCCAATTGGGCCGAGAGGCTCCCCATTCGAAACAATCTCTCAAAAAAGATTAGTAGCGAGAAAACAAACGAATGCTCAAATGTGAACAACTCGTGAATCAGATTAATATTATAACTCGATTATGAAAAATCAGAGTGAATCAAGCATAATATTTCTTTACGTAGTCGAATTGACCGGATTGGTAAAGACACGACCATCCATCTCGGCCGAATCAAAGCACCACCAGGGAGCACCTTCTTTACTATATATGGACCACCATAGTTTGGAGCGAATTTCCCTTCCGGGAGTGGGACTATTGGCAATAATTTTCTCAAGACCAGGTCATTGATCCGAAAATATCGAGGCCGAACTTTTTGTTGAATGATTTAGCAACTCTCTGCTGATAACACCGGCCATGACATACGACCTTAAGTCTTTTTCGTCGATCGATTCAATTGGCTTGCTCTCTGTGGATCCATTCAGCTTCCGTCGCCTTAGCTTGAGACAAGATATACGTAAGGAAGGAATTTCCACTTCAACTGGTAGAACAGACCTCCATTCCATATACAAGAGAATACGGGGTTGCCCCAAGATGTCCGGATTGAGGTCCGATATGCCATAAGTGCGAATGGCAACCTCTCATGCCAATCGCGATAATTTTCAGCCGTCTTCGCTAAAATTTTCTTAATATTCTTATTGGCGGCTTCTACCGCTCCATTCATCCGAGGGCGATATGGGGAAGAGTTCGGATGCTTGATCTTGAATTCCTTAAACAATTCGCCCATTAGTTTGTTGTTTAAGTTCGAGCCATTGTCAGGTGATTATGGCTTCGGTGAACCGTATCGAGCAATGATATCTCGGCGGATAAATTTTGCGATATTTCGTGCCGTAACCGCTAAATAGGATACGGCCTCGATCCATTTGGAGAAATAGTCAATCGCCACCAAGATGAATCGATGCCCATTAGATGCTTTAGGGTTGATAGGACCGATAACATCAATGCCCCACATAGAAAACGGCCATGGTTCGGATAACGATGCAACTCATTTGGAGGGACATTAATCTTGTCACCATGAATTTGACATTTGTGACAGCTCCGGACATGCTGAATACAATCTCTTTCGAGCGTGAGCCAATAATAACCCAACCTCATAATCTTCTTAGCTAACAAGTGGCCGTTCATGTGTGGACCACGAGATCCCTTCATGTACTTCCATTATTAGACGAACCGCTTTGGTCGAGTCAACACATCTTAGTAGGACAGAATCGAATGACCGCTTGTACAAATTCTCTCCATTCAAGAAGAACTTCGAGGCCATTTTCCTTATGTACTTTTGGTCGATACGGTACTTTTTTCAGGGAACTCCCGCTTCGAATATAAGTCTTGATGTCATGGTACCATGGTTTACCATCGGGTTCATTGATCACGGCCATACAATATGCTGGTTTTTTTAATACCTCGATCTTCAATGGGTCAACCTCAAGTCCATTAGCGACTTGTAACATTGAAGACAAGGTAGCCAATGCATCGCGAATCGATTATGAGTCCCGGGCAGATACTCAAATGAGATATCCTCAAATTCTTCTACCAATTCATCCAGATACTCATGGTAGGGTAGCAATTTGGCATCTCTCGTCTTCCACTTTCCAACGATCGAAGGATAATCAAAGCGGAATCTCCGAACACCTTGAGTCGGGCTATCCCCATTTCAATTGCAGCCCGCGACCGAGGATGCATGCCTCATATTCTGCTATGTTATTTGTGCAAGGGAATACCAATTTCGCTGCTACAAGGATAATGCCGACCACCCGGAGATATAAGAACCGCGCCCGTGCCGATCCCGATAAATTGACAGCTCCGTCAAAATACATAGTCCGATGTAATCCTCCACCGACATGATTCGATCCTCGAATGATAGGCATCATCATCTTGCCCCGGATTTTCAGCTAGGACATCTGCTATAGCTCGTCCCTTGATTGACTTTTGGGACATATATTGAACGTCAAACTCGGAGATGAGGATTTGCCATTTAGCAAGTCTACCAATCAAGGCGGGTTGATTAAGCAAATATTTGATGGGATTGCATTCTCACACCGAAGCACTTGATAATGCAAGGTATATTGCCGAAGCCCGTGCAAGACCCGACTAACGCCGCACATGTTTTCTCTACTTCGGAGTAGTTCATTTCCGAAGTTGTGAATAAATAGCTCGTTCTTTCCCATCCTCCCGCTTCTCTTGGGCTAACATAGCACCCAAGGATTCACTAAGGATCGTGAGGTAGAGGATTAAAGGTTGCCCCGGCGTCGGAGGAATAAGCACGGGTGGATTCATGAGATGCTTTGCTTGAGTTTCCCAAAAGCTTCTTCACATTCGCTATCCCATTGGACTAGTGCATTCTTCTTTATTAGCTTGAGGAATGGCTTAGCGGTTTCGATAACCGAGAGATGAATCGAACAATATAGTTTAGCCTACCCATTAAACTTCGAACTTCTTTAACTGTCGTTGGTGGCTTAAGCTCACGAATAGCCTTAACTTTCGAAGGGTCGACTTCAATGCCCTTACTTGCTACCACGAATCCGAGTAGCTTGCCCGAGCCGGTCCCAAAGACACAATTAGCGGGGTTAAGGCGTAACTTGTACTTTCGGAATCATCGAACAATTTCTTCAGCGTTTCGACGTGATCTTCTCCATGCCTTGTTTTTGCTATCATGTCATCGACGTAAACCTCGATCTCATTATGCGTCATGTCATGGAAAAGGGCAAGCATGGCTCGTTGGTAAGTGGCTCCAGCGTTTCGAGACCGAACGGCATTACCCGGTAATGGAACATTCCCCATGGTGTGGTGAAAGTGATTTTCAACTTGTCATTGACATTCATCGGGATCCGATTGTACCCGGAGAAACCATCCATGAATGAAAACAATTCAAACCCCGAAGATCATCAACAAGTACGTCGATATGCGGGAGGGAAAAATCATCTTTAGGACTAGCCTTGTTCAAGTCTCGATAATCGACACAAACCCGAATGTGGCCGTCTTTCTTCATGACATGGACTATGTTAGCGACCCAATCGGAATATTCTCGTAGTCTCAATGAATCCTACATCGAGAAGCTTCATGATCTCCTCTTTGATCTTCTGCACTAATTCCGGTCCGGTCCTCTTTGACTTTTGCACGACCGGTTTAACCAAAGGATCGATCGGCAAACAATGTTCGACAATGGAACCGTCAAGACCGGGCATATCTGCATAGGACCGGCGAAAACGTCCCGGTAATCCTTCAAGAGCCTAATTAGGCGCTCGAACATTTCCGAGGAAAGGCTTGCCCCGATCTTAACTTCTTCAGGATTTTCCGCATTGCCTAGGTTGACCGAGATAATTTGTTCACCGGTCAAGGGCTTGATCTCCTCATGTCGTTCGAAATCTTGACGAACTTCCTCATAATCTGGACCGAACTCATCTAGGTCGTATACTTCGAATCCACTAGGTTTCCCTCCTCATGTATCCCCCATGATGACAAACTCGTTAGTTGTTGGTTATCGTCATCGGGTTGGTTTGGGAGATTGGGACTACAAGCGGCGTGCTCGAGCTCACGCCGTGAAGATCACATCTTCTAGCGGCATTGTCGATAGAGAGCAGCTTCCGAGGGCTTTACCGGACTTGTCCGTAGGAGGAATTAGAGCAGGAATGGTTAGCGGCGGGCTGGAGGTGGATGATTGAAGTTTGGCGGAGAAGGGGGCCATCATTTCCTCCATCTTTCGGGACATCATCTCTTCAAAGCGCTCAATCAAGGAGCCAAATTTCTCGTCTAGGGCAAAGACTGACGGTGGCGTTAATGTCGGTCATCCTCTTCGCGACCGATCGAGTAATATGTGGAGGATCCGTGATAAATTACCTGTACGCAGATAACAAACCAAAAGTGAGTATAGGGAGCAAGAATAGCGAGCCGGCCCATGGCATCCCTCTAGACTCAAACGAACAAAGTGATTATGACCAAATGATTGAAACATGTAATTTTCAGTTTGTCCGCTTTTACGAAAAACTCCGTATTAATTCGTACGTTGGTCAAAACGCGTCCAAATTTACGAACTTATAGTTAAGAAGATGATGAACAACTTTTATGTTTGCCAATCGGACTAAAAATGAGCGGATCAAATCAGTTTAATGTGTCTTTCCGAAAATTCGCATTTAGAAAACTGTTATAACCGCAGGTAGTTGAAAAAACGAAAGGCCATCTTAAATTATGAATTTAATTCTGAAATTTTGTAGGATATTAGTTGAAACATAGGTCTACAACTTTCATGTTTGACACTTACTCAAAACTCGATCGTAGAATTTAGTAAAAAATCGTACAACAGGAACAAGCCAAATCGAATTGAGGACAACCGATGAAATTGTAAAAACTACGGAAGCAAAGTGTGAAATTGGAAACAAGACAATGAGATTCATAAACAATCAACCTAAACCATGGACCAGCCCAAAATAAAAATGAGATAACGGGCGTAAGAGACAGGAAATTACCGCTCATAGGAAGAAAATGTCAATCACAAAGACATGCGCATGAATCGTGGATTCAGATTTTAGTTCTTTTAGCAAAATGAAATGAAGGACAAACGACATGTCGCAGCCTCGCGCACGTTCATCATGACTAGTTGCCGCCTCGCATACATAGTCATGACTAGTCGGGTCCAATCATCTCGGCTTGGTTCGGTCGACAAGGGCAACTCTCATGCATCATAGCCTCACGTGCATGAGAACAACCCTTGAGCCATTTTTTTGAAGAACTCGGGATCCAAGTGGGATAACCTTTAGCGAAGCCTTACCGCCAAGGTTAAAGAACCACATAAATACCATCCTGAAACTATCGGGTGACCGGGTTCGGTCACAAGTCAAGGTGGTGTAGTGCAATTATATTAGGGGCATGCACGACATTTTAAAGGCAATCGGACTCCGATAGTTCAAAAAATAAAATTCTCATCACCAAGCCTCGCAAAATAGAGGTTAGCCAGTACTCCTCCCCTTATAACTCCCTTTCCCGCAAAACCATTTAACACCTAGGGATTAAAATTCAACCAAGATTACCAAATCAAGTAATTTTCCTTTTCATGAACTTATCCGGCTTAAGTCCTCTTTGGGTCCCAATGAGTCGCCAAGTGTCGCGACCCTAAAAAAAAAATAATAAACAAGTCATCTTTTTCGGGCTAATGGATTATCGGGTTAATTAATTAACTAACCTAACTCGGACTCTCCCAAGTCCATACCAAATCGCAACTTAAGGTTCGAATGATTAACATGCAATGTGATTTGAATTTGGAGTCGCCACTAATCATTTTCGGTAGGTCGATTAGAAACCTAAATAAAATAGCGGGAGAAAACTATCTTATTTCTCGAACCAGAGATTAAGAGTCCGGGGACTTGGTTACATTAATTACAACTAATGCCCTTTCGGTACCTTAAAATTCATGAAACAAATAATGGATTTGACAAATTTGATGAATTCTACTTGAAGATCAAAGAATCAATTTTTTTTTGGGTTTTCTTCCCTTGACATTTGTTTGAAATAAAGAAATTACATGGAATTAGGATGAAATAGGTTCAAGATTACTCCCCAATTTGAACTCGTGCACCAAACTTGTGCTCCGGGCATGTCTTGATCATTGGACCGATTTGGTGACTCGTTAGACCAGAAATCTCTTGGTCCTATCTCTCCTTGACGTTTCTTTCTCATCTCGCTAGAATTCCATTAGACCGCAATCTGGGCGTTGATATTTTTTCCTTTTCGCTCTCCTTCTATTCTTGTACCATTGATGTCTCATCGTTGATATGCATTGTTATCATAAAAACGTAGAGAAAAAATCAGTGTAGAAAATCCGAGCTAATTTGTATTCGAAATTAAAGAAAGTTAGGGAATCACTTAACTTTCTTTTTCTTGCGCGAGCTTGAACGATGGGGATGGACCAAAGCTTGTGTTGATCGGTGCAAAAATTGGCAATAGTAGTATCGGGCTTCAAAACTCTCATACCCTCTCAAAACTCTTTTCAATTTTTTTTTTCAAGAGCTCTCTCTATTCTCCTCCTCCAAAAACTCTTTCAATTCTCTTTCACTCCCCAAAAACTCCTCTTCTCTTCAAGAACTCTTCTTCTTTTATAGGCAAAGTTCTTCATCCTTCATTCTTCATCTTCATCTTCTCTTCTTCACCTTCATTTCTCCATCTTCCATCTTCATCTTCCCTTCTTCATCTTCATCTTCTCTTCTTCACCTTCATTTCTCCATCTTCCATTTTCATCTTCTCTTCTTCATCTTCATCTTCTCTTCTTCACCTTCATTTCTCCATCTTCCATTTTCATCTTCTTTTCCTCACATTCTCTTCATTATCTTCTCTTCATCATCTTCCTTTCTCCATCTTCTCTTCATCCTCTTCTCTTGGTATCGCAATGCAGTCCCCGAGGTTCTAGTATTTGCAATACGGTCCTTGAAGTTCTAGTATTTGCAATACGAGTCCCCGAAAAAAATATTTCTTTCAAGCCCAAATATTCTTGGTACGTTTTCACCCCATGCCTAGTCCAGGCCTTTGTTGAATTAAGTTTGAATTATATGCCAATGCTATGTGGGATGATTTTTGTTTAGAACTAAAATTAGTTCTAATTTTTATGCAAGAAATAGATTAGTCAAAATTTTAGGTGTCAACAATAACCGAACTTCTGCTACTAACAAGAAAATCCGGTTCTAATTTTCAACACTCGACAAGCAAACTCATTCCCCCTAACATACATGCCGAACTTCTCTTTAGTATACTCAACATCCAACAGCGTCGTCGCACCCAATCAAGCGATAGATAGTTAATCTAGCACGAAGGGAAGAGGGTCTACTTGCCTTGGGTCCTATGCTTGCGAAGACGAAGCTTGAATCATCCTTTTCTTCTTCCTCAATTCACGTCCATCGCTTACATCCAAGCATTCATTCGACGTATAACTTCGATTTACCTTAAATCAACGACAATCACAACAATCGAACATGGATTCTAGTTATCCATGACTTTAAAATGCTAGATCAAGTGACAAATCGTCCATGCGATCCCGTTTTCCCCCACATGCAACTCAATCCTTCCCTCAAGAGACCCATTTTCAAATTTGGCGATCTGCTCTAAAACGAACGACGATTGGACGAGAATAGAGATAAGGGTCGATGGATACTTGCCTTGAGGTTATATACGAAGAAAACGGAAGCTCAATCGTCCTTAAAATGAGCTCGGGCCGCCTCGTCCTTCTTTGGGCCGGCACGGGTCAAGCCAACTAGAAGAGGAAGGGAGAGAGAACGAATTGGTCGGGACAGCAAAAAAGGCGTTGATCATGGCTCGAGCTTGAGAAAGGTCACCAAGTTACTTGGGTCGGTGTCAAGGGTGAGAGAGAGAGAGGGGAGAGAGACAGGCGAGAGAGATGAGTTGAGAGAGTACACGAGATGCAAGGGAGAGTAGAGTGAGTTCGTGGGGGTTCTTGAGTGAAAAATGAAGGTAGAGAGAGAATAAGTGGGTTTATACGGGTGGGGGTTAGGCCGGTTAAGGCTAGAGTGGAGAGAGTTAGGGCCTGCATAACAATTATTCCGGTTCTCTCGATTACTGTTCCCAAAATATAAAAAGACGAGAATCCCGTTTAATAACGTAAATGATTCCGATTCTAATTATGTTCTCGAAACTGTTTTAGAGCAAAAATAAGAACAAAAAAAAAAAGTTGGTTCCCAAAAAAAGAATCACTTTTGAGAATCACAAAACAGAATGAAGTACCACATCTCTCACTTGTCCCTTTCAGTTTTCTTATCACTTTTCCCTCAATGTAAAAACGAACAACGATGTCTTATTAAAAAAATGGAAAAAATTCTAAAATATCACAAAAAAAATTTAGAATATCCTTAAAAATAGAAAAAGCTTAGATAAGGCTAGTTTGACCTCGGTTTCATAAATTTGAGCCTAGATTCTCTATATTTCATAGATTTTGTTCTTTTTTACAAAAATCATAAGCACCTTTGAAATTAAACCCGAACCACATTTCTTTAAGTCCTTAGTGCTTCGTTACGGTTTTATGATGTGATTTATCAATTTCATGATTCCTTGATTGTGCACTTGATTTCACTTATTGTGATTTGCCTAGGTTTATGTACTTTAGACTTAGTCCAGTTTTAGAAAATTCTAGAAAAAAGACAAAAATAACCAATGTGAACACTTAACAAACTCTCGTTCTTAAGTTTTGAATGAATTAAGACTAAGATTTAATTTCCTCGAACCAAAAATGCCCACTAATACGGGGTAGTGTAGTACATTTTCTTTGCAAAAATAAGGGTATCGCTCGTGTTAGTTGTCCGCTCGCTCAAAAGAGTTGGATGAAACCTCACAATAAATGGCAAAAATGACTCATGATGATTTTTTATATTTATTTTTATATCTCAATATGCAATATATTATATAAGAGAATGAATATGAATTAATATTCGATTAATTCGAAATGTATGATGAAATTTCATAAAGTAACTACGTAATTATTTGACATAAATGATAAAAATTAGGAAGGACAATTGTTCCCATGAACAGAAATTATGTGCAATTACCAAACACATTTCTGTTCCAGGAACAAAAATTTTATATAATTACCAAACGTATTCGATTCTCTAAAACTCATACGGGAACATAATTAAAAAAAAAGTCATTTTAATCGAATCACTTTTTCGAATCGAATGGTTGCTATGTTGACCCTTAGGCTACGTATTGTAACGCTCTAGAAAAAGTGTTTATGTTCCCAAAGTGTTCCCGAAACACTTTGAAAACAGAAAACGTGTATGGTAAAAAAGTGTTTCGAAAGTGTTTAGGAATACTTTTTGAGAAACAAAACACTTTTATAGCGAAACAAGAAAAAAAAATTACTTCGTGTTCTTGGAACACTTTTTAGAAACACATTTGGAAATTTTTTAGAAACAATTTGGAACAATTTGTTTTAACACACTCTCTTTCATTTTGTTCTTGCACGATATTGACACTTAATTTTTGATAATTTTATTTTAGAAAATTAATTAAAAATATGAAAACAATTCATAAAATTACAAAATCAATCTTGAAAGCTTTGGCCTTGCCTTAGGAATCAATTTTGAGCAAAAAATACTTTCCATAATTTTTTACTTTTTCGGATTTATTTTAAGTAGAAAAATAGCCGAAAATCGGGAAAAATAGTATTCGTGGTCAAAAAATGGGAAAAATAGTTTATATTTTTATTTTAATTCCCTTTTCATTTTGGCCTCTTAAAGTTTAAAAATTCAGTTTGGGACCACAGGCCTCTTCATTGAACATAATCCTAAATTGACCAAAAAAATTCATTTTAAATCATTTTAGCCAAAACATTTTACTTTTTGAGTCATGACATGAGACTTTGATACCCTACATCTCATTTCAGTCCTCATGTTTGAAAAAATTGCACAATTGGACTAAAAGGACCTAAATGCACAAATATTTTTTTATTTTAATCACCGATTTTCACAAAAGTGCAATTAATATTTTTCCCGGGGTCCCTATTTAAAAGTAATCACCTGTGACTCATAATTGTAATTTTTGCTATCTATAGGAAGCATATGTAATGTTCTCGTTGTCCAATTTCAATTCGTCTTCTCTTTCAGTTTTTTTTATAGTTGATCTCGTTCATATTGTAATTTGATAAATCATGCATAAATTACTTATACATATATTTGGTCTAATTTGATTTAGTAAGTTGAACAAATGAGAGTTAATTTGATTTAGTAAGTTAAAAAGATAAAGACATCTTAATTTTAATATATATGTAGTCCCCTTAATTAAATGAAAAAATTAGGAACAATTTTTTTTGCAGTTACCAAATGCTTTATTTTTTTGTGTTTTAGAAACAGAAATTTTATGCGAGTTACCAAATGCGTTTCTATTCTTTTTTTTACGGGAATAGAATTTTTTTTGCAGCTACCAAACGCATTTACGTTATAAAAAATCGTTATTGGGAACGAAACGAGAAAAAAAGTATTTCTATTCCAAAAGTTGTTTCAAAAACAAAAAAGTTACCATATGCAGCCTTAATAGCTTCGCGATCTAGTTCCTGGACCAATCTTCTTGCCGACGTTAAACTTTAATCCACCTTTCACCGCACCATAACTTGAATTCCAAGTCACAATTCCTATTAGTTCAAGCTCGACCATTCCATTCGTTAGTCCAATTTGGTGGAATTTGGGTCTTCACAGTTCCAGAGACGAAAACGGCAATTATCAAAGCAATCGTCTCGTCCTAGGTCATCGAAATTTTCTATGAGTTTCGCAAGGGAAGATTGAGATGAACTTGACGCCATTTGAACCAGGAGAATGCTTGAAGAAATATGGACTGGATTTTGGGTTTTGGAATGCAAGGAAGAAGAAACAGAAAGGTTCAATCTTGACCTTCCAAAGCCAAAGTTAAAAAGGGCAAGAGATCCGTGGGAAATATGATTACAATGATTCGATATCCATATATTATTAGGAAATGTATCAGAATACCACAGAATTATATAGCCTGGCTAGTCGAGCGCGAGGAATGAAGTGTCAAGACGCAGGTTACACATGAATTTGGCCACGAAGAAACCCGCGCGAAGTTGAGGTATTCTTTAAAAGAATGAAATAATTTAATTATTTTAAAATGGGACATATATTGAGACCCAAAATAGTTTGTCCGTTAAGACATGTGCATAAAACATGAGGAGAAGTTATTGAGGCGTAATATCGAAATATGATAAGGTCATGCGCTTGGCACATGAAGACTTTATGGTTATCGATCAGTTGAAGACTATTAAGAAGCCTATCGACACTAGCACAGATCAATGTCACATGTCTAGCTAAGCTACACGAGATGAGGGAGATGAAACAGCTACAAATATTGGCGTCAATAATGGATAAGGCCCCCAGAAATTTAGAACGTCTTTTGGAAAGCACGCTGAAATAGACAGACGGTCTTTATTCAAATACCTAGCGGAAGAACAGTTGTCGACAGTTATATAAGCTCTACAACAACCTCCTTAAGACTTGGCTCGAAAGTTCCTAAAGAGTGTAAAATGTGGGCGTGGTCCATAAGAGCATAAGGAGAGAAGAATCAAACCACCACGAGCAGTTTGAAGACTATTGACGACTACATACTGCATCACACAAGCTGAAACAAACTGCTTGAAGACCTAGTCAAATGAGCTCGTGAGGAATGATGAACGTGGTGGCAGTCCGTTCACTGAAAGCTATAACCTTCGAAGGGCAGTTACATACTCAACTATTGTAAATACCACTAGGCTCCCATCGAGAAGGCCCCCCAACAAATCAACAAATTTATCTTTATCTCTACTTTCTGCACTGCACTTTAATTTCCTTAACTGTAGCTTTTAGATTTTCGTCGTTGATTCAAACTCTAGTGTCCGATACTTTGCCGTCCCGTAAAACTATGATATAGTGTCCAAGCATGTTCAGACTTTGTAGTTGAGTCGGACTCCGGCAAGGTTTGGATACGTTGATTTGTTATTTTTGTTGGGAGTTGTACTTTCTAAGCCACTCCGTCTAGTCAAACTCCGGTTTGGTCTACATTTGTGCAGTTTCTGCCAATTTTCTATGTGTCGGTTCTTTAGAATTGTACTATCCAAGCCTTCCTGTTGAGTCAAACTCCGACTTAGTTCACATTAGTGCAATTTTATTGAAATTTTTGTATAATCTACGTGTTGATTTTCCGACTATTTCTCTTGTTCGGAATCGCCACGTGACCCTTTTCTACATTTAAAAGCCGAAGAACTAACATCGGTGAAAGATATTAGTCGAGAGTGTTGGGTTACTTCTCTTGCTTTGTAAAGCTATCTTCTCCATTTCAACAACCCTCTACCTCCCCTTCACCTTGCCCAACCCCCGATCCCAATAGCCTCTCTCAGCCTTCATCGTCCTCCTCTCCACCTTCTCATAACTCTGTGCCTTCATCGCCCTCTTCTCCACCACTATCACCTCGGATCTTCTCCACCACCGTCACCTCAGATATGGCCCGCGCTCTGCCGTCCCTAACGCCTACCTCACCTCCTCCGATCTCATGCGCCGCCTCTTCCCCACTCCCTCGCCAACATCCTCCGCTATCATGTGCTCCTGCAGTTCCTCTCCTCCTCTAACCTCCATCAGATTCCCTCCAGACTTGTGTGCTGCCAGCGAGTCCGGTCGAACATGCAATACACATCCTACACAGAGACGGTGGCTCTGGCAATGTGTCTGTGCTACCTAGATTATAGGTTAATTCATTGTTAAAAGAAATTATAGGTTAATGTGAACGATGATTATGATACATAGGAAGTACTTTACCCTCACCTGGTTTTCTCTTTTTCTTTTTTTTTATTTGGTTGAAAATAATGAAAACGTCTCGTTTACGTAGCAGAAATAAAATTACAAATGAAAACCCGAAATATGACATGACGTAATGCTTTTAAGTCCATATACAACCCGAACGGGCTTTCATCGTAAGTTAATTTATCTATACTTACGTAAAGGAAAGAGAATATCCAATTTTTAGTGCATCTCAATCTTTTCTTTCTTCTCCAAAACGTTTATTTTAGTCATTCAGTTCTATCTTTTAAGTATTTCACTTTTAAAATATGAATCTTTTCTGTTTAACACACAATCTTATCAAGCAAATTTTTTTTAGGTATAGATTTTTCACATAAATACAAAGCCATTATACTACAACTACTGATATAGTGAAAATTATGACATTTTCTCTAAGCACAAATTATGAACATGCTGATGACACTTAGACAAAAATTGTCTCCCTATTTTCTAAGTTAGTGGTTGAAAGAAAACAAAAACTCAACCTGTTTCCTAAAGTGAGAGTTCCGAATACGACTAGTCACCTTTCGTTTGAACAATTTGATATGCTAAGACTTATGGTGACCCTGAACTTTTAATAAAGTGAACGTCCTCAATTTGAACAACATATCAATTTGCAAGACGGGGGTGAAGGTTTCTGCATGAGGACAACTCGTGGAAGACGATGCCTTGCATGAAGGCGGCGCCGATAATGGTGGCTGAGGCTGCCGATGGTTGAGAGAGAGAGGAGGGGGGGGGGGGAGGGGGTGGAAGGGTTAGGGTTTTAGAGTTTCGGGGCTATTTTTCGAGAGTTGAGAGCCAGGGCGGTGAGGATAACTTGGGAAAGAAAATGACGATTTGGTAAATAAGTGGACGAGGAGTATGGGTTGGAGATGCAAGTTGAAATCTAAGCAACAAAACTGGTAGGAGGCTTTCAAAAGTGAATGTGCATCGATGTATCCGCACAAATACCAGGATATTCCCTTTCATAATGGAGAAAAAAATCACCAAAAACCTTAAAATATGCCTATTGTGACACATTTATATCAAACTTTTGCAGGTGACACCAAAAATACTAAACTTGTACTGTGTGATACATTTTCACTCCGAACTTTTTTGTGACACTAAAATCCCTAAGCTTTGTTCCATGTAACATATTTAACCTAAACTATTTTTTTTTTTTTGATACCAAAAATCACAAATTTATATGCATGTGACACATTTACCTCAAAATTTTAGGTAAATATGTCAAATGGATACAAATTTAGAATTTTTGGTGACGCAAGAAAAAAGTTTGGTGTAAATATTTCACATTAATATAAATTTGGGATAAATATGACACTCGGGTAAAAATTTGAAGTTTTTGGTGTGACAGAATAGAGTTGGAGTAAATATATTACAATGAGCATAATTTAGAATCCTTGATAACTGTCATCTTTGATAATTAAATAATTCCTTTAAAGGAGTAAAAGTGCGATAACAATAGTCAAATTTGGATCAAGGGGATCCTACTTATGGGTGGCTGGACCGACCCTCACCCATAAGTATGGACAGCTTTTTGGTAGTGGGGTTGACGACGGAATGGTCTTCTAGAGGACGGATGAGGACATAATTCAATCAACCACTTGGACCTCCCGTTTTAACATTGATTGGAATTGCAATATTGTTACAAAATGGGATATGCTAATAGGTACCTGAATTTTAAAAAAAAATCTTTTATAGGATCTGGCACCAAAGGTTTGACCATATATAAAGGCCACATGACCACTTCGTGTGAATAAGGGTACAATGCCTAAGCTTGCGTAAGAAAAAAGGAGATGGGAACGCACCCGTTAAAGCACACATAATTCACAGGCTTCTTTTCTTTTTCTTTTTTTGAAAATTCATAGGCTCCTTGACTGGATGATAAAGTTGAACAATTTTTTCTACCACATGACCCCATGTAATATCTCCTGCATACACACCGCCGTATAAAGACGATGCCGACTTCACAAGCCTCCAGTGAGCTGAATTCGATAGAAAAGAACTATCACGATTCTTTAGTTTTCAGGGGGTCATAACTAGATCTGATCATGAGTCTCGGAGTTCAAGATCCCCCACAAGCAACCAAAGGCATTTTTGGGTGGGCCAGCGCAGGCACTACAATAGTAGGGCTCGAGCTAGGCCCACCCAGCCCGCAACTAATCAGATATATACTTTTTATTGATGGGTGGATTGGGCCGTGATTTTGGTTCGACTAGAGGGCCCTACCAGGCCCTAACTCGCCCATTATCTCTCATTTAATCCGCTTATTAGTTGCTTGACAGGCACTCATTAAGAGGCCTTTGAACTAAATCTATCTTATCCACGTAAAAAGATGGATCAAATTGATGACGAGAAGTTACTACCTTGTGACCTAACTTCATAGTATATATCGCCACCGTGCGTCATCATCAGAAGTAAAAGAATATGAAAGCAGCACGACGACTAATCAAAGTCAACAGAAGAGCCGCCAATCCAAAAGCAACCTAAAAAGACTCCAAAAGAGGCAGCTGCTTTAGATACAGGCAAAAGGGTATTCTTTGTCAGCGCTGGCTTCCGGCGCCCCCGGAAGAATAAGGAAAGCTGCTCAATTCACGTGCAGAAGGAAGGAACCATTCGTAAAACCAAGTGTGACCCGCATGAGATCTTAATGGGATCTGCGTGTAGTATTGCTGGGAATACGTATTGGTAAATGTACTTGATTAGCTGAAGTTATTGCTCGGATTTGCGTCGCTAAAGGAACGGAAAAAGATGGACGAGGAATGAGAACAAGCCATGCACTTCCTTTTACTAGGGTTAGTCGCATTGTATGGCTAAACTAAAGCATGAGAAGTTGGTAGCGCCAGTGATAGAGAAGAAGTCCAGATGAGCTCCTGAGAAGAGTCTATAAAATGCAGAAGAGGCCCATCTACATATCATTCTCGGCAAAGGCATTGCGATGTCTTTCTTTTTCGCTTTGCATGGTGGTGCTGTTTTCGTCCCTTCTTCCGGTGGAAGGCCTCTTGCTCAAATGAGTATTCCATTTTGAGACGACAGGGTGGTGTTTTCCAACGTTGTTAGAAATCAAAACAATGGAATGCTCATTAGGGCACTATGCTTCGAATGGGAGGCCTCACTTTGGCCGTCGAGTCACGTCATCCACTTTTCAAGGAATTGAGGAGGTGATCTGCCCTTGAACTTGCCAAGCAAACAAGTTACAAGTTCGTGTATGTATGCGACTTTCGTCCATATGAAACATCAATGGTTTATCATCTGCATTCATCCATCCTGTCTTTCTGATTCACATAAAATTTTCACCGACCGCTCGCTATTGTTTCCACCATTTCTTCTTGAATACAATTATTTTTAACTCATCTACAAGCAGAGGATCTCGGCTTGCATCATGATACAACTGAAGAAGACACCTACTTTGGCAAGTTCTGGCTACTTATCGAGTGTACGTGCACAATAACCAATCGATTTCTTTTCTTTTCCTAGTTATTGTTCTGATGTTGCTGCAAATTTAATTCCAAATACTGGGTAACCGAAGCGACGATCATTAAGCAAAAACAGTGATGAAGTCGTAAAATGGAGAAACGCATATGAGGTCACGTGGCTCTTTTGTTTGCCCTCCCTCGTATGGGGTTTGTATTGAGATGTGGTTGACTTGCATTGCATTTGTTTTTTGAACAATAAAACGTAGCTTGTTTATGGACAAAAAAAATTATGTGGGTCTATAAAATCTTATACACTTATAGCACGATTGATGCAT
Source organism: Rhodamnia rubescens (assembly GCA_021437795.1). NCBI lineage: Eukaryota > Viridiplantae > Streptophyta > Magnoliopsida > Myrtales > Myrtaceae > Rhodamnia > Rhodamnia rubescens. The sequence goes on along the minus strand of JAILYA010000002.1, from coordinate 12,104,941 downwards.
GCATTCCAACTTACTATATATCTGAATTAACTAAATGGACTTTGCTAGCACATCGATTCTAGCGACTGGGGAGAGTAATAACATATTGTAGGTCACCAATTCTTGAATGCGTAGACCTTACAACAATTTATAGTTATATGTTAATTATTTTTGTGGCCTAGAATATGATGTTAATCTCATAGTAAATTAAAAATAGTCGCATAATCATTTCTCTAACCGAAAACTCCCGCTTGTTATGAAGTGCTCAAAACACCTTTTCATTATGCACACCAGGTCGATGTCGGGAGCGCAGCAAAATCCCACTAAGGAGTTAAAAGAGGAAATTACTATCATGTCTTATCATCAAACACAATCCTGAAAATTACACTCATATGACCCTTCATCATGTTTTAGCCCTTGGATCTCACTGAAAGTGAAAGATTATGTCAAAAACTCATGAAAGAGTCTCTTCTCTCCCACAAGATGTCTAGTAATGGCTAAAAGTCTACCGTCTCCATCCTACATTGTACGATACTCCTTTTAATCAATCCTATGACTTGTGAGCACAAACACTTACTGCGCTCCTACCGATTTGTACTCGTTTCTACGCACGGGTTATGTCCGTATTGTGATTCACTAATTAGAAACAAGGAAGGAAGTAAGTTAACCATCTCTCTACCAGAGGATTATTGTCCAAGTTAGTATCAAACCATTCAAGTGTGCTAACTTAACTCTAAACTTTGAAGATTCGTGCATTTAGTCTTAACTTTTTAGATTTTTGCTAATTGGTCAAAAAAACTATATTGACAAATCATCAAAATTTTTAGGGTTAAATTGGCCAAATTGAAAAGTTTAGGACTGAACTAGCCGTTATACAAGAGGTTTAGGACTTTCTGAGTAATTTTCTCCTTTACTTGAGCCGACATAGTGATTTATGTACATGTTAAGTGAAAATGTATTCATGTTAAGAGAGTCATGTGCAGTGGCGCATTTGTAATATTCTAGGAATAGTGTTTGACTTCATTATTTATATTAAACAAACAGATCTAGGATTTGATGTTCAGCCCACCTTTCTCCACTATTCTTCTTCTTCCCATCCTCCTCTTCTCTCTACTCAAAACGGTTAACATTTTCCCTAATATTTTGGGAACGTCCATCTTGGCTTTGAATTCTAGAATAACAATATGTTATCTGATGGGCAAAATAGGAAATTAAAGTTCTCCGGATAATCGTCACGCAACTCCATAAAATTCCCATATGCTAGATTTGATTTCGATCAGATATGAATATTTACCATCCTACTTCACTGGTCTTTTTTTCACACGTCCGCTGATCTTGTTTGACATAAGCAGATAAATTTCTATGATCTGAAGTTTCTTAAAATATAATATATTCTAGTTATTTCTTTTCGCGATTGCATTATTCTCAATAATTATAACTTTTTTTTAGGTCCAGAACTATAATTATAAATTGAACCCAAGAACTTGTGATAAATCACGTGATTCGCCTTAGACATCTCATATGATCATGTCTTGACAAACAAGACTTGATATTGTATAATTTCCTTCATTTTACTTGTGATCCAAGAAAAAGGAGAACCAAATCACTGTCTCGTTTTGAAATTAGTTGACCCGACCCAGGCCGAAACTACTTTAGAAGCCACAAGGGATTGACCCTCCCCCTCCTCCCCCCCCCCAAAAAAAAAAAAAATTGAAGTAAAGTCCCAATACACTATCTCTGAATGGGTTCGGCTGAGTTTTCGGGATTTCGTTTATCTTTGCCAAGTCATACTCAAAAGTCAACACCACAACATAAATTAAATTCTAATATTTCCTGATGTAGATTGCAGAAGCAAAAAGAAAGCAGTTGTCTACATAATGATAGAGAAATAGAAATCAGCAACTATTACTGTGAATCTTGTTTGAAAGATACAGAGACTTTCAGCAAATAACTTTTACTATGATCACTGTCACCAAATATACAACAGGGAGACCCTCACTCTGTACTCGGTGCAGCACAACAAACACTATTTAGACTCGAACGGCAGTGCCAAGAAAATGGTAGGAATCACAGAAAAAGAACTTTCACTCAAGAGCAAGACGAAAGTTTGCAAGTAACCTGACAATTTCCAAAGCCCAGCTACATGTCACACCAAAGCAATGAACACTATACAGTAGCCCATTATACTCATGTTTCTATTTTGAGTAGGGAGTGGAGAGATGTACTGTTGAAACGCTGCGCAAGACCCCGGATGACAAGGACTACTATGTCACGCAAGTGTCTGGACTGCACCATCAAATCTACTTCGTTCTCACTATCGACTACGATCCTAAGACGATGTTGGTCACTGCGGAAAAGCTCCACCTGTCACAGAAGATGCCTTTGTTACACAAGTAGAAGCATTGAGAAATCGAAAGCGCATGTGAAGAGGGAAAGGGAAGTGGCAGGTTTTATAATATTTTTTTATGGACTGGAAACTTTTTCTTAAGCTTAAGTAATAGAGAATCTAGAGATGGAATCTATCTATCATATGACAGTAGTATTATTCTGATTATACTCTGTTGGTCTCTACTGTTTGGATGACTATATGGTCCGCAAAGGGCTTTTATCTTGTTTCAAAGTAAAGAAACAAGAAGATTTCAGAACTGGTCAGTTTGGTGCGGCTGCTTAAAGAAAGACAAGAACCCCAGCGAAGTATGGGCACTTCACTTGTTTCACATGACAAATTGTGTTGAAGACAGCACTGGACACCATCTAATACGGTTTTGATAGCTGGTGGTAGGTAACTTGTTTCTTACCCTCCCAAACAATAGAAAATGGCATATTATTATCCCATCATAATCATCTCAGACCAATAGTGAACAGAAATCATTAAAACGGTGCTCCTAGCAAATTGCAAACCGAAATTATCAATTCATCAGTGAGTGAAGGATCACAAGTTGGTAGCTGGAAGGAACTATGTGATGAGTGATGCGAACATATGCTGTTAATACTAGCGTTCACACACTGAGACTTACGTGGAAAGGAGGAGCATAGCTTCCACGAATTTCTGTGGTTGGAAAAGAAGTCTTTGAACCTGGCTTGACAACTTTGACTCTTTTTCTATTGATCTCCAGTATTCTTCTCTCAAGACTTCCCTCACCAGGAACCTGTAACCAACTCAAATAAGTGTCTAGCTTGAAAAATCTCTTTCCCATGAGAGACATACAGAAAAGCAAATAAGATAACCTTTTTTGGGTTTCTGTCCTTGTCGCAGAGAACCTGCTTGCAAAGAGCTTAGTGTTATATCACCAAGATAAAGTGCAAAATGACAGTTCAATTATAAGAGAAATCAGGAAGAGAAATGGCCGGGTTCTTCGTTGTTTCACTTTTGATAGGCATCAGCTTGTGCCCAAACTCATTTCACATGGCCATACTTAAAAAGGCTGCATACTGTTGTAAAATTAAGCACTAAAAACAAAAACCAAAGTTTATCACACTTAAATCTGAAAAAAGGAGGAAAGAGATGAATATAAGAGAACATTAGGTAGACAATCGAAGTATGGTGTTAACCCTCATATAAATAGTATTTTTAAGCACCCAATTGATGCTTAATATGCTACTTAAAAAGCTACAAAGAAAAATCTCAGTGACATCCACGTTACAAATCATGATCTATCACCTTTAGCCATACCACTGGACTTACATGTACACATGGCAAAATATACTTTCACGAACTACGAGATTGAGGCAAATAAGTTGCAGAACATTAACGAATCGTAATTAGCTACTCTTAGGTTCAAATCCTATGGAGCGTGATTCCAGTCTTGGTCGGCTTAGTTCGAAAAGGACACTACTGGTTTTAAGAATAAGTGATTGCCCTTCTCCGACCCTTACTGCTCAACCTCTTTTTAGTAGAACTTATGATGTTGAGTTAGATACACATGGTTCTTAATTTGCTAACTGAATTCCATCAGTGAACTAAGTTCTAAGAAAGAACTGTTGCTCATCGATGCCCTGTAGTCCAAATGAACAGTAGCTAATCTAGGACTTGGATGATGTTTTCACGAAAGGTCCTATGAGCAATTACCCCAGCAGGACTGAGGTAAGTTTACAAGTCATGAATCATCATAAAGCTAGAAGCATCACCTCAAATTTCACTGATCCAAGATCAAGCTTCAGCTTAACTTCTTTAAGAACATCAGGCTCTGCAATACAAATGATAAGGAAAACTCAGTATCTATATTGTAAACCAGATAGATAGCTTTTGAAGATAACACTAAAGAAAGAAACCAAAGGGCAACAAGCCAAAAGGAGGCAATGGTGGATGTGAGGGGCCAGGGAGGCCCAGGCCCCCCATACATCATCTTGTAGGCACAATACCTTTAGAAAAGTGCAAGATTAATGATCGACATACTAAAGACCAGTCTCATGAACTAATGTGCTGAGTGATTGGCAGATTTTATGAATGTTAAAAATGAGTCACTTGTTTAAAAGGCTCATTTATAGCTTGTCACGTCACTTAGTATAAGGTATGACTATTGTCTCAAAGTGTTATTTTTGGCCACCTGATTATAATTTACTTAACAAGGATTGTAATTCTTTATTAAGCATGCATTGTTATGCCATGTTTTTTCTTTATATCCTCACTAGCTACGCCCATAGTGTGAGGAACATGATACTCAAATACAACTATGTTCATTCATCTTTGGTTCTGTGAGGGGAAAATCAGTAATGTCATCTAAATTTCGTCCAATGGTAATCCAATGGTTTTATATAGTGATGTAGATTGTTATTAAAAGGACATAAATAATTAAGAGAATTAAGTGACTTTTGATAGATCACTTAAGAAAGGAAACCAAATAAAACCACATACAACTAACTAACACCAATGAAGGAAATATATTAACTTAGACGCCACTTGCCATAACTCAAAACATCCATGCATTAGCCATGATCCTCATTGGGAAATTTTCTTTTCTTCTCATTTTGCCCTGTTCCATGCCCTGAAGCAAGAATAAAATAAAATCCATGTTCTTTGTTTTCATATAGTTGTCTAATACACCAGTCTCTATTATCTTTCTTGCTTCCTAAGTAATAATTTCATCAGCAAAGTGAGGAATGGTGTCTATCTTGATATCTCCCTAGTATGACTTTAATAGCTTTTTTGAGTCCCTATCATGTTTTATCTCATTTAAGTAGTTAACTTTCTTAGTCATAAGCTCAATTTTAATATTTATTGGACTGTGCACGTATTCAGACCTTTACATTGATATGCCACAAATTACAAACTCAGTCAGCTATAGTCTAGCAATCAGGACAACCGAATGAACAAAAATCATGGTAATACCATCACAAAAAACATATGCATACAATATCCATAAAACTCGAAGGGGAAAAAGGTCATTTTCAGTAATACTCATCTCAGGCGGACAAAAGAGGTGCAGACGAATAATTTAGGGATTTTGATTTGTTTACCAACTGCAATAGGCTCTGTAGATGCAGACACCGGTTGTCCCTCAACTCCATCATCCCTTACAGGAGTGTAAATTACCACTAACCTGTAACCTACGTCGTCAACATTAGCTTCGTACATTCTTCCCATCTCTCCTGCAACATAGGTTGACCTTCCAAATCACATACAGCAAAAGTGATGCGATACAGGGATAAAAAAAAAATGATCCACCTGAACATACACATAGCAATTCTCTTCTACATAAGGAGCAAACTCATGTAATTCAAGGTGTCCACGGCCAGATAGTGATGAAACTTTCAAGCTCATGAAATTGGAAAATGAAGGACTTGTATACTTCTATTATTTTCATGGATCTTCATTCTGAAGAGGGAAAAAAAATCCTTAAAAGCTAGCATTTTTTTTTTTTGCCAAAAGAAGCTTGCAATTGTAAAATCCAGTAAGAACTTGTGGCAGTCAAAGTTTGAGCTTATGAGGCTCATTTCTCGGAGTAATGGCAATGCAAATCACCAATCGTTTCAAGGTAATAATAACTCTAAAGCTAAAAAAGACACTTTTATTATCAGTACATTCAAAGAAAAGTGATTACGGATAGTTTTCTCAAGGTAACATTACTTTCAGTTGTAATGTCCAAATTATTCTAAATATGCTAGTAATTTCTTATCCACACCCTGGTTCAGATAAAAATCTATCAACCTGCCCAACCTACAATGAAGCATAGGCCTTCAGTTTCCAGAGCCTTAAAGGCTTACCTCCATAAATCATACAATGCAGGTTACGGCCTATGGAATCAAGAGTACATAGTGTATCTTGCTCCTAATGTGCATCCTCCTCTAATGCTAAAACTTGCAACTTTATATCAAGAACAGATAAGGAAACCAGGTCTCTTCATGAGTAATCATAAGGGGACATATAACCTTTAATGCTCGATAAACTTAATCATTAGTTTAGAAGTGAATACGAAGACCAACAGAATTATTCATGGGGATGGCATGCCTTGTATGGAGATAAGATCTGGACTTCCAACCATAGACCTTAGCCACTGAATCTTGCTTTTCCCTTCCTTCCCACCACTATACATTCCACGAACAGCATACAAATTTGTGTGGAAGCCCCTGCCCTCAATTTCCAGTTTATCTATTTTGGGAGAACCTGTAAGATAGATGGCAGATAATACCATAAGAGTTAAAGAAAGAACAGGGATTTTCACATTGAAGATATCAAAAGATGTAACTTGAAAGTAGAAAGTATAGAGAGGAAAGAATCCCGCACTCTAAAAGAAGCCAAGACATGTATAAATTGATGAGTTTTTTTTTATTTTATTATTCTCCAAATTGACCAGGGAAAAGTATCAGCAAAGCAGCTTTATAATCCTAACAAAGAATCTCAAGGACCATGAAAAATCAAAACACGGTCAACATCATGTCACCAATGCCAAGGTGCAGAATCCTTTTACTATTAAGAACCAATGAAGTGCAATTCATGAGAACACCAGAACACTTCTCCCAGCCCACAACTCGTAATATAAGCATGGACAACTTTACCTGGACCAAAGTTCCCACAACTCGTAATATAAGCATGGACAACTTTACCTGGCCCAAAGTTCACAGGTTTTGGACTATGAATCTGGTGTGTCACCACCTATTTACCAACAACAATTTCGGGTCTGTCTGAAGTAACGTGTGCTTTGTATTAGCTTAAATCTTGTGTCTTTCATAATCTGATTTTCATTAAATGCAAAGCAACCAACCTCTTATAAAATTTACACATATTGCGATGTTCAGAATGTAGAAAAAGGTGAGCACACAGACCCTTCAAACTAATTTCTCATGGCAGTAATAAAAAGTGCAGATATTTCAACAATGTCCGGAAAAAAAAAAAGGACCCTTCAAACTAATTTCTCATGGCAGTAATTAAAAGTGCAGATATTTCAAAAATGTCCTCAACCGAAAGTTTGTTGTGGCTGTCACCGACAAGATACGAGGTGGCACCAGCAACTTAAGATTAGTGACTCCCTTTCTCTGCTTTTCTCTATTTTCAAGCACTACAGTAGCCCGCCAAATCCTGCCTATCCTAATTTATCCGACGACTTTACCATATCTTATACCAACCTATCTCAATCCTTGTCTTATACGCCAGCAGTCACCTAAATCCGGAAATGAGATAAATGATCTCATCAACATCATTTGAGGGCAAAGCACAATGAAACACCATCTTAATGAACTTGAATGTACTGACAAGGTAAGCCAACAATAATCGAAATCATAAATAAGCCAAACAAGATTAAATCTGGGTAATGAACGTACTATGTTCTAGGTTTTATAAATTGAAGAGGAACCAAATGGCTCCCCAACTTTCAAGCAGAGCTATGATTATTTAATTGGCCTTGTTATAATACTCGAATTAGACACTTGGTCTTCTCTTGGGCTTGAGTTGTCTCAAGAAGCCTTTATTTAGTTTCATTTGTAACGACCTGCCTTGATCCACATAGGTCAAGCAACAAAAGGAGTACTTAAGAGGCAACCTTTTGGGTGGAACTATACTTCATAATCAAATAATCGCCACACTCTACGCCAATGTGGGCACTGATGCCACCGTCAATGTTGGGCCATGGAGCCTACAACGGCAATGGACAAGTAGGAAAAATCCCACACTTCCGACTGTTGTACTGCTGTAATACCAAGTCCATGTGGGGCCAAGGCCCCCAAAGAAATACTCAAGGTGGTTGCCCTCCTTCCCACACATCGCACACACGAACATGCATTCAAAATCTCCACAATGTCAATACAGTTACTTTGGTGGAAACATGAGATACCTGGTAGAACAGGAGCAGTCTCAGCATATGCTGGTTCAGTTGATCTTCCAAATATATCAGTTACTATGCATTCACATCTGAGGCATCGACCAATATCCTCAAATCGAACCTTGTAGGAGCAGGACAACTGTGAAGTTAACGGTTCAAAAGAGTCTCGATCTCCTGCCAATGAGCAGAACCTACAGAAAACTTGAATGAGTGAATAATACACGACTACCCTAGCTCAATCGTACAAACATTAGTAACTTGGAGAGGATTCTTCGCATCCATGAGAACTCACCACTTGGAATAATGCAAAGCGATGAATAATTTTAAACTGGAAATTCAGTTTACCAATTAGAGCTTCAAAGTAAAACTTTATTTTCATGAGAGTCCTGTTTTGTTTGATTAAAAGGTTTGGATTGGTACGGCTCTTTATATTAATCATAAGCCACTAGAGAATGCAAATTCCTCTGAATTTACTTCGTATAGAAGAATTCCTCTCCAGTAGGAATTACATTCTCTCTTATGAAAGTTCCGACTGTGGGATGTAAACGATTATTGAGATATTTCTATAAACAGGACAAGACACCACTGCCTAAACTACTATAGGATCTTAATTAATAGCACTAAATAAGTAAATTTGGGAGAGCGAAGAGAGTAAATACCATTGATATTTGACATCCTTCTTGTATGTGCTCCATAAATGTCGTTGGGTTTCATTTTCAGGAATCACTTCAATAGCAGTGAGTACATCGCGTTCTATAGCCTTTCCAGTTAGAGCAAGCATCTCTACTTTCAGATCCTCTGACATAAATGATTAACAAATTTAGATTTGAATAAACTAGTTAAAGGATCATTGCTTCCAGGTAAGGCTTAGTTATTGTTGTCGTTGCAGTTGCAATTCAGCTCTCATTGTTTCACCTAATTTCAACACCAATGAACCCAGCATAATGATCAAGATTTAGCGCTTCCAAAAGTCAGATGTCTATGACATCAAAGTAGCATAATAGAACATATTCATGTCATGCTTACACAAATTCAGTTTTATGAGCGATTCAACTAGCCGACGTCATCCTACATTCAGAGAAATTATACTCTGTGTTCTCTTTACCCTTCCACAGACAACTTATAATCCACTCTGCAGGTTTTACCAGACAGTCTTAAGTACGTTATTGCGATGTACTTTTATATGATCAAGTACTCAGTTACATCAAGCCCTCTGATTCTTATAAAAACTATCCTCCTTTGCTCAGACTTCACTATCAAGATGAATATCTTCCAGTCCAATATTGAATGCCCATTCATTACCAAGTCAATAAATCTATGAATTGCAATGAGATAAACTGCTTTTGACAGACAGAATACTCGAAATAAGAAGCACTTTAGAGGCAAATGCTTCTGTAATTCATAACTAGTGGTCCTTCTCTCTTTTTTTTTAATAAAGAAAAAAACTAAGGGTCTTCTCATTGGCCAATCTAGATGCAAGTGGAATGGCTCACCAGGGAAGACAATGTCTGTCGGTTCAGACAATCTGAGTTCCCCAACAACAGAATCAGAACGAACTGGCATATATCTGTCAGACACAATATGAAGATCAAGAAACAGACAAGAATTAATAAATCCATAAGCATAGCATTATATACTGCTTGGATTAGCTTATCACAAAAAAAAATGTCCCTTACATAAACCGATATAAATTATGATAATCACAAGTTTAACCACAGCAATTGATAGTTCTAGTTAAAATTAACCCTTGGCAAGCAACAATCCTTAATCATAGGAAATAATAAAATGAGTTAACTGTTGGTTAAACTGTGACACAGATGTTTCTCAACTTTTGGAGGAGTCATGAGACAACAATTTGACTTAACTGGATGAATAAAGCTATCTCCCTAGCAACTTCCATTATGTAGGCATTTCAGTCGTACTTGGAGGCAAGGCAAAAGATTGATTATTAATAAATGAACATTTTCAAGCTTATATAGCTGCATAAAAATGTATCAATGGGGAAAGACCAATAACTTCAAGGTCATATGAGAGACAAAAGCAAATGTCACAGTTTCTGAGACTCAGGAACAGCAGTGTCTGCATCTTTCTCTTATGCATTTAGGCAGAGCATCACTAGACTGAATTATGTGCTAAAGATCAAGTGACAGTCAGCTTTTATGCATTTAGGCAGAGCATCACTAGACTGAATTATGTGCGAAAGATCAAGTAACGGTCAGCTTTTTCCGCACTTTATCATGCACAACTAAGATTTCCCAAGATTCACAGGATACTTTATCTTTGTAAGACACTCGCAAAACAAAATTATACAGGAGAAGATTTTGCTGAAAATTTTACAATTCAAAATATTAAAACCATCCGACTATCCGATAAAGCATAGAACTTGCAATGTACATCACATTAAATATTAAACCACGTTTTTAATATTCTAAGCTTTTAAATTGGAAATGGTCTGGCAAAATATTGCGTTGTATTAAAAGCATGAGGCCCTGAATTCAAATCCTGCCTACAAGTGAGGTGGATGATATCATATTTAAATATTAAACCACGCTTTCATCTAATAACTCGAGCTTCCACAAATTTTATGTGTCTGGCTCACTACCAAGCATTGAGAAAGTTTGGTCGAGTGCTTATTTTTTAAGTTTCAGGTAAAAAGTATTACCTGCCAAAGTTTACATTGTAAATGCAAGTTAGCAAACTAGGTGTCAGCAAAAAAACTTACCCGAATAATAAACGGCAATTGTAATCTGAATCTGAAACTTCATAGGTTTTAGAATTTGCGCCATTTATGAGGTTGATAGTTCCCTCAGGATTTTCTCTATACCAATTGTAGAGACTCAACCCCTCATGTCCACCAAAATATTCTCCTTCTCCAGAATAAACACTCGAAGACAATTTCTTTATGCAAACATTAGACACCACAGGCAAAGCTGGCATAACAATTTGCAAGAAGATGTTAAGAAGTGATGTTCCATCAAACTGACAAAATAAACATTGTCATATGCAGGTAGATACAAGAGGGGAGCTTTATTGTACATTGTCGCTCAGAAAAATGACAGTACCACTGGACTGTTTCTATTTCCAATAATGCTTGCAAAACAGCATATCATATGCTTATGCAAACTAAAAGAAAAGAATTTGCAATTTAATTCTAAGTCCAAATTTGTCGTAAGAACATCGGACAGGTGAAAATAAGAAAAAGGAAAATGAAATGCTGCAGAGGGTTGAGACCGTCACTTTGCATCTCTTAGCATATATATAAGACTATGTTTCTAAAATAATACTGGACCATATCCTACCAGGGGAAACAGGAGAGCTGGAAATTGCAACTAAGGGATTTCCACATTTCCCGTCTGTGCGAGTAGGAAGCCAGTAGAAGGCCAAATATTCGCCTACATCTGCAATTGATGGAGTGTAGGTTCTGTACAGGAGTAGATCTATCATCAATACCTACTCTACAAAATGAAATCCTGGAAGCACAACATTAATCACAGATTGCTGAGTCTTCGAACTTACAAGGCTCTACCACATTCGATAACATCTTCATGAATATTAACAATATCCAATAGTTCAGGCTCATGCAACTTGTCCTTGACCCGGAACCAGATATACTCCCCAAGACCTTGCATGCCACCAAAATAGGATTTTTTCGGGACTACTTCCTCATTCTCACAGCAATCAGGAATTAAAAGCTCCATCCCAACAGGATCCGCTGTCCACCAAAATACCAATAAGCAATACACGGGAGACACGATCAATTGTGTATGTCTCTGCCAAGCGTTCCTCAGTGGGCAGTTATTATTCAATTATCTGAAGCAATGAAAAAACAGTAATGCTCACCCGGCCCAACAATATCAGACAGCAAGCTACACGGGTTGCCTTTCATTCCATCAATCCGCACAGGAGTGTAAACAAGTTCAATGCAAGTACCCACATCCGCCAGTGTCAAATCAAGGAAATCTGTCAAAAGGAAAAGAATAACTGACTGCATAATTTCAAAGGGCAACGTGGATAGCGCACACTGCAAAAATATAACTCACCTTCAGTGCTTAATTTCTCCTTAGCACCACTACCTCTCAACCTGAACCATTCAAATATGCAGTGACCTCTCTCCCTGAAAAATATAATGATTCTGTTAAATAACAACAACCACCAAGCATATCCCACTAAATATGGGTGACTAAGTGCATTCTATCATGCCATTGTACCCGGTCCTATATTAAATCTTTCACTAGAGTTCGGAAGTCGTATGAAGTTACTGACAGATTCACATGCATCATACCCTCCGCTATAGGAAACTACAACGCTTAAGCATTGTCCTTCTATCAATGATCCAACGAACTCTAGAGAATGACAAGTTGGGGAACCTGCATAAACATTAATGCAAGATTAACGTCAACTCCAATAAAATCCTTGGTATATTGGAAGAATAATCCCATCATAAAATATTAGAAAATCATCACCCAGACACCAATCTGGCAAAAAGCATCTCACAAGGCTTAGACTTATTCAAGAATATAGAATGTAAGAACTCAACTAACCCGGTGCAACTGGGCCAATTTGTTCAGAAAGAACAATTGGCCCTCGAGCCCAGTCAGCTCTGACCGGCTCACAGGAAACAGAGACAAAGCAACCAACGTCATCAAATGAGGGCATGTATGATGCAGAAGATGCACCTCTAATTTCATACTGTGCGCCATCTGAGTTTGTCTGCATTAATTTTACATCTGTTACATAATAAGAATAAAAAGCCCTATACAAGGGATCATGCATTAAAAAAAAAAGAGATGATAGTTTGCTGACTAGGCAAGAAAATAGCATTTTTTTTTTTTATCAAAAGTACCCGGAACCATCTAAATATGGAGTCTCCTTCTTCGCCACCCCAATATCTCTTATCAACACTTAACAGATTTCCTTCAACTGCATCGCCAACAATTTGTAAAGAAAGCAATTTGGGACTTCCTGCATGGCAAAGTTGCATTGATAATAACAAATAACAAAAGCACAAATAGTTATAAGTCACCAAATTCAAATGGTAAATGATGAATGCTGCATTGAATTTGGATGAGCATAAAGAGAACAAGACAAAAATATATTTTTATATTTACCTATAAGTAATGATGAATCAAAGGTCAAATCATATTTAAAACAGAAAATATTTCTTTTCATGTCCAAAAAAATGGAGGGAAATTCATCAATGCTTAGAAAAGGTTGAGGCAAACAAGCTCTTACGCATCCATTTTCAAGAGACACCACTATGACATCACATTAAAAGTCTTACATCTGTTCATATATCATACACCGTAAATCCTCTGCCTATTAAAAGTAGTTTAACAGCCTTGGCAAGAGCCCTCAATAGAAAGAAATCAGTAATTTCACATTTCTTAAACGCACTTTGTTTATTAAAGCGGGAGGATACCAGTGAAAGAATCTGAAGTATTGAAGGTGATCAAAAAGGACTAGGCTGCTGTGTTTTGGAAGGAAGTAGCAGAGCTGGATAAATAACTCTTCCTGTCCTTTAAAGGGTTAGACAAAAAACAGGTGTGGCATCCGATGTGCAAATATTGGATGATGAAGGATTCTGTCCCAGGTCAAATATTGCAATGGGATAGCATTGGAAATTTAAGGACGTGAAATTGATAAAAGCTCCATCTGTCCTTGAGCAGAAGCAGGAGTGCAAGTACTGGGTCATGAAGGATTCTTTTGCTGGTCATATTTTGCATTTTGATAACATAAGAACATTAAGGTTATGAAATAGATAGGACTCTTCACTTTATCTATCCTGAGCAGAAAGATGCTGCATACCCTACGCAAATATTGGGTGATTAAGGTTGTGTTGCTAGTCAAATATTGCTTTTGCAAGACATAGAAACATTAAGAATGCACAATTGAAAGAATTATGCACTGTCTTTGAGGAGAAGTAGATGGACGTAAAACCAACTTCGCATGAAAAAGAATCCAGACACAAGACAATTGTAATTGACACAGGAATAGAGTGCTTTATTAGGGGTACTGCTTCTCATGTCACATCACCACCCTTTATGTATTAGACCGTTTACACAATTGCTAACTTGTTCTGTTTAAGGGGCCGGTACCCTTTGGTCCATAGAATAGGTTTGGTGATCAGAATATACATTGAGACGGTTTGCCATGATTAGAGATGACAACCTACCCGGACGTATGCGTTCCTGTCCCATGCAAGCTCTTGGTTCACCAATGACACCATCATCACGCACCGGTGTACATTGGAAGGAAATGAACTTGCCAATTGCATCTTTCGATATGCAATATTGAAGAAGCCCTGAGACCTCAGCTACTAAAGCACCAGAGTCAGACTCCGTCTGCAGATTGGCAGGCACATGTTAGTCCCAAGCAGCATTTGTTAATACACATGCCAAAGGTGAAGAAGATGTACTATATAATTGAATTATGCATCATTTCCCTAAATTCCATTCAGAAAAAGGCAAATTTCCAGGTATTAGCAATTTCCAATTTCATGTTCAGCTACCTTATCATGAAGCCTAAAAAAAACGAATAGCATAAAACAAAAGTTAGAGATTTCTATAAATTCTCCAATGACAGTACAGACTTAAATTCAGTAAATACTAAACCCACGGCCTCAAAGAAAGCACTTGTTTTCTGAAGCTACATGATGACAATGAGGAAAAAATATATATAACGACTACTCAATCTTTCTCCATATCACAATAGCGAAAGGCATTCTTTTTTGTGTAAACTACAATGACACCTCTCAAATATATGGCGGGAAGACTTGAAATTAGCGACTTAAACTATCAAGATGGAATTGTCCCTGTAGCCACCTATCTTTTTATGGTCCTAAAAATCACAAAACGGCTTTAATTTATTAATCATTGCATCAGTCAGATTGGAGTTTTCAACATAGTTTCATTCCTTGGAAAAGCTCACACTCAAACACTTTAGGGATATAATTTGTCAGCCGACAATTAGCTGACAATTAGCTAGCAGTTTGTAATTTTGACCTCATAGTCAGACAACCATCTGTTGATTAGTATATTGTTGCTATGATAGGTCCAGTATTGTCAGGATCGAACCATTCTAGGATTCATGAAATACTGCATATTCAAGTGGTTCAACCATATCATGCGGTTTACAGATGACTGGCTTCCCATTGACCACTCAAAATTTAACGCCGGTCAAAAGACTGTCATACATAAAATAATTTACCTTCTTTTCACAGATGGCTTTTGCAATGGATATTACATATTTCAATTGAACGTTATGATTCACTATTAGTGTGATTGAGCCAGCCATGATCTGAATCTCCAGTAAACTCAATTAATTGATAAACAACTTAATGAGAGTATATTCCAGAGAGAACACGGACGCTAGGAGAAATCAGCCTACCATATTGGATATGGAACTTCGATAAACACAGAAGTAGAGTACACCCACAAGCAAGATAACATTTACCTCATGAAGATACCACTTGTAGATACTTTTTCCTTCATGGCCCCCAATATAACCATATGATGCTGTCAGTATCCCACCTTCCATATAATCACCAGTGATAGACAGAAAATTCAAGCTAGGAGGAAGAGCTGTAGTAAATATACCAATAATCAGGCATGTTGGGAGAGTCAAGTTGCTGAAGAGTTAAAAAGGAAACTCTAACAAGACTACATAATTTATCTGACATTTAGAAAGAAGGCAAGGTAAATCAATAAAAAGTTGACTTTTAGCTTTTCAATAAAGCAACCTCCTTGTCGCCTCATTGTAAATTCTTTTTCATTATCCACAAAAGAATACATAAACTATGTATGCTCCAACTCATGTGGCACTAGAATTCAGGAGATCTCAGAGAAAACCTGGTAAATACTATCAGAAACACAGTTGTGCAGATTGTCTAAGACCAATCAATTTGATAGCTCAAAAACTTATTTATTAAGGCATGCTGGTTGTGGAATAGAAGATAATGAACCAAAAAATAGGTTGAGACAACTAAAGGCACTTCCACCCCACAAAAACAAATTTAAAGTTGAAGTGCTCAGCAATAGATGCAGCACCATGAGATTAAATACAACCAGAAGAACAATATCTACTGAAGCCAGATAAGTATATTCATCCTTTAAGGAAAACAAAACAGAACTGAAATAAGCCAACAAACTATTTTTGTATAATATCTTCTCAGACATATAACTTACTCTCAACAGCTCTTTCAGACACAACAAAAGCTGGTTGACCAGATTCACCATCTGGAGTCATGGGAATGTATTTTGCAACTATGTGATATCCAACAGCCCCCAAAGGGATGCGGAGTGCCTAGAAACAGGAAAAGCCAAAATAAGAGTTTTCATTGAATAACCGACCAAATAGATGTATGAACACATCCAAATTAATCATGCATATGATCTCTCCAAACAAAGTACAATTCACCTTGGCAATTTTTGAAGCACTCATTGCTTCTAGACCATTTTCTCCATCCAAAATTGGAGAACTTGTTTTGAACCATTGCACTCTACTGGAGGCTTCAGTTCCCCCAGTGACATAGCCAGTAACTGTAATCTTACTATTCTCTCGCAAATCACCAATTATTTTAACTTGTGCCACTTTGGGGGAGCTGAAATTTAGTCAAGGTAGAAGCATTAGAAATGAAAGAAGCCAAGAGTGTAGAACAACATTAGCTCCACTGAGAACATACTAGCATGGGTTTCAAGAAAGAAGGCTGTTTCAAAAAAGTCATACACAGACATCGACCAGCTCCAAAGACAATACTTAGAAGCTCATGTCTGCTGAAGAGACGAGAGATTGAATACATCCCAGACACTTCACTAAAAGAGGGGGCACCTCAAAACACCCCTGTTGGAATTGGCTCAATATCTCCAGATGAAAAACTTCCTAACGGGTGATTGGCAAAACTTGCTGAACTATGCAAGGAAAGAGAATCACAGTTGGCTGCCAGACAGAAGACATATAAGACTTCCACAATCTTCATTTTTTGGCACCTATTGAGTGCAGCATATTCGCAGATGCATCCATGGATGTACAGACCCCTAAACTCATGCCTGCCAATTGCATCTAGTTGTTGTTCTTGGATCCATGAGTCCTAGAATAACTATAAGCCACAATATGGTACAAGATCTGTTTATTTTCTTTATAATCCGGAAAAGGAATAGTTATTGTTCAAGTCCAATCACATAAAGCCATCTGTTGCGCTATTAGAATCATATACGGTGCACTTTTTGTAAAGACTAGTCCAGGATTGAGGGTGCATTGTTACAAGGACACATAGTTGATAACTCTTGCAAGCAAACAAATGCAATCATGATACAGCTGGGTCTCAACAGCTGGCCCAGGATTCATTGGGCAAACATTGTCAACAGCCTTATCAGATGCACCATGACATATTGTATGACTAAAACAAAAACGTCTTTTAAGTATTAGAGTCAATCAAAGTTACCTCGTTTTACTTTAGGGGACAACACAGAAACCGATTCCCCTTCTTGTCCTGAAAATTAGCAACTGCTTCGTCAGGAAAAGAAGAAATGATAAGATGCAAAATGAGTAAAGATCATAACAATTATTTACTTCAGTGGCAAGTGGACCCACCCTCAAAATTTATGGGAAAATAGACAAAAGCTAGTCTTCGCCCAACATCATCCTTGGTCAACGTGTACTCTGAAGTTCCTCTGGACAACAACACAAAATCTCTGGGAAAAAGATGCAAATGAAAAAGATTATGTCAGAGTCATTTCTAGAGTCATGTAGCATGCACAATGACAGCATAGTTAGACTAACTTCAAACTTTTAACATAGTTTTTGGTGCCATAATGTTCAGGTTTGGTTACGCATTGACTTTCTCATGCCTCTTCAGAGTGTTGGGAAGCTGTAACCATAAAAAATATTCTGACTATAGGTCTATGGGGAGAAGTGTTAAAGCAGTGCTAAACCACGCTTCCATCAACCTAAGCTTTAAGATGAATTGGCATGGCCCAAATTCAGGTGTTGGAATCTCTACAACTCTCGTCTCCCCATCAATAGTCACTTTTACACTTTAGTCTCCAGCCAAATCCTAATTGTGCATCAAGGGGAGTCATTATAGCATTTAATTATTAATCACAACTCCTCCTCTGACCTTAATTTATTGAACATATTGTCAGTGGTCCAGCTTAATTTCAACAAAAGAAACAAGTATGAGTATATGTATGTCCTTACACGATATTTTGCATACTTCCAATAACAAACCTTAAAATTTGCCGAGTAGTGACTAAAACTTTGAACGAAATAGACTACAGCACAATTTTTTTTATAATCATATTTGATAATTTGATTACAATGCAAGGACTTTAATACCACTACTAAGAATACATATGTAGAAGAAGATGAAAAGAAAATAAAAATGAAATGCTAAAAACACAATAAGTAACAGGTTTAACCTACAATCTCACAAAGAGATGATTAAAAGAATGTGTAGCAAATTCAGAAATTTGTCTAGCGGAAAGGGAATAAATGCACGAACGGAATGGTTATACTAACCCATTGTCAATGTTCTCACGAAGCCACTCAAACATACTCGGACCCTCATGTCCTCCAAAGTAGTCTCCAACCCCCTTTATTGTATTCCCTTCAACAACCTCTCCAATGATTTGAACATTATTCACTGATGGAGGAGCTGCTACAAGCAAGTATTGGGATCATTGCCACATATCACAAAGATTTCTATTCGCTCACATGAAAGAACAAAAACCGACAGAAGAACGGGAAGAGATATTGTGACTAATGGAAAACTAAACTAAAAACTTCAAGGGCAGACACTTAATAAAAGAGCAAGAAAAATGTAAAACCATCACTGGTGTATAGAGAGAAGCGAAATAGCTCTTATTACATGTCACCTGCAAATTATCTGGTGCCTAAGGAAAGAAAGGAGGAGAAAAGGGAATAAAATCCACCACTCAGAGATTTTCATGAGAATACAAGAGGGCCATTGTATCCTTCATGCAAATGCTATCAGGACAATTTACCCAGTTGTAAAATGAAAAAGGAATTTTCAACTCAATCAAGTTGGACAGTGTTTCACTGCTATAGGTTTCTCGAAATGCATAGAGCTTTTTCCTTTTCAGTGGGGGAAGTGAGATCTAAGAAAATGAGCAATTAAAACAGGTGAAAAATTAGAAATATGCTGTTGATTGACAAGAACAGCATAATCAAGTCCATGACTGCCAAAAGACCGATCTTCAAGGGAGGATGCTCCATTTTTAAGACCAAAAACTACCGACTTACTTAAGCAACACTTCCTCTTATTTTTAGTAATACTGCTAGAAATGATTGCCAATGGTAATTTCCTCCTTAATCAATACTTTTAATCTATACCTTATTTGCTTGGAGAAGTAACTGCTTTTGCCGCACTCTATTACTTGTCAACGAAAGAACATCAAAATAAGAGCAAAAAGGAGAAATGTCATTGATGAATGTGACTAGCGCATAGGTTTAATTGATCGATCCAAATGCTCAATCCCTCAACAAAAAAAATTTCCTTAACATGGCATCCTCATTCTTTCAAGATGCCACACAAACATGCAGATTCAGTGTAAAAATCAAAATCAAACGTTAGTTCAAATAAAGCATCCTTGTCAAAAAAGAAAATTAAATAAAAAATGGCAAAGTCTTATGACAAAATAAGTTCTAAGACCAGAACTTATAAGTTTTACGCAAACAACTACTATCATTTCCACCTGCTTTGATGAAGTCCGTGTACTTATACTGAGGCTCTCCTTTGGCACCTTCCTCTGTTACAGGTGTGTACATAAAAACCAGACTTGTATCGACGTCATCCAGCATCAACTGATACTCCTCCTCCTCTGCCCCAGGTATAACTGTTGGACTGCTGTTCCACTTTCTTCTTAACCAACTGAAAGATTAAACATCTTTCAATTTCTTCAGACACTATCAAGCAGGCAGGCGCACAGAACAAATCCTGCATGCACTCAAGAAGCAAACTCACCTGGCAACACCTTTTCCCGGGATTCCACCACACCAAGAAACCTTTGCATGGCCCCTAACTACATGTCCTTCCACCAGCTCACCATGCACTTCAAGGTCAACAACCTTTGGGATTTTACATCCTATTGAAAGGACACAATGAGGAAGCGAGAACTTTAACATGCTAGATATATTAAATGAATCTGTCATTCCCAAGTAGCTGAACATTCTTCATTTCCCATGTAAGACAGGACTCAGTTCGTCAGTGAAGGAAAACAGAGAAAAACAGATGAAAGTGGCCATCAATGTTCCAAGCTGAATCGAAACATAAAATCGAATAGTTGTAGACATTAGGAAGAAATGCATGTCCTGATTTAACACAGCAAAATTTATGTGCCGAAGAAGCCCTATGAGATAATAGAAAGAGGTAGAGTCATGCCAACAACACTTCACCGAAAGCTAAGCAGTTAACTTTGAATATTCACTGTAACAAATGAAAAACAAGCCATTGGAAGATATCTCAATTCTTTCATGAATATCCTGGCAGGAAAAGGAAATAGAAAAAGAGGTCCATATGCAATTGATCATTTGGTTCCCGAAATAAAAAACTGAGTGAAACACTGAGACAGTGAAACAATAATTTGGTTTCCGCAATAAAATTGATCAATTGCACACAAGATGATAGTATCTGCTGATTAGGCTGGTCAACTGATCAATATTTCAATTGATCAATATTGCCTTTCTGCAAAGATACTTTCCCAAAATGAATGGTTCCAAACAAATGTTATGCTTTACCTGGTGAGACTGGTGAAGATAGGGCAAAAATAGGAGGATATTCAGTTTCCCCCAACACAGGAGTGCACTCCACTTTCAGTATTCTACCAATGTCCTCATTCTTTGGCCAATAAACCTGACCAGTCATAGAAAGAGCTTAAAAAGGAAAGAATGAGAATACCACCAGCCAGTATTAAGAAGCTTAATAAATATAACACCTCTTCAGTAGCATCAGGAATCATGGTAAAATTCGATGGTGTTCTCTCTCCAACAAACCACTGATATTTCAATTCTAACTTCTGGTCAACAGTCAGAGTGCTGTCTTGAACAAAGGTGAAGTGGCAGCGGCAAACATCTTCTTCGAATGGTCGATCAACAGAGGCATCTTTGAGCAGGTAGCCTGGAGGAAACTGATCCTTCCATTGCTCCAACAGAAACCGAAATGTTGAATCTGCTCATGGGAAAATACACTTTATCAAGAATTGAAGGTTGCCTAAACTAAGAAAATCAAGATATGGTGTATTGAACAATATGCACTAGCAATAAAAATTTAGAAACAACCAACTTATTTGTCTTGTTTCACCTTGATATCACAGTGAACGGAAATTTAGATGCAAAATTAATCAACACTGATGATTCATCCTCTTATAGGAAGGATGGCAATCGTATCCTTTCACAGCCATTCCCAAGGATAAGGTCCATTAGAGAGAAGAAGCTAGTACAAAGCCACTTTCTTTACTAGGAAAATAGCACAAAACAAAATCTGGATTCCACAATTTGAGAGAAACTAAAGTCGAAAAGCAGCCTTTGTTAAGGCAAAGGAATCAAAAAGTCTCAGTCGTTATGCAAGTGGAGAGGCTATATGGATAATTTCATCAATGGGAATTCGACGGATGCCAATCAGAGGGGCTATCCAAGATTTGCATAGAAATGTGTAATGGGGTTCAAAGCAAAGACATTTCCATTTATCTTGCACAAATATCTTTTTGTTTGGTGTGACAGGAAGTGACTGAAGAGCCTACAAGGAAATTGAATTGATTTTGCTGTTACCAAGCTTACAAGGCGCACAAGAATAACACCAATAGAGACTCCATAAAAGAACATCCCTAACAGATCCATGGTTGACAAACCTAATCAGCAGATAATTTAGTCTGCGACAATAATAATTATAGAGTGCAACACGCATAGTTAATAGGTATGGAAATTTATTTCAGTATACTAGTTGACATTCTCCTAATGTCTTATAACAACTTAGAAAGAGAAAGGGAGAAGGAACCTATTCGCCGGATCTCATATTTAATATATAGGAACATCTCCAGTTGTGAACCAAAATGTCATCCATCCGAAGCAAGAATATGTAAAGAAACATACAAGTGCCCTCCAAGGAAAACATGTACATTAGATGGATAATTACACCCATCTTGCAGAGCCATTCCCCAGGTTCACTAGTATCAATGCATGGTTAGAAAAGATGGTACTGAAGACTGAATATCACATGGATATTATTGGTATATCTTGTAAGTGAAGACATGCATGCAATTAACTACCTCATTATCTTTGCTTAGAGAGCGATCCAAACACATTGAGAGGAGTTACTTTTTACATAAAAGCTCAATCCAAAGCCAACATGTGTTTACAATAATCAATTCAACTGAGGTTCTCAGCATAAGACCTCCAAAAAGTGCGGTATCAAGAAGCCATACCAGCCGCATGATCTGGGCGACAGAACTCCCATCCATCTCTGATGCACAAAGCTGTGACTTTGGGATAACGCTTTGCAAGTGCCACCTCCTCACGCGAAAGATCTATTGCCAAATTGTATAACTCAGTCCAACAGGAAAAGCAAGAAATTCAGTACCTAAAGCATTGGCTAGTTGATCCCAGCAAACAATAAATTGACAGTGAATGAAAATTTAACGCACAGAATCCACCCTAATCCACAACCTATTTAAAATGACAGAAAATTGTGCAAGTTTGAGTGCTTAGGTTGAGTAGCCTCTTGCCAACCACCAGACTCCCTTCTAGTATCTCCACTATATCTTTACACTTAACTGACTATAAAAGAAGCCCTAATTGCATTTATTTGAATATAAACAAAGTAGCTCTTACATTAATGTCATCTGGATATAAAACTTCTTATCTTAGACAAGGAAAACTGCAGTTACCTCTGTCATTGAACTTTTTCAGAGTAGGACCGACAAGTAAGATTGAAGCGGCTTCCAGATGAGGCATTTTAAGTATGGGATTCTCCTCTACTCGTAGATGCTACATCACAAGAGAGAAACAACAAAATTAAAAGCAAACCTGCCCAGTTATAATTAATGTTCCTTGGATTCACTGTTGGAGTTCAAAGAGACAGACTCAAGACATATTTCTGCTAAAATATAGACATTGTCTCAATGCTTTTTAGAAGTTGATCCATAACCCTCATCATACACTACACTAAGCAGTGTCCATAACCGAATATTGAAATGAAATTACAGTTACTGGTCTGGTCAGCAGTGGATTAGTTAGAGTCAGCCTGCAGGAAGAAGGAATCTCAGTCAACCCCCGTGGGATTGGGTATAAGGTAAGTTTCCCAGTTTTCCGTTCCACAAACATGGATTTTTAAGATTTCACAAACCGCTACTCTGAACGGAAAAACGAGGAGCGACAACCAAATCCATTATCAACTATCCTAAGACATTCTACCTTGCCCACCTCACTTTGGGGTGAACACCCATCCAAACAAGGGTCACTAGTTCAGCAGTTACTCCATAACATATTGCTACCTTCCCCTAAGCTCCAAGGCTAACGCATATCTGTTTTCTTGCGTTAAAGAGTTCCTTATTCGCAAGTAGTAATTTTAGAAAGGAAAGAAGAAATTTTTTTAGTATAGATATCGATCAACCGTTTTGTTGGGAAGGGTGGCACTTCATACTCGAAACCTGTACATTCCTCATGCATATTATGAATTCTATTGCCAAAAACAATCATATCGAGAAGTGTGGCAAATACTCAAGACAATCAAAAAAGAGCCTGAAAAGGATGCTGAAAACTCTCGCCATTTAAACTGAAGTACAAGTGATAAGACTGATATTTTGAAGAAAACAGGATGTGTAACAATTAGGGAATGGAGTTATTTAAGTAGCTAGTGAGGTTCATATCTAACTGTTACATGGCTAAATAAGTGTGAAGCCTATTGGCTTCTTGATTCAGACCATGAAACATACAGCCGCCGCAGTAAAAATATGGATCGATTGCCAACCCACCTCAAGTACAGGCAAATGTGGGAAACCCTTTAGAGTGGAAATTTTGTTCTTGCTAGCAGCTAAAACCTGCATGATAGATATATATAAGAAACAATCCAGGATGAGTTGCTTAAGAAGGAATAGGGTGGTGTTATTGGCAATACAATCACATAATCTTGTACCTACCTGTAGGCGTGGTTGACTTGCCATTGCCAAAGACTTGAGCTTATTTTGAGCAACAGAGAGAAACTAGAGGCAGATAGAAACACAAATAAGTAGACATTAGTTCAAACATCAGCAAAATTAAAATAAAAAAGAAAACAATTGAAACCATTGATCACAAGATAAAGTAATGTTCCAATGAATCACCTCTAAATTAGGGAACTGAGGAAGACTCGCTAGGGAAGTGATTTGGTTTCCAGCCAAATAAAGTTGCTGCACAGATTACATCTCTATCATGACAAAGGACATTAACCTCCAGAGCAGCCAAGAAATTAAATACTGAAAAACATGCCTGTAAAGCCTTGCAATTTCCGAGCGGTTCAAAGCCAGGCCCTTTAAAATCATTGAAGCTCAAATCAAGAACCTGGAAAGAAAACATAAAATGCTTAGTGTTTGTTGATTAACTTGCATAAAGGCCCATTTGCAAGAATGTAACCGACCACAGTAAAAATGGGGAGACAATTTGCTCCAACTTTTAAAGATTGTTAATATTGTTGAACAGAATCAGTAGCTTGAAGCACGATGACAGACCTTGACGCGGCTGAGTATCTCAACCCCTTCAAGTGTGGATAAAAGATTGTCCCTGAGGTAAACAAACTGCAAAAGAGGATTGTAAGTTGTGCAGCAAAAAAAGTAAAACCTCTTTCTAATGCTAGAGCTTGTATTTATCTACAAACTGGAAATCTTGCTATTGAAATCTCAAGAAAAAAACAACAAGAAGCTAATGTTGATAGAATTTTGTTGAACCTTAAAAAAAAGTCAATGTTGAGGACATAAAAAGCCATGGATGAATGGGATACACCACCCATTCAAGAGATGTGCCCTCCAAAATTAAAATTCAAAGGGACATCAAAAGATCATGTATAGAAAATGAGATCCAAACATGGAACAAACTAGTTACCCAAAGTTCATCAGAGGACGGGAGAATAACAGAAAATTTCATAACTGCTCAATCATGATCATACAAACTTCATCTGATTAATATGAGAAATTACTGCCAAAGAGAGGAAAGACGGGGTTGAAGTGTGAAGGGGAAGTATCTAGTGAATAGCATAAGTGAATATTCAGTGTACAATAGCATACTTGTGATGTAAACAGTCATTCACTCTTTACGACAAATAAATAAGCGACTGATTAACAAGCACTGTGCTTCGCACAAGCCAGAAACGCAGGAGCCCAAACTCCAATGACTCACCCTAGGTGCGGGTCGCTACTATACAAGCTTACCTGGCAATAGTCATCCGAAGATAAAGTGGAGTTTACCTTCCCCACCATCGGCTCCCCAAGTTGAGAGAAAATATTTTTCTTCCTTTTTTCCTCAGGGAATACCCTCGAATTTTACGTCCCAAAGTTCAAACGAAGTAGTTTAAGGACATGCTTAGGTCCTTAACAAATATATAAGTAGCTGTGCAGAAAATAATGATCCAGCCTCAACTCTTTTTCTTGTCTCACTTTGACATGACATAAGAGCCATGTTTTTTAAACATAATGTGACAATAGGTCTTAAGTTTAATTGCCATCATGCCCCCCCCTCCCCACAACCCTAGCACAAATTTTACAAGTGCTTCTTATTTATCTTATTTCCTGTTCTTCATCAAAGTTGCACATGATGGTCACATGGACTGTTTAAGGGAACTTATTCTGGCCTTTTCTACGTTTCATTTCGTCCACCTAATAGCTAAAGCTTTAAAATTGGATCATTTACCATAATATAGCATCCACCATTGTAATATATCATCAACCATTTGATGTGGAGTGCGAAACCAGAATACAAAGCTCTGGCTATCACTACATGCTATCCATGCAAAAATAATATTGTCTAAGAAGTCAGGATTCAAACAGGCAGTGTCTATATTAACAATGTGTGATCATTATTAGGCTGCACAACACAAAACTCCCATTTCAGTATTCTAAAAAAAAAAAATGATTCCACTTTATTAGAGAGGAGTTGGCTCTTGGTGAAACTACACAAGCCTTCATGAACTTGCTAATTTCTTAATTATCCTCGTGTAAATTTCATCTTTAACAAGCTGAGTTTAGTTGATATATATGCTCCAGCCACGAGGACAAGTTTTAAGGACATGTTTATGAAAGGATATGTATATGAAGCTGATTCTGTAAATAGTCATACTTTGTTTATCGGGGATGAGCTAAAATTTTATGGATTTACTTTGAGAGCAGATGTAAGTTTCATTTGGTTCAACCAGGTATATCTTGGGAATGGAACCATGATTTATTTATAACGTGATATCTTGTTGGGTGTGTAAAAAGCACGACCAACCTGACAAATCAAACTACAATGAAAAGTTCTGATTACATTACCATCCAACTCAACTCAAGTTCATATAAGTTTCACTTCACAGTCATTTTACATCACCACCCTCCCTTCCTTTGATGTTGCATGTCATTTTTACCAACACAGCCAAAATCATATTTCAAAGCTCTCTATTTGCTAGATTAAAACATTTTAGTTCCAACTGAGGTCTGGCCACTCTAAGTGATACACAATCCACCAAGTGGTAGCACATATTCTTTCGAAACCAACTCCTTTGAAGCTATAGAGCAGATCATCAGCTATTAACAGCCTCACCTTCCCACACCCTCTCTGACATCCTTTTACCATCTGTCTCTCTCTCTACCGTAAAGAAACAACAGTAGATGAACAAAACTCTCCACCTAACTTAAATAACTTTATCTTTAAGACAACACTATCACAAGTACGTGTGCTAGGTAACAACCAGAAGCTAGAGTAACCAGGATCGCATCAGAAAATTATTGACAACAACATTGTGCAGTTGCTTTAAAACTTATCAACCACAAGCTCAAAGCCATCCCGGAGTCACCACTAAGAGAAGCCAAGTCAGAAGGATAATGAGTTCTTTGATGAACACCAGTAAATGGTGACTACAGCATCCAAAAAGCTCGAGTGAAGGAAAATCTTTTACCTCTAAATTTGCTGTCAAGTTCAGGCCACCAGCACTGAGGGTACGCACTCTGTGACCCCTTAGGTCCAATCTCTAACAGGAAAAGAGAGGGTGTTATATAGATGACAACTCATAGACAAAAACAATACAGCATGCTGATATTAATATAAAAACAAAGATAACATACTCGAGCATAATCTAATTTTGGTTGAGATAAGGAACCAAATACCAACTATCTCGCAAACACTTAGCTTCCCCGCTTTTCTTTCTTTATTTTGATGACACAGGGTATTCAACCTTTCAGCTAGACTAATCCCCACCAATGCGCGCAATATGCATCCTTCAAATTTTTCTCCCTTTTTTTAACAACAAGGGCTAATTTCCACTCACAGATGATTCTTAGGTAAGGGTTAAGGAGGTTTGCCCCACACCATCAATGCATTCCAAATTCCGTAACTCTTGTATGTGATAATCAAGCGTCTATCTTTGGTTTCAAGCAATTCAATGCCCATGTCTGTTGAGAGTTGTGCTGTTCTCACTGACCTCACATTTTGATCAGTTTTCCTCAGAGGGAAAAAGAAATAAATACCTAAGCAACCAGACCAGTATATGCTAAGAAGGAAAATTTTCATAACATCTGTTCCAATTAAGATCCATTAAGGGCCCTTTTTTTTGCCATTAATCAAAAGCAAGAAGTGCTTTTTTTTATTAACCCACCAAAATTTTAATTTTTATCTAAATCTCAGAAAAGTCATCCAAGATTGTACGTTAATTACCATGTCAACATTCATATGTTGTGAAAGAATCAAGTATTTTGGATTAAAAAAATACAAAGTGTGTAAGCCTCGACATTTTGATCAAGCAAAAAGTAAAAAGTAAAAGTCAATCCAGACACGTTTGAATCATCAAGAAATAAGAATTATTAATCAAATGAGTTCAATTTTCATAACATCAGCCAAATCAGAGTTGCCTAAGTGCATATGCATATAGCGAAGCTCACAAAAGTGTCAGTAGAGACAATGGACTTGCAAGATGCATGAAATTGAAAGGAGGCATTTTACCGAAGAGTATAATCAGAACATGGAGAATGGAAAGTCATTTTAAATGAAGCAATCATGATAAATAACGTCAAGCTCCAATATGACAATGCCACATTGTTAGAAAGTCCAACCTAAAAGCTTAAGCTAATAGGTAGAGGGAGACCACATGAATATAAAGAGTATTTAGAACCCTTTGTCAAGCAATGTGGGACATACTTCAACACCCCCACTCACGGGCAAGCCGGATTACAAGCTACACGTGAAATTTTGACTACGCACATTCACGTGGAGTTTTTTTTTACCACGCACATTTGCAAAAGGGATAGCATTGGCTCGATACCATGTTAGAAAGTCCAACCTAAAAGCTTAAGCTAATAGGTGGAGAGAGACCACATGAATATAAAGAGTATTTAGAACCCTTTGTCAAGCAATGTGGGACATACTTCAACATACTACTAGCAGATTGGGAAGACAAAAGTTATTATCATGATTTTCTAATCCTGGCTATGAATATAACGTTCATCCCATAATAGCTATTATGTGATTGGCTGAAGTAATGGAATATCACTATCTTTGTTGCTTTGACACTGTAATAGCAAACAAATAGAGATAAAATATCAAAAAGGCCTTTACTCTCTTGTTGGTGGCAAGGAGGCTTTTCCTTCGAGTGCTATTTGTAAAGCGAGAGTGCTAACTAGAGTTTCATTTTTCGTTTGGGAACGTATACTCGCCTTAGACAATTTGCAAAAAGAGGATTGTGCTTGTCAACAGATGCTCCTTTTGCCAAGAGAGGCAAACACCGTGAGAAGTCTCCTCCTTCACTGTCCGTGGACAAGATTGATCTAGGTGGCCACTTATGGTGCACTGTGCTATCTTGGTTTATTGGAGGACCTAATGAACAAGAATTATGGGCTTGGCAAGGTCTTCTTTTGCCTCGTGCTAAAACAAGGAGAATTTCTTCAGTCTCTCTTGCTGTTTTTCGGCAGGAGAATAAGAGAGTTTTCATCGAAGAGGAGACACCCGTTTCTGCAATTATTGAAAGTTGGTTGAAAGTCTTAAAACTTTTGGTTCAGTGGAAAGTTGTGTCTAGATATAAATGCTTTAATGGACATTGTAGATGATTTGTCTAGTAATTGAGCTCTTTTGGTTCCAAGCTCTTTTTGTGTATGGGTTGGCACCCCCCTGGTGCCCCATAGTAATCTTTTCTTTTACCTATCAAAAACAGGCCTTCACTATCTAGTATAATAATAACTTTACTTGTATATAATAATCATATCATAAAATTATGGTCATGTTTATTGTTTTAAGTAATTAAGTAAGCATTAATGATGTTTATTACCATATTACGAAATCCTGAATAAGATATATTTGTATTTTATCTAGCTATGATGAATTAAAATACACCATAGTATACTGCTAAAATAGAACAAATATCATTAAAAAATCTTATTCATATTAAGCTGTACCAGACACATAATAGCTACAATATAAGGGTCCTATAGCAGGACTCTGCTTTGGTTGTTATAGGGATTGAAGCGCTATAAAAATTACCTCAAATGAACACTCTACTAAGTAATAGGGCCGTAGTGGCTAGTCATTACTGCAACCAAATGTGCTATATATGTTATGAATAGATGAATGCAAAGCTAAAAGCAACTAAAAGTCGTTACGAATGAATAAATGACACCACTCAGAATAACGTCAAATGAATGTACCTATACACAATGAAAACATATGTTTGAAATGTAATGTAACAGTCTTTTCTTCAGCCTAAACCATTCAAAGGACAATAAAATGTAAAATGCTATGTAGCCAAACAAGTAAACATGTAGATAAACTAAAATTTGCTACTCAAAGCTCCTAAGAATTGTCAACATGACCCCCAAAATTATAAGTTCGTGAATTTCCAATGCAGTATGAAAACTCAAGCAATTGTGTGGCACTCCGTGAGCATCATAAAGCAAAAATCTTACCACATCATCGCTAGCTTTAAGCTCCACTTGAGGAAGCATCATGAACTTTGAATCCTTACTATCTGGTGTCGTCGTTCTCCGCCGGGCAGATAAACTAGAACTCCTATCTATAGATGAGGACAAGGAGCCCGTTTTAAGTCCACTAGAGCTAGAAGGTGTTCGGGCAGATGAGGACAAAACCTTTGAAACTGTTTTCCTGGTCCCACCACTGCCCACACTATCCACAGAAGTAGAAGCCACTCTTCTTACAGAAGGTGATGAAGCTGGCACCGCTCCCTTGACAGCAGACTGTTTCATGGTTCCCTGCTTTGTTCCCTCAGCTCCTGTTGTTGTTCTTGAACCCCGTCCTCCCAGTGATTCCATAACTGCACTCTTGGTCTCTGAAACACTTGCTCTGCTGGCAGTGGGTTTAGTCACCACAGAGGGCAATGAGGTCCTCCTAAGTTCTGGGAGAGATCGCCTCACCACTTCTGGAGCTGACGGAGATACAGCCTTCCTACCTCCAGCTGTTCCCACATTGCTCTTCAGGGGAGTCATTTTTTGGGCCAAACCTCCCGTGCTGTTTCTTCTCGTCTGAGGAACCAAATTTGCAGTCTTCCCTAAGGGAGTACCAGCTGATTTGCTTGTGCTGGAATTTGAATCTGAGACACTTCTTGGGTCCATTTTCTTTCTACTAGACACAGTGGGTCTTGCAAACCCTGCAGTTTCTACAGAAATAGCTTTCGCACTTCTTGCGACAGATTTTGGAGTATCACTCGGAGTAAGAGATAACTGTTTCTCTGAACTTGCAGAGTTTTCCACTACATGCTCACTAAATTCTCCTTCTGGATCATCCATTTCGGCTCAGCACAAAGCAGTTAAATGAAGTAAGGGGCTGAAGCAATCCAAGACAACCAACAAACAAAGTGAATGACTCCCCTACTCAGTAGAAGTAGAATTGTTTGATCTCGAAGGAAGCTAAACTTACGAAACAAGTCACCCATCACATCTACTTAACTAAATATCAGATGGGTCATGTTCCAATATCCTAATGCACAAGATACTCAATTTGATATTTCCCTGACCCAATAGTCAAAGCAACCACTCAAAGTAGCTCAGCTGAAACCACATTCTCGATTCCAAGCATCATTCGACAAGAAAACGAACAACCAACCCAAACGACGAGTTCCGGGAACTTACAACATGGCCGTACTAAACCTCCGGGGATCGCAACTCCGCCTCTCGCAGCGGACCCATCACGCCCCGATCTAGCCCGAAATGCAGCCCCTCCGACCAGCCACCGGACAACCTACATGATCCAAGCCAGAGCACCGTCAGAGACAACTGGAAAGCCCGTCGGACGAAACCAGCAACGCGGGACCACAGACCGAGAGGTCCGAAGTGACAATTCCCACCAACAGGAGCTCGAAATGCAGCGTGGGGACCGCGGCGAAGAGAGGAGAGAGCAATGCGGTCAGATCTAGCGAAGCAGCGAAGGAGAGGCGAAAGGGAGAAGGGAGGGGGCGCCGTTACCAGTGTTCCCACTAAGCAGTTGAGAGCAGCGAAAGGCGAGTGAGAGGGTCTTCGCAGCTTCGCACCAGACAGAAAAGCGAAAAAGTCTCGAGAGAGAGAGAGAGAGAGAGAGAGAGAGAGTAGTGCTGGAGAAGACGAGTTTAAAGAACAGTGGAGTGAGGTTTAAGAAATTGGTTTTTTTTTTCCTTTTTTATGTCTTTTTCTATGAAAAGAGGTTAATGTGTCAGTTAGATAAGAGAATTTCGAAATTAAATAATAAAATAATTCTTGTTTTTTAATTGAAAAAAATCCGCGAAAATGAAATGGCGGAAAAAGCTTGTGGATGTGGAGGGCAAAAGTTTTGGTGTTTGAAATCACTGTTTTGAATAATTGCACGACCGCGACGCATGAGGTTGACCGGCGGCCGACGTCCTTTGACTTCATTTATGCGTAAGCAAATGACTTAAATGGTCCTCACTTCATTCTAACTTATAACAGGGTTTCCTAAATATGATCCTGAATTTTTTTTACATATTCAATTTAGTCCCTAAATTATTATTTTTTTTATCCAGCCCCTAAACTATATGAAAAATTTCAATTCTGTAATCCTATCATATATAGTTCGAAACTACATATGTATAAAAAGTTCATAGACCATATTAAATAAAGTTAAAAATTTATTGATCACATTCACATTAGACTAAATTTCAAAGACCACATTGTATATTGACATAAAGTTCAACAGCCATTTTATGTTTAGGGCCCTCGTCACCACCGCGAAATCAAATGCTACCACCGGCAAGATCAATCGCCACCGCGAACATCGCATTCGACTATCACCATACACGTCCATCGACGGTCGGCATACTACCAAGCCCATCCAGCAAAACCAAGCTCATTCGCCAGCCACCGCCGTAAACATCGTCAAACCTAATCTTTGGCACCATCACGCTCTCACATCGAGGGGCAAGGTGAAGACGGGCCACATCTCGATTTAATGGAAATTCCTGCCACGATTGATACCACTCTCGAAAATACTGGGAAGTTCAAGGTCGTTGAATTTACATAGTATAAGGGATTCGGATTCCCACTTGTTCACCTCAAGCGATATGTGGAAACGATGACCCATAATCACAAAAATGTATCCAAAGGATCGGACAAAGTTTGAGCGGATTGACTTTGACTTGGTTTATCCAACTAGATCTTCATAGCCTCAAGCCATGGACAACGAAGTCTGTCGAACTCAAACAACTCATGTGGATTTTCCAAGAGATGAAAAAGGAAAATCACTGAGAATTTCAATGAGTTTGCTCGATGTTGAGGGAGAAATCGAATCAAGTCCGGATTCCGTCATCCGAGAAAAAGTCGCCGTATTTGTGAACGCACACCTCGTCCAACTTTGATGACCTCGTCATTGATAAGGAGCGAGTCGAGGAGGGCTTGGAGAGTGGACAAGAACGGTCGAGGAGAACCACCGTAAGGTGTGTCGACCCTATAACGAAAATAAGGAGCCGGTGAATCCAGCCTGCTCAAATCTCGGTACGCTCATCCCGGACGCAAAATCAAATCAAGAACACATTAGCCGAACCAAGAGCCCATGAGATTTTTTTTTTTGGGGGGGTTTGTTCTGAAGAGAACTCAATATGTTACCTGTGGTTCCAGAAAATCTATTACCCAAATTGTTGGCCAACAACCTTGCCACTCTTATACCTGCTCAAAAGAACCCCAACATTAGATGTGCCTCTCACTCTGTTGAGATTGGACACGCGACAGATGATTGCCTCGGGATTCAGACACCGAATCCGAGACCTGATCGAATCAAGCAAGCTGCAGTGCCCGGCCGAGGAATCAAGGACTCAAACCTAACGAAAGGGAGCAAGGATGGTAAAGACTTGATAGGGGGAGAAAAGCGAGAAGTTTGGCTTCTCATGAGTCCACGGGGCCTAGTATGGTAATGGAAATAGCCTAATTCACACAAAATATTTTCAGCAAACAAACACGCTACGATTTTTTTCCAGCAAACCAAACGCGTGAATATCTAGCTAATTCACAGAAGATACTTTCAATCAAACAAACGCTACGATCTTCTATGCAATCCGTACCACCGAATACAAATTGCTTAGTTCGCCAAACAAAATGTTACTCATCACTCCAGAGAGAGAAGCGAGCAGATCCTGCCTTCAGGTCTGGGCATTTATGGAAGCGATGAAGCTCGGCAACCCTAAATCGCAATAAAAATTGGGACAGGTTTCTTTTATTTTTGGGAATTGGGACAAAGTTTGTAACGTAAGTAATCTATTCCAAAGAAAAATGGGAATGATCTTGACTTCGTACCTAATTTCTTCACGCAATAATTCTTGGTTGTTTTGTCTCATTCGCTTTGCTCGCACCGTGCTTTGGTTTTCTTCATTATCCAATGCTTTTGTGGTTTGCTTTAAGTGCTCCTTGGTCGAAGGTTCCCCACCTTGCATTAGAAAAGAAAGAAAGGTTGAAAAGAAGAGGACAATGAAAAATGGGTCTAACAGCATTCGCTCTTGAGAGGCAAAAAAGATTTCGAGATGCGACTCTCTGAAGATGCTTTCCATGGAAACACAGAATCTTCAACAAATGGAACTTAAGATGATCGCTCTAAATAGGGATCGACTTCGCATAACGTTGTCCATCGAACTCGAAAAGTGGCTCCCCGGTGGCCGTTCCCTTTTGCGAGTTCCTTCAAGTTAAGTAGTCATGCCGGACTTGAGAAGAAACTAACAGTTGAAGCTACGTGACAATCCTCGAGACGAGGAAGGGCCCTTCACTCCACAACCCCGTACAAATTTTTAACCATTGCTAAGCCAAATTCAGCTCACACATCTTTACCATTAGGTATTCGGTGTGTTTGCCGCGGGAGTGGTTGCATCCTTTGTCTTTTAACCAGATTGATGGTCACGCCTCTCGCCGGTACAGGGAGCGTTTTGAAGATCGCCAAAGTTTGGAAACTACTCGACCACATGGACCTTCTCGAGCACGAACAGAAGTCCGTCACGGTCCGGTCCTGCATCATCCTCATACCAGGGCAAGATTCGGAAGACAATGTCCAAGACCTCTTTCTGTCAACATCCTTTGAACAACATATTCTGCTTCTTTTTTATTAAAACTCACTTGATGTCATTTAGGTTTTGTAATCCAATGCACTTATTCCAAGTTCGTTAAGAAAAAATTGAGACCAAAAAAAGTGAGAGAGCGCAAAAGGTCACAGCACGAAAAAGCAAATGCCGCAAGTAACGGCAAGCATCTAAGACATGAAAAACACAAGGAAAGACATTTGTTTCATGGGATTTGTGTAACATCCTGCCTTTTCCCATATTTGATATAATTAGAGAGTAAAATAAATCTCCTTGACATATCCTTTAAGAAGCTTTTAGAAGAAGCTATCCCTAACTTCTCGAGAAAGTTATTTCGAAATATCTCAAGAAAGCCATTACTTGACTTATTTAGGAAGTTTCCTAGAAAAATTGTATTGTAAAATATAATACCAAGAAATAGTGGTTGAATTGATTTATATGAATCAAATAGAATAAGAGAGTCAATGTTAAGTCAATTAAGAACAAATAAGTCAACTGCAAGTCAATTTGCTAATGGATAAGGATAATGTCGTTTTCAAAGCTTAGAGATAAGACTCATTAATGAATTAACTGAGAAAGTCTTTAAGGTTACATTGACTTAAAAGTCTTCTTTAATAAAATGAAAGAAAAATATTAAAAATAGATGACAGGAAATACAAAACCGGTAAGATGACAGATTGATTGACAAAGGACGGACAATGAACGACGATGAATCGAGAGTGTTAGATATATTGTATGTATTAGAACTAGGGTTTTTCTTTTTAGTGCATCAAGCATTCCATTATTCACTCCTCTAAATCTATCATAGTATCGGAGCTAGAGTTTGTTTCTTATGAGTACTATACACTAATCCACAATTACGGTGGTCCCTGCTATCACGAGGTGCACCGACTCACGGCCGGCATGGACGGCGCTCGGTCGGTCCAAGCCTGGCCGGATCATGGTCGGACCGAGCCGCACCCACCGATTTGCGCGATGCGGGATGACCGTGCCCGGACCGCCGCCATTGTTGCTCAATCCCGCTATTGTGATATTCCCGTTCTCTTGTTCCAACACCAATGAGTGAACAATGTTATTTTCGATAAGTCAAGATAGAATAAATGTCACTTTCACCGATTCAATGCGAAGTCAAAAGGTGAAAAGCCAAATTGAAATGTCATTTTCAAAGCATATGATAGGATAAAATCAACATCGCTTTCAAGTAATTAACTATAAGATAAGATCAACATCGCTTTCAAGTAATTAATGATAAGATAAGATCACTGTCACTTTTAAGTAGGATATAATCGATGTCGTTTTCAAGTAATTAATGATAGAATAATATCAATGTCCCTTTCAAGTAATAGGATAAGATCAATGTCGCTTTCAAGTAATAGGATAAGATCAATGTCGCTTTCAAGTAATTAATGTTGGGATAAGATTAATGTCCATTTCAAGTAATTAATCTTTGGAAAACTCCTATAAATAGGGGTACAATTTCTTCATTCCATCATCCACCAATCTTCTCCCTCTCCCTTACATACTATCCCTTTTCCTTTTTTTTGCCCCTTCTCTCTTACGCCAACCTTCCAATCTCGACTTCCACCGCCGCCTCACACCACCACTGCCTCGTGTTGCCGCCGTCATCACGCCACCTATTGTCTTGTTTCCTTGTTGCTAAACGAAGGACATCATAATTCAAGTATCATGTAAATGAGATTACTAGTTCTAAGATAGTAATGTCCGTTTTAATGCTTAATGTTGTGTTGCATTGATTGTGTGTGGATATGTGTGTTGCATCACAAATCACATTCATTGAGCATTGCAAAAGGGGACGGATACTTGAAAGGGGACTAAAGGGGAGTCGCCATGACCAATCGGCACCGGTCGCATTAGTCTAGGTCCCACTAGGCCGATTCCATCAGCCGGAGAAGGCTCAAGCGATCCTTCGTCGTTTGGTTTCCAAACATTCATTTTTTATTACAAGAAAAGATGATAAACGGGCATGTGTATGCGAAAGAATGTGTGTGCATATGAAAATATAAAATCATTGCTCACTCATTGTCACCCAAGGAGCGACGGAAGCCGGAATTGGTATTTATACGGGAATTACGAGACCGTCGACGGGAGGCCAAGTTGGCCTTATTATGATATTATGAAATGTCGTTTCTCGTGAAGGTGCCAATGCGAACGAGACGTCGTCTTCCTTAGCGACGTTAGGGCTTACGAGAAAATGTTCCCGGGTTGTCACACCCCCGAGTAACGACTACGAGATTACGAGAATGAGCCGACGAGCTCACGGCCCTTATGAGCAATACGAGCCATCGGTAACATGAAAGAATCATTGCACGTGCATACTTAATGTGTGAAATACATGACATTTTTTTTAAAAGGGATCACAGGATAACTTTGTTTAATAGCATTTACACCACCATATGGGTATGGGACGGATATTCCTATTTTAGACCTAGTGATTTTATTTATTGGGCTATTCGCTCATCCCCTATTTTTTTAGAGAAATTGAGATGGGCTCGCCGCATCCCCATTGTTTGGATTGTTGACTCACATGGAATATTCCCAGCAAGGAGTTATAGATGTAGAGGTAGATCCGGAGTATGTCGAATCAAAATTACTAGTTAGAAGAGGAAGAAGTTTTAGTGGTCTTGAGGGAGTAAGGAGATGTCGAGTAGCAGTAGTTGAGGTGACATTCCTAAATTTTGATTGTACATTTTAAAGGGAAGATAATGAATATTGTAAAATATACTTTATGCGTATAAAAAAATCTAAGTAGGTTTATAAATATCTTGGAAATTGCTATGTCTCTTTATATAGGTAACCTACGGTCACGTTTCCATTGGCAAATAATAAAGTATGGCCTAAAATAACGAATAATTAGTTCAAAGATAGAATAATGGGATATAGTTCCTAAGTCGTTACAATTTGAGAAGGCGACGAGTGTAATAGTACAATAGTACAATCTCAACGGTAAGTATTATGAATGGTAATAAATATTTAGCAATCATGGCGGGACCCATCCCTATCTTATATCTCGCATTCCACCGTTATATTTGTCATACTTGTCTGCTAGCGGGACCCTTTTTTCATACATGGATTCTCACTCATCGGAATCAAATGATTCGGATCTTTTGCAATGTTTAAATAAGAGTTCTAGATCAGAAAGTCACGAACAAATCACCACGTCCTAGCATGAAAGAGTGGAATCTATTTTTCACCTCGTTTTCGATTTCATACGCCGGTTTCCATCTTGAATTAGCCATATTATCCCTTGCAGGTCCCAACTTAGCATCTTGTTGTCTTATACTATACCGTAGTTATGGCTCCATTTGTTTCGCAAAAAATATAAGATTTTCGAAAAATATTTTTTGGAAAGTTATTTTCTAGGAAAATAGCAATGTTTCTCGATGTTTGGGTGAAATGTGAAAAAGACTCGAAGAATATTTTCAGTCATTTGGTATGGAAAATCGGATTTGATTTTTCTTCATGGACTCATTTTAATAAATTTTTTGTCTTTATTTATTTATTTATTTTAATAAATAAAAAAATTAATTATTTATATTTATCTTTTTATTTTTTCCTTCTGGTTTGACCGGTTGCCGAGCGCCCAATGACCGGCCACAAACAAGCTCGAGGCTTGGCCGGTCTCGGCAATCTTGGGCTCGCCCAAGGCCGGCGTGCATCCATGTGTCCCGGTGGATGAAATTTCCTAGATTGATTCTAATCCGAGACCTCTTGCAAAATCTCGTCGTGGAGACATCTTACCATTGGGCTATCGTGCCTGTGGCCACTTTGCTTAGAATTGATTGGGTCGGATTTGGTTCCTACTCTTATTGAGTACGAGAATGAACAAAGCAGTATTCTGTCTCTTCGGTTGTAATTATGGATTTTTTTTTAGTGAAGAATATGGGACAAAGCAATGACGACTACTGATATTCCGGATGATGGTTTCTCTTGGGCTGTGATAGATTAGAACGGTGAGGCTGAAGCTTGCCGATCTGGCGAGCTTGTCGAGCTCGAGCTTGCCGGAGATTAGAATGGTGACGCTTGGAGCTTGCCGATCTGGCGAGCCGAGCGAGCTCGAGCTTGCCGACCTCGGGCGAGCTCGAGATTGCCGGGACAGCTGTGTCATGGCCTATCACCAGGCTATCAACCATCATCGAGGTTTGTGATCGGTGGTCGGTGAAGGAAGGAATGGCAGGCAAAGGAAGGAGGCGGAAGGAGGAAAAAAAGAAAAACAAGAAAAGACAAAAAATAAAAAAGAAAAAAATTTGAATTTGAAAAAAATAATAAAACATGAAAATAAAGTAAAAAAATTAAAAAGAAAAGAAATATGAAAGGGAGGAGGAAGGAAAGACGAGGAAAATGTTTTCCTCTTCTCAAAAAGAAGAAAATAGTTTTTTCCACTTTTAAATGGATTTTTTTGAAGGGGAAATATTTTCCGTTACGAGCTTATTTTCGTGAACCAAACACTGAAAAATCCGAAAAATGTTTTCCGAAAATTTATTTTTTGCGAAACAAACAAAGCCTACAATTGTTGTAATTTTTTTTGTCAACGGCTTATTATTCCATGTGAGGCAAGGCAAAGATAATATTGCAAGTAGTATTGTTCCAGGGACAATAATTAGGAAAATTATCAAAAAAGTCATAAACATATTGCATTGATGTCAATTCAGTTATAAACTTTTTAATTTGATCAATTTAGTCTTAAACATTTTACATTTGTGACGATTCGGTCCATCCGTCAATTCAAAAATCACCGAGGTGGACATCGGTCATTCTATCCGGCACAACCAACAATAAAGTGGACAATTTTTGCAATACTTTTTTAAAAAAAATTATATTTTTTCTTATTTTCCTTTTCATTTTGGTCTATGATGCTAGCTTTGGGAAAGGCGACCCTCGCCCGCATTTGGCGAGGGCTTGGGTTGGGCTTGCTGGCCCTCGCTAACGAAAATGAAGGAGAAAACAACAAAGGAAAAAAAAGGAAAAAAAAGAAAATTAAAAAATTATCCATGTCGGTGCTAGCTATGCTACGTTGGATTGGTACGAGATGCAAAAAATTTAGGACTGAATTGGTCTAATTAAAAGATTTATGATTGAATTAGTACTAATACAATTAGCTTATATATATTGGAAAAAGATGGACATCGTTTGGTTCCTAATTGACGAAAAAAGAGAGGAAGTCAAATAAAAATAAACTTTTTTTGTTGGTCAAAAGTAAGATCTTCATTTCATATCAAAATGACATACATCACTTCAAAATAAAAATGAAAATTCCAAAAAGCAAGTTAATCCGAAAAGTGAATCAACTCGATCCAGGTTGTAAAAGCTCAATCATTCTTCAAGGAGGGATATGACATTGCATCTAAGCACCGATGGCCAAGCACGCCTAGGTTCGGCGTTCCCAAAGATCATCATCGCGCAAAGATAACAACAACCTCAATGGGTTGAAATAGCATAAAAAAACGCTTTGCAAGTTCCGGATCTATTTCTAGATCGAATAGAATAACAGGCAAATCTAAATCTAACTCTAGATCGGGAGAGAATAATCGCAAAATGATACCTGCTGATCATAAAATCACTTTCGATAAGCCGATTGATGATAGAAAAACTTCAACAATTTGCAAAGCGCTTAACAATCTGGAGCAAACATCCGAAGTCGAAATGAGCAGATTCTTTCAAGGCACTCGCATTTAAAAAGAAATAAAAAAAAGCAAGAAATAAGCTTAAATCAGTCATGGGCCCCACATTTGAACTTTATCTTCATTGTGTGGGTAGGATTATAATTGAAAATTTTCAAAGTTCCAAAAGCTTGCTAAAATAATAGATGCAAAGGAAAATGTAGTCAATTTAAGACAGTAGGGGTGTCCACGGCCGAAAATGAGGTGAAAAAAGCACGAATGGTGGAGGGGCCGATGGGTCATTTTTTTTTTTTTGGTTTTATGTAGCATCCGTAAATGACTAGTGGAATTCAATAGAGATAGCACTTGATCGAACGAGAAAATTACCAAAAAAGTTTTAAATTTATTATAATTTTATCATTTTTTTTCAATTAATTCCTAAATTTTTTGCATTTGTGCCGTCCACTCGGCCACCATTGCTCGATCGATGCTAACATGGACGCCACCGGTACTAACGTGAATAATTTTTAATAATATTTTATATTTATAGGAATTATTTATATATATATATGTGTTTTTTTTTACCTCCCCTTCTTCTTCCTTTCACCCGGTCGTCGAGATGGCAATCGGCCGGAGATGAGGGCCAGCAAGGTCGAGCTCGGCTCCGCCTGCCACTAGCAAGGCGGTCCTTCGAATTTTGAAATTTTAAGGACGACGACATTTGTCGATTTTCAATGCCGAGCCTCGCCCACGATACACCTCGTCCATCAAGACCATTTTGATGGATCAACATCGCGTAGCCAGGCGGTCCTTCGAATTTCGAAATTTCAAGGACAGCAACGTGCGCACGTTGACAGGTCCGCATGACCTCGGGAATCTCTTCATCTCGAGAGGCTGGTCGCTGATAGAGCCATTTGAAGGTTTGCCATGTCGTTTGAATTGCGCCTCGGCTGTCTTCCATGCATTTGAATCACGGTTCGAAAACGATATGAGCATCTCTTTGCTTATTTACCTGGAATCCAACCCTTTATGATGCATCGGCCGATGATCTAACCACTGCTTGCACTATTCCTAACTTG
This sequence comes from Rhodamnia rubescens, assembly GCA_021437795.1. Lineage (NCBI taxonomy): Eukaryota > Viridiplantae > Streptophyta > Magnoliopsida > Myrtales > Myrtaceae > Rhodamnia > Rhodamnia rubescens. The sequence goes on along the minus strand of JAILYA010000002.1, from coordinate 12,063,294 downwards.
ATCAATTATTGAATAGGCTACTTGACGATCGGCGCGACTAAATGGCAGTTCGAACCATGATATGACAACAAATGTGATTGTCGATGGCCTTTCGAAGCTTAGTGCGGCTTTCAATAACCTTTCAAAAATGAATCTTAACCCGAACGCGGTGCCTAATGAATTCCAAAACAACCGATTTTCGCGCCTCGTTTGCCTCTCAATGATTTTTCCAAAAATGACAGATTGTGATGTCCAATCGATTAAGACCTCTCCTCTCCCATCCTTCGATTAATCAAAACAATTAGAAGCCGAATCCCTACCATCGTTCGCCTAATCAATTAGGGCATCTAGGATCAGAATTCCCACTGCTCTCTGGTCTCTGCTTCTAGCTCAAGTTTTTGAAGCCGTGCATCATTCAATCATGACTCCTCTCAAGAATTCTGAAAACCGAAGATAGGGGCAAAGCCCTTCTTTTGTGATCAAATCATCAAAGGGAATTCCCCTTGTGGTCCGCGTGCATTTGGAATGCAGGACAAGAAATCTTTGATGAACTTGTACTCGGGACATGTACTTGACAAACCGATTTTAAACGTCTTTGCAAAGATTAACTTGCACTTGGAACGCATGTTTAATCATCTTTCTTTAAAACATCTAGACAATGACTACCTACTTGTCCTAAGCTGCACGTGCGAGTCGCATGATGGTTGCCGCGTTGCTTCCGTGTCCCTTAAACTTGAGTGTTGGTCGAATGACCTTTGGGTCGTCGACAATTATGTGTCCCCTACGGTGATTGACAGCGGAAAACTTTGGAAGGAGAAGGTTGTCGACAATTATGTGTCGATCGTGCTCCATAGGTTAAAATTTCTTTACGGGTAATGCATTCGTTCCTTTCTATTTTTTATTTTTTGGGTTTGATTTCATACTTTGCTGGTGTGGTTTTTTGATTCGGTCGTTTTGCGTGGTTATCTATGTAAACCGGTTGTGGTTATGGCGACATGTTTGGCCGTGACGCGCGATGCACATCTTGTCACGAATGTGAGGAGGCTGGCTTTGATGTTATCGGCATCAAGAGGAAGACAGTGTAGTCGTTTCTGGATTCAGCTGCTGAATTGACCGAGGAAGTTGAGTTCCGTTGCGGAGTGCATAGGATTCCGTAGCTTTCGCTCTTGATTAGTACAGTTGATGGGAAACTCTCCGCGGGACTGTGACCCAGGATACATTTTTTCTTGCACGACTAGGCTGATGTACTTTTCCTTGGAAAGAAGTAGACGAGTTGGTTAGAATAATATCTTGTCTCCTCCATGTTCAATGGGCTGTATAGAGTTGGTTCAAAGTCAGTTTCTCTATTTCAAGATTAAGGTTTTGAAAGATCCTTGCAGAAAATATGAAGATTGGTCTTTCTGGAAATGAGATTATAAAACAATCAGCCTCTGGGAATCGGTTTGAGAAGTGTCCGGTTCGACCGTGATCTGCTGAGATCTTGTCACGAGGAAGTAATTCCGTTAGAATCCCTTCGTTCCGGCACAGACGGCTCGTCTTTGATTGGATCGAGGATGCCACGGCAATGCTTGGGAGAAAATATTCCCAAGCAACGTGTACCGAGTAAAAGGAGCAAGAACACAGAGGGTGGCATCTTTCACGAAAAGAAGAATCCGATGTGGTTTTTTTTTTTTTTTTGGGGTTGGGTCGAACAGCATCTGATGTTGACGACGTTGCTTTTGCGTTCTTTCTCCTCTTTTCTTTTCTTTGGGCCTTGGCTTTTCCTTTCTTTATAGTAGGGAACAGGGAACATCTGCAAGTCCATGTCGATGCTAGAGGAAAGCTAAACCTACCTTTTGCTGGAACTTAATTCTTAATTATATCCTTGTTAAGATATATTTTACTTTTTATTTAGTAATTTATTCTAATTCTAATTGGGAATGCATTTGGATTTTTTTCTTAGCTTGAAAATATTTGAAATTTCGCTATTTTTAAGCCCATATGGACATGCCCCGAAATATTTTGGAATTTACCCTATTATAATTAAGAGAGGTATAGTTCTCTCTTTCGCTTGGCAATTATTACTAAGCCTCCATTTATTTTGCGAAAAATGGTACGTTTTGAATATGTTTTTTTGGAAAGTTACTTCTAGGAAAACGACGATATTCTGGTGTTTGGCTGAAATATGAAAAAAAACCCCATAAAATATTTTCTGTCGTTTGGTATGGAAAATCGGATTTGATTTTCGTTCATGCACTCTTTTCAATAATTTTTTTTTGTTTTTTTAATTTTTTAAAAAATTCAATTTTTTTAATTACTAATCTTTTTCTTTTTTCTCTTTTCTTTTTTTTATTTTGTTCTTTTCCTTTTAGTTTCGGCCGATCGCCGGCGACTAGCCGTAGGCAAGCTCAAGTCTCGGCATCCCGGCGATCTCGGGCTCTCCCAAGGCCGGTGACCTTGAGCGTGCCAGATCCAAGTGAGCTCTAGCCTCACTACATGGCCGGCGAATAGTGATTTTTGTGGTTTTCAGAAGAAACTAGAACATCACGTCGTGCGTATCTATGGAATGTAGTAGGCATATAGAAAAATCTCCACACCAGCAAATAACCTTTAAAATTTAAAATGGAAAATTGACGATGGGTCGTTTCATTTTCTGCTCTGATTCGGATAGAATTTGGGTTGTGTCCCACCTAACTATGGGCTCAAACTCAAGTGAAGATCCTATTGGACAAGTTAACATGGACAATGAATACTTCTTCCCTACGCTAGATGAAGTTGTGATCTCTTGTGAAAACCAAATGGAGAAGTTCGGATCTAAGAACATCGATGCTGAGAGGATGGGAAGGGAGGGACTCATTTAAAGTGGTTTAGACACGGGATATGTCTAGTCAATATGCCTCTAATAAATTGTAGTTTTGCAGTGGGGACACCCCAATGGGAGGAGGATGAAGAAGACATGAAGCTTGGGATGTCTGTTTATGGAGTTCGGGAATGCTTGGAACTAAAATTAGTGGGTGAACATGTTTTAGATCTGTTGGCTTGTCCTCATTGGCTTGTTTCTAGTAATGTTCTTGACATTGCTTTTACAAGTTGTTGCGGAGAAAGTTGTCCAAAAAGTTATTAACTTATTGAACTTTTGTGAATCTAGTACTAAACCTTTTAAGTTTACCAATTGAGTCTTAAATCTTTTCACTTTTTGTCAATTTGATCCATTCGACCAAAATTACTAGGAAATCGCGATGTGGATGCGGGGTGAAATTGGCGAGAAGAGGGAGAGAAAAGAGAGCGGCGTTAGAAAGAAAATGAGAAGAGAAAATTGTGTGTACCAAGGTTGGGCACATAGCTTGTATTTATAATAGATAATAGCTTATTACATTAGATGGGCCAAGCCTAAGACACCAATAAAATAATAAATAAAATAAAAGAAAGAGAGAAAGAAGGGGAAAAGCCCACGTGACTTAATACTCCCCCTCAAGCCGGAGCATAGATATTCATCATGCCCAGCTTGTTACAAATGAACTCTATCCTCTTGTCGAAATATATTTTGTAAGGATGTCTATAAGTTGATCACTTGGTCCAAATATATCCGAACTCGATGATGTTCCCCGGGCAAAGCATTTCGACAAAGTGACAATCAACTTCGATATGTTTAGTCCTCTCCTTAAAAACTGGATTATCTAATATGTAAGGTTGACTAATTATCACACCATAATTTAGAAGGACAATCAATGGAATAACCTATCAAAGTTGCTTGCAACCACATAATCTCAAGCAGTTGTACTTGCCATTGAGTGATACTCACGCTTCACGACTAGACCGAGCAACCACATCTTACTTTTTACTCTACCACGAGACAAGATTACCACCCATAAATATAGTAAAACCAGATGAAGATCGCCTATCGGCGGGAGATCCAGCCCAATTCGCATCACGGAATGCTTCGAGCGAGAATGTCCATGATTTTGATAGATAACATCCTTCCCGGGATTGTTCTTCGGATACTTTACAATCCACAGAGCAGCTTCCCAATGTGGAACACGAGGGTCGATCATAAATTGACTAACAACACCGACCGGGAAGGCAACATCGGGTCTGGTCATAAAGGGATAATTGAGTTTTCCCACTAATCTACGATACCTCTTAGGCTTTGGAATTGGGGTCCCTTCTTGTGGCATGAACTTATCACCGGGAATCATGAGGGACTCACAATATTTTGCCCCAGAAAGCCCCGATCCCGCAATAAATCTCATACATATTTTCTTTGAAACAGAAAAAATACCATTCTTACATTTAGAAACCTCAATACCCGAAAAGTATCCCAAAGGACCAAGATCCTTGATCCGAAACCGATCGTGCAAGAACTCCTTGAGCCTGGAGATGCCCGCTAAGTCATTGTCGGTGATTACAATATCATCCATATATACAACCATATGATACAACCTATAGGAGAAGTATGATAGAAAATAGAACTATCCTTAATACTCGCTTCATGCTAAAATCCTCGTACGATAGCTATAGTAAACCCGCCAAATCATGCACGAGGTGATTGCTTGAAACCATATAAGGAGCAACGAAGTCGACAAACTTTACAGACACCCCCCCCGAGCAACAAACTCGAAAGGTTGCTCCATATACTCCTCCTCGTCAAGATAGCTATTTGAGAAAGCATTATTGACATCAAGCCAATGGAGGATCCAATCATAGGAGACTATCGAGAGAAATAAATAACCGAACAGAGGCCATTTTAGCCACCAGGAAAAAGGTCTCAAAATAATCAACACCATACTTGTTGAGCATATCCCTTAGCAATAAGACGGGTCTTCCGGTGAGCAAACGAGTCATTCGGTTTAACCTTGATAGTTTAAACCCATTTACAACCAATACCTTGCTTACCCGTGGGAAGAGGACTAGCTCCTAGGTTTCATTCCCAACTAAGGCCTGCGTCTCATCCACCATAGCAAGACGCCAACCGAATGAGCGAATGCATCGAAACCCGACCATTGAACAGAGATAGAATCTAGAGTGGCAATCAATGCTTGTGTTTGAATAGATAAACCTTTATAAGAGTCAATATAGAGAGGTCTATCACGGCAAGCACAAATACCTTTACGAAAAGTAATAGGCTCATCATTTGAGGGGAGATCCGGCACCAATAGAGAGGTATCCAACGGAGGTGGCGCCGGCAAAGATGCATTCGGAGGAGGATCCAATGAGTCATCGAAGGCACATTGGACGAGGTCGAAGAAATCACAGGAGCCAACTGTCGATGATACACACGACCATGCCACACGTCAACGAATTGGGCAGTGGGTGTGGATGGTGTCTCAAAATTAGGACTGGACAAAGGACGATGGACTAGGACATCCTCCATGAAAGTAGATGGAGAATCATTCTTGGTGCCATAGGACTAAGAATAACATAGAGAAGACGATTGATAAGATAACAAGTGGTTAAAACCGCATCCACCTAGAATGACTTATGAACATTGTGTTGGAACAAGAGAGCACAAGCAATGTGACACTCCCCTTACATAGTTCTAAATTAACAAGAAATAAACGAAATGGATTGAAATGTTGACTTATATGAAGCGAATTGGCGGACGGCCTGGCTTAGGCAATGGATTAGCTAATGGGCTAGAAAGTAATTGGTGGTCAAAGACTATAATTAAGTATTCGACCCATCACCGAGGTTGGTTTAAGAGAAATTATTGTGGAGGACCATGACAACTTTTTTTTTTCTTTTCCCGGGCCCGATTCAACTCGAGTTCGGGAGGGGAGGCGGAGAATTCGGCCCATGCAAAGCCGGCTTCATTCAACCGACTAGTGGACCATATAGTAGGTAGAGTCCGGACACCACCCGAGTGTGGGATGAGGCCCACCGCCCCTCTATTGGTTGGCTCTTTCTTTTGGACTGGACCCACTCGGCACCATAAAAACAAGTAGTAGAGGAATCCATTTTCTCCTCCTACTTTCCTTCCTCGACGATATCACCAATAGGCATTTTGTTGTTGCTCTGTCCCAGCCTTCCTCCTTCGGTCGGATCGGCGGTAGCTTCACGAAGTAGTCGACGAACTCGAAGAACGACATCAAAGACTAGGCAAATTTTTTTCTCTAAACCACGTACTAGGCTTTGCAATGTGAGTCGATACCGAGTGTTTACAAGGTGGACTGTTGCGGGGTGGACTCGGCGGTGGGGTGTTGAGTAGTCGGTCAGCAAAATTTAGCACCCGCATGTCAAGTAGTGAGAAAGAGGAGTGTTACGGCAGAGTTACGCAAGTGTCGAAAAAGGTCTCGAGAGGCCGAGCTAGCCGTACGTACATGATATAGGGCGTAACTAGGGTCCGTGGTTTACGGGTTTTGAGTGTTGAATTAGGGATGCAATGGCCGAGCTTGGAGTGGAATTATGGGTGAGTTGTGGGGGTCAACTAGGGAGTGGATGGTGGTTTTTTTTTTTTTTTACGGGCACGAACAATGTTATTTTCACCGAGGAATTAATAATTTGTGGGCTGATGGGCCCGAATCTATATTGCGGACCACCGGAATTTTTGGGAAGTAAGGAAAATTTTAGACACTCGGAGCCGTGCAACGCCCGCGATGATGAATTGGCGGGAAAAGAAAGGTTTCCGAGTGTACTATGCCGACAAGTATGATAAAACTTGAATATATTGGGCGAGAGGGATGAGTAAGGGGTTATACCATGTAGTAAAAAGTTGACATCTAGTAGTCGCCGAATAGCAACATCTTTATTTCTTTTTCTAGATGGTGGTGCTAGGAAGTCATTGCTTGTGTGTATTCTATTTTAGTAGCGTTTTAGGTCCGCCATTAGTCATTATAAGCCATGATATGTCACTGAATAAGGTCAACATTGGCCTAACCTAAAGCATGAATTCATGGGCCGTAAACCCGAAATTGAGTAAGAACAATGGGGGCCTTGTCCCCTTATATGTGTGTGTGTACACACACGCTCATAGAGTTTATGGGATGACACCGCTGTGTGTGTGGGGGTCGGTCTTGGAAGCGATATGAGACGTCAAAATAAAGGCACATTGAAAATAATTTAATCATGTTGGTACAAGTGACACATTTTGTGCTTGGGTTTATACTTACCTTGATGACATCGTATTCTCCTATATTATGGCTAGTAACAAGATGTAAGTAAAATAATAGGATTGATTATTTTTAGTGTCCTTGACTATCCGCTTTATCATTGTTTGATGATTTTCATTGGAGCGTTTAGTCCGTGCTTTAGCGATTTAACTTGCCGGGGTTTTATCTCACTCCGTTTCGTTGACATTTTTAGATAGGTGAGTCATTGTTAGCTTGCCCACCACATCCGACAGAGTGCCACCGCGATCGACTTGAGGCGTGACCTCATTCACCTTGCCCGAACTACCCGGCCTAGAGTTCCTACGAGTCAAGTGCACCATGTAGGTGCATGGGGGTCTTGACGTGGGGGTGATCCCCCACCGCTTTGTAGCTGTGTACGGACGCCGGACGGCGGCTTGGGGCTTATCGGCCCCCTACCTTTTCGCAAGACATAGCCGGAAGCATGTCTTGGGGGACTCGAGCCACTTGTATAGCTTTATGTAGATGGGTACAACACCGATCGATTTTTTTTATTTTATGTATAGGTCACCGACTTAGAGATGTAGGAGTTTTTGGATGTAGTTGTTTCTAACTGTTGATTTTTGGATGTACGGGTAGATGCGACATGCGACTTTTTGAGGCCTCCCGATGATATCTTCCTGGTTTGTATTTAATCGACTCGACCTTTGTCGATCCATAGTAAATAAATTTCTATGTCTTGGTAGTTATCTATGTAATTCCCTTTAATTATTTAATTATTATTGTACGTTAGCAAATGTGGCGAGCCCGGGACGTTACAAGCAACCTCGACGGATGCCTATTCTCGCGTTCTACTACACCGTTTTGTTGAGGTGTATCACGGCAAGAAGTTTGATGGATAACACCATTACGGGAAAGAAACAAAATGAATTGAGAGGATAAATATTCCCGACATTATCACCGCACAAACATTTAACGAAGTGGGGAATTGAGTTCGAAGTTCAGCATAAAATTCACAAAAAATTTGAAACATTTCAGAATGATTTTTCATTAAATAGCCTATGTCATCCATGAATGGTTATCAACAAAGGTTGCATAATACTTGAAGCCAAGCTTCGACACGATAGGATAAGGGCCCCATACGTTTGAATGGACTAACTCAAACTGAACCGACATCGTTTTATTGACTCTAGAAAAATAAGACACATGTTGGTGCTTAGCAACCGACATGACTCACGTTCAAAGAAAACATTCTTAAACTAAGGATATAACTTATGGAGGGTGGTAGGAGCCGGATGGCCGAGACGACAGTGAATCTCATATGGACTAGAGGATATGGAGGAATAGGCTACTAACGGTGGTGCGGCTTCAATAACATAGACTCCTCCTTCAACCCTTCCTCCACCAATGGCCTTCCTCGTCAAAAGATCCTTAAAAACACAACTATCAAGGAAAAAATGAAACTGACCAATTCAATTGTTTTGAGATCCGACTAACCGATAGTACATTAAAAGGTGAATTCGGAAATAAAGCACACAAGACAATGTTAAATCCGATGTAAGACAGGAAATCCCACTCCCTTTTACAATTGTTGAAGAGGCATCCGCCACGATAATAGCACTAACATGTGATGAAGAGGAATAGTTTGTGAGATTACCTACTATCCTTGTCGGGTGATCCCAAGCACCGTAATCAACAATCCATTTGCCACAACACATGGAAACACATGCCATAGGATTACTTGATGTGCATACGTAGTAGTAGAAGCTTGCCCGTCCACCTAAAACTAAGTATACTATGCAAACTCCTCATCGGTCATCGCAATCATTCTCCTCCTAGAAACAGGAGAGATTTCCCGGATCTCGGAAGATGCAGTGCTTGAGGCAATGGCCACTTTGTTACTACTTGGAAAATTGTACAACTTCTAATAGTTGCTCATTAGATGACCTAGAATACCATAATGATGACAAACACGTTGGTCCTTACTACCATGACCTCCACGGCCACTACGGCCACTGTGGCCTCCACGACCACTACGTGATCTATCACTCCTAGAAGAAGAGAACAAAGCGGACTTGTTACTAGATTCTGGTTGCGGAGATGGAATATGAGCCCCAATGATAACGCTACTTAGCCGATTATTGTCCTTGGCAATAGATATGGGAACTCTCTTGGAGAGGATTTGATTTTAATCGACTCAAGTCTAGGATGAAAACCCGATAAGAAACACATAACACCGAGCTGCTCCTCCCGCACAATCATCTCATCAAGACTAGTTGGAATCGGCCACAACAAATCAAGTTCATCAAACAGGGCCTAAAACTCAAGCATAAAACTTTGGAATAGACCGCTCCTCCCGATTAAGTTGAAATAATTTCTTCAACACATCATACACAAGAGATTTGTTGTTGGTGTTTGAATATAACATAGTCAAACTATTCCACACATCTCGAGCCATTGGACAATTAGTAATCATAACTTTAACTTTACGATCCATGGAATTTAAGAGAAGTTCGAAGATACGGTTCTCTTCAATCTCCCAATTCAAATAATTAGGGTCGGTAGACTTAGGAGGCAAATCAATCAAGTATTTAGCTTTATCCATACCTTTTAAACAGACAAGAATAGCCTTTCGTCAAATCTTAGGAGGCAAATCGAGTCAAGTATTTAGCTTTACCCCTCCGTATTCATGGGAGCCCACAGAACCCGCTGCCTGCACCGCTCTAGAACCATCAAGCGAGATTACCTCCTTCTATGGATCATCTCTTGCCATTGTTGTTGCAAAAAAAGGAGACACCCGCTAGGTCTCTACACAAAGAAACCAAGCACCTCTGGATCGGAACAAGAAGATAACAAGACCAGCACCTTAGGATTGGGACGCGAGACCGGCCTACACCGCTGGGCAAGCTCGGCAAGAAATCCGTGGCTTATAAGTCATGTTAATGTGTGCCCATTATAGAAGAAAATAGAAAAAGAGAAAGAAGGAGGAGAAAATAGAAAGAAGGATTATAGTCCCGCACGACACGACCTCACCGACATAAATAATTTTTCATAATGTTTTAATAGTTTTTCGATATTATTTTTTTTCCTATTTTCCTTTGTTGTTTTCTTTTCTTGTGTTTTTTTTTTTCTTCATAGCCGGCGAGGGTCACTTGGCCCATGCCGGCTCGAGCAGCCGCAAAGGCCTCGCTCGCGGACGGCGTGTCCCTTGAGGCCTTGCCAGTGCGGTGAAGGCGCAAATGACCTTGCAAGATCTAGGTCTTAGCAATACCCTGTTCATGATATAGCAAGCAGCAATTGCTTCTGCACAAAAATAGGTAGGGACACTACTTTCTATCATCATAGTCCTCATCATTTCTTGCAAAGAGCGATTTCTTCTCTTAGTGATACCATTCTACTGTGGGGTATAATATGTAAAGAAATTATGTTCCAGCCCATTTTCATCGAAGTACTCAAGGAGCTTTGATTCTCGAATTTTCCGCCACGTTCAGTCCCGATTGTTGATATGATGTATCCATTCTCGTTTTGAATTTTTCGATCAAATTTTGCGAATGATTGAACTACTTCGTGTTTCTGAGACAGAAACATCACCCATGTAAATCACGAGTAGTCATCAATAATCACTAGGCAATATCTTCTTACTCTGACACTCATGGTTTTTGTTGGTTCAAACAAATCCATGTATCTGTTAGTAGCACTGGTCCTTAATGATTTGATCTACCCCTATGCGGCACATTTGAGGAAGAAGTGTACAAGTGGCTTTCGTTTAACTCCCCTTGCATGGAATAGGATAGAATTTCAGGACAACTTTTATACTAAAGCACCAATCTTTACTAGGGCTGAATCGGAGGAGTACAAGGAAACAAGATCGTGAACGGTTTTGATTTCTTGAACATCGGACATGCTTATGTTGATCTAACATTTTTTAGTTTGAACCATAGGATAGCTTTGATAAAGATAAGGGCTCGGGTTGGTGTCATCAGCATTATTTAATGAAATTTTGGTACATTGCTCGTCGGAATCTCGTGCTGCATTCAGATTCAATCCTGGCCGAGTGACATGGAATTGCCGAGCATGCTGCTTTTCCTTTATTTGGGTTGAGAAGAAGGAAACTCATTTACCAGAAAAAAGTACATAGTGTTTCGAGGGTTTGTTACCATTTTTTCTTTGTGTGGATAGGTGAAGAGATTGGGGTAGTTTTGGAAAGAAATGGCAATATGGAAATTCATTACTGCAACATGGATCAACCGCGGATGTAATTTGAAATGTAGCGTGAAACCTCAGGATGGAACTATTTTGAAGTTGAAATGCAAATTGATAGCCAAACTTGCAATTTTGCCCAAGTAATTTACCAGAAGCAAAATCCGTCAAATCGCAGGAGCTATCTAATCTACGTTTTCGTTCACTGCATCAGGAAAAGAAAAGGTCAAGACCCAGCATAAGCTAGTGTAGAACAAAACCAAAAACAAAAAGACAAGATGGAGCTGAAGATTTGGCTCCGTGGGCAAAGAACACTACCCGACAACCCAAAAAATGCATCACCTTTGTACAACAAAAATCGGCTGCATCTTCCTAGTATCTTCCTTAAATTTACACGGTTCTATGCTAGACATCTACATTTCGCCTTGTTCCCTCAGAAGCCATTTGTCCTGCGACATCCTAATCTTCCCTATAATAATTTAAAAAATGCATACCATCCACAGAAAAGATCCATCTTCGCAGCAGCGCAGCGAGTTGTTGACTTTGGAGGCGCTGCAAAACTGCCACACTGACAAAAGACGTGGATGCTGCAGAAGGAGACCACAGCATGGGTTCAGCAAACAACAAGGAGAAGTATGTTTACTACAGAATGGACAAACTCAACCATACCTAGGAGTAAAATACCCTTCAGATCCACGAGAACAGCTGTAACGGAACTTTTTGGTATCTTGTAGACAGCTCAGTGTCCAGATTCCGAATTAGCAAGATCTAAATATAGCTATAAATGCATACCTGTAGTGTTTTATCAGTCTGAGCTTCTGTTTGAAGCATCGACTTATCTGACAGTCTGTCAAATTAACTTTAACGATTCCCCAGTCAACTCTCTTCTAACAAGCTTCAGGACCTCCATAATCTGCAAGAAGCAAGGGAGAGCCAGCCAGTGAAGGATTGGAAAATCCATCTGAAGTATATGTGAGATGGCAGGTCAATACAATCTTTATACTGCCCGGAAGACGAATAAATTATGTTTCTGAGCATATTTTTTAATAGTTCGCACACCCACGAATTCACTTACAAAATGCCTCCAAGTCCAAAATCAAATGTCAAATGATGCTACCCCATAACCCAAAAGCAGAGGAGAAAAATAAAATCTTTTCACTGGAAAGCAGACAGCAGCACAATGAAATCAACTTTCCTTTTTCTTGCTTTTTTCTTTTCGAGAAGGATGACTAGCGAATGGGAGGGTCAGGCTCATATTGGCAGGGTGTTTTTTTATGGCTTTATCTTTCAGACAACATTGGCTCAAAAGCCTTTTGCGGTAGCTAATATTAGGAAAAGTTTATACTTTGATGAATAATCAATTAGAACCTAAGCTTGTTACAAGATAATGCCTATAGAGCACCACGTCCTGCCCATAGCCCACTTGGGGTCCCTCCAGGCCAAGAGAATCCCCCCACCAATCGTACTAACCCCCTCCACAAGCCCCTAAACTGCTCAAACTCCCCCAGCACCTTTGCCCCAACAAGAGCATTCAAGGATAAATAAAACTCCCCGGGACAAGGACATTGAGCTTAGACTTGGAAGGTAGCATCTTCAGTTCTGCAGATGCATATGCAGAGCCATTGACATTCCAGTCCTATGTAACATCAGATTTATTGCAAATGGAAAATATGACACATTTAAATTTGTAATGATTCCTCTTAGTAACATCAGATTCAGTGATAATGTCCTCACAAGTTTTTTATCAGTCATATGCGTCGGATAATATAAAAAACGTAATAAAGTCTCACTTAATTTGGTTTCAATCTATAATCTAAAAACATACACAGCCATGACCAAAAGGCACAAGCAACTTACTCCAGGATAATGTTGCAAGATTGGAGAGTAGTGATCCAAACCAATATAAACTTTCTCCAGGAGATTCAAAAGTGTATCCACCTGGTCTCCTAGGAGATCGACCTGCAGATTTAAGTAACTTTTTAACTTTCTCAACTTGTGTTGTCTATAAAATGCAATAGATTTTCCACCATTAAATTTGCACCCAGCTGAAATATCAGTAATCATTCTACCCTTCAACTCTGAAAGTGTGTATGAGAAAAAGAAAAAAGCCCCAGAACACAGAAGCCCATGCAAGAAAGAAATTTATCCACAAAAATTTAACAATGAAGAAGAAAGACAACAGTGTCTGAATTAACTATTAATCACATAAACAATCAAAAACCTGTTGCAAGACAGGCGCCCAAACACCACCACAGACATTGTGATGATTTTTTCACACTTACTTTACTTTCAAAATTTCAGCCACGATTAAAGAGCTATGACAAGATACAAAATATTGGGAAACAAACAAAATGGGAGACAAAATTTCCTATATACGTGGAAAATAAAAAAGAATCCTCCGAAAATGCACAACAAAAACATATACTTGACAAGCTCCTCTAAACTTAAATGCACCAACTAACCTGTTTTCAATAATAAAAGCAAGACATGCAACTAAACCCGATATTCAGTGTATAAAATGACTTGCATATCAAGTAACAATGCATTGGTAAGTCTTGCTTACTGAAACTACTAGCTTTGTGATTCGTTTACCTCAGCTTCAGCTTTTTGGAGGTCTGAACATCTTCTTTCAAGTCTCTGCCTGTAAATAGATCCCATTCTTCCAAGTGCAACAGCCTTCTGCTTAAGGGAACTCAGTTGGGTCCCCACAGTACCCAACCTAGAGAGAAACGCCACACAAACAACTTTAGTCCACAGTCACCACAAACTTGCTGATCAAGACACCAGCCTATCACCAATGTTATGCGTTAAACAAGCTATTCCAGTTAAGAAAACAGTGAACTATACCCACTTTGACTAAGTATTTAACAAGTTTACTATCGAGGAAATTAAGAGAAACCCCATAGTTTCCCTAGCTAAACAGTCAGCAAGAGCTACCGCAATTGCATGCTCAAGTGATAAAAAAGGAAGATTACAGACATCTGCAAAAGCAAAATTGTTGCATCCAGAATGAATCGCAACAAGGGGTGAGCCTTGAAGTTAGAATAAGGACATTTCATTGATAGGGAGGCCAGGGTTCATGGGTGAAAAAGCACCACCGTCTGGAATGCAGAGATATGGATGAGTTGCTGCACCTGGCAATTGATTAGAATGCAGAATAGTCCATGCCATGTGTGACGGCAGGATTTCAACTAAGAAGATTAATGGTTGTGTTCAGAAGGCAGCTTTGCTAGAGAACATTACATTCCAATGACCTCTTAGTGTTTCTCAAGGACTTAAAAATCACAAGAACGATGATTCGTAGATTTCCATCAGCACTAGGTATCCAAATTCTCAATCTCTAACTGTGATACAGCTGGTCCACAGATAAATGCAACCTTCACTCTTCAAGAGAATTCATTAAACTATACTACGGAAAAACCATGGGAAACTCTGATTTTCCACCTTAAATGGCTAATGGTGCAGCCTTTTGAACATAATCAACAAAAAAAATCCCAAAATATGCCCTTCCAGTCACTTTCTCAAACACTATCTTCTTCCTATCTTGATCTGGTATTAGTTTCTCTAGGCTCCTGCCAAAAACATTATGGCAACAGAGGCTTCACACAATAATATTCTCTCTGTGTCTCCCTACTCACCTTGACAACGTTTTTCACAATTTTGAACTTTTTCTCCCCCAACCAAAGTCATTGACAAAGCAGATGAAACGGAAATTTCAATTGGAGGCAGACCACATGTTTTGGCCAAAATAACCATTGAGTGAGTTAGTCTTTGCCTAATCTCTTTTTTCATTCAGAATGAAGTCTATGAAGTTATATATTTCAGAGTGAAAATGGACGAACACACTTAAAACAATCTTCAAATTAATATATCTGATAAACATCTTCTTCCCTTGCACTCTTCTTCAATGGGTCACAATAATTAGATGAGCATTTCTTCAGGAAGCCCCTTAACTGCATATCCATTACCACTATTAGCCTGCAACCACCCCATAAATTATCGGTAGTTTCCATCTTTCTCCGGCAAACGACGGAGATATTTTGCCAGCTGCGTATAGCAATAGAACAAGTTCCCAGGGTATCTCCAATTGCAAAAATCAATAACAGTGGGATCTCGAGAAAAATGGGTCATTTCAATTGAAGACAATGTGGTTTCCACTTATAAAAGTCCACAACATTAAAAGCTGTTTAAAATAGTTCCACCAAATAACATATCCAGCACAGCAGCTTGGTCAGTCTATTCCCTTACCAAATGCAGCTCATCTAAAAGCGAAAGGAAAAGCAAGGATAAAATACAGGACAAAAAGAGATGTAGATTTCACTTTTGTAGATTTAACATGCATCCTGAACTTTTGCTAGAGGATATGGCAAAGAATCTATTTGGTAGAGGGATCTTTATGTTCCAAAAGCATGCTACTTGATCTTCCGATCTCTTAATAGTCAATTAGTGTTCTTATGGGGTGTTGACCCCATGCGTTGTGCCTGCCAATGAAAGCTCTACGCTTTCCTCAGTGAAAATGGCACATCATATAATTTCTTAAAATCCGAGTATTTAAATAGAAAGCTGAATCTACCTTCAAGGAAAATAGCTCTCTAAAAGGGAATTTAGATATCACATTGATGGCACAAAGGCATTAGGACAATGGTTAAAAGCCACATAGGTAGTAGGTATGGTAGAACTGGGTGGGGAGCTGCAGACATTACATGGTATGAGGTGAGGCACTATTAGCAATCATGCATAACACAATAAAACAATTAATTCCCTGACTGAGATTGTTTCCCTAATATCTAGTTCAGATTTTGAATGTGAGAAGAATATTTTAGACGTGATGTTGCTCGGCTTTTCACTTCTATACCAGATGAGACACTGCCACCAAAATTCAACTTTTTCGTGATCCTCATCTACAAGAAAAGAATTCTTTGGGAAAAGCTTTTGACAAAGATGACTCCCATTAAATGAAGATAACCAGTTCTTTGTTTGATTCACTAAAGGATTACTCAACAAAAATTGGAAGACGAAAGGAACGGTGGTTGTGGTGGATGTGACCGTGGGTATTTAAAAACCACCAACACTATGACAGTGATTCAAACTACCTTGAAAAAGTTACAAACAAATAATAAATCAGCTAAAGTACAAACTAAGCCCTAGCGCGAAATAGCTCATCAGCCCTTGGGTGGCAAGTGCTGGTCAGTCCAATCTCAGAAACGTGATGGGCGATACTGACAACAAATTTGCCAGGTTAACTTCCAATAAAAACCACCAGAGCCTAGTTCAATATACCAAAGCCAATAGTGCCCATGCTCTAAAAGACATTAAATCAGCAGCCTCGCTCCCTTCTGGAATATTTAAGGATCATCAACTTGACTGTCCCATCCCCTTTGTCTATCAAAAGCCAGAGAAAGAATCTCTATTGTTGGACAAACTTATTCAATTTCTCCCTAAGACATTTTGTAAATAATGTAAAAATCCTACAAGTCAAGCACATATAACATAACGTTGGGTGATAAAGAATAGCTATTCCACACTCCTAGATATAATTTAGAAAATGCACCAGCTTCTTAAAGAACTGTACGTGTCATAAAGGTAAACTACAAACTAGAGGAATTTTAGAGTGTACCTCATGTGTTTCCTCTGAATATCTTCTGATATACTCTGTTCCAAGTCAGCTACTTTCTTCAGCAATTCATGGATAGTTCCAGTCGTTGACTCAAGCTGTTCCAAATTCTCTCTTTCTTTAACTCTAAGCAACAGTAAACCATTCTCCTTCTCTTGAATAGCCGCAAGAAACAAGCCTCTCTCTTCATTTGCTTTACTCAACTCTTTGACTGCTAAATTTAACTTCTCATTCAGATTGTTCAACTCCGTTTCATATGTTTTGATTTGCTCAAGTCTTTGAGCAAGGTTACCTGTCATGAGTTCTGATTTTTCATTCATCTCTGCAATTACGATTTGCTGTCTACTTGATTCAGCTCTCAATTGGTCAAGCTCTTGAGAAATTATTTCGCATTGTTTCATCTGTATAGACAATTCACTAGCTGTTCCCTGAGCTAATTTCTCCTTTTCTTCCATCAACACTGCCAACTGTGTCATCTCCTGCTTTAGCTTTTCATTCTCCGAAATTTTAGATGCCAGTGATCTTTCTCTTTCCATTGCTTCCAATTCAAGTGAAACTCGGAGCTTCATTTCATTAATATAGGAATCATTCAAGTGACATAATTTCTCCTTAGCATCCTTCAAAACTTCTGCAAATATCATTCTATCCAACCCTTGCAAAATAACAGAATCCTTATTCAAATTCTCAAATTCAGATTGGCATGAACAATCAGCAACATAAGCAATTTCATGAACATCTTCCCTGATACTTTTCTGATTATACAAATTGCCAGAAATATGGTGCATGTGTGCCATCATCTCCTTGATAGTACATTTGTAAACCTCTTCAGAAATGGAAGCTTCAACTTGTGCATCTTCCTGTTTACATGTGAGATTCCTAATCATTTCCAACAGTTTTGCCTCAGCGGAAGAATGAGAAGAGATTTGCTTTGCGTCATCAGAAATTTGGGAGAGAAGACACTTCACCTCCTTTTTCTTATCAGAAAGAATGCCTCTTAGCCAGTGATTTGCAGCCAGAAGATCTTCCAATCTCTCCCTCATAGTGCCTAAACCGCCAGCATCACCATTCGATTGAGGCACGCTGTTAGTTTCCATCAGAATATCATCTAACTTCAAGACTACCTCAGGGATTTTTCTCTTCAATCCTTCAAATGCTTTGTCCTTTCTGACGGTCATTGAAGATCCTCTTTCCTTCAAGTATTCTCGCTTGAGAGTAAAAACCTCTTCAGTCTTTTCCTGTACCTTGGACTCATAGTATCTTTTCATTTTGGTCATCTCACTCTTGAAATAACTAATCAGTTCATCTCTTGGCATATGTTTTAGTTGTGCCGGGTCCAAATTCTCTGGCATGGAGATTATCAGCTCATCATGCTTGCCACTACCCTCCCAGGGAGAAGCTGATGGCAAATGGTTATCCGACAGTTTCCGAATAAAGTTATCGGATTTTTTATTGATCAAACACTCTTCACCATCCTCCAAGGACACTTGAGAAACTAGCTGCCCATTATCATTACTGGACAACAGGTTAGAAAGCACAAGCAGTTCCTCACGTAGAGCTGTAATTTCTTTCATCTTCTTCAGGGAACTGAGGTTTTCACAACCGCGAGAATAACTGTTAAGATCCCAAAGCTTCCTCTCAAACTCACTATGAAGGCTCCTGATGTACTCGGTTATCACAATGGCCTCAATTTCTGCTGTTAATTCCCATTCCTGCTGCATCTCACGAATGTGAACCATATCCTTCAGCTGGCTGAAGAAAGAATCTAGTGTGCTCTGAAGACCACCGAACGTACTATCCACACCAATCAATCTTTCAGACACCTCCTCCAGCAAGATACTACCCAACCCTACCAACTCATCACCTGAATTAATCCTCCTACAACGATTTCCACCTTTAGCGTTGTTTACCTCTTTTTGAGTTTTGCTAGCTGCTCTTTCACTTCACTTATAAAGCTCCTCAGAAAATCCGAATTCCCGTCATGGCCTTTACGAGGGTTTGAGATGACAGAAAATGAGTCCTGTTGAGTATTCCCCTCATGCAACAATGACAATGGAATATGCGAAAGCTTAACCCCGTCCTCCACAGTACGATATGCACGTAATGTTTCCTTCAGTCCAGCTATCTCCAACTGTTTTTCACCAATCTTCTCCTCAGCCTCTCGCTCCACTGCACTCACCATGCCCTTGATGACAGAATCGCTCACCATTCTTGAAATGGTAAGTCTATCATTGATATCTTGCAAATAAGAATCCAAATCAGCCAAAAGTTCAACATCTAGATTTTCGCTCTCGGTGCCATTTCTCAGATGATTCAATGGCCTATCACTGCATGAGATGGCACCATTGTCCGTAACTCTAAAGCTCTTCAAATTACAGTGCTCCTCCATAGATTAAAGTAAATAGTGAAATCCTTATCTCCAACTAACCCTGCAGAAAAAAGGAAAACAAAGATAAAAAAGAGGACAAGGCATCGATCAGTGAAAAAGATAAGAAACGACAATGGAAAGTAAAGAACCGACAAGCATGAGAGACAGGAAGAGAGACCACAGTAAACAAAAGACGACACTCCTCAAAACTAGCTTTTAGCTGCTTAGCCATTACGCAACTTAACCGAGCCCCAGCAAATGGAAGCTAACCAAAGTCGCACAATCTGACCAAACCTGTCGCCCCCAAAAGAAAAACCAAGAACAAAGCCATCATTTCACGTCAACAGCACACTGCTTCACTTCAGCCGCAACACAACCACATGCACAGTTGCACACAAGTCAATCACATTCTAGCTCAATTAACGCAGAGGCAGCAGTCAAATTCAAGAACCTGAGCTCCGAGCTCCGAGCTCCGAGCTCCAATTGACGCTCCGAACGAGACGACAAAGCAAAGCTACAGAGAACCACGGAGAGCCAGGATTGAGGGCAGAGGCGAGCTCACGGGCGAATTGGCCTGTGTGGAGGGGCCGCCATGAGCGAAGAGCTTCGGAGGTCTTCGTCCGCTCCACTGATTTCGAGTGGATTGTGCTTTGATTTTTTTAGGTTTCTTACAGCGAGAAAACAGGGGAAGATTTTTTTGGTGAGCCGTGAGCGGGAGAGAGATGGGGAAAGTGAATTGACCCCCAGTCAAGCCGCAATTTACGGGAGTTGCCACTTCGTTGACTTTTCGTTTTACCGGAGGATCTCGATTGGCGCGAGCTCGGGTTTGTTATTGCCATTCGGGTGCCCATTTGAAGGATTTTGAAGGACCTAAGAAATGCCCATTCCACTCCTTCCCTATGCTAGCAATATATGACTATTGGGATAATAACCAAATTAGCCCTAAGCTTAGTTGCTAATTCAGTCATGAATTTTTAAATTTTGCCAATGTGGACCTAAATTCCTGCATGAACTTTTGATGAAGGCCAACCACCGACGAAAATTGCTAACGTAATGCCTAGTCAACGCCGGCTATGTTATGTAACATACTAACGTGGACAATTTTGGTTGAAATTATGCATTATGTGGGTTGCCACGTTAACGGTTTTCATAGGCAATTCATCAAAAGCACTTCATTGAAATTTCTCATAAATGTTTTAAGAAAATATTGGTGAAATTGAAAATTAGGATTGGATTGGCATATGTAAAAATAGGTTTTGGAATAAATTATGTACATAGAGCTTGCGGATAGTTGGGTCAATCGATAATTAGGGAGAGACTTTTCTTATTTTTCTTAGCAACCTCGTCGCTATTGTATTTGCTTCTCTACCACAACGAGCTATCTTGATATTCGGGTCAACGGCTCACGCCCTCGTCAATAAGCATGCGGCCCAAGCAAATAAAATGGATTGGGGGCGGGGATGCTAATATCATAGTTACGGCGTTCGATTCTAGCACTCTACAAAGAGGCAAAGCAAAAGCAGAAAGAGGAGAGTTGAAGATACGATAGATCCGGAAAAAAAAAAAAAAAAAAAGAAGCTCACGCCCTCCTATGATGAGCAGATCTACTTCCCACGAACTCCAATCCGAGGACTTCAACTCATTCATCAACCATAAACAGTCGAACTCAAGAAAAGATGTTTCTCTCTTGAAGATGTCATTTTGACGAAAAAAAAAAGGAAGAACTAAACTCTCATGCCTTCGAGAATTTAGATGTTATAGGCCCTTTCCACTACAACAATGAAGAACCGAGGATGGAGGAAGGAGGATGAACTTCCAAGATCCAAGATAGAGAGTTTTCTCATGAGCGTTCCTTTGTAATTCCTCCTCAGGAATAACAAACTCCCTTGTAAAAATTCATGTTTTTAGTTTTTCAATTTTCAATTTGTAGTCGGTGGTTTCGAGTTCCAACTGTGTTGATGAGTTTAATTTTGTGTATCAACTGGTTTTAATCTTGTAATCAAGTGTAAGTATTATTTAGTGCGAGATTGATAAATTTAATCTTTTCGGATAAGGCTTGTATTCTCTGTATTACTTCAGGCGCTAGTACTAGCTTTGTGATTTTTTCATTTATCAATACTTTTATTTAGGGGTGTCAACAGTTCGGTTCGGTTCGATTTTTCCGAAAAATCGAACCGAACCGAATTATTAGGATAAGTAGCTAAGCCGAACCGAATTACAAGCCGAACCGAATTACAAACCAAACCGAATACGAACCGAACCAAAATCTAGTTCGGTTTGGTTCGATTTGGTTCGGTTTTTCCTTTCTATTTGTTCTTGCTTTTTTTCTTTTTTGTTTCGATTTGGCATTTTCACTGTGGCATTGCTAAATGCACTTTCAAAAGCCCTTTGTCGCCCCCAATTCCAATTCATCTTCACACATCCCAAAACAAGATCATGATTTCTTCAATCTCTCACCGATTGATCAATCATCCATGAATTAGAGTCATCTCTACTTCGACCGAATTGCGGTTCTATTTTGACGTCCTTCTTTATTCCCTCTTGAGCTCTTCTCCTGTGAAATGAAATCTCAATTCTAATTCTTATTATTTTTTCTTCTTTTGGCTCTCTCTTCTCAACTCCTTTTCCTTTTTTTTCCTTTTAAGCCCACGTTCTTTCCGGAAGAAGCAGATCCCATGACCACCTCCCATGCTCATGCTGCTCCCTCTTTTTCCCTTTACTATTTTTGCTCTCTCTAGATTGGACAAAGGATGGACAGGCGAATGAGCCCCCTCCTTTTGTGGGCTCTCTGTTCTCCGTGAAAGAAGATCTATGGAGCTCTCTCGTTGCTCAGAAGAAGAAGAAGAAGGCCAATGCTTCGCTCTCTATCTCTCACAAGCTCTCTATGTTTCTGTTTTTTTCTTTTTTGTCTTTTTTGTTTCTTTCCCCAAGCTTTTTTGACCTCCCTCTCTCCGATTTCTTGAACTTTTGCCAGCCAACCTTGTCCTTTTCCCCCCCAATAGATCCCTTTTAGTCTTATCTCCAACCATCTCAGCCAAAGAAGAGGCTGCGACCCTTCACACGCAGCAGGCGAGGGTCGCCGGCCATTGGACCTCAGCCAAATGGTCAGCGGCCCCTAGTCCTTTGCACCAAAAGAGGACAAAAAAAAAAAAGGACAAAAAATAATTTTTTTTTCCAAATGGCTAATATTAAGTAGAAAAAAGATATTTCGGTTCACGGTTCGGTTAACCGAACCAAACCAAAATAACCCAAACTGAAAAATAAAGAATGGTTATTTTTCATTATGCGAATCGAAAACCAAACCAAACCAAACCGAAATGTGCAAAATTTCCGGTTCGGTTCGGTTAGCGGTTCGATTCGGTATTTCAATTCGACTTTGACACCCGTACTTTTATCCAAACCTCTGACATTTTTGTCTTCAAGTTTATGTCCACCAATCCGGAGACGCTATCTGAATTATCATCATTTCAATCTCCTTTTTTATCTTTCGCCAACTCATTTGGTTTCTCTCCCAACAATTTTGATTCTTCATCGTCGCGACCTTCTTTCTTTGGTCAACTCATTTGGTTTTCTCTCTCCAATTGATCGCCTTTCACTTTTCCTAAATCCATATTTCAGACAAGATTGGTATGCAATAATAAGTCTTAATCATACATACATGTGATCAAACTTTTTCAGGTTTGCTGGGCGTTCACTTCTTTCCAATGGCTTCTGGTTCGGCGCCTTCATATAATCCGAAGCGGATAGCACCGCAAGTTGTCCCACTCCAGCTGTGATCCGCCGCCTTGTGTTCGTGTGGGAAGCGTCTCGAGTGCTAACGTCATCTACTCTCTACTTCGATATGTTGGTCTGTCCTCGGAGATAGGTTGTTTTTGTGAGAATCATCTTCTGATTCCGGTACTGGTTTCATCTTGTTCGGCTGCTGTCCAGGCTTCAATCTTGATTGCTTTGCATGAGCTGGTGTTGGCTGCTAAGATCTTTGCCTAAGCAAAGGTACCGTTATTCGGAATCGTTGGTCAACTGGTTCCACGGGCTTTAAGAGTCTTATTTGGGTGATTGGAATAAGTTTAGGTGTGCTTTTGGGCTGTCTGTGTAGATTTAATCTGATGTGCAACTACTTTGGAGACGTTGGGTTTCTTTTTGTGTACTTATTTTGCTTGATATGGAGGACAGGAATCCTGTACGTTGATTCGCACATTGGACATCGCTAGAGAAGAGAGGCGGGTCAAGAAGTTCGGGCATGTGAATCTCAGGTCGGCACACTGATGCTTAAGACGACAAAGGCTCTTCGACTGACAGAGTAAGGTTGGTGATTGAAGTTAGGTCCGACCCGGTAGTTACATGATTAGCGCCGGCATCGGCGCCGTGTCCTCGATAGCTTTCCCTCCATTGCTCGTTTAATTCAGCTAGTCGGGCCTACGGCTCAGGGGATGCTCGGCAGCAACATTCTTGCTGTGGGTCCAACAACACTTTGGGTGGGCGGCGACGCGATTGACAAGCATCTTCTGCTTCCTTAGTTTGTCGGAAACAGTTGGAAAACTTCATCTTCACTCGAAAGACCATCTCTTGAAAACTCATCTCGTTAACAACTCCGTTCGGGTTCGGTCACGCCATATTGCTTTCTGTTAGAAAGCAGTGTCATGGCGATGACATCAATAGTACCCGTGCAATATGGACCACACCATATTTTGTTAGGTGAGGGATGCATTCTCGGAATTGCCTTGTGGCGCTCAATTACCAGACCTCAAAATGGATGCAAGATCCATGTAATAACCCACAAGCAATTAAATGAGTCATAACAAACCTTGGACCACTATAATTAGTCTACAAAATAAAGAGGCCAAAATGGTCCATTTACAATCCACTAAAGACAATCCATTTGAGAGGCTTGTACCCTTTCATTATGATATAGGACTTAATACATTTAAGAAACCCAACAATTAAAATGATTTTTTGAAAACTTTTTTTCTATATCTTCCTTTCCTTTTTCTTTATTTTTTTTGTGAAGTCCAACGACTCTTGCCGGATCTAGGCAAGGCCGACGACGGTTGTTGCTCCTTGCTCGTGATCGGTGAGGGACGACCGGCCCTCGCCTATGAAAGGTGACCCTTGCCGGAGTTCGTAAGAACAAACAAAGAAAAGGAAAAAAGAAAAGGAAAAAGCAAGTAAAATAAAATAAAATAAATAAATTATAAAAAAAGGAAAAGGAAAGACTGCTAATGAAAAAACAAAAAATAATTTTTTTTTGTAAATAAAAAAGCCGTCCACTAGATTTGTATTCAATGGAAGTATTTTAGCAATATAATTTTCCGAAAAATCATATGAAGCAAATTTTCTTAAAGCTTGGGATAGATGTGAAAGTGTATTAGCAATATGAGTTAGGTCAAGTATGGGTCGGGTATGTGTCGGGTTGGGCATGGGTAAAAAAATTGCATTGCGAATAAATGGATTTTTTTTTTTGTCGGACGAATAAATGAGTTATAAACGGATTCTTGAGTCAATTTGGGTCGGACCATTTATGACATGACCCAAACCCGACCCGACCACATGTTTGATTAGCGGAGACAACCATGTGACTCCGAAGCCCTATGGGTTGCATTTTTCATGGCATGCGATTGAAGGAAACTTCCTTGAATCGGTTGTCTAATTGGTCACCTGTGGATATGGGGTTTAAATGAAAATAAAGATAGCCAATCATTATCATATGGCCACTCCCGAAACCTATCAATTATATCATGTTGACCGTATTAATCATCTCGGAATGAACATGTATCTTATACAATTTGACATTGATGATTTGTTTGTAAAAAGAGGTTGAATGGATTAGAAAATTGTTGTTTGATATCAAATTACGGCCTAGTCCTATGTCATCTATTTCTATTCATTTTGATATTAAGGCTACTTTGGCAAGAGCTTATAGTAGCACGTATAATGTCAAGTCCAAACATATCGAGTCTAAAATATGAGTATGTGAGACAATTGATTCAAGATAGCACCATAACAATTGTCTATGTGAGGTCGAGGAATAATCATTCGATCTTTCTACAAAGGCTTTACATAAAGATATGGTAAAGATGACCTCAAAGAAATGGGGCTGAAACCCTTTGACTAAAATCACCAAGTAATGGTAATTCAATCTAATACTAGTGTCTCACTTATTATAAGATTTAATGGGTACAAACAAGTTACTAAAAGCGATTGTTTGATATTAATATTAGCCCGAGACATAAGAAGTCGGTATCATTTGTATGTTATTGGAGGCTGAGCTATACTCTTAATGAAGTATAATATAAATTAGTAAAGTGTTTATCAATAGCATAAACATATGGTAGATACTTGACCTATATGGGTTTAGGAGTGGTGCCGCTTCTTATGAAGGATAGGGTTACTTTCTAAAAAGCTCATGAATTGAAAACAAACACCAGGCCAAAATATTACTGAGTAAATTATAATATTATTTAAACTAACAAGTTTAAAGTTACAACTACTTGTAACTTTTATAAAATTTCGAGATACTTGCACTAAATAAAGGTTTAATTCGAAAGATACCTTTATTTAAGATATTAATCTTATTGATATTTTTGGCTGTATCTTGTTTTATTTTTTAATTTTGCATTTTATTTTTTAATTTTATTTTACAAACAAAGTGGGGAATTTTTTATTTTTTTTGGTAAAACAAACAAAAGGTGCCTTATCCTACATAGACTAGAAATGAGTGTATGGGCCAATATATAAGTGTAAGGCTTTTCTTGTCTTTCAAATGAAGACCATGGGCTAAGTGGGTAGACCCTCCATTAGGTGCCCTTAACAGTGCGACTCTGCACAAAGAAATAATGATCATATTTTATTTTTTTAATTTTGGATTTTTATTTTCGTCTAATAGTTATTAGGGGTTCTTACAACCTCCCGAAGAAGTGCGTTCGAATTTACCAATTTTTTGGATACGAAGAGTTGTGTCCCAATTTATAATTTTTAGAGGGGAAGAATTGTACTCTTTTTGGAATAGCATGAAAAGTTGCGTTCTTCTCGCAATTGAATATTCAATGATTCTGTCAAAATTCACTTGCTATAACTTTCATTTTTTCGACTTCTTTCCAAAGGGATACAATCTTCTTTCCAATTGTTTCCCTTTTAAAGTTCTTGGAGAATTAACAGAATCGCTATATGATATTCTCTTTTCGAGATTTTATTGTGTCTTGGAGGATTTCTCGGGATTAACCATTAATAACGTTGGCTAGTAACCATTAGTAACGTCCGATTGAAAAAAATAATCATTAGTAACGTCAGGGGTGTATATAATTTCTTAGAGAGAGTCTTATCACGCTTTAAAGTCGATTCAATTTATTCCATTTTTGATTCAATCGCTGTTCAACAACACGTTTGCATCTCATTGTACAAAAGGTAATCAATGTGTATGAATAGCTTGCTTACTTCACGATTGTGATGTAACATGGCGCGAGAAATGCATATATAACAACTTTCTCCTCGAATTCCATGCATTTCTGGCTAGCCATAGCCGATGATTTCTAGCAACAATTGAATGACGAGATTGTGTCATGTGCCAAAGGCCCGTAGCTAACTCACAAAATTCATCAGAAAATCAAGTAGAAAAGTCCACATAGAATATGATTATTTTCGACTAGAAATATTCGAAATTTGACTTGACGAATTGGGGGAGCAAGCTTTTCACTGTTGCCCAAGGCCTCACGGGTTCATTTGCGAGCAACGGTCGAAACCCACGTGTTTTCACATGCGCAAAAGGACAAGGGAAACATCGGCGATCCCTTAACTTTTCCCTTGTTGTTCAACCGGACAGCGAGTCACGCGCACACCTTAGCTATATAGCTTGATTCATCCAATCCCGGCGTGAACTATGCATTAAAAATAATGTATTTTCGCTGTTGAGACTCGGAATTAGTTTGGTCTCGTGTAGAATCAATCTTAACGCAACTATATGGATTGGGCTCGATATAGTTGTGCAACATCGGCAGATTTGTACGTCGAATTAGAGACGGAAATAATGCTGTGCACACAATAAATTCTTTACAAGAAATATGAATGGGCTCATTAACATAGACAAAACCGATGGTTATGGTCATGCTTGATTCCATTTACGATTCTAGAGGCAACAATTAAGCTTTAGGGGTGAGCAATTTCAATTCAGGAGCTGTCCGAATTGGACTTAACCTGCCGGATTCTAGCCGGCTCACATGGGATCGATTCGATCCCATATCCAAAATTGAGTGCTGTCCTTGACAGGTTCCAGGGTGAAATTTGAAACCGGGCTCGATTGGGACCGGTGCTCTTATAACCCTAGCTGATTCGTTCGTCACATGGACATGAGTTATTGCACCTGTAAGCCCAAGCTACGTTAAGCCAAGTTACCCCTGACACGTCACCGTTTTGAGAGAAGCCCGAATGTCAATGCTTCGGACGGTGATTTATAATCACTCTGTCCCTTCAGTCTTCACTGCTTTGTCCCGGAGTGCACTCCAGTAGCTCTAGCTTCATCGCTGAACTTCGATATCTTCGTCCCATTAGTCACAGAGAGAGAGAGAGAGAGAGAGAGAGAGAGAGAGAGAGAGAATATGGTGGGTTCAAGAGAATCCATTGCCACCGTGTTTGCCGTTATTCTCACCCTACTCTCCACCACCTTCGGACCGTCGGCATCGAGAGAGCTCCGGCCAGCGGATCACGGCCTGGAGTACCAGACCACGCCGCCGGAGGGAGCGAACCCGTCGCCGGACATGATGTCATTCTTCGGGACATCGTCACCAGCATCGCCACCGCCGTCAACCTATGCTCCGCCGGCGGACACCGCATTGACGAGGCCTATGGAATCGAGCGGCTCCTGGGGGCTGCATCACGGCAGCGACGGCAGAGGCCGTGGAGGAGGGAGGGGTCGCGTGAGGGACGTGCTGCTGGTGGCGAGCATAGCATGTGGGGCCGCCGGAGTGGTTCTGCTGGGGGCCTCTGCTTTTATTTTCCTCTTCCTGCTCAGGAGGGAAAGAGCCCGACCAGACCCTCAGTCAACAAGTCAACACGAAAAATGATATTCCAAAGTAACCGTTTTTACTATTGCTTGCTTTCTCTTTTTTTCTTTTTCTTTTTTTTTCCTCTTTCGCTTTTTCCATTTTTTCTCGCTTTTTATTGCATGTTATGTAAATAGAAGAGATGGGGTTTATGATTTACATAGGTATGCTAAAATTCCTGAAGAATTCAAGAGAGAGAGAGAGAGATATCTTCACTGTTTGCCTATATTAATTTTTTTTTAATTTTTTTTTTCGTGCATGTAAAATTTGTCGAGTGATAGTTATTTTATGCAATCCTGAGGACGCCTGGTTATTAACTAGTCATTGATTCACGGTGGTTAGCTAGATTGTCGTCCACTTTAAATGACTATTCTTGTTTGTGGTAGATAATGGTTGAAAAATTGGTAGTTGGAGAAGGACAAGTTATCTATCAAAACACTCTCGAAATGGAACGCAATTAGTGCTATTTCGTCCAAGCAGCGTGACGTCCAAAA
Source organism: Rhodamnia rubescens (assembly GCA_021437795.1). Lineage (NCBI taxonomy): Eukaryota > Viridiplantae > Streptophyta > Magnoliopsida > Myrtales > Myrtaceae > Rhodamnia > Rhodamnia rubescens. The sequence continues at coordinate 12,034,567 of JAILYA010000002.1, read as the reverse complement.
ACCTTCCATTTCACAAGAAATTAGCCTGACAAAAAAAAATTTAAGTTTTGAAAACACCCCCTAAAAAAAATGGAAATTAGGTGCCAATAAGAATGTAGGCCTGCCCCTAAATGGATTAGGGGGTTGGGAAAGTTAGCATCATAGGTGCGAGGTTAGCGACTTCCTCGCTCCGCAAAGAGGTAGAGCCAAAAGTCATAAAAAGGAAAGTTAAAGATAGGACAAAAAAAAAAAAAAAAAATTAAGGTATTCTTCCCTCCAAAAGTTTGCTACTACAAAATTTGCTCGAATTTACTACTCTATTTGTTTCATGGAGAATGAATAATTTGAAAAATATTTTTCAAAAAATGATTTGTTTATATTGCTTGACAAAAATGAATAAATGGAAAATATTTTAATCGCTTATGCAAGTGCTTAAACACAATCGTTACCAATAATGAAAATATTTTTTATTGATTAATTATTGTAGGCGATACATGCGATTAATTTTAGAGAAATGTTTTATAAATCACTCATTTTCAGCAAATAAACAGAGTCTACGACTTCAAGACACTTGTCATTTGACAGTTCAAAGATGCGGTATTGTCTATGGTGCTGACATAGAATGCAAAGAAATGCCTAGAGATGGTTTGGACGATATCAACGCCCTAACTCTAGACAGAATGAATTGTCTCAAACCCTCCCGCGTGAACTAAAAATTCCCTTTGGTTTCTTCCTCCTCAATATATTTTTTTTCTTTTTCTTTTTCTTGGGCAATTTTTTATTTATTCCTGTTAGAAATATTCACTTTAAAGCATGTGTGCGTGTTCACTTTAAGTCCTAAAATAACTAAAGCACTACGAACAAGTCAAAAACGACATGCAGATATCATCTATCCATTATTATTATTTTTTATCTTCATATTAAGCGCATACGGAATGTGCAACTCTCAAACAATTATAAAAATCAACATGGATAGAAAAGCAGGAAATCGCATCATTCACACCAGACAATTCAGCAAAAGACTATTACTCCATTTATAGTACTTCTTAATCTTGGGAGAGACTACGGTATAAAACAAGCCCACTCTCTAGGGCGTCATGTCATTAAAATAATTGTGCTCTTAGAACACTATTATATTCATCCATTGCATTCATTTAAATAAAAAATCAAAAAAATAATTATACCTTGGGAACTTTAAACAGAATATTTGAAAGTTGCCAACTCAAATAATTTTCATAAAATGAGTACCAAAAGGGCATTAATAGATATATTAGTGTACTCAAATCCCCAAACTTAAAACCTCTTATTCGCAAAAATAAAATATTTATCCCAATATTTTATATATGTTTCTACTCAACCTACCTAAAATTATTAGTGGCAGCTCCAAAATTTAAAAAATTATTTGCACATTAATTACTTGAACCAAAGTTATAATTTAGTAGGACTTGGAAAAGTCCAAGTTAGGTTAATTAATTTAATTAACCTAATAATTCATTAACTCGAGATCTCTAATTTTAGGTTGTAACACAATATTATGGTGAAATGTTGATAAATTTCTCAAATCTATCTAACACTTACTATATCAAGTTTAGCTATTCTAATTTATTTGTCTCATGTAAATCTTATTTGGGGCCTATTCAGGAGCACTCAAGTTAATGTTCTTGAAATGCATCCAGCTGATGGCCCCGAACATGGGGTTTGTCCAATGATTCTGCATTGATGTGGATACACTCTTGCTTTGTAATCTTCTGTTCCATTATTCATATCGTAAATTTATGGTTAAAAATACGTATTGTACTAAAAATATGCCTCGATTTTGAAAAAAAAAAGAGTTAGGATCACGAATTTCTAAGAATTGAACTAAATAAAGGGCCAGGATATATTTATCATTAAAAATGCGCCCACTTTGATAGACATTAGGTAACTTAAATAATTAGAAAGCTTTAAATCTCACCGGATCAACACTTCAAATTATCTAATTAATATTCATGTGTTTTTTTTTAACAAATTTGGCCAAAATTGGATATATCATAACTTTTGTCTCCGATGTCCCATCGACTTGATTTTTTAATTACGGAAATCTCATGACCCGATTGTTCTTAAAATATTGTTTGATTTAAAAAAAAACTCGAGATTGTGAATTTCAAGTAATCGAACAGATTTTGAACAAAAAAGAATGCCTTCTCATATTCTTTTATTCGCTAGAGAGAAGCACCTTTGGAAGATCTCAAATGGTATTGATTATGTAAACTAGGTGAATAATACCAAAGGAAAATTATACAACCAGTCATTAAGAAAATTTATGTCAAGCAAAATTTTAATAATCTTTTTCAAAAATTTGTTAAAACAACCGTTAAATATTATGTCACTTTTGAGAATATACTTTTGAGCTTTCTAATTGTATTAGACAACTCATGAATGCCTAGATGCGACGCTTGAACTATGTTCACAAAAGCAATGCCTGAAGCTTGGGTTATTAGTAGAAAGAAAAACTAATTCTGCTTAAAGTGCGACTGTCAATCGGTAAAACAACAAATCAAGTGCAAAAACCATTGAATCCGTCTAATAACACAGAAAGTGGCCTAACGACATTAACATGAACAACCATCCAGCTCGAGAAAGAAGAAACCATTCACAAAGGAGGAAGGAGAGAAGATGTACACAAATTCGAACACCACTGATTTTATCATCGCCCAATTTTTTTTACTGCATTGCATAAACCTACATAGACAAATGCACACAGCAAGAAAGAAAATCTAAGCACTCTAAGAAGCTTGATTGTCTGAGTTTGCGATCTTTGTTTGGGAATTAAGCCCCACATACATACAATACTTTCATGTGAGAATTATGCTTCAAAGATCATAATTATCAACTGCCATCTTCATGCACGCAACTTACCGTGGTATTTTCAAAATTCACACTGTCACTACAGTAGGGGAAAACGTTTATGGCAACCCCACATATGAAAGCATGCACACATTTAGGAATCATAAGTTTGGCCACCGTGTGATCCAGACTCTATCTTACGTTTCATTAATTCAATTTTCACATCTATGAAAAGCCCACGACCTAATTGTCCAAGAAAAATAATTTGATTTAAAACTAAAATTTGTAAGGATGGCGAATTTGTGGAAATTGGACAAAACAGACACCACCATACTTTCTTCGTTAAAAATTTAGATGATTAGGAAGCTTTCAACATTAAAGATTTCAAATATTTTAATTGGTAGAATTGTCAAATAGGGGAGTCCGCATTGTCAAAAGAGTCCGACTCAAATTGATCCATTTTAACTTGTTTTGATTCGGAAGAATTTTCTTTCTTAAAATTGTTGCTAGCGGCTCCATGGACCGATTCGTCGAGTCGGTGAGTCGGGGATCGAAATGAACTAAAGGCATGAAGATGGTAATGAGGCCAACGGTATCTTGTCCAAGTGACTAGTAATACCCTCTTCTTTGTTTGCTCTTGGAAATCGATTCGCTTCCAAGTATTGGCCGGCAACGGTTGCCGGAGTACAACTATTAGTCAATTTTAGGACACGAGAAACAACTTTCACATTTTGATGAGGGCAACAAAATTGCCCATTCTATTTTCCAAACCTAGGCCATAGCGATCTCTTCCCATCCGAGAAACAAACCCATAAATAAAACAGTGAGCAAAATGCCACGACTGAAGTACAATGCGAGTCCTGCAATGGGGAGCACATCACACAAGACTCCTGGTTTTGCAAGAAGTGCTACAAGAAGTTCGGCAAGGCCGAGGAAGAGATCAAGTACTTGGAGACCAAGAGCTCAAGGTCCTGCATTGTGACTGACAACGACCATCTCAGTGGTCCCTCCCTTGGTCGGGGTTCGATGCTGGTCTCTACTCATAGGTTCAGAATGTTCTGGTGAGCATTGCCTTTTGCTTGATTCATTGGACACATCACTGATTTTGCTCTGATTTGAACTTCAAGTTTTTCTCTGTTTTTGTTACGATTTCTGTTTGAATTCGGGAATTTGAGACATAGGATCATCAAAATTACCCATCATCGGAAAATGGAGAACACTTTAAAATCCCTTCACAAAAGTTACGATAACAACCCGAGATAGGGCGACAGCGCCGGAAGTCGGTGGTGGTGGGGGCAGGAAACAAAGAGAGGGACAGCGAACAGAGGAGTGAAGGACACCTCGTCTCTAGTGGATCCATCAACACACTTTTTTTTTTTCTTTACTTTTAAAAACTCATTATGACCTATACTTTGACTTTAAAGTGGCCTTGTATGACCCATTTAACTAAATGTGGGTTGAGATAAGAGTTTGTAATTCATTTAGACAGAATGGTGATTTTTTATAAAAAAATGATACATATGTATTTAATTAAATTTGGCAAGTTTTTATTGAGCGTCATTTTCTCATTCAAAGTTCTATTGACTCGATTTTTACACGTACAGAAAGCTCGATATCGTTCTAAAAATGTGGTTCAATTTTCAAAAAGAAAAAGTTGGGATCACAAATTTTTGAGAGTCGAACCAAATAAACAACCATGATATATTCATTAAAGAAAATTTGACTACTTTGATTGGCATTAGGTAACATAGATGATTAGAAAGTTCTAAATCTCATTAGGTCCACCATTTCAAATTATCTAATTGAAATAGATCTTGATGCATTAGAAGTCTTAAAACTTGTTACGAAAGTGCAACCAAGTGCTAGAACTTAATTCTAGGACAAAAATGATGGGAGCGGAGAAGTTGATCGAAGAAAAAGTAGTGGATTGGTTTCAAAGCCTGTGCATAAGGCGAGCCTAATGGCTCCAGTCACTGATGCAACGGCACATTTGGGTTTGACGATGATCCCTAGCCCTTTCTGATGATGGTGAGGAGGTAGCAGTGGGCCCTCTACGATATTTTTTTTTGCTTGCTTGTTTGTAATATAATTCAAGTAAAATTTTTATTGAAAAATCAGATTTGGATGAAAACAACGCCCATTTAGTTTTTTTAAATGTTTTAGCCACGTCATCACGTAGAAAAGAGAAAATAATAAGAAAACCATGTTAGCACTTTCCGTTAGCCAAGTTAGATGGAGTTAATGGAACAACTTGATTGCAATAATTTGATGTCTTTTAAGACTTAATTGAACTTTTTAAAAGCTTTAGAACTCAATTATATTGTCATATGAAGTTTAGGATTTCTAGTACACTAATCTGACTTTTTAACCCAAAATTGGATCCAACATGACTTTTCTGTCCGATGTCCCATTGACTCGATTTTTTCATCTACAAAAAGCTCATGACCTGATTGTTTGAAAAGTGTTGTTCAATTTGTTAGGGCTGTGAATTTCGAGTAATTAAACGGAATGAATAGCTATTCTAAAATTGTTTTATTCCCTTGAGGAAAGAGCCTCCGAAAGATCTCAAACTGTATCGATTATGTAAAATAGCACAATAAAATCAAGGAAAAATTATACAACCAGTCATAAAGAAAACTTATATCTTTAACAATCTTTTTCAAACTGGTGTTATAAAGCCTTAGTGTCACTTTTCAGAAGTTAGTTTTGAAGTTTCCTAATTGTATTAGACCCTCGTGAATGCCTAGACGAAAGCAAGTGGAATGCTAGTGTTGCTAGAGTTCTTAAATATAGCAGATGTTTTAATCCAGGTAGATTAGTCATGGTATAAGTAGAATCAAGTTAAACATATACATGGCAACACACACCTTACTTCTTAAAAATAAAAGCACCGAGTTGTTAATATCGAAGGTTATGCACCTCTACAGATCATTAGCTGGCTGGTTTGTTTCTGGTTTGTTTTAGAGTACACTACTCTATCAATATTAAATATAGTTACCACTACAAAAATACCAACACCAAGAAATTTCACTCATTTCTCACCACAGTTCAATGTAATGTAAACATGAATTTGCACATTGGCATATTGAAAATAAGGTTTCGAGCAGAAAGATCTCAAAACATTAAACCATCATCTCAAATTCCCTAACTAGAGAACAGGAGAGTGAAACTTCTGTAGAATCTACTCTAAATTAAACTTCAGCACTACAAGAATGCATCTCAGTACAATGTGCAATTGCACACGCGACATGTGGGATGGGATGACAATAATTCAAGTTTCAAAGTTAATTACATCCAACTAAGGATCTAAAAGGTTTATTAACTGTGCTCACCAATGAATGTGGAGTTGTCTCTAGTTTGTCAAATATCAAAGGGGAAGAGGCAGGCCGGCTTAGAGAAATCCACTGCAAAAGAAGAGAACTGTCGATTTAAATTCAGCCCAGCAATAGATTAGGCCCGTGAAACCATCTTGACACCATCTTTTCTCCTCCTCCTTCAGCCCAGGTCCTGCCACATCCCTGTCTGCCAACCCACACACCCTCCGAAGGAAAACGCGCGTGAGAGCCGGAGACAGAGGACGCCCGCAGTAGGAGCGAGCCAAGCAGTCGTGAAGGGGGGATTGCTCTTTTTCCTGGGTCGAGAAAATAAGATTAGCATCAAGTACCAGTTCATCGACATGTCTTCTTGTCTTTCCAACAGAACGCCCGCTATGTGTTCGACGAAATGCGTGAACCAAATCCGTGCTTATTTTATCTCCGATTGTGGATTACTTTGAGCGCGTAGCTATATGTTTTACTTGATGGGCTCGTTTTAACTAGTTATTAAGCACAATGATTTCTGCCGTATTGGGTCGTTTCTGAGAGTGTTGCTAAATCCATGTTTCCTGCCCTATATTTGGCATTTCATGTGATGATCGAATGGAGGATTGTATGAGTTGGACGATTATTGGCCGACGGTAATGGTTTCTTGGTGGTCAGCGATTGTTCGACAATCGTGGAAAATGCATTATTTGAAAAATATTTTCCTAAAAACACATCTTGTATCGCTTACGAAAATGAATAAAAGAAAATATTTGTTATTAAATAAATTATTTTTGTTAGTGCAAATATTATCCATCAACTAATTATTTTAAGTAATACAGGAAATTATTTTTTGAAAAATATTTTTACAAATTATTAGTTTTTTGCGAAATAAATGGAGCTAAAGATAGATGACAGAGATATGAAGTGTTTTCAGTATAATGCCTACGAAGTTTTCGTCCATCAAAATTCGGGTGTTCTCCGGATACTTTAGCCATTGATGTTCGAGATTTATAAGATTTATGACCGAATTGAGTACAATTCTGATAGATTTAGATATTTTTTGTAATTTTTCCTTGAGTTACCTATATTAGTAGTTTTACATAGAAGAATGAGAATTTTTCTTCTTCTCAATTTTGGGAATAGGAATAAAAGAACTCGGGAAAAGAAATGTAGAAAAATGAAGGAATGTGTTCACTAAAAGTCCTAAAACGTGCCACAAAAGTGAAATTGATTTCTAAAACTTGCAAAAAGTGTAATCGAGTCCCAAAACTTGTCAAATTAGTGCAATCAAGTTAGTCCATTAACTCTATTCAATCGGTTAATGGAAAATATTGACGTGATTTTTTTAAATATTTTCTCTCTTCTACGTTCCGACGACGTTACGAGAAGACGTCGTTTTTATCCAAATTTGATTTTTGATATAATTTGTATTTAAATTAATTTTAAAATAATGTATATTAAGGGGAAAAAAAAAGATCGGAACTAGCGACAAGGGCTTTGCGGCCTTTGATGTTGCTACCCCACCACCGCTAGGAAGGGTCGGCGATGGTGGCGAAAGAGTGGTCGGGTCCAGCCATGGGCCGGCGACCTCGCCGATCAATAGCGAAGGCGGGCCGGCCCTTGCCTAATTTTGGCCTAAGACGGCCAGTGGCGGCCGATCCCGGCTTTTGCAGCTCGTCCACCCTGTTAGGTTGCCTTGGTGGTGAGGCCACTAGTTCCGATCTTTTTTAAAAAAAAAAAAATTAAAATTTAGATTTGGATCAAAACGATGTCGTTTTAGCCACGTCATCGTCATTTAGGAGATAATATTTTTTTAAAAAAAGTCATGTTAGTATTTTCCATTAATCAAATTGGACAGAGTTAATAGAATGACTTGATTATAAAAAGTTGATAAATTTTAGGACTCACTTGCATTTTTTGTAAATTTTAGGATTCAATTGCATTTTCATGATAATTTTAGGATTTTTAGTCAACATTTCTAAAAAATGAATAATAAAAAGTAAAAGAAGACAAAAAGTGAGGAAAAATGGGCTTCGATTTGATATGGGCTTTGTTTGAGTTTTTTGCGGTCTTGTTATGGTCTAGATGATGTTGGATCGGTTCAATCTTTTAATGTTCAAGCAACTTTGTTTAAATAAGTTTGGGCTGAATTTTGATTTTTAGCAAAATGGGTCTAGATAAATTGAAAGGGCCTAAAAATACTAAAAGTTTTTTTAGGCCAAATTTTCCAGGAAATTGAGTATAACGGCGGTGATGACTTGGACCGCCACATCAACTATTTTCGACAAAAAATTGACAGGAAATTCTACACCAAAATTTTGGGTATAGTCTTAACATTAAACTAGTTAAATCGAGAAGTTTATGACTAAATTGACATCCGTGTACAATAAACTTAAGATTGATTGGACAATTTCTCCTCTAAATTGGCATATGAAGGCACCGTTATTTTCTGGATCCCCTATTTTTATGCAATGGATGTTCCAGCATAAGAAAATAGAATAGATCAATGAGAAACACCTTTCTATTGAAACAGAAAAAGAACAAATGCAGAAATGAAATTCACCTAAAATACAAGTATCTGTCATGACTAAATCTGCGTACCAAAATACACAAAAGCGGATTGACAAATGAATGCCAGGGCACAATAAATAGAGAGAGAGAGAGAGAGAGAGAGAGAGAGAGAGAGAGAGAGAGAGAGGAGAGTTCTTGCATGCACTTCGAGAAGTATCCTGCTTTTCAATCTCACAATTTTCTCTGGAGGAATTTTCTTTTTCTTTTTCCAAAGAGTGTCTACTCATTACATTAACCAGCATCTTTAAAACATAATTGACGAATTGCTGAACGTAAATATCAGAAAATTTATCAAAAAAATCATAAATTTATTACACTTTTGCTAATTCAATATTAAACCTTTTAATTTTGCTAATTCGATCCTTAACCTTTTATATTTGTGCCAATTCATCCTAAACCTTTTGTATTTGTGCCACTTCAGTCTATCGTGTCAATTTTGGCATGTCGGTCTGATGTGGACTCGATCGAAGTTGACGATGTAATTTTTAATAATACTTTAATATTTTTAAAAACTTCTTATTTTTTCATATATATTTTTTGTTCATCTACTTCCTCCACTCGGTTGCTCGATCGATGACTAGCAAGAGGCAAGAGCCGGAGGAGGCTCGACCTCACCGGCCCCTTTGGAGCCGTCGTCGCTGGGCGAGCTCGGCCAAGCCCGGATCTAGCTCGGGCTAGATCCACCCGGTTGAGCCACCCCATGGGTGGATCTCGCCCAGCCAGGGCGTCACTGCCATTGGGACGAGCTCGGCCTCATCTAGTGACAACCACACTAATGGTCGGCCTTGCCTCCAGCCGGTTGCCAATCCAAAGGGAGAAAGTAGATCAATAAAAAAACGAAAATAAAAAAACATAAGAGCTTAAAAAATATTAAAATACTATTAATAATTGCCCATTAGCATCGGCCAGCCAAAATTGGTTGGATGTGCCAAATTGGCACTAATGCAAGAGGTTTAAGACTGAATTGACATAAATACAAAATTTTTAAGATTGAATTGACAAAATTAAAAGATTTAGAACCGAAATGGCAAAAAGGCAATAGGTTTGGGACTTCTTTGATATTTTCCTAAAATATCTCATGGGGCCCTAGGAGGTTTAGACAGTCAAATAGATGGAAAGGCCTTGTTCCGATGGGCCTTAGCTTTCGAGTCCGCCAATTGATTTGCTTCGCGAGGATAGTGGGTCACCTGGATGAATCTTAATTGGGTCGAGCGCATTTTACGGTCATCGATTCAGGCGCGTAACTCCCATGGCCATTGCTTTGCGAAGCTCTGTACTTTTCTTCGCACAACTGCGAGTACTTCAAAGTCTACGCCAAAGCTAGGGTTTCGCAGGAAATTGCTTTTCAAGCTGCTCAAACATGGCGAAAGGTATATAGTTAGCGAAATAACTTGAATGATTAACCACTGCCACTGCCGAAGAGGATGTAGGAGCCTGTGAGCGTAATTCCAGGAATTAAATAGATTGCTAAATATGCACATCAAGAGTATAAAAATGCTTAATGTGCACTTTGCAATCATGAGACAAACAGAACACTGGCCTCCTTTAAAACTTCATAAAATCACAAAATCTTGACAATAAAGGAATCATCAAGGTCGTTGAATATAGTAATATCACTTTGAAAAGACAACAGGTAATGAATTTGCATGGAAGTTGGATGGGAGAGCTCTTAATCTCAATTAGAGCTCTTGAGTCGTCGCTTAAGTTGGATTCGCCGATTATTTTTCGGATTTGGCTTTGTTTTGTAGTACTTTTGGCTTTGCTTTGCTATGATTTTCTTTGCTGTGAAGTCCATGTACTTATGATGTATTCTTTTGAGCCATCAATACATTTTTTCTTTTGAAAAAAGTACCTGAATTTATCGGCAATTTTAATAGGATGCAACTGATAGGTATATTTGATTGCAAGTTAAGACAGCTAGCGGACTCGACTGGAAGACTAGAATCACTACTCACGTTGGATTTTTATGAAGTAAATATTTCGGGTTACCTATTTCCATTAGAAATGTTTAAGATGTTGAAGCGTATCAACATAGGGAATAATATAAGAGAGCTAACAAACATTTGGAACCCCAAAAGTGGAACATGCGATTTCTACATGACATGCAATGTAATTAAATAACCTAACATGCAATTACCAAGTGACATGCAATTTAATTAAATGACCTAACATGCAATTACTAAGTGACATCCAACTTAATTAAACAACCTAACGTGCAACCTAAATGACTTGCAAATTATGACATTGAACTAATGACATGACAAAACTAATAACATGGCAATGACGTGGAACACGCAACGAGATGGCATAAAGGACGTGGCATGATGATGTGACATAGCAAGATGATGCGGCAATATGACATGGAATAACAAGATGACGTGTCAATATGACACGGCAAAATGCGATGACATGGCATAGATGGTGTAGCACGCAAAGACGACATAACATGGATAACATGACCACATGATTGAACCTAATCTATATGACATGCACATTATATTTTATTTTTTATTTTTTTATCATTAAAATATGTAATTAGAAAATTATGGAAATATTATAATAAGATAATATCCAATTCAATGTAGGAATTAAACTAGGCTAAATCCTAAAGTGTAAGTTGGAATCTTATCCTAAACTACTAGAATTTATCTAAATGCAAGCTATCTAGAAGACTTGTCCTAGTTTATTAGAATCTATCTAGAAAGACTATCCTAAATTGTTTAAAGTTTTTTGTCTAAAATCTATCTTGAACTTATATAACAATCCTAATCTATTAGAAAATCCTATCCATAACCTATATGGACATCTCACCTAATCTACCATACAATCTATATGATATGTTTGATATCTAAAATTTTTTTTTGGGATTTTTTGAATAGGAAATAAGCCAATCGAGATAAACATTTATGGTAAAAGATAAACACCAAATCAGAAAAATATAGGGATCAAATATGGTCTATGCACAAGTCTATGCATGCCCTCCTGCTGCTGTATTGATCGACTATGGTCTTCGCTGGAATAGGTTATAAACATATTTTGCTCTTATGAGCGAGTAAAAGGTGAAGTTCTCTTGCTGGTTATCCGTAGAAGATTTCCAGAAAATTCTTTCACGTTTCTCGGCTTGCCACTAAGGAAAGGTTTTGTGTTTGGTCCTTGAGAAGAAAAAAAGTACCTTCAAAGTATGTAGAAGCAATTAAGGATATGTATCATTGTGTTACTACATGTGTGAAGGCTTGTAATGGCACATCAAGTTATTTCCCAATCACGGTAAGCTTACACTAAGACTTTGCTTTGAGTCCTTATCTTTTTACCATAGTTATAGATGAGCTAACAAAAGATATCCAAGATGAGGTGCCGTAGTGTGTACTATTTGCAGATGATATTGTGCTTATTGATGAGATCGAAATTGGGGTCGGTGCTAAATTAGAACTATGGAGAAGCACGTTGGAGTCCAAATGATTTACGTTAAGTTAAAGTAAGACCGAATACATGAAGTGTGAGTTCGACACCGCACGAGGAGGAGATCACGAATCCGTGAGTATGCTCGGACGTAAGGTACCCAAGAAAGATGCATTTAGATATCCGGGATCAACATTGCAAAAGGGGGAGAGATTGATGAGGATGTAAGCCATAGAATTAGAGCAGGTTGGATGAAATGACGCAATGCTTTAGGGTTTTTGTGTGATCGCAAAATCTTTCTTAGGTTAAAAGGAAAATTTCATAGAACAACAGTAAGACCTACAATGCTATATGGAGCTGAATGTTGGCCAAAGACATAGGCAACATGAGCATAAACTAGGAGTAGTGGAAATGAGGATGTTAAGATGGATGTGTGGTCATACAAGGATGGATAAGATAAAAAATGAAGATATTCGAAGCAAAGTTGGAGTAATACCGGTGGCGAGATAAGATGAAAGAACACAAATTGAGATGGTTTGGGCATATTCTTTGACGACCCCTAGATGCTCCGGTACTAACAAAAGTACGTTATCGAGAGCATGACATGAAGAAAAGAAGAGGTCGGCCGAAACTTATCCGGGGGAAAGTAGTAAAACAAGATTTAATGGAGCGGGAAATAGATTGGCGTACGGTTTGCCTTAGGACGGAGTGGAGAAAACTAATTAGAATTGTGGAGGGCGAAATTCCTATGTTCCGGACTATCCTTTCTAATATTTTTTCCCTAAATATTTTTATTTTTATATATTTATGTTTAGATAATTATTTCTTTCCCTTAATGGATCTTGCTTTTATTTTATTTATTTTTGAGTTCATCGACCGCCGACCTCAACTAGTTTGGGATAAAAGGTGTAATTGATGTTGATGTTTCTAGCTAGCCACCGTGCCCAAAGTAGCTATTGTTGGACTGCGGCTGAGCCGATAAGCCCCTGTTCAGCTCTCTTCTTTTGGCTAAGAAGGTTCGGAAAGTTCGGACTTGCTTGAAACTTCACCACCGAGGCCGTTTTCGTTCGTAGACGGCTATCCAAGTCTTCTTCCTTGATTTAATCAGCAATCGTAGCTTTAACTCGCTCCATGATCAAGTAATTCTATTGCACTTCTCTCCTCCAATGACTTTCGAAGACATTATTGTTCCAATACAAGCTATTGATGGCCAAATTTGTCTATATGTGCTCAGGCTTTGGGTTTCTTGATCTCAAATCGTGGCTTTGAGAGTCATGTGGTTCTTGGGTATAATTTAATGTTTTTGATATGTAAGAGGAATACGACGAGAGTGATGGGAAAAATAGCGGATAAATTTCCCCTTTGATAACCTTTGAGAAAACGAATCGAACACAACCAATGGAAATATACGAACCAAAAGAAAAATGACACAATAATTTTTATGTAGAAAACTCCTCCAATGTGAAGGATAAAAACCAGGAGACTCTTTACTGAGTCCACCCGAATCGTCACTATTGATAGTTTAGGTACAAAACCTCACAAATTTCAATAATACTGAAATCCCAAAACTATAAGTGAAGATTAGGCGTCAACATCACCGTTAAAGAGAGAAACCGTAACGACTCGAACCTCCTATCCTCTTGCTCCCGTACCGACCAAAGCGAAATTGCCACCGTAATGCAAATCTGAAAAAATTTAAACTACAACATGGGTGAGCCCAAGGCTTAGCTAGAAAAACGTCCAATCGCATCGCGCCTAACCTAGTTCATCAATACTATGTGCTTTAGATTGAGATTTAAGGTTAAGTACCTAACCGAATAGTTTAACACTGAATCCCGACGATTACATTCAACTAGGCATTAAAATGCATCGGTTCATATATTATAGAACAAAAACTTCACCACAACTCAAGCATGTATATGCATGTACGAGGATGTTATGTAACAATACATGTTGAATGCATGAGAATGCACCCATCACAACACCGTCAATCTCAAGTGGACCCAACTTTATAATCCTCTACTCCGAGGCTCCAAGGACAGCGGCTACAAAGCAATCCTCGCACACATGCTCAAGCGTCCCCTCTACTCCAAGGCTCCATAGACATCGGCTATAGCAATCCCCGCACACAGCTCGGGGTGTCCCACATTCACTTCACATTCATTTTTAACACCATTGTGAGCCACATGATATGCCATGCAATGGCATGATGGAAATGCTTCAATGGCATAGCTCTTTACACTTGTTGTCACACAACATAATCATTACATCATGTGTCTCATGACATGCACCACAACACTCGGAACATAGAGCATGGGACCCATTTCGGTATCTTATTCCTATACACGCTTAACACATCACACTACTAGGCATGCCATGTATAAGCCTATCTCGGTTACTATCTCCTCTTGAGATTTCATTTCCATTGATGGCTCAATTCAATAATCATCGAATACATCTAAAAGCATGATCAATATGCAAACATCCACCGAATTAAACGCCTCTTATAAGATATTACTGAATTGCACAAGATCTTAATCGATTCGTGCTTGTTGAACTTTATAAGATTACCGAATGAATGTAGCAATGTAACTCTCTTTCTTTTTCTCTCTTTCTCAAATTATAAGGGCTATCTCTCTCTAAGAACCGTTAATTTCATGAGATCTCCCTCCTTGTTATTTGATTGCTGATTCGAATAAATGATCCATTAGGTATTGTGAATGAACTTAGTTAGAGTCGCATTATTGGACTTCATATGCTCAACGAACGAATAGCAAGATGAACTCCTCCTTTTCTTACTAATTCATGTTCCTTCCCGAACATAACATGTTTAATCTTCTAAAGCCATTCTCATATAAAATCAGTTATTCTCTTAATTCCTAGTCCGAATGGTTTTGTAACCGAGTTGCCTTGTCACCATTTCATCTTTGTTCATGCACGCCCTAATCGAGCTCACTAATTACACATCATGGTATTAATCTCTTAGTTACACCATCCAAAAATCAGAGTCACCCAATTATCACCTCTAATTTCACGGCAACCGACTTAAACCCGAACCAACTTATGCTAATTTATGAACATCAAAAGTACATGAGGCAATTGGAAGAGTTTCATGCCTCTTAGCATGAAGTAATCCTTCGTTTGCTAAGGTTTCTCCCCTGTTACCGCCATTGATCAACCATAGATTCACCTCATGTAACTGCTGGTCGTCGAGCACTAAGGGAGAGGGAAGAAGTCGAAGAGACCAAAAGACTCTCCTTATCCTTCATGCAAGTATATATAGACTTAGGGAGTGCATGTCAAGTTTTGTGTACCAAGTGGCAGCCGCATGCAAAGATGTTTTGCTAATTTCTAGCCAAGTGTCATCAACCTTAAACAAACACACTCAATGTATCCCTTCTTGCGCCACTTGTTGAAATCTTTGATTAAAGATCTCCCACTTATCTCACATGCAATAAGGTATGTGACATCCCGAAATTTTGGGTTCTATAAGAAAATAAATTCGATGGATTTTAGTCTTGAATTTTGGTCTGCAAGTAAGATGAGATTTTTGAGATTTAAGGGACAATGGTTGGACGTAATTGTAATTGATCGAAGAGGGATTTGGATAATCCAATAGCATCGTCGAGAGAAAATCAAGCCCGGACAATTGAACCGTCAAGCTAAAATATCTAGACCATTCGCGCCCGAGCCTAGTATTGGCCTCACCTTAGAAGTGAATGTACTATTTTGCCCTTTTGCCTTGAAATGACCATTCTATCCCTTTGCAAAATTACCATTTTACCCTTGATGCTAAATTACCAAAGTACTCTCAATCATTTGTGCCAAATGACTAACATATCCTTACCTTGTGAAATGACCAAAATTCCCTTCTTGCATTGTTGAGAAAAGCCAAGAAACCATTATGGATGAAGACTTTAGAGGCATGGCATTTATTGAGAGGATTTTATCTTGGATATAGCTTGTTCAAGAAGCTTAGGAGATATTATCTCTCTCTCTCTCTCTCTCTCTCCCTCTCCTCTCTCATTTCTCCCTTCAATTTTCGTGAAAGCCTCCCCCATCCCGAGCTCCCTCGTTTTCTCGGTTTTGCGCGCGCCCGAGAAGAAATCGCTCATTTGAGCTCATCCGGAGGGCGAATTGAACTTCCTTTTCTCCTACGCGACCATAAGATCAAGGGCTACTTGGATTTGAGGGCTGATTGTCGAAGAAACCCTGGAATTTTCGTGGGTTTGAGCAAAACAGAGGCTGGTCGGTGGAGTCCGGTTCGTTTGGAGTCGATTCAAGTTCCGCCGTTCGTAATTCGTTACCGCGCCACTATGGGTTGTCTTTTTCAAGCCACATGCCACCCCCTAGCTCAAGCTACCAACCGCCTTGCCGAGTTGAGAGGCCGAGAGCCATCGAGGATCGCCGTTGTCACGCTGAGTCGTCGCCGCCGATCGTTCGTTAAGCCGCCGGCCGTTATTTATGAGTTAACCCCTAATCTCCGATTAGGTCATTAAATACGTTTAGGGATAGATTAATTTATGTTAATTGTGTGTTAGTTTAGTTAATGGTGATTGGGTTAAGTTAATTGACTACGGTTGGGTTAGTTGACTATGGTTGGGTTAGCTAACCCCGGTTAGTTAAAGTAACCGTAGTTACGTTTAGTCAACCTGTAGTTACTTTTCTCTAATCGTAGTTACTTTTCATTAATTGTAGTTACTTTATGTTAATCATAGTTACTTTTTGTTAACCATGGTTAGGTTAGTTAACTTTGATCGATAAGCTATCGGTTTTGGCGATAAACTATCGAGATTTGGACGATAAGTTATCGAGGTTTTGGTGATAAGCTACCGAGATTGGGACAATAAGCTATCGAGGTTTTTGTGATAAGCTATTGAGGTTTGGATAATAAGCTATCGAGGTTTGGACAATAAGCTATTGTGGATTTAACGATAAGTTATCGTGGATTGACGATAAGCTATCGATTTATTATTTTATTAATATTATTGTGTAGTTTTAATAGTCGACTTTGAGTGCTTTATGCTTGAATTGTGATGTCAACTTTGGGAACAACCAAATAAATTGGCTTATACAATTAATTATATTGATTGACAATCCTCAAGAATGTTTGGATATGAAAGTATGCCAAGTTTGATAGTTGAATCATGTGATTGAGGTTTGATCGTTGGGTTGTGTCTAATCCTATGACAGTTAGAGCGTAGCGCTAGTCACACGCTATTGATCCGTTATCGAAAGTTGACCTATATGTTTAGGTCGCCCGAGCGAATCGTGCCATACTTGGACTTAGGTGTTAACTCACGGAGATTTTATATCTCACCCGTTGTTATTAACCATTTTTCGGTCCTTAACTATGGAGTAGCGAGTGGAGGATGTGTACGTTGGTCTCTTTTTTGAGTAGCTTGGGTAGTGTTAATCCCGACCCTGAACCGGCATCTTTTATGTGGTTAGGAAGTAGCCCTGAGATAGGGCTTGTGTGTGTGTATATATATACCTTCAAGGGTTAATAGTGAATAAATAAAATAATCTTTTGCAGATATTTATTGACTTGATTGCCTCTTGTTCTATCCCTACCGCTTTTAATATTGTATGGAGAAATAGAATGTTCCGCATGCACTTAATTAAAAGATTAAATGAATGAATCGGTGACGCGTCCCGGGACGTCACAACTTAACGATCGAAAAGGGATGTTTACTCGTCCGATGGGTGTGGGGCGTGACAAGGTAAGCCTTGATATCGCTACTTAGAGGTTAAAAACATACTAAATCTTGCATATGTGCCATTTGGTCTCTACGTCTTGCATGAGGGCCATTTGGCTTCTAACCCTTGCCACTTGTTATTCAGCCCCTTCCACGCCATTTGTCGTTTAATCTATCCCCAATTTTCTCACCAAACAAAACAAGTAGATCTCCACGTCCGGATTCAGTCCAACTCAAACGAACAAAATTATATTCAATTTTTGGGCAATCATACCTTAGATTCATGTTCGTCATGATCTTACGGTTGCGTAGAGAAAAATAGAGCTCAATTCATATTTCTCATGATTTTCTCGGATGTGCGCTGAAAACCGCGAGAAGGGGCTCTCGAGTCGTGGGTTGTTTCTCCTGCGAATTTACATTATATTGAAGGCCAAAGAGATTTTGATAGCTAAATTACATATAATATAACATTATGACAACATCTCATAAACCCTTATTCCCTTTTCGATCTGCCATTTGTCACTTGTATGTCGATGTTAAGCAAATGTCTTTGACATTTGTTTCTAACCAACCCCTCTTGTCAACCCTTGTTGAACAAGCTGTTTGACATTTGTATGATCAGCCC
This sequence comes from Rhodamnia rubescens, assembly GCA_021437795.1. Lineage (NCBI taxonomy): Eukaryota > Viridiplantae > Streptophyta > Magnoliopsida > Myrtales > Myrtaceae > Rhodamnia > Rhodamnia rubescens. The sequence continues at coordinate 12,016,166 of JAILYA010000002.1, read as the reverse complement.
TTCACCTCTTCTATACGCTAGCGATGTGTCATCCATGCGCGTATATTACCCATTGATATGGTGTTCCTTCCCCATCTTGCATCTACGCATAATTCAAGATCCGAAAGTCTCTTAGATTACTTACACATAGGAGTTTACCGATTCATATTGGATATGTTCCCTTGGTGTTCTTTCATGCGGCTCACTTAAGTCATCGTTGCCACCTCAATCCACACCTTCGTACTTATCACAATTTATCAAGGCCCCAATTTTTTTTTTATCCACCGAGACTCATTTTTCTCAGCGACTAGACATGACGAACCTAATTTGTTCCATACTAGGACATTATGTTTCCGTAGCGCACGATCAAGTGATTGCACATGTACCTCGGGTTCCTTGGCCGTATATAACCTGGCAATTTCGGTTCCAATTCATTTCTATCAATGCATATCCTATAATCAATGTTAAACCTTCCCGTCCTTAGTTAGTTTCCAACCCCCTTTCGGCCTTCCTAGGCCGTTTAGAATCCAAAAGAAGTGGGATGTCACAGTTTCCTCCCACCTTATAAAATTTCGTCCTCGAAATTTAAGGCTTGGTCCATTACTCAAACAGATTAGTGTACTACTTCGCATGGAATCCTTAAGTTCCCAAGTGGCTTCTTCCACATTATGATGTTACCACAATATTCTTACTAAAGGAATACCTTATTCCTTAAGCTTTATTCCTTTCGGACCGAAACGGAATGAGTTGATGGTCTCTTGCACTACTTCGAACGTCAACCATGGGATGTTCAATTCTTTTAGCAACACCTTTTGAGATGAATATGACTAACCAGTCCATCACGATCTTCGAGCTTTCCAAAGACTGTCCGTAATTCCTTATACTCGATCATGAAGTTAGTGTGAGACCTTTACGATTTACTTTCTTCAGGAGACTCTTTGCTATACATGTTACATTTTCCATGGATTCACTTGAGGTCTTTTAGGAAATTGTAGGATTAGTTTCTTGTTTAGTAGCTATTGCTTCTTGTGTACAGGTTCGGTGAACGCTCAATTCTTGATTGGCTATTCGTGGCGTACTTACAGGGTCTAAAGACGAGAGTTAATTAACTCCACCGAACTTGCGACCTTTACGGCACTTATTTGGTTGTCTTTAGTCCAACAATGGATAAAGTGTTGACTTCAAGCTATTATTCTTTTCTTCACTTTTTCATTATGGGATACACAAGGATATTCTTGCAGGACCATCTCTTAACATTAGAAGATCCGATTTCTTCCCTTTTTGACATATCTTTTTGGATTCCGAGATTTTAAGTTCCAATATGCTTCCACTGTGCACTCCGACATTAGGAATCTATTATCACCTGCTGAATATTACCTTAATTCATAGTGTGTCCATTAGTTCTCGTATGATGCATCTTTCCTAATCACGACTTAAGCTTTTGTCCGCCAACAACTATTTTATGGAGATTCCTATTGCCATTGATAGACAAATTCTAAAGGTATGTTTCCCTTTACTTGATGGGCAAGGTAGATGAACCTTGTTCACCACAAAAGATTCTAAATACTTATTATCTTACTAATTCCTTGATTAGAACTCATTGATTGCACAATTATAAGGTTGCGATCCTCTCCATAATACCAAAATGCTCCCTCAATCTTTGAAACCCGACAAGGCAAGCATATTCTCCTCCACTTCATATTACCGTCAAATAACCCTAGCACCCATTTTTAACAAGTCGTTGCGCTCCAAGTACATAAACAAGCGGCACTAGGAATTTTCCTTCACTTCTAAGCACTCTACACCTTAGTCGATTGAGTATATTAAAATGAACTGTTTTCTCGCCATTGCTATATGCACCTCCGGCAACCATCACTAAGAAAATTGGTTGTCTCAATCACCAAGACCATAACGTCAAACATCCTCCTTTGCTTCCACCTATTCCAATTGGACCTAATACTCTCCCTAAAAGGTTCCTTAAAAATTTCTCCAAGTATTTACTAGCTAAAACCAAAAGTACTTCATAACATAGTAAAAGTATTTGTGGCACCGTAGCAAATTTGTTTTTATTCTTATGGTATTTACATTATATATCCAACCACAACCTCCGAGGGTCGATCCTGCGACCACCATCTCAAGCCCACTTCATTCTCGTTTACCACTAAATAATGTGCTTTGGCAGACTATGAGGTATTTTTATTTCCCTTTAAGTACAACTCGAATCGGCGTTAGAGGGGGGTTCTCCAACAAAATCGTTCATTATGGGCTTATTTTAATGAGAGTTTCTATTGCCATGTTATTTTCTATAATGGTGGTAAACTTTCCCTATAGGCACCTTTCAGCCTTTTATTTCTTTCTACTCGGAACCAAGGGTTATTTTATCCTTGCCTTCCTTGAGAATAGGTTCTCATCGGATGTTCTTATCGACCGCCTTTAAGGTATTATCTATGATCCGAATAGGGTCCGCTACCATAGTGTTCACCATACTCGTGATAAGTTCCTTTTAATCGAGGTAGCATGACTTTGGCCTTAACTTCGCTACTACCTCATGTTTGGCCGGGTCATCCGAGATTACACCTCTATTGAGATTATACTTTGGTTCTTCATACAACCAAGTTAGTTATCTTATTCATCAAAATCTCACTTGTTGCATTACTTCCACCTATCCTTTTATCATTTCTTTACGAGTTGTCATCAAATGAAGGATGCTCCCGGTTCTCCAAGTCTTCAATAATATCCTTTGAACATTCAACAAAGAGTTCAATTGTGAACTCTCTCCTGAGATGGCCCCAATTCTTCATCAATAAAAGCAACCGAACTATCAAAATTTCTCAACGGCAAAGGGACATCTATAATGATAACTCTACTAGGTTCATCAACCCTTAATGGTGACCAATACAACGGAATACTAAAGTGAATTAAGTAAAAGTACACTCCCTTTAACTAGATTTTCCTCAAACTTGCCTCCAAGACCTCCTACAGTAGAGCCATGACAAGATTTAAATAGGGTAGGTACCAAAATAGGGTACCGACAGATTATTAGAAAAATCAATCCAGGAACTTTTCAAGGCCAAACTTCAAATTGCGAGGCTTGAATGCGATAGTGGCAAGAGAAACTATTTAATTTATCCTTCCATGTTCATCCTCCAACTTATCCGGCAGCCACTTCATTGCATTTACCTCTAGAAAAGAAAACGGTACTTTACCTATGTAATAGGCCTTACGTGGATCCTCATGGTCTAACCTCTCTACTTGTCGTACACTTTTAATTATGGTTTCAGGGGAAATATATGTCCTCAAACCCAAACCTTGCAGCATGTCCAAAATCTTAGATTATCGAAAAGAAATGTCTGGAGAACAGTCAGAATTTTCCAGCAAAGCATATGTTTCTTCTAGACGAGGATTATATAATACTAAAGGACATTTGATCGAACCACTCTTAATCGGAACAAATTCCAAACTTCTCAAACATTCCCTTAGAAAAGGGTCCTTAAGACGTAATTGTGACAGATTCCTCAACACCAAAAGCATAAGGCTATCATGGATTCCAGGTTGCAAGTCCCGGAGTCTACAAAAGACCTGCTCTCTGTAAAAATGTACCTTTCCTATTCTCTTGATTCCATAATACTTTGAAAGGATCTCCTTTCCAATTGTTGAAGAGATCGTAACAAACTCAACTCCCAAAAAGCTCACCGGGACATCTAATGGGGTTAAGTATTTAGGAGGAACTTCTAAGCTGGCATACTCGAAATTCAAGTCGATTCCGCCGAATATATGTTGTAAATTGGAAGCCTCTTGTACTTTTGAAGGTCTAGATCATTCACACAACTTCCAATGTACCACCTTGTTCATCGGTTTGCGAATGGTCTCCAACGCATAGAACTTTTGAGGCATCGGATGTGGCGAGCACAAGTAGAGAATGCACCCAAAACAAGCGAACCCTCGGAGAATACCAAATGACCTCGGTTGGAGTCAAACCTAGTCGAAGCAACAATTCCATACACAACCTTCACAGCAGAATCAACAAGCACGGTATTTGGACCTGAAGGACTTCTTTACATAGTGGTTGACAAGCAATATTCACTAATAAGTAGCGTAAGCTCTTGCTAAATTTCGTAACTAACACAATGACATACACTTGCAAGTTTTAATGCTTTCGTGCCTACAACTACTTGAACCACTAGTGCACCATATCACTTCGTTTAACCTAGAGCTCCAATACCACTAAAACATGTAACGACCCGAACCTCCTATCCTCGGGCTCGATACCGACCAAAGCGAAATTGCCGCCATAATGCAAATCCGAAAAAAGTTTAAACCACAATGTGGGTGAGCTTAAGGCTTAGCAAGAAAAACGTTCAATCGCATCGCGCCTAACCTAGTTCATAAAAAAAAAAAAACCTTGTTCATCAATACTAAGTGCTTTAGATTGAGATTTAAGGTTAAGCACCTAACCGAATAGATTAACACTAAATTTGATCATTACGTTCAACTAGGCATTAAACCGCATCGGTTCATATATTATAGAACAAAAACATCACCACAACTCAACATGTATATGCATGTACGAGGATGTTATGTAACAATGCATGTTGAATGCATGAGAATGCACCCATCACAACACCGTCAACCTCAAGTTGACCCAACTTTATAATCCTCTACTTCGAGGCTCCAAGGACAATGGCCGTAGCAATCCCCGTACGCATGCTCAAGCGTCCCCTCTACTCCGAGGCTCCACGGACATCGGCTATGGCAATCCCTACGCACACATTCGGGGTGTCCCACATTCACTTCACATTCATTTTTAACACCATTGTGAGCTCACATGATATGCATGATGGAAATGCTTCAATGGCATAGCTCTTTACACTTGTTGTCACGCAACATAATCATTACATCATGTGTCTCATGACATGCACCACAATACTAGAACATAGAGCATGGGAGCCATTTCGGTATCTTATTCCTATACACGCTTAATACATCACACTACTAAGCATGCTATGTACAAGCCTATCTCGGTTACTATCTCCTCTTGAGATTTCATTTCCATTGATGGCTCAATTCAATAATCATCGGATGCATCTAAAGCATGATCAATATGCAAACATCTACTGAATTAGACCCCTCTTACAAGATATTACTTGAATTACACAAGAACTTAATCGGATTTGTGCTTGTTGAAGTTTATAAGACTACCGAATAAAATGTAGCAATGTAACTCTCTCTCTTTTTCTCAAATTATAAGGGCTCTCTCTCTCTCTTAAGAACCGCCAATTCCATGAGATCTCTCTCCTTGTTCTTTGATTGTTGATTCGAATCAATGATCCATTAGGTATTGTGAATGAACTTAGTTAGAGTCACATTATTGGACTTCGTATGTTCACCGAACATAATAGCAAGATGAACTCCTCCTTTTCTTACTAATTCATGTTGCTTCCCGAACATAACATGTTTAATCTTCTAAAGCCATTCTCATATAAAATTAGTTATTCTCTTAATTCCTAGTCCAAATGGTTTCGTAACTAGATTGCCCTGTCACCATTTCATCTTTGTTCATGCATGCCCTAATCGAGTTCACCAATTATACATCATGGTATTAATCTCTTAGTTACACCATCCAAAAACCAGAACTCACTCAATTATTACCTCTAATTTCACGGCAACAAACCTAAAACCGAACCAACTTATGCTAATTTAGGAACATCAAAAGTACACGAGGCAATTGGAAGAGTTTCTTGCCTCTTAGCACGAAGTAACCCTATCATTTGCCAAGGTTTCTCGCATGTTGCCGCCACTAATCAGCCATAGATTCGCCTCATGTAACTGTTGGTCGTCAAGCACCAAGGGGAGAGGGAGAAGTTGAAGAGACCAAAAGACTCTCCTTATCCTTCATGCAAGTATATATAGACTTGGGGAAGAGTCGATGTCAAGTTTTGTGTGCCAATTAGCAGCTACATCCAAAGATACTTTGCTAATTTTCAGCCAAGTGTCATCAACCTTAAATAAACACACTTGCGTCACTTGTTGAAATCTTTGGTTAAAGATCTCCCACTTATCTCACATGCAATAAGGTAAGCCTTGATATCGCCACTTGAGGTTGAAGACATACTAAATCTTGCATGTGCGCCATTTGGTTTCTACGTCTTGCATGAGGACCATTTGGCTTCTAACCCTTACCACTTGTTATTCATCCCCTTCCACTTGGTATTACCCTTCCCTTCTTCACGCCATTTGTCACTTAATCTGTAGCCAACTTTCTCACCAAACAAAACAGCGGGTCTCCACGTCCAGATTCAATCCAGCTCAAATTGACAAAATTATATTCACTTTTTGGGCAATGAAACGTCGATTCATGTTTCTCATGATCTTAAAGTCGCGTAGAGAAAAACGGAGCTCAATTCGGACTCGGGATGAGCTCGAACGAGCATTTTTTCTCGGACGTGTACTAAAAGCCGCGTGAAGGGGCTCTCGGGTCGTGAGCTGTTTCTCCTACGAATTTACATTATATTGAAGGCCAAAGAGATTTTGATAGCTAAATTAAGTATAATATAACTTTGTGACAACATCTCATCATCCCTTATTCCCTTTTCGATTTTCCATTTGTCACTTGTATCATGATGTTAAGCAAATGTCTTTGACATTTGTTTCTAACGAACCCCTCTTGTCAACCCTTGTTAAACAAGCTGTTTGACATTTGTATGATCAGCCCCTCACCTCTTCTATACGCTAGCGATGTGTCATCCATGCGCGTATATTACCCCTTGATATGGTGTTCCTTCCCCATCTTGCATCTACGCATAATTCAAGAGCTGAAAGTTTCTTAGATTACTTACACATAGGAGTTTACTGATTCATGTTGGACACGTTCCCTTGGTGTTCTTTCATGCGGCTCACTTAAGTCATCGTCGCCACCTCAATCCACATCTTCATACTTATCACAATTTATCAAGGTCCCAAATTATTATTATTTTATCCATCGAGACTCATCTTTGTGCGACTGGACATGGCGAACCTAATTTGTTCCATAATAGGACATTATGTTTCCGGAGCGCACGATAAAGTGATCGTACATGTACCTCGGGTTCCATGGCCACACATAACCTTGGCGGTTTTAGTTCCAATTCATTTCTATCAATGCATATCCTATAATCAATGTTAAACCTTCTTGTCCTTAGTTAGTTGCCAACCCCCTTTCGGCCTTCTTGGGCCGTTTAGAATCCAAGAGAAGTGGGATGTCACGAAAAACGGATGAAAAACACCCCAAAAATGTAGTTTGAAACCATCCCCGAAAGGCTACATTAGACATCTTCAAAACACAATCTAACCATCCAAAATAAAAACCAATAAGGCCTGAAGTTGCTGACAAAATTTCAGCCCGATCGGACTATGGATGGTCTTCCGATTGTCGAGTTGATCGCTCTTTGGACATATTAGTTTTTCCTAGTAAAAACTGCTGCTATCCCACGTATTTTTTTGCTACCTTTTCACGTATAAGTTGCTGATATGTTGCCCTAGGTATATCAGCCCCTCTCTAAAATAATAAAAAGCTAAGAGCTTACTTAAATGGGTTGGATTGGCATAAATGGAGCAATAAATCTCTCCCTCCAACCCATTGAGGGAGATTTTGATACAAAAGAAACTCAACAAAAATCCATATCGGCCTAACATCGACAAAACTCATACTTCTCTCTGGTGAGAGCCTTTGTCATCATATTTGAAGCATTATCTTCTATGTGTACTTTCTCAAGTTCCAACCCTTTGGATTCTAAAGTTTATCTTATCCAATGATACACCACATCAATGTGCTTTGACCTGGCATGAAAAGTGGAATTTTTTGCAAGATGTATAGCATTTTGATTATCACAAAGTAAAACATACCTTTCTTGAGTGAAACCAAGTTCCCGTGTGAAACTCTTTCATCCAAAGTAATTCCTTGCATGCTTCAATTGCTGCGATGAATTTTGCCTCTGTCTTCGATAAAGCAACACATTTTTGCAACCTTGATCGCCAAGCCACATCTCCCCCGAAAATGTAATCAAATAACCTTAAGTAGATTTCCTTATGTCAATATCCCATGCTATGTCCGAATCAAGTGTACCCAACTAGAATTGGCTTCTCACTCCCAAATGAAAGTCTCAAACTAGAAGTGCCTCGGAGATATCTTAGGATCCACTTCAATGCATTCCAATGCTCTCTACCTAGATTTAACATAAAACGGCTAACAACTCCAATCGCGTAAGCTATATCCGGGTCTTGTACAAATCATTGCGTATATCAAACTACCCACTTGTAGAAGCGTAAAGTGTATAGGAAGAGACGGACATTTATCCATGTCTTTCGGATCTTTCACACTAGACGGACATTGTTTATGACTAAGCTTAAAGTGTGTAACAAGAGGTGTACTCACCACTTTAGCTTTATTCATTTTGAACCTTTGAAGTACTTTCTCTATGTACTTCTCTAGAGATAACCATAACCTTTTCGCCTGTTTGTCACGAGTGATCCTCATACCAAGAATTTGCTTAGCCGACCCCAAGTCTTTCATCGAAAAAGAGTTGCTCAAATCTTGCTTTAACTTATCAATCCTTGAAGCATTCTGACCAACTATAAGTAATAAAATAACAAAGTCATCTTCGGAGGATTTCTATACAAACACACAATGATTGGAAGTAGTCTTATTATAGGCTTGCTCCCTATATAAAAGACTTGAATTTTCTATACCATTACCTCGGTGTTTGTTTTAAGCCATATAAGCTTTTCTTCAATTTACAAACATAATTTTCTTTACCTTTCACTTGGAAACCCTTAGGCTGCTCCATGTATATATCTTCCTCCAAATCACCACGAAGAAAAGAAGTCTTCACGTCCATCTCGCTTAACCTCGAGATCAAGACTAGCTGCCGGAGACAAAACAACTCGAATCGAAGACATTTTCACAATCAAGCGAGAAAATTTCATCATAGTCAACTCCCTTTTTCTAATTGAAGCCTTTAACAACCAATCGGCTTTATATCGAGGATGCAAAGTAGTCCCACCTTGCTTCAATTTGTAAGCCCATCGGTTCTTCAAAACTCTTTTGCCCTTAGGTAGTACCACCAATTCAAAAGTATGATTGTCATGCGATGACTTCATCTCATCATGTATTGCATCGAGCCATTCTTTCTTATTCTCATCTTCTACTTGTTTCTTCAAAATTTTCGGGTTCACTCCGCATCGTCAAATAAAACATACTCACTAGAAGAGTATCTAGTAAATAGGATGCGGCCTCTGGTAGACCTCTTCAAAGCGGTGGTTGGCGAAGCTAATGTTGCACTCTCTTGAGTATTAATGCCATTTGAATGTTGTTGATCACCTTGAATCCGATCTTGAATCTACCGATCATTAAGAGTCGACCACTGAACATTCTGTTATGAGGTCTAACTTTGACCATCATTTTCAACTTGATCATGCAAACGATCCTGTAACTCAAAAGGTGGGAATAAGCTAGTATCAACGGACATACCAAAATCACGGGAATCTGTCTTCTTCATCTTCACATATCCCAAATGGTCTCATTCTCAATGACTACCACATCTCAATTTCTCACAATTTTCTTTGCAATTGGATCATAAAGTCTATAGCCAAATTCATCGAACCAAAACCAAGAAAGATGCACTCTCGTGTCTTGACATCTAACTTGGATGTCTCATCCTTAGGAACATGAACAAAAACTTTGCAGCTAAACACCTTTAGATGGTCATATGAAATATCCTTTCTAAAACAAATTCTGTCTAAAATGTCACCATCCAAAGCAAGAGTGGAAGATATGTTGATAACATGTACCACTTGTACTCAAAGCCTCACCCCAAAAGGATTTTAGTAATTTGCATCCGAAATCAAATAATTGACTTTCTCAACCAACGTTCTCTTTATTCTTTCTGCTATGCCCTTTAATTGAGATGTTTTAGGCGGTGTTCTCCGATGTCGAATCCCCTATTACCTACAATATTCATCAAATGGCCCGATGTACTCACCATCGTTATTTGAACGAATGCATTTCAACTTCTTTTCGGTCTGTCTTTCAACTGAAACTTAAAACTGCTTGAATGCATCTAACACTTGATCTTTTGTCTTCAAAAAATAGGCCCATAAGTTTCTCGAATGGTCATCAATGAAGGTTACAAAGTAGGCTTTGAACCACCAAGTGATAGCAGTTTTATTAGGACCATAAACATCCGAATGCACCAGTTCTAGCAATTGTGATTTTCTCGAAGGCAAATGACTCTTGAATGAAACTTTTCGTTGTTTTCCTCCTAAATAATGAGCAAACTTCTCAACTCTTGCACTCTTTACTCCAGAGAGTAAACCCTTTTTAGCCAACAAACTAATACCTTTCTCACTTATGTGACTAAGCCTCTTGTGCCATAATACAATTGCATTCTCATCTTCCACAACATTACACATGAGCCTCTAGTGAGTTTCCACTATCCATTATCAAAAGTACTGCAAGATCTTGCATCATCGAGCTTACTAGTCGAAATCGGATTCCAATGAATATCCGAACATGTCTAATATATTTTAGAATTAGTTTTGCTCCATTATTAGTCTTCAAGCACACATCTCCTATACCTACAATCGTGGCTAAACCGTCATTGCCCATCCTTAAGGTGCCAAAATTTCCCGACTGTAGGATGTAAAGAGCTCCTTCCTAGATGTAATATGAAGGGAAGCTCCACCATCAATAACCCAGTTCGAATCATTGCGGATAAAATTAATATTGTCATCTTAGCAAGCAATAACAAGTTCCTCAGTAGTAGTGACCACCCGATCATCATTATCGTTATCTTTTTTCTCATTGTTGTCATTGCCATTTTTCTTCTCATTTCTTTTTTCATTTTTCAGCTAAAAATAATTTTTCCTAAGATGACCCATCTTACTACGGTGATGACACTCAACAGTCTTTTTCCATGATCTTGACTTGCTTCGACTCTTGTATCTACCTTTTGGACATCTACTCTAATTTCCGCCCTTGTTTTCAACAAGTAAAGCTTTAGAATGAGAGGAAGAACTATGTGTTTTTCTTTTCATCTCTTCATTCGAACACCACTTTTTGCAAAATCCATGGTGACAATACCATCAGGTGCAACATTAATCAAAGACATTCGAAATGTCTCCCAAGATTCCGATAAGGTACACAGCGGCCAAAGTCCCCGCACTTCATCATCAAATTTACTATTCATGGTAGAAAGTTGGTCTATCACTCCCAAAAATTCATTCAAATGGTCTAATATAGATTAGTCATCTTTGTAATGCAACCCCATAAATTGTTTAATCAAACATATTTTGTTGTTGCCAGCCTTCCGTGCATATAATAACTCAAGCTTGTTCCACAAAGTTCTAGCATGTGACTCTTTGTTGATATAATTCAAAACATTATCATTGACAAATTGTTGAATAAACCCACACACAATTTTGTGCTTAAGATTCCAATCGGCATCGGTCATGTTATTGGGTTTAGCATCAATAAACACTTGGTAAATGCCAGCACTTCACATGTAGAAGATATTCCATTTTTCCTCTCCACACATGATAATTCTTTCCATTTAAATTGACCATTATGCTCATATTCGATTCCATCGTTCAAGTAAAAAACAACGCTATGATACCACTCTAATGGGAAAAATAGCAGATAAATTTTCCTCTTTGACTGAACTTGTAACAAAACGAATCGAACACAACCAATGGAAATATATGAACCAAAAGAAAAATGACACAAGAATTTTTACGTGGAAAACGCCTCCAATGTGAAGGATAAAAATCACGAGACTGTTCATGGAGCCACCCGAATCTCCACTATTGATAGTTTAGGTACAAAATCTCACAGATTTCAACAACACTGAAATCCCAAAACTATAAGTGAAGATCAAGCATCAACATCACCTTTAACGAGAGAAACAAATGAAAAACACCCCAAAAACGCAGTCTAAAACCATCCACAAAAAGCTGCAGTAGACACCTTCAAAACACAATCCAACCGTCCAAAATCAAGAACCATATGTCCTGAAGCCGTTGACAAAATTTCAGCCCGATCGAACCACGGATGATGTTCCGATCACCGAGTTGATCGCTGCTGGACAAATTCATTTTTCCCAGAAAAAAATGTTGCTATCCCACTTATTTTTCTGATGCCTGTTCACGTATAAGTTGCTGATATGTTGCCTAGGTATATCAAACCCTTTCTAACATAATAAGAAGCTAAAAGCTTACTTAAATGGGCTGGATTGACCTAAACAGCCTAACAGAGAGGGACCAACCTTAGTGAATAAAAGAAAACAAAGAACAAAGATAGAGAAATTGGGAATAATAGGAATTGGGTTTAGTCCATATTTGGATCGGCCCCAAGGGCCGGCCCGATGTCATCAATCTTAATAAAAATAAAATAACAAGTAAAAAATTCGAAAGTTGTTAAAAAATAAGTCTTGATAAGATAGTTTGGTCTTAGCACGAAATTTAACTTAGTGTTTTTTAGTTGATATTCATTTAGTTTAGAGATTTTAGTGAAGACCTTGGTTATTGTTTAGTTTTGGTGGATTGATCTTTTAGACAAAAATCGATTTGATTGTAGCTCATAGCATTTGCTGTCCCGGACCTTAATAACAAGGTCATGTCATATCGGTTTATCTTACATCACTTTACTTTTTTACTCGCTCTTCATTACTTTCTTAAATCAAGTGATTGCTACTCTTTTATATTGTTTTTCCTATGTGATGATTTGCTTTCTTAACCGAATGGTTAGGTTGTCTTTCTAAGATCATAATAAACATCAATAAAAACACCACATGGACAACTAGCGGGCGAGAATTTTAGGATTCATAATTTCATAAAAAAAGATAGCCTGGACACTTTAGGTGATAAATAATCAAGTTTATGGATCGAAATGACAACTAGTATAACCAAGTCCCAAATTCGATATATCTGGTTGCATAAGAAGTGAGGTACATTTTCAATGGAGTCACGCAGGGATTTGGAGTGCGCTGCCTGTGTTGGTGCGTTTTTTGCCTCGACTTTCTTTCACTTGATAACATCGACAACGCGTTGATGAGGCTTGGGCCGACAAGTGGAATGATGAAGGAGGCCACCGGGATTCCAGGAGAACACATCTTTTTCTCAATCAAATTGTCATCATTGTTTGGATGTCGGACGAGGAAATTATCGCCGGTCAAATTTTGATCAAACTTTCCGAAGCCCAAATTAGGTCATGATGCCCGCAAATCACATCTATGGGTCTCCGAATCGATCAAACAAAAATAAATGGGCCTATTCATCACTGTGATTTGGAAATATAATTAGGTCCTTTTAGTAGTTTGCATTCTATACTACAAATGGCAATTTAAATCAACAAAACACCCAGTTAGATATCTAATGTTGGCGGTAAAATTGTCAAAAAAAGTCTTAAAATTTTTGCATTTTTGCCAATCCAATCTTAAACTTTTTAATTTTGCCATTCAATTCTAAACTTTTTTGCATTTGGGCCAATTCAATCATAAACTTTTTTTTATGCCAATTCAATCCTAAACCTTTCGCATTTGTACCAATTTAGTCCATCCGGCCAACTTTCACCGGCCGATGCTAACATACAATTTTTTTCAATAATATTCTGAATTTTTTCAATTTCTTTTTTGTTTTTTCCTCTTTTGTTTTTTTTCCTTTTTCTTTTGTTATTCTCCTTCATCTTCTTCCTCCAGCCACCTCTAACCCGTCGCTGGTGGTTGGAGGATGGGATTGGCGGGCCACTAGTGCCGGCGCCGCCACAGCGAGTCCGGCGTCATCGCTGTTGGGCTTGGCTTGGCCTTTCCAGATCCGAGGGAGGCCGAGCTTCGTCAGCCATGGCGTCACCATTACCGGCGTCGCCCAATTTGGAGTTAGAAGTTTTTCTAAGCAATATCCTAATCCATCCTGCAATTTGCTGCTACGTGCACTTTCCTTTTTCAATTTCTGCATTCATCGGGATCTCATAAACTCCACTTCGCGGCAATGACTGATGTGATCTTGAATCCTCCTGTTGTTTATTCGGTTTTTTCTTTTCTTTTGTGATAAGGGTCGTCAATTTAGCTCAAAGTTTCGTTATGATATTAAGTTCACGAGTTAATCACCAGCACGGCTGGAGGAAAAAAATACGAAATAAAAAATTAAAAAAATTAAAATATTATTTAAAAAAAATGCCTCGTCAAGACCGTCCGGTGTCCACGTTAGCGCCGACCGGTTAAAGTTGGCCAAATGGACTAAATTGGTATAAATGCGAAAGGTTTAGGAGTGAATCGGCATAAGAAAAAAAGTTTAGGATTGAATTGTAACAAATGCAAAAGGTTTATGACTGAATTGATAAAATTGAAAGGATTAGGACTAAATTGGCAAAAGTGCAACAGGTTTAGGACATTTTAACAATTTTCCCAATATTTCTCGCCATCATTCCACGTCTTCCAATTATCTATGTTCAATTAGAAAAACATAGGGCTAAAGAGAGAGCCAAAAAAGGATCTTTCGTGTATAATCCTGCATAATCTCGAATGTTATTAGTTCCGGTACGTAGACCAAATAATACAATGCAAGCAAAAGTTCCAAGATTCATGGAGTTATAAAACATCATATAAGTCATAATCGGTGCGGTTTTTTCGGTAGGTTGCTAAGTCCTCTTAATTACTATTATATATATAAACGAGAGTTTTCCACGTGCAATGGATTATTTCTCAGGATGACAGGGGTATGCCAATACCACCGGATAAGTCCCCAAGACGAGATCGTTGGGAGTCGAACCCTGGACCTCATCGGTTTAACTATTTAAGGCCTAGGAGGCTCAACCAATCTATTTATATTTATCTCTATTATATATAACAAATTTTCACATAACCGACATATCCTCATCTCATCTCCCTATAAAAAAGTAAAGAGGACACTAGATATTATTAATAATTAAATATTGATATCCACAGGCAATTAGTTATCAAATCTCCTAGTTTTGATTTTGATGAGCGACGAGCACATATTCTTAATTATTAAATCCACATTCGTTTCTCCATCTTAGAATATCAGAAATTAAGATCTAAATAGGTGATTACCACAAATCCATATTCTTGCGATTTGGCATATGTTAAAGCAAATTAAGCAAATTTAGCCACGAACATATTTTGCGGCAATATTCTCTGCAAACCCTCCGGAAAATAAATTTGCACTCACTAGTATGTGTTATCCGTTGGAGATGTCGACCGAGAGGGTCACGCGAGTAAGGCCATTGCGTTCAAGGATGGCTATGTAGCAATAGGGAAAGAATTTTTTCAATTCCAATCGATTAGGCGTGGCGTCGATTCTTTTGAGTAATATTTATGGAAAAGACCCCTTGATTCCTTATGAAGATCATTTCAAACACACATGGTGCATTCTAAAATAATCATTACTCGGACATCTATGCCTTTGGTCATGAATTTTTTATGCAACCAAATCTTCCACTTTCCGTGCAAAAAAAAGAAAAAGAAATAAAAAAAGTAAAACAACAAGCTAATATTTAGATATATTTCCAATCGAATTTGATTCAATGCACAGTTTTTCATTAGAAGATCTTGTATGATTTTGTTGCCCTACGTTTGACATCACAATCTTTATATTAAGGAAGAGAAAAATAAAATTAAACCTTTAAAGAAAGTTCAAAAATCAGGCTGGAACCATTTGGCTCTATAAAGGTGACGGGTTGCATCGTCGCATGTCCCCACCCTTCCGTTATCCATTCTGTAACTCTTCTTCCTCCTGTCTATGTAATCTGTGAAATAGATGTGATTTGGCTTGATTCCGAGAAGGCAAGACTCAGCATTGAACACCACCGAGAAGGAAGAGGAAGCGTTCTCATTCAAGAAGAGAGACGCGTTCCCCAAGCACCTGACCTCTTCCAGAGTTCCCTCCTCCAGATCCACTTCAAAAACTCGGAATCCACACCCTTCGCTCCACATCTTCCAAACCACCATTAATGAGCCCAAACATTCTACGAGATACGGGCAGCCTTTAAAACTCTGTCCTAGAGCCAGCCGCAATTCCATGCGACCCTCTCTCTCGTTGAGAGTCGTTATATGACCTTCCGCGTCCAAGGCCACGAATAGCCCGTCGTAGTAAATCAGTCCGCTGATGAGGGACTGGGGCGTTGCCGGACTCACTGCCGTCCACGCATCGTCTCCTGATTTGTGGAAGGCGAACCCTGGTATTACAAGATCCCAGTGAATAGAGATCATGACTCTGTAGCTCCTGGACAAAGAAGGGCACGAGGACAAGGCGATCCTGTCGATCCCTAGGAACCACTCCCACTCGCGGGGTTCCACACCGAGACGTGACAGGTGGCGAAGCTTCTCCAAGGCAGGCAGCTCTATGCCGATGCACGAAAGCGGATTGAAGATTCTGTACTCACGGCGCTTGTTTGACACGAATAGTATCCATCCTGGCGTAGACAAGGTCTGGGCTTGAATACATGGCAACTCCACTCGATATATTCTCTCTCTAGAGGGGTCGAAGAATTCAGGTCTTTGGTTGTGCACGTAAGTTATGAGCCACGGGGCTTTCGACTTCGCGTTGTACGTCTCCTTGACGGCAGCAGACCGCCACGAGGTGCACACCATGCCGAAAGCTAAAAAGTCTTCAATGGCCAGCCGTTGAGCGATAAGCTCCAGGAGCTCTTGCGGGAGTTCTTCCCAATTTGCCATGACTTCGTAGTAGACTGAACGACCAATTTTTCTGTCATGCGACTTTCTTTTGTTGAATTTATTCCTCAAAACACGAGGGGGGGGTCCTTTCTTTACGTGGGGAAAGACAGCTTTTGGGGATTCAGTTACCTTTTCGGCGTAGGATTACCCCTATCTAAACGATCTCTTTCAACAAGCTCCTTCACAAATCCTATAGCTTCTTTTTATGTTCTTGAATGAATATTCGTTTTGTGGTGGCTGGCGTGATAGAGTTACCTCTTAATTTGATCTTTTAAGATTTAAATATTAGTATAACTTTATAAGATACAGCAAATCTAAAAGATAGTTTCTTTTTCAAGCTTTTATGAATATAACCGTTAAAAGCCCTACATAACCGGTAAAAGACTCGCTTAAGTTATGTTGCCTATTTGTTATCTTAATATGCTTCATGTGATTATTGAAAGAAATTCTAAACATTTAACAATTTTTAAATCTTTTAAATCATAAACTATAAAATATATTTCTTGGAGATGACAAGTTTTTCGTATTGACACGCAATGTTTAGTTTTGGTAAAATTTATTCAGGGTTAATCGAAAATCCATCCTAACCTTATCTAACAATCCTATCTGTTAGGAAACCCTGTCCATAACCTACATCGACATCTAACCTAATGTACGATGCAATCTATCTGATACGTATAATATCTAAAGATGATTTTTCGTATTTTTCAATTAGGAAATAAGTCAAACGAGATAAACATCTATGCTAAAAGATAAACACCAATTCAGAAAAAGATAGGCCTAATACACAAAAAATCCTCCAACTTTAGCATTTGTGATAATTATATACAAAACTTTTTTTTGTCCCATAAAAATCCTCAATTTTTACTTTTGTCCCAATTCTATCCATCTAATACCCAAAAAACCTCATCAACTTTAGCATATGTATCAATTATATTCGAAATTTTTTTGTCTAAAAAAAAACTCCAACTTTTATTTTTATCCAAATTCTACTACCGTCATCCTTCCGTCCATAATCACCGTTACTTAATCCTACGTGGCTTGAATTTTCTCGCCGAACTTACTAATGAATCTTCAAAATTTAGAAATAGTAGGTT
This sequence comes from Rhodamnia rubescens, assembly GCA_021437795.1. NCBI lineage: Eukaryota > Viridiplantae > Streptophyta > Magnoliopsida > Myrtales > Myrtaceae > Rhodamnia > Rhodamnia rubescens. Next base: position 11,998,369 of record JAILYA010000002.1, on the reverse strand, counting down.
TTAGGAATGACGATATTTTAGATCGTTCATCCAAATATCTCCATGTCTTGCTGTTCTTTGTGCTGTTGAGTGCGGAAAAGAATACAAAACGCGCCGTCTTAAGTGACTCTATATCTTTCGATAATATGTAGGGAAGCAAACAAAATAAAAAAAGTTCAAGGAATTTTTCATGTTAGCTCTTGCGATGTGTAATTCATTAACGACATAGAAATGCCACGTAAGATTAACTATAGATGATTATGGACAGAAGGACTAATGGAGGTAGAATTGGAAACAAAAAATAAAAGTTAGAGATTTTGTATGAGACAAAAATTATTTTAGATATAATTGGTATGTATGCTAAAGTATTTTGTTTTTTGTACTATGCCGGTATAATTGGGATAAAAGTAAAAGTTTATGGTAGAATTGAGACAAAAGTAAAAGTTGGAGGTTTTTTATAAGACAAAAATTTTTTGGATATAATTATCACAAATGCTAAAATTAGTGTTTTTTTGGGTATTAGGCCGAAAAAGATAGGAGTCAAGTACCTGAGATTCATGCAATCGGACCTAAATTTGTTACAAATAAAACCGGCGCCCTCTTCCTAACGTTTTAACATTAGGTTGCCAATTCTCCGCAGAATTGACAATCCCCTCAACATATAGAGACTGGACTACGAATTATATGCACATCGTCAATTAGGAAAGTCTCCTAGATTTAGAAAATGCCTATATTCTCAAAAATATCCAAGCTAGATTATGATTTGTTCAAAATAAGCAATAATATCCTAAAAAATCAAACTGGCTAAGATAATCACTTGAATATTCGATACCCAATTTGGGACCGGCGGCAAAGGTGGTACTCGCGGTGTGGGTGCTCGATGATGAGAAGGCTTTTTCCGGAGACGGGAAGCAACAATGAGGCGAACGCAGGGACTCAATGAGGACCAATTATGTCGCCAAGTGGATTGAAGTGCTTCAGTGAAGCTCTCCACAAAAGCCTGTGCACGCCTTTCACTTGATAACGGCGACAACGGCGTTGATGAGGCTTGGGCCGGCAAGGGGAACGATGAAGCAGGCCACCGGGATTCCAAGAGAACACAGCATTTTCTCACTCAAATTGTCACCATTTGTTTGGATGTCGGAGGAGAAAATTATGGCCGGTTAAATTTTGGTGAAACTTTCCGATACCCAAGTTAGGTCATGATGCCCGCGAATCATATCTATATGTCTCCGAATCGAACAAATAAAAATAATTGTCCCTTTTTATCACTGTGATCTGGAAAGATAATTAGGTCCTTTTAGTAGTTTGCATTGTATACTACAAATGGCGATTTAAATCAACCAAACACCGAGTTAGATATATCTAATGTTTCTTACTATCATTCCATGCCGTCCAATTATCTATGTTCAATAAGAAAAATTTCATAATATGTGCGGTTTTTTTAGTAGGTTGCTAAGTGCTCTTAATCTATTGTTATCTGTCTATATTTATCTCTACTATATATAACAAATTTTCATATGATAAAAAATATCCCTATTTCATCTCCCTATAAATAATTAAATTTTGATATCCACGGGCAATTAGTTAACAAATCTCTTATTTTGATTTTGATGAGGACATATTCTTAATTTTTAAATCCATATTCGTTTCTCCTGCTAAGAATATCAAAAATTAAAATGTAAGTGCCCATTCTTACAATTGGCATGCGTTAAAGCAATTAAAGCAAAGTTAGCCATGAATATATTTTGTAGCAACGTTCTCTGCAAACCCTCCTAAAAATAAACTTACACTCACTAGTATGTGTTATCTGTGCGAGGATAACGCTAGTAAGGCCATTGCAAAACAATAGGGACATAGTTTTTTCAATTCCATTCGACTAGGCATAGTGTCGATTCTTTTGAGTAATATATCTGGAAAAGACCCCTTGATTCCTTATGAAAGACCGTTTCAAACACAAATGGTAAATTCTAAAATAACCATGACTCGGACATCTTTACCCTTGGCCATGAACCTCCTTTACGGTTTTTTTTTTCCAACAAACTTTTTCACTTTCCACATAAAAAGGAAGGAAAAAAACAAGAATTAAGCTAATATTTAAGTATATTTCCCAATCGAATTCCTTCAATGTACAGTATTTCATTAAAAGGTCTTGTATGATCTTCCTGCCCTAGGTTTGACGTCAAAATCTTTAATATGGAGGAGGGAAAAAAAATCAACATCAAAGAAAGTTCAAAAATCAGGCTGGAACCATTTGTTTGCATAAAGGTGACTAGTTGCACCGTCACATCTCTCCAGCCTTCCGCTATCCATGTCGTAACTCTTCTTCTTGTCTACGTAATCTGTGTAATCTGTGAAATAGACGTGATTTGGCTTGATTCCAGGAAGGCAAGACTCGTCATTGAACACCACCGAGAAGGAAGAGGAAGCGTTCTCATTCAAGAAGACAGACGCGTTCCCCAAGCTCCTAACCTCTACCTGAGTTCCCTTCTCCAGATCCACTTCGAAAACTAGAAATCCATACCCTTCGCTCCGTATCTTCCAAACTACCAGCAATGAGCCCCGACATTCTACGAGGTACGGGCAGCCTTCAAAGTTCTGTCCTAGAACTAGCCGCAATTCCATGCGGCCCTCTCTCTCATTGAGAGTCGTTATATGATGTTGCGTGTCCAAGGCCACGAATAGCCCGTCGTAGTAAATCAGTCCGCGGACAAGGCACCAGGGCGTCGCTGGACTTGCTGGACTCACTACTGTCCACGCATCTTCTCCTGATCTGTGGAAGGCGAACCCTGGTTTTACAAGATCCCAGTGAATAGAGATCATGACTATGTAGCTCCGGGACAAAGAAGGGCTCGAGGACAAGGCGATGTTGTCGATCCTAGGGTTCAGGAACCACTCCCACTCCCACTCGTCTGGTTCCCACCCGCCGAGTTCCACACCGAGACGTGACATGTGGCGAAGCTTCTTCAAGGAGGGCAGCTCCATGCCGATGCCCGACAGCGGATTGAAGATACGGTATTCACGGCGCATGATTGACACGAGTATCCATCCTGGTATTTGGCAAGGTCTGGGCTTGAATGCATGGCAACTCCACTTGGTAAATTCTCTCTCTAGAGGGGTCGAAAAATTCAGGTCTTTGGTTGTGCACGGAAGTCATGAGCCACGGGGCTTTCGACTTCGCGTTGTACGTCTCCTTGACAGCAGCGGAGCGCCACGAGGTGCACACCATTCCGAAAGCTAAGAAGTCTTCTATGGCTAGCCGTTGAGCGATAAGCTCTAGGAGCTCTTGTGGGACTTCTTCCCAATTTGCCATGACTCCGTCGTAGACTGAATGGCCAAGTTTTCTGTCATGCAAGTGCAACTTCCTCCTGATGAATTTATTCCTCAAAACACGAGGCGGGTCTTTCTTACGTTGGGAAAAGAAAGCTTTTGGGGGATTCGGTTACCTTTTCGGTGTAGATTTACCCCTATCTAACTTACCTCTTTCAACAAGCTGCTTCATAAATCTTATCGCCTCTTTTTATATTCTTGAGTGAATATATTTTTTTCGTGGCTGGCAAGATAGAGTTACCTCTTAGTTTGATGTTTTAAGATTTAAATATTAGTATAATATACGACAAATCTAAAAGATAATTTCTTTTTCAAGCTTTTATGAATAAAATCCGTTAAAAGACCCATACGTATAATCCATTAAAAAACTTCGTTTATAGTTATGTTACTTATTTATTATCTTAATATGCTTGGTGTAAATACAAAACGTAATTTTAAACATAGAATAATTTTTAAATCTTTTAAATCATAAACAAAAATATGTATTTCTTGGAGATGACAAGTTTTTCGTATTAACATGCTTAGGTTTGGTAAAAATTTATTCAGAGTTAATGTATTGTTGTCCAATTACCGAATAAAAGCCAGCATTTGGACCCGCCCTACATGCCCGTCGCAATGCTCCTACAGTCATTATGTGAAAGTTTAAAGTGAACAAATTACTTACTTTTATCAGACAATAATATCTTATATGATGGCTCAATTAGAAAAAATCATTTACAAAAATAGTTGTTACTGCTGATGGTCCTGATGTGAGTTTTGAAATGTCTGGATATATCTTCAACAGGGAAAAAGTTGTGGCATGCGGTATGTTCATGTAAGCCGAGTGCATAATAACTATTATTTTTGACAGGTCCCATGAGGGATCCACATTGTCTGTGCTGGGCTCACACAAACTTAGGGCATGCGATAATGGCTGATTCTACAGTCAAGTTCGTTTTCTGACTACCAAGTTCCTTGTCTGCAAACCTTAAGGTCATTAGTATTTTAAAAGGAAAGAAAATGTTCAAGATTGGTCCCAGATTTTGTTCCGGTTAATCAAACAGAGATTGTCTTTTGTCATAAGTGCATCATGGTTAAAACAATCTAACATATGCTGTGTTTGCAGAATTGGAAACCCAGCGAAACCTGCATTTGACCAATTGGCTATCTGGATCTTCAGAAGTTAGAATTGCTGACTGAAGATTGAATAGCCTAGTATCCGAACAAGGTGCCGCTTGCCTCTTTCTCATCCCTCAGTCCGTTTTCATGCCATGGGGACAAGAATAGAGAGAGTGGACGGTGGGGAGTAACAGCAAATTGCATGGTCCACATCGTTCTTTCCCTTCCGAGCAATGAAGTATTAAACCAAGCTTGTTACTATATATGTTCATGATGGAAGAAAAGTGCTTCATCTCACACGTATCGACCCAATTTCAGTGTGAAGTGTCTCCTTTCACTGGAGCTGGAAGAAAGGTAAGATGAACAGACTCTACTATTGTCAGTCGATGTTCCGATATTCATCTCGCTCCATGAAAAAGAGAGGAAGGCCGAACCATTTGTTTCATTATGTAGCGGATTGGTGAATTGGAGTTGCAAAGATTTTGGAAGTCTGGGTTCTTTCTTTTCTGTGTGTATGGTCTAAGATGAGCTTCGAAACCTAAATTCCGCCGGTCACTGATCGGAAACTTCTGAGTAGTCAAATTTGAGTAGAATAAGTTCCTCTCAGTATCACTTGTCCTGTTGTACGTTGTGATGCAAGGGTGCAGCCGGAGTACGAAAAAATCTTTTTACCGATTTGGTTACCCGTGGATTAAGGATGAGTCATTCACTTATTTAACGCCCTGAAAATTTGACGAATATTAATAGCGAAATTTAGTCTATAGAATGACTAGGAGTTTTAATTTGATGCCTGAGATCGAAGATTAAGGAATTAGAAATTGGAAATTGAAAATTTCCGATATCGTTTTTGAATCGGATTAAATTTTGATTAAATGAGTAATCGTGTCCTAAATTTTGAAAATTCACATTAAGCCTCATTCGGGCTAAATTGACTCGATTTTAGATTAAATAATCTTACGTCGGGTTTCCGGACACTCGAATTACCTAGGATGTGAAATTACCAAAATACCCCTGGCCAATTTGTGAAATTACAAAAATGCCCCCCAGGGTTTTTATGAGCAAAAAGACAAGGTCATTAGTGGTGTGGATCCCACCCTAGCAGCTCAGCTCAAATTGGTCAAAATTCTTCTAGAATTCTCTCTCTCTCTCACAGCCCACGTACACCCCCCCCCCTTATTTCACCGACTTTGCTTCAGCCCTTTTCCTCCTCTCCTTTCTTCATTTTGAGCGAGAACATTGGCCATCTGAAGCTACCAAGACAAACTATGACACCTCCAGAACCCACTTGACGCCACCAGACCACCGCCGCACCGCCGGATATGCCGGAAAGTCGACTACAAGGACCCTTCCCGACCTGCCCTGTTTCCCGTCGGGTTTGGGTGATGCAGCCTCTCCGCCTCTAATTGAGGAGGACCAGCCATCACCACCTATTCCGATCCCCTCCTCATACCTTCCTTGACCTCCAGTCACCAATTTCGACCGCTGGTAGCCGCCGTAAAGCCACCGGAGAAGCCAAGACAGCCGCTGGCCAGGCTTGCTCTATTTTCGGCCCATGAAGCACCGGTTCTGTGCTCAGCCGCTACCCGCTGTTCCGCCACCTTCCTCCGCCCAACTCCGACCCTCATAGACTCCCCGACACCCCCTCAAGCCATCAACACCAGCCCCACCAAGCCCCGATGCTGCCGGAGCCCGGAACAAGGCCCCGACCACCTGCCCTATTTCGGGTATCTCTGCTCTGTTCTGCTGCTGCAGTTCTGTAGGCTGCTGCTGACGACCATTTCCGGCCACCACGAGCCACCGTGAGACACCACCACCACCTTCCTCCGACCTCCTCACACGACCACCATGGACCCCGGAGCCAACCACCGCCCGTAGGTCCCGGAATACCCACGACCAACCCCTGCCCTGCTCTGTTTCTGTTGGGATTGCCCTGTTTTTGGGCTGGGCCGAGTCTGTTTAGGCCTATTTATTGGGCCTACGAATTGGGCCTTGGCCCAAGCTACTGTGGGCTACTAAATTGGACCTTACCTTAGGCCCGTGGGCTCATTAAACCGGAAGTTGGGCCCGTATTTCGAGGATTGTAGTTCGCGGTCCGATTGAGCCCAAAGTTCATGTCGAGGATTTTCCGAGGATCGTCGTTGGCCCAACCTCGCTCAATTGACGGTGAGTTGACCTCTAATCCTTGGCTAGGTCGTTAATTTCGTTTGGAATTAGCTTAATTAGATTTTTAGGGTGTTTAGATAAATTAATTAGGGTCGGGATAGGTTAGAGACTCGGTATAGGTTAAATGACCCTAATTATTTAAGTTAGCTCGAATACAATTTGTTGGGATTAAATTAGTTGATTGATTGGATGATTTTATGCGATCGTGACCGAGTGGTAAATTAGGGGCGAGCGTGCGATTGAGTGAAAATATGAAGTTAATCATGTGTTAATGAATTGATTATTACTTACTAAATTATTCTTGGTGCTCAATTCGTGGTGTGCATGGATTATTGGATTAATTATCTTGATAGATGATTGATTGAATTAGGCGATTGGTTGAGGGACGATCACCCTAGTTATAGATGTAGAGTTTGATGGATAAAATGCGCGTATGGGTGATCTTGAGCATATTTGTGTAACAATTGGCTAAATATGAAGATAAAATGAGTTGATTGTTGATTGTATTTGAGTGGTCACACGACGGAATATTCTGTCAAGTTCGTACCATGCCGGTCGTAAATGTACCATACGACTTGTCGGATGCATGTCAATCCGTGCATGTGCCAATCATACGGATCACATGGATTATCGGATGACGGTCGCAGCTTGTGATGGATCAAGCCCCTATAGGGATTCCTGGTAGTGCCGTATCGTGCCGGTCATACAAATCACATGGGCTATCGATGCCGTCATCGAAAGTAAGGGACGAAGCTTTGGTCATGCTAGTAGACATTGCCAATCGTAGTGTAAAGTCGCATCGATCGTGCGCAATTGGGCGAAATGGCTGTTAATAATTGAATCACTCATGGTGTTTTGCGTATGTGATCGATATGATGATCATTGGCTACTCTATTTGACGTGTCGAGTGGAATACCGCATGTCGTGTGATTTTCGTAAGTGAGCCGCATGTGATTGAGATATTTGTGCTTGATATGTGATTGGCGAGATAAAACCCTCGACGAATCAACGCCATATCCGGGCTTAGGCGTTGACTCACGGAGATTTTTATCTCACCCCGTGTCCACCATTTCAGGTCCCTAATGATGCGGCGACCCGTCAGGTTCGAGGTCCCTATCGATCGGTCCTACGATATCATGTATCGTCCGAAACCGGATACGAACAGAACATGGGAACTCCATGTCACCACGATCTAGGTGGATGAAGGCTTGCCACAATTAGTGGCTCATGTCTTCAAAGCCTGATTTTTAAATGACGGGGTGAAAACTTGGGGCCCACTCCGTGGACTCGAGGGACCGCCTAGCTCGGTTCCACCTGTTCCGTCCTAGGTTCCGATGGAACTCGATACGTCGAAGGGTAAGATCATTGACCCCGAGCATGAGCCCGACCACGACCCTGTTTCGATTGAGAAAGATATCGTTGAGCCATCGCCGGAGCGTTCGTTGTCCTCGATTGTGACCCTTCGACTTGATCTCGAGGGTTTGTAGTCTTTTTGATAGGTATTGACATGGATTTTGGGAGTAGATGAGAATTTAATTCTACCTGACCTTTATATCCCTTTTGATGGTCTTAGAGAGCCGTCCCGAAGAATGGAGTTGTATTTGACTATAACTCAGTAGGGTTAATGATTATATGCTTTTGATAATGTACGGACAGCTAATCATGTATATGATCGATGTTGATAATCTTACTTGCTATCCCCACTGTTTTGTGATTCGGGAGAGTTCGCGTTTTCGCATATGCGTCCTAGTATTGTGGTCGATGGCGGACCTAGGACGTTGTCGTTTTATGACCGAGGCAATGGTAGGGATGCCGCGTATTCAAGAGTCGAGGTGTGACAACTTACAAGGAGAGTCAAACCAGTACAAGGCCCCATCACATAGGTGCAATACTCTTCAGGTTTAGATGCACAATCCAATCATGACCTGTTAGAGTTCGAACGAATATCAATAGTTAACTCTCTATTTATCCTATACAAACCGGGATTCCAAGAGAACACAGCTTTTTCTCAATCAAAGTGTCATCACTGTTTGGATGTTGAGTTGATTGAATGTCGGACGTGGAAATTATCGCCCGTCAAACTTTGGTCGAACTTTCCGATACCCAAATTAGGTGGGAATCATATCTATAAGTCTCCGAATCTGACAAACAAAAATAATTGGGTCTTTTTATCACTGTGATTTGGAAAGATAATTAGGTCCTTTTAGTAGTTGGCATTCCCTACTACAAAGGGCGATTTAACTCAACCAAACACCGAGTTAGATATCTAATTTTTCTCACTATCATTCCATGTCGTTCAATTATCTATGGTCAACCAGAAAAATTTCATGATCGGTGCAATTTTTTCAGTAAGTCGCTAAGTTCTCTTAGTCTATTGTTATCTATTTATATTTATCTCTACTATGTATAACAAATTTTCAGATGACCAAAATATCCTTATGTCATCTGCCTGTAAAAAAATTAAAGAGGACACTAGACATTATTATCAACTATATTTTGATATCCACAGGAAATTAGTTAACAAATCTCCTATTTTGATTTTGATGAGCACGTATTCTTAATTTTAAATCCATAATCGTTTCTCCAGCTTAGAATATCAAAAATTAAATTCTAAACAGGTGGTTACCACAAAACACAATTTGGGAGTTATTAGAATAATTGCACGTAGAAAGTGGCCGCTAGGCACCCATTCTTACGATTGGCATACGTTAAAGCCATTAAAGCAAAGTTAGCCATGAGAATATTTTGTAGCAACGTGCCCTGCCAGCCCTCCTGAAAATAAACCTACAGTGCCCGTTGGCGATGTTGACCTCGAGAGGTCACGCGAGAAAGGCCATTGCGATCAAGAATGGAGATGTAACAATAGGGACATAATTTTTTCAATGCCAATTGGCTACGCACAGTATCGATTCTCTCTTTTGAGTGATATATCTAGAAAGCACCCCTTGTAAAATATCCGTTACTTGGACATCTTAACCCTTGGCTATGAATCTCCTTTGCATTTTTTTATTCACCCAACTCTTCCACTTTCCACAAAAAAAGAAGAAAAGAAAAAAGGAAGTAAAGAGAATATTTCCAATCGAATTCGATTCAATGTACAATATTTCATTAAAATCTATTGTACAATCTTCTTGCCCTAGGTTTGACATCAAAATCTTTTTATTGAAGAAGAGAAAAAAAAGTTCAACCTTAAAGAAAGTTCAAGAGGTTGGAACCATTTGGTTGCATAAAGGTGACTAGTTGCATCGTCGCATGTCTCCACCATTCGGTTATCCATGTTGTAACTCTTCATCTTGTCCATGTAATCTGTGAAATAGACGTGATTTGGCTTGATTCCTGGAAGGCAAGACTCGGCATTGAACGCCACCGAGAAGGAAGAGGAAGCGTCTCTCTTCAAGAAGAGGGACGCGTTTGCCAAACTCCTGATCTCTCTGCTTGAGTTCCTTTCTCCAGATCCACTTCGAAAACTCGGAATCCGTAACCTTCGCCCCATATATTCCCAACCACCACCAGCAACGAGCCCAAACATTCTACGAGATACCGGACGCCTTCAAAACTCTGTCCTAGAACTAGCCGTGATTCCATGCGGCCCTCTCTCTCGTTGAGAATCATTATATGATCTTGCGCGTCCAAGGCCACGAATAGCCCGTCGTAGTAAATCAGTCTGCGGATGGGGGACCCGGGCGTCACCGGACTCACTACCGTCCACTCGTCTTCTCCTGATCTGTGGAAGGCGAACCCTGGTATTACATGATTCCAGTGAATAGATATCACGACCATGTAGCTCCTGGACAAAGAAGGGCTCGAGGACAAGACGATCCTGTCCATCTTAGGAGGGTACATGAACCATTCCCACATGCCGGGTTCCCACTTGTCAAGTCCCACACCGAGACGCGACATATGGCGAAGCTTCTCCAAGGTGGGCAGCTCGATGCCGATGTGCAACAGCGGATTGAAGATACGGTACTCATCGCGCTCGTCGCGCTTGTTTGACAAGAGCATCCATCTTGGTGTAGACGAGGTCTAGGCTTGAATAACTGGCAACTCCACTCGGTAGATTCTCCCTCTAGCGGCGAAGAACTCAGGTCTTTTGTTGTGCACGTAAGTCGTGAGCCACAGCGCTTTCCACTTCGCGTAGTACGTCTCCTTGATGACAGCGGACCGCCTGTAGTCACCTAAATTTTCGCATATGAAAAAATAAATTTGATCGACAAACCTGAATTCAATCACAAATGAATAATCTGAATGTAAACGAGAATGATCGAGCTCAACGAATTCACGTTGTGTCCTTAAGATAAATTTGTCCCCTCAATCGGTACCTAAGGTTTTTGGACAATTGTCTCTCGGGATAGAACGGATTATCTTTCCTATGAAGTGGCACTTCTTTAAATGAAATTTTCAAACGCAACTTCGCAGATTAATCGCACAAATGATAGTAATGAAATGGGAATGCAAGTTTAGAAAGAGACGAGAGAGAATTGTTGAGCAAGTGTGTTCGAACCAATCCCTTTGATGACTATTTATGTTAGTATAAAAAATGAACGTTGATGAAGACTCGAGAAATCCGGACGATTTCGTTGATGAAGGATTATGAACCTTAATGAAGGAACATGAACCGAACAGCTCTTTTTTGAACAAACATATTCGTTTAAAGAAAAAATTTCCAAACAAACACATCCGTTCGGACGAAGAAAATGTTCAAAAATTTCTAATAATATCTGTTCGAATTGTGTCCGTTCGGTTTAAAAAGAGTAGAATAAAATAAAGCTGATGGGTATAAAAACAATAATAGGAACCATGGGCTCGGGCCCGAATCGAATCGAACCAAGTCTCGCGGGCGGGCGGGCGTGCGGCGTGCGCCCGTGTGGGTCGACCTAACTTCACGTAGGTCTTCTCCCTTCTATAAATGTGGGGTGCCCCTTTGGGCCCAAACCCATTTGTGAGGTTTTAATATTTAAACTCATCTCCCATCTATTTCTTTTTCCAATGTGAGACTCTCCATCCCTCATTTCTCATTTAACTTCCTATGGGACTTTGAAACCAAAGTCCCAAAATCCCCCATATGAATGAGAAGTTCGGACATCACGACTTTTCGTGTATGCATTGAATGCAATGTGCGATTATTCAATGAGAGACTAGCGCATCGGGATAAGTAATATGAGACTTTGAACTTTCTCTAGTGAGACCTATCGGACTTACTCGGTCAATCGATAGACTTGATGTCCTTGGAACCGTCGACCTTTGATGTAAGCCTAAACAATAGAAAACACATAATTATCTCTTGAACAAAGTTGATTCTCATTGTTATGTTCGTTTTGGCTATGAACACCGCCTAGGTTTCATGAGTGTTTCATGAGTGCTTTAAAGAGTTTGGCCTTTCAAATTGTCATAGAAGCGGCCCTCACTTCACACTCACATAAGTGATTTTTTGAATGTGCGGTATATCACATACTCGATTCAAAATCATTAAAGGCTTATGTTTAACCTTCACATACCAAGATCGTCTCCATACGAGAATGAATAAGAGTTGATAGTACTATACATCGTGTGCATAACTTGGTTGTCCCTTTGAACCTAAATCTTGGGATCTCCAGTTAATTAGGTAGGGTTTTTGCTATGAGGACTTATATTTTAGGCCTTAAACCCATTTCTCTTGATGTTTTCACAACTATCTCTCTAATTAAGCCTTTTGTTGATGGATCCACAATATTATCTTTTGACTTCACATAATCAATCGTGATAATTCTATTAGAGAGTAGTTGTCTTACAATGTCGTGTCTTCGACGTATATGTCGAGATTTATCGTTATACATGACATTCCTTGCTCCGTCTATTGCCGCTTGACTATCATAATGAATACATACAGCTAGCACTAGTGTAGGCCAATTAGGAATATCTTTTAAGAAATTTTGAAGCCACTTTGCTTCTTCACCGGCTTTATCCAAAGCAATAAATTCTGATTCCATAGTAGACCTTGCAATATAAGTTTGTTTGGATGATTTCCAAAATATTGCTCCCCCACTAAGTGCAAATACATATCCACTTGTGGATTTTGTGTCTCTTGTATCAGTTATCTAATTTGCATCATAGTATCTTTCAAGTACCGTTGGATACTCTATTTAATGCAAAACATAGTTTTGAGTATGCTTTAAATAGCTCAATACACCTTTCATAGCTCTCCAATGATTTTCATTTGGACTAATCGAGAATCGATTTAACTTGCTCACAAGACAAGTTATGTCCGGCCTAGTACAATTCATGACATACATTAAACCGCTTAGTATACTAGTATACTCATTTTGAGCCTTGCTTTCACCAAGTGTTTTTGCACTTTTCAAGAACCTTTTCTATATAGTGAGATCGTGATAGTGCTAATCCTTCGGATGTTTTATGGATTTTAATTCTCAAAATAACATCTATGACCCCCATGCCTCTTATATCAAATTTACTTGTAAGCATGTGTTTGGTTGCCTTAACAAGCTCACTATTGCTGCCCATTATAAGCATATCGTCTACATACAACCACAAAATGACAAAGCCCTTATGAGTGTTTTTAATGTATACACATTTATCATACTCATTAATTTTAAAACTATTCGAAAACATTACTTGGTCAAATTTAGCATGCCATTGTTTTTGTGCTTGTTTCAAGTTATAAAGAGACTTAAAAAGTTGACATACTTTCTTTTCTTATTTCGGAACAATGAACCCTTCAGAGTTATTCTAAATATATTTATTCTTCCGGATCCCCGATTAAGAAAGTCGTTTTAACGTCCATTTGATGGATTTCAAGCCTATACACCGCCGCTATAACAATTAGCATCCTCCTAGATGTAATTCTTGTAACAGGTGAATAAGTGTCAAAATAATCAAGACTTTCTTGTTACTTGTAGCCTTTTACTACAAGTCCAACCTTATATTTATCAATAGTACCATCCATTTTTATTTTCTTCTTGAAAATCCACTCACATTGTAGTGGTTTATTACCAGGAGGGAGGGCAACCAATTCCCAAGTATGATTTGACAAAATGGATTCAACTTCACTATTGATAACTTGTTTCAAAACGAGGACTTATGGGGATGTCATAGCCTCTTTAAAGGTCCGAGGCTCATTTTCTAGCAAATATGTTAGAAAATTAGGTCCAAAAAACGTAAAAGTCCTTTATTTTTTACTACGTCTAGGTTCATCCTCCATAGGATCGATTCTAGATGCAGTATTTTGAGGCCTCTTATCATTGTCAATTAGCTCATATCTTGTGGTATACGAAAATATATTCTCAAAGAACGAAACGTCCCTTGACTTAATGATTATATTAACATGTATATTTGGGACCTCGATTTATGAACAAGAAATCGATATGCATTACTATTAAGAGCATATCCAATAAAGACACAATCAATAGTTTTCGATTTTATCTTAACCTTTTTAGGCTTAAAAATTATAACCTTAGCCAAACACTCTACACTTTGAAATATTTCAAATTAGGCATTACGCCTTTCCATTTCTCATAGAGAGTTTGTTGTGTCTTTTTGTGGGATACTCTATTTAAGATAAAATTTGCCATCAAAACAGACTTCTCCCCATAAATTCCGTGGTAAATCAAAACTATTCAACAATGCATTCATTGGTTTCTTTAAGGATCGATTTTTCCTTTTCGCCACTCCATTAGCTTGTGGGGCATGAGGAGGGGTGATTTGGTGAATGATACCGGACTCGAACAAATTTCCTCAAAAGAAAATTCATATTCACCTCCTCTATCACTTCGATCATTTTAATTTTCTTATTTAACTAAGTTTCAACTTCAAACTTATAAGTTCTAAAAGCATTCATAACCTCATCTTTACTATTAAGCAAATAAACATAACAATAACTCGAACAATCCATCTAAAGTGATAAAGTATCTCTTACCACCCCTTAACGGTATTGCTTTCATATCATATATGTCATGTGTGTATTAAATCTAAAGGTTACGTAATTCTATTATCTACATAATGAAAGGGAGGCTTAGAAAACTTTAGATTCAACACAAATTTGGCATTTTTCACTTGGACAATCAAACTTTAGCAATAACCTTCATATTCATTAATTTCTTTATTGACTTATAATTAACATGTCCTAGTCTAGCATGCCATATATTAGGAGACTCAAGCACATAAACAAAACAACTTTATTCATATTTTCATTGGATATAACACTCATTACATTCATCTTGAAAAGACCATCACTAAGATAACCGGTTTTCCTACATACATCTCATTTTTGGAGAGTACAAACTTATTAGATACAAACACCAACTTGAAACCATTCTTGCTAAGGAGAGATCCCGACACTAAATTCTTGCGTATGTCTAGCATATGTGGCACATTATTTAGTGTCACTATTTTTTTAGATGTCATCTTTAGAGCAACCTTTCCAACACTTCAACATCCCCCATGAGAGTTTCATGTGTAGGATGAGAACATCGATTTGTTGGCGCAGATATGACGAGTTGCTCTAGTATTAATCTACCATTCTTTGGGGTTTCCCATAATGTTGTACTCGGATATCATAGTAGTAAGATTGATATCATCAACGCAATTGGAAATCTGTTCCACCACATTTGCTTAAGTCTTCTATCTCTTCTTAGCTCTACAGTCTTTGGCGCAAAGTCCGGACTTTCCACAATTGTAGCATTTGCCAACGAACTTTAGATCCCTCTCCATGCTTTTTCCTTTTATTGTTGGGTTTCGATCCTTTTTCAACAACATTGGCCCTTGAGACCTCCAGTTTACTGCCAACTTTCTTCTAAGAAAGCTTATTGTCTTTCTCTATCCTCAATCGAATAATCAAGTCTTCAAGTGATAACTCTTTCCTCTTGTGTTTGAGATAATTCTTGAGATCTTTCTAAGATGGTGGTAACTTTTCGATGAAAGCAGCCACTTGAAATGATTCACTTAAAATCATACCTTCAAAGATGAATGTTGTGCATGATCACTTGAAGTTCCCGAACTTAACTTGAGAGGGTTTTATGATCTACCATCTTAAAGTCTAGAAATTAGTCGACGATGAATTTCTTCAATCTAGCATCTTCTGTTTCATATTTCTTGTCCAGATTTTCCCACAACTCCTTAGCTATTTTCAGCGGATTATAAACATTATAGAGAAATTGTCTAGACTATTGATGACATAGTTGCGACACAAAAAGTCAAAATACTTCCACGCATCTATAACAGCAACATTTTCCTTGTTCATATCTCCTTTCATCGAACTTAGGAGCATCCATATTGAGAAATCTTGTCAAGTTCAAAGTCTTGAGATAGAACAACATCTTTTGTCGTCATCTCTTGAAATCGGTTCCATTGAACTTTTCGGCTTCTCTTCATGAGTCGAACCGACACGATAGGTGTTATCGATGTTGATGCAATTTCTAATATGAAAGCAGAATTATTCAAAAAAGGTAACTATATGAACCAAGCAAGTAATAGGAAAATCTGTCTTAAGATAGTAGTCTCCTAAATTTTCGCATATGAAAAAATAAAGTTGATCGACAAACCCGAGTCCAATCGCAAATGAATAATTTGAATGTAGACGAGAATGATCCAAGCCCAATGAATTCACGTTGTGTCCTTAAGAAAAATTTGTCCCCTCAAGTGATACCCAAGGTTCTTGGACAATTGCCTTCTAGGATAGAATGGATAGCCTTTCCTATGAAGCGGTACTTCTTCAAAGGAAATTTTCGATCGCAACTTCGTAGATTAATCGCACAAATGATAGTGATGAAATGGGAATGCAAGTTCAAAAGAGATGATAGAGAATTGTTGAGCAAGTGTGTTCAAACCAATCCCTTTGATGACTATTTATGTCAGTATAAAAATTAAATGTCGACGAAGAGTCATGGATCCGGACGGTTTCGTTGATGAAGGATTACAAACCTTAACAAAAGAACACGAACCGAACAGCTCTTTTTCAAACAAACATATTTGTTCAAAGAAAAAATTTCCAAACAAACACATTTATTTGGACGAAGGAAGTGTTCAGAAATTTCCAATAATGTTTGTTTGAATTGTGTCCGTTCGATTTAAAAAGAGCTGAATAAAATAAAACTAATGGGTATGAAAAAAATAATAGGAATACGTGGGGCGGGGCCCGAATCGAAACCGAGTCGGCGGGCGCGGCGGCGTGCGTGTGTGGGCCGACCTAGTTTTGCGTAGATCCTCTCCCTTTAACAAAAGTGGGTGCCCCTTGGGCCCAAACCCATTTGTGAGATTTCACTTATTTCCCATCTACTCTTTTTTCAATGTTGGACTTTCCATCCTTCATTTCTCATTTAACTTCTTATGAGACTTTGAAACCAAAGTCCCAACACCACCGTCAGGTGCACACCATTGCGAAAGCTAAAAACTCTTCCATGGTTAGCAATTGAGTGATGAGCTCTAGGAGCTGTTGTGGGAGTTCTTGCCAGTTTACCATAGTCGTAGACTAAAACTGAATAACCAATTTTTCTGTCATGCAACTTTTTTCTGATGAATTTATTTGTCAAAACAAGAGACGGGTCGTCTCTTACGTGGGGAAAGACGGCTTTTGGGGATTCGATTACCTTTTCGGTGTAGGATTACCCCTATCTAACTTACCTTTTTCAACAAGTTGCTTCATAAATCTTATCTCTTCTTTATATATTCTTGAATTGTTTTTTGGTCTGGATTATATATTGTTGAATGAATATATATTTTTTTATATTATATATATATATATATATTGCAAGATACATAGTTACCTCTTAGTTTGATTTTTTAAGATTTAAAGATTCATGTAACATACATCAAATCCAAAAGATAGTTTCTTTTTTAAGCCTTTACGAATATAATCAATTAAAAGACTCGTTTATAGCTATGTTACTTATTTATTATCTTAATATGCTTGATGTAAATACTGAAAGAAATCTTAAACATTAAGTAATTTCTAAATCTTTCAAATAATAAATTATAATATATATTTCTTGGAGATGACAAAAAATTTTTCGTATTAACATGCAATGTTTAGTTTTGGTAAAAATTTATTCATAGTTAATGTATTGTTTTCCAAATTTAACTGATAAAAGCTAGCACTCGGACCCACCCCACACGCCTGTCGCAATGGTCGTACGGTCATTATACGAAAGTTTGAAGCCAACAAATTATTTATTTTTATTAAACAATAACATTTTATATAACTGCTCAAATGGAAAAGGATCATTATCAAAATAGCAGTCACTTCAACACGATCGTAGGTTTAGGAGGTAGTAATTATTAAACGTAGACCGATCCGTATTGTAAAGATAATTACGCTTCCAAGGAAAATCCTCTTTGTATTTTGATTAATCAAAATCTGTGAGAAGTAGTCTTAAAATACAGAAGTTGCTGATTTTCTTTTATCTTTTGGGCACAAAGGATTTATTTTTTCTGTTGGAGTAGGTAAACATCTGTGGTTTGACCGAGCAAGAAGCCACTTAAGACTTTTTTGAAAATACTTGAGTGTGTGAGCGATTGTAACTCTAACGACCCTCGAACGTAACTATATAAATCTAACATATTCATTATTATTCATTGTTTCGTGTTGATTTAATTGAAAGATCTAATGAATTCGGCATGACATTTTTATATTCATTGATATAAAAAAATATGTGAGTGGAAGGTTTTTACTGCTCTTTATTATTTTAATTTCATTATATATATATATACATATATAAAGTGAATACAAAGGATTGCAATATGGAGTTATCCAAATCTAACATAATCTGTCCATAATGTTTTTAAATCGAGGTGCATACAAATATTGGTTGTTGATGAAAATAATAAAAAAGTAGACACCACATATTTTGACACAACCCATTAAAAAAATAAAAAAGCCAGCAATGGTCGTTTCGTGTATAATTTTGTAACATTGAAAAATACCATCCTTGTTATGCTTTGAATCCAACCCCATAAAAGTAGATACTTGTGACGTTCTAAAATTTTGACGTCTATAAGAAAAATTATGAATGGCAACGTAGAAAATAAATTTGAATTTTTGAGGATTTAAGAGACGATGATTGGTTGTTTTGAGATGTTGATCGAGAAAAAGTTAAGTTTGAATAGTCAAACGTCGATTGGGAATACCGAGACCCTTAGCGCTTGAACCCAGCCTTGATCGAACTCTAAATGTGAAAATCTCAATTTTTTCCTTAGTTGGTTGAGTCAAATGACTATTGATACCCATTTTGTCAATTATCAAATCACCCTGAGATATTTTCACTACAAGAAAAATTAGAGAATAGTATTGATTTTTTTAATTAGTTGTGAGCCCCACCTTGCCCTTTATGTCTTTTCGGCCGCCCCTCCCCCTGCTGATGTCATTGCTGATGTCGCTCCAATTATTTCCCACATTTCCCTCTCTTCTCTCTCTCTCTCTCTCTCTCTCTCCCTCTCTTCCCCTTCCTATTGGACCCACGTGACCAAACCCCACCCGCTTTCCTCTTGTCTTTTTCCTCTTCTTTCTTCTGCTTCACCTTCTTTGGTCTCCTTCCCTTTCTTTCCTTCTTTTCTTTCACGCGATCAGATCCACCCACACTTGCTCGTCCA
The DNA here is from genome assembly GCA_021437795.1 of Rhodamnia rubescens. Taxonomy (NCBI): domain Eukaryota; kingdom Viridiplantae; phylum Streptophyta; class Magnoliopsida; order Myrtales; family Myrtaceae; genus Rhodamnia; species Rhodamnia rubescens. The sequence goes on along the minus strand of JAILYA010000002.1, from coordinate 11,979,223 downwards.
GCTGCCTCCATCGTCGCTCTGCCGCCTCACCGTCCCCATCGTTGCACCGTTAACTTGCTCGGCCGCTACTCGAGCTTAATCGAGAACCAGCCAAGATCCCGCGATCAGCCCTCACCCAACCTCCATCATCGTTGCTGCACCAGTCACCACTACACAGCCACCTTCGTCGTACAGTCTCCGTCAGCTGCCGGCTCGCGTCGCCACCAGTCCCCCAAGCCGAACCCATCCATAGCCCGTAACCCCTAGATCCGAGCTCCGTTGACGCTCGACCAAGTTATGAGGCTAAGCAACCCGCGAGCCAACGCGACTTGACACTGCAGCGCTCTGTCTCGGATCAACCACCACCCAACCCATCGCCGTCGTGCCCCCTAACCTTGACCCACGAGCAGATCTAAAGATCGTTGGGAACCCTCCTGACCCGACACCTACCGCCACTATTTCGTCTAGTTTGTTGCGCCGAGAACACTTCCAGCCGAAACCAAGCCCCGTCGTTCGCCGTACCCTCTAGTCCAATAGCTCAAGTCGCCGTAAGACCCGCGGCAAGCCCTCAACCACTGAGATGCTAACCCGAACTCCTATGTATGACTCGAGCTCTCTACCCGGAAGCCCTGCCCGATCTAAAGACCTTCATCCTACGACCCAAACCAACCTAAGACCCGAAACCCGAACCGACCCTAAATAGTGACCCGAACCTGACTCGAAGCCCATAACCTTGACTCGAATAATGATCTGACCCAAAACAAACCAGAACCGACCTGAACGGACCCGAACAGAATAGTTACTGACCCAAATAGTGCTCGACCCGACCCGAACAGTACAGTAATCCTGAACTCAATTCATACTGCAGGCGTTTCGCGAGCCCCGCGTTTGCGTCACCGTTGTGTCTGACCCGACACTAACCACTGGAGTTTGTGAGTTAACCACTAAACTTTGAATAGGTTTTAACTACGTTTAAGGATTAGAATAATTAACGGGTTTCGGATATATTTCTTTAAGTCATGATCGGATTATTTGCCCGAAGTGGGGTCGGTTAAAGATTGTGATAATTATTAATCGAGAACCTAGACTGATTAATTGAGACGGGTTAATTAAATAAAGTTGGATTAATTAATTATGGTCGGGATAATTAATTAATTTTTAATTGATTATTATTTAATGTGTATTGCTATTGGGTGATTGTCCGATAATAGTTTAGTGCCTTAGCCGATGTGATCGATCACTTATTAATGAGATGCAAAGTCTGGTGGATAAGATTTGTGCATGTGACAACGTATGTATATCCCATTGTACTTTGAGCATGAAAAATGGCTTTGAGCCAAATTTTGAACACGACGTGTGTGCATTGGAATTTAATGCAAAGATATAAATTGGGTAATTGTCCAGCGTGCTTGTGTGGTCAAACGATGGTTACCGTCACTCATGGATGTCCTAGGGATCAAACATCACACGGGTTGTCCCGCAAGGTAAACGTCACTTGAGAGTGTCCAGGGTAAAATATCACTCGGGTGTGTCCCAAGGGTAAAACGTCACCAAGGAGTGTCCGTGGACGAAAATTCATTCAGGGTGTCTCATGGTTGACCTATTAATAAGTGAAACACGTGCGACATTGTGCATGCGAACCGTGACGAGTGTTCTAGTTATGTGCCTTGAATTTTGTGTAATGGATTGTCATATTATACTGTTCAATAAGTGGGCCAAAGTAGGGTAAGATTGTTTGCGATTGATAATCGTCTATTGGGTTATGCCCGAACCTATAGTAGTTAGAGCATGGCGCTGGTCGAACGCTATTGATCTGCCATCAATATCTCCCTGCATGTTTAGGTTGCCTTAAGCGAGTTAGTGTCCTACTCGGATTTAAGAGTTGACTCACCGAGATTTTATATCTCACCCTATTGTTGTTAATCATTTTTCAGGCCCTTAGTTGTGGAAAGCCGAGGAAGTGGGCGTGGTACTTCTCTTGAGTAACACGGAGTTGTGTTAACCCCCTAAACCTATTTTGGTATTTTTGAGGATTATAGAAAGTGAACCTAAGGAAGTGTTTGTATATGCGTACATCCTAGGGTTAACGAGATAATTAAATAAAAGGGATCTTTTGCTAATGTTAATTGATTTAACGTGTCTGCTAGTCCATCCCTACTTTTTAAATTATTCTCCGAGGAAGTAACATGTTCCGCATGCGCTTAAGGAAAGATAAAAATAATGGGTCGATGACGTGCCTAGGACATCATCCTTTTATAACTGACGAGATTTGATAGGGTTATTGTGGTTCGGGGATTGGGGCTTGACAACTCCGTCCAAGGTGGTATCAGTAAGGTCAGCCTAAACTACTTGGTCATGGCCTGGAGTAATAAGGTGCGTTGGGATTTTGGGATAGTTAGTAGGATTGAAATTCCGTGTAATTGTTTATTACTCAAAGTTTTAAGGTTTTATGCCCGAGTTCTCATTACGTGTTACTTTGGGGTGAGCAAGGCTCCATAAGATACCTATTATAATTAGCAACTGTAATGCGAGGGTCCTTAGAGGAAAAGTAGCTCATGAAAATCCTAAAATGGATGGAATTCTTCAATCGTTGGAAACCATAGAAAACATAGTCGGGCAACATGTGAGGAATCAAGAAGCTATCGATGTTCATACCGTTGCCTCTCCATCCGAGGACCCATTAACTGGAAACAGGAATGGAGTTCAACCGATTCATAAGTAGGAAAAGCAATTTCTAGAGTTTAAGCACTGAAGTTTTTAGGAGTTGATGTTTTGGAGACTACCACGCCGTGGATTAAAGGACCGGAGAAGGCCTTTGCCTTACTAAGGTGCTCGAGGAGGACAATGTGACACTAACTATGTACCGAGTTGTAAGGAAATACCAACACCTAGTGGAGAGCCTCTTGAGCACGGATCTTTCCAAAGGTATAGTCCCTGTGGGATGCATTCGTGAAGTACTTATCCGACTATGCCAGAGAGCGGAAGATGGCCGAGTTCAGGTGCGCGTGCAAAACCGGATGTAGGTGGACCAATATGAAACTAAGTTTTCTAAGCTATCAATGCACGTACCTAGGATGATTGAAGACCCGGACAGGCTAGAAGGTTTCAGATTGGTTGAAGCCCAAACCGAAGGATCAACCGGTGCCGCCGAGCTTGAAGGATTATAATGAACTATATGAGAAGACCCAGCTGGTGGAGAGTACCCTAGTTGAAAGGGCAGGTTGCGTAGGGATTTCGATTTGCGCCTCTACGAGAGATAGCCATCGAGGTTAGGAAAAATCCGATGATAGGAGGAAAGCATCCTATTCCACCCAATTAAATGAATGTTGTGAAAAAGCCGCACGTAACCCCAATGGTAAGTGTCGACTCTATAAGCGGAGGCATGGAACAAACCTGTGCCTTTTTATAGGGGGAGCTTGCTTTTGGTGCGTTCAGGCATGGCTATATAGTGAAAGATTGTCCCCAAAAAGAAAGGGGAGCGCAAGCGCAGCCACTACAAGGAGGACAACCACGAGGGAATGCTCCACAGGACAACCTAAACCGACCCCGCTAAAGGATAATATATTGTCCACGGTAGGATGTTTTGGTTGTAAGTTGCTTATAGATAGTCGAAATGAAGAAGACTTATCAATAGGCTTGACTTGTGAATATAGGTTTGTAATAAGACGACTAGTACTTGTGGATTATATAAGTTGAATTTGGGTTGTATTCGATGGCTTTAGTTATCGACTTTTATTAATGGTCCCGAATGGAGATGTGACTAAGATACGCGAGGAAGTTAACGAGAACCAGGGAAATTTTAAGCGTAGATTTGAGCTGATGAAAGTACTTGAGGTTTAATGATCTACTTATGGATGAAGGATCAGTTGAATTATATGATCGTCAATGACCAAACTTGAGGATATAGTATAATGATCGACAATGGATTGGATGATAAGTTCGAAAGGTTAAGATTTAGATCCGAATAGTTGGAGTTTGGTGGTTAGCCTGTTTGGAAATGATTGTGGATATGGAATTGTGGTAATTGATAATCGTGGAGTATAGGTTTGAATTTGTGTGGCACTTTGATGGTTTAAGTTGTTGACTTTTATAGATGGCCCCGATTGATGAGAAAAGGTCGTAAGAAAGTGAATAATGAGCATTTGGACTAAAGGCTAGTGTGATTGAATGCACATGAGTTTTGTCCGGATAGTGATCGATAAAAAGTTATAGATTGATCTTAGGCAATTGATCTCCGAGATGCGATGATTGCATGTAGAGTTAAAATTTTCATATTGATAAGGGTCGAAGTAAGGTTAAGCGATGTGGGACGAGTAGTGAGGGTGATCATGCATTGCACATGTTTATGATACTAAAGTTGGTTCTCAAAGTAAAAAATATATTCCGAAAGTGCATAGCATTGCATCTTGAGTGACGGATGAAAGATTGTGAGTGGAGCAAGAGCCTCGAATAAATGATACTTTTATGCTTTGTGGTATTAGTGAAGATTGGTTTGTGCCTCCCAATGTGAGTCGTAAAAGTGCCATAGTGGAGTAGTATAGCTTGGAATGAATTGAGACCCATAGGAGTTAGACCAATAGAGACCCAATAATGCAGGTATATTTAGATAACCAATGAAACAAGGTTGTTACGCCTCGATCCCCCGAAACGCAACATCCCTACCAATTCGCCTCCGGTTATAATGATAACGTGTCGGGTGCGCTATTGACCCATTGTAGTAAAATTCGCATGTGGAAACGTCTAAACTCCTAGACAAGTAAAATAACAAGGATAGTTAAATATGAATACCCATAATGGTAGGATATCAAAATACATAACTATCAATACAATACTAAAAGTAGATTATAGTCAACCCTATAGAGCCACAATCAAGTACAACTCCATACTCCGAGACGGCTCTCTAAAACCATTAAAAGGAACAAGAGCCCAAGAGGGTAAGCCGTCCATCTACTCAAAAAGGAAACTACATCAGCATTCTATGAAAAGCCTACGATATTGGTGACGGCCAATCTCTCGCCATAGTCGGATGGAGGCGTAGGAGCATAGTTAGGGCCCGTCCAATCGGGGTCCACTGCTTCACCATTGGGGTTACCCACAAAACCAACAGGGTCCCAACAAGGGCCTAGGACACGATCACCATCACAAAGAACCCACGCTTTAAAGGGATGAAGCACCAAATCCTCGAATCCCTTTTCCACGTATATCATTATGATACATTCCTCCCGATCCTTGTTCATGCCTAGAACCCGGTAGCATGTAACCTAAAACCCTATGTGAGAGAGGATCCCAAATCGAATCGGGTGCCATTAATTCGACATCTTACCTCGAACCTAAAAATGTTAACCACGAAGGGGTGAGATATAATCTCAAAGAGTCAATGCCTAAGCTCGGCTAAGGCATTGATTCGTCCGAATGCCCTATCGACCAATCACTATTCACAGGATATATATATCAATCACAAGCTATTTACGTCTTAAGATTCCAAACATAATACAACATGAATGCAACATAGTAACCACAACCCTTCTATCCAACCATCAAGTCATATAATCACTCATGATGCATCACCACATCATCCCCACACTGGACACCACACAAAGTCCGTTTATTAACGATGAATCCCGTGATCGATAAAATTCGACTCATGCAACACAATGCCAATCCAGTAACACAATGCGTCATTTTGATAACCAGGCATCGTCCTATTCCCTCTCGACGACGGCAACTACGAATGATATGCCAATATCACGAGTAGGCATCTAAAAGTGATAACCCAATACCACGAGTAAGCATTGGCCCGTCACAAGTCGCGACCAAGCATACAATAATCTAACCGTACTCCGTACCCATCGATATAGTACATAGAGAATCGCGCATCCGACAAGTCATGTGGTTTTCGCACTATAGGCATGATAGGAACTTGCTAGGCCACGCATCATTGTTCCATTATGTGATCAAACAACTCACACAACAATAAATTCATTCTTATCTTTAAATTTAGTCTTATGCTCACACATTTGTGCTCAAAGACTAGGCCCTCGATCATTTTCGTGCTAAAATATGCAAATTTAGTCATACGAGATCAAATGGGTGCATAATGCTACCCCTACTACTTTGCAAGTAAATATAGAGCAAATAGTCACAACGGACCATCCATTTCAGCCCCAATCAATCAAATCACACAATTTTATAATCGAGATAACCAAACAATCAACATAAACATCTAATTCAATAGCAAACATACGTACTTTGAGAACCAACTTCATTCCTATAAAAATGTCCTTGAATCAAGCAATCAAGTCTCAAGCAATCGTAATCAACTAAACTTCCTCAATTACGGTCATTTAGCCTAAATCAAGTTTCTAACCTAAATTAACATTAATCAATCTACCTAAATGCCTAAATAATACTAATCACACTAATTCCGAACGTAATTAGCCACTTAACCATGGATTAGGGGTTAACTCACGGTCGAACAACTTGAGATGACAATAATGATCCTTGGCGAGTGATTCAACGAGCAACGGACGTCAACTCGGTTCGATGATGACTATAGCTCAAATTCAAGACCTCGTAGAGAGTCACCATGGCTGGTAAGATCACAGCGGAGCTCCAAAGAGTGGCAACCAAGCAAGCACCAAGCTAAACAAAAACAGAACAAGGCACGACAGGGGCTGCCCTTGTTTGTTTGGGGCTGGTCAAGTGGCTACGGGTGACGATGCGGCTCGAAACGGTCTAGGAAGGGCGAGAGAGGTTTGAGGAAATTCAAGGAAGCGAAGCAAGTGCGGGAGCAAGCGGTAGCCTCGGTTTCTCAAACAGAAATCGAAGGAGCAGAGCAACGACTGGAATAGGGAAACTAGTGGGTTTCCTAGGTGTCCTGGGTCGTACAACACTCTACAGTGGCTAGGGACGATGGAGGAGGGCCGATGGAAGTTGTGGGATGACGTCGGGGTCGATCCCCACAAGAATGACGCAGAAAAACCAAGCACGACAAGAGCAGGGAATCGAAACAAGCCAATTGGCTTCCTAAGGCTACTCGGCGATTTTCGGAGCTGGTTTAGTGGCGACGGCGAGGATACGGAGGTATGGCGGTGCCGTGGTGGTGTCGTGGAGGTGCTGCCGATGCTTTGTGGTGTTCTGGTGGTGAGTAAAAAATTGAGAGAGGAAGAGAGAGAGAAGCGTGAGAATAGAGAGCGATGGGAGATGGATAAGGAGAGAGAGATGAGAGGCGATTAGATGCTTGATAGAAACCCTCAAGGGCGTTTCGTCATTTCCTAAAATATCAAGAGCATTTTGGTCACTTGTCAAGCCAAGGGTAGCTTAGGCAATTGGCATTTCTACGAAAGGTATTCTCGTCCAAACTCAATCTAGTTTGGTTAGAACAAGGGCTAGACATAGGAATTTCAATCCCAAAAAGAGATGATCAATCGATTGAATCCCTAAACTAATTCAATTGACGATTCATGAAATTCTCAATTTCCATTGCCTTATCCTCAAGAATTCAATTTCAAGCAACAAACCAGGATTTATAGATAACCCATAAAATAAATTCTATTACCAATAAGAGGTCGGATATCCAAGGTGTCACAACTCTCCTTATTTTAGAAAATTTCGTCCCCGGAATTTACAATACTACCGATTGTCTTCAAAAAGATCTAGATAAGTATGTCTTATAGTTTCCTCATTTTTCCATGTGGCTCCTTCCGTCCCGTAATGTTACCAGATCACCTTAACCAAGGGAATCACCTTATTTCGAAGTATTTGTTTCTTTCGATCCACGATCTTAACTGAACGTTCCACGTACGACACTCGCTCATCTAACTCAATTTCCTCGTAACTTAACACATGAGTAGGGTCCGATTCATACTTTCTCAACATCGAGACGTGGAATACATTATGTACTTGAGCAAGCCTCGCAGTAACGCAAAGACGATACACCATATTCCCAATCCGTTCCAAAATCTCGAACGATCCAACGTACCTTGGGCTCGGCTTTCCTTTCTTGCTAAATCGAGGACGTTCCTCTTATGGGTGATACCTTTAGAAACACATGATGCCCTACTTGAAATTCCAAGGGTTTATGTCTCTTGTCGGCGTAGTTCTTTTGACGACTTTGAGCCGCTTTAAGTCTATTTCTAATGATTTTAATGGCTTCCATTGGTTGTTGCACTAGTTCGGGGCCGGTGATCTTCTTTTCCCCAACCTTGCCCCAACATAAGGGAGTCCCGCAAATTGTACCATATAAAGCCTCGAATGGCGCCAACCGAATACTCTATTGATAACTATTATTGTAAGTGAACTCAACTACTTGTAATCGCTCCTCCCAGTTATCCTTGAGATCCAAAACACACGCTCGTAACATATCCTTGAGTGTTTGGATTGTTCTTTCAAATTGACCATCTATTTGTGGGTGATAAGTCGTCTTGAATCGTAATTTTGTGCCCAAGGCGATCTGTAGACTTTTCTAAAACGTTGCGGTGAACTTAGCATCGCGATCCGAAGTGATCGTCACTGGAACTCCATGCAATCTTACGATAGTTCAATTAACCAAATCACATTGAAAATCTCCAAAATAACCACACTTTCTCTATTTGTTTCATTTTTTTTTTTTTTTTGTGCAAAGGGCAAGTAGGGCCACCAACCATTGGCCGAGGGCCGGCAACCCCGCTGTCCCTTGGGCGAGGGCCATGAAGTGCTTGTCGGCCGTGGGAGAGGGGTTGCTGCCCTCGCCCGCCCTCCCTATGGCCAACAAGGGCCACCACATCCTCGCCTCGCTAGATCCGGCCATTTCGCAATCCGATTCGGTATCTTATTTTGTGGTGGGTTCTTGCGTCCTTTTGAGTCATTCTTTTCCTTTTCCTAAGAGCTCAACGTTTCTAGGTTTTGTCTAAATCGGCAAAGCTTTGTGGTTGTGTTTGCAATCCAAAAGTTTGTTGTTGTTGTTGTTGTTGTTTCGTATGCAAGTCTCCTCCTTTAGATGAAGGCCATGCCCTTACCCTTTGAGGAGCTTCAAAGGCGTGGTGGTAGATTTCTTTGCTTCTTCATATTCATCCCCAAAGGACCACGACCACCACCATCGCCTCCGCGCCCTCGCCTCATGCACGGCCGGCGTTATGACAAAATATAAGTAGCTGCAACCCGTTAGGTGTCCCATTTTCATTAATACACTTATTGTGCGCCTATGCACACAATTTTTATCCCAAAGAACTCAGATTTATGCCCATAATGGGTAATTGCCGAGCTAGTTCACTTTAGCTTGCTAATTATGAGCAAGCCTCCGAGTTATACAAAAAAGACGTATATCTACCCTTTTCTTTTTTGATCTAATACATACATATCTATATATATATATATACATAAACCATAGGAAAATGCTTCCCCAACAATCTAACAGTTCTATTAATTATTTAAAATCATATATCCATATACTATCGCCGCGTATTTTGTATAAAAAACTCATTAATTGAAAAATCATCGGATCACAAATAATGACAAGATCTTAAACGTCGACTAGCGGCTTCCTAAACCATGACACCACGTGTCTCAATTTGCATATTTCCTAAATTATCATTCAATTTCCTCCTCTCATAACCACCGGTTTCATAAATAACCATCCACCTTCTTCATCTTCTCAAAATAACTAGAATTCTTAGTTACCCTTTTTTCATTGTCGCATACTCACCTATTTCATATAATAGCTACTCATTTTCTTGCAATGCATAATTACCTCAATATTCGCTCCTGCGTGGCATGTGCCTTGACCCCAGTACATTGTAACAGTGATGATAACATGGATGAATTGCTATTTCCATTCAAGTGAAGTGATTGCATTTATACTGATTCGAAGATATTATCAAATGGACAATATATACATTCTTACGGTGAAACAGACAATAGTGTTTCAATGGTGGTGATATTACTTTACGTCCTTCCTTGTGCACAAAATACATGCATCTTCAGTCAATGCCTAACTTACTGGTGAGATGATTAAGAAGATCTAGTCTTTTCGACCATCATAAAGTAAACCGATATTTTTACTCTCTTTTGAGGTTTATATTCAACGAAATCTTTACATTGAAGAAAAGTGAAGCCTGGAGATAAATCGATGGGAAATCAAAGTGCGAGGACTCAAAACAAAGTTATATACTTCATTCAATCCACCAACGGGAACCTTATGAATCATTTAATAAAATGTATTTAATGCATATTCTTAAGACATTTAGCATTTCTCTAGCCTCAATAACTATGCACCAGAATTTCAATTTCCGACTATTTGCTTTGTCAAAGCAATGAAATAATATCTTCGTAAGTTATCAAGAAATTGTTAATTGTAACCCGAAATAATCATCTTATTCGTATATTTAATAATTTTCGAACTCACTTTCATGTAAACATTAGTTCGAAAAATCGAGAATGCAGCAACTTGCCTACGTGAGGTTGATGTTTCGGCCTTCATTGCTGGACTCATGATAGATTTGCAATCGAAACCATTTTTGTACGAAAGGCCGAAGGAAACAACCAAGAGTAGGGGAGAAGACTTTTACCCAAGAGATGACATATGGAAAGGATCCTTGTGGAAAGAGAGAAGAGTTTCAAGATAATTTTCTAAAAATTAATCGTTTATACCGCTTACAAAAATGAAGAGAGAAAAACGGTATAAGTGCCAAAAATGAGTGATCGAAAGATGTTTTCATTGGCCTATAAAATGTTAGACAAAAATTTTGGTCGATGATGAAAATATTTTTCATTAATTAATTATTTTAAGCGATATTTGCGATTGTTTTTAGGAAATGTTTTCAAAATCTTTCATTTTCTACAAAAAAAAAACGGAGCTTTAACGTATATGATGAATAACTATAGTTAAAATAACAAATAAAAGAAAAAACATAAAAGAAGAAAGGTCATGGTCGGTGGTTCAACCTTAATTAATATTGTATAGAGTAGAAAATAATCACGGCCAAATCCATAAAAACCCCAATTTAAGTTTAGTCCCAAATTTATCCTAAATTTTTTGCCCACAGAAAACCCGAGCTTTATGGAGCCCAAATCCCCAAACTTAAATTCCATCCCATTCACCCGTTAAAACACCATATGCCACGGCAAACTTTCTTTTGTTTGTTTTTTTTTTTCTTTTTTTTTTCTTTTTTAATTTTTTTAAAATTTTCCTTTTTTTTTTTTTGTTTTTTTTTTCCCCCCCGCCCCATTAATTAAACACATCGTTCAGGAGCAGAAACCATCCCCCAATATCACATCGCGGCAACGCCTCCGGGAAGCCAGCGTCCTCAAGTCCTTCGCGACACAACCGCCCCAAGGCATCGCACACGAATCCCCCACAGCACCCAAGACAACCCATACGCCGATCACCTGAGCTCTACCCGAGATCAACGACAAAGTCGTCCCACCAACGAGGACCACATCTCCGAGGCCATCATTGTCACTGCCAACGAGATCGCAATCCAGCGAGAACCAAACCGAGCATGGACTTTCCGATCCAGCTAAATTGCTGCTCTCCCACAGCGGCTGGCAATAATGTAGCGAGATGATCTGAGTATCGCGGATCCGATGACGAGAAGTCAGCCGAATCGCGTAACAGTGAGCGAGGTGTTGAAGCACTCCCTCACCGAGGTGACAATCCCATTGGCGGAGACTGTCCAGGCGTCGACCCACAAGATGTAGTGGGTCGGGTCGAAGCCCTGGGTGAGCACTATGTGGCCAAAGGAGGTGACGGAGTCAGGGATGAAGAAGGTGTGTTCTGATGTGGTGGAGGAGGCGGCGGTGAGGAGGTGCAGACCACCATCCGATTTGCAAGCTCGCGGTCCCATGTTGAAAAAAAAAAAAAAAATTTTTTTTTAATTTTTTTTTTTTTTTTGGGGGGAAGAGAGAGAAAGAGGGAGAGTTTTGACTTGGGCGAGCTAGGCAGAGAAATGTCAAAAAAAAAAGAAAGTTAAAGTGAATTACACGGGATTTAATGGCATAAATTGGATGGAAACCTCACTGCGGGCAGATTTGATACTCCACCGAAAGTTTGAGGTTTTTACGGACAAAAAAGTTTGGGGTAGATTTGGTCTAAACATAAAATTGTGACATTCAGAATTCATCAAAATGACATTCGTTCATAAAACATGAGCTCTGCCTGGTATGATAATTGGAGAATATACAATGTTTAAGATGCACATCAGATCTACACCAGAAGGCTGGAAAGACAACTATGGAAACATTGTCAAGATTGGGTAAAATGAAGATGAGAATTCCAGGAGGGTAATTCAGCAAACTCTGGCTAGTAGAAGTGGGGTTGGCAAAAGCATCCAGAAAAGGAAACTTAAAGCTGTTTCTCCTCCAAGCTCTTCACAGAACAGCAAGCTAGTTAAACTGGCAAAGGAGAAGAAATCAATTCCCGAGTCAGATTCCTACGTTTGCCTTAACTCCTTCTATTTCTGCAGATTTGCCTTCAAATCTGCAGAAAGAAAAGTTTAGACTTGCTGAAGCAGCCATGAAAGCTAAAGCTAAAGCCGGAATTGAAACATAAGCTAAAGCTATGGCTGAAGCAAAAGCAAAGGCTAAAGATGAAACAGAAGCTAAAGTTAAGGATAAAGAAGAAGGCAAAGCTAAGGCTGAAGTAGAAGCTCGTGCTGAAGTTGCCAGGAAAACGACAGAGAAGGAAGCAAGATTGAAAGAAGCAGCCATACTAAAAGCAGAAGCCATAGTTGAGGCAGATAAAAATTTGAGAGAGAACTCTGAAAAGGAAGAGAGAATCAGGAAGGAAGACAATGACAGAGATGGGGAAGTTGATACATTCTCATGGAAAATAGGGAGGCATTATCTGAGAAAGGGAATTTACTCACACCATCGTTGGGCAGAAGGACTTCACTGAGTTTCTGGGAGGAGCTAGGGCTCAGGGGTTGTCAATTGACGTATAGACAGAAACTGAAACGGACACCATTTTCACCAATCCTGGTGAGTCTGTCTTGATTATGATGTTGTAGGATATCAAGAATGGACAAGCAGAACTAAGGGATGAAATGCGTATTCTTCTTGCTGAATTTTAGGTAGAACTCAAAACTTGCAACTGAGTATGAATCAGCAACATAGAACCGTGAAAGAAGTTGTAAATAATGCATATAAGGAACCATCATCTGATGTGGCTGTTATGGCTGAGTGGACTCTGGTTCTAGCAAGGGAATTGGATAAGCTGTCGAAGAAAGTTGATCATAAACCCAATAAACTATCATCATACAACCTTGTCGGGGTTCCTAAAGTAGACTATAAGTGTCAAAACTTATGTACGGGCTTACTTTAGTGCCAAAATTTTCAAAACGAACACGTAAGTGCCAAATTTTTTGAAAAAACTCATTTTAGTGCCAACTTCTATTTGAGTTGGCCTGACTCGCAAAAATCTGACGTGGCCTATTTTTTTATTAATATTTAAGCTGATGTGGCTCGCCACAAAATTGGCACTAAAGTGAGCCTCTTTCAAAAAATTTTAGTACTTAAGTGATTATTTTCCAAATTTTGATACTAAAGTGAACACCATACACAAATTTTGGCACTTATAAATATTTAAACTGAATTTGTGTAGTACTTTGAGGACAACTTCTAAATATATTCTTATATACGAGTATCTGCTAATTCTATGTATTGAAAGAAGTAGGTCATGTGAATAGAAGCAGACTCTATCAATCATTTATAGAGGATATATTCTAGGTCTTCATGCGATCCTCAAAGTTTTTGTAATCTTATTCTTAAATGTGTGTATGTTAAGTTATCTCTCACTAGTAGCTCATGATCTGATTAGTATTCCTTTCCTAACTTATATTGATTGTCGAGCAATCTAAATAACATCTTCATAACTTTCCATATGAGGAATCTTAATTGATTAGCAATCGCCTTGAAGATAATTTCCCTTCTTGGAGACTCTTTTTCTGAATTAAGGACTTGACTATATGGGCGAATAAATCCTCCCAAATCTCCGATGTTGCAACCTCAACAATTCCGTGATCTTTTTCATCAATCTACCAATGGCTAATTTGGAGATTGATCCTTTAAGTAATTCCATCCAACGGGAAGCTTGGAAGATGAGAAATATATAAGGAGCACAAGGCACTATAGAGTGTGAGAGATTAACAGTTCAACATTCATATATCGAGAGAACTACACATATTCAATATTATCTTTCTTGAAAAGAGCCATGTAATTCTTTTGAGAGGTGTTGTGTTCAAAAGTGTGCAGAGTGAGAAAGCTTTGAGTTGAAGCAACACTCACTTATGTGTTGAAGTGCTTAGGTATAAGCTATCACATTTTATGGAAATTTCTCGTTTGGTTACTTAGTAAAATCTAACTAGTGGGTTGCTAGTGTGTGAGAGTGGATATAGGCTTAGCATAAAGCCAAACCACTATAAATTATTATGCATCGCGTCTGTCTATAGTGTGATAGATGCACAATTATGTTCTTTATATGCACTCCTATCAATCTTTAGGCTTTTAATTACGCATTATTTTTATCCAGATTGATCTCAATCACTTATTCATTCCCTCTAGATTATAGTATTAGTAAACAACAGTTTGGAGCTAGAGCCTACGTATTTCCACTAAGTAACCATATAAAATTTTTTTATCGAACGCTTTCTGCTATACTTCCTAGTGTGGAATGTTGATGAATTTGCTTATTTGGACAGTTCACTTCATTTCTAAAGCCACTGTGGATCATGTATTGCTTAATTACCATGGCTGGGCCATTGCACTCGCCTCCTTCCTCTCTCTCTCTCTCTCTCTCTCTCTCTCTCTCTCTCTCTCTCCCCCCCCCTCTCTCTCTCTCTCTCTCTCTCTCCATGTGCTGAAGAGCATTGGACAATCTTGTCCGGAAAAAAGTATGTCGTGGTAGTTGCAGGATGCAGACGTCAAGGCCCTCTTGCTCCTTATGCTTCGATCAAGAGCTCTATCAATGCCCACGAATCAGATAGAAATATGTGAGATATAATCAAAGTGAGTAAGAACAGTGTTCAATGTCCTCTCGATGCATCCCCAATTATGAAGGACAAAGGTTGTCAGAGAAAGTCTCTTGGCAAGTGCAACATCACGAACTGGTTAGAGAAAAGCTCACCATATAGCTTAGAAAGTTTGCACGTTTCTCCATACTGAGAGCAAGCATTTTCTTTTCTGAGCTCAGAAATGGGGATACTATGCGCAATAACAAACATGATTCGGCTAGAGAGAGAGTGATCAAAGCTCTAACGCTCCACAGAAATATTTGTCACGAACTCTCTTGGGAAAAATCAAAAGTAGAGAGAGTGTGTGCATACGAGGATAGAATTTCATGCTGCAAAAGAGGTCAAGAAAAGAGCAAGATACGTCCACGGCGCAATGCAATTTATAGGAAGTGTTCCAAGAGTAAAAGCGGCACAAGTTCAATTATAGGATGGAACTCGCTGTTGTCGAGAGTCTTGGGTTGGCCTAGGAGTCTGTTCATGACAAATTCGAAGACCATCTATCTATTCACCGTTTGACAGACAAGTGTCGTAATAATGAATAGAGAGATGGTCTTCGAATTCATCCTGAAGAGACTCCCAAGCCAACCTAAGACCGCCCACAATAGTGAGTTCCATCTTATAATGGAACTTATCTGCCACTTTTACTCTTGGAACATCTCCTATAAATTGCATTTTGTCCTGGACGTATCCTCCTATATTCTTGACCTCCTCTGCAACATGAAAATCTATCCTCCTGATGCACGCACTCCATTTTCTATTTTTTTTATTTTTGGCTATATATATATTTATATATTTTTTTATTTGTCTATTGGTTGCTGCAAACTGCAAATCAAACGACTGCAAATTCTAGCACGACCTCACAATTCACATGCCAGCAAACATGTATGCAAAGCACACAAGATTCTTACAGTGAACATACGCAACTCGACATTTATAGTATCCCTGTACAGCATGCATATGCACATTTATCGTGACTCGCAACAATATGTCATTGTTCTCTTTCCCAGTATTATTCAACGCACCCATCATTCTTCATCCACTTTACACATACTTGCACCATCAGAGCTCACATATTCGCATCAAACATAGTCAGATTAAACATATATTTGCATTCACTGAAAACATGCACACGCAGTGGACATCAATACATGACAAGTAAAATCGATCTATATGGATAGACGACGCGGTGATTTTTGTGGACGAAAATTCTCCATAACAGAATCACCATCAGAATTCATGACATCAAATCAATCAGATCAGAATCAGCAGTAGCATCATGAAAAACATTGGCTAATGCATTTAAAACGACCCCAACACCAAATTGACTCATATCCTGAAATGAGAGAATTGATATCAAGTTCTTATCCAGCTCATTAACGTGAAATTCTAATACATCCACTTCTATCAACAATGGCAATTCATAGCATGGGAATTCGCAGACATCTAAAGAGTATGAAAGCACGAGGAAGATATGACGGCGGTAGAGATAAGACAGATCAAATCGGCCATGAACACCGGTGAGCCTTCGAATAGCAGAGATGGAGCTTCAGGCAAGAGAGATTGCCAAAGATTTGAAGTCTGAATTGTATTTGCAAGGCGTTCGTATTCTCTATGGACGAAAACGATTTGTATATGCGCCTCTGAAGTCAGTTAGAAGAAAGAGAAACTAGAGGGAGAGTCGCCCCTGCGAACGCGTCACTCAACGGAATTTTCTTCGTTGCACGCATTTCTTTCCCTCTTACTTGTTTTTAGTCTTCCGAAAGAGAGGGAGAGAAAGGCTCATAGATAACCAACCGAACGCAATATGCGGACTCGCAATAATCAACTACTCAGCTAGAGAAGCGATGAAATCATGAAAGTGACTTTTTTCCCTAAAAGAAGAAATCCTTAGGTGAATCGGATGCATGGACCGTGAATTCATCTTTGCCGTTGAATCTCGTGGATCCTATTTATGAAAAAGATCAGCCTCACAACGTGGGACAATCTAAATTGATAGAGACAACTTATTGTCTAGTGTCTTTCATACGGCACTCTTTACGTTTAAACGTGGAACGTTTCATATGGACTCAAAAGGAAAAATGCAAAACTTTCGAATGTTTCAAGGATACACGTCTGACTATCTCCCGTATTATTGGACCACCTATTGCATCATCACACAATGGACTTCTTGTTGGACTCATGTGGTCTAATGCTTCAACTATGTTTGGTTTATAAAGCTGTTTTCCTAAATTTCAAGATACCATGATAGGCAACAATGGTGTTTTATAAAATTCTAGTTATTTTTGGAAGGAAAAATTCCCCATTTTCTTGTCAATTTATATTTGTATTTTTCTAGTTCTAAAGCATACACTTAGTAGCTTTCAATTTTCGAGTCCCATACTTTCTTCATCACTTAAAAAGATCATCTATCGTTACAGTTATATTAAAATTCAGGTGTAGAGTACGTAGTTTTGAAGGCTCGTAGAAATTACAAGATCATTTGCGTTAAAGTTAGACAAAGTTCTAATGACATGAAAAAGTGAAAGTATAGGAATGATGATTGAAAGTTCAGGACAAAATGCACATTACTTCCAGAAAATAGACCATTTATGCAATTTTCCCTCTTATTTCTTTCATCAACTCCTTCACATTTATTTTTTAAAGTTATTTAATTATTTTATTTTCCTCTTTCTTTTTTATTTCTTATTTTTTTAAAAAAAATTGCTTTTTTTATCCTTTTCTTTTATTTTTCTTTTCCTTTTCTTTCCCTTTTAGTTTCCTTCTTATTCACCCAGTTGTAGGGGAGTGAGACCGAGCCTTGCTGGCCTGTGGCAAGGCTCGGTCTACCCTGTGGCTGGTGGCTAGCGACCCGTGGAAGAAGAAGGGAGAAGGAAAATGATGTGATTTTCCTGAAAAATGACTACTTGGAAAACATTTTTCGGAAATAACTCCTTTTTCGCGAAACGAACGGAGCCCAAATAGTAAGTGGTTTCTGACTCCAGCAATCTTGCAAAAAGACAAATTAGGTTGTCATGCATGGAATCTACTTGTCCTATGCATCCAATGTTTATTCTTTTGGTTCTATAGGGCATATGGTTTTTTATTCATTGATTTCAATATAAAGAGGAAGCTACTTTAAATAAGTAATTTACGAATTCATAAAATATCCCAGTAACCACAACTATCAGGTAAGACACAGGTCAAAACATCGGATGGGTGATCCGCAAATGGACTGTCAAGTGTCAGCACCAGCAATGGACGGAGTTAAACTAATGTCTCGCTAGTCCACACAATCATGTCTACACATTAGTGGCTAAACCAAGATGAGGAAGCGCATATGATCTTTTACGCAATTAACTACAATACTGTTCATTTTCTAGCTAAGGGTTAAAATTTAGGGCTCTTGCCTATCTACCAACCTAATAACACAGTCAGTGGAATGGAATAACTTTTCACGGGCGGCTTTAATAGCCGTGTGAGCATAAGTTTTTAAGGTAGGTTATTACCTATATGTAAAATCATAGGATAATAAAGGTGTTAATTCTCTTTAAAAAAAAACTCCATTTTAGGTTCTCCGAACGTTTTATTTTGTCTAAAAGAATCTACGACCTTCACTCTAGTCGTAAATTTGCCCATGCATGAAAAATCACTACTATATAATTTTTTGTACTCAAATGTACAAAAGAAATGCATCCTCAGTCAATCTCAAACTCACCGGCATGATGATTAAGGAGATCAAGGAATTCAATCATCATAAAGTAAACCATAAATCAATAGCAGCCTATGGGAAAAGTACCAAAAAAGTCCTAAATCTATTATATTGATACCAATTCAGTCTTAAAATTTTCAATTGGAACAATTCAGTCTTAAACTTTTTGTATTGGTATCAATTTAGTCCATTTGGCCAAAATTGATCGGAAAAGTCTGATGTGGATTCCAAGCCGGCGCCGGCCGGCGTTGCTAGCATTGACGTGGACGTCGACCATGGAAACGATACAATTTGCCTTTAAAACAAAAAAGAATCGCTTGAATGAAAATTTCCAAACTCGCGTCCTCTGATGCCTTCCTCTCGGTCGCTCCAAAGCTCCCTCACGATTGATCCCTCGGCTGCATTTTCCTCAAATTGATCATCCCCAAACCCTAGTTTCATCTCCTCATAATCGTCAGTCACCTTCCCTAATCGAGCCCCCTTTCGCTGGACGCCTTCGCCCGTCGCCCGATCGATGCCTTCGCTCGTTGCTCAACGCCCGACGCCTTCGCTCCTCGCCTGACGGCCTAAATTCTTCAGCTACTGTGGTCTCTGCTTCAACTAGTGTGAGATCAACACATGGAATCTGAAGGCGGTCAAGATCCATGTCTTGCCAAAATCGCCTCTATGATTCGCGTCATCCCAAATTTCCCCAAGCCAGGTTACGCTTTAATGTGCAAAGACTTCTACATATTCCGTGGTTTCACTTTGTGATGGTCTCCGATGGCCGAGCTTTATTGCAAATGGTGGTCTTAATCTCTTCCTTTATTGGGTTCATGGTGCGGTTTAGCCTTGGCCGCCTTCTTTTTTGCTTTACGGTGTTATTGTTAATGTCTCAAGAGAAAGCTACTTGCCCTTTGCTACAGAATTTACTCATATATGCACATATCTTAATCTGATCATTCATGTGTGAAGGAAAAGCATGGACTAAATTGGTCACTGCATAAATATTTGAACTATTCTTGCATATCATAAAATTGTGAAGTATTGTACCTTAGATTATAAAATAAATGAGTGTGATTATGCAACGAAC
The DNA here is from genome assembly GCA_021437795.1 of Rhodamnia rubescens. Taxonomy (NCBI): domain Eukaryota; kingdom Viridiplantae; phylum Streptophyta; class Magnoliopsida; order Myrtales; family Myrtaceae; genus Rhodamnia; species Rhodamnia rubescens. The sequence continues at coordinate 11,959,500 of JAILYA010000002.1, read as the reverse complement.
CTCGCGTTTTTGTGTAGGGTCGAGATGAGCGACAAGTCAGCATGGGTTTACGTATTTCATGGTGGAAATTTTTCCCATCGCCCAATGCTTGAACATATTGAGAGAAAATTTAATTTAGTCAAAGTTGATATCAGTTCACCGAGCTATGAAAATTTCATCAGACATCGAGAACGGAGTAAATAGTAAGTTTAAAAGGCTTTATTTTAGGATTCGTGGAAAGTTTATAGAAGATAGATTGACATAAATATGGAATGAAAGCAAAGTTGTCGATCTAGTTTTTAGTTCTTTGCATTTAGGATTAATTGAGGTATCTAGAGAAAATTTTGTAGCCGATGAGGTAAAGCGAGGGCAATGGTCAAGGTGTCGGTGTCGGTGTCGGTGTCGGTGTCGGTGAGGGTGCTAGTCAGAAGAGGGCAAATCAGTGCTTCATACTCTCTGATATGACACACGTGCTTCAGGCCATTGTCTTCCCTTCACTATTTTTGTTTCTTTGGTCTTTTGTTTTCACGTGCTCGTATGAAGAGGTGCTGTGTGTCTCCTGTACATGACTCCAAAGGATAAAAGAACACACAAAAAAAAAAAAGTTTGTATGATCAATTGAGAACTCCCTTCGAACACGGTGACGCAGCACGATTAAATTGCAAATGCATGCATGCAGAAAATTAAACTATCCCATATAAACTTAAAACTATACGTTTTTTTTTTGCTAAGGATTAAAGCTAGTCCCTAATTTTTTTATGCAAATAAATGATTAATTACAAAAGGCCAAAATTTAGATGTCAACAGTTATCGCCTAAAATAAAATGCTGCCAATGCGCGAAAGTATGATGTCTCTCATCTTTGGAAAGAATTCTTGACTTCACCTAATATTTTGCTATTACAATCAATAGTGAATTACTTGGACATCCCTCAATTTGGGAAAATACTCGGACACCCTTGCATTTCTAAAATGCACTCTGCCCCTTTTTCAATTTTAGGTAAAACATAATAACAATAATCGATGGAGCAGTCTGAATTAGCTTTTTTTGTCGTTGGATCAATGAAATTGACTTGGAATTTATAAATGACCCCTGCCTTCTTGATTAGAATTACACGAATTTCTCTTGTGTTTTAAAAAATGATTTTGAATTTTCGCTTTTATTAAATCATTGTCCATTGTGCGACTCCACATGTGTAAACCCTAAGTTAAACCTCATCATTGTTTCGCGATAGTTTCTTGCTCAAGTAGTTGTTGAGCGCGATTCATCTCGCAGTTCGTTCTAGATCGGTCTAGAAGCAATTCCCAACTTCAAATCACAAAACTCCACGAAGAAGCTGATGAAGTACACGAGTTTATCCTTATTGTGGACAGGCCATGATCTCTTATCTAACTAACTTGGTCTATCTTCATATACAGGATGGCACTCGTACGTTATGAGAATTCAGACAAGGAGCTCTAGAAGGATTGACATTCATAATTGGAGATGTCACATTTCCTACCATTAATTGGGCTACTCTTTCTCCACTTCAAATTCTTGAGATAATTTGTGCTGAACCCCAATCTACAAATTTTTCTCCGTCTATGTCTTCCGGACAAGTGTCATTTGAGGATTGCAGGATACGGGACTTCGCCTTCCTTTTATGGCTACTACAACTACAAAGAGTGGGAGGATGCTCAAATACTAAAAAGAAATATTCATTATTAACCAAACCATTTCTTCTTACCATTTTTCGAATTCGATAAATGTTGATTCATCATATATTTCGTTATAGTTCTATGATTCAAGGTATCATTTCCTATTTGATCCCTTTGAATTCCATGTCCGATGTTGTGATCGGATCTATTCATTAAAACGAATCGATTCCATGCATTTCTTATGTACCCATAGGCGCTATATTGAATTTGAATCAGATTTTGGACTTGCCCTGGCAAGCTCACACCGGTTGGGGGCTTTTTCCAATGAAACCGGGAATCGAAAGGTACTACTAGTTACCCACTGACTAACGTAGTTCACGAGCATTTGGGGATCCAGGTCATGCTCTATAAACGGATAAGTTGACTATTCAATACTGCCTTGAGCTATACTTAAAAAAAAGTGACTTTTAGGCTTCGAGAGTGAGGATTGGTCTAAAATAGGGGCAAGTGATCGAAGCTAATGTTGTTCCCCTAACAGCGGATAAGGTGCAAAAATTAATATGTTCATGTTAATGATGGTCCGCACTATATATATTAGCAATTGTTGGAGATTGATTTAGCTAATTTAAATTGGTGTTTGTGTAAGGAGATTGATTTAGATAATTTGTGGAGTGAATGGCAGAATTTCGTTTGGCATTATATCAAAAACTTGTTAGAACGGGTTGTTGAAATCTTTATTGATGAAAATGACAAGAGAACCATTTCTGTTTTTGGTAATGTTAAGTAGTTGAAAGTTCGAGGTGGCAAATAAATTGGTTTATTGCAATAAAAACGTGGTTATTTTCCTGAATTTGATGTAATTATATGAATTATGTCTTGATTATTACTATTTTTAATTATGTCTGATGGTTGACTCTCGTATATTTGGCCACATAGTATACATCATATCTTGATATCGAAGTCCTTGTAAAACATGCATTGAATGTGTTTCACATGTATATTGACGTTGTCCTTTTTTCCAAACGTTATGTAAATCGCATTTCTTTTTCTGAAAACATGAATATTCGTTCAAATTGCAATTGTTTTTCCTATAATTTTCAAAAATCGTCCTACGGTCTAAAATAATAATAATAATTGAGAAAGGGACTGAGACCTTCCCAAACTTGGTGGAGCGGTTTTAAGACACATATCGATAACGTTGAGAACAAAATCAACATCAACAACACATTTATCTCAAACTAGTTGAGGTCGGCGGTCGATGAATCAAAAAATAAATAAAATAAAAGCATGATCCATTGAGGAAAAAAATAATTATCTAAACATAAATATATAAAAATAAAAAAAAGGATAAAAAGAAGACATTGATAAATGAACCATAATCATAAAAGCTACTAAATCGGACAATAAAAATTGTCCCAACAGAGTTTTATCAAACTAGCTCTGTTTTTATGCTCTGCTAAACTGAGTGTAAAATTTGAAGTTATGTATGGTTTCAGCTTACAAAATATAAATTGAGAAGGATGGCAGTCCTATAATGTATCCTACTGCATCACACCAAAGAATATTAATAACGTTGTGGCAACATGGACCCGAATCAGAAATTGGTGAGCGTATTGGCTACGTCGATGACGAATCGGAACCGAACATGTCCTCTGGCAAGGCGGTTCATGGCTTCATTCACGTAATCCATCGCGATAACCTCCACGCTCGACGTTATACCGTGTTCCGCTGCGAAATCCATCATTTCTTGCGTCTCCTTGATTCCCCCCCACATACTCCCCACCAAAGATTTCCTCCCTGCATTTTCGATCTTTCGATTATCTGGGAAAATTTGGTTAAAGCATTGGGAGTCTATTTACATAAGCTGAAAGATTTGAAAATTTTCTAGATTACCGAATAATGGAAAGAGTGGCACTTGAGCAGGCGTCTCCAGATCAGGCGCGCTCAACATAATCAGCTTCCCGTCTGTTCTCAGAAGATCCAACAACGGCTTCAATGGATGTGTTGCTGAGACCGTGTCAATAATCCCATCCATTGTGCACATTGCGCCCGCCCTGCATTTGCTTCAAGTCGTGGCTAACTATGAACGAGTCCGCCTTCAATTCCTCAATCGCTTCCTGTCTCTTGCTCTCCGACGTACTTATGACAGTAAACTCCGCGCCAAACGCCTTTCCAAACTTCACCGCCAGATGCCCCAGTCCTCCTAGGCCGACAACGCCAACATGCTTCCCGGGCCGGTCCAAACAAAAATGCCTGATCGGGCTGTAGACCGTGATCCCGGCGCAGAGCAGCGGCGCACAGCCGGAGAACGAAATGGCATTGGGGATACGAACCACGAAGTGCTCGTCCACGACGAGGATGTCCGAGTACCCTCCGTAGCGCTTGGCATCGCTCTCGGATTCAAAGATCGTGTACGTGTAGACCGGTTTGGGGCAGTAGTTCTCCAACCCTCCATGGCAGTTGTCACATTCTCCGCATGAACCAATTAGGCAACCAACGCCTGCTTTGTCTCCAACTTTGAATTTGTTCACTTTGCACCCAGCTTGAGTCACCATTCCTACAATTTCATGGCTATAATGAGCCGGCCCTAAAAAAAAGGGGTCAAACAAGAAATTGACTTTTTTTAATTAAAGGGAAGATTATTGCCTCTCTATCTTCCTTAATTCCAATCCAGAATTTTTCCTCTGCAATCTCTACTGTTGGTAATTGTGGAGCAAGTTATTATGTGAGTAAAAGAAGTTCCCAAATTACCTTAAATATTATAAAGTAAACGTACCCGGGAACGATAGGGTAGCTCGAAATCCCGTGTTCGTTCTTGATGATGTGGAGGTCAGAATGGCAAATTCCACAGTATAGGATCTTCACAGTAATGTCATGCTCTCCGTTGGCCCTACGAGGCGGAACATATGTGATAGTTAGGTATCCATGCTCGTATCCTGAACGACAAAAAAAAAAAAAAAACAGAAGTGAGAATAGATACGGACCTTCGGGCGAAAGAGAAAGGAGAAAGGACTCCTGAAGAGTCCCTCGCAGCATAACCAAACGCTCTTTGCCCTTGCTCTTCCCCATTCAGCTTCGACGCCTCCATGTTCTCCTTTCCTATTCTCAAGACTCAGTTTATGTGCTGTCCTAAATTTCTTAACTTGGGTTAAACAAATCTCGTAAAAGCCTAGGAGGTTTATATAGGAAATCGTCCGGTTGGAAAATTCTCAGTTCACTGTTTCTGCCTTTCCTTTTTTTCGGTCTGATGTTTGGGAGTCGATTATTCTTAACTCTTCTCCAAGAAAGAGGACTAAACGTAGATTAAAACAGTAGGAGTCGAATATTTCATTAGTCTCAAATGCTGTTGTGGTCGGACAAGAATTCGGACTAAGAGAGGAATCAAAATTTGATTTTGATGCATTCATCTGGTCGTCATTGTCATGTGATGAAATTTGTTGTTGACTTGTGAAAACTTGTTTTCAACCATGTAATGTGCTTAATTCCAAAAATTACACCACATCAACGCTCCACAGGTTTGTAACTTAGGCCAGATGTTCTATCACTCCATTTAAGAAAGTTCTAAAAGATCTTGTGCATGAAATCATTGCCCCTTATCATAATAGCTTGATTGTCACTTCATTGTAAAGTTTGTGACCCGGACTTACAGAAAATCCAGTCGAATGGCGAAGAACCATGAAGCCACTGGTAACCATTACATGAAACATTGATGAAGCAGCTACAATGGCATTTGGTCTCTGAGTTAGCAGTTTTCATGAATAGACCACTAACAAAGAGGATGCTCTCACACGGATCTTGCCATATTAATTCACCTGCAGAAGAGCACCCGAAAAAAGGAAGAAAGGAAATAGATACATTGACTTGGAAGACAATCAAAGCATCAATAAGCTTTTCTTCCGCTTTTCTTCTCCAAACGAAAATACGAACTTGTTCCACGAGATAAACATAATTACTCCGATAGCTCGAGGTCTGGTCTACAATCAACTATTCCCCCTTAGAGTCGTCCGAAAATGCATCGGGATATGTGGCCAGAAGCTTTGCCTTCATACTCCTGGCATTACAAAAAGAAAAGACAATTCTATCAGTTCATTGACATGCAGAATGATGATCTTTAATTTAGCCTCATCCCATTCCACTTCACTCCCTTCAATCAACATCACCTAAGAGAGATAATAATAGCTAAAAAGATCCACGAACTTGACAGAAGTGGAGTGTGACTTAGATATCAATACAACGACATGTGTATCAGACTATCACGTGACATGAACTTTATTTCCTTTCCAAGTTTAAGTTTTTTTCTATGGAAGTTTGTAATTTAGTATTGCACTGTAAACAAGACAAATCTCAGCTTGCAGATGCTTTTTAGGTCATCAATCCCTTCTTTGAACCTTAAGCACGGACAACACATTTTCGTCAATTTCCCAAGTTATTAGCAGATATTCGATGTGGAAACTGCTGAAAGCCTTTCATTACCTGGTAAAAACCAGGCCTTAATTTCAACCATCAAGTCTACCAATGCCTTCCTTCACTATGGAAGCGCAGACAGACATGTGAACTGGTCTTTCCTTGAGAAATGGGAAGGCATAACATTCAGAATGCCTAGGCATGGTTAGTTCTTCCCATCCGAGTATGTATGTTTGTGTTAATCAACTTAAATGACACTAAAGTAGAAAATCTAAGCTTTAGTCTCCAGTGTCAATAGGAAGTTAGGCTAGAGTACCATGACCATAACCTAGCAATTCATTTAAAGGGTATAGCAATTTCTAGAAGATATCCCCACAAGTCTGATGAAGTCTGCATTTTTTACGGAATTTATTGACGGCAAAGTCAAACAAGTTAGCAAATATAACACAGATACTATAGCAATCACAATGAGGAAGACGACAACCAAATGGCTAATCACCTTATGGTGCTTTTTTGTTTTGGAGACTTTTCAGTATATACTGAATAGGTGTTTACAGGCAATTGAAACGTCCCTGACAAGTGATCCTACTCTCGGATGACATATTATAAATTCGTTGTCAAAGGAATTTTAAAATGCATGCAGCATATCATAACTTATAGCTCAAAAAATCAAAACAATCAATTACTAGCCAACATGTCACGACAATAAGAATGCAACCGAACATAATAATAGTGTACCTTAGCTTCTGAAAGATGTAGTCAAGGTCCGACTTCATGGACCTCAAGAGACGGGTATTTTTGGAGAAATCACCTGATACCTCGTTAAAGCAATTCTCAGAGTACTCATTAAAATGTGAGAGCACTGCATTGCTGTCCTGTAGCCTTCCCAAACTGCAATTTGAACCACGTAACAGGAAACAACCATCAAAAGAAGATAATTTTACAATCAGCAACCTGGCAGTCCAAAGATGAAATGGTAAGAACTACACCACACATCATCCCACAGAAGAATTTAATCAACATAAGCAATCCATCTAAAGGAACAAATAACCCATTCAAAGATTAAAAGGGGACAGTCATCCTCAGGTCATCCACAGGAAGGAAAAGAGTAGCACATGAACTTATTTAGCACATCCACAGAGATATGATTAATCTAAATTGATTATGCGAAACATAGACAGACCTCAGTTTTTTAACTATTAATGGATAGGAAAACAGGTAAGCGCAGAAATCTCCCACAACCTGTCATGTAACTGGACAGGACAACATAAAGTGTGAGTCCACTTCCAACAGGTTTAGCATTCTTTACAGTGAACTGGAACCTCAAGAAGATATGTCTACTTCTCACTTCGTCTGCTTCTCCTTTTCCACTCTAGCTTGACCCTATTTTCTATTACTCAATTTGTTCTAAAAAAACTAGCCTCCTAGAAATAAAAGACATATCTAAAGCTAAACGGTCATTCTATCAGGCATTCAGATGGTAGTTAAAATTGCGTGATTTCATAGTTGACCCAGCATTACGAATCCCATGTATGAACTTATTTCACACTAATGACCAAAAACATTGCATTAAATCATATCTACTGAAACTCAAATCGACCAATCATCTAACTTTGACCATCCAATTTAAGGAGTTGAGCATTTCCTATGAATTAGATAGTACATTAACTTATTTTCCCACAACCACCTTATGTTGAATTATCATCCTAGCTTCCTAAGAGTTAGATAATTGAGGCACTTATTTTTCCAGAACCATCCTATGTTATCATACTTGTTCGGCCAAGGGTGGAAAGTACATGTTTACAATAAAAAGCTAAACATCCGAATCAAATCAGAAGCTTTCCCAAAGGAAAAGAAAAGGTATTTTTTATATATTGAGTGTAAAACATATATTATTATTTTGACAAAAAAAAATATCATCAATTTGTTCTACCAAGTAAAAAGTAGATGTAAATAATCATAGAAGAAGAAAACCACATCAAATGTGTAAAGTTTCACTTCATTGGACTTATTCTCCTTTGTCCCTATGCATCTATGACTGGGAATAAAGAAAAATGGCAATTTGAATGAACCTGAGGTAGCTTTTCTAATTGATAGAAAAGAATATGATGAGACACACATAAGGGAGAATGCACGATATTTACTAAATGAAAGGTTTCACCTATACAGATAGATCACACTTGAAGAACACAAGTACAGACATAACTTCCTCTTTCACTGATAAAAAATTTACAACAAAGAAGAAGCTCTAACTTTACTGTAAACGAAATTATTTTTTAGGAAAACCCAACAGTTGGACCTCTGTGTGTTCCCCATATTTATTTTTTTTTTTTTTGGGTCCTCTGTGTGTTCCCCGTATTTATTTGTTTTTTGTTCATATTGACCCATTATAACTCCTTGGCAGAGCTACTTGTGTGGTAAATTTCCTAATTCCTAATATTCCACTAGGCATCACTTTCCAGAATTCACATCCAATTTTATAGTTCCAATTCTGACTAAGAATAAAATGCAGTATGCCAACTCCACAGAAGAAACTACAAGATCCCACCGCGAGCGCGCAAGAGAGAGAGAGACAGAGAGAGAGAGAGAGAGTACATGAGGTGCTGTATTTGCTTGAGGGAATCAACATCATCTGCATTAACAAGGGTCTTGAACTCTTGAGAAACCTCCACTGATGCCATTTTTATTGATTGTTTCTCTGATTCTTCCATTGACGATAGAGTGTAAAAACTTCTACACACTGAGAAAACTTCAAATAAAGGGTATGTAACATGGAACTGCTTACAATTTCTCAATGTCGAGAAAGAAACAGTAACTTGACATTAATAACCAGACCATACAGTTCAGGATATGAGAGAACCACAATCAAGGATCTTCTTTCATGTATTTTGGTTTTACTAAAGCCCAAATCATCAAATTCAGCAATACAATACTACGTTTGACAGGTAAGGTGGAATGGGTACATAGAAGTCGAACAAAGACCTCTTGGACATTAGTGAGTTGGAACCCCGACAGCCAGTGTTAACAGCTATGATTAAAGGTGTTAGAATGCAGGAACCCAAAAAAAAATCCCAAGTTTGATTAAGCATTTGAGATAAATTTTACTCTTTAGATAGTCCATGCTATACAAGTCCACACAGAATTCTATCGGCAAAGGCACAAGAAAGCTGCTAACCCTTCATCAGCATATATCGTGGCACAGAAAATCAGTAAAGGTCCAAAATGGTAACACAAGGTGAAAGAGGAAACGAGCTCAGCCTTCCCCTCACATACCGCCTTTTAGATTATTGGACTATAATCTATTAAGGTGGGTCCAGCAATGCGGGAGATGACTCATTAACATGTACATGAACCACAGGACCCGAATACCAAACCTAGAAAGTAAATCCAGATATAGCAAACGCATAAAGAGAGTGTTACAAAATGACATATCCTGTTTAGCTTATAGAGTCTTGTGGAAGCCTGCAAAGCTAATTATACCAGGGCAATGCTAATGGCTTCCCTAACTTCTTAAGAAGCCGCTTAAAGGAGAAAAAAAGAGCTAAAATCATCAGCAACCACATCAAGTGCTAATAGCTTCAATTATCTAAAACGCCATAAGCCACTACAAATCTAACCTTTTACTTGGATGGAAGTCCAATTACAACCATCATGAACAAACATCACTATCAATTACAAGACCAAGGCAATTCAATTGTCTGAATCAGGCAAATACAATCGGTTGACCTGCTAACTTGCAGAAATAAAATCACCCAGAAAAGAGCACCGATTGATGAGCAAATCAATAGAAAGGAGACTAGCTTCCTTTTGGGGGAAGAACAGTGAATCCAAAACTGGACTACACTGGAAAAGATGGGAAATTTTAAAATCAAGGAAGGATAATTGGGGCTTGGGCTTCAAAGATCTCACTGCCTTTAACAAAGCACTATTAGGCAAACAAGCATGGAGACTTGCGCAAAATCAGAATTCTCTGTGGAGTAGATTGCTAAAAGGAATGTACTTTCCAAACAGATCCTTTTTACATGCTGAGAGAGGCAATAGACCTTCTTGGGGTTGGCAAAGTATACTATGTGGCAGAGAAACTATCTTAGGGTCAGTGAGATCGTCCATTGACAATGGTGAAGATGTTAGCATAAGAGAGGATCACTGGCTGCGAAGGGGACCTATTGGCAGTCCAGCAAACAAGCAAGACCCCGTGAAAGTGGCAGAGCTAATCTTGAAGCAGGAGGCTAAGTGAGATGAACCGATACTCAAAACAATGTTCGACAAGGAGCTTGTTGAGGAAATTTTAATCCATCCCACTCAATCCAACTCTGGGGAGAGACAAGCTAGTCTGAACTACGAAGATATCGGGGATCTTTACTGTCAAAAGTGGATACAATGTACTCAGAGACAAAGAACTCGTACCCACACCAGACCAAGCATCAACCTCCTTTCAACCTACACGCAGATTATGGAATAGCATCTGGAAAGCCCAAATCCCCCAAAAATTCAGATTTTCCTATGGAATATGTGCCATAATGCCTTACCCACAAAGGAGAACCTTTGCAAGCGAAACATTATCTCACAACCACTCTGATCGCTGTGCAATTTACAGGTGGAATCGACAGAACACATATTTTTATACTGCCCATGGACAAAGACGATATGGCTCGACCCGAATGTTCCCGGCCAAAACCAGCCACCCAACGACACGAGAATGGATGCGTGGCTTCAGGACTTAATAGAGAGCCTTACCTACTTACGTTCCTTCGAGTTGATAGCAGTAATCCTCTGGTGCGTATGGATAGCGAGAAAGGACTCAGTTTTCAGAGGAAGGATCCCGGATGCATCAAACCTAATCAAGGAAGCAGAAGCGATTCTGAGTAGCTACGGAAGGCGGAATAATAAAGCCTTATGCGTTCCCAAGTCGGATCCAAGCAGCTTACCCATCAATTGGAACCCCTGACGAATCCCGACCTGAAGCTAAATGTAGACGCCTCCATCAACAAGGATTCGGTAGATGGAGCCATAGCCGGGATCCTCCGAAACTCAGAAGGTACTCCACTCGACGGCTTCACTGAAAAAAAAAAATTTGGAATTTTCTTTTGTTCTCATGCCCCGTCGTTGGGCTTTCCGTGTAAGCACCCGTAATATTTCAGTAATGCACCTCTTTTCTATCAAAAAAAAAAAAAAAACTTACGACGGTAATGGACAAAAAACTCTTGAAATCTGAGAATTGAATTTTTCTCATCTTATTCAATTAAGATGAGAAATCCTTGGGAAAATTCTAAAAAAAAAACATGAAGTGTCTTCATTTTATCAAATAAAAATTTAAAATGAACATTGATTCAAATAAGGGTCAAGATTCAAATTATTTCAAAAAGGACATAACTAATGATATTTTACCCTTTACTTTTTTGAATTTTTCTTTTTCTTTTTTCTTTCTTTTTCCTTTCTTTCTTTTTCTCTCCTTCCCTCCCTAGGCCATCATCGCCCCCCCCCGCCCCCCCTTTTTTTCCCCCCCCCCCCGGCGGCGGGGGGGGGGGGAAAGGTTCCCCCCCCCAACCCCGGGCCAGAGCAACCCTCGCCAGGCAAAAGGGTGGCCCGGGAGGGAAGGGAGAGCAAAAAAAAAAGCAAAAACAAAAAAGAAAGGAAAAATAATTCAAAAAGCCCGGGACCAAACATTTGATCAAACTCTTTTGAAACAATTTGATTATTCAAACCTCCTTTTTTTAAAAAAAAAAATTTCAAGTGAGATTTCATGAGGTGACAAAATTATAGGGCATAAGAGAAAAAAAAAAATGGCAAAAGCAAAAATAGAAAGAAAAAAATTCAAAAAAAAGACAAAGACGCATTGATCAAACTCTTAAACAATTGATTATTCAGCCTTATTAAATAGGATCTACTTAAAAAGAAAAAGAGAGACTTTAGATTTTATTTAAATTTTTCCCAAAATCCTTTAAGATAAAAATTTCACGTGAGATTTCATGAGGTGACAAAATTATAGGGCAAAGAGAAAAAAAAAAAAATGGCAAAAGCAAAAATAGAAAAGAAAATAATTCAAAAAAGTAAGGACAAAGACGCATTTGATCAAACCTTCTTAAACAATTTGATTATTCAAGTCCTTATTGAAATAGGATCTACTTTGAAAAAAAAAAGAGCACTTTAGATTTCATTTGAAATTTTTCCCAAAATCCTTTAAGATAAAAATTTCACGTGAGATTTCATGAGGGACAAAATTATAGGGCGAAGAGAAAAAAAAAAAAAATGGCAAAACAAAAATAGAAAAGAAAAATAATTCAAAAAGTAACAAAACGTATTCTTATGAAATAGGACACTTAAAAAAAAAAAGAGCACTTTAGGATTTTATTTGAAATTTTCCCAAAATCCTTTAAGATAAAAATTTCACGTGAGATTTCATGAGGTGACAAAATTATAGGAAAGAAAAAAAAAAAAATGGCAAAAGCAAAAATAGAAAAGAAAAATAATTCAAAAAGTAAGGACAAAGACGTCATTTGATCAAACTCTTCTTTAAACAATTTGATTATTCAGGTCCTTATTGAAATAGGATCTACTTTGAAAAAGAAAAAGAGAGCACTTTAGATTTTATTTGAAATTTTTCCCAAAATCCTTTAAGATAAAAATTTCACGTAGATTTCAAGGTGACAAAATTATAGGGCAGAAGAAAAAAAAAAAAAAATGGCAAAAGCAAAAATAGAAAAGGAAAAATAATTCAAAAAGTAAGGACAAAGACGTCATTTGATCAAACTCTTCTTAAACAATTTGATTATTCAAGTCCTTATTGAAATAGGATCTACTTGAAAAAAAAGAGAGCACTTTAGGATTTTATTTGAAATTTTCCCAAAATCCTTTAAGATAAAAATTTCACGTGAGATTTCATGAGGTGACAAAATTATAGGGCAGAAGAGAAAAAAAAAAAATGGCAAAAGCAAAAATAGAAAAGGAAAAATAATTCAAAAAAGTAAGGGACAAAGATGTCATTTGATCAAACTCTTCTTTGAAACAATTTGATTATTCAGGTCCTTATTGAAATAGGATCTACTTTGAAAAAGAAAAATGAGAGCACTTTAGGATTTTATTTGAAATTTTTCCCAAAATCCTTTAAGATAAAAATTTCACGTGAGATTTCATGAGGTGACAAAAGTATTGTCAAAAGTTGCAAGTAAAATTATTCTTGGCACACGGTTTATGTAACTCTTTTTGAAAGGAATGCCCCTTCACTATTGGTATTATGTTATCCAGGTTCAATGGTATAATATACAAAAATGAGTCATATCATTTTAGCGTAAGTCCACACATATCAGAAATAATCGTTCAGTCCACAACTTGAAAGCAAACATCAGTGATCCCATCGATTGATATATCTATTGTTTAATTTCAAAACTATTGCCACGCATTTGTCCTGTTAGAAGGCCTACTAAGGCTCCGTTCATTTCGCAAAAAAATTATATATTTTCGAATAATATTTTTTAAGAAGTCATTTTTCAAAAAAATGACAATAGTTTTCAGTGTTCGGTCAGAAACTAAAATAGAACTGAAATATTTTTTTTTTTGCCGTTCGGTATTGAAAAACAGATCTGATTTTCCTTCATGCACTCCTTTTAATAACTTTTATTTTAATAATTGTTATTTTCTTTCCTTTGTATTTTTTTTTTTCTTTTGGAGCATATCCTCAACATAGATAGACACGATTTGGTCGTGCTGTGCTATGGAGGAGCTCCAAATGCACGTCCTCCGTTATATCAATGAGTGGTTAGGGACTTGTCAAGCATGCCTATTAATGCGCCCTCGGTGCGACAGTCTCCTATTCCCCTTGTCCCACACACATGATAATTATCGGATACACACAAATTTGTTACTTTTGGGAATGGCCTCAAAAGAATGCACAAACGTGACGATGAAGTACACAAAACACCTTGACCATGAAAAAAAAAAAAAAAAAGTACACAAGAACACAAGCCATATGTGGACTCGAGCCAAGTTGCCACATTTTATGAACCTGAATGGATATTAACTTTGCAGCTGCTCCAGAGTGTGACTAGGTCGTGCAAGCGAGAGGAGAAAAGTAGACCACGATTCTCGCAAATAGAGGAAGAAGCTGCACCGCGTTCCTTCGTCACGTTGTCTATTCTCTCTGTTTCTAGAGTTTGTTTCCTTCTTTGAGCTCGCGAGATTGAGATAAGCCTTATCTTGTTTCCTTGTTTATCTTATTTTTGTATTTGGTCTTGGCTTTACCCAAACACAAACAATTCCAAAACAATACTCGATTAATTTCATTGTTACCCCCAAACAAATTGCCAACCCGAAAAGCTAGAAATTATCAGGTCGGGATGAGTATCTTGTTTTGTTTTAACACCCCTAATATTAAGACACCAAGGACCACTGTTGTTTGTAGTGTTGTCTTTGGGTTTAGACCAGGAATCCATTTATTGTCAACTTATTAAGTTTGTCTGACTTCGACGATGCACACTTTCAGTCTTGCCACGTCTTCTAAGAAAGGACACAAAAGGTCAAGCGCAAATGAATTCATGATAGCATCCTAACTCTATATGGCTCGTCAAGTTTTAATGAGATTGGAGTCCGCCGCACTGGAATCGCCACCGCTTTTGCCTTCAATAATTTTGACTTCCAGTCTTAAGCTTTGCTGGAATGCTATGACGAAAGTTTTTAGTAGTCTTGACTTTCACATTGGCCTCCCTCGTTTTGTAAGGTAAATAATTGCAAAATAGACAAAGATTGGAAATACTACGAGTGAGAGCGGTCGTTGACTACACAGAAGAAAATCGCCTCAGATTACAGTTGCCGACTACCAAAATAATGTGAGATGGCACCACAGGTGCTCGGCCATGGAAGCATAACCATGACACCTACAAGCTATAAATTAGCAAACACCGATGTCACGTCGAACCAAAAACAACTCGTAAATCAATAACAAGGCACTAACTACGTCCTCTTCTCAAAGACATGCGTGTCCCTTTGGGAAAAGGCCAGAATAAACATTGATATTCACCCATCCTGTAAAGGTAACAGTTTGCATAGTGCAACCAAAACCATGAGCACTGCTCGGTACCATATTAGCCTTTTTTTTTTTTTTTATCTAAACCATATTAGATTATTGTCCCATTCTCTTGACACTAAATTTATACAAGGGCAAATGACACCACCAACATATTCTAGGATACACGCTGGAGCATCATAATTTAACAAGAACAACCCAACTCTCTTTCTCTGAACTCAAACTGGCCACATATTCAAGCCCAATGGCCAAATAGAACATCTAGCTCTTGATGCCGGGAGAGGTACGAGCAATAACAACTTGAAGACCTACTCAAAACCACCATCTATGCAGCAGGTATATCATAGAACTACAAGCAAATTCACATTACCAACTAGAGAGACTGACCTACAAGCAGGAGAGCAGGGTAATTATGAGGCTAGGCTAGGTATGGGAAATCTATAGATGAACAGGCATGATCCATGCAGGAAAGCGATTACTTTGCAGAGATCAGGAAGTTGCATCTCAGGACGAGCGATCGCTTTTATCAGAGTTGAGATTGATATTTGCCTGTGATTTGTCAGCAGAAGAAACCTCGTTCTGCTGATTTTCATTCTTCTTTGAGTTCAGGAACCGCCCCCACATCCTCTAGCTCTTCTCAATGCATGCAAATGTCGAGATTCATGCAAGTACGGCTGCAAAGTTTGTTACGCATGAGGGATGTCAGAGACACAGAAGAGAACATGGAGAATCACATAGCGAACTTGTCGCAATACAGAAACTGTGACACGACAGAGAGATGCTTAAACAGAGAAAATAGCACATTATAAGATGACTGAGCACTCAAGATGGAGTTGTTATATTGAGGAAATGCCATATGATTTGTAACCCAAGAATAATCAGCTCAACAATGCTTTAGGATAAACATGAGTAATCAAATGAAATAAAGCGGCTCGAATGGTCATCACAAATGTTGACTTTGTAAGCACAAGATAGTAAAATTCACTTAGCACGATGTCCTTTAAGTACGTGACAGTTTGTTACTGCTTTCCTTTTTCATATTCTAGCTAGACTGAATTACTCTAAACGTAGTTACTATTAAGACTCAAAGTTACACAACAGAGAGATTGCTTTATCTCACCCTTACAGATCCTAATAGAGTGATCTCATTGAAAATGCATTTTGCATTTCTAAAACCAACAATGCCAGTCTATATTTTCATATGACCCTTGAGACAAAATGAATTCTCATCCTGGTAAGGGGCGTCCATGCTAGTCAAACATATGTGGTTGGACAGTGCCCAAAAAGTGGGGATTGACCAAGTTACGTTCCCATGTATCACACGCTACTATAAAGCAATGCTAAACGCAAGCAACTAGACACAAATTTGGGGGATGTTGCAAATAGTCCAAGACAATAAACTATCATCACAAAGGATCCAATAACACCTTCTATGACTTATAATTTCAAAAAAAATCAATCATCCAGTGTCCATGACATGGAATCAGTTTTTGTCCAAACCCACCAGAGGGTAGAAATAAGTTTTGTCCTTCCTGTATCATCTGCTGGGGAGCTTACAAAATAGTCTGGAAAAAGATTGTCATCCTCTTCTCAATAAAACTCTTTCTTTCAGTAATTTCTGCGCTTTCTAGAGAAATATAATAAGAGCAAATCACTATCTAACTTCTGATTAAGCATAGGCTTTTATGTAAGCCTAAAGTCCTAATGTCATACACTTATGAGAACACCAACAAAGCCTTGAGTTGCAGCAACTCAAGCACATGTCTCATCGACCAATGACGGAATTTCTTACATGAATTTGTTCTTTAATCTCACAAGACAAGAAAACAGCACAAGAAAAAAGAACATGTAAGATCAAAATGAGGCATCACAATCTATCTCCTTACACAATATCTAGTAGATTCTTCTTCACATACCTAAGCTAGAAAACTTCAGTATTTGATATTATAACCCTTCCATATCTGTCATCCTACCAGAACAACACTCCAGCTTAACATCTGAATTTCAACATACCTTGCGAGATTTAAGAGCTTTGTTCTCTAACTCAGCTTTTGCACGAGACTGTCGACGCCGCAAGATGCCGTGATATTGTTTGGCATTGACAAATACAGGTTCCTCAACTGCATCTGATGGCAAAGGCACTCCAGCTTGTTGAATTCCCATTAATTGCAGATGGACCTGTGCAAACAATTTTTGGATGATAGAAACGTTCAAATACATGAGAAATCAAAGGTCCATCACAGAATATGCTGCTTCATTAAATAAAGAAATGGTTCCAGCAATTTGATATTCAAAAGCATTATACCATAGGCTGCGCACCATAAGGCTGCGGTGGGTATGACTGCGCATCATAGGGAGCAAAGATGCTTCGATAATAAGGGTCTGGGTATGGGTAAGCAGGTGGTGTCTGCAAAGAAATGAGCCAAAAATCGAAGTTGGTCTCAGACAAAAAGTCCACTAGTGAAAACTACTCCTAAGCCTTTTCATATCTAGCAGTACCAGACCATGATATATGCAGTATGCCAAAGAAAGTAGAAAATAAGAACCATTCTTGGATCAACCCCAAATAACAAGAAATATCAATATAGGTACTAAATATTAACAACGGGGACAGAGTTACCCATTTGAAAACAATTTGAAGGGAGAAAGTCTCATTCGCTTTGCTCACCCTCTGACTTGTCAACAGAAAGAGGGAGAAATTTCACCAAAAAAATTATCAAACATAAAAGGGGGCCAAGATGGAAAATTCAACTTTAATCATGATACCAGTGAAAGAAAGGGCAATCAATGGCAAACCAATGGCTTCCCACCCATAATTGTGGGTGAATAAGGGCTCTGATAATCATGCCCTTTGCCCCTTTTTGTCCACTACACAGAGCTATTAAGGATAGAGGTAGCGCTGTCCAGTGCAGAGGATTGACAGTCGATTCTTTTTTGCATACAGTGGTCATAGAAGCAATTTAGAATGATTCAGCTGAATTCACAGATCAGTCGTCCGCTAAATTACATTGTAAACAAGTTACTACCCACTCGGTGATTTGTCCAGGAGCAACAAAATTTTAATAGATAGGGTTCAAGGCAGAATTTACAGACAATATCAAAAATTGTCTCAAGAAATGAAAACTCTACAAACCTAAGGATGTTGATAATTAACCATTCAATGTACCAGAACTTCCTTGTACCTGAGCCGTTTAACCATAATTAGCCGCAACAACTTCATTAGCCATTCAACCTAGTAAAACACTTTATCTAAAACATCTTTCTGCTACAGCAAAAGGCTTGCGAAAGAACAGAGTCAATTGGTCCATGTCAAGAGTCTAAATTTCAATTGGCTAGAGTATTTTTCTTCTTAATACACACATCATCACCCAACGCCACAATAACTACATCTCTATGGTTATGAAAATGAAATTACTCATTTTGCTATATTTCAGTCATCAATCACATGAAGACAAAAGCAAGCACTTGACTTTGTAATTTTTATATTTGAGTCATCAATCAAGTTATTCATTTTGTTATATTATTCAAGCCTTTAATGATTACTGCCAAAAAGCTATGTCCATCGAAACAACAGCAAACTCAGTGGCATAAGAAGCAACCAGCAAAAGACGAAAGTAAACAGCTTCCCATGTGAAATCATGTGATTCATCAAACCAAATAAAAGTAACTCAATCTGGACAACTAGACTGGATGCGTCCCCCAGGCAAAAAGGCAACCTATGTTTGTATAACATGGCGCCATCTCATTATCCAGCCAAAAAACTGCCAACCCTGGGTTTATATCAATTAGTGGTTCACATCCCGTGCAGTTGAGACTATAGCACTATACTGCATTTGTAAGATCTGTTAGGTCTTTGTTTCTTCCATCATTTACCTAAGGCAACACAACCCATGCAAGGAGAAGAAAAATGGAGATGAAAGCTCCGACTCTTTCCTCAACAAGATAATACTAGGGCAAAAAAAATACCAGCGTAGACATTAATTGACATTATAGAGGCAACATGAACATAATACCATGGCATGTCCAGCTCCTAGTTGTGGAGGTGTTGCATATTGGACATTGGGCAAAGTGGCACCAGGATGAGGCAATCCAGTTGCGGGGGAGGACTCATGCTGTTCTGAATGTTTTTGTTGTTCATCAGCTTCCCCATTTTCTGTAATGTGTTTTGTATTGAGGATCAAAAGAAGTCAGATAAGTACACAAGATGTAAAAAAGTTTAATGCTAATGAGCACAGATGACAAAACTAGGGCTACATCGCAGAAAGACGTTTTGCCCATAGCTGTAGGCGCCAACACGAACAATTCCTCAAGAGACACCAATATTAACCAGATTCAATCCAAGTGGTACAAGACTTGTAGATGAGCGATCCATCAGGAACCATTTAAAAAATCCCAATACAAAAGAAAAAGCGCCAGATAAAATGGAGTTTACCAAAGGAAGGTTTTGTCCTTACAACCCCTGGGGTAGAACCCGATAAAATGGAGTCTACTAAAGGAAGATTTTGTCACTACAACCCCTGGGGTTGGCTTAGTAACAACGGAAGCTTTAGAGTGTGAATAAGGCACAGAACACGAATTTGATTGCCCATACCACCAAGTATAAATCATTCAATATTGGGACCACCACTATGGGCCTTGGCTTGCATCTTAATTGGTCCACAAGGTTACCAGGGCACTTCGTGAAACAGAAGTTTACCAACCTAAGGTCTACTTCCTTACCATTAAAAAAACAAGTTTCTGTTTTTACAAAGGCATTCATTGAAGTATCAAGGTGATCGAAAGAACAATATGCCATGAATCAGATCATAGCAAAGACATCACTGTTCTTGCAGACATTCATAGCAACTCCCTCTTTGTTGTCAGGTCACCCCACCGTCATTACCTCGACTTATAACCTAGGGTATGCATAGGATGGTTCTGGGACAGCTTGTAAGTATGTTAAAAACAAAGGACAAATAGCAAGAACTCATCTGATGAAAGGTCCCTGTCTTTAAAATTTAATAAAAAGAATTTAAGCAATCATAGATTGACTCCGCAACCAACTCAGGCACTGATGAGAGAGCAGTCAGTTGATAGTATGAGACAGAGAAATCTACCAACACCGACAATTTGTTGTATGAGCATCAGAAAATCCATATCAAAAGCAAATAGACAACACCAGCAATCATTTAGCAGAAGACAACACATAATCTCCAAAGGAGAATATCAAAAACACCAAAATGACACATACATATTGATTAAATGTACCTGAGATGTCATGCACTGAGGAAGTCATCAGGGATGATACAACTAAGTTCCCAAACCTGATGTCTGCAGACATAATAAACATAACATGGACATAAGATAATTATGCAACTCAATCAACAGGCAAACCAACAGCTATTTGATTGCACAGAAATTCCAACCTCACTAACAACAGTCTCCACACATCATAACCACATCGTACTCACTTAAGGATATAGCATATATAGTACAACAACAATTCTGATTAGACAAGCATGGAATGTTGTCCAATTTCTTGTCAAAACATGGCCCAACAAGAAAATATTATATTTATCCAAAAAGAAAACAAAAAATAAAAAAAAATATCAGCAAGATAGGAAAAAACCCTAAAACATTCTGCGTTACAGCAACAGGACGAACCCAGAAAGCACTCATTTGGGACATAAAGACTATCTTGCTTGCACTCAAAGGTCTTAACATGTTCTTTAACAGAGATTTATATTGTCAAAACCATCTCAAATCGATCCCCATGACGGATTTAACAGATTGCTAGTGGGCGCGAATAATCCTCTCGCCACATGGTGCTTATGCTTCAACGTGACTCTACCATGTGACTCTCCCATGCTCTATCAAACGGAACTTGGTTTCTTGCACTTTTTGGATTAACTCATTTTAATGCTGGAGTCACACTAACCTATTCTAGACCGGTTGGGAGCCAAGTACACCACATAAAATTGCTGTAACTCTGTGAACCAGATTTTGGACACAAGGATCTGGTTATGCCACAGTAATCCAACACTTGTTACCGGTATCACTTTTTTAAGGAGAACTTTCCATGAAATCTTGTTCATGCAATTCTAGATGACCATACATCCAAGGTCATTGATAAAAGCTAATGCAATTACCAAAAATGACTACCGTAACCTAGCAAAATGCAAAATTCACAGAAACTCTAGAATGAACAACAAAAATATTCAACTCAAATTTAGACTCAAACAAGTACACATGGACCGTATCCCCTAGTGACAACACCAAGCCCAAATAAGCTCAAAATTACCCGTAAACATGCAAGTAGGCAAAAATAAATCCAAACAGAGAACACCCACCATCAGTCTAACATCACCTTATGACGAGATCCGCCACTCAGTTTTTGATTAGGCATGAGATTGCCTCCTAACCTTAATTGGTGAGCTAGCACCAAATAGACATCAGTTTCTCTCCTCATTAAAAGTTCCATAATCTATCAAGAATAATCCCGTCAACTCCAAACAGCAACTAAATTTGATCAATTTCAATTGGACCACGCATGCATTCGTCACGTGATTGAAACCACGATCTAAGAGGCACACGCCCAATGTAAAGATCAATCACTCCCTAGTCTAATTCAAGAAAATGATTGAAACCCGAGCTCCACCTCACCTGATCGTGACGAAAAGCTTAAAAGCTCTGTGTGAGGTGATGGGGGCAAAGAGCAACGGCCACTCAGCCACGACTCAGTAACGTCTAGGCAATTTTGGCGCAGCAACTCAGCGACGGCTCGGGACAACCCCTCGCGACAACGAGTCAAAGCAGATTGGGCGAGGACCAGCAGCAGCGACTCAGCGAGAGCGGCGGAGTTGGTCCTGACAGAAGAAACGGCCAGCGA
Organism: Rhodamnia rubescens; assembly: GCA_021437795.1. Classification (NCBI taxonomy): domain Eukaryota; kingdom Viridiplantae; phylum Streptophyta; class Magnoliopsida; order Myrtales; family Myrtaceae; genus Rhodamnia; species Rhodamnia rubescens. Next base: position 11,937,594 of record JAILYA010000002.1, on the reverse strand, counting down.
GCTCCGGCCACTCGGATTGGAATCGGCGACGCGGAAGCCGGACCCAGGATCGGCGACGGAAAAAGACCAGCCACTCGGCGAGGAGGCTGAATCCGGATCGCCCAAGGCGGCGATGAAACTGCGACGGCGGCAGGGTGGGCCGACGCGTGAATTCCGGTGATGTGGCGGAGGTTGACGCTGGTGGTGGGCTTGTGTGGTGCAGCGAAATTGGCTGAGAGAGGGAGTGGGTCTGGTGATGGCGTTGTGTGGAGGTGAGCGAAGGATGCGACCGAGAAGGAGACAAAAGAGGGGAGAGAGAAGAAATCAATCTCGGCCGCGCCCTCCGAATTTTCTCGATGCCAGAATTTTCCCGAGGCCCCGGACGTTTGAGAATATTTGATTCAGTTGGGTTTTTTTTTTCAATTTAATTTTTTTAAAAAAATATTTACAAATTTAGATCTCGCTTGACACTTTAAGTGCTGAACAGGGAGGTGTGGGCCCCACCCCCTCTCTCTCGACAGTAGAACTGCTGAGTGAGAAGTGGACCTCCACCTGTTTTTGGGGTGAAGGGCCCCCGCTCGGCAGTCGAATTGCCGAGTAAGAGTAGGGGTCCCCGTTATCCGAGCATCTCGCACTGCAGGCTCTTCTGCTTTTTTTCTTTTAAATTCCATCTCCCTCGCTCTCTCATACTCATTTGTCTCTTTTTTTCGAACCGAACACTTTCTCACTCTCTTTCTCCTTCGAGACTCCTTCATCGCAGAACACGCTATCGTTTGTTCCGTCCTTCGAACAGTCTCCCTCTCCCTTAAACACTTTTGCTATAGTTGAAACGCTCTCCCCGAGACGGTCTTGCTGCTATTCAAACGTTCTTCCTTAAACGTTTTTCTTTTATAATTAAGTATGAATTTTTTTATATGATTTATATGTTGTTAGTGCTACGTTTTTATGTTAATATTTTTGTGATATTTAAATTAATTTAATACTTTCTCTTGATAGTTTGAACTCCTCATTCGGTGATTGCTTTCTCTATAATTTGAGGTAAATTTCGTTATAATTAATTTTTGTAATTTCGTAAGTGTAGATTTATTTATGTGGTTATTATTTATACCGAATCATCTATATTACGTATAGGTTATTAGTAATTTATTTTAAATTTTTGCGAATATTTTTATAATAGTTATAATGTTCACAAATTTAGATATTGTTTAAAAATATTTACTGTTTTACAAATTTAGATTTGACCCGATTAAAAAAAATTAACGAGATTAGGGCGAATTTTTTTATTTATCTTATCTCCAAGTACACTATCGTGTTCTCCTTCATGGCTTTCTCTAGCGGCTCTATTTATAACAAAACAAATTAGCAGTTGGAGCCGCTAGAGAAAGCCATGGAAGGATAACATGATAGCGTATTTGGAAACAGGGTAAATAAAAAAATTCGCCCTTATCCCGTTAAATTTTTTTTTACTCATTTTCGCAATTATGTCCATATTAAATTCTAGGTGATCGGATGACCCGAGAATCGCAGGCCGAATTTGACTCGGTCCGAAAAATATTCTTTTAAAATAATTTCAAAATTCCAATAATAAAAAAATCAAAAATAGAAAATTCATTAAAAAAATGTTTTAAAATAATAGAAAATTAGAAAAAAAAATCTAAAAAATTCATTCAAAATTCGAAAAAGTAGTAAATGGCCACAATCAACTCCAAGCATGGACTATTATGGGTATTTGGCCCACGATTTTTCAAAAACAAATAACAATTTTGCCCTTCTAGCAAAATCTCTCCCAAAAAATTTAAAAATTTCGAAAAATGGCGAAAAAATAGGAAATTGCCACAATCAACCGGCCAAATCCTAATTTGGATAATTTGACTTTTCGTGCTTTCGAAAATGATGATTTTGCCCCTTCGACAAATTATCTTCCAAATTTTTCTCGATTTGCCCATGCACTTCGATCACACGTTCTCTAAGCCCTTAGGGCTATACCATAATTTTATTTCATTTGATATATTGATTGTTATAATATTAATTTGTTAATAAACAGATAATGTTTACTAAATTGTATGTGCGAAATAATTTGTAATTTCTTTATTTAGCGAGATGTCATCTACATTGTTTGCGGTTGTATACTTGGGAAGGTAGAATAGTGCAAAAAGAATATGGACATGATTACAAAGGCGGACAATCTACCATGTTCGAGTTTGCAAACATATCAACATTTGATAAGTTACATGCTACGATAGAGAGCGCGTTGAATATAACACCCAACCAAGTATATTCATAAGCCGATATATAGATTCTCGATTTTAACACCGGATTGTGTCATATATGACATTATGGAGGTGTATAATAATGGTACCGTTAGGATGATCGAGCAATTTGCACTTTAGGCGGTGTGCTACGAGATTTTTACGGTTTTATGCAACCATAACTCGAACACCAAGTGATAGATAATTTAGTTAGAGAATGTTCTAATGTTGGTGAAGATGACGTTGATGTGCATAATCGGTATGTTGACTCCTATCAAAATGATGATAATGATGGAGATGATAGAGATGAAGAAGACGATGATTGAATGAACAACGATGACGGTGATGAGGAAGATGTAAGAGGTGACAATATGGAGGCCTACTACAACACCCATTGCGGCAATCTCATCTTGCCGTTGGTACATCCGCCGCCCTATTCGGAGATCAACTTTGATTTGATGCAAGTCGATACAAGAGCCAAGCCGGAGTGTATGTTATTTGATCCATCAAAAGAATTTGATGTTAGCATGTTATTTTCATCACGAGACGCGTTATAGTTGGCTGCAAAAGAGTACTTTCGATAAGAAATCGCCACTTTCGGAGCGATGTCACAAATAAGTCACAAAATGTGATAATGTGTGGTAATTGAAATGGACCGTGTGATTAGAGGCTCCGCGCGTCTAATAAAGCAGGTACCTTATTTTGGAAAATAATTAAGTTTGATCAAAGATATATATGCAATCGAGATAAAGGCAATGGTGACCGTCCAATCAAATATCGAATCAAGGCACTGATGGCGAGATTCAAAACAAGCTGTACTTCGAACCTACTTACCGTAAAACCTAGATAGCTAAACAAATGGCGATTGCCTAAGCTTTTGGAGAACGAGATGAGTCGTACAAGTATATTGAGAAAGTTCATGAATGAAATGACGGTAAGGAATCAAGGTTCTCATTTTGTGATCGATGATCACATAAATATAGATCGTAGCCGCACCATTTTCAACCGGATGTTTGGACTTTCAAGTAGACGATTGAAGGTTTCGCAAGTTGTCACCTGTGATATTTGTTAATGATACTTATTTGTATGGAAAACACCAAGAAACGCTCCTTGGAGCGGCCTCACTTGATAGCGACAATCATATATTCCCGTTGGCATTTCTTTGGTCGATCGGGAAGATATTGATAATTGAACTTGGTTTATGACTGCATACGATACTTAGACTCCACGTTTTCAATGCACAACTAAGTTCATTCCCGCCCGCCCCGCCATCTATGTCAAGAAGCTGCTAGGAGCCGCACCTTGCATAGGCACTCCGCCCGGCATACTCTCTCGACCAACTTAACGCATATTGAGTTGCTACGGTTCATTCCCAAGTCACACTTACGAAGAAAAGTCCCGTTTCAATACATCCCATATAGCGTCTCCACGATTTTTAAGTATCCCAAGTAGCTCATCCAAGTACCAATATGATAGTTTATCAAGTCCAATACAAAACAATGATATGCATGCACGTTTTCGAGCTCAATAGTTTTGATGCAATTTAAATTCACGCATTGCATGTTATTCAATTTTAGACCAGGTATAGATCATAAATCCACAATTTAAACCGAACTATAACCATCAAGTGATCATCTCACATCAAAGATCAACAACTTAGATTCATCTATATCACTTAATCACTTTCATATCAACCATATTCTAGACCACTCAAAATCAATTTCTAAATTCCATTCACGTTTTACAATCCAGTTCTATAATCCATAAATATCAATCGTCTTATCACAATTCCATATTCAAGACTATCCATCAAGCTACAACTTTTCAAACTTAGAGGTAAATCTCAATAAATTCACTTCAAACTTAAAGGCAAATTATTGCTAACACAACTTATCGTCTAATTTCCAATTGATCACCTTACTATGTCTACAAATAACCATAATAATCATCAAACTTAGGCAATGATTAACAAAAATCTTATAAGTAGCATAAAGCTACCACTAATCCCTAACAATCACATGCACTTGTAGTTTTAAATGTGTATATGCCTACCAAACACTTCATACATTAGAGCACCTTATCACTCCATGAACTGCTCTAATACCAAAGCAAAATGTAGCGTCCCATATTGCCACACCCTAACGAGGAGGGCTTTCCAAAACCCGCGTTCTCTCTTTAGTTAGTCTTTCCTTAATCAAAGTAATTAGCGCATGTGGAAGCTCTAAAAATTAGAAAATTAAGTAGGGCGGCCATATAGGCACAAGTACATGGAATACAAAATATCCAATGGCAGCACGCCTAACAAAGGGGTATGGCCTTTCATGGTTTCACTAACCAAAAAACGCAAATATCAAATAACGAGATCACCAAATACTGAATTCTTTTATATATATTTCAATAAGTTCTTTACAAAAGTTTAAATGACTATGGGAGGATTTACAAAGGAAGATAATCTACTATGGATCCACCAACGTCATCTCCGTCCATGATCTTCACTTCCTATGACGTTTTTCCTAGTCGACTTGCTTATCCGAAAATGGTTAATCAACTGGAGTAAGTCGAAAATCCTCCACAAGTAGGATTCCCGGGCCAAACGACTAAACCAAATATAGAATCACAAGAATGCAAACATAGTCATCTCATCGAAATCTAAGGTAATCTAAAGGATAGAATTCTAGACTCAATCGAAATCCAAGGATAGAATCAACTCGAATCCAACGATAGAATCAAATCGAGTCATAATTATCACAAATTAAGGTTTATCAAGCTAGAATCTAGGGTTACTTAAGGATAGGATCTCATAATCTCATAATATCCAAATCGAAACTATCACGGCTAAAACAGATTGACAAACAATACCCACTACAAAGAAAGCAATAGATGATATAGTAATAAGGACTAGAAATATACTTGTCTTGATAAATCGAGATGAATAACGAACGATCGATGGACAAATAAATGGCTAAGCTAGGGCGCCAAACAGTTAGGGAAGTTGCGAATGAGCAAGACGGCTAGGGCGATCGGACAATGGCACATAGTGGCGCGGCACACTAACGGCAAAGGCAATGATTGGCGGCGATCGTAGACATGGATGGATGGCCAAGGGGTCGATGGTTTAAACAAGTAGAGTTATGACGTTCGACGATCTTATGACGAATAAACTTACGCCCGGTATTTATACGGGAAGCACTGAAGTCCATCAACTTAGACTAGCAAGCTTGCAATCGGCAGCTTACAACGAGTCGGCAATTTGCGGTTGTGCCAGGGCGTAACACGTGTCACCTACTTGTGACACGCGTCACGTGTGAATGCTACGTGTCCACGGTGGTGATACATGGATGCCACATATCCACAGATCACTGCGTGTGTGGCTCGCGGCCCCCTGCGTATCCACATGTGGTCATGCCCTATTTTTTGGCTCCGGTTGTCCTAATTTCACATCTACTTGACCCGATGGGATCTAAATCCAACATATCGTGTCCCTAAAAATAATATCGGGTCACTAATAATTCCTCAAAGATACCTTCAAGTCTGGATAAAATTTCTTATTACTTATTTGCTAATCCAAACTCATTACTTCCTTATTCACCCTTAAGCGGATGATGATTTTGGGTCATCACATTTATTGATCAAAGCTTCGATAAGGGGAACATCCTTCTTTAAGGGCGTTCTTCTAGCAAAGTCGAGAGTTCGTCAAAGAAAGGAGAAAACGACGGAATATGTCAAAAAAGTTTCTAAAAAGACCGATGGTAGTGTTCAAAAATACTTCAAATGCCATGGTTGTAGGCACTTTCAAGCCAATTCATAATCGAAGAGTTATGACTCTTCAAGAAATTGAAAAGATCGATATGGGGCTTTAAGAAGCTTTCCAAAACAACAACCAGAATGAGTCCAAATCGATGCGAGAAGATGAAATCATCGACCAACTAGACGAATGAGAATTGCTCGTTATTCGTAGAGCTTTACACTCTACAAATCACTTCAAAGGCGGACGAGCAAAGAGAGCATATTTTCCAAATCATTGCACTATTAACGGAAAGGTGTGTAACTTGATCATCAATGGTGGAAGCTGCTCAAATGTGGCGTCGACAACTCTAGTCAACAAGTAGAATCTTCCTACTTCCAAACACTTCTAATCGTACAAGTTGTAGTGGCTAAACAAAGGGAAAGATCTCCAGGACAATAGTTGGGAAATGCTATTGCGATCAAGTTCTTTATGATGTTATTTCGATGGATGCATGTCACTTATTATTGGGAAGGACATGGCAATTTGATAGAAAAGCCGTCCACGATGGACGAGAAAAACACCTACTCTTTTCAAAAAGAGTAGAAATTCATCACTCTTACACCTTTATCTCCATCCTTGATACACAAAAGTCAACCTAGGAGGAAAACACTAACAAAGAAAATATGTTCTTAAATGAAACACGGGTGCAGAGAGCCATTAGTAAACATAAAAATGTTTTTGATTTGCTTATGGTTGAAAATAGAAAATGTGAGATTGAGAGACCCCTACATCCTAAAATGCAATCCTTGATCGATGAGTTTAAGGATGTTTTACCGAAGGATGTGCCACCTAAATTACCTCCCATAAGAGATATTGAGCATCAAGTCGACTTAATCCCCATGCTTCTCTACTAAACGAAGCTGCTTATCGATGCAATCCTAAGGAAATAAATGAGTTACAACGACAATTTGATGAGCTTATTGCAAGAGAATATGTATGGGAAAGCATGAGCCCATGTTCTGTCCCAACTTTGCTTGTGCCGATAAAGGATGAAATGTACGGGATGTGTGTCGATAGCCGAGCCATCAACAATACCACAATCTAGTATAGATACCCTATACTTAGACTTGATGATATGTTCGATGAGTTACACGGATCGACGGTGTTTTCAAAGATTGATCTAAGGAGTGGATACCATCAAATTTGCATGATGAAAGGTGACGGATGGAAGACATCTCCAAGACGAAAGGAGGCCCTTATGAGTGGCTAGTTATTTTCCCAACACCTTCATGAGACTAATGAACAAAGTTCTTCCTTTCTTTATTGGTCGATTTGTTGTTGTTTATTTTGACAATATTTTGTTTATAGCAGGAACAAAGAGGAGCATGTAATCCATTTAAAACAGGTCTTTCGAGCCTTGAGGCAAGAAAAGCTATTTGCCAAGATGGAGAAGTGCAAATTTTTTCGACAAGCATCATATTCTTGGGATATGTGGTGTCAAAAGACGGCATCTCTATCTATCAATTCAAAGTGGATGCAATAAAGACTTCGTCCGAGCCAAAATCAATTTCGATGTGAGGAGTTTTCGTGGACTTGCATCATTCTATTGACCGTTTGCGAAGAATTTCAGCACTATCATGGCTCCTATTACGGAATGCATGAAGAAGGGAACCTTCGAATGGACTAACGTTGCCACAATGCCTTTGAAATTATAAAACAAAAGCTTTGTGAGTCTCCTATCTTTTCTCTTTCTTATTTCCATCAAGTGTTTGAGGTCGAATGCGATGCTAGTGGAGTTGGAATTAGAGACCCAAGCTCAAAAGCCTCCAAAGATATTTTAGCAAAAAGCTTACGTAATCAATGATGAATTATTCTACCTAGGATAAGGAGTTCTACACGATTATTATAGCACCCAATCGTTGGATTCATTATTTGAGGCCTAAGCAATTTGTTCTCCATCCTAATCATGAGGCTTTAAAGAATATACGCGGCCAGACAAACTTAATTCGAGACATGCCAAACAAGTAAAGTTCTTTCAATCTTTTTCCTTTATCTCAAGTATAAATCCGGTAAAAGTAATGTTGTGGCTGATGCTTTATGAAGATGATACTCAATGTTTGCTATTTTGGATTCCAAAATTTTTTATTGCCAATCGATGAAAGAACTCTATGTTGATAACCCTATTACCCATCATCGACAACCTGTAACCATGGAGTTCGAGGCACTTATTCGATCTAGGATGGTTTTCTCTTTAAGGGAAATCGATTATGTGTGCCAAAGAATTCCTTTAGAGAGTCAGTTGATTCAAGAAGCGGAGTTCAAGAGCACTTTTATTGGCCAAAGATGTTTGGAGATATCCATGCCTTCATTTCCAATTGTGTGATGTGTTAAATGGCAAAGAGCCATTTCCATGAAGTTCAAGAGCACTTTTATTAGCCAAAGATGTTTGGAGATATCTATGCCCTCATTTCTAAATTATGTGATGTGTTATATGGCAAAGAGTCATTTTCAAGAAGGGCTCTATACTCCCCAACCGGTACCAACACAGCCTTGGAAAGACGTTAGCATGGATTTTATTGTGGCGCCTCCAAGAACTCAAAGAGATAAAGATGCTATCATAGTGGTTGTCAATTGATTCTCAAAGATGGTACATTTCACTCCATGTCACAAGACGGACGATGCTTCTCATGTTGCTTACTTATATTTCAAAGAGGTTATTCGTCTACACGGGGTTCCCAAGACTATCATGTCTAGTTGTAATTCCAAGTTCCTCGGTTACTTTTGAATGATCCTCGTTAGAGAATCTTAGCACCAAACTCTTATTCAAAGCACAACTTGTCATCCGCAAATCGATGGACAAACTAAGGTAACCAATCGCACCATCGCTGTCTTCTTCAAAGCATAGTGAGTAAAATTTTAAGGATTGGGACTTAAAGCTTTGCTGAGTTTGCTTTTAATCGATCGCCAAGTTACACTACTAGTCGATCACCTTTTGAAGTTGTGTATGGAATCGATCCTCTTACACCTATCAACATGATACCCATTCCATTCAACTCACAAGTCAACTATGATGTGTAAGAGAGAGCTAAGGTCATGAAAAAGCCTCATGAGCAAGTTCGATTCAAGATCGAAAAGGCAAATGAGTCTTACAAACAAAAAGCAAACAAACATGGAAAGAAGACTCGGTTTCAACTAGGTGATCTAGTGCGGCTCCACTTGAGAAAAAAGGATTTCCAGCTCGTCGAAAGAATAAACTCATGCTAGAGCTCATGGCCCATTTAAAGTTCTCCAAAGAGTCGGTCATAATGCATACAAAATTGATCTCCCTAGAGACCGTGGTGTCTCGGCAACTTTCAATGTAGGATACCTCTCTCCATATATTCAAGATTGAGAACTACTAGATTTGAGAGTAAATCTTGAACAACCTAGGGAGTTTGATGGGGGAGCATCAAGCTCAATCGATCCATCCTCAAGCTCAGGTCATGTTTCATCGATTGAACCAACCAATTTATCATTCACACTAGCAAAAGCTAATTTTTGCTACAATTCAATTGTGTGAGTAGAAGGATTAAGCTTGCTAATTATGCGATATAGTTGTCGATTTATAGGACTTATTGCTGATTTCAAGACTTCCATCGACCACCCGAAGACCGGAGGCTATTTTGGCATATTTCTATCGCTATTTGATGACTTTTTAATGTGTCTTTTGGGCTGTCTAAATTGGTACACAAATTTAGAGGGTCTTCAAGCTACAATGCATTTAGTTAAATGTATTTAGTCTTTCAATTCATAGTTTTTTATGAGTCTTTATTTTGTTGTTTTTGAGAGTCATAAATAGGTAAATTCCCCAAGAGTTCAAAGTGTCTTTTCTTTTGTTAAGCTCTCTCTATATATATATATATATATATGTGTGTGTGTGTGTGTGTGTGTGTATATATATATATATATATATATAAGGGTATAAGCTCCATTGTAAAGGCAGACTTTGATAAATGGGAATATTAGAGATTTGCCTCTGTGTGAACAAATATCTTGAAGAGTGGATAACTTGTTTCTTTATCTTTCGAGAGTGGATTTATCATTGATAGTGAGCCAAGAAGCCATTTATCCTTGGTTGGTGGTTCGTCCTTAAGACCCTATGGTGAGCTTCCCTATCCTGAAGTTCTTTATATTTGGCTATTGGTTTATCCTTTCGGATCGGTGGTGAACTTTGTCAATCACGATCTTGATCTTGGACTGGTGCATCCTTTAGGCCTTGATGTGATAGTTTTCTACCCCGCATTTAGCATTCATCCATTGACATCCATCCACATGCACTCTGATTTATTCGTACTTCCTTCGATAATAACTTAAAACACACTCACTCGCCCTTACAATCGCCTTAGAAAATTATTGAAAAAGACCTAAACCTATTGCATATTCGTCAATTGAGTTATAAACCTTTAGACACTTTGCCAACCGAGTCCATTCAATCAATTTTAAATGGAAATCGTTAACTTGGATGTCTATGGTGCCACGTAGGATGACCAACGCTAATGTAGATAATTTTTTTATAATTTTCTTTTTGAAAATTGATTTTTTTCATAGTTTAATATATTTTATTTTTTTTCTTTCTTTATTCCCCTTTTTTTTCCGTTGAGTCCGATGAGGGTTGGTCGGCGGCAGGCCGCGGCCCTCGACGAGCTTGGCAAAAGAAAAAGAAAAGGAAGAAAGAAAATTTTATTAAGATTGTCACAAATGTCCATGTCATGTACTTGTGGGACAATCAACGTCCATATCAAGAATTTCTAACTAAAATTGGCCGAATTGACTTAATTGACTAAGTGTCAAAGAACTCAACTAACAAAATAGAAAGGTTTATGACTAAATTTATCAAAATGCAATAGGTTTATGACTTTTCCGACAATTTTCCAAGCAGGCCAAGCCCCATGTCCTTGCAGGTCGTTGATTAAAAGTTCACCAAGAATCATGAAAATGGTATTTGTCTAAGGGCGATGCTATTTTCACCCACATTTTGGTTAGGGAACTTCCTTTTTCAATCAACAGACCGAAATGTGCTCCTCTCTCTTCAATTTATTATTTCATTTTTTTATCAAACTAACCAACATAACTTGCCTTTATTTTTATTTTCTCTCTTAAATTATCAATTTCATGATATAAATGTCAAATTACACCCAATAAAATAACCTCTTATCATGCGTCATGTTATCACTTTGCCTAGAGACGATCATTATTTTTAATTTATGGTCTCCTTTTTTAATTATAAAAGTTGTATAAAAAGTTATAAACACACAATTAACTACCTATTTTTTATGAAATAGTTTAAGGAAAATTTTAGTTCAAAATTGAAAATTAGAATTCAATCTAATTATTTAGCATATTTTGATCTTATGGGTAATTTTTGGAATAAATTTGTAGGCTTATAAAGTTAAACATTGCTTATTTGTGCTTTCTTTTCAGCTTTTCACATTTAAATATGAATTGCAAGATGGGGTTGAAAATTTATTTATACATTTTGCATTTTCAAACTCGATTAAATTTTTTTTGGGAAAGTATAAGCATATTTTAAAGTTTTGATCCACTTGCTATGAGATTGAATTTACAATCGATATTAATTATTTTCTTCATAGCAGGGGTTGAACAACAAGAAGTTTCATGTTTTTTCCTTTTTGTGTTTATCCTTTGTTAATATTTACATATGATCTTAAATATAAATATATTTAACCTTTTCCATATTTTGGTCAATTTTTTTTTTCGATTTTTTTATCAAGATTGGCTAAATGTTTAAATTAAAGTTTAATTTTTCGGCTTTGAAATATAGTTTTACTCACACTATTCAGAAAAAGATAATTAATTGTGTGTTCATAAGCTGTCATAAGGAGAAATTTATTGTGAATGAAAAATATGAGACCGTAAATTAAAATTGACAACATTCTCTAGGCAAAAGGATAATGAAATATGGTAAATTGATATAGTGATGGGTGTAATGTGACATTTGTATTGTGAAATTGATAAGAGAGATGACAGAAATAATATAGTTTCGTGGATTAGCACGATAAAAAAAAGATTGAAGAGAAAGAAGAGGGTATTTCGACAAGTTAACAAGAAAAAAAAAAGGAGTATTTTAGCTAAAATGTGGGTGGAAATAGCGCCACCCTTTGCCTAATTTGATAGAGTTTAGATTATAGGAAAATTATCTTTTGTTGGGACACGAGTCTCAATATCCAAATTCTCAATATTTTTAAGCAACAGTAACCTTTCCAAAATCCAACGAAATGAACTAATAGTAAAATCAAATGAGAAAAAAATTACTGTTTTGAAATAGAACGAAATCACACGCGGACTAAAAAATCGCGTTTCGATTTTATTAGATTGAATTCATCCAGATATACATCTACATAATACTGCATTATACAAGAATAGTGGTACCCAATGGGCTTCCCCATGTGTAACGGAAACTCCTGACTTAAATTTTTAGCTTTCGCAGGCCACTTGACCTCCGGGCAATTACTTGACTTCACATAATACCGAGAATTCTAGTTCTGTTTATTTCATAAAAAATAAAGAATTTAAAAAATATTTTCTTAAAGAAAAATCGCTTGTGTCACTTGAAATAATTAATCAATCAAAAATATTTCCATTATCAACAGTAATTTATGCATAAATTTTTTTTATGAACGGTAAAAATATTTTCCATTAAGTCATTTTTATAAGTGATACAAGCGATTATTATTAAAAAATATTTTTTGAATCATTTATTTTCTGTAAAATAAACGGGACCTTAGTATTGCGAGACAAAAACCGTAACACTTTGTGCGGATTAGTCGGGTGTTCAGAAAGATCGCGAGAAAGAGAGAATCGGAGAGCCACAGGCTTTTTTATTTACCAGTTACATTGTGCGTCAAAGGCCCATGAGAAGTTGACAAAAAAGGCCCATTAGAACAATACTTTTTTAGAATAAAGGGCAATTGTTTGCGGGCTAGGCCCAAGCCCCCTTTATATCCGTCCTTTGCGGTTTTTAATCAAATCACTACATTTATATTACTGTGCGAATTTTAATAGTATTGTTCTTTTTTTTTTTTTATAACCGAGGTTTCCCGCGGCAATGGACTATTTCTCAGGATTGTGGGGGTATGAGCGTCAATGCCACCGGTTAAGTCCCCAAGACGCAGCCGGGGAGATTCGAACCCGAAATCTTATCGCTTTAATTGTCTAAGCTCAGGGATCTCATCAACTCAGCCAACACCTCATTGGCTAATAGTCTTATTCTTAAGCCAAGCTAAATATAATATCGGATAAATAATCTTAAATCAACAATCTCCCAAGTTTATCCTTTATTAGAAAATGCGCTAGGTTACTTTGTGAAACAGCAATGGACCTATTCCTACCTCCCAAACTCCAACTTTCCTTTAGACCAAAATAATAATAATAATAATCAAACTCCAACTTTCCTTCAAACCAAAATAAATAAATAAATAAATAATCCCAACTTTCCTAAAGCGAAGAGAATCAATATGCAAGAATAGTAATTAGACAGTAGCAAGCCGTGAATTCTTATGGTGGAACAAGTGATTAGTTTGCGAAAATCCCATCATTTCGCCTATAAGTCCATGTTATTCAACACTTAAAAGGCATAGGATATTTTTCGGATTCATGAAGTGCTACCAAAGAGCTTTCGATAGTAATTCCCAATTAGACTCGTGGAAGTTTCATCATCTTTGACAATACTTGTAAGGATTTAGGTATCACTTACACCCACTTTATAACATGATAAGAATATGTCTCGAGTTTGAGTTCGTGAAGAAAATCCAATCTAAGTGGAAATCCAAATCAATATATGGCTTATGTTTTGATGTTTTTGAACAATAAGAAATCACCGTACTATTTTTCAAGTTGGAGATGGATCCCTAATTTGAGTTGGCCAATCATAAAAGATAATCGAAAAATTGGAATTCTACTCGGTTAGTACACACTAGAGCCAACAAGAGAAGTGTCAGACTTTTTCTCAATGAGTTTTCTTGAGTGAGTTCTTTGTGAAAAATTGTAAGATTACTGGTGGGTTGCTTTGAGTGCCATTTAAGATTAAGAAACACTTGAGCGATTGAGGGATTTTAACTTTGTAATTCTTTGTATTCGTAGTAGATTTCTTTGTAATTAGCTCTTTCAGCGGAGCAAAGTACCATAACTTGAATTAATCATGTAAATCCCTAGTAATCTTTATCTTTTTCTCACTAATTTCTTTTGTAAGTTTTTCTTCTCGCGTGAAATTTGAATTGCAAAGATCATTATTTCACAACAATATCATTCGTTCGATCCACCAAGTGAACATTCCAAATACATTGAACTTCCATCCAGTCAATTATTTTAGGACAACAGTCTTGAACCCACCAAACATATCGAGGACAAGGAAACAAGAAAATCATCCATTGCGAGACACGAGGCCAAGAAATTATGGCATTATTTGGAAGGAAACCACATGGGGTGCTTGCAAGAAGAACAATCTCCCGAGGACCCAATTCACTGGCCACCAGATTTATCTATTTGTTTTATTTTTGTCTTTAATTCTTAGGATATTACTCTTCACACAATATCTTTGAACCAGAGATACGTCGCCGACAAGTCGATTCAAAGATATTGTGCAAGCACATGATCGATGACGCGGAGCGCTTATGCGCGGAACACTACTATATATGACCTTACACGTACGGTAGTCATTCAAATATAACGTGGAATCTACTTTCTCCATCATCACCCCATAATTTGAGAGATAATATTTTTTTTCCTTCAATCCATGAAATATTCCTCAAATTTTACAATTCAAAGTTCAGATAAAGCACTTTAAGAAGTTTACTCAGGTCCAATATATTTTTTTTTTTGTCCCTAATTCTTAGTATACTACTCTTGGTATGGAGGAGGAAGAAGACAAAATTCAGCTTTTTAAATTATTGGGTGAAAATGAAGTTGAAGGGTAGTTTGGTAATTTCATACCTAATAATTGCCCTGCCCTGCTTATCAAACTCCAGACATAAGCATGTGACCCACCTACGCAGCAAACAATAATGGAGGCCCATCAGGAAAAACAAGCTGGCAGCTCAAGAAACAACAAAAGTTCTCCATCAATTCATTATTTATGCCTATTTTCATACTTATGCACATAATATGATATTCATTGGCAGAAAATAATTAACCCTTTTCTTATGAACAGTTAACATGCAAGAAACTATTTAATAAATTTACGGAAAGATATTTCTCGCCGTTCGACCAATGATAACGTAATGAGAATTCGTTCAAAAAAAGTTTTGGGATCAAGAGACTTCCGAAGGTGCGATCAGAGTAAAAAAATGTACTCGTTGATTTTAGAAATGTTGATATATAGAAATTTCTCTAATCTAAGTCGTGAGCATTTTCAAATGGGGACAAAAAGGAAAATAGAAAAGACAGAGCTGTAAATGCCAGTTGTCTTAGGAGTTACATGACAGTAGTGAGTGATCATTGATGACAAGGAAGTAAATTTGATGCTGCGTTCTTTTTCATTTTCATTTCTCTTTCAATTTTATGGGAAGCAGCTTCATACCAAAGCAAAAGAAACTTGGGATCAGCTTCTCCATCCTATTGCCATTACGGGACCTTTGGTTTCTGTACTCCACCGAAAGCGTCGTCCTTCGCCTGTCATTTTCCAAGATATTATCCACCTCTCTCCATGGCGGTCTCGTGTGCTTATAGCTAAAGCTCTCAACTTTCTCCTCCACATCGATAGTCTTATTCAAATCATTCTACTCCATGTTGCTTTTTGCCCTTTTTTTGCTGGCTCTGTAGAAGTTCAGATCTGTGGGGCGATTTGGGTCTGCCCATTTGAAGAAGAAGTTCAGTCATCCCCAGAAGGAAAAGTTGCAGGCGGGGGTGTCTCATCTTTCCCACAATGTTGGGCCAGAGAGGTTAGAGTCAAAGAGATGGAATTCAGACCAATGCCCGTTTGAGCTTTGATGACAGACTTCACTTCAAAGTGAGGCCTTTTGATAAGAGTCGTCATCCTGGGTATGTAGAGTTTTATGCATTGGGGAGATCATTTTTGAAATTTTCTCAATCACTGGAGTTTTGTGAATCTTTCTTGTGCTGCTGAACATCATCGTTGTTGGGTCACTCCGTTCGGTCTTTTTGGATTTGAGAGATTGTTGCTAGTGGGTTTTTGAGGGAATGCAGATGGGAAAGTTAGCAACTTTGGCCTTGCTATATGTAGTGTCCTTTTGTTCAACGGTTGGAACTGGGGAAGCCCAGTTGACGACTGTCCTGATAAATTGTGGCACAAATTCTAGTGTTGATGTGGATGGCAGGAGATGGGTTGGTGACTTGGCCGCTAACAATAATCTTACCCTTTGTTCCGCTGCGGCGGCGGACACCACCGCAGCGCTGAGCAGGAATACTTCTTTAGGTCCGATCTACGGATCTGCCCGTATTTTCACAGGTGGATTGAACTATACCTTCCAAGGAGTTCAAGGGGACTATTTTGTTCGGCTTCATTTTTGCCCGTTCGCCTTCGATCGTTATAATGCGAACGAATCTGAGTTCAGCGTTGCAGCGAACGGTTTGGAACTGCTGTCGCAATACAGTGTTCCGGGTGATATCGCAACCAAGAACCCGGACTTGCTGAGTTCAGAAAGCAATGGTTCGTCCTATCTGATCAAAGAGTTTTTCCTCTCCATCAGTTCAAACGAGCTCATCATTGAGTTTCTTCCATCAAAAGGGTCCTTCGGGTTCATAAATGGACTAGAATTGGTGGCTTCAGAGGATGACCTATTTGCGGGTGCAATCACTAAAGTTGGAGGGAATAGTGTGAATCTGAATCTGAGCGGACGGGGTATGGAAACAATGTACAGGTTGAATGTTGGGGGCCACAGATCAAACCCAGTCAAGATCCGGATCTCTGGAGGACATGGGAGGTTGATACTAGCTACATGACCAATGTCGATGCCGGCTCTCAAATGAAAAACAATTCCAATATCACTTATGCTTCTTCGAATGACTCGTCCGCAGCTCCCCTTCTTGTGTATGAAACAGCAAGAACTATGTCCAACACGCAAGTTCTTGAGAAGAGGTTCAATATGTCGTGGAAACTCGCGGTGGATCCGGGTTTTGACTACCTGGTCCGGTTACATTTCTGCGAGCTGCTCTTTGGACAGCCTAACCAGAGAAACTTCAGAATCTACGTGAACAACAGGACTGCGGCCGATAACTTTGATATCTATGCCCGAGCCGGAGGGAAGAACAAAGCATATCACCAGGACTATTTGGATGCGGTGTCGTCGAGAGTCAACACGTTGTGGATTCAGCTTGGGCCTGACACGGCCACTGGTGCATCCGGAACTGATGCTCTCTTAAACGGTCTGGAGATATATAAGCTGAGCCGAAGTGGAAACCTTGCCTATGTAGGAACATTCAATTCAGCTGAAAACACGACAAACAATCCGAAAGCTCGTATTCTCTTGGTTGGAATTGGAGCTGGTATAGGCTCTGTTCTGATCCTTGCATTAGTAGCTACCATCGTCTTCCTTCTGAGGAAAAGGCGGAGAAGTGAGATCGGAAGTAAAAATAACGCTCCTGGGTGGCGGCCGCTCTTCCTTCATGGGGCCATATTGAATACAACCACTAATGCCAAGGAAGCGGCAGGAGCCAAGAAACAGAACGGGTCTGTGGCCTCGACGAGAATGGGGAAGCGATTTACAGTAGCAGAAATTAGAGCAGCAACGAAGAATTTCGATGAGAAAATGGTCATCGGAGTAGGGGGCTTCGGAAAGGTGTACAGAGGGGAAATTGAAGATGGCACGCTCGCCGCCATTAAGCGTGCCCATCCTCAGTCGCAGCAAGGCCTCACCGAGTTCGAGACGGAGATCGAGATGCTTTCAAAACTGAGGCATAGGCATCTGGTCTCCATGATTGGGTTCTGCGAAGAACAAAACGAGATGATCTTGGTGTACGAGTATATGGCCAACGGAACTCTGAGAAGCCATCTCTTTGGCGGTGATCTTCCACCGTTAAGTTGGAGGCAGCGACTGGAGGTCTGCATAGGAGCTGCTCGAGGACTGCATTACCTCCATACTGGAGCCGACCGAGGAATAATCCATAGGGATGTCAAGACAACTAACATTCTACTCGACGAAAACTTCGTGGCAAAGATGTCCGATTTCGGATTGTCCAAAACAGGTCCTGCCCTGGAACAAACCCATGTCAGCACTGCAGTGAAAGGGAGCTTCGGATATCTCGATCCTGAATACTTTCGGCGACAGCAATTGACACAAAAGTCCGACGTATACTCTTTCGGTGTCGTGCTATTCGAAGTCATCTGTGCTCGGGCTGTCATAAATCCAAGCTTACCGAAGGATCAGATAAATCTTGCGGAATGGGCTTTACGATGGCAACGGCAGAGATCGCTGGAAACCATCATTGATCTGCGTCTCACGGGACAATATTCATCAGAGTCGATGAAGAAGTTTGGGGAGATAGCAGAGAAGTGTCTTGCTGACGACGGGAGGAGCCGACCGACCATGGGAGAGGTTCTGTGGCACTTGGAGTACGTGTTGCAACTCCACGAGGCTTGGTCTCGAGCGAATGACGAAGAAAGTTCATCCCTCACTGTCGAGAGTTTGAAAGATTGCCAAGCGGGAGGAGTGGAGGAGAGGTGAAACCCTCTGTTTACGGAACCAGATTCGGCAATTAGCCGAGACAAAGAGGGAGACGGCAAATCTGCGGCCAGAGATGAATAAAGAGTGGGAGTTCATCAGCCTGACATTTTATGAGGTCTCGGGGGAGAACACACGGTACACGGCTAGCAAGGGGTACAGACCGCATATTTTACATTCTTTTATATGTTCTTCCTAATTCATTCCCATTCGTTTTATTCAATTTCAGGGTACCTGTAAGGCTCATAATTGTTCTAAGAATCCTCAGGGGGTCCAGTCGTAAGAAAACCGAGAGTTTTCGCACAGCATATATGCTTCTTATATTTGATCTTTCATCATCAATTCTTCATATCTGATTCAGTGCCTCTTTGTTGTTTGAATGCTTCTTGGTATCAATCCAAGGAATTAAAGCTTGAATTGGCTGCCTAACGAAACTTCAGCTGTAGCTAAAGAACACTTCCTTCCAAAAGATACTTTGTGCCTATGACCGATCTAAGCACTTTGCGAGCCTATTCTGAAGACTTACTGCGCCTACCAATTGGCGCAGCTTTCTCCCTGCTCTTCCTAGAAACTTAAAAAGCCTCCCCTCTTTTTGTCGAGTCCGCACCATTGCCAGATCGAATCCGACCACAGAAGCCAGAAAAGATTTACATCTCTCGTCCTATGCTTGGGCGATTAACTCCCGTCTATGTGCCTGCTTGAATGTGTCAATCATTTGCAAACGAATCACTGGGGCCGATGATGAGCGGTTTCACTAAATTCTCCTTTTGACCACTGCTTGGCCGTCGAAGGAGAAATTTGCACTCCCGAAGTTCACATCTCACTCACAAAAACCGTCGAGAGGTTTACGTAAAGGAATCTCGGTCGAGAAATTGTTGAGTTGTTGAGTTCCTTCTCTGCGGAATACGGTCCCTATAATTCCTGTAATATGCATGCACAATCACTTCTCTTGCCCGTCACTCCTCACCCAGCATACCAGATCAGCTCCCAAAAAAAAAAAAAACACTGGAAAAACGGTGAACTTAGGAAAGTGCTGTCTGACCTGTTTGAATGTGCCTGTGCTTGTCCTATTTAAAGAGTACCAATGAATCAATGGTTTGTCCGTTCTCTATAACATGAAGTGCGAATCTGCTATTGCTGATGAAAGAAGAACCAGAATCAGAAATTAAAATCTTCCGATTCCGTCTCTTTTTTACCTTAATGAGCACTGTAACGGTGTCCTTTTGAACCATCAACCATGTACAATTCTATAACCTGATTCATCCCCAAAAACAAAATCTATGCCACCTATATCCAATAGTTTCCCTCAGGAGTTCTCTGTCCATTCTATCTGAGGCCTCATTCGGTCCAATCAAAATCTGTACAGAATCTATGAACCCATCAATCAAAAGATTTGGATGTCTCGTGGTTACTCCATTCCCAAATAACATTGTACAGATGAACAGATTCCCCGTCCTCCAAACGCTCATCTAGCTGTGGCAATCTTTTGAAAAGAGCGATCTGTGAAGCGAACCCAGGTTCATGGTCAGCAGAACCACCGACCCCGCTAAACTCAACACTGTAGTTGTGCCTCGAGGCCAAGTTCCTCGCCCAGGAGCCAAATTGCTCTCTGGTCCACTCAAACTTGTGATCATGGTTGCGAAATCTACAAGACTCTGACTGCCCTTTCCCATCCGGTGAGTCCTCTTGGCTTGGCAGGTCAGATTTCTGGAGTATGACATTGTATTCATAGTTTGGTGTGGACACAATCAGAACACTGGGCCGAAATGAGCTCAGCACAAGGTCTCCAAATAAAGATGCCTGATCTTCCTCCATGTGCTCGATCACCTGAAGTATTTCAACGCAAGTTGCAGATAATAATTACATCGAGCAACTGAAGCTCCTACAGAGTAAAAACATGCTTCTCTTTGGATGTACCAGCATGCTACTGTCCGAAGAGCAAAAGCACTCGAATCTTCAACGTCCACATGTATTGTAGGTGAACATTTAACAAACTCAAGACAGTACAGATAATGAACAACAATGAAACATAAATCATGAAACCCACTGAAAATTAAGTAACAGATGACAGAATACCAAATATCTGCAGGCCCCAATATTTTGTAAGTACTTGCAAGTACCAACTCATTTCTAAAACCCGTCAAAATCTGACTATGTTCAAGACACGGCTTCTGCTTCTGGCAGGGGCAGTCAAGACCCTTTTAAGTATTCAAGTGCTACTTAAGTGGCTCAATTACCAGAGGGCGACCAACTTTTAGAGGTGACAATGGATTGGATTTAAGTACTTCTGGACCTTGAGTTCACCATGTTCAGTTAATAGTCATACGAACAATAATTTGTTTTTTTTGTCAAAATAATACGAACAATAATAACTAGGCAGAAAACTCGAATCGCAAAGGGAGACCTTGAAACACTGGGCTTCTAGGGCTGGGAGTTAGACATCTAGTGACACAGTGATAAACTGTAGTAAATCATGTATTCACTTTTCTAACCTCTGTTTATTTCTCATTTGGATCATTTACTCTTTTAAAAGTTAAATGTGTATATGTGTGCACTATAATAACTTATAGGCATGTAGATATATTCCTCTTTTTTCAAAGAAAAACCATGTAAACATAAGAACTCACATGTTGCATTACACAGGTCAGTCACATAGACATGAAAACTCGTCAGATTAATTAATTACACATTTTATAGATATCGCATCATGTAACCTATTTAATAAGCAGTTTATGCTAGCGTTCAAAGATTTGAAACAATTGATAAATATGTACTGTTCGTACCATCAAAGTCAGCAATGACCCTCACTTGATCCATTTGATACTTCTCATTTAACTAAAATAATTATGGCACAGAAACACCAACGCCAGCTTTAATTTTCTAGTCAAAGACAAAAACCAATTACATAAACATTTGATGTAAGAAGAGGCATTAATGAAAAAATACTAGAAATTCTACAAAAGGAAGAAAACAAGAAGAAGAAAGTGTCATATCTGCTCAATCAAAAATGAAAGGTCAAGATGTAAGAACTTTGGATATGAATGGAAGAGATGAGACGAAGATATGCATCTAGCTTCTAGAACAAATGTAGGATGCAGATTAAGTTAAAGAGGAACTTCTGTAAGATTGACATCTGACAAAGATACGTTTTGGGGGACAGAGTCAAAATGGTTATCTCCCAAAATTGACGTATGCAAATGAAAAGAATATGCATCTTGGCATGGAGCTTTTTCAGTTGAATTCTCTCTTTTTCTCCTCACCTCATCTCCTCGCATTCAACTTCAATTAGCTAGTGGAAAACAGAATGTCTTCGGAATGAGGAAATTAAACATCATTAAGTCATATCTCCATCATAAATTGACTATTGCATTACTTTGCAACATCAGCAACAGAGAAGATGTAAAGTGCAGAGAAAGTAAATGAATGTAGAAAATATTGAAACCCAAATAGTGAATGCAACAACAGGAAAGACTATCATGGTTATACAAAGAGAACAAAGAATTAGGTCATACCTCCAGGCAAGTGCCAATGTCAAAACCACACATACGAGAATCAAAGACAATGATTGAACCATCATAAAGTGTTGCAGACTGGATGCCTTTGCATGGCATGTCAGCATATAAACTTTTGCTTAACTTTGAGTGCAATACCTACAATAACGGAAGAGAAAAGCCCTTCAAAAGACAAGTTATCAACAGAGAGCAAAAAAGTGCCATCTGGTCTGGTTAACTGATTAGAAGAACTGCAAAATTCTCCTGTGCTGGCTGAATTAGTATGAAAAAAAGGATATAAAAAGTTTTGAAAAAATGAGAGGAAGCATTTCACTTGAAAGGTGTTGCATGAGTTAAGAAAAGCAAATCAGTTAGGCACAACCTCCAGGATAAAATGATGGTTTGTGTTGCAAGGGGAAATTGACAACATAGTGGATGAAAATAGACTTGTGGAAACTGGAGGATTCAAAGATTATAGTCATTTGGGGGGACAGCTTGCCAGAAATCAAATAACAGCACACAGCAGCAGTACCAGCATTGTAATTTTGTGGATCGTGAAGTGATCCAATTTTGTCACTTGTTGCTAGCAATTACAGAGGAATATTTGCATAAACAAATTGAATGGTCAGATTTTTGTTGCATTTATGACAGGTCTAATTCAAGCATAAAAGAAAAGGAAAACAAAAATTATACACATGTTCAGTAGAAAGATCAATTTAAGTTGTATAATCATCAACTTCACAACAACTTTTTGGAATTAGAAAATTCTAAAGAAAAGGTATCGAATCCTGTTTCAAATTAACCATGAATCTGATCATTAGCCTATCTGAAACCGCTTGATTCTATGTAGCTACACTCAGAATTTTCTCCTGGTACACATAAAACAATGCACAATTGCACATCAGCAGCCCTAAGTAAGAAGAGAGCCTTTGTGATGAAGATCTAGATGAACAGTAGCCACAACTTCACCTAAAAATGCATGAACAAATACTTCAGAAAAAATTTTGACCCTCGAGTACTTAGATATGCAAAAGGCAACAGCATAAAAGATCTGCATAGCCTACCCTATATAGAGAAGAAAAGGCCCAGTTATTTATTGTTGGTTAAATACCCATTCGGATTAGTGGCAAAAGGACACTTTTAGTGCCAAATGTTGTGTACGAAGATCGCTTTGGTGCCAAAAGTTTCAATCGAATCACTTTAGTGCCAAGTCGGAGACAAAAGGATCACTTTGGTGCCTCTGGAGAAAATTTTCGGCCAAAATTGCCACGTGTCATTAATAATTATTTTTTAATGAAACAATAACATTTTTAAAGTAAATAAATAAATCCATATGGGCTGCCACGTGGATTTCTGCCCTTTAAAATAAATTAAAATAAATTAAATTCACTCAAAATACAAACTTTATTTAAAAAATTAAAAATAAGCTAAAAAATTTAACAAAAAACCTTAAACTTAAGAAAAAAATTGGGTAGAGAACTAGGCGGCAAGCGCTTGCACAGCCCTCGCCGCCTGCAATTTTTTTTTAAAAGTTTTCACTTTTTTTTGGTTAATTTTTTAACCTAATTTTTCAATTTATTTTTGAAAAAACAATTTGTATTTTTTATTCTTGTAAACTAATTAAGTTTGTATTTGTATTTGTATTTTCAGTGTTTTTTAAATTTTTACCTTTTTTAATTACCGACGGGACCTCGCTGGAGCCACGTCGGCTTCAAATAATAGCAAAACATTACACGTCAAATTTCCGGCGAAGCAAATCAAATTTAGAACCGAAATGATCGTTTTTCAAAAAATTTGGCACTTAAATAATCCAATTGAAATTTTTGGCACCAAAGTGATCTCCATATACAACTTTTGACACCAAAAGTGTCCTTTTCCCCGGATTGGTCTCCATATACTTTTGAAATTTACGAAAGACATGAAGAAGATACTCTTCCTCTATGTGAGTAGATGAGCATGCAAAATCCCAAGTTTCTGTATCTCATAGTCGCAAGTGCAAATCTACCTAGCTCCTGTCATCATGTAAATAATTAGATGAATAAAAAACCGTCATCACATTTAGCAAATGGTTCTAAATTCATTAGACGAAAATTGGTTCACTACCATCCCAAGTAGACTAGATTCCGCACAGTTTTATTTTATTTAACTTTTTTTTTCAGATATTTTATTTAACTAGCTAGTGGATTGTGAATGGAAGTAGGTTTATTCACAACATCCCTCTCACACTTAAACAACTGTCTTTGTAAGAAAACTCGAAAACAAATGTGCTTTCAAATTACAAAAGAAAAAAGAAGAAACCTTTGCTGCACGACTAAGACTCTTGAGTGAGAGGTCAACACCCACAATCTTTCTCAACGAGGTTGGATAGTCCAACAGGGATTCCAGCAAACTTCCGGAGCCACAACCAAAATCAACCTGCAAAAGCAAGATGAGAATCTAAATATCTACTGTCATTCCAAAATTAGACAGTTTTGAGCTGAGACAATGTGAATTGAACAGGTACCAAAGTAGTTGCACCAGATTTCTTAATGTGTTCCACAGCATAATCAACCCGTTGCTTTGAAAGAGGAGGGCTAAAAAGGGCCTGCTCCATCCTGTCCTCCAGAGGCTCTGTCACCTTCAATAAGGTGATGCAGTATTCCAAGCCGCACATATCTGTAACATCAAGAACAATGCACAAAATGCAAGACCCAATCATTAGCATACAAAAATCCCAATAAGATGATGCAGTATTCCAAGCTGCACGTATCTGTAACATCAAGAACATTGGACGAAATGCAAGACCCAATCATTATCATATGAAAAGCAGCAAAGGAGTGGAAAAAACTGCAACAGAATGAAGTTCAAGATGCTTATGTCAAACCGCTGCTTAGAAAAAAAAAATCCAGTTGATTTCTTGAAATTCAAAGGTTAATGAACTAAGTACAACATATCTTAAAAATGTGGTTCTTCGTCCAACGAAGCAATCATGAACCATGATGAGGAAAAGAAATGATATCATGTCAAGTGACATGACTACAATTCAACCAGGCTGTATTCATGAGACAAAAAGAAGAGCAACTGACTTGAGTTAATTAATGGAAGCGCCCTTGCAGAATCATTAGCAGCAGCCAAAATTAGCTCTTGACAGGGCAAATCTACCAAGAAAAACGCAGACTGACCAACAGACATCTGAGCCACAGCTGTTTCAACATGAGGATTAACTGCTCTGGCCCCCATCTCAAATTCAAATTCATGAGAACTTTCAACCAGCTCCTTTGTATGCCCAACTTCTGTCACCAAACATGCAGAATAACATATGCATGCCAAGGAACCATTAGATGGACAGATGCCTGATTCTGGTCCTTCTATCCTTAGCAGATAATGTGCATGTTCTCCTGTGGCTTGTGGACCATCAACGCAGTTGTTGGCTTTAATTGTTCTTTGCTGGTTGAGGTACATGGTGGAGCAGAACTTAAATTCCTTAAATAAATGTTGGGGGTTAACCTTTATGTCAAGTGCATCAGCTAACGCATTAAGCTTCTCCAATGGCATATTAAAATCCTGAAAATATGAACTCAACCAGGAGAGAACTTTTAGAGAAGCATTCTGGATACAATCAGTCTCCTTCCTGTAAAAATCTTTGGGAGAACACTGCAACAACAGATCCTGTAGCTTTGACAGTACTTTTACTTCACATCTGAAGTGGCTCACTGACTCCACAGTATCATCGTCACCATGATTAGCAGCATTTTCATTTTTTTGCCCTGTGTCCTCTGTTGATTCTGTAACTTTCAGCTTCTTTTGTGATCCAGATGAGTCGGACAGTGCTTTTACAGGATATCTTGAAATAGTGAAGACAGGTTCAGACAATCGATGCTGACGACAGAATGTACAGAGAATTTCCTTTGGGAAAGAACCCCTCCAGTTACTTTTTATTGTGAAAACAACTGGCAACTCAGCAGCAATTGTTGACTCTCTAGACAAATTGTAAGGTCCACTTGGTGTCTTGTAAATGAGCATTCTGGACAAGCAATTACGAAATGTATTGCATAAGCATTAGGGAGTTGCAAAGAATGAATGATGCAAGCTTCATATTACTCTAGAAGCTATTTGCCTTAACTTAGCAAAAGTGAGAAAATACTTCCTAAGCTACTTTAGCATTTAAACTAAAACTGTGCTAAATTTGTTTTCGGCAAAGAAAACTTTGCTCGCCTGCAGTACCTGTAATATAACTTCAAGAATACATCTTCGTGAAAAAGGTCTTTGGACTTCCATGTATATCCAATTGATGCCAGAATTGCACCACCATATACCTCTTGACCAGCTAAATAACTAGCCCTAGTATTCATACAGCCTTCAAGAATATCAGGTTTCTTTCCATTCAGATCTGATGTTCGCTCCACAAACTGCAAGTCGGAAGCAACAAAATACAACCTTGCCTCGGAAGAAGCTTTTCCTATAGGACTGTCCACCAGAAAATATACAACTTCAGTACATCAAGAATTATCAAATGACATGATATTTCAAGGAACAACCCCCTCCTTCTTTCCTTCCTTTGTTTTTTAAGTGGGGCATAGGCAGGGAGCGAGGAATAAGGAGATTGCACTTACCGTGAGACTAGGATCTTAGAAGCATCAAGTAGACCAAGCTTCTGTGCAATGACATCCAGGTAGTACTCGGATGAGGAAACATTTAAAGTTACAGGCTTGACATCCTCATTCAATGAACTTGGAATTAATAAGGCCTGAACGCATACACTACCAAGGGTGGAAGGTTGTTCAACTAACAATGGCTCTATAACCTCAGGAGGGTACGGATTTCGCCTCCGAATCCAAAGCTGTCCTTCAGTAGAAGTAATGAGGGTAGGTAACGTTGCAGCAGCTCGCAGAACAAAGGAGATTACCAAACAGGGATTTGACTCCACCGTAGGATCAATTAGTTTACACAAAGTACTGATCTTCCCATCATAGACAGCAATCACAGAAACAGGAACTGAACCATAGAGATGACCTTCCCGGCTTAAAGAAGCTCTGAAGTGACTACTCAGCGGATGTTGGGATGCAAGGAACTGTATCATAATGAACAGGTTGTCAAAAGAACGTACTTGGTGCCAAGAATGAGTAAATAGGTTCCACAGCCCAAGAAAATTGTGGAACTATAACATGCATACTACCAGTTGACTTAGGATGATTGCCCCCTAACCCACCATCCCCACCATTCCTAACGTGATTAACCTAGAAGGACAATAAGTTGTTTCTCTTTTCCTGGTTAAAATCAGCTCATTAAGGATACTGCAACAAAATTCATCATGCAACTAAAATCACGGCTCCAAGCTCAAATAATTGCAAATGATCAGCAACAACAATCCAAGAATCTTCAGATAATATAAAAGCGGCAAAGGGATTAAATAGACAATTCATGTACAAAAAGCTATTCCAAACATGTTTTTAATGCAGCAATGCTGAAATGACATATTGCCATCTTCTAATTAGCTTATTTGAGGCACTAATGAATGTTGGAAGGTTACAAACCTCATTTGAGAATAAATACGCAACCCGAGAAACTAAATCTTCCCCTGCATCATGTACATTGGGATTGTGCGTTAACGGATGAATACCCAGCTGCAGAACAAGGCACAGATTAATTAGAAAGAAACTCACAAAAGAAGAGGCTGATTTCAATAACACCAAATCTCGAACAGCAGGTGTAATACAAAGAGGAAGGAAAATTAGAACTTCCTCAACCCACTTATATGAAAACTTTGCCCAAAACGATGGCTCTCAAATATGCATGTAGGACCCTCCACTACTACCCAGACAACACATCATTAGCAAACCCATTTCCAATGCCCATGCTACATTCAACTCAACTTTGTAAGACAAAATTAGCAAACTTCATGATCACCCTTAGAAAACTAGTCAGATGATGGGGCATAAATTCCACAAGACAAACTAATTTGGCAGATGGCACCTAAATTGTTGGTTGGCCACTAATCAACTGTTTCAGCTAATGTTCCAAAATAAAGATCTCTCTCCTAATGAGGATCAGTGCAAAGTCTAGTTATAATTTCACGTCTGAGTGTTAACTAATCAATGATTTCAAGGGATTCAAGCTCCTCTGTTTCATAAATACACTCAACACCCGGATATTGACAACCTGAGAATGATGATTAACTCAGTCAGATGCAATGAGGATTCCACTATCTTTGTGGGCACATATATCCAGCCCATATTTTGTGGAAATAATCACCTCTTAACACCATCATTTGTTTTCCATTATAATGTACAGAAAACCTGAAAGTTTGTGCTAGGATCATTCCTAATAGAAACCAAATTGTACTTTGTAATGCTGCTTCTGATTATATATGTCTAGATAACATAATACAGAACAGAGGGTACTCTTGAAAGCATCCACATTGATCTCCATCATAAACCCAGATGCAGGAGTGGTAATTACATCCAGTTTCAAATAGCATTTCAATGGAATTCTGTTACTACATAAAAAGCATAGAGAGACTACACTCAACATGCATATCTAGTTCATAGAACAGCTATTTACAACAGAAATTAATGGTGTAGGGAAACCAAGGGATGAAAGCTAGCACACTTTACACCCTGCCAGAGACAACACCAAACCAAGGTAGAAATGATATGCCATGAAAAAGCTAACACTGGCTTTCCTTAATATGAACAATCCACACATATTCGTAAAGCAATTCGTGAATAACAAGAGAAACAAGAATTCCAATGTAATCTCATTGAGACTAGACAAACAAATAATGCAATTAGCGATAAACGACAATAAGACGAACTATTTAAAGCTCAACCACACTTAAAATCAAGTCACACTAAACATCAAATGTCCACAGGGTAAAGTAACACGAGGCAATTGCAGACAATGTTATCAAATAAGAAATAGTAGTGCGAATCGGACAACCTTCTGAAGAGCCATCTCAGCAGCAGCTTGCTCAGCATCCTTCTTTTTCCTGAAAGTTCCAGAGAGAATGGAAAGTTCAGGAAGGTTCAGCCGGCAGCGATAGAGACAAGGGCCCTTTTGTGGAATGCACAGTCCAGGACACCCATTTTGAACAAACTCCTGAACTTCCTCCACTTCATACGAAGCCCTGCTTCCATATTTCTGGTATATAACAGCTTTTGGTGTGACTGTCGTCTTCTTCCCCTCCGGAGTTGCAGCCCCTGAGTTTTCCATGCATGAACTCCTGCAGACGGAAGGCGATGAACTATAAGCGATTCGCCAAAAAAGGTATTTGCAGAGAAACAACTCATACCACGGTCAAGCACCGACATCAAGTACGACTAATCTCCTCCGCCAATATATTCAGACAAACGAACATTGACTCTCCGTCGAAACAACGCATAAAAACAGGAAGAATTGCAGAGAAATCTATCGATGAACCATTCGGAAGCGTCGCGATGAACCATTCGGAGCCGAAAATAGCACATCCGTTCAAGTTCATGACCGATGGAGAAACCTAAAGGCGTATAGGTTCAAGAAAAGGCGTGGAAGAAAAACCTGAAGGGGAAGGTGCTGACTGCCGAGTGAAGAGAGCGAGCGAGAGAGAGAGAGAGAGAGAGAGAGAGAGTCATTTCTACCTTTGCGATTACGGAGGAATGCGCATGGAGAGACTTCGCCGGAGGTTATCGAATCGGTCCGCGGCGGCGAGCGGCGAAGGGAGAATCGGCACCGAGAGAGACAAGCAAGCGAGACTTCGCTATTGGCTTCTCGCTAGCGGCGTCGCCGTGACCGTGACGGTGACTGTCGAGAGTTCAGAGAAGGGAAGAGAGCGCCCCTTTTTATTTGTTATTATTATTTTTTAGATTTTAAATTTAATAGGGGGCGGTTCGTTGAGGAGATTCGTGTATCTCCAACGCTGAAGACGCGCGTGGTGGCCAAACAGCTTCCGGCTGAGGGTTTTTCTGAAAAGGAGAAGAACGTCGTGGTCCCCACACGACGCGGCGCTTTTTGTGGGTTCTGTTTTTGGGTCCCAAACGGAATTTACCTTTCTTTTTTTTTTTGCACAGCTAATGGAATTTATCTCGAAAAATGGAATTAATCCGGAAAAAAAGGAATTTAACTGGAATTTCGAAAAAGTTTCGTTTTAAATTTTCAAATTATTCATTCAAACTAGTGGAAGAATACTAAATACGCATTATTATTTGTGCTGTTTCTTTTTTTTTTAATTAAAAAGTTATATCATGAATAATCTTCCTATAAAGATCTATAAAATTTGAAATAATGGATATGGAAAAATTTCGTATGTTTACCGGTGTTGCCGGAAAAATATTTAGTATTTTACAGCAATTACCAACATGAGAGATACGTATTGAGTACTATTATTTTTTAAGCTTGCAAATGGAAATATTCACTTAGGGAAGAGATTTTTGAAAAGCTTGGAGACATCACTTGTTCAAAATTGATGATTTAGATAATGGGTGCTGCTAATAAACTACTTTCCTTGTAACCAAATCCTTGTCTTCTTGCTTGATAAAGTTTGAATATGCATAAATAAATCGAAAGATAGCAAATTAGTATCAGATGATGAACACAATTTGGCACAAGTACAATTACTGAGGAATTCAATTGATTATTCCGTGTCAAAAAATTAACAACACATGCACATTAGATAAAACTTTGCTCCGAGAAATCGGTCAAGCCGGATGCTACCTCGACTACGTTAAATTTATAGTTCTTCCACTAATGCACAAAAAATGAGGAAATAATGCATATAAAACTATATATAAAAAAACATGAAAGTTGACGTAGAAAGTGGGGGTGCAAAAAAAAAATAAAATCCGGAAGCTTGTTATGTGGTAAAAAAAAACATCTTTATGAATGAAAACCCCACTTGAAATCAAGTAGAGATTCAGGGATTGCATTCAACATTTGAATTAGACCCACACAAAAAGAAAGGTACGCCCAGAAGAAAGGATTCTTGAATCATTTAATTAAACAAACTATTCATTTAAATGAATGAACAAATGTAACAACAAAAACGAATTATTGGAAAAAATTAATTTTTATGAGAAAATAAAATAATAATTAGCCCTAATCCAAATGAAGTAGAGTTTTAGGCAAAAAGTACAAACTTAAATGAAACTTGAATCCTTCAATCGAACTTTACTATTGGATATTGTTAGACTGATGAAACAAGAAAAGAATGAAGTGGAAGAACAATATTCTTTGTGAGAGGAAAATGGCAGATGGCACTGATTAAAATCTACTAGAAATTCATGAATGTATTTTTTTTTTTTTTATAACTCGATGTGTCCAGGCCCGCTTGCCCCTATCTCAACTAATCCTCGGAGAAAACTAAGACAAAGAACCCCGTCATGGCCCCCACTTAAATCACAGGTACTCGGTTGGGGAATCGAAATTCATGAATGTATTTGTATTGGATTTAGAAAAAAGTTCATACTTAAAGAAAAAATGAATCTCAAACCCTTTAGTTAAACTCGAGTATTCAATTGTTAGTCATCCGACATAAAAAAAAATAATGTGGAAAAAAAATTTCTGATGAATTTCAATAGTTGATAACCCTTATCAAAATTAGACAAGAAGAAAAGTACATCCTAATTATAAGAGAAAATTATCAAAAAGGTCCTAAACTTATTATAATCGTACCAATTCAGTCCTAAACCTTTTTACATTTGTGTCAATTCATCCATTTGGCAATGGTCTAGCTAACATAGATAATTTAATAAATTTTTAATATTTTTGAATTTTTGAATTATCTTTTATATTTTTAATCTTTTTTCCTATCATTTTTTTTATTTTTATTTTTCTTTTTTGGTTAGGGCCGGTAGGAGGCTGCCGAAGACCTCCGCCGATAATGGGCAAGGGCCCGTGAGCCCTTGCTAGATTTGAGCGAGGGCCGCGAGTGCTTGTTGGCCATTGGGCAAGGGTTGTGAGCCCTTGCTCAATGCTCGCATGCTTGCCCTAACCAAAAAAAAGAGGAAAAAAAAAGATAGGACAAAAGTTATTACAAAAATAATGAAAAAATTTGAAAAATATTGAATTGTTACTAAAAATTATCTAGGTTAGCACCGATCGCTCAAACTAACCGTATTGGCACAAATGCAAATGTTATGACCGAATTGATAAAAAAAATATTTATGATAAAATTGACACAATCTTTATGACTTTTTTGGTGATTTTTCTCTAACTAAAATTATCTAGTATTCAGAAATGCATGTAAATTGGAATTAGACAAACGTACATACTTTAATAAAAAACAAATACGTTGCCCTAGGGTTTTTGCTTTCATCTTCTTTCTTCTTCAAGTTCATCTTCACGCCTATTTCTCCTCTGTCTCAACGCTCGACAACTCTCAACCTTCCCGCATGCCCACCCGTTCGACCATCAAGACCTCAACTCTCACCACCACAAGCTACGCTCTGGCGACTGCTCCGACTTCTAGGCTCCCCGAGGCATGAGCGACGATTGAATTCACGCTTTTTCCCCTCTGTCGCAACTCTCTTGTCCTCTCACACGAGCACCACTTCGACCACGGCCGTTGGCCTTCATACATTTATTTTGGGAGTCGTTAAAATTTGATTACTAGGTGTTAAATGTGAGATTGTAATTTGGACAAGATTTTTTTATCAAGAAAAATTGGTTTAATTCATTCTAATGTTCCCAAAGAGAAAAATGTTTAGTGTTCCCCTTTGTGGAATTTTTTTTATCTTTTTTTTTTTTGGTTTAGGTATTTGGGATTAGGCCTCAATCAAACTAGAAAAAAAATGTCAACTGAATTTTGTTTATTCAGGTCACAGCGATTTTCTAAAAATAGAAACATGATACACATGTGCCACATTTACTCTAAAGTGGTACTTCCGTGCCATATTTACCCAAAAAATTTACCACAATCTAGGATGAATATGGCAAGGGTGTCCAGTTTGGGATAAATGCGGCACGTACATACTGGTTTTGGGTTTTTTATGACGCAAAAATTAGTTTGAAGTAAATGTGGTATGAATGTACCAGTCCGAGGGCTTTTGTAACAAAATTTAGTTTTGGATAAATGTGGCACGGATGTGTCTATTCAGGATTTTTTGTGGAATTAGCCTTATTTAATTTTGCCATCCGAGAAAAAAATTACTATTAAGGCTATATTTGGTCGCTTCAATTAGTTGATTGGATAAAATAACATCTTAGAGGAAGCCACTCGTGCAAGGTGGTGACCTCTTTGAAGTAGCGACTTCTCGATTTGTCATGAAGTGTCTACTTTGTCCCTCCATCTTACGTGTCAAAGGGTTTTCACTAGGAAAGATTAAAGACATTTTATGATTAATCCAGGAAGAACGTAATAGCTCGATTTATTTCGGTGGAATGACTCTCATATGAAAAGGCTAATAAGACGCATTAATTCGGGAAACGAGTATATAGCTCAAATTACATTGCAAATTAACACTTACGAGGGATCTAATCGAAATTATCAATAAGCTTGGGTCAAGATAGGAAGTGACTTAATTGCTCAATTGGTCCGGAGGAAAATGCTAACAAGGAATCAAATGGAAATGAGACTCGTCATCAATGCTTCGATTTCATATATAATGATTGATTCATGAGTGTATTAGATGCTTGGTTGGAAGGATTCGAAGAGAACGGAAGAGGATAACAAACGTGATCCGAATATTAGTCTAGTCCTATCGGATGAATATGTCGGGTTGGGATCGAGTGAATCGAAAATGGATCAACTCAATTCCACGTATTCAATTCGTATCTACCCATTTTCTCTAGATTTCGTCATGCTTTCTTTTTCGTTCACCCGCTAGCTAATTGGGTACTTGCGTGCACGTGGTGCCCACAACCAGAAGAACTTGCTCTTCCAAGGGAAGGTGAAGTGGCGTTCCATAAAGAACTAGCTACTATTTGTTTTAGCAAAAATAAAAACTAGCTAATATTTTATCCACTTTGCCACTATCTCATACCTTTGATCTATATGCGCTTAAAAAAAATTGGACCTAAGCAAGTCTTTAAACTACTTCGTCGAACTTTGAGATGTAAAAATCGAGAGTATTTCGTGAGATAAAAGGAAAAAAAATATTTTCTCTCAAATTGGGGATTGGCAATGGGAAAAATAAACTCCATGTCATTTTCGGATTGTTACTTTTGGGTAGGCTCGTATAATAGCGACTGCGCGCTGACGTGAACTATCGAAGCTTCGGCTCCTACGTTGTTGGCCCGTGCTTTGTACAATGCTTGATAACTAGCTTGCGGGCAACGTACCTTCGGTTAACAAGCACCGTGATGGATCCGAGTTAAATCCATTTAGATCCATTTTTCAGTTGGCATTTGCTTTCTATTACGGCCCGATTTAGTCCATTTATAGAATTGGAGCGACCCATTTTAAGCTCAATCCGGCAAATTTGAGTGGAAATATGGATCGACCAACCCATTTTGTCATCACGATTCATTTGCTTTAAGGGGAGAAAGACAAAGGACGAATGGTCTAACTATGAATCCCTCCAAAACAGAGTGATCGGGATGAAAACCGTTGTCTTTGATTTCTCTTCTCTTCTAACCACTCTAACATTACGCGTTAATCGATTTATCATTCTCTTTTCCCTAATAACCGAATTCCTTATCTTCTTTCTCATATCACTCTATCCAAACGGAACGGTGTCCTTCCGAGCATGTTCATGCAGAAGTAGTACCCCATTCCAAATGTCGCATATTAAAGCTAGTGATGCAAATTAATTTGCTGTTTTTTTTTTTTTGGTTGGAAAATTTAGTTTGCTGTTAATGCGTCTTCTTTTATCCTTTTTTTTTGCTTATAGCATTAATTTTTTTATGTCATTGTAAAGATAATTCATTTTCCTATGCTAATATACTAAAATTTCCTACACTAAACTCATTGCGTTATTCTTGCTACGCTGAGGAATGCCTCCGGCTAGACAAAAAAACAAAAATAATATAAATAAGGGCCGAAAGTCTTCTCATTTTCTTAAATAAAAGCCTTAAGTGAATTTTGTTTTAAATAAAGGCATGAAATGGCATAGTATGTTTCAAATAAAGGGCTTAAAATAGCCAAAGAGTTTTTTTTAAAGCCTAGCATAAAGGGTTTTTTTGTCATTTCTATTTTTTATTTTTCTTATTTTTTCTCTTTTTGTTCTTCAATTTTTAAAAAAATGAAAAATAGCTAGTAAGGGGTCGGCGGGGTTGCTTGGCGCCTTGAGAGGGCTTCCCCTCCCCACCCCCACCCACCCCTGTGTTTTGTTTGATTTAATTTTTTTGCTAATTTTTAAGAAAACGAAAAAGGAAAAGTCTAATAAAAAAGAAAAATCAAATAATGAAAAAGATGAAAATGCCCTTGAAGTAAGGCATTTTTTAAGACTTCATGGCCACTTTAGGCCATTATTTGAAACAAAGTCCACTTCGGACCCTTGTTTGAGAAAATGAAGGCACTTTAGGCTCTTATTTGAAATAAGGTTCATCTAAGATTCTTATTTGGGCAAATAAGATGATTTTGGGCTCTTATTTGGAAATTTTCCCAAAAAAAGAGGTTATTAAAATGGGAAAAGTTATTATGAACAACCAAAATATCTTCCCATCTGGAAGGGCCCCACACCAATCAAAACCATTAATAACTTGTGAAACTTTGCCGTCCAAACTTAGTCTAAAGTTGTCAACAACCCTCCTAGGAAAGTTATCCTCCTAAACGGACAAAGGGATGCCAAGAGTCATACCATATGATATGCAAAAATAAATGAGGGTAAAGGTGGTAAAGTTTGCTCGAGTCTATTTATACCGGTTTGGCCGCCATCTCTATTCCTTAAATTTATTCAAAAGTATTCCCAAAACCACTCATTTTATCTTAAAATTATCAAAATGTTGCTTGATTTCCAAACACAATTCCCCACTTGCAAACTTGATTTGAAACCTCAAAAAGTTTTTCGATGCAAGCTCGCTTGTATTTCTCACCTATATTCTATGTATGTCATATCTCTAACTTTGTTTTTCCTTTGTTTTGCTTTGCAACGTATTTCTCACCTATATGCCATGTATGCCTTATCTTTAATTTTGGTTTTTTTTTCTTTTTGCTCTATCTCATAATACTAGTGTCCCCACCCCCAATCATTTTACCAGTAGAGCTACATGTCTATGGGCATCCTCCAAGACCTTATATGTTTTACTTATATTAGATCCAAGACACAATAATTTTGGGACACACTTCTTTAACCGTTGCGACTTTCAAGCCCCCCCCGACCATTATGGGTCGGCCGGTCGCCTCTTTAGGACTTTTGTTTGGCATTTCAAAAGTGTCGCTAAAGGCTAAACAAGTGCTACTCAGCCCACCTTTTGTGGTATTTCCATGAGTAACCCCAAAACCTTCATAACTCAAAATTTCTTCAAACTTAGTCCGACTTAAACATGTATTAGAGAATTGTTAGTGAGTTATTTATATGATCCCCAAAATCCATATGGTCAACAAGAGAAAGGCCCGTTTGTGCTAAAGATCCTTACAAGGGGATAAACGAAGGTGTTGATGTTTAGAGTTAGAGAGAAATAACGATAGAGTATTTATGGTGGCTCTACCCAAACTAGGGTTGTATAATATATATATTTATAGGAGTGACTAATTATAATAAAGGTATAGATAAACATAATTATAGAAGTACCTCACTATAAATATAATTACACGTTAATACTCCCCTTCAATCCAAAGTAGGTGTAACAACCGAAAGATTGGATCTCAATAGCCAATATGCGATTAGGTAACCCCTTTGTAAATATGTCCCGCTAACCGATCTCGCAATAGGCACGTATCGAACATGTAGATCATCGGAAGAAACCCGCTCTCGAACAAAGTGAAAGTCCAACGCAATGTGTTTGGTACGAGTATG
The DNA here is from genome assembly GCA_021437795.1 of Rhodamnia rubescens. Lineage (NCBI taxonomy): Eukaryota > Viridiplantae > Streptophyta > Magnoliopsida > Myrtales > Myrtaceae > Rhodamnia > Rhodamnia rubescens. The sequence goes on along the minus strand of JAILYA010000002.1, from coordinate 11,900,625 downwards.
AAATACGGGATTGAGAGCAATATATGTGGCGAGATATTGTCATAAACATTGAGAGGAGTAGAAAGTGAGCCTTTGAGCGCATGAAGTAAATGTCGAATCCAAATGGTCTCAAAGAACACAATGAGCGACAATATGATATTCAACCTTTGTACTAGAACGGGCTATAGTGGGTTGCTTCTTGGCACTCTATGAAACAAGATTAGTGCCTAGAAATACACAAAAATCTGATGTGGAACTCCAAGTATCGGAGCACCCAAATTTGGTTTGCATTTGCATAAACTATCAATAAAGTGGGGGAATACCGTTCAATGAGTAATCCATGGGTGGATGTGCCGGATAAATACCGGCATATATACTTGATGACTTGCGGATAAGGTAATTTGGGTTGATGCATGAATTAGCTAACCAAGTTTATAGCAAAACTAATATCGGTTTAATCATGGACACATCTTGTAAAACACCAACCATATATCGAGATAGCGTTGGAGAAGCGAGAAGCTCACCATCATCAACAGATTATTGATTACAGAGTCTTCGATGCCAAGGGAGTAGCTATAAGCTTTACCTTAATAAGGTCAAGCTTCCGCAATAGGCTATCAATATACTTAGCTTGAGATAAAAGCGTATAGCTAGACGGATGAACCTCAATGCTAGTGAAGTCGGTTCCAAGATCTTTCATAGCAAATTCTTGCTAGAGTTTAGTAATAAAAAATCGATAATAAATGAGGAGTATAGCTGGTGACAAGGATATCATCAACATACAAAGAAAAGATATAGATGACCTCGAAAAGAAGCATAGACAAATAACGATGGATCGACCTTGCTCACCATGATACCCAATAATAAAAAGCTATTGAAGCAAAGAAACCATGCAAGTGGAGCTTGCTTTAAACCATAAATGGCTTTTAGAGAAGGCACATGTGATTTGGGAATTCAAGATTAGAGAAATCGGGAGATTGACGGATGTAAACTTCCTTACAAAGGATGTCATGCAAGAAGGTATTCTTAGTATCGAGTTGACGTATGGCCCATCTTGATGAAATAGCAATAGAAAGAACAACCCGAATTGTAGTGGGTTTAACAAATGGGCTAAAAGTATTATCATAATCCAATCCCGCCTATTGCTTAAATCCTTGTGCAACTAGATGAGCTTTGAAGTGTTTGATAGTTTCATCGGATTTTCCTTAATCTGAAAATCGATTTACAACCGTCTAAATTCTTAGAAGGGTCGGGTGGTACAAGATCCCATCTGTGATTAGTGGCCTATGCTAATATACTAAAATTTCCTACACTAAACTCGTTGTGTTATTCTTGCTACATTGAGGAATGCCCCAAGCCAAAAAGGGGGGAGGGATTTTAAATAGGGGACCGAAATCCTTTCATTTTCTCAAATAAAGGCCCTAAGTGAACCTTGCTTCAAATAAAGGCATGAAGTGATAGAGTATGTTTCAAATAAGGGTTAAAAGTGGCCAAAGAGTTTCAAAAAAGGCCAAGCCTAAGGCACATTTTCGTCATTTCCCTTTTTGATTTGTTTGTTTATTTTTCTCTATTTTTCCTTTTTCCATTTTTTTAGAAATTTTTTTAAAAAATAAAAAATAAAAAACTGGTGGAGAGTTAGGGGGGTTCGATGGGGTTGCCAACGCCTTGGTGAGGACCGCCCCTCCCACCTCTATATTTTGGTTTTTCTAATTTTTTATTTATTTTTTGTTAATTTTTAATGAAACTAGAAAAAGGAAAAGTCTAATAAAAAATAAAAAAATCAAATAAGAAAAAAGATGAAAATGCCCTTGAAATTAGGCTTTTTTAAAGACTTTATGGCTACTTTAAACCTTTATTTGAAACAATATTCACTTCAAACCTTTTATTTGAGAAAAATGAAGGCAATTTAGACCCTTATTTGAAATAATGTTCACTTGGGGTCCTTATTTGAGAAAACGAGAGGACTTTGGGCTCTTATTTGGAATTTTTCCAAAAAAAGAGGAGGTTATTAAAATGGGAAAAAAGTTATTATGAACAACCAAAATATCTTCTCATTTGGAATGTGCCCACACTAGTCAAAACCATTAATAACTTGTGAAACTTTGTAGTCCAAAACTCGGTTCGGAGCCGTGAACAACCCTCCCAGGAAATTTATCCTACAAAATGGACAAAGGGATGCCAAGAGTCATACCATATGATATGCAAAAATAAAAGAGAGTAAAGGTGGCAAAGTTTGCTCGAGTCTATTTATACTAGTTTAGCCGGCTAGCTCTATTCCTTAAGTTTATTCACAAGTTTTCCCAAAATCACTCATTTTATCTTAAAATTATCATAATGTTGCTTGCTTTCTAAACACGGTTCCCCACTTGCAAACTTGATTTCAAGCCTCAAAAAGGTTTTCCGATGCATGCTCCATTGTATTTCTCACATATATTCTATGTATATCCTATCTCTAACTCTATTTTTTTTTTCTTTTTTGCTCTATAACATATTTCTCACTTATATGTTATGTATGTCCTATCTATAACTTTGGTTTTTCTTTTTTTGCTTTGCCTCTTTGCAAAGCGAAGGAGTCGAACCTCGCGCCTCCGATACTAGCGTCTCCGCCCCCAATCCTTTTACTAGCGGAGGCTGCGTGCCTATTGGCACCCTCCAAGACCCTATAGCTTTTACTTATATTAGATCTAGGCTACACTAATTTTTGGACACACTTCTTTAACCATTGCGGCTTTCAAGCCTCCGCCCGACCATTATGGATAGGTCGGTCGCCTCTCTAGGACTTTTGTTTGGCATTTCAAAAGTGTCGTTAAAGGCTAAATAAGTCTTTGCTCAACCCACCTTTTGTGGTATTTCCACGAGTGACCCCAAAACCTTCATATCTCAAAATTTCTTCAAACTTAGTCGACTTGCACATGTATTAGAAAATTGTTAGTGAGTTATTTATACATCACAAAAATCCATTTGGTCAACAAGAGAGAGGCCCTTTCGTGCTAGAGATCCTCACAAGGGGATAGGCGAGGGTATTGATATTTAGAGTCGAGAGAGAAATAACGACAGAGTGTTTATGGTGGCTCAACTCAAATTAGGGTTGTATAATATCTATTTATAGGAGGGACTAATTATGATAAGGGTATAGATAAACACAATTACGAAAATACCCCACTATATATAATTACAAATTAATACTTCCCCTCAATCCGAAGTAGGTGTAACAATTGAGAGGTTGGATTTCAATAGCCATATTGCGGACTAGGTAACCCATTTGTAAATATGTCGACAAATGATCCGTAGTAGGCACGTAGCAAACACATAGATCATCGGAAGTAACCCACTCTCGAACAAAATGAAAATCCAACTCAATGTGTTTGGTACGCGCATGAAATACGAGATTGAGAGCAATACATGTGGTAGAGATATTGTCACAATAAACAATGAAGGGAGGCAGAAAGTGAGACTTCAAGCACACGAAGTAAATGCTCATCAATACAATGAGTGACAGACACGATATTCTTCCTTTGTACTAGAATGGGCTACAATGGATTGCTTCTTGACACTATATGAAACAAGATAGGTGCCTAGAATTACAAAAAAAGTCTTGTGTGGAACGTCGAGTATCGGAGCACCTAGCTCGGTTTACATCCGCATAAGCTATCAATAAAGTGGGGAATACCATTCAATGAGTAATACATGGGGAATGTGCCAGCTAAATACCAATATATACACTTGACGACTTATAGATGAGGTAATTTGAGTCGATGTATGAATTGGCTAACCAAGTTCATAGAAAAACTAATATCGGTCTAGTCATGGACATACACTTGTAAAGCACCAACTATCCGTCGATATGACATTGGAGAAGCGAGAAGCTCACAATCATCAACAGATTACAAAGTCTTCGAGGCCAAGGGAGTAGATACAAGCTTTATCTTAACAAAGTCAAACTTCCGCAAAAGGCTATCAACATACTTAGCTTGAGATAAAAGCGTATCATTAGAGTAGTGATAAACCTCAATGCCAATAAAATAGTGAAATCGTCCAAGATCCTTCATAGCAAATTCTTGCAAGAGTCGAGTAATCAAATACCGTAATAAATGAGGAGTATCACATGTGACAAGGATATCATCGACATGCAACGGGAAGATATAGACAATTAGAAAAGAAGCATAAACAAATAAAGATGGATCGGCCTTACTCACGATGAAATCCAATGATAATAAAAAAAAATGCTAAAGCAAAGAAACATGCAAGTGGAGCTTGCTTTAAACCATAAATGGCTTTTGGAGAAGGCACACGTGATTTGGGAATTCAATATTATAGAAATCGGGAGGTTGGCGCATGTAAACTTCCTCACAAAGGATGCCGTGCAAGAAGGCATTCTTAGCATTAAGTTGACGCTTGGCCCATCCTAATGAAATAGAAATAGAGAGAACTACTCGAATTGTAGTGGGTTTAACGATTGCGCTAAAAGTTTCGACATAATCCAATCACGTCTCTTGCTTTAATCTATTTACAACCAGCTAAATTCTTAGAAGGGTCGGATGGTACAAGATCCTACGTGTGATTAGTGATGAAGGCATTAAATTCATCTGCCATGGCCAATTTTCAATGTGGGTCAAGAATGGCTTTAGAATAGCTAATTAGTGGCTCTTCATAAAAAAAATTAGAGATATTAAAAAAATTTCTGGATTTAGAAATTTCAGATTTAGCATGAGTCTACATAGGATGAGTGGGAAGAGAAGATCTGAAGTGGAGGAGCTAGGTAGAGATGCGAGAGAGAGTTTGTAAATATGATGTAGAAGGAATTTGGTCGAAGCGAGTTGGTTGGGACATAGTGAGTGGGTTCGAAAGGAGGGGCGGTGGAGGTAAGATAGAATTGGAACTAAGTCGGGTAGGCGAGAAAAGGAGAGAGAGACGTTTTAAGAGGTTGGGCTAAAGAAGTCGAGAGAGGCGGAGGAGGAGCTTGATGCTCAAAAGAGGTAGAAGGAAGAATAGATTGATTGGAGGAAACAATAAGTGAAGGAATTGAATTTGAAGAATTATTTATGGAACTAGGAATTGAAGGACTTTGAGAAAAGGGAAAATTCTCCTAATCAAACCTAATATGGTGACCGATAAAAACATGGCCACTTGACCGATTAAGGCAGTGATAGCCTTTGTGATTGGATGCATACCCAAGAAATATACACGGCACAAAATGAGGTGCAAGTTTATGGAAAATACAAGACAAAAGAAAAGGATAACAAGTATACCCAAAAATTCAAAAGAACGAATAGTCAAACCAAAATCCAAATGAACAATGAAAATGGGAAATATCGAAATGATAGGAGTGAGAAGCCAATTAATAGCGTAAACAAGCAGCAAGAAGAGCATTGACCCAATATGAATGAGGCATATGAGCATGGATTAATAAGGTTTAAGACATTTTGATCGAATGTCTAATTTTGCGTTCGGACATACCATTTTGAGATGGGGTATCTAGACAAGAAAAGCATTGAATAATACTAGATGTGTTAAATGGGTGGGTCGGGTCGGGTTTGGGTCGGTCGAACATGGTCGGACCCATATTAACCCATTTAACCCGTTTTGACCCACATTTATCCAATGCAAATTTAATGATCCATACTACGTCCCTATTTCTTAAACAATTCTATATTAAACAAAATCATACCAAATAAAAAAATGATATTTAACTAAATCATACAATACAAATTTTGTGAAATTTTTTCTATTATATATTTATATTTTTAAAAATTTTGTAAGTTTATAAAATGTTTTTAATTTCATGACAAAAAAATGTTTTAAATTTTTATTTTATTTTATTTTTTATTTTTCTTCTTTTTTCTTTTTTTTCCTCCTTCCTCCTTCGTTTGCAATCTTCGTTTCGCAACCTACATCTGCAACTCCGTCTACAGCCTCTCCTCCTCCGTCCGCCGATATTCAAGGCTTTGGCGATCAGGAAGCTTGGCAACCAACCGCTTCCGGCGAGGCTCACTTGATTCCGGCTAGAGACTCGAGGCCAGATCCCGACGAGCCTCAAGCTCGCCCGATGTCGGCAAGCTCGAGGCTCACTTGATTCCAGCTAGCAACTAGAAGCCGATCCCGACAAGCCTCGAGCTCGCCTAGGCTCATACGAGCTCGCCGGGATCGGATCCCAACCGGCAACTCGAGGCCGATCCCAACAAGTCTCGAGCTCGCTTAGGCTCATACGCTTAGGCCGAGCTTCGGCTCGCCTAGATCGGCCGAGCCTCGAGCTTGCCGGCACTCGACCGAACCTCGAGGCTTGTTAGATCTCGGCTAGCCGAGCTCGCCCTATATGCTTCTTGGTGGCCGTCGCCACTAATAGCGACCAAAATAGGAGAAAAAAATAGAAAAAAGAAAGCAAAAGAAAAAAAAATAATATTATAATAAAATATTAAAAGTTCAAATTTTTTTGAAATATTCATAAAATTTATTTATAACTCTCTTAAGATAGTTGTTTTACCCGACCTATTTATGATCCATTTAAAATCGATTTAAAACCCATTAGATTTCTAAATAACCCACTTGTGACCCGTTTAAGCTTTTAAGCTAACCCATTTTTGACCCATCACCATCAAATATGGGTTGAATATGGGTTCTAGACCCATTTTGCCACCTCTAAATAATACCATTTTCACATAAATAGGTTTGAAATGAATCATTAATATTCACCTCCCCCATCAATTTGTAGGAATTTAATTTTAGCATTGCACGGATTTTTGATAAACAATGGAAGCAGTGAAAGTGGATAGGCACTTGATTTATTTGTCATGGGAAAAGTCCAAATGAATCGGGAGTAGTCATCAACGAGTAACACAAAATATTTAAGACCAAAATCGGATAAAATGGGACTCGTTCATACATCGAATGAATTACAACACAAGAAAAGATGCACGATGACTAACATACTTAAAAGGCAATCAATGAGATTTGCCCACAAGATAGGACTTACATGATACCAACCTAGAACTAGAATTGCAAACACAACTCAAAACTTGTTTCTTTGGATGATCAAGATGAGCGTGCCAACGCGTGAGTGAAGAAGAAGAAACCACGATAGGATGCAAGTGAGACGACACCGAGGAATTGAAAAACAAATAAAGACCATGAGAAGAATTAGCTTGGAGGAGAACTTTTTGGTTCGTTGGTCCTTCAAAGAAAAGGATGAACAGTTAAAATCAAGAGTACATGATTTTTTATAGCAAAATTGAGTGATAGAGAGAAGATTACCAGCAAGATTAGGAACAAAATAGATAGGTAATACCAACAAAGATCGAGAATCAATATGTAAAAAGGCTATACCGACTTGCTTAATAGGCAATAAATGACCATCACCAATCGAAACATTTGACAAATCATAAAAGGGACTACGATTTAGAATTTTAGCAATGTCACTAGTCATGTATGTCGATGCTCCACTATTAAGATAACACATTGGATTAGAGGTGTTACCAACTTGAGAGAGCTGAAAAAGAGTATGACAGATTAGTAGTAGTGAAAGCATGATTAAATATTTATCGAATTGTAGCGAATGTGCTCGGCCATTGCGAATCGATAAGAAAGATAAGGCCTAGATCCGAGAATGCCTCCCCGGGTGAATGGGAGAACATAAGGCCTCGAACCACCATGAGGCGACTACATGAGGGGGATGAGCGATCATCATAAGGGACAAAGAATGACTATAAATCAAATCGATCATTGAAGGCTTTTTAAATTGGTTGATCATGCAAAACTGTCCACTTGTCCCTAACTAGATCTTTGGCCTCTAAAATTTTGTTCCACTATGGCCCCCTCAAAATAGTGGATTGGGCGAAGTGGCATGACTAATCAAAGCATGATGAATATCATATAAAGATGAGGCATTCATTTTTCGAAAAAATTGTTCTTCTTGTATAAGGAGGTATGACCACGGATCATCAAAGGAAAGAATAATAGGGCCATTGGTCACCATTGTGACAAAAGGATCATACTCTAATGGGAGACCATTGACGGCTTGAATCACCAAGTTCTTATCGAGAGACGGAGTGATTAATTGCGATGAGAGAGTTCGAAATTGACCTCGGGGCTAAAGATAATCAAACATTGATCGGGTCGGGTTTTTTTAACTACATTATGAAAATCAAGATTTAATCCAATTTCCTTTTGGCCGTCCATCGATTAGTAAATCGTCACCCTGGAGGAAGCCAAATCTCTAGAGATGTCCGAAGATCATGAACTTCACGGAAAAACTCAATCGTGAGGGTTGAGTTAATCAAATTGCGAATGCATTGATCCTTGTTGACCTAGATGGAATAAGAGGTATTGGCCACCACAGTACCATTATGATTATTGATGAGCCTATGTGGACACAGAAAAGATCCATCCACATATCCCAACAGATCGTTACATATTAAAATATGTTCAAATTGAGATTTCAACAAAGGATAATTGTCCGCATCAAGTTTGATGGAGACCAGATTAGTAATGTCAAGAAGAACAAGAAATGGCGATGCTAATTGCACGAATGTAATTTGAGCAAAAGAGCGAAATCGGAGCGATAGAGAAAAGGGAAGAAAAGGTGAAAGTGAGCGATATACTATTGAGAGGTAATGGAAAATTGGGTTAACGGAAAGAGAAGATGATGACCAAAGAGATGGTAGAGAAGAAGAAAAATTTGCAGATATATTGGACATTGTTGAGGCAATAATTGGAGCAAAGGAAGTGCTAATTTGGGGCAAAGATGTTGAAGAACGTGATGGGCTTTCCTGCCCTTATACCATGTTGATGTTTAAAGTCAAATAGAAATAACGACATAGTATTTACAATGGCTCAACCCAAACTAGGGTTGTATATATGTATTTATAGATAAGTGATTATTATTTAGGATTACAATAGGGATATAGATAAACACAATTACAAAAATACTCCACTATACATATAATTACACATTAATAGATGTTTCTTGTCTCTCTTCGATTTCTAACGACGGTGAAAATATTTTTTCGTTCATAAAAGAGACATTGCATATCGCCTTCCTTGCTTCAACTGAAAACTTATAACTATCATGACAATTTGCAAGTTTAGTTGGGTAAAGTGTATGAGATTTAGATTTTTTCTTGTTTGAAATTAAAGGGATAAGTACATCATGAGTGCCATGACTTTTGTAAGGCGTTCACTTGAGTCCAGAGTTTTCGCACTTGAGTTCCACATTGGAGTAAAATTATTCAGTTGAGTGACAACTATGGTAAATCATCCTACGTGTAAATTTCAAATAATTTTTTTAATTCGACGTTTAATTTTTAGAAATTACTAGAAGTCCAATGAATAAAATTTTATCGACTTGTGCGAAGAAACAATGTCGTTTCTTTGTCCATCTGTTGATGTACTCGCGAGAGAGCCAAAGTTAGGGTAAAATCAATTTTTTTCCAAGAGAATTAGCGCAAAACAATTGATAGCAATCTGTCTCTATCGCGCGAATCGGGGTTCGATCGGGCTCACACTAAAGCAAAGCACTCTCGATTACTCTAGTCTCCCTCATCAATCGACCCATCACTAGACGACCGTCGAAGCTCTCAAGCAAATAGGGCTTGTGAGGCAAATGAATCTCGGTCAATAGAGGGTAAAGTTTAGTCATTTATTGTTTTTCTTTCAATAATAACAAAATGAGTGAAATGTTATTCAAGTCTTGTTGTGACATAGTCAAAAATGAGAAAACGACTGATCATCGAAATAGGGTTTGCTACCAAAGTGTAAAGATGAGTGCTTGATTTTGTTCATCGTTAAAGTTTGTCTTTTTTGGTGGATTGACCGATGCTCCAAATTATTGTTTATTCAAAGTGCTGCGATTATGTTGACCAATTGTTAAGTTATCATCTATTCCAATGTTTATTGAAAGTCGCTAATGTTGTGAGGACCAATTGTAAGTTGTCCTCTGTCCCATTGTTTATTCAAAGTGTTACTATTGTGGGAACCTATTATTAAAGTTGTCCTCTATTTGTCTTGTGGTCCCCGCTATTGAAATTATTATTTTTCCTTGGGCTGTGTGAACATAGGTGATAAAACAAGCAGCCTTTAGAGTTTGGAAAGGTGGTAAGTTTGTTTTTGGGGAAGAGTGCGAATATGTAGGGGAAAATATGGATGTTGTTCTCATGGATGATAATAGTCATAATATAAAGACCTTGTCAAAAGATATAGTTGAATAGGGGCGATGCAAAGTAGGAAAAATACACTTTCAAATTCTTGATAAAAGTCTTAAAGATAGTGTGAGACATGTCTATGATAATAATAGTGCTAGTGATATTGTTTACCAAAATCCGCATGGTAATGACATTTATCTATATGATGAATATAATGGTGATAAACATCATAGGAAATTGTGTTTGAAGGCTGGTATTGAAAGCTAAGTAGCTCATTATGCATTTCATGGAAATTTGATAGGACTAGAAGTTGAGGCTTCTCACATAGCTTGTGTGTTAGAGTTATGTGCGGAAGCTCGGACAAATGGTAGCATATCTAATGGTGAAGACTCGGTACTTGATTAAGAGACCGAGAATAAACCTGCCATATCTTGGGATGTCAATGATGAAGATGAGGAAACACTTGTGCATACACTTTGCACAAATGATGTTGATGATGAGGATATTGCACAAGCAAGAGCGAAGTAAAGTAATATCAACAAAAGGATGAAAGAACCATTTGGGTAGTCGATGAGGACACTTCAATAAATAGGGATGACGGAGCTCCTACGGTGATGGTGATGATACGAATATGATGAAAATGGTGATGATGACGGCGGTAGATTAGAAGATAAGGATAATGATGTTGCGGTTTAGCGTAAAAGGAAAAGTAAGTTTCCCTTTTATGGTTCAACTAGTACAAGTCCATCATTTTGTATATCGGTGAAATTTGATGATGCAAAGTAATTTAGAGATGCTATTGTGAGGTACTCAACCATTGAATAGAGGAATGTTAAATTCACTAGAAAAATCAAGGATTATGTTCGAGCAAAGAGTGCACAAGTTAGTTGTCCTTGGAAGATATATGGTGCATTGAACAAGAGGTCTCATTCATTCCAAATTCGCTCACTACAGGAGAAGCATGCCTGTGGTATTGCATTTGATAATAAAAGAGTGACTAGTGTCCGGTTGGCCAGGTATTTCTTTAAAACCATTAAAGCCATGCCGGATATTAAAGGTCCTCAATTGAAACAAACTAGTAAAAGAGCAAGTAGATATGAATGTTTTCGAAGTCAATGCAAAATGGCTTAATACAAGGTGATGAGTATATTGATGGGTACCTACAAAAAAGAATATGTACAAATTTGGGACTATACTAGGGAATGTAGACTCCATAATCCTCTTAGTAGAATTCATGCAAAGGTTATCAAGAAGCCATTGCCTAGTCATGGGACACGTTTCCTAGGATGTATATATTTTTGATGCATGTAGAAAAAGATTCTTAGCTGGCTATAGAAAAAAGATAGGGTTAAATGGGTGTTTTACGAAGGGGTTATTATGCAAATGCAAGGTATTGGCTGCCATTAAGAGAGATGGAAACAACTAGATATTTCAATAGCCTAGGCTATTGTGAAAGGTGGAGAACAAGGACATTTGGTTTTGGTTTTAAAAAAATCTAATGGCTGACCTTAGCATAATTGATGGAAGACGTTGGGCATTTATGAGTGACCGACAAAAGGTATTGTCCTTCAACTTTTAAATTTGTATTATCATTTAGTAATTGTAGCATACAAATGTTTGTTGAATTTGTAGGGAGTTGTGCCAAGCAATTGCCGAATTGATGCAACATGTTGAGCATAGAATGTATGCTTCGGCACATATATACTAATTTGGCTAAGAAGTATAAAGGAGAGCAATTGCAAAGGCAATTCTAGCTTATAGTCTTTTTTATGTACATGTTGTTGCATCAGATTAATTATGTTATGTCATTTTGCAGGTTACAAAAAGACCAACTCAAGGCTGCGAGGGCATGTGAGGACAACGTAGAAAGCAATGATGCGACCAAGTGCGGGGCCATTTGAGTCAAATAGTGTACAACGAAGAGAAGCAAAGATATGGACTTTAAGTTGAACACATTGCAATGTGTACACTTGATCTATTAAGTAATTCTATTATGTTATTATGCAAGTTAGCGTAACTCAAGAGGTTTTAGAAAATTACGTACTACGACGAACAAATGATGTAATTAGGAAAAGGATAAGAAAGCATGAATACTTGCAGGTTATTTATCGAATGCTACTTGCAGGTTATTTTATGTAAGTTTTTTGAGGTGTCATGCATTTATAAGTTATTTCACTAACATGGTAACTAATAAAAGATTATATAGTTGTATTGCGGCTTGGAAAAAATTCAGAGATGCTGATATCTCAAGGATACCAAACTTAAGAATCCATTGCACCTAGAACAAGAAGCCAAGTGCATGCATCGATGAAAAAATTCAATGATAACGACCCGTGCATAATCGAAAAAGCTCCCAATGCTCTCCAAAACAGAGGGTACCAAGGCCACCTCCAAAGCAAGCACCGAAAAAGGCCCTAACATTAGCTCCATTTGGATCAAATGATCCTCCAAATGTCACTACACATTAATTTCAGCCTCCCACCACAATGCTAAGCAAGAAAGTGGCTCCTCCAACGAAAAAAACAATTCAACAAAAAAAAGAGCGAATGATGATGTGCCTAGAGTTCCAATCCAAAAGAGTGCAAGGCTTATTAATAATTGGAAGACAGTTGGATGTTATCGGGTTCTTGAAATTGACTAATGGGATGATTTTCATGGGAAGGACTGTCGGTTTATGATGTCTATATATATTTATGTTTACATTATTATGTGTTAATGTATGCTCCAAATTTTGTTGTTGGAGGTTGTTTATGTTTTATTTCTAAAATTTGGATTACAACTAGTTGTTAGAGGGGACGTTGTTTAGGTGTGAAAGTGTGTACCAAATTTTGTTGTTACGAGGGCTATATACGTTAGGTGCTGTAATTTTAGCTGGTCATATGTGACTTGCAGCAATGTTGCTCATGAATGTAAGAACATGATGATAGTTTTAATTTAAGAACATGATTTCAACGGTGCAAGTATATGCAATTGCTGAGTTTGATGTAAATATAATGCCATTTGGTGTAAAACCGTGCCAAGGCTAAATGTTACATGATAATATTAATGAAATGCATATCATTTGCTGAATCTATCACAAAATGTGTTTGACAAAGTGATACCAACAGGCCAATTATTAATAAGTTCACGAACCTAACTGTTCATTTTTATAAAGTTGATGAACTTAAGTGTTCACTTAAAAAAAATTAGCATTCGCATGACAATTCTCAAAGTTATTGGAACTTATACTTGTACTTTAACAACCATAGCACCATAGCCCAAACCAACAAAATCACCCAAAACACATGCACATAGCATCTGTTCTTGCTACGAACGCTGCGAAGAGATGATGCAAGTCATTTATAATCCTTTGTAAGCCAAAAATAATGCACAAATTGCATTAACAATATCCAAACCAACCAATGGTCATTCAATGAAATCATCAAGAACGCCATTTCCACAAAACAAATGCAAAATCATCCAAAACAAATGTTCTTCTTGCTGCGAAACCGCGCAGAGATGATACAAGTAATTTATCTTTTTATAAGCCAAAAATAAAGCACAAATTGCATCACCAATATTTAAACCAACCATTGTTCATACAATGAAATCATCAAGAACACCATTTTCTCAAAATCGACCACATATGGCCATTCAAACCCACTCAACTAACTCTCCAAAATAGGCCATTCAACTAACAATCATTGTTCGGATTGGAAACAACATCTAACAACTAACAATTATTGCTCCAAATACTAAAACACCTTTCATTATTCTTAAACTATGGAAGACTCGGTTGGTTCTTCCGAGAACCAATGTTACATATGAACACAAACCATATCACACCCGAGAAACAATAACACGAATAACACTCCAAAAATATCTCTTTGAATTTGCATCCTTTAAACTTATTTCTTCAAATGACTAACCAAAGATTCCAGACTCTTGATTTACGCTTGCATTGAGTCGGCATCGTCCAACTCATCTATAAATACGGGTCAAGCTTCGTAATGTCCTTCCAAGTAGTTGCATGATCACCCTCATTGTTTGGTTTGGAAATGTTGTGTCAACTCACCTGAAATATCCACAATTGAAGCCTTCTCTATAACTAGTGCATCGAACGAAACCTTCTCCCGGGATGATCTCGCGTCCAAGCTATTTTTGTTGGACTTTGCAACCTACAAAAAGCAACACTTTTGACTTCCATCATAGTTTTGCTCATCAAATCTTGACTCGTATCTCCTGCTTCGCTCCCCATTGCGAATATGATGAGGTGAAAAGCTCCCAATTGGAAAATTTTCAAATAGGGGCTTAAGTACACTACAAGTGCCAAAACTTATTTATAGCACTTACTATAATGAAAAAACTTTCAAAATGATCATGTAAGTGCATTTTTTTTTAAACGATCACTTCAAGTCAAAACTTTCAAAATGATCATTTAAGTGCTAATTTTTTTTTAAAACGTTTACTTTAATGCCAACTTCGACAAGCTACATCAGCTCAAATATATTTATAAAAAAATAGGCCACGTCGGATTTCCAAGTGAGCTATGTCAATTCAAATTGAAGGTGGCACTGAAGTGAGCATTTTTCAAAAAATTTAATACTTAAGTGATCGTTTTGAAAGTTTTTGCACTAAAGTGGGCGCTATACATAAGTTTTGGCATTGTAGTGTACTTTAGCCTTCAAATCGGGGTGGAGTTAGGGTTAGGGTTCTTTAATGATTTGTTTCCTATTTGCCCCAATTTGTTCTAAGAAGTTAAGTTCTTCAATACGATGTAATTTCACATCTCTAATGTTGACTTTAGTTTCCCAGAGAGCCACGTAGGATGGTTTGATATTAAAATAACTCCACGATGGATTTTTGGCTAACCAAATTAGCGACCAACACTTAAGTGAATGTTTTTTCAAATTTGTAGCACTCAAGTGAATGCCGTACAAAAAGTTATGGAATTCAAGTGAATAAAGTTATAGCACTCACGTTATACTTATCCCAAAGTTAAAATTTGATGGGGTAAAAGCTTTTTTTCCGCAAAAGATAAATTACGAACATGCTTAGATTCCACCAATTGTATGAAACAAATCTGAGACAATCACCTTTAGATAGG
This sequence comes from Rhodamnia rubescens, assembly GCA_021437795.1. NCBI lineage: Eukaryota > Viridiplantae > Streptophyta > Magnoliopsida > Myrtales > Myrtaceae > Rhodamnia > Rhodamnia rubescens. The sequence continues at coordinate 11,885,427 of JAILYA010000002.1, read as the reverse complement.
TGCTAGTGTTACTTGTAGCGAAAGTTCATTACGTCATCAAATTCTTTCACAAGTTAATAATTAATGCGATGATTGGGGAAATTTTATAAAATACCATTAGGGACACTATGCAATAAAAAGTGTGGTCACCACAATAAAAATTTCATGTTTGGGCCACTTGTTATGATTGGGTTTAAGTCTAACTTGATTCAGGAGAGGTTAACAAGAGCTCCCTTTAACAATAATGAAATTATGAATTGTCCCCAAATGAAAAGCAAAATGAATTTATCGAAAAAAATCAGGTTTTTTAGGCTTTTTTTTTCCCTCACACTTTTTCCACCTCCATTTTTGGCTCTAATGCACTATCTCTTGTGGGTCCCACTCTTGATTTATAAATATTGCTTACTTTCTTTTTCTTCTTCCCATTAACAGCTAATATTCCTTGTAATCAAGGCAAAGATAATCATCCATATAATAATGTTTTAGGGAGCATTTTTTTTAATTTACATAATAGTAGTGAATGTTTAGAATTTTCAATGTACTTAACTTGTTCATATTTTTTAAATTTTTTGATGATATCTTAGAAAATATACAATGATGGCATGAAAAAATTTGTATTATTAGATACCGAATTAAGTGAAAGTTGAGCGGTTAAAATCCATGGACTATAATCCAATGGAAAATACAAAGTTATAATTAAACCAAGTAAATTCATTAAAACTTCTAGATAATTTTTTGTCTTATTTATCCTTAGTTATTTTTTAATAATGGTATGATACTAGAAAATAATAATAATAAAAGAATCGTACAACTCAATAATACAAGGGTTAACGCTACGAAAGACCTCAAACTAATACACATGTCACAAACTACCCCAAATTAATTTTTAAACCATAAAAAATCTCATAATGGTATACCTATGACAAACTTACCCTAAACACATTTGTTTTATCATAAAAAAGCCCAAGCTAGTATACCCGTGACAAATTTACTCTCAATTAATTTTTGTTAAATGGGTTAATATCACAAAAAATCTAAACTGGTCAATCCATAACAAATGAAGAGTAAAAACGCCAAGTTGGTACACTCATCAACTCATGTTATCCAACTCAAAGAATTTGACAAGACAATTTAATAAAAAATTAACGGATGGTAAATTTGTCACAGGGCGTCTAGTTTGGGATATGTGTGCTAGTTTGAGATTTTTTGTGGTCAAAAAATTATACCATGAAAAAATACCAATGATACACATGTGACGAATTTACTATAAAATAAATTTTTGACTATAAAAAAATCTAAACCGGTACATTTGTGATAAATTTATCTCCAATTAATTTTTTGACAGCAAAAAATTATAAAATGGTACACTTGTGACAAAATTTGACCTCATTAGTTTTCTATTAAATTTACTATCAAATTGTTGAGTTAGGCGATACATGGCGGTGACGGGCATACTAATTTGGAATTTTTACACTCCATTTATCACAAGTATATTAGTTTGAAATTTTTGTGATATTAACCCAATTTAACGAAAATTAATGGAAAGTAAATTTGTCACAAATGTCCTAATTTAGGTTTTTTAAATGTCAAAAAATTAGTTTGAGATAGATTTATCACGGTATACTAGTTTGAGGTTCTTTGTGGTCAAAAAATTAGCTTGGGCGAAATTTATGAAATGTGTACTGTGACATTCTAAATTACGACCCAATGAACTTATAAATGAAGAATGCCGACATGTATTTGTGACCCTAAATTGATCACCATGGGTTAACTAACCGAAGGAAAGGCCAACAAAACCAACGAACCTAGGAACTCGAATAAAAAACGCTACCATAAGGATGTCATGGATTATCTTGAGCCATTAAAGGTCAATCTAAGAACGATTATGGAAACATTGCTAGCGTTATATAATTGGATCACGGGTGGTACCGCCTAACCAACGTGTAATTTCAGACTTCCTAAATCGATGACGATCGCAACCGTCAACTAGTGATAAGCCCTCACGTTACATGACAATCAAACCCCACAACTGAGAATCCTAAATGTGGGAGAATCACGAGGTCGATACACGAATGCCTAATGAATCGCCCATTATTTTGAGATAAACGAATCGAGATCGACGAATCGAACATGAATTGGAATTTGAAATTGGGAATGGGATTCGAGAATTCCAATAGTTGAGTTACATCGCCGCCGTGGTCTAATAGGTTGTGAAGTTTTCCTAAGTGTTCCTAAGATTAGAATATTAGGATTAGAAATTAGTGTTTCCTTAAATTTTCTCATTTAGCACTTAACCGCTGGATTAGATTAAAGTCGATAGGACTCCCAACCCCTAGTTGGCCGAATTCTGGAGGGTAATATTGTCCTCGTTGTCTTCAATTATTTGAAATGAGACAAGAGAGATTTAGATAGGGGCCTCTTTTTGTTTACTGACCATACTAAGCCTTCCTAGACTTGTATTCTTGTAACCAAATTCCCACATTTTTGCCTTGATCTTGAAAGGCTTTATGGATGACATCTCTCTTTCTCCACTTCATCTTCTTCGACCAACCAAGCCTCCTTCTCCATCTCTCTCACTCGCTTGTTTCTCTCTCTCTCCCCGAGTAACCCAAAACCGCACGTTGTTTTCCCCTTGTCTCCGACCTCCGTGGTTGGATTTCACAAGCCACCTACCATTGGAAATTTCATCGTCTTAGCTTTCCAACGAGTACTTGTGGGACCAAATTCGCCCAACCATTTGTCCAGAGAGCCTTTTAAGCAACAAAGGTCACTACCGACCTATTTGAACCCGAGAATGACTTAAGCATAGGGGCTTGTTTTGGCTCCAATTTTCGGTAAGACTCCTCCTAAACCTAGTTAAGATGTTTAACAACTTGTGTATAAGCTTGAGATTGGACTATAATAGATTTTCATGGTTGCTTACGGGTGAAACTTGCTAGAAAACCTTCATCGATGACCAGATTAAGGAAAGGCTTGCACCACTTGCTTCGTGGTTTTCTTTAGTCCAATCTTGTGGTAAGTTGCTCCCAAACCCTTCCTAGAAGGTTAGCTACTAAGAGGTCATGTTACGGCTTGATTGATGTTGTTTTGGGGGCTGTTTTGGTGCGAGACTTGGGAACCCGAATCGGCTTTGGTGAAGTTGTGTTTGCTTGATTGCCCTCGACTCAAGACCATGCTTTTGTGCTTGATTTATGTTAGTCCGGAGTGGTGATGAAATGAGGATGGTGCGCCGTGTGAGATATTAGGCTATGATGAACTAATTTTCGTTCAATTGAGGGCCTTGATGTTCGAACGAGTGCTTGGGATTCGTGGATTGAATTCGCTATTTTGAATGGCCTAATCAATGCCCTAACCGAATGCAAAAGTTGTACCCGGATCGATTAATCGTGGCTTGAGATGGTTAAAAGTTAGATAACCTTGATTGCTTGTTAGCTTTGAGTTGTGAATTGTTGTGTAAGGGCACAAGTTGCTCTATATAATTCGGTTATGAGAATAAGAGCCGTGTTCAATTAGATCGTCCGAAAGTATGCCGCGTTCGATTAAATTGTCCGAGGCTAAATCGGATCGTGTTCATTAATTATCCGAGACCACGATTATGTTTGGTGCCGCGTTCAATTGGATCGTCCGAGGCTATAAGTATGCCGTGTTCAATTAATTGTCCGAGGCCCAAATCAAGTTGGATCCACAAGCATTAGGCACAAAACTTAAATTTCCCTATATGCGAAGCTTAGCTTGTTTGCCTATGGTTGTTTGGAATGGTATTAATTCCTTGCGCCTATACATTAAGACTTGGTCACGTTCTCATCTTGTTTATGTCGGACTTGTTGACTTCACTCGTGATTTTATAAAATTGTCGGAGGTACTAATGGCATAGGTCAGTTTAGGTTCGACTTGCTGATATTTATATCTCACCCCGTCGCGGGTTTACCTTTCGGATCCTAAACCTTGAAGAATGTTGCCTAACGTTTTGGTATCCCCAAGGACATTAGCACATCCATTGAGGAGTTTCCCGTAGGAACAAAGATATATTAGGTACGGAGTACGATTTGGGTCGATGAGGAAAGGATCACCCCATCTTTTTGAGTCATGGTATGTTCAAAACGGTGAGACTTGGTCCTCCGAAACCCGACCGAGTTCCTAGGGATGGAATCCCGACTTGGTATTACCCCGGACTTCAAGGGAGAAGGTAGTACCCCACCGCTGAATCGAAGAATACTCCATCTAAGTCTCGACCGCGAGGAGGAAGAGGAGGAGATAGAGGTTGTCGAGATCTCAATCCGATCCCGACGATGAGGACATGATGGACGCCGATGATTCGATTGCTCATTCCCCGTACGAGCCAAAACGAAGATGATGAAGAAAGAGTGATGAGTCCGATGTTTAGTAGTAGTCATCACCTGTCTATGTATTGTCCTCGATTATAATTGGGATAGGTAGGTTGTCTTTTGAAACCTATCCTTTTATGTCATTGAACCCCGCTTTCTGCGTCGCTAATCCTATGAATCGACTATGTGTATCACGTTATCTGTGTTAACCGATGTATGTGATGTTGTTGTCCTAAGCCATCTTATATATGCATGTAAGTGGAGATTTACTTCCGCTTCCGCATGCGTGTTTCATATCCGCGCGTAAGTTGACGCCGTTGGCCCCGGGAGATTTTTGCACCGAACAAAGAACCTACGCAGGATGCTTGAGCGCCCGGCGATCCGGCGTGACAATACTAGTTTGAAGTTTATCGTGGTATTAACCCTAACCCTTAATTCAATAATTAATTGGTTATCTATCAAATAAATTATTTTTTAAAGTGGGACCCAATTCGTATTAGATTGGAAAAAATAGAAAAAGGAAGAAAACAAAAAGAAGGATAAAAACCGTAAAAATTAATCTTAAATTAAGAGTGAGCTCCATATTTGATGTCCAGTTTGAGAGAGGCATGCGTAACTTTGTCTTTCGATAAAGAATGAAATCAATAGAACAAGAAAAAATTAATAATTTTAAATCAAGAATGGGACATACAAGGGATCGTGTTATCAATTGAACATGATAGGGGTGTTGGAGGCCAAAACTAGAGTGCACGTTTGGGAGTTCTTTTATTTAAAGTGGATTTAAAATCATTTAAAAAATTCATTGAGATGAAAATAAAATGAAAAAATAAATATCTATGACCCACTTAATTTGAAATTAACTGAATAAAAATAGATAATTATAAGCTCTAATTTATCAATGAAATTGAACACGGGTTCTCTTTTTGTAGCATCCTGAAATGTAAATTGATTTAGGAGCTATGTGTCTATACTAGGCTTGTCAGTACTAGCCTTGGATATATGGCATAATGTATCCGCAATAAGTTATATCGGGCACACTAATTAATCTAGTGACCATGGACATTTTTTAAGATTTCATTCGAGTCGAGGTCCGATATAAGCACCTAAGTGGAATCGATGAATTATGATCAATTCATTGGGATATAGATTTGAAATTTCTTTGGAAAAATTCAGCATGGGGACTTAGTCAAGAACGTAAACCGCATGGTGTTATAAAAAAAGGGAAGGGAACATGCGGTTCGGTCGGCCACTTCATGCATGGGATAAAGGAAGGGGAAGAAGTGAAATGACGGATAGAGGTATCGTGTGCATGAAAGGGGAAAGGTGAAATAAAGAAATTGCCACACCAATCGTGATTCGAAATTCGATGGTTAAGGCTCCAAAAAGCCTTCCCAAAACATCATAACTAGGGATTCGGGAAAGGAAAAGTTATCATTTCTCTTACCAGAGGGCCGTCGTTGAAGTTATAGGAGGAGGCACCAAATAGAATCGAGAAATTAGTGTGCACAAGACGCAGTGGTAATGGAAACGAGCAAACATATATGTAGTATATATATAATCGAGAGGCGATAGATTGAGGGGGGCAGTAAGCACCATTATAGAGCAAGATTTTAGAAGTTGACAACCTTGAGTGCGGCACAATTACATGTTCGGATTGTAGAACAAATTAACTAACAAATTCAGCTTCGAAAACTCACCCGAACTAAATGTATGGACTCAACAAAGTATAGCCAAATGGGTGCATAGTTGAACAAAAATTTGGAAGGAGCAATTCTATGTGAAGCCAACCGAAACAACAAGTGGCAAATAAAGAGGAAGCAGTGGGCATTCATGTACACGAGATGAAGGAGGGAATGGAGAAGTATCAAGGATAGAGGTATGAAGGTTGTCAAGATAATGCCAAATGGCAAGTGGTTCCAGAGGAATAATAGTGAGGAAGTCATCATGAGGGAAACTCATTGGATAGTGTGCCAGTGACGTATTATAAATGGTAACAATTTCCCAAAAACAATACACACGTTACACTTTCTCTCAACTTTACCACGAGCCCCAGTCGATTGCTTATCCTTACCGTGGATTCCATTTTCACACCGCTTCATCAACAACCTTAAGGCGAGTTTAATCTAAACTCTCTTGCCTTTTTCATCTCTTAATGTGTTCAGCCTCCTTATGCATTCTCATGCAAAGGTTAACTCATAATAGTAGTTATCATACCAGTAACATGTAAATATGTAAAATAGACAATCATGAATGTGATATAATGAAGTTTATTTTTTATATTATTGTTAATGGATGGCGGATTATTCGGCAAGTTTGAGACATGTGCTTTGATACCACACATGTATAAATTGTAGGATATATTACACCCATTTGATGTCCATAAGAAGTGTCAGCCAAGAGTATAATGCTAACAACAATATAAGTGTCCTCATTAGTTTATAGAGAATGTCTAAGAGGATGACTATGCAATGAGCCATGTGAGTATGGGATGTACTACCATTTGTGCATATGCTGTTTAGATTGTTTCATGTTAATTGTGCATACATATCATGACATGTTGTGCTGGTGGTGAGGCGTATTAAGGGCCACAAACATGAGTTCAATTTTTCCCCAAGGGAGACGAGGATGCCCTGGCTTGTGGCACCAAGTGGACTGCATAGATAATGCGAAGCCTCGAATGAAGGACCTCGTGACGGGGAGTTGTCATGAAAAACGACGAAAGTAGTCGAATAAAGTCGATACACTTGCAAATCGGCACCAGTACAAGAATGGTGGTGGCGGGTAACAATCTTGGGAGTACATCTACGCGTCATATCCATGACACATAACATGCATTTGGGTTATGGGTAGTCGTGAGACTTTGGGACTTTATCTAAATCGTAACCTTAATGAATTCTCTAGCGAATGCACAAGTAGCATTACGGATCGAGCGAGCATCAAAGTGCTTAGATTTTACTCGCTGAGTTTACTTACACTTGTGGTATATTTTTTGAGATCAACAGGGATGTCCATTCCGATACCCTTGCGCACACTACGGCTTCCCGATAACCCTAAAGGATGAGTCACGGGACTTTGAGCACCCTAGAGCGTCGGATGTCACCCTTACCCGAGTTATCACAACCTTGACAATCGATGTGGCAATGGACATGGTCCATCTTGAATACAAGTTTGTGGCCATCTTCCTAAACATCAATGGGCAGCGAGAAGGCCCATTCCCACTTGAGCTATTTGGAGGAGCCGATAGTAGCGGTGATGGGCCCAAGAATGACATGGCGGGGGAGAAGTGCGGCGAGAAGCAAGAATAGGAGGTTGAGGATAAATCCTCAAGTGATAGAATAATCTTGCATTTTGTTGATATACGCGGATAAGGGAGGTTGATTTTGTGTTGTACGTAATGGAGTTTAGGTAATCCCAGGTAACTGTCCCTACGTGTATATTGCCTAATCATGTTAGTGTGCAATACCGAATTGCGTTGATGTAAACTCAATGTGAAATATAATAACAATAAGCCTTACTAGGTGTCTTTGATATTGTGTGATATTTATTTAAATTCTGACTGTACTTTAATTAGATGTGATGGCTTGGGCATCACGGCTCTGCCGGTCGTACCTGGAGTGGGGGTGCGACAACTTCGAGTTGGTAGTAGAGCCTTAGGTTTATCTAGAGTGATAAGGTGCGCAAGTTATAGGAGTTAGGGCACGCAATCTATTTAAAACTTTTAAATGCATGTATTTACTTGGCTTGGATAAACGGGATGAGTAGCTCGTTTATCACGGGCCATTAGTAAGACATTAGCTACTCATAGAATATAAGTGACATACCGGTGGTGTGCTATCATTCTATAAGTTGTTTAGTGCAATAATCGGATCGGGAGTGGTGTAGCGAAGTAATAATAAAGAATGATTTATTTGCGGAGAGACTACAAGATGCCCCGGGCAGTGCATCGCCCTCAGGAACACCTCCTCCAAATCCGAGAATCGATGGGATTATAGAGGCCTTGGCTAACGCCGGGGCCCTGCTCGTGAGGCAAGCTTAGCAACAAGTGGCGGTAAATAATGCGGTAGGAGAACATCGAGTGCAAGGATTAGTGGAACAATTTTTGAAATTAAAACCGATAAAGTTCACTAGTATGGGAACACTAGAGGACGCCGAAAGTTGGATAGATGACATGGAAACATTATTCGGTCTTCCGAATTGCACCGACGCGAATCAACTGATCTTGATGGAATATCAACTTGCTGGAAATGCGAAGTACGGTGGAAAGCTACCAAGAGAATAGTCTTTCCCAAAGGTACTGTTGCATGGAACCGCTTCATGGAAGCTTTTAATAACCAATACTTGTCGGATAGCGCCGAGAGATAAGAAAATAGCAAAATTCGCATAACCGACACAAGGTAACACCTCGATATGCCAATATGAGGCAAAGTTTTTGGAATTATCCTGGTATTCCCCTCGACTAGTCGAAAACCCCATAGATAGGGCTAAGAGATTTTAAAATAGCCTCAAAATCGAAATCGGAAGCAACTGGTGCCTTTCAATCTTAGAGATTATAATGAACTCTATAGTCGAACTCTTATGATAGAAGAAGAGCTTCGGAAGGAAGAAATGGAGGTGGTAAGCTAAGTGAGGTCAAGAGTACCAATTCCTTAACGAAATTTTAGGCATGATAATCGACCAAATCGGTTCGCAAGACCGAGGTCTAACGCGAACAAGAGACCTAATTTCGCACAATTCAGCAAGGCGGGAAGTAGTAGTAGGTCGGGACCAAGACTAGTGCAAGTCCAGGGTAGGTGGTACTTGCAATCAATGTGGTGGAACCCATAGGGATGGGACATGCCCGAATAACAAGCAATGTTTCAAATGCGGATAAGGAGAGACGTCCCCATGGCGGACAATCATTTCAAGCTGGATCGCCACAACAATCACAACAGGTTTTAGCTGGAAGAAATAATATGACGAATGGATAGGGAGGAGCAAGTGGAACCCGCCCACTGGAAATGCTCAAAGACCTCCAGCTCAGCGAGTATACGCGGTAACACAAGAGGAAGCTTCACTTTCCAAAACTATCATATCAAGTACACTTTCTATTTGTGGTCATAAGGCGTACGTATTAATTGACACCGGAGCTATCCATTCGTTTGCTTCGGTTCAGTACATAAAGTTGCATGGTTTGAATACGAAGTTACTTGCGAAGCCTCTAGTAGTAACTACTCCTATTAGAGATGGCATGTTATTGACCATAGGATGTAGAAATTGTGAAATGACTATTAGAGACCGGAGGATGGTAATAGATTTAATAGTCTTAGGGATGCACGACTTTGATATAATAATTGGCATGGACCGGGCAAAAGTAACAAGGCGAGGTGGATTGCTATAGGAAGACAATTCAAATTAACCTACTAGATGGTCCTAGTTTTGAATTCATCGGAAATGGGGCAAGTATGTCGAAATTCTTATTTCGATCGTAGAGGCATAACAATTACTTGATGAAGGATGTCAGGGACATTTGGTGTAGTTCGGGATAAGACAAAGAAAGAAATGAAAATTGAGGAAATCCCAATAGTATAGGAATTTTCGGATGTTTTTCCCGAAGAACTCCCGAGATTGCCTCCGAAAGAGAAATTGAGTTTGAAATTGCATTGATTCCGGAACGGAACCAATATCAAAAACCCATATAGAATGGCCCTTGTGGAGCTAAAGGAGTTAAAGGTGCAACTCCAGGAATTATTGCATAGGTGTTTTATTCAACCGAGTACATCGCCAAAGGAGGCTCCAGTTCTGTTTGTGAAAAAGAAGGACGGGTCCCTACGGCTCAGTATAGATTACAGGCACCTAAATAAGGTAACCATTAAGAATAAATACCCACTGTTAAGAATCGATAATCTATTTGATCGATACGCAAAGCGCCTCGGTATTTTCAAAGATAGATTTACAGGTGAGGATATCACCAACTAAGGATCAAGGAAGAGGATATTTCTAAGACTACTTTCAAGATCGAAGTGTGACACAATGAATTTTTAGTGATGCCATTTGGATTAACAAATGCCCCTCGGCATTCATGGATTTAATGAATCGAGTATTCAAACTTTTCTTAGATTAGTTCGTCATTGTTTTCATTGACAATATTTTAATTTATTCTAAAGGGGAGGAAGAACACTAGCATTGACAGCGAACTTCGCGCACACTAGTTATATGCAAAGTATAGTAAATGTGAGTTTATGTTGAATCAAGTGGTTTTCTTAGGGTATGTAATCAGTGGTAGAGGAATAACGGTTGATCTAGTCAAGGTTGAGGACGTAGTGCAATGGCCTAGACCAACTACGATAATTGAAATTAGAAGTTTTCTTGGACTCGCTGGATACCATAGGAGATTTGTAGAGGGATTTTAAAAAATTGCCGGTCCGCTGACATAATTGACAAGGAAAAACATTAAGTTTGAATGGATCGATGAGTGTAAAAGGAGCTTTCAACAATTGAAGAGTAGATTAACCTCGGCACCAATATTGACAATACCATTTGGGCCAAGAGGATAGGTAGTGTATAGTGATGCCTCACACTAAGGGCTTGGATGTGTTCTTATGCATCATGGGAAAGTAGTTGCCTATGCTTCACGTCAATTGAGGCAACATGAGAAAAATTATCCAACGCATGATTTAGAATTAGCGGCGAGTGATTTTTGCTCTTAAGATTTGGCGACATTACTCGTATGGGGAGAAATTTGAGATTTACACGGATCATAAGAGTTTGAAGTATCTATTCTCCCAAAAAGAGTTGAATTTGAGACAGAGGCGATGGATAGAGTTGTTAAAGGATTACAATTGTGAAATTTTGTATCATTGTGGTCGCCAACTTAATGGTGTGAGAATGGAACTTAATAAAGGAAATGGCGGATTTGGAATATAAACTTGAGATTGATGGTTTAATAGGCACAATGGCAACTCGAGAATTGAACTTGAAATCTTGCAAAGGATCCAAACTTTGCAATTGAATGACCATGGGATTGCGAAAATTAAAAAGGGGTGTTCGCAGGGAACTAACCGAATTTCCAAATAACCAAAGATGGGATACTAAGGTACCATAAGCGGCTATATGTGCCAAACGATGATATGCTTAAACGGGATATAGTAAGTGAAGCTCATCGAAGTGAATATAGTATACACCCAGAAAGTACCAAGATGTATCAAAATCTCCTGCAAACATTACCAATGGAATGGCATGAAAAGAGATATTGCAGAATATGTTGCCAAATGCCTTACCCGTCGGCAAGTCAAAGATGAAAATCATAAACCAATGAGATTACTAAAACCTCTGGAGATACTAGAATGGAAATGAGAGCACATTACGATGGATTTCGTGCAAAGACTACGAAGAACATCAAGTAATCATGATTCAATATGGGTCATTATGGACAAACTAACAAAGTTCACTCATTTCTTAGCAAGACGAAAAGACTACTCTTTGGAAAAGCTCACGACATATACATAAAGCACGTCACTCGATTGCATGGCGTGCCGATGACTATAACATCAAATCGAGACCCAAGATTCACGGGAGATTTTGGAAAAGTTTACATGAAGCTATGGAAACAAAGCTTCGGTTTAGTATGGCTTTTCATCCTCGAACGGATGGACAAATAGAGAGAACAATACAAATACTTGAGGATATGCTATAAGCATGCATTATAGATTTCAAAGGCAATTAGGATGAAAAATTTTATTTGATAGAATTTGCCTACAATAATATTTATCAGCGAAGCATCGATAGGGCTCCGTTCGAAGCTTTATATGGAAGATAGTGCCGAACCCCGGTTTGTTGGAACGAAATGGGTGAACGTAGCATCACAGATCCGGAGTTAATCTAAATGACTACAAAAACGATACAAGTGATATGTGATCGTCTCAAGACGGCACAAAGTAGACAAAAGAGTTACGCCGATAAACATCGACGGCCACTAGAATTTGAGGCAGGTGAGTATGTCTTCTTAAATGTATCACCCATGAAAGGAATATCGAGATTTGGGAAGAAAGGCAAACCGAGCCCCTCGATTTGTTGGGTCATTTGAAATATTGGAGAGGATTGGGGATACAACGTACATATTAGCATTGCAACCTCAATTATCACATGTCCACAATGTGTTTCATGTGTCCATGCTTGAGAAAATACCAACCGGTCCCTACCCACATACTAGCATACGATACGGTTGATGTAGACGAGCATGTACAATATGAGGAGAAACTAGTAAAAATATTAAATCGGAAAGAACAAGTTTTAAGGAGCAAAGTCATTCCTTTGGTCAAGGTAATGTGGCAACATCATGATACGGAAGAAGCCACGTGGCAAAGTGAAGAACTAATGAAATGACAATACCCAAAATTATTGAAGGCTAAAATTGAGGTCTAAATTGCGAGGATGCAATTTTCCTAAGGAGGGAGGAACTGTAGCATCTTGAAATGTAAATTGATTTAGGAACATCTATGTCCGTACTAGCCCTGGATATATTGCGGAATATATCCGCAATAAGTTATAATGGGCACACCAATTGATCTAGTGACCGTGAACATTTTTTAAGATTTCATTCAAGTCGAGCTCCGATATAAGCACCTAGTGGAATCGGTGAATTATGATCAATTCATTGGGATATAGAATTGGAATTTCTTCGGAAAAATTCAGCACGGGGACTTATTCCGCAATGTAAGGGGCGTGGTGTTAAAAAAAAAAAGGAAGGAAACATGGGGTTCAATCGGCCATTTCATGCATAGGATAAATTAAGAGAAGAAGTGAGTGGCAAATAAGGGGTGCCGTTTGCACGAAATGAGAAAGGCGAATCAAAGAAATTGCCATATGGTTAAGGCTCCAAAAAGCCTCCCCAAAACATCATAACCGGGGATTCGGGGAAAGGAAAAGGTATCATTTCTCTTCCCTAGTGACCGTTGTCGAAGTTAGAGAAGGAGATGCCAAATAGAATCGAGAAATTAGCGTGCACAAGACGCAGTGATAATGGAAACGAGCAAAAATATATGTATATATATAATCGAGAGGCAATAGATTAAGGGGCAGTAGGCGCCATTGTGGAGCAAGATTTAGAAGTTGGCAACACGCGGTGCGAAGCACGATTACATGTTCGGATGCGGAAGGAATTAACCGACAAATTCAGCTCCAAGAACTCACCTGAACTAAATGTATTGACTCAACAAAGTGTAGCCAAATGGGTGCATAGTTGAACAAAAATTTGGAAGGAGCACTTCTATCTGAAGTGAACTGAAACAACATGTGACAATTGAAGAGGAAGTGGTAGGCATTTGTGTATGCGGATGAAGGAGGGAATGGAGAAGTGTCAAGGGTAGGGGTATGAAGGTTATCGGGGATAATGCCAAATGGCAAGTGGTTCCAGGAGGAATAATAGTGAGGAAGTCATCATGAGGGGAACTCACTGGATAGTGCGCCGATGTGAGGTATTATAAACAATAACAATTTCCCAAAAACAACACATAGTTATACTTTCTCTCAACTTTACCGCGAGCCCCGATCGATTGCTTGTCCTCATCATGGATTCCATTTTCGCGCCGCCTCATCAACAACCTTAAGGCGAGTCTAATCTAAACTCTCTTGCCTTGTTCGTCTCATAATGTGTTCAACCTCCTTGTGTATTCTCGTGCGAGGGTTAACTCGTAATAGTAGTTGTCGTACCAAAGCAACATGTAAATCCGTAAAATAGACAATCATGAATGTGATATAACGAAGTTTAGTTTTCATATTGTTGTTAATGGATGGGGGATTGTTCGGCAAATTTGAGACATGTGATTTGATACCACACGAAGTACAGATTGTAGGATATTTTACACCCATTTGATGTCCATAAGAAGTGTCGATCGAGTATAATGCTAACAACAATATAAGTGTCTTCATTAGTTTATAGAGAATGTCTAAGAGGATGACTATGCAATGAGCCGTATGAGTATGGGATGCGCTACCATTTGTGCATGTGTTGTTCGGATTGTTTCATGATAACTGTGCATACATATCATGACATGTTTGTCTTTGGAGGTGAGGCGTATCGAGGGCTACGAACATGAGTTCAATTTTTCCCCGAGGGAGACTGGATGCCCGGCTTGTGGCACCGGAGAGAACCGCGTAGATAACGCGAAAAACAAAAAAAGCAATCGAATAAAGTCGATAGACTTTCAAATCGGCACTAGTGCAAGAATAGTGGTGGCGGGTAACAATCTTGGGAGTGCATCTACGCATCATATCCATGATACATGCATTCGGATTGTGGGTAGTCGTGAGACTTTGGGACTTTATCTAAATAGTAAGCTCAATGAATTCCCTATCAAGAGCGGGGAGTTGCATTACGGGCCGAGCGAGGGTCAAAATGCTTAGATTTTACTCGTTAAGCTTACTTACACTTGTGGTATATATTTTTCTATATTTACGGGATGTCCATTATGATACCCCGGCGCATGCTACTGACCTCCCCATAACCCCGGAGGGCTTAGTCGCAGGCTTTCGAGCACCCTAGCGCGCCGGATGTTATCCTTACCGAGTTATCACGACCTTGACAATCGATGTGGAATTGGGCACGGTCAATCGTGAATACAAGTTTGTGGCCATCTTCCCGAACATCTATGGGTAGCGAGAAGGCCCATTCCCACCTAAGCTACTTCGAGGGCCGGTAGTGGCGGTACAAGCTCGAGAATGACATGGCGGGGAGGTGCGGCCGAAGCAAGCATAGGAGATCGAGGATAAATCCGCAAGTGATAGAATAATCTTGCTGCATTTTGTTGATATATGCGGATAAGGGAGGTTGGTTTTATGTTGTACGTAAAATGGGGTTTAGGTAATTCCAATTAATTGTCCCTATGTGTGTCTTGCGTAAGCATGTTAGTGTGCAATACCGAACCGTAGTTGATGCAAACTTAATGTGAAACATAATAACAATAAGCCTTACTAGGTGTTTTCTATATTATGTGATATTTATTTAAATTCAATGCACTTTAGTTAGATGTGATGGCACGGCGTCACGGCTTCGCTAGTCGTACCTAGTGGGGGTGCGAAACTTTTTCTCTATTATTCCCTTTAATCAAATTGGTCATCGTGTGACTGAAGTTATTCATGCATTTTCTCCTGGATAAAACCCGGATGCGATCGAGAATGGTGGTACAAAATACATGGAGTTGGTAAGAGATGGAGCTTCTACGATAAAGTGAATTCCCCTTTTCTTTTGAAAAAAAAAACTAATCCCCGATTTGGATATTTGATGATTAGGGCTAAATTAGGAAAATTTTACCAGTAATAGATTTAGATTATGCTTTGATGATATGGGACAAAATTTCCCCGGCTAAGGTACGAAAAATTGCACATAAAATGAACGTGCAACTTTCCACTTGTTTTTTTTATTTATGTTTTGAGTTCTTTTATTCTTAGTGCACCGAAATCATTAAAAGAGTTCATTGAGATGAAAATTAGGCGCGAGCATAGTTCCGAGGGTAGAACAGGAACCGGGAGAACCGAACCGGCGATTCCGGTTAGGTTCCGGGCTCCAGCAAACTAGGATCCGATTTTCGGTTCCACATTTTTAGGAACCGTAGGTTCCGATTTTGGTTCCCGATTCTCGATGGAACCGAACCGAAATCGGACTCGGAATCGAAACTTGAGTGTCTAAAGTTCTAAATCCTAGTTTTGGCTTTCTAGTTTCTATTTTTATTTGTCGTCGTCTCTTAGTTCACTTTTTCCTCTCAACTTAGCACCCTTGATTTTTAGATCTCAAACTCTTGCTTCCTTGGCTATCATCATCTCCCAAGTCTCCTTTGTTTCTTAATTCCTTGCTAACTATCACTGCGGCCGACCTATAAAGGCACAAGTGACGAGCTCCTTTGCAACGATTTTGCTAAAGGACGGTTCAATAAAAAAAAAT
Organism: Rhodamnia rubescens; assembly: GCA_021437795.1. Taxonomy (NCBI): domain Eukaryota; kingdom Viridiplantae; phylum Streptophyta; class Magnoliopsida; order Myrtales; family Myrtaceae; genus Rhodamnia; species Rhodamnia rubescens. The sequence continues at coordinate 11,869,209 of JAILYA010000002.1, read as the reverse complement.
AATAAACCATCTCATTTGCTTCTAAAAAATCGGCATAAATCTGCGACCACAACCGATTTCAAGCCCTTGGGGAAGGAGAAAACTTGTTGTCCCTCTCTCCTTTCTCGAGCCATCGAAGATTTGAACTTTGAAGGTACTCGAGTACTATCTTTTAGTTAAGCTCTCCTATCTTTCTTTTCCTCCGATGTTAGTCGTTTTGAAGGTTTTGATTTTTCTTTTGTGTATTCTCTCTTTCATTCGATTTGTTGTCAATCCACGTCCTGTTTGTGCCCGTGATTGCATTTGAAAGGTGCGATTCTTGCACGGAATGACGTCTTTGTGGTTTGTAAATGATGTCGGTTGGTTGTGTTGGTGTTTGAACATAACTTATTGCTTTACAATTGCATCGAGCTCCTTAACCGAATTACGCATCTAACTATTTGATAATATGTCTCGACTAAGTCGGTGTAGCTTGTTCTTTTGATAAATTTGTCTACTTTGGCTTTGAATGAAATGACTGGCATTTTGGAGAGTTTTGGCCTTACTAACAATGCACTCGGTTCGATTCTTGTTCTAATCCTCAAACTCAACTACCAAATAAGTGAAGTTTAATAAACTTATTCACAACATTCAAGTCATGTAAGACAAGATGATCCACCCCTTAAGAGTTCATAGGCTGCCTCACTTGGATCTTAATGACAAAATGGCTCTCGGTGTTACATGCTATTGTATTTTTTTCATAGATTCCCATGTAATGTTTGATCTATACAAATTAGCTTGGATAAAAAGAGAAACTAGTTGTCCCTGCAAGAAGAGATCACTCTAGAGAGTAACAAAGATGATATTTGATGTAATCTAATTATATTAATTTGTTGTTTCATTTAATTTTAGGTTGTTAAATTTCGGGTCTCGTGCGATCGGAAAGGAGGCTCTGGATAAGCTATATGCATGTAATTTTTCAATTGGTAATTTGTGTTTGTTTCATCACATCATGATTTGTGATTAGGATGATTGACTTCTTGTAAAAATCATGGAATTCATGTTTATGAGTTAGAAAGATGTCAAGGTCGAGTTTATCTCGAAGGAAATTGGTAGGTTCGCGGTATCCCGAAACCACGACGAGGATAGGTTTCAAGTTCCAGGGTATGTATGATAGGTTTAAGGTTTCAAAAATTAAGGAACCTGTACTAGCATGAAGGTTTTAGGTTCCAGGTGGAACCTACCTAAAACTTGGAACCGCTCACCCCTAATGAAAACATAAATTATATATTGTCCACTTAATTTGAAATTAACCTATAAATATAGATAATTGATAAGTTTATAAGTTCGAATTTATTAGTAAAATGAACATGGATTCTCTTCTTCTCAATTGTTTTCTTGTAACACCAAATGGTCACGTGTAATTGAAGTTACTCATGCATTTGCTCATGGACAGAGGCTGGTTCGCTAAATGAGAATGTGATTGGGAGTAGTGTACTGAAAGACAGAGTTGGTGAGATATGGGGCTTCTAGGATAAAGTGAATGCCCATTTTCTTTTGAAAAAAAAAAACTAAACCCCAATTTGAAAAATTGGTGATTAGGGTTAAATTAGAAAAATTTTAGTATTAAGAAATTTAGATTATGCTTCGATGATTTTGGACAAAATATCCCTATCTAAGGCATGGAAAATTGGACGTAAAATGAACGTACAACTTTCCACTTGTTTTTTACGTTTGGAGTTCTTTTATTTTAAGTGTACCTGAAATCATTTAAAAGAGTTCATAACCAAAAAATAAATTATCTATTTCCACTTAATTTGAAATTAACCTATAAAAATGGATAATTGACAAGTACATAAATTCGAATTTATTAGTAAAATAACATGGATTCTCTTTTTCTCATTTGCTTTCCCATAACACCAAGGCTCCGTTTGTTCACGGAAAAAATTTTCTTGAAAAACATTTTCCCAAATTTATGGCGTTTGGGGGATGGAAAACATGTGGTCAAGGAAAATATTTTTCAATCAATGGAAAATTTCCTCCTAAAACGAGGAAAATAATTTCCGTTTTTGAGAAAGGGAAATGATTTTCCCCTCTATCTCATGCTTATCTCGTGTATAAATTGAAATAGAAAAAATCTTCCTTTCTCTTTCCTCTTCCACAATTCGCGTTCTCTCTCCTCTATCCCTCTAATCCTCACGTTTTCTCTCCTCAATCTCTATGATCCTCACAATCTCTCTCTCCTCCATTCCGTTCTCTCTCCTCACAATTTCTATCTTCCATGCTTGCCATTCCGATTCCAATGACGGAGCTGCGATGTGGAACATCTTCTCCTCAATGGCGAGCTCTAGGTAGCGGTTGAGCTCGCCGGCGATGAGGAGGGCTGCGAACTCAAGTTCGGTCGTGACACCCTAAAAATTCGACGTATGTAAGATAACGAGAAATCAATCTATGGAATGATTGTGAATTCCAATTTGTTGCTCAAGTTTGGATTCCAAGGAATTGAGTGTCAAAAATTAGATATTTCTTGAAATCGACGATCGAATTAGTTTAGGTTTCGATCGTTAGTCGTCGCGCCTTAGGATTGAAATCCTCGCGCCCGAGCCTAATCTTGACCTAGCTATACTTGAGAAAATTCTAAAACATCCTCTACCGGATAGCCAAATGACCGAATTTCCCTTAGTGACGAAATTATCAAAATGCCCCACCAAATTTAAAATTGACAAAAACGCCTCTACGATTTATGAATGTCAAGACGGAAGAAATTATGACCATGGGACCCACTTTTATCTCCTTGGCCCCAAGTCAATAATTCCAACTTGATTTTTCATATTTTCCTTTTTCCTTTTTATTTTCTCTCTCTTCTTCTTCTTCTTCTTGACGACCTCTCCTTTGTTTCCCTCTCTCTCCCTCACCGACTCTTCTCTTCCTCTCTTCTTCTTTCTCGTGCGAGTAGTAGCCCCCCAGGTCACCCGAATACCACCACACCACTACCTCCTCTTCCTCGCTACTTCACCGCGCACCGCCCCACCTCCATCTACCACCTACGGCCGCCGTGAAATAACCCCTAAAGCCGGAGTCCCCCGTTTTGCATGTACCCTTGCTCAAATTCCAACCTCTACTTACATTTGCCTCTATCCAGCCCTCCCGCCACATCCTCCTTGCTCCACCGCTTAGTCCCGACCTCCACGAGCTCCTTCAACCACCCATCGTTGCTCCCTCCTCCGTCCACGGCCCCGGAAAAGCCGAGAAGCCCAAAAACCCGAGCTCTACCCTATTTTGCTCGATTTTGTTCGCAAGCTGCTGTCCAATATCTACTCTGCCTTCCGCCAACCTTCCTAGCCATTCTCCGTCGTCCAACGACCACCACCGATCACCCTTGCATCTGTCCGAACACTTCAGCCATGCCTCGCCCTCACCAAACCCCAAATAGCCCCGACCAATCCTCCCCGCCTCCGATCCCCTATCTCCGCTTGTCTATTTTGCTTCTAAGCTACCGTCGTCCCTGTTCGGCTTCCTCCGACCGGTTTAGTCAACATCTAACCACCACGCCGTCACCGGACGTTGCCCAACCACCGAACTCTACCGTCCCAACCTTGTATCACCTCTAGCAAGCCACCACGGCCGCAAATAGCCCCCTCATGCCTACCCCATTTATGACTCCCCTATTTTTAGGCTTGATGTGTGGGCCTACGAGTGGAGCGGTGGCCCAATCTCATCTAGGCGGTGTCTTGGGAGGTGGACCGAGTGTGCGGGGCCCGTGTGCCAAGTTTATAGGCCAAGTGGGGCTGAGATTTTAGGCCGAGTGGCCAAGTCCGTGGGCCAAGTTTTTGAACCCGAGTCCAAAGTTCATGCCAAGAGATTTTCAAGTATCGCCGCCATTCTCACCCGAGTAATTGACAGCGAGTTAACATCTAATCCTTGGTTAGGACGCTAATTGCAATCGAGATTAGTTTAATTAGATTGTTGGGGTGTTTATGTAGATTAATTAGGGCTGATTTAGGTTAGAGACTTAGCTTAGGTTATATGACCCTAAGTAGTTAAGTTAATCCGATTGTGGTTATTTGGGATTAGATTGATTGATCGAATAATTATCATTGCTTAATCGCGAGCGAGCGATATGCTAGAGATGAGTGTGCGATTAATTAGAGAATTGGATAGGTTAATATTAAATTGACATACGAATTGAATTTATTTACTCATAATCGGATTTGATATATCTATATTTAGATTGATTGGCCGTTTGATCGATTGCCTATATCGATCGCCTAGTTGAATACCACATTGACCTGTTGATTGGTTGGATGACCGGTTGGGGCTTGATCATCTTGTTTATAGATGCAAAGTCTAGTGAATAATATGTATGTCCGTGTGACCATGTGTCGATCCAAGTCGCATGTTTAGCATGAGAAAGGCCTATGACCAAGTCTTGAACACGGCTCGCCTAATTCTTTGATTAAATTCAAAGATAAAATGAGTTGATTGTCGATCGTACTTGAGTGGTCACATGACGGGTTTTCCCTAACAACGTCGTGCCGTGCCGATCGAGAATCCCACAATTTATTAGATGCACGTCTTTCCGTGACGCTCGATTGAGCGGATGCCGGGTCACAACTTGTGACAACCGAAACCCTTTCAAGGATTTCTAGTAGTTCCCATGCCGTGACGATCGGAATCACATGGACTATTAGGTGTTGTCGTTGGAAGTAAGGGGACGAAGCCGGATCCTACCAATAGAGCACCCAATCGCCTTAGTGTGCAAGCACCAACCGCCTAGTGTGCCAAGCCTATTAGCGATTAATAACCGGAATATATGTGACGGATTATGTATGCAAGTTGATGTGATGCCTTATTAGTTGGTTGATTGATATGATTATCGTGTCATATTATACATTGTATTGTGTGTGGCTCTTGGTAGGTAAACTTGCATGTGTATGAGATATTTCTACTATGATTATGTGAGTGCTTAGTAGGGGTTACGAACGAATCAACACCCTAGCCGGGCTTAGGCATTAACTCACTGAGATTTATCTCACCCCATCGTAGTTACCATTTTCAGGTCCAGTAAAGGAGCTAGTGGTTCCTTTTTAAAGTTGATGAGGACGAGGGAGACGTGGCCCCTCTATTAGAGTAGATAAGCGAGATGACCCTTTTTCGACCCACCTACCTTTTTGGTTGGTCCTTAGAGAGCCGCCCGAAGTGTGGGGTTGAATAGTGCAATATCTCTGTCGGGTTAAGATGTGCTCGTAAATAAAATGATGTTTTTGAGTTGATGTGTTTCCTCGCTTTTCTATCCCCGTGATGTGGTATTGCTCGGGAGTATTATACATTTCCGCAAGCGTAATTAATTTCGTGGGTCGATAACGTGCCTAGAACGCTATCCCTTATGACTTGAGGCCATTTGGTAGGGATCTGCGAGCTCAACGATTGGGATGTGACATCGGCCATGGCCGGCGATCTCCAACCTCATCACCGTAGTCCTCCCCGAGCCTCTTGATGCACCACAAGTCATCGCACGATAGCTTCTTCTAGTGCGGGATCGCAAACCCCAGTGTCTTTTGGCTCGCCACCTCCATCGCCACCATTGCGCAAACATGCCCTTTCGCTAGGTTATGGGCGTGCACGCAGAGCGCCATGGCCGAGCTCGAGCTCGTGGATCGCAAGCCTTCGCGAAGCCCAACATCACCAAGACCAGCCGCCTTAAGCTCACCGGGCTTAGTCATGGCCAATCGTAGGGCGACCGGAGGAGGAAGGAGGAAGGAACGGAAACTAGAGGAAGGAGCAACGGCCACAAGAAGGAGGAGAAAGAAGGAGAAAAAAAAAGAAAAGGAAAAAAAGAAAAAGGAAAAAAATTAAAAATTAAAAAAAATAAAAAACGTATAATTAAAAAAATTTAAAAAATTGAAAAATAAAAAATATTAGAAGGAGTTTATGAAAGGAAAAAAAATCTGATTTTCCATGCTAAACGAGCGAAAAATATTTTCCAGCACATTTTCGGACTTTAGCTAGACGCCAAAAATATCGTTATTTTCCCGAAAAATGACTTGCTATGAAATATTTTTTGAAAGCCTTGCATTTTTTCAAGAAGCAAACAAAACCTAAATGATCATTGTGGAGCTGAAGTTACTCATGCATTTTCTCATGGAAAGAGGTGGGTGAGAATGTGATGGTGGATTGAGAGATAAAGTTAGTAAGAGATGGGGCTAGGCTTATAAAGTGAATGCCCCTTTTCGTGAAAAAAGAATAATACCAATTGGAAATTTGGCGATTGTGGTTAAATTGGGAAAATTTTTTTGTTAACATTACCAAGTTTAGATTATGCTTCGATTTGGGACAAAAATGCCCCTCACTAATTCACGTAAAATGCACGAGCAATTTTTCACCTTTTTTTTTACTTTTGGAGTTCTTTTATTATAAGCGTATCCAAAATCATTTAAAAGAGTTCATTATAATGAAAATTAAAAATGAAAACAATTTAGTCTATGATCCACTTAATTTGAAATTAACCAAAAAAAAAAATGAAAAGGTGTAAGCTTTAATTTATTAAGGAAAAAGCAATCAAAAACTCCAAACTATATCCATTGTAACATATTTATCTCAAACTTTTTTTGTCTCACAAAAACCCCAAACTTTATCTATGTAACACATTTACCCCAAACTTTTATTTGTGACAATAAAAATCCTAAACTTGTATCCATATAACATTTACCTCAAAATTTATAGAAAATATGTCACAAGCCTACAAATTTGGGGTTTTATCTGTGAAAAAAATAATTTGAGATAAATATGTCACATTGATATAAGTTTGAAATTTTTTGTATCATAAAAAAATGTTTGGGGTAAATATGTCACACGAGTACAAATTTGGAGTTTTTGGTGTTACAAAAAAATGTTTAGGGAAAAGTGTCATAATGGGCATAGTTTAGAGTTTTTGATGGTGTTTTCCCATTTATTAATAAGATGAACACAAATTCTCTTTTTCTCAATTATCTCCCGTTGCACCAAATGCTCATCGTTTGACTGAAGTTACTCATGCATTTTATCCTAGAAGAAGCAAATTGTAATTCAAACAATCAAAACAAATCCAAATTGTATATATTGCGAGGCTGGTGATCACGAACGAAGAACATGGAGTATGTGCCCTTCTTCTTGTCCCTCTTCGTCTTCTTGTGTGGAACTTGATGGTTAATCTATGGCCTCCTTGGCTATGACCTCTTCATCTCTGTAAGGAGTTCATATTATTCGGTGTTGTTTTAACTCCATGGAAGAAGATATTGGTGCAAACTATCTGGGCTATCATATTGCCAAGGAACTCGGGATGTCGTGTATGTGAGATGTATTTAAATTTGGGTAATCAATCTCAAATCTATGAGTTAACCTCGAAACCGGAGAAGATGCAGCAAGGAGAGGAACTTGTCACAAAATACTTTCACTCCTTGAAACATTTGTGGTAGGAGCTAGATTTATTTAATGACCATGAGTGGAGGTGTATTGAAGATGGTAATAGATATAGGAAAATTGTAGAAGCGAGAATGTATCTACGCTTTCTTGGCTGGGCTTCGAGATGAGTTTGATGAGGTACGCGACAAAATACTTGGGTAGTAACCTCTTCCACCTATTGGAGAGGTCTTCTCGAGGTTCGGAGAGAAGAAAGAAGATGGGGAATAATGTTGGGCAAGGCAGCTACATGCGAAAAGGATGGATCACAAGAAGGTTCAGCCTTGGCTACCTTTGAAGATAAGAAGAGCCGTGTGCCTGCAACAATAGTCTCCAAGGTAAATGTAAGCAAAATCCATGCTAACTTGCAAAGATCAGATGGGAAACCATGTATTGGCGTGATGTTTGCAACAAACCTTGTTATACATGGAGATCTATTGGAGGATTAGTGGCCAACCAACTTCGTTCAACCGTGATAATAAGCTATCTCAACAAGTGCCTCCTACAGCTACTGAGGCCACCGTATTTCCTTTCAACAAAGAACAATTAGGCTATCTTCCGTAGCTACTTCAGGTTGGGTTTGTATCGGGTAATCCTATTGCTTCGATTGCCCACCAAGGTAGAAATCTTAAAGTCTTCTCTTGTTGTTCGCAACCTTGTCCCTTGGATCATTAATTCGGAGCATATAACTATATGACTAATATTCCGTATTTGTTCACATCCATTGTTCCTTGTCCCGATAGCCAAAAAATTCAAATTGCTAATGGGATTTTTTCGTTTATTGTAGGTAAAGGATCAATTCCACTTTATGTTTCTATTACCTTCATAATGTATTGCATGTTCTTAAGTTAGCTTGTAACCTATTGTCTATTAGTAAACTTTCTAAAGAGTCGAACCGTCGTGTTGTCTTTTTTCGCTTCCCATTATGAGTTTTAGGAATCAAATCTCGGGGAAGACGATTGGCAATGCTAGGATGAGGGATGGTTTCTACTATTTTGAAGAGTTTGTCTTTAATAATAATAAAAAAAGCTCAAGCGTATGGAACTTTCAATTCTTCCTCTATCCAAGAAAAAATCGTGGTTTGGCACCATAGATTAGGCCATCCTAGCTTTGGATACTTGAAAATTTTGTTCAAAGGTGTACATGTTTCTTCACTACACTGTGATAACTATCTTTTTCTAAAAGTCATCGTACTCATTATAATCCAAAATAGTATCGCATATCGTCACCATTTTATTTAATCAATAGTGATGTTTGGGGTCCTTGATCGTGGCAACAAAAGTCAGGAAACAATGGTTTATCACCTCTATAGATGATCATACTCGTTTATGTTGGACATATTTGATGAGAGCCAAGTTTGAAGTCGAGTCCCCATTCAAAAAAATTTATCAAATGGTTATGATATAGTTACGCACTACTATTAATATCCTTCGTACCGATAATGGTACTGAATATTATAACCAATATTTGGGGATATTTTTTTAGAGAAAAAGACATCCTTCACTAGTCAACTTGCATTGCTGAATTACACCCCAACAGAATGGTATTGTTGAACGCAAAACTCGCCATCTCCTTGAAGTATCTCGTGCCCTTAGTTTTTCAATGCATGTACCTAAATACTTATGGAAGGAAGCTATATCAAAAGCATCTTATCTAATCGATAGTTTGCCTACCCCGAGTATTAAACTACACTACTCTCTTAGATTGTTTCAAACAAGTGTACTCCCATAGCTCGTATTTTTTCGATATTCCTCTAAAGGTGTTTGGTTGCACTACATTTGTCCACCTCCCAAGTCAATACTAATCAAAATTAGATCCTCAAGCTAAGAAATGTGTGTTTATTAGGTATGCACCTAACCAAAGAGGTTACAAGTGTTACAATCCACATATTGGCAAAACTATATCACTATGGATGTCACCTTCATAGAGTCACAACCATTATTTTTCCAATAAATCTCTTGAGGGGAAGAATGCCGAAGTTAATGAAGAGATTTTGTGGCACTCAAACTCTCCCGTCCTTCCCAATTCTTTGTTTGAGTCTTCGGAAATACCTTTGCCGAATCTTAATGCGTCAAAAACAGGGAGAGAAAAAGTTCAAGATCACAATATGATCAACAAACCCGATCTCGAGGTTTATACCGAAAGAAAAACTCTTCAAAAGGTTGCGGATCGAACTTTATCTTGAAGCCTTATCTCGTCCGCAGCCTTGGGAGATAATTCTTTGCCTTCGTCATCGGGTGATCCTAGTAATACTACTTTTTTCCCTCCATTCCAGTCTAAATTCCAATTCTAATACTTCTAATCTTGATATGCCTATAGTCTTAGAAAAGGGGTAATATCATGTACTCAACATCCTATATCAAAGCATGTGTCATACCAAAAGTTGTCTCATCATCATCGAGTGTTTGTGTCAAACCTATCTCATAGATTTATTCCTAGAAATATCCAAGGAAGCTTTGAAGGATACAAAGTGGAATATGGCGGTTGAGGAGGAAATGCGAGCACTTATGAAGAATGACACTTGGAAATTGATTGATGCACCATAAGAAAAAAAGATTGTTAGTCGTAAATGAGTGTTTACTATAAAATGTAAAACGATAAGAGTGTTGAGCGATATAAAGCAAGGCTAGTGGTGAAGGGGTTCACTCGCACTTATGAAGTTAACTATCAAGAAACTTTTTCCCCGTCTGCAAAGATAAATTATGTTCGGATTTTGCTATCTTTGGCTACTATTTTTTATCGGCCCTTACACTAGTTATATGTAAAGAATGCGTTCTTGAATGGTGACTTGGATGAGGAAGTGTTTATGAGCTTGCCACCAGGTTTCGCAGAAAATGAAGGCAAAGTCTAGAGATTGAAAAAGTCATTGTACGGACTTAAACAATCTCCAAGAGCGTGGTTTGAACGGCTCGAGAAGGTGGTTAAAAGGTTCCGCCATCACTAAAGCCAAGGAGATTACACTCTATTCTATAAACACTTAAAGGAAGGTGAGCGTGCCATTCTAATTGTCTATGTTGAAGATATAATTCTGACCGGTGATGACAAAGTTGAGTTGGAAATCTTGCGAGAGAAGCTAGTTGAGAAGTTTGAGGTTAAGGATTTAGATGTCTTGAAATATTTCCTTGGAATAGAATTTACGAGATCCAAGAAGCGTATATTCGTAAACCAACGCAAATACGTGTTTGATTTGCTCAAAGAGATGGATTTATTAGGATGTAAAGCGGCGAAGATACCCATGGAGCCAAATCTAAAATTTGAACTAGCCAAGGTTGAAGAAGTGATAGACCGAGATAGGTATTAAAGGCTTATTAGTCAACTTATTTATTTATCTCACACTCGACCTAACATAGCGTTTGATGTAAGTATGGTGGTAGTTCATGTACTCATTAGGGCCAAGGCATTTTGAAGCAATATATAGAATTCTATGCTACCCGAAAGGAAGTCTTAGCACGGGTTTAATGTTTGATAAACATGGATATCTCGGAAACCGAGGTGTTCACCGATGAAGATTGGGCTGGAAGCATTATGGATAAGAGATCTACCTCGAAAGCTACTGCACGTTTTTCGGTGGAAATTTAGTCAATTAGAAGAGAAAAAAATCGGAGTGTGGTGGCAAGAAGTAGTGCCTAAGCTGAGTTTCGATCAGGAGAGATGGTGTCTGCGAAGTTATATGGATTAAAGGTATATTGGATGAACTATGGATCCCGAATTTAACACCAATGAAAGTGTATTGTGATAATAAGGCAGCAATCGCAATTGCTCATAATCCTGTATTTCATGAATGGACAAAGCATGTGGAAGTTGATAAACATTTCATCAAAGAAAAACTTGATAGCGGGCTGATTTATATGCCATATATTTCAAGTGATGAACAAGTTGCTGACATTCTAACCAAGGGACCGCATAAAAGGCAATTTGACCGTTCTTCGAGCAAGCTATCTATGGAAGATATCTTCAAGCCAGCTTGAGAGGAGATGTTGGAATGTGTTACTTGTTAGTTGTGCGGTTAGTTGTCATAGCTATTAATTAGTGTTAGTTAGAGTTAGTTATCATAGCTATTAATTAGTGTTAATTGTTATCCAGCTTATCAACTATCCGTCACCTACCAACTACCTATTAATTAGGACTTATCTCGAATTGGGTTCGTGATGTATATAAATAAAGATTGATTGCAATTGTTGAGTATTATGAATACATACGTTAGTTTTTTCTCCTTCAACGTGATGTTTTGGCTATACCTAACACCTAGAAGGGGTGAATATGTGTTTGTAATCAAACTTTAAAAATTAATGCAAAAATAAGATAATCAAGTTTGATAGGAGCAAAAGTAATCAGCAGTAACCATGCAACGCTTCTATTAAACAATTGAAAGAGGCAAGTAAAGAGTATAAGCAATGCAAAATTATAGTGGTTCGGCTTTTGGTAAGCCTTCATTCACTCTTCCACACTAACGTAACATCCGGTCGGATTCCACTAAGTAATCAAATAAAATATCACAAAAAGATGTGATCGCCACAAGTACTTTGGCAAGAGCAAGTGCTTGTCTCTACCACGACTACCTCACACTTGTCTATGTATACATCTCTAACAAGATTTCAAGTAAATGCTCAAGTAGATAACTTTGAACAAGTAAGGCTCTCTTGAAAGGAGGATAATGAACTATTGATCTCTCTCATTGTTCTTCAAACTTGGTGCTCTTTATACTCCTCGCCTTCCAAGCTTCCCTCTGGAAGGGAACCACTCCAAGGATCAATCTACAAAAACTTGGCGTTGGTTGATTCATGAATAAAGATCACAAGCCATTGAGATGAGTACGATCGGAGATTAGAGAGGACCCATTCAATCAAATCCTAAAATCCTTAAATCAAGCTTCTAGAAATTATCTACGAAAGATTATCAATCAAGAATTCTCATAAGGAAAGTAATGAGAATATCTTCATGATTGTCAATCAATCAATTAATTTAATTTAGCAACGCAATCTTAACTAGATAATTGACTATTAGTGAGGGAAATTTATCATGTTCAATAAATAAGAATAATATTGAAATAAACATTGAGGATTAATCTAAAGATTAAATATATCTCATATAGAATTTCGTGTGTATCCGCTTCCGCCGTAAATCCTGCATCTATCAAAATAAAAACGTTAGGATCATTAAATACTATTAGATTTAATATGATGAAGTGGGGTCCATAGGGCTTATGGTGTGCGCCCATGCGGCAACCACACCCTCTTGAGCGGTTATTTGCTTCAAACTTGAAAAATCACGTTGGTTAACATGATGCCAATAACCGACGTTCTTCCCACGTTCTCTCTAAGGTTGTTCTTTCCGTCACACCCACGAACAAGAGAATGAAGAACACTCCTCCCGATCGTCGGTTGTCGTTGAGAGAGGAAAAACTCCGAGATCGCAAAGGGCTTTTAACCGGTGAACAATAAGGTATGTCATCGTGATATATCTTCGTCGATCAGTGAATCTAGAGATCTATTGGGCATGTTTCCGCTTGTTTAAGTGTCAATTAGATCGATTTAGTTTCCAACATTGGTATCGAGCATGTGTTACTTGATTCCCGATCGTTTTGTATTGATTTGGTGTGTTTTAATTTTAGATTAACCCTAATCACGTAGTTACTATTTATAGCGTTTTGGTTATGATTCGTTCATCGAAATAGTAAATTGAACATACCATTTGAACGGCTCGACGAGACGATCGTTTTGAGTGGTCACCGGCCCGAGGGTCCGCCGAAAATCGCCGCACGCGCGACACGCGCCGCGACGGGCGGAGTCCCGGGGCCGTGGCGTTTCGTTCCTTTTTATCCATTTTTGTTAGTCTTTTTTGAAGAATAACTATACCATTGTGTTCGTCTCGAAGAGAAGAATTTGTGGCTGAAATTTGGGCTCCGGAGAGCCGGACAACCGGTCACGCCGACACGCCGGCAAGCCGCTGCGTGGACGGGCCACGCGCCACGTGCGGGGCACGTAACCGGCTGCGCCCGCCGCACGTGGGGCCCAGCCCGCATGCGCGCACGCGGCCGAGCCTACCACGAGTTGGGCCGACCGGCCCAACACCCAATTTCTTAAAAAAAAAAAAAGGAGGAAATGGGCGCCCATTTCGGAGTCGCCGGAACAGGCCGCGACCCGAGCCCTATTCGCAGACCCGACCCGATCCCTTGACCCGTTGACCGTTGACTTTGACAGTTGACCGTTGACTTTGACTTTTGACCGTTGACTTTGACTTTGACCGTTGACAAAAAAAAACTTCATCAATCTATTAGGTCTTGTATGATGCATAATTTTGGTATTATTATTTACGATATGTTCGTAATTATTACTTGATTGATGGATTTTTGTAATCCACTTTGTTCGCATTCGTTGCGGGAACAATGTCATCAAGACCCGGACCTAAGAAATTTTGGGTAAGGCGTAGTTCAAAAACGCCAAGAATGCCAAGGGAACCTGAGCAAATACAAGCCCTTAATGAGAAGATTCAACAATTGATTCATTACGGATGGGATAATGTATGTGACATAATATCCCATCCGATAACGGTCAACAACAAGATCCAAGAAATTATTTGGGTGGACGGGTTATAACCTATATAGATGCCTTTTATGCTCTAAGGGATTCCATACCCGAGGAATGGCATAGGCGATGACTCAAGTGTATTGGATGGATTCCATTACTACTTATAAGTTGTTCGTGCTGTATTTCTTACAAGAGTTCATAAAGGTCGAAGCAACGAGGACATCATCACTTGGGATGAATGGGTCTGGCACAAGTAAAATGCGCCCGGCGTAAGACCAAAAAGTTCTCGAGAGAGGATTTCCTATGCCGCCGATATGGGCTCCTAATATAGTTGAAAATCCTCCAAGAGAACTTGTAGATTCCCTTCCTTGGATAAGGGAAGTTACCCGGGTCAATCGTCAAACCTTTATAAGGGTCACGGCGCGCGATTACCTTTTTAGAATTTATTTCTATGTTATGTTAGGATTTTTTGTTTGGAACTTGTCGTTATTGATTCAATGTTCATTGTGAATATTATTTTTCTTTTCTATTAAGAACATATCATATGTTTAATGCAATTATGTGTATATATTTTGAGTGGGAGTGTTCACAAGTTTTCGTAATCGTATGATGAACACAAAGTGATGATTGTATTGGTATTGATTTTAGATAAGAAAATATGGATGATGATGGGGAACTTAGTGAACTGTTGATTTTAGAATTCTTTTTGAAACTATATACCAAGATAATCAAGATGCATGAATATGATTGCATTTGTTGCATACAAATAGACTTTAAACACGTGCTAAATGTTATACTCGGATACTATGGCAACGGCATCTAAGAATATTGTTCGAGCTCAACAGGGGTGAGAAATTAAATGGAGAAAATTATGAAACTGAGTATGAAAATTCAGATGTGCTTGAAGAACTAGAGGCACCGGAAGCTCTTAACCCGACCATGACCGAGCCGGAGGATGGTAATACCGCACAGACAAGGGACAAAGAAGCCTTCACCGCCCTGGAAGAAAAAGAACTCAACCGCTCGCATTACGTTGTTGAGTAGTATGGATAATGACATTATGAGAGAGTTCATGCAACATGAAAATGCAAAAGACATGGGATGCATTGAAGGCTAGATTTGGACGCACTTCTATCACTAAGCCGACAAGCTTACAATCATGTTCGACACTTATAAGATGCCACATGGGTAGAATATAAAGCAACATTTGAGGAAGATGTCGAACATGATTAGTGAGCTAAAGGATGCCGGTCATGTATTGTATGATGAACAACAAGCGCAGGCTGTAATTCGCTCTTTGCTTCACAATTGGGAACACATGAAGGTGAACCCGACCCACAATGTAGCGCCACAACTTTTGAGGATGTCGTGCGCCATTTGGAGCTAGAGGAGGACCGCCTTCCGGCGGCTAAAATACAATCCCGATGTATATGTTAATCGGATCTAGCTCACATGGAGCTTTCGGGCTTCAAACGCAAGCATCCCGGAAAGTTCAAGAAGTAGACAGCAAAAGAGTTGAACCATCCGTAAGAAACCAAAGTTTGAGAAGCATGGAAAAGGGAGACATCCCGTGAAGAAAAACATTTCAAGGATGAAATGTTATAACCAGGCAAGAAGGGTCACTTCGCTTGCACCAGGCCAAGAAGGCAGAAACCCTTAACACACTTAAAAGTGTTTGTTATGTGTCAAGTTCAGTATTTTTAACTCGAATCTTATCCTTTGTGGACTGAGACTCGGAGCCACGCACCATGTAGCCGAGATAGAAATACGTTCGTGGAATTTCGACGAATTCCAAGTGGAGCGAGATGGATTTATGTAGGAAACAATTCCATAGTAGAAGTGAAAGGAATTGGCACTTGCCAACTTATCATGCGATGGACGCACTTTATTTCTACATGATGTTCGTACGCTCCGGAGATTCGTCGAAATCTTGTCTCAGATTAGTATTAGTCAAACTTGGTTTTAGTATGAATTTTCACAACAATGGTGTGGATTTGTTATTAGGAACAACTTTTTATGGTTCCGGTTATTTCACGGATGGCTTTATTGTATTGGATATTGAACATACTAGTGCGAATGTATGTTATTCCCCTGTTTGCATCTTCTAGTTCTAATGAGAATGATGTGAATATACGGCATGCTGCACATGGTCATATTGCCAACAAAGAATGAATAGATTAGCCAAAGACGGCTTATTAGGCAATATTGAGAAAATTGAATTGCCTACCCGTGAGCATTGCCTAATGGGAAAAATAACACGAAAGCCATTTGGAAAAGGGACAAGAGCTGAATTCCCATTGCAATTAATTCATACCGACATCTCATGGCCCAATGAATGTTAGGGCAAGGCATGGTGCTGTTTATTTCATCACATTTATTGATGATTATACTCGATATGGATATGTCTATCCGATATCTTATAAATCGAAGCATTAAGTTGCTTCAAGAAATTTATGACTTTAGTGGAAAATCGCTTAGATAAGAAAATAAAAGCTTTGAGATCCGATCGAGGTCGAGAATATTTATCCGATGAGTTCGAAATCTATGTGATGAAAAGGGAATAGATAGACAGCTATCTATTCCATACACTCCGCAACAAAATGGTGTTGCCAAAAGACGAAAACAACCCTACTTGAAATGGTTAGGTCTATGATGGCACAAGCTAATTTACCGATTGCTTTTGGGCGATGCTTTATTAATCGCGCCTATGTACTTAATCGAGTGCCTTCCAAATCGCCACTTCTACCCCATATGAATTGTGGACAGTGTCGAAAACCCGATTTAAGCTTTCTCAAACCTTGGGGTTATGCTGCCTATACTCATGCTGTCCTCACATAAATATGAAAAATTAGGACGAAGAGGCAAAAAGAGTATCTTATACACTCAAAAGGATATGTGTTCATAGGTGAGCAAGAAAGTGGAAATGTGACTAAATTCGAATCACGAGATGTCACATTCTTAGAGAATGAATTTCCAAAAAGGGGCGAAATATGTGAAGATTGTTCCCTATTTGAAACATTGGATCAAGATAATGAGACTATTGGACATAATGATCCAAGTGGAAGCAATGTGAGAGGTGGGGAGTTGAATACGGACCGATCTCCATTACAACCACTTGATGAATCAATGCCATTATCTTATCCGAGTGGGAGCGTATTGGAGGATGAAGTACCCTTGGTACAATCTTCTCCACAGACGAACCGGTCGCAAAAGCATTCCTCGACGACGCTTTGAAATTGAAGGGAAGCTTTCATGATTGCTCCATTGGATGAAGATGAGCCAAAAATGTGAATGAGGCTCTATCTTGCCCCGATAAGGAAAAATGGATGAAAGCAATGAAAGAAGAGATGGAGTCAATGAAATCAAACCAAGTTTGGGAACCGGTTGATCTTCCGAAAGGACGCAAAAGCCATTAGGAACAAATGGGTTCTCAAAATAAAGCGCAAGGCGATGGCTCAATTGAGAAACATAAGGCACGCCTGGCGAAAGGATATAACCAACAGAAGGAATCGACTATGAAGATACTTTTTCTCCCGTAGTAAGATTTACCTCGATTCGCCTCATTTTAGCAATAGTGGCTAGTTTGGATCTTGAATTACATCGATGGATGTAAAGACCGCTTTTCTCAATTGAGAATTAGATGAAAAAATTTACATGGAACAACCCGTTGGGTTTGTTAAAAAGGGCCAAGAACAAAAGGTATGTCGACTTTTGAGATCGATATATGGCCTTAAGCAGCCTTCAAGACAATGGTATATACGCTTCAATAATGCCATAGTGGCATATGATTTTGATATTATTAATGAAGATAACTCGCGTCTATATCAAAAGGTCCAAAGGTCACTTTGTAATTTTATCATTATATGTTGATGATATATTGATTCTTTGAAATAATATGGAGTTTGTGAAGACAAATAAAAGTTGGCTATCTTCTAATTTTGAAATGAAAGATATGGGTGAAGCTACATACATTCTCGGAGTTAAGATTTCGAGAGATCGTTCGAAAAAGTCATTATCTCTTTCGCAAGAGACGTACGTCAATAAAATTCTCGAACGATTTTGTATGCAAGATTGCAAACCCATTGATACTCCTATTGCAAAAGGTGTTGGGTTGAGCCGAAGAATGTGTCCTAAGACTCCACAAGAGCAAGAACGTATGAAAACGTTCCATATGCCAACTTATTGGAAGTCTCATGTACGCTATGATGTGTACAAGACCCGATATTTGTTATGCAGTTGGATTGGTTAGTAGATACCAATCCAATCCAGGTCAAGCACATTGGATTGCCGTTAAGAGAATCTTGAGGTATCTCGAAAGGAACCGCCGATTACTCGCTAACTTATCAAGGTGTTTGGCTTAGAAGATTTATGGATCATTTGGGTGTTACAAGAGATGCCGCAAAACCCGTGAAGGTTCATTGTGATAGTCAAGCAAAGAATAGCTTATACTAAGGATCCTAAGTTTCACAAGAAGACCAAACACATAGATATTAAGTATAACTATGTCAAGGACATGGAAGCACGAAAGGAAGTGAACCTACAAAATATATCTACGCATAGAATGCTAGCGAGATCCCATGACAAAGCCAATTCCTAGAGATGCGTCCTTGGTCATATAAAGACTCTAGGACTGCGTAGAGGTTAATGTATTGAATATTTGTAATTTTTTCCCTAAACGTCAATAATTGATGATGTTGTTTATCAATATTGAAATCTATAAGTTTATTTGATATTCATGCATATTAATGCTTGGTGCACTATATGTTGAAAAGGTATGTCGGACGGATGAGAGGTTAGCCCACTCACACGGGTAACCGCCTCTATTTATTATGTAGTGAATAGAGATAATGCAATTTTAAGCTTATTATCTAGGTGATAATTGAGAGCTCAAGCTTAAAATACTAATACCGCCTTAACATGATGTTAAGATGAGGACTTATTACTTACAATGTCCCAAGTGAAATTACCCACATATTTCACTTTATCCGCCTTAAATGCCGGATGAGAGTTCCGATGAAAATTTTTTGCCGAAGTTGTTACGTGAACTCAAGTAAGGCACCGAGTGTGTCGAAATAATCATCTCGTACGGTATTAAAATAAAAAGACATACGCTCCATGGGGAAGGAGAAAAATATCGTAATATGTATTTCATATTACGTATGCATAATCGACCAATGAGAGTTGGCAAAAAGTTTAGATCTCAACTTTTTATATGTCGTGTGAGACTCTTGAGGATAAAATTCCTCATTTTTGTACCCTCATGACTTTTCATTATTCTCGAGATCTTTATTTAGTGTTTGCTATCTTAGAGTGTTACCTATGGTCAAGAAATTGATTCGATCTAAAGGGACATTTCTAGAAAAGCGAGCTGAAATGAAATTAAGAGGTCTAATGGATGAGGAAGATCGATTTAGAGATTTGTATCACATCATGGATTATATTCACAGACCGGCCGATTATGATTATTTAGTATGATCATAACTGTGTATATAACGTGTTATACTTTAAAATGAGATCTAGAGAGAGATATGTATGTGATGTCTCAATCTAGGGTACAAGATACCGAAACCTATCAATGGTCATGCCCATTTTTGAGTCGCTATATACTCCTAAGATATGTGACAACGAGCTCTCAATGTATTGGTCGCACGGGTTATTTGCCAATATGAACTTTGCGAGGAGAAAAAGGTTAATTGTTAGTCCTCCGTGGACGAATAGGAGTTGTTTGCCCTACATGGGCAAGTGGGAGATATTAGATTTAATATGATGAAGTGGGGTCCATAGGGGTTATGGTGTGCGCCCATGCGGGCAACCACACCCCTCGAGCGGTTATTTGCTTCAAACGCGAAAAATCACGTTGGTTAACATAATGCCAATAACCGACGTTCTTCCCACGTTCTCTCTACGGTTGTTCTTTCCGTCACACCCATGAACAAGAGAATGAAGAACACTCCTCCCGATCGTCGATTGTCATTGACAGGAAAAACTCCGAGATCGCAAAGGGCTTTTAATCGGTGAACAATAAGGTATGTCCTCGTGATATATCTTCGTCGATCAATGAATCTAGAGATCTATTGGGCATGTTTTCGCTTGTTTAAGTGTCAATTAGATCGGATTTAGTTTCCAACAAATACAAAAGGCGTAGGGATATATTTATATAAATCCTCATTGTATAGATCAAGGTCTTTTCAATAGATTAAGTGAGTTTTGTTTTCTTCAAAATGAGATAATTTTCTCGACAACATGCATGGCCCGTCGGTTGCAAAAAATTTGGCTTGCGATATGAAGGGAGGGAGGAGGTAAGTTATTGCTTGATGGCTTTTCTAAATAGGAAAAGATAAGAGGACCGTCTCATCACTATTTGGAAAGTGACAACGACACTTTTACCACACACCCAATGTGATATGCATGGCAATAAGCATTTAACACTTTCTCCTAAAATTCAACACTTCAAATGTATGGGTCAACATGTCTCCGTTAGTTGACGGTGCTTGTCTTACTAGCATGGCCCTTCTAGATATGTCCGGACATTCATATCGCTCCTTGCTATTGTTCCCAATCTTGAATATCACTAATTTCCTTATGAAAGACTCACTGGAAGACATGATCTATAGGAGAAGTTCTTCTCAAGATTCAAATACTTGAGACTCTTCATCTCATTGAAGGACGTAGGAATCGTGCCTTCGAGCCGATTAAAGCTGTGACATCCAAAAAATTTGTACATTAATTAATTAAATGTAGAAAATGTATGCGATAAATGTCACGGGTGAAAATTCTAGTCAAATTATTAACATGGTAGCGACAAAAGACCAAATTGCATTTTTCGTAGCTTTCGGTAAATGATATTATTAGGATTGACTTATTAAATAATTACTCTTTGATTGATTATTTAGAGTGGCGACAAAACATGTATCGCCAAGTTTGACGTTAGCGGAGAGTGATATGCTCCAAGTTTGAGATATTGAAAAAGTGAGAGTAGACATTTATTGAGTTGAATCTCTCCTTGCGTCCGATAAATTTTGCTAAACGATTTGGGGGATTTAAAATATTTTTCTGAATTACTATTTTTAAAAACCGACATTGATTCTTTTGTTCACATACTGGTTTAGTTGATACCTCGACAATTTATCAAATATCTACTTTTTTTAGACCAATCAAATATCTACTTTGAAATCATATGATTGAACCATTTGTCTCTCTTTAAATTGAACCACATCTCCTTACTTTCCACCAATTATTTTAAGCCACATGCTCTTAGTGACATTATCTTAGCTTAGCAATGATATCACATGTTACATTACCTATTTCAATCTTAATCCATTAATGCGCTTGATGATTCACTCACTTTGCTTGGCCGAAAATGAGCCATCTCTCAAAGGCAACCAAATTATCTCATCTTGGCTAATATTGTCAAGCCACTTGTGCCCTAACTACTTTGTTAGGAGCCACATGGAGCATATGTATTGGAACACATGCCTCTCTACTTCTACACCTAATATTTTTAACTCTAGGGCAATTATTACTTTAACCATGATTAAACAATCTCAATTAACCAAAAAAAAACAATCTCATCTTTATAATCCTTGCCTTGGCCATGGAAGTGGATCTTGGAAAGCTTTCAATGTCCCAAAGATAGACGTCCCCACTTCATTAATTTTCAACTTTACTCTTCTATCTTTCAACTTCATTAATTACCAACTTCCTTCTTCAACTCTCATTTTCAAATTTCGCAAGTAAAGTGGAGGTTCCACACCCGTGTTATTAAAGTTTCTGTCTTAATATTTTAGGTGTGGACAAGGTAAATCATTGATTTCTACTACTTTCTACCAACGGGTCTCAGCCATCCTAAAAATTAAAACCTGTTGATTTTTAGTTTGTTTGAAGGTGACTAAACCCTAGAGACTAAGCTAGAACGATCTCCTTGATACTCCCGACTTGGTTGTTTGATGATTGTTAATTAAGTTTGATCATGAGTGTAAGAAATTTATAATGATTGTGTGAGGAATTGGTGTGCTCCCTTGACATGAATAGATAAGTTTCTATATGGAAAGATTGGGATTAATCAACTTCTACGGGATTTGCTAGTGTAAAAAGTGGAAATAATGAGATTAAACCAAAATGATATTTTCGTAATTGTGACAAATTTGATAGCTAAGTGTTGTCGATTATTTGAGTAGTTGATAATCATATTGGTGATTAATTGAGTTATCAATGTTTGTCAATTTCTTCATTTGACGATGTTCACGTTGCTATTTTTTTAATAATGTTTCATTTGCTTGCAAATAAATGAAAGGAAGCAAACGTGTCATTGTCATTATTCACATATGCAATCATCGAAAGAGCAAGGTAATTATATTTCGAAATTGAATTGCATAAAGAGACATGTACGATCGATGCTTTCATTTGTTTTATATTATTACAATGTTATTATGTGTATTATTGCTATGTGATTAAACAAGGAAATATTATGAAAAACTATGACCATCGACCACATACTAGTGGCGAGATGCCTCATAGAGTCGAGATGCCATGGGAGTGTTCGGGATGCCTCTAAATGGAGATGCCTTGTAGAGTTGGGATATCTCGGAGTTGAGATGCCCTAGAGTTAGGATGCCCTATAAAATCAAAATGCCCCAGGAGTGTTTGGGATGCCTCAAGTGGAGCTATCCTGTGTTTTGAGATGCCCCAAGAGTCGAGATGAGACAAAATAACTAGTGTAATATATTACTTGTGCATACAAGCCTATTAATGAACTAATCGGTGAAAATCATGCATCACAATGTGTCACGTCATCTACTTGCATTTGAGTGAATAATCTTATATTAATATCATTCATGATTTTCATCAATATGACACGATAGGTAAATTAGTGCATACATTATTAAATCATTTCTCATAGCTATTTTGTATGTGCTTTGAGATCATTATTCTATGCATGCACCATGTTGAGTAGTGAGACGATCTCCCACCTTATACTTAGGGACTTCATGTACTAGGCTTCACTTACTTGTTATTTTTCAAACGTGTAGGATGGTTCCTTGGATATGACGTTGGAGAAGATGAGATGATGCTAGTAGACATCAAACCCTTGAGTTTGATGGCGACTTCGTTAATCTTTAGGCTTGCTTTTAGTATAATATGAGAGTATAGGTGCTAGTCAACCCCGACCATTTTCTCGGGACTTTTATATTTCATTGGACGATCTAATGATAAATAAATGATGCATAAGTATATTAATTAAATTCGAGCGAATTTCTTGTATGGTATGTAGCGAATATTTTGTTGTACTTCAGCATGCTATTAAAAGAATAATACGAAAAAGAGATACAATGAGAAAGGGCACGTGTCACACGTAATGGAAAGTCACAAAAGCTCAAAGCAACATGGACAAGGCCCATGATTGTAGACATCAACTCTGGGATCGCTCCTTGCGCTAAGCACTACCTCTTACTGTCTTGTATGTCGGCAGTTATCAATCTTGCTACCGACGATGGCAACAATTAATCTAGCAATAGAGGTAATCACTACAGACCAAATAGGTTTGTTTTCGATTTTGCAATTGCACTTTATTTCATTGTGTTACTTATTCCTAATTCTCCTATCTAAATTTTGCAAATGATATATACATGCGTTGCTAAATTGGGAATATAGAAGTCTTAGAAATAGAAAACAAAAGCAAAATCTCATAGATTTAGTAAAATGAATTCGCCAGTTAGTGATGATTTAATTGCTTGATTCCTATGCATGAAGGTGTTCATGAAGAAGATAAATCACAGAGGGAGATAACACAAAATCATGGAGAGCAAAAACAAAAAAGAGAGATTTGAGAGCAATGTGCTATTATTTTTGCTCCAATTAGCAACTGTTGAAGGAAGGAGCACTCTGGCTTTTTATTAATATTCCTATGTTTGTTTGGGTAATATATGATATAAGGTGGTTGTTTTGCATATACCATGTGAAAATGGTTCGCCATTTGAGCTGGAAAGAATCATTCACTTATAGTGTGGTCAATTTAAGGTGATAGGAGTGTTGAAGCCCAAAATGGAGTGTAAAAAACATGAGTTTTTTTTTTTTTATATACATTTGGAGTTCTTTTACTTTAAGTGTATCCAAATTTATTTAAAAGAGTTCATAAAATATGTCACGACCCTCCCGGGCGGAGGGAGGGGGGCGAGGGAGCGAAAAGAAGGGGGTTTAGAGGTAATACGGAGAGTTGAGGGTGAATGGTGTTTAATTGCGCGACTTTGGGGATTTTCATCTTAATTCGATTAACCTTATGAGAATTATATATGAAGAGTCGACACTAGCTTATTAGGGTTGGTTAGAAACCAAGTGAGGTACTTGAGCATATCTCACTTTCCACGCAACCGAGAGATGTAGGTGGATACATCGGTGTCATTGATGCCTCTAATTCCACTAGTCAAAGCAATGCTTATAAATGAAACTAGCTACTTTTTCCTCCAATGTTGAATGGGATGTTGTGTCACTATGTGTTAATGAAATGCTGATTTGGCAAAAATATACATTGGTGTCACGGACGCCTCTAATTCTACTGGTCAAAAAGCAATGCTTATAAATGAAACTAGCTACTTTTTCCTCCATCTTGAATGGAGGTTTTGTCACCGTGTCTTAAAGACAGAAACTTACATTTGGACCTCGTGCATCATCTCTTCTCAGAAAGATAAAATGGGAATAATCATATTTAATCATGTTTACCTTAGAAACAGAGGACTAACAACTGAGCATAAGCAAAAGATTATGGGTTTCATTTTTGATTTAAGATTATATTTCTCGTCTTTTTGCTTGATTTTAATTTTGGTAATAGACATAGCTACACATGTCCCTCTCAAACAAGAAGGTCAAATGTGAAGCACGCTCTTGATGAGATATTATTTTTTACATTTTTTCGTTCCTTTTTAATTCTTCTTATTTCCATCTTTTTCCCACCTGAGACGAAGTTGGGGTCCCACTTTTCCAAAAAAAAAAAATCGTTTATACGAAAGATAGCCAATTAATTACTGTATTAAGGAGTTGTGCATTTCTTTTTATTTATTTTGTACTAGCAAACAATTATTCTAAAATAACTAAGGACAAATTAGAGCAAATAAATGATCTACGAGTTTTAATGAATGCATTTGGTCTAATCACGGCTTAGATTTTAACTGCTCAACATTATATTATACCATAGATTTAACCAACATTATATTATAGTCCATATATTTTAACTGCTCAACTTTCATTTGATTCGGTAAATCTAATAGTGTAATTTTTATTTAATTTTTTTGTAGAAATTTTTTTTTGTCAAAATTTTTTATTTAATTTGCATGCCATCATTGCACGATTTCTAAAAGACGTCATCGAAAATTTTAGAAGTATGACAAAGTTTGAGTGCATTAAAAATTCTAAACATTCATTATTATTCTTGAATTTTTTTAGGCATCGGATCTATTCCCTCTTTTTGGAGGTTTGGTCAGGGCGACACCTCAGCATGCACGCACGAGCGAAGCTCACACGTGCGACCAGGTCCCGCCCCACAACGGCTAGTAATAGTTATAAAAACGCCTCCTTCATCTTTTCCGTTCCGATTCATTTCAAATTGCTCTGCAACATTCTCACTCTTCTTTTTCACTTCCTTTCTTTCCTTAGATCAACGAGAAGGCTTTCTCTGCAAGGAGGAATCTTGATCTTGTCTCGCGCTGGTGGTGGGTGATCAAAAAGATAGCGAGAGAAAGCCGAGCGTTCGACTGCGCAAATTCCCTGATCATGTGGGGCAACAGGGAGAACTTCCAAGCGAGGGGCTACTTCACGCCGCAGCCGCCGAAGCGAGCCGTCCGGCCGCCTGTTTCTCCGGTGACTATGACGGTGCCAATGTCGGAGAGGAAGCAGTCCTCGCCGGATCTCTTCCACATCGTTCACAAAGTGCCTCCCGGGGACTCTCCCTACGTCAAGGCCAAGAGAGTCCAAGTGAGAACCCCAGCTTTACTTCCTTTTCTCAAATTCTCGTCGTTCTGTTTCAATTGAATAGATGTGCATTCGTTTTCTTGATTTCACCTGATTGTCCTGATCTTGAATTCGGCGCGATCATCAAGGTCAAGTTCCTTTTATTGTGATCTGTGGTTGTGGACGCCCTTTTCAAAATCTTTCCTTTTGTTACTGTTCACGATAGTTAGTTCTTTGCGATCATAGGGTGTTGCTGATGTAGTTATTAGTAAAATTGGTGTGATTTTGGTTCCAATCAATCAGTATATTTCGTTCGGTAATCTTGTAATCATGGATCGGTCGGTGCAAGACGAGCAGATTTCAGTAAGTGTAGAGTTTATATGTCGTTCCTCTTCGGCGCACGAGGGAGCCCATGGCTGTGTGACCGAGTCTCTTTGAAACAAGCTTTAAAATGCATCGCGGTTGTTCCTCTTTGAGAGCGAAACTGGGAGGCATCTGGTATGAGTTAGATTTGTTCTTTCATGGGTCGCAGTCGAATTGATTTTCTGGTTCTCAATTTCAGTTAATAGACAAGGATCCGAGTAAGGCCATCTCTCTGTTCTGGGCTGCTATAAACGCGGGGGATCGAGTTGACAGTGCGCTGAAGGACATGGCGATCATCATGAAACAGCTGAATAGGTCAGACGAGGCTATCGAAGCCATCAAGTCTTTCCGCCATCTCTGCCCCTTCGATTCTCAGGAATCTCTTGACAATGTGCTGATCGAGCTCTACAAGGTAATGTTGCTGGTATACCGCACGAGTAGTTTTATTGGTTTCACGTGTGAATATCTTTGCTTCGTCTTTCGACGGTGTGGATTGGCTTTGCAAGGCAAAACTATCTTTTAAATGCAGAGCCCGATTTGAGGGCTCTTTCGGATCAAAACCTCGTTATACTCTTAGGATATTGTTGGTTAGTTTCTCAGCTTTTGTTCAATACATGAAGGGATGTCAATTTGGGTTTAGAGGCTTACCGGTGATTAAAGAGAGACAATTTACACACTTTGTACATTTGATATGCGCATTATGCAGAGGTCTGGACGGATCAAAGAAGAGATTGAAATGCTTCAGCACAAACTGCGGCTCATTGAAGAAGGGAAGGGGTTCAGCGCGAGCCGTATAAAGACGGCAAGATCACAAGGGAAAAAAATCCAAGTGACAAGGGAACAAGAGAGATCAAGGTCCTCTTGAGTAGCCAAACTTTTCTTTTTCTTTCTGTTGTTTCATTGTTGGTCCGTTTACAATGCCTGCTTGTCATAACCTTATGCAGGATACTAGGGAACTTGGCCTGGGCTCACTTGCAGCTAAACAATTATGAGATCGCTGAGGGACTTTACTGGTACGAACTTGATGAGATAGCCTCCTAATTATTGAACATTCCCGCTTACGAAAGAAAGAAAGGTTGTTCTTTTTCATGTTCAATGTATGCAATTGATTTCAGGGAAGCCTTGTCTCTGGAGCCAGATAAGAATAAGCAGTGCAACTTGGCAATCTGTTTGATGCATATGAACAAAATAGCCGAGCGAAAGCAGTACTGGATGCAGTCAGAGGTTCCTGCAGTGTTAGGGACATGGACGATTCCTATGCTAAGTCTTTCGATCGCGCCTTTCAGATGCTGAATGAGATCGAATTGGTGTCAATTAGGCAGAACGAAGACCATCATAAGGAGTGTAAAAATTCAAGGGAGAGCACTTGCTTTACCGAACGGGTTATCAACCGTGGAGCTCGGTCACTCGCCTCAACAACCATTGCAGATGGACATGGAGAAGAAACATGGATATTAAATGAGAGAAATGGCGCGCTCTCCCGGGCGAAGCTCGGCCATATTCAGGAACCATATTCAGTGATAGCTGGAGAGAAGTTTCCCACTTTGGAACTCCACTGAGATATGTCTCCCCAGGAAATCTCCATGCCAAGGAAAACTGTCTTGAGACAAATAAGGTGGGTTGGAATTCCTCGATCAAGAGTTTATATGCTTCACCGGCTTCTGTTAAGAGAAACATTGAATTTTCCCCCGGGGAATCAAGGAGGCATACGTGGAGGAGCTTATATGCTTCCCCGGCTTCATTTAGAGAAACAGAATCCAAGTCGAAGGCTACTTCAACTGGAGAGGCAGAAATCACCGGAAATTGTTCTGTGGCAATAGCCAAACCGAAGAATTGTGACGAAAATATGATTCACAGCATAGCCATTGATGCATCCAGCAAGGGAGATCCTGCCAAATTAGTCAAAACTTCCACCAACAACACCAAAGATTCTGGTGGTAAGTTAAATGTTACAATTAAATGCTTTTCGGAAATAGTTGTGGCGGATTCTCACGTAATAGATGAACTAGTTTTTGCAGGGAAGAGTTTCTGGGTAGACAAGCATAAGAAGAGTTGGGCCGATATGGCTGAGGAAGAGGAACAAGATCCGACCGATCCTCCTGTGCACCTGTGGGACAACTCGCCTCGGAAACCTCCTCCTTTCCGAACTCCGACAAGGAGCTCTCGCAATGCGAATCATGAAGATGAAGAGGGGTTCAATGACGAAAATCTAGATATCAACATTGCAAGTCAATCTTCGTCCCATGAACGGTGGACTCTGACCAAGAATTTAAGCCGGACTTTGACATTTTCCAATCTAGAACGTGGCTCTAAGCTGCAAATGGTGGATATTTCATCAAGGACCTCGGGCCCCTCAGCAGTTCGACGCTCTTTGAACTTCAATCAGACCCAGAAACAGGAACTAGACTCGGTCATTCTATTAGAGTCCAAGAAGGCTGATGATGGCTCTCTTCAAGGAAACAACCGGGTTTCTGATGCCGTGCCTGCAAAGAAAGTAGGACAACCGAGGAGGAAGAGGCTGCAGGTCTTTCAGGACATAACACGCCTTCCTCCTCACACCACATGAACTGCACATAATCCAAGAATTTGATTATCTTTCATGGTCTTCGTCCTCATAAGTTCGGTTGGGTGTGCCGTGTTCGTTCTTGTCGCCATTAATCTTCCTTTCTTGGAATTAGTTCGTCCTTATTTGATCAATTCTCAGGATTAAGTTCGGGTTCAGCATGATTGCTTCCCTTCCAAGACTCCAAGGTCCCAAAACTGCCAACGGTTAGGACAGTCATCGGTTCTTAGCACATACATTTGTTGAGCTGAGTCGTTTGATCCCTGCAGATGATCAATCAAAGATATCTTGTGTTGTCACCCCTGTCACCAGCGCGAGTTTGGATCACCAAGCTGAGATGCATAGAGCCTAGGGCCTCTTCAAAATGAGGCGCGCGCCGGCTTCTGGGAACCTTGTAATTTTCCTGATGAATCTTGTGGCTGCTATTGATCATGTTCTTCCCATGAATCTTCCTCTCTAAATCCTGCATTTTCGCAACAAGAACTCTTTACTTCGATACCCGACAAACTCAGTGAGTCATTGATTCATTCAGCAAACAAAAGCCTTGCACTCGCCTGGCTTCGTTCAGCAAGTTATCTTCTTCCTGAGCACTCATGAAGCTTTGTTTCAATTCTTTCTTCTCCAAAGACGATTCTGATATTGTTGTTGGTAAAGCTGTGTACTTGGTTGACTGCCGAACCAGTAATCTGATAACAAGTTATCGACTCTTGTTAAAATTTAATGTTCCATTTGACAATGATAAAATCATTATATATGTTTGAGGCAAAAAGAAAATTAGATCAGATCTTATCCACTTGCAACTTTCTTTTTCTTCTTCAAAGTTATGTCATATCGATCCATAACTTCTCTTGAATCTAACATCGAAGTTTGAATTTCAACAAATTGCAACACGTTAACAACTTCTAAGGTAGAGATTTCGGGGAATGTAGCACCGCAAAACGGCATTAACCATAAGCGATAGTTTCATTTGTTGGCTCACAAATTAAAGTTTGAATAAGAAACAAGAAAATCCACGCTCAGGGTGGTGTCCACGATTTTTGGTAAGTTACTAACAACTAAACGAACTTACAAGTAAAATGCGAAAGCAATTTGATAATCTACTGTCCAATTTGACAATGATTAGGTAGTGTCATCAAATTAATGCAAAACTAAGAATTCGTATGTATGGTACAGAAATTATGTCCGAACGGGGTCCAATGAACGTGCTAGGGCACCTTCCTTGGCCAATGATCATTGGTAATTTTGGAATCGCTACGTCTTGCCTCGAGCTTTGGAAGAAGACTTGAACTCAATTCAATTGCTTTGCTAAGCTTCGCTTAACGGCAAAATCAAAGTTCCAAGGGTAATCAATAGCTTTTTCTAACTTTTGGGGTTCATTCTGCATGACATTGTCCGCGCGTTTGTCTCGTGAGAAATGAATAATTTAAAAAATATTTTTCAAACATGATCATTTGTGTTTTTAAAAAAAAAGGGGGGGGAAAAATACTCTCATCCTTTACGAAAATATTTAAATATAATTTATTATTCATTA
Organism: Rhodamnia rubescens; assembly: GCA_021437795.1. Taxonomy (NCBI): domain Eukaryota; kingdom Viridiplantae; phylum Streptophyta; class Magnoliopsida; order Myrtales; family Myrtaceae; genus Rhodamnia; species Rhodamnia rubescens. Next base: position 11,838,890 of record JAILYA010000002.1, on the reverse strand, counting down.
TGAAACATATTTCATTGACTAATTATTTTAAATAATTAATAGATTATTTTTTAAAAATTAATTTTTAAAATTATTCATTTTTTCGTGGCACAAACGGGAGGGTAATCTGCAACTTTTCAATTTTTAAGAACTGGGGTGCAACGGTGCTAAAGTTGGAGGGGATATTTGAGCAATTATCTTTGAATTTGGTAAATCTCATCTGCAGCCATGCGGGCTTCACCTAAGCCCGCGTAGGCCCATCGAGGGTTAGCGTGAGCGTTGTGAGTGGCCATGCCGACCAGGGCCGTCCCTAGGCTTATTCAACAAGTGAACGGGCCAAGCCCAGTTCCGCACACATCAAACCTTGTCCAGCCATTTCGAGCACTTTCACAATATTTTTCCTCATGTTATGCGTACATTGGTCATGTCAAATGGTTACATAGGGTCGGATTGAAAAAAGGCCAGTTCAAATTGACCTATTTCCATATAATACAAATCTACCGGTTCATATTTGACTCAAGCCATGCTCGGCCCAACCAACCCGACCCATACTGGCCGCGAACCTCACTCTCTGTCGGTGATGGTTCTTGGACTTTGCTTATTGCAGGCCGCTTGATTTTCGGAGGAAAGAAAAGGAACAAAATAAAAATAACAAAATATTTAAAAAAAAAAAATAAGAAAATGAAATGTTAATAATCCATTTAAGTCGTTACATAATCCTTTTATGACCCTTTTAAAACTCGGGTAACTCATTTATGACTCACTAAGTTTGTTTTTAATAGGAGTGAGATATTTTAAATTTCTCATTTTTTGTAACCTTATAACCTATCATGCATGCCCTTGAGCATGGAATTAATCATGTCATAAGTTCCAAAATCTACCCAAATTCTATATATATTCTTAATTAAATGATTAAGTAAATTATTACCTCTAATGACCATAATTTACTGCTATAATCACTAACCATTACTCATATTTCAACACACGAAAAATATAAAAAAAATTAACAAAGTAAATATTTTAGTCATGAATATTTTCAAAAATGGAAGTTCGAACTAATGATTCTATATTACACACTCATCATCCGATACCATGAAATACAATGATCATGCTGGGACATAGAACAAGAAAAACATAAGAATTGGTTCCAGGTTCTAGTTCCCATCTCCCGAAATCTAGAACCTACTATTCGAAACCAGGTTCCTTAATTTTTAGAACTTGAAACCTACCTGCTACCTTGAAACTTATCTTATTTTCACTACTTCGGTTCTCCCATCCCATTTTACCCTATAATTATGCTCACCCCTAGTTTTTAAAAACTCAAAGAAACCCATTTATAATATGCACCCATTGTATATGGGTTAAAATGTGGGTTTTAGACTCATTTTGTCACTTCGTATGCATCATTACCTTTAGAGGTGCATCACCCACCACTTTCTTTCCAAATCTTTAACAGGGCATTCATTTTCTCATTTCAACCAAGGTAAATCATCCCCAAAAGGCTCCCATTAAATTATATTGACTTAAAACTAAATTATTAGCTTGATCTTTCTTTTTCTTTTTTATTTTTTCTTTTGTGAAGGATCCTTATGAGGTTTAGGCTCGAAGGTTTCAAATATCGGTCAATTGCTTATTTTCAAACACGAGACGGGCATGACACACGATATCATGCTGACGAGTCAAATGACAAATGAATTGCCCCAACTACATTTACGGAAAAACCAATATCACATGAACAAGTTTAGGAAGTATTTTATAACCGCATTTGAAGGCCTTAATTGAAAAATGTGGTATCGAAAGGGCGTTGTGGGGACGATAGCTCCACTTCTCACAAAACTGAACCACGACCGTAAGTTTATCCAGCCTACAATTTCCTACACTGTTTTATCAAATAGATGATGCCGCAATTCGAATCATTAACCCCATTATTATTCACATACAAAGGCAAGTGCATTCATGATAAGGCAGATGTTGATGTTTAGTGGCAGTCTAATCATAAGACATAATTAAAAAAATAATACAAATACTTGCTCCCATTCTTTTGAACATTTACGTCATAAAAGATTTTATACATCTCTCCTTTTTCAATGCATATCTATACTTCTGAATGTGACATTGAGTATGATGCGCATTAGTGCAATACCCATCTTGGGACCTAATCAGTCATTTCCATTTCATGGAATTTCGTAAAAAAATTTCAAATAAAAACTTGAAGTGTCATCATTTTTTTTAAAATAAAAACTTGAAATGAATATTATTTTAAATTAGGAACGACCAAAGGTTTTTTTTGTCATTTACTTTTTTGAATTCTTTCTTTTTCTTTTGTTTTTTTGTTTTTTCTCCCCTCCCCATGCCATCGCCGCACTCAAGTGTCGGGTCGCTCTCGCCAGGTCTAGCAAGGCTAGATTCGGCGAGGGTAGCCCTCGCCTGGGCACTCACCTGAGGACAAGTTGCAAGCTTCTTGAACTCTCTCTTCAACCAATCCTCTTTGAAGAACAAGAAACCGTGGTTGAAGCTTTCCTTTGCAGAGTCGATGAAGGATGATGACGAGAGCCCCAAGTGGAGGCTGCGAAGGGAGAGCAGCATCAGCCTAAGCTCAAGCCCTGTGGCAGATTCGATATCAGTGTATACCTTTTTGACCTTTTTCGATGGCCCTCACCTAGGTTGGGCGGGGGAGGGCGACCCTCACCAAATCCACCGAGGCCGGCCGTCGCTTGATCTCGGTAATGGCCTGGGGAAGGGATGAAAGAGGGAAGTGGGAAAAAATGAAAAAAATAAAAAAAAGTAAAAGAACGAGAATGCCTTAGTTAAGTTCTGCTAAAATAAAATATATTTTAGTTTTTATTTGAAAAAATGAACGCACTTTAATTTTTTATTTGATTTTTTTTTATTTTCTTGCACATCGCTATATGCGACAACAATCTGGCCAAAGTTATATGAAGAAATAATATCACAAATAATCCTTGAAATTTTGCTTGATTTACAATATATTTCCTAAATATTTTTCTTTTTGTTTGATTTAGATCTGAACTATTCATGATTCTTATCTCCCGAGTATGATTGTCCGGTCGGATGCCACCCGAATTTTACAAAACAGAATCGACTAGAAGGACGAAATCGCGACAATTCAAAGATTACAAGGCTTGGAACGAAAGAAATTAAAGTGATTAAAATCGCAATTACTGCAAATTATTTATATATAAATATATATTTTATGTTATATATATATCAATAAAGAAAAAAAACTTACAAGAAAAGAAAATCGTTAAACTGGAGAACAAAAGAAAGAATTTCCAGTTCACCGCCGGTCTGCATCGTCTTTCTGCTTCTTCTCCCTCCACTAACCACACCAAGTCCAGATCCACTTCTCCTCCACCATCATTCTCACTGCAACTCATGCTGCTGCTGCTGCTGCTGCTTCTTCTTCTTCTTCTCCATTAGCCTCCCTCTCTTTCTCTGCTCCCATGGATTCTCAGCCTTCCCCGTCGTCGGGAAGGTCGCCGTCCTCCGACTTCCCCCGGACCGCCTCCTCCTCCTCCTTCTCCCTCTCCTCCAGATCCCTCTCCGACGCCACCCTCGCCAGGCCCGCCGATCCCTCCTGGGTCGGCTGGTGGTCCTCCTCCACCTCCATCGCCGTCCCCGACTTCGCCCCCCTCGCCTCCCGCCCCTCCTCCGATCTCTCCCGATCCGACTTCCTCCCCTACCTCTCCTCCATCTCCGAGCCCTTCCACCGCTTCGAGGACATCCGGGACCACTCCTCCCGGGAGCGCGATCTCCAGGGCGGCGCCGGCGCCGACGCGTCGGAGGTCGCCGGAGGCCAGGGCGACGCCCTCGTCGCGTGCCTCAGGGAGGTCCCGGCGCTCTACTTCAAGGAGGACTTTGCGCTCGAGGAGGGCGCGACGTTCCGCGCGGCCTGCCCCTTCTCGAGCATCGCGGAGAACTCGGCGCTCCAGGAGAAGCTGTCGCACTACTTGGATGTGGTGGAGCTGCATTTGGTGAAGGAGATTTCGCTGCGGTCCAACTCGTTCTTCGAAGCGCAGGGGCAGCTGCAGGACTTGAACGTGAAGATCCTGCGCGGGTGTGGCAGGATCAGGGAGTTGAAGGAGACGATTAGGCTTCTGGACGGGGATTTGGTCGATTCAGCCCGGCAGATTCAGGAACTGAATGCCACCAGAGGGAACTTATTGCGTCTTCAGCAAAAATTGAGGCTTATATTGTCAGTCAATCAAGCTGTTTCGGCTCTCGAGTTGGTGCGGTTTCCTTCATGTATTTGTGTTCTGTTCTTCGACTTTTGGTGATCTTATGGCTCATTGTGATACTTCCTACTTCCCTATCAAGAAAATAATTTAATTTTTGTATTCCTGTCGATCAGCTGGTTGCATCCTCAGATTGCGCTGGTGCTTTGGATGTCATTGATGATTTACGGCACTTGCTGGTACGTATCAGTCTTTTCAATGGAGTAAGTCTTTATCTAGGCTTTGCTTAGTTGCTTATACAGAACCTAGTCTGAAAAAGCTGAGAGAATTGAAATAAAAATCTGACGCAAAAATTACCTAGGGTTGGGACAGGTGGTTTATTTCCAGAACTTCTTTCCAGAATGTCGTCGGATTTGCCTTCATCTATAAAATTAATGGTGTAGTATTGTATAAGGACCTTCTTTGTCGTGAGAGTTGGGCGATGATTAGGTGATAAATCTTGTTAAGCTAGCTTACTTCTGGCACCTGAGTCTTGACTGTACTTGGCATTTCTGCTGATTGAAATGGCAGTACAGCGAGAATTGCTTTGACGGGTTGATCAGTTTAGCTGATGATTGTATCTGAATATGTATTAGTGCCGTCTACATTGTTGTCAGCTTTAGACCAAAGATGATGAAACTTGCTACGATGAGAACTCTTGTAGAGTGGAATGGAATCAGTTTATTTCACTCATAATCCTTTAAATATCCATGAAGTGACCGTACACCAAATGGAAAGGTGTTTTGCACTCTCCAATTTGGTTTCTAGTGAGGCATTTGAACAGCAGGTATTCTTTTGATATCAACAAAGCAGTGCCAACCCATGCAACTGATCAGTAGGTAGAATTCAAGTGGACAATAAGGTCTAACAGAGGCTGTACTCTGTCGACAGAATTTAGTTTAGTATGCGAAGCCATCAGGTATAAGGTCATGCACACAGCAATATGCGCATAAATGACAGTGCACTTGGCCAAAGCAACTGGCTGAACAAGGTTAAAGTGTCTTGTTTTCTTGTTCTGGTTTATGGAACGTTTTAAGATGATGAGTCAGTCAAACCTGTGATAGGTCTCCTGAGTAGTTAGTTTCTGGTCCGGCTTTCTTATGCAAGGTCCATTTAGTTATAAAAAGGTGAAGAAGGCGAAGCCAAGCCAAAAGCCTGTAAGAATTTTTTGCAAACGGTAGTAATTATACCAGTTCCTGAAATTATGGATAATCTGTGTTTACTTTAGATTCATTATTTGCTTAACATTGAATAAACGTCTTGATTTCAAACTCTAAATAATAGAAAAAGCCAAAAGCTGAGGGCAAAAAAACCACATCAAAGACCTAACGAAAGGTTCAAGTTGTACCACTTTGTCTTATGTTGTCCATTTAGAGAGAACGTTGCTGAATAATTGCTTGAGGGATTTGACAGTTGTGTTGCTACTGTCTTGCACTCTGTTATCATACTTTTGTCACTTTGCTCCAGTTAAGGCTGTAGTTAGTGTTGTTAATGCATATGTAATGGCTTTTCAGACCTAACCGCATTGGCAAATCCTATGTGCATATTTGTGGTTCAATTTTCATAACAAATCATCGTTGACCAATCTTTGCCTTGTCAACATTTTTCTTCTGTCACTCAAGACAAAGCATGCCATTAGACATTTTATGTCAATCCAAACTTCTCGCTATCCTTTCTACTTGTGGCTGAGCAAGCAGATTCCCACTCTTACCAATGCAGAGAAACTGATCATGAGCTTTTTCTCATGTGGATGCCACTTTCCCTTGTTTTAGTTTGGATTGAATGGCCTGTTAAACATTTGATTGTTCCCAGAAAAAAATGGACAATGTAGGTGCGATTGATAGCCCATGAAACTGCAAATTGGTTAAAACCAATTGTCTTGCTCCATATGCTAAGTCTGCAGCTCAACATTCTCAATCATAACTACTGCAGTCAAACTGCCTTATGAAATGGTTTATGCAGACGATGAATATAGTAACAAGAGGAAATGATTTATGGCTTCTTATTCTGTGGACTTGAGTTTGGAAAACGGCGCAATCGCCAAACTAATATTTGATTCATGAATCAGTAATTCTATCAATACTAAGTGCTTGTTTGGAGTGACTTCTATTTCAACTTTTGACTCTTGGTAAATTTTGCTAAACTCACCATTTAACTTTTAATAACTCTTCACACTTGCAACCTTTCGAGATATTCAAATACTGACATGTAGATTCATAGGTTCTTGTTTCATAATATCTCGACACTTAGATAATATTTTTTATTTTCAAATTTTGGAGGGAAAGCTGTAAGTGGAAGTTGGAAGTAATAAAAAACTTAGAACAATATTAAAGAGAAAAATGGATTTAATGATGTAAAACTTTTGCAAGTATGAGCACATATATGGTTGGGGAGATAGGTAAGTTGACTAATCTTGGGAAAGTGAATTCTCATATATTGCAGGATTTTGATATCCACTGTATTGGCTGGCCTTGAGCATCAGTGACACTGAATGCCAGTGAATTTTGATGCTTTCAGTCTCCTTGTCCATATATTTTCCTTATCCTTAGACAATTCCATTTCCCCCTGAAGCGTATTGTTGATATTTAGAGGTCTCTAATTGAAGAACGTGTGGCATCCCTGGTTTTCTAATAGAACATAGAATATAGAAGCATGTTTTGTGCTCTGTTGTGCTCTGTTCTCAGTTATTTTTTTTTTTTTTTGGGGTAGATAAACAAGGATTTTATTAATATAGAAAAGTTTCTGTACATCAGAATTGGACAAGGATAAAGACAGAAAAACAAACAAGCAACCGGAAAACGTTACAAGACTATACGGAATCAGAAAAAACAAGACCAAAGCCAAATAACAATGGTGGAGCACCTGAAGATTTTGAAACCTCAGACAATGATTTGGTGCATTCTTTCCTGATCACATGAGAAAAAGTGGTGTAATGCTCCATGCCTTTTTAGAAATTAAGTCTCCTATTGAGGCATTCCAACAGCTATAAAGTTGGATAGCATGTCTTGGCTTGACCAATACCATCTTAGACGTGCTAAAGATATGGTCCCAAGCTTGAGCACAAGGAAGAAAGAGATGGTCAACAGATTCACCTGGATGCTTAACCATACAAAAGGAATCCGTGAGAATTAATTGCTCTTTCTGAGATTCTCAATAGTAAGAATTTTATTCCAACCTCTTGTCCAGCAAAAGAAAGAAAATCTATCAGATATATAGGGCAGCTAGATTGCTTTTTTCAGTTTGTTGAACTGCATTGTGCCAAAATAATGCCTTTTCAAATTTATCTTGTTCTTCTTTGGCTTTGAAATGGTTTCTGCTGCCCTTATGTCCTGTTGGTGGTGACCCTGGTTAAAAACTCAAGGAGTGCTTCTAATCAAACTACACCAGACTCTTAACTTTGCTTTTTTTTTTTGGTCGAAACCAGACTCTTAACTTTACTAATTGTTTTCCGCTTCTATTTGGTATAAATGTTTACCAGGAAGGGGATGAACTTACTGGTCTACATTGCTTCCGTCACCTTCGGGACCATGTAGCAGCTTCAATAGATTCCATAAACAGGTATATAAATGAATAACTGGAGTCTTCCTCTCTTAAAGCTTTGCAGTTTGCACTCCATTCTGTAAGGCTGTCCTACCCACTGCCAACTAATTATTATTTTGGCTTGTGAAGTATAATTGCCATTTTAGCTTCTACTTTGGAGGCTTTGATTCTAGGCACGTGTAGACAAACATGCATGTGTGTTTATGGTTGGTAGCTTCACACGTACTCACATGCTATTGTGTGAATGTAAACATATAATCATCTATGCGTGAATTTGAACATACAACATGGTGCATTGCTTATCCTCAATTTGCCTAAAATATATTTCAATGAAAAAGACCATGGAAAAAATCTTGTGAGGGATGGATACAAAGAAACTTGTCATAACATAGATCAGGGTATGTATCTAGTGTCCTATCTGAGGTTAAGTACATATTTCCTCATTAAGTTATTTATCTTGTGTTCTGCAACATATGTGAGCTGTCAAGTTCTTGCTGAGGTTGAACCTATTAGTATAAATATCTGCTAAAAGGTGTCTTTGAACTTCCTGAATCGATTTATATTTCTCACTCTAGTTTTTGAGGTAATCATATAAACAGCGGGTTCATATTGTCCATCCAACAAGATGATACTAGGATAATTAGTCCTATGCCGGGTAGTTTAAGGACATTCTTATTGCATGCTTCACATATCAGCATCCATCTTTGTACAAATGAAAAGACGCAGATGTTCTGCTCTATTTCCATATGACTAATTATTCTGTTATTTGCCATTACTCTGTGATTGTCTCTATTCACATATGTTTCTTTTGCGTGGCTAGTGCTATCTCTTTGCTTGAATCAGTTAAAAGATTCTCATGATCAGGAAGTAAATTTTTCCATATCAATTAGTTACTTAATGTAGAAGTCTTTAGCTGTTAATGTAGATGCTAAAAAAACCTCTTGATAAGCCCAAGCAACACCTAACTAGCATATCTCTTTTCAGACCTTTTAGCTAGAGGCATGGTGCGTTTTTCATGATATATTTGTTGGGAAGTCTCTCTTGTGTTTGGCTCTGTTCTATGATATCGTTCCCTGTTTGAACTTGCTTCTGCTCATTGTGTTTTCTCAGAACTTGCACTGAGTCAATGCATGGTTAATCCTACTGTGAAAATCTGAGACTTTTTTCTGGTATTTAATGGTGCCCTTCATTGAAGGGGTGGATGCCTTCCTTTTCTTTTTTCTTCTTGGGTTGATCTCTTTCATTTTCATGTGGTTGTTGGTCAACTTGAAAAGCTTATGCCTGAGTTTGAGATGTTGAGATTCGTGCATGTCTCAGCTTGGTTGCTATTCTGGTTCTTTTTAGGATTATCCTTTAGACATATTGGAAGAATTTTTACATTGCCAGTTTACTTGGAAAGAAGATGAATGCTACGGGTCTTTTGATTGTGTGACATTTAATGAGCACATGAGCTATGACCATGCCTTTCCAATATCTCACTCACACTGGTTAGCGTCTTCATGTGCATGACATTTATCTAAGTGCAAAAGTACCAGTTGTATCATGCTGGGAATAAATGCAGCATAGTGCATCCTCAGTAACTTGTGGACTTTGTTCTTGTAGCATTCTTTCAGCGGAGTTTATGCGCACTTCTGTCCATGATGTTGGAGACATGGATTTAATTATTTTGTCAAAAGTAAAAGCAAGGGCTTCCATTTCTGTGAATGGGGCAGAAGATGAGGTAAGCTTCTCTCTGTAACTCGTTCTGCTAGCAAGTACCATGTATAATATCACTCATTATTTGCTTTGGGTTTGTTTTGTCAATGATTATGAGCCCTTTCCCTTAGTACACGCTGAGATAAAATTCCTTTTCCATATTGACTGACAATGGACAAGTATAGCGTGGAAGCTACATCTTACCATTCTTGGTGTTGTGTTACTCTTATGTCTAAACTCCCATGAATGGCTTCATTTCACTTGCATACTTGTGAAATGAAGCTCGGTTTTGAATCTTAAGACATGGGCTGGTTTCTGAAACTAGGATTTTTCGCATAAAATGATCAGGATGTTGGGTCATCTGCGTTGAGAAACTTTGGGCCTAAATGAACCAATACCAGATACCTGTTGACCAGTACTTGAAAAGTTCACTAAGAGTGTGTTTTGTTTGAAGTCTGTTGTTGAAGGATTAAGGGTCTATGTTGTAGATAGTGGTATCGGGTTACCTTGTCGTTCTTGTATGCTGGCGTATTTGTGTAATTACTTGTGTCCTATGCCTATAAATATAATAAGGGGACTTCAGAACTCATACAATTCTTCAGAAATCAAGACCTGTTTTTAAAAAAGTGTAATAAGTATCGAGTGGCTACTCCAAATTTAACGCACGTTAAAAAGCAGGATCATATGACTTTTTGGTGAAACTGGTCAGCCCAATTCAAAATTGAGATGCTACTTTACTAAAACATTGCATCTTAGATCTGTTCTTCAAGATCTAAACACACACATATGATGGCGTGCCCCCACAAATGTCTATTTTCTGGATCCTTTTTAGATGAGCACTCGAGTCTAAGATTTTCTCGAAAGGCAAGGCAGACAATGAAATCTACACCCACACTCGATGTTCACACCCAAGTCCGAGCAACATAGATCAGCATCTGTAATTGCTGGCCCAATTTAACTAGCGAAAAGCGGAGAGGAAGTTCCTTTTTGTCGACTTGATGATCAATTGTTTATTGTTTTCCTTATGGGTGTATTTTTTCATTAACCGCTTCCTACGACACAATTGGTTTGTACTTTTGCAATTTTTATTTGTTGGGAGGTATTGTTTGGTTTTAAAGTTTGTTAGTGGCTTCGATGTGAAAGTTCTCTTGACTCATCGTGGTTTACAGATTAAAGTCGATGAGGAAGAGACTTTGAACTTGCGAGATCGTCTTCTCCCTATTGTAATTGGATTGCTCAGAACAGTAAGTCATGCGCACTTTTCCGTTTTCCTTAATTTGATGCACCATCTACTTTTTCAGACAGGGAAATATTTCACTCATAAGATTTTCTTCACATGGGGCATTTAAATAATATTGTGGGCCTCTATAGTGATTTCATTCACTCTGTCTTATAGATTAGTGAAATCTTGTTCATCCAGAGTTTATTCAAGGTGATGCGGTAAAGGAGGAATTGTTGATTGTTCTTTGGTGTACGGAGTTTGTGTTAACAATCTTATCTTCTTTGTTGTAATTGAAACTTAAGCGGCAGCGTGCTTTTTTCATTTGAGTTCATGCATTTTGTCTGTGTCCTCTCAGAATTTACCAATCACTAAAAGATTATGGTTTATATTATTGAAATAGGGTAAGTGGCAGTAAGAGTTACAAATGGTGGTAGGTAGTGATGATTGTCATATATTAGGGTAAAGAGGAGAGAAGTTTATACAAGCTTTTCAAAATTGTGGATTTTTATACCTGAAATATGTCAAACTTAAAATAAGACTAATTATTCTGCTCCTTATTTTCATAATGGGATTTAGGCTCTAGTTAGTCCTATCAACTGGTCATGCAACTTAATGAAGAAAAAGCTATTAAAGCGAGTGGTGGTTTTGAATTCCAGGACTTCTTTATTAGTTGTCTACAGGTTATGTTGTTTGTCATAATTCCATTTATCTTGTCTAAAATGATAGTGCAATTCAAAAGTTTCATGTGGACAGACTTCTATAGGTATTTTATGGTACGATGATTCCTTTCAGGCTAAGCTCCCTTCCGTTTTGAGGATATATCGTGATATGCTTACTGCTGACATGAAAACTGCAATTAAGACCACTGTAGCAGAGCTTCTTCCAGTTCTTGTTGCTAGACCTGCTGAGTTGGATTTCACACCAGGAGAGCGGACAAATGATGGAGAAGGTAAGATCCTACCCAAGAAATGTTTAGATGCTCCTCAATAAGGTGAATACTAATCACTTGTTTTTCCTTACCAGAATTTCCAAATTCTCACATACTATGGTTTAACCAGTTAACTTTTTTCATACTATATCTAGCTTTGTGGGATGACAGATTTAAAGTAGATAGAGACTGGTTTCTTCATATTTTGGGTGCATAAATGGCTACTCCTGAAAATCATTGTAGTGGCTATTTTTGGGTTTGTGAAGTTTGTCTCAATCATCCTCTCAATTTAGCAATTATTGACTTGGACGAAATTCCTGGTAAAGCTGATAGGTTGGTTATTCATTTCTTTGTCATGTGTTATTTCCTTGAAATATCCTCTGATCTAAGTTAATAAACTTAGGTGGAGGTTCATCTCTTGCAAGCAAGTTGAGGAGCCTGTCATCGGAATGCTTTGTACAACTTCTAGGGGCTATTTTCAGCATAGTACGGGTAATGTGAACTAAATTTTACTAAAGGATATTCCACAATCCTTTTCTCAAACTACGCCATTTTCTGTTGCCGTTTGCTTGATTATGGTGTATCATTCCCAGGCTGGTCCATAGCTAGATTTTACAAAAATATTCATTGGAGGCAAGGCAGTTCGCTGCTTTAGTTTGTTGGATAATTGTGTCTCGAACTTTAACATGTCGAGACATTATGAAGTTTAACTGAGATATTAAAGAAACTCAGTGGGAGTTCAAGTTCTTGTAGATAGGAAGATCGTATGTATTATTCGTGTATGTGCTTCAATTACTGATATAAATGCATTCCAGCTTAACACTTGTGCAACGAGGAATTTAGCGAACCTGCTTAACACTAGTGCAACCAGTCAAATTCAGTGAAAGGGTGAAGAAGTGCTTTTGTTGTTGTTGATTAAGAAGCCTTCGTATTGTAATGCATGTATTTATTTTATTCAAAGCTATTAGAGCGGGATTCACTTTTTTGGGAATATGAGTCGAAGCAATAACAAGAATTTTATGAGTGGAACATTTTTCACATCACGGTACAGATAGTTCACTAATAGACGGAGGGACTCATTCACATCCAAATCATGAATGTTTGGAAGTCATATTATGCAAGGAGACATTGCTTTTGCTAATTCAAATTGAAGGGTAATATAAAATCGGTCTATTTCCAGTATCATATCCATGGAGACTCTTCTCTCTGTCTCTCTCTCTCTCTCTCTCTCTCTCTCTGTCTCTCTCTCTCTCACTCTCTCTCTCTCTCTCTCTCTCACACGCGTGCACACACACACATGTGCTAGTACACACAAATGCACATGTGCTTGTTTATGTTTTGGTGTTATTCATGTCTAATTGTGACTTGATGGATTTTGTGCTTTAGATCACCCACTCTTTAGGTATTTTGTAATGTGATTTTGCATCTTTTAGTGATTGCAGGTACATTTAGTGCGAGCTGCAGAAGTTAAAAAAGCTATTGAATGGATTTTGTGCAATCTTGATGATCACTATGCTGCAAATTCTGTTGCTGTAGCAATAGCTCTTGGCGCAGCAGCCGCAGAAACTGTGCAGGATACTGATGGTCAGATTGGTTCCATTCTGCCATATGTAGCTGAGAGAAATGGCACTGCCAAGCTTCCTACTTTTCAAGGAAAGGCTAACGAATGTCTCAGTCCATCAGCAGTGTCGAAAAGCTTCAGGTAACTTTTAACTTGTCTTCTGCTTCATCATCGTAAAGTTGTTGCCCTAGCTTAAACCAGACTTTTTGTTGTTCACTTAACAATTTTTGCATCTGTAGAAGTAGCTTGAGATTATTGTGTTTTGTTAGTTGAAGTTTATGAACTATAGTATTGGATTAATTTCACTTATCTAAACAATCAGGGTTCAATTGGTTGTTGGCTGCTAGTTTTGTTTATTCGTCTTCTCAGAAAACAAAAATTTGTTCAGGAGAAATTGGTGTCAGCCTCCCTCGTTTGCTTGTTTGTAGGAAAATTAATAAAAAAATAGCTTTCCAAAACACTATAAAGCAAAAGAAGTTGCTGTTTTCAATATCTCAAAATGGAAGAAGAAGAAAACTAAAGTTTTGTGAAGGACTTGTTTGTTGACTAAAATTATAACAACCACCATCAAGCCATATCCCGGTAAACGTGGTTGGCTATATGAAGTTGTTTGCGAAGTTGCTTATGCCATTGTGCTTGGTCCGTTGGTAGATCCTCTGAGACCTCTAGATGTTCCATATCTTTCCTTATTGTCTCTTTCCATAAATTCTTGGCCCTCCCCTAGCCCTTTTTATTTGATGTTTCCAGTCCTCGTTCACATCGCCTACCCGGGGCATCTGAAGGCCTTCGTTCAATGTGGCTAAACCAACCGAGACGGTCTTCTCTCATCTTATCCTCAGTTGGAGCAACAACTACTTTTTCCCTAATAGCTTCAATTTTTATCTTATCTCTTCTTGTGTGCTCGCACTTCAAACAAAACATTCTCATTTCTGCTACGCTCTTTTTGTGCACATGCCGGTGCTTAACCACCTAACACTCTGTACATAAAGCAATTGCTGACCTTTCTACCGTCCTTTAGAACTTTCTCTTGAGCTTTAGTGGCATTTGACAGTCACAAAAACCCAAAAAATATAAGAAAACAATTTTTCAATTGAAAATGGTTTAAACAAGCTTCGGAAGGGTACAAATTAAAAATGAAAAGTGAAGGATTTTTCCTAACCAAATGCTTTCTTAGTTTTCATTGCCTTCCTCAAGCGTGTCTTTCAAGGGTTTTGACCTCGCGGTAAGTTGCCATGACCATGAGTAAACGGTTGGTGTTAATTTTCAAGCTCCAGCTAGATTCTGTTAGCATGTGAAATCTATCTGCTGCTTCATTTAATTCCTTTATCTAGATTTCGAGTATGTTTGTGTTGATCATTTATGTGTCGATAATTGTACTTTGAGGCCTCTAAGACTAAATTTTTTCCTTAGATTACCTGGACCATGACTCTTATCCATCTTAGAAGAGACATTACTGGTTTTCGAGGAAAGGAGGGGAATTTGAGGGTCTTATCATGTCTTGACTTCTCTGTATTGACGTTGTTTTTATCATGTTCCGTTGGTATCTGGTACAGTGTAATACTTTCTTTTGTTATGTAGTACAGTGGAAGTGATTGTTTTTCAGGAATTGCAGTTTAGAAGGACCAAATAGATCTGTCAATCTTAGTTTTTGTCATCATCCTTATCCTATGTAATTCCAAGATTAAAAGAAATGACTCATGGAGAGCGAGAGAAAAGAGAGACAGAGAGAGGAGAGATTGGAAGCTCTACGCCCTTCTTTCTAGAAAAGAGTTGTACTCTCTCTCTCTCCTGGGGCTTCCGTTGCAATATGTGAAAGAACTTTATTTTCAAGTGACAATTTCAGGGGGACATGAGGGGGTCATGACACCATACATATGTCTTGGTATTCCTAGATAATCGGTACACATTGATTCTCGGACCCTGCTATTATCTGCTATATTCAATTGGGTTTGGACTGCTTACAGAGAACATATTTCAATTGAGATCTACTCTCTAGATGAAAAAAATTTGTGGTATCTAAGCGTCTTCCTTATCACTATAAAAGAAGATAAATCTTTGTGTGACCTTCTCTTTCCTTTTTGACTTGTATAGTGCTCATTTGTTGTTAGTAAATTGTAAGAAACCTTATTACTGCTGAATCAATGAAAGTTTTGAAACATTTCTTGCTTCTCTTTGTTTAGGAAAGATTAATGGTTTATGTTTGTTGATGTTGACAGAGCTGATGTGTTGCGAGAAAATGCAGAAGCTATATTTGCTGCTTGTGATGCTGCTCATGCGAGGTGGGCCAAGCTCCTTGGGGTGCGTGCACTTCTTCATCCGAGATTAAGATTGCAGGAATTTCTGAGCATACACAGCTTAACGCAGGAATTTATATCTGCTACAGAGAAGGTGCATATACTCTTCCCTTAGTCTTTGGTGAACTGCTTGATTGTATTATACATTGTTGTTATGTTGTTGTTGCGTTTTCTTATTATGCTGTATCTTGTGTATGCTTCAACAGATTGGTGGAAGATTGGGATATAGCATCAGGGGCACACTACAATCACAGGCTAAGTCCTTTGTCGATTTTCAGCATGAATCCCGGGTTAGTATTATTATGTTATCTCGATCTTTCTTAAAACCTCTGCATTCTATCTTGTTCATTATCTCTGGAGTAAATGTTCACTTATAATTGCTGTTGCAGATGGCAAAAATTAAAGCAGTGCTTGACCAAGAAACGTGGGTTGAAGTTGATGTACCTGATGAATTCCAGGCAATAATAAATGCACTATTTTGCACTGATTCGTTATATACAGAGAGCATAGATGCTTCTGAAGTCAGCATGATCGCTGGAAATGATGTTTCAAATGAGGCAGCTACTGGACTACCGTTGACACAACAGGAGACTCAAGCTGGGGGGATATGGCAGGTGTTTCTTCAGAAAATTCCGACCGAGGAATATCTTCTCGCCTAACAAGTAATTCTGAAAAGAACAAAGCAGACATCAATTCATCTTCTCAGGTCAATAACAGCACCATTAAAGAGCGTGGAAAATCTAGTTCTCAATCTCTTATATACAGAGGTGTTGGTTATCACATGGTGAACTGGTCAGTGACTTTCTTGGGCTTTTCCAATTGCTTTTTTATTTTTTCTACTGCAACATTTTTCTTCAGTGTGCAATATCTCAGATTTTGTTTGCTTATGCTTGTGGCCTTTATGTCAAATAATCTGGATTCATAACTGGTATAAGAAAATAAGAACAGGTTTTGTTGTAGTCATGAAAGATCCCCAAGCATTGACGCTACTTTTTTTATGCACAGTGGCTTAATATTGGTGAAGATGTTGTCGGAGTATATTGATATGAATGACTATCTGCCAACACTTTCTTCAGAAGTGGTTCTTCGTGTTGTTGAGATACTAAAGCAGTTCAACACGAGGACATGTCAGCTTGTTCTTGGGGCTCATGCCATGCAGGTATCAATACCTAACGCCATGCAGATACAAATTCTTAAATAGGTGTTATTCTTGGTCTGTTTGACCCATTTTTTTTGTTTGGGTTGCATTAGTGGTCTTGTCGGGATCGTCATTTGTAATGCTTTTGAACAAGAAACACATCTTTGGACAAGTCCTGTCATGTTTCTCTCTTTGCTCTCTCAAAGATTCTAGATTGCCTCACCACTCGGTCTGCCTGTCTCACCACTCAGTCCAAGAGAAGATGACAGGCATTTCAATCAGAATCCTCTATTCAATACCTCTTCATGATAATCTTTCTTTCAGCAGCTTCTACGCTACCAATGCTATACGAAGATCAAAATAAGCATTCTTCATTCTTGTCTCAGGCAAGGCAAATGTCACAAGTCACAAAGCTGGATTTGCTGATTCTTTTTCATCTTACACATTTGTAAATTTATTGATGTCTTGGAAACTTTATCCACTTTGTTTTATTAAGATAAAAGTTAGCAACTACTAATAGTATTACCTTGGCGATTGAGGCTCCAGGAACACTCATTAGTTGGGAAGGAAAAAAGCTGTCAGAACTAGTTTGAGCTAGCAGCACAGAGAGAATTAAAGTGGAAGAAGACTTCAAAAAGTGAAAAGTTAGGAATTAGTGAAGAGATTTTTAGTTCTATTTATTACTCTAGTCTGCACAACTATGAACAGAATTAACATTCACAGAGACATCTATCAAATACAAGAAAGGTAACAATGATATAATTCATAAAATCAAAGTATAAGTTAGATAGGTTATCTTTTTCTAATTTTCAAGTTTATGCCTAAAAGATTTCTTCCGTTTTTTTCGTCAGTTCCCATGGGCAGGTCCTCTCACATCAGATGTGCTTACCTCTAATCTCCTATGAGCAGCACGAGTGTGACCTGTTACCTTAGTGCACTTTTTTTTGGGTCCTGATTTGTACATCTTCATGTGACATGTACAGCTTTTGTTGCAGGTTCCATGACCTACACATTATTTTCAGAGGGAAATAGACTTTGCATTCTTATTTTCTAGTATGTTGTTTATGTGATCCTGCAGGTGTCAGGGTTGAAGTCTATAACTTCCAAGCACTTGGCCTTGGCGAGTCAAGTCATCAGCTTCATATATGCCATTATTCCTGGTGAGGGATAACAAATCTATTGCCACTGCATAAGCAAGTTGTGTTCTTAAAGTAATGTTGCAGCACTATCTTCCATGTCATTGCAAATTACTGATGTTATGTTATCTTTTCCATTGCCCTGCTTCTATGTTGTGCACTATGCCTCTGTATCTTTGTGGGGAAACAATTGCTTTAAAAACGCTTATATGAGGCTTGGTCCTGCTTTCATAGGGAATACATAATTGGTGAAGCTTCTGCAATTTGATGTTGTTGTGATGTTTATATTTCTTCCTCTTTTATTCTGTACATTATTGTGATCTTCAAGAATTTTATTTGATATTACTTTCATGAGTTACGGTCCATGTGAATCTTGGGTAGGTTAAGTTTCTTAATGAAGAAAATGATACCAAATGCTTCCATGTCAGTTAAAACAAAGAGGAAGTCTTCTCAGAACAGGGGTGCTTAACTTATGATGGACATGTAATTTTATTTTGTAGGGAATATGTGGAGGGAGAAACATATTGCAAATATATTCAATTCACAGTGATGATAGGCATGTGGGTTGATTATCTAAGAATTATTTGAGGCTTCAAAAACTGTTGCTAGGAAGTGGGATACACCTGTGTTTGCTTAGAATTGTCGGTTAGATAATCGCAGTTTCTTAAAGTACAGTTGATTCATGAAACAGAAGAAAGACCAATAGTCTTAGCTTGTTTTCTACAGTTAGTGTTTTAGGCCAAATTTAAGCTTCTCATGGACATTTTGGAACAACCAGGCTTTAGTAATTCAAATATAAATCACTGCAAATGTGTGGCGGCATAACTCTTGGCCATTTGTATTTATTTGTTTCGTGCTAGCTAACTGCGACATAATTTTTTACGTCCTTGCATGTGCATGATATGATCTTTTATATCCTTTTATGTGCTAGAACAATGATTTTGACGGCGTGAGTGCCTAAACATAGAACCTAGCATCTTTCATCATCTCTCTCTCTAATGTTTTCACAAGTATCTCTTTTTGACATAATGTTTATATTTTGTTGGCATGGGACAATGATGTATGTACTCATATGCTCATATTGGTCTGTGTAACGAAGAAATCAGGCGTATTCTCTTCATGAAAGTACCTGAAACTCGGAAGGCATTGTTGTTGTTAGAGATGGATCGAGTGGCACAGGTGAATAGAATATCTTCTACGTTTTTCATTGGTGATGGTGACATATTTCACATTAATGTTGTCGATTTTATGATATATTTCCATTCATGCAAATCAATTTGGAGGACTAATTCAGTTTTAGAAGAGCTAAACTTAAGTGAGAATTTCTTAACCAAAAAAAAAAAAACTTAAGTGAGAATTTTATGGACTCTTAAGTAATCAGTTTTCTTATATGGTTTTAAGTGCTTTCATAGCAGATGAAAGAGAGAAGGATTATTCCTTCCTGTTATCAGTGTATATAAGTCTCAAATATTTGAATTGTTATTGTTACTATCTGGTTCAACCATGAGATAGAAGTTCAAATGCCTTTACTTTTTTGAGGAACAGGAGGATGCAGGATTGTGAATGATTAAAGTCCTTAGTCTAGATAACTCTCTTAATCTGTATATCCATTGCTAATCAAAAGGATGTTTGCCTATAAGTGAAATTCGAATCCACAGCAATGATAATTAGACGATTGCCTTTTCTAGGTGAGCACTTGAGTTTTTGTTATGAAATGACGAATGCATGCTTGATGTCAATTCCTGTTTAATTAGGTTTTTATTTTGAGAAATGGTGGATATTCATAGTTGAGCTATTTGGTTTTCTTTTATGGTGATTGGAGATTGTGCAAATGTGCATTAATCCTGTTTCTTTTTATCTTGGTTAAAACACCAGTGGACTTTGATAAATTAGTTGACCCTTTTTATCTTTTCTTTCAGGATTATAAGGTTCATCAAGATGAAATTCATTCCAAGCTGGTTCAGATAATGAGAGAAAGGCTATTGGTCCATTTGCGTGGGTTGCAAAATATGTTTCAGAGTTGGAATAAAGTTGATGATACTGATGCGCAGCCAAGTCAGTTTGCACGATCCCTTACGAAAGTGAGTTTCATTCCTGAGATATTGTGACTTACGTTTAATTTCTTTTGAACATGCTTTTTGATTGGACTCATGTACAGTTGTATCCTGTATGTTGCAAAATATAGAAATTTAAATTGGAAAAAAGGATGTTTATGATGCTGAGCCTCTTTCATGTATGAGAACTATAAAACCAATCCTGACGCATTGCACTGGGGGTGCCTTTTGCATGAGTCACCCTTTTTACTGTAGCCCCCTGATGTATATTATTTCATCAAGTTGCACGTGTTCTTGACCTTCTTATTGAAGGAAAAGTGTACTTTGACAATTGATTTGGGTATTTGTACTTTTGGTGAACCCCCATCTTAATGGTCTACTTTGAGAAGCTCCAGAAGCTGGGTCGTTTCTTTACTTGGTTATGTGGTGTTAAACTAGAGAATTAGATGTAAGAATGCATCTGTCTTAACTATTTCATGCATGAAGCATAATATTTAAGAATTAAAAGTTGTTACCCTTGAACTTCTTTTATTGCAGGAGATAACTGTTGGATCACCACTATGATTTTTTATCCTGACATGTTAAATTTTTATTAAGTGTTTGCATGATGTTGGTTGTTGGATTTTAGTTTTGACAGGACAAAAAGATTTTGCAATTGAGACTAAGCGTGTAATGTTTTTGGTTTTTCTGCATGTAGTTCAAAGAACTTTTGTGTCTTGTGATCCTTGTGGCTTTAATTGTTTTTATCCAGGTTTCAAGCAAGTTATCGGTTTGAGATTTAGACGATCGTTCTGAGCCAAATTATCGGGGGGATATGCTTTGAAAATGTGTAGTAACAAGAAAAAGTTTATTTTAATGCATGTGTTATGGCACCATGGAGTACTGCCACCTATATTGGCAATAAATATAGTCATCTAATCTTGTCAAAAGCTCTAGCGTTTCTTTGACCTCGTAAAATCTAGATAACGATTTTCGATTGAAATAATTGTCTTCTTGCTGAGTTGTTAGAAAGTCCAACTCAAAAGCTTAAGCTAATAGGTGGAGGGAGGCCACATGGATATAAAGAGCATTTATGACCCATTGTCAACCGATGTGGGACATACTTCAACACCTTCTCACATGCAAGCCGGAGTACGAGCGGCATGTGGAATTTTGACCATGCACATTCGCAAAAAGGATAACCTTGCTTTGATACCATATTAGAAAGTCCATCCCAAAAATTTAAGCTAATAGGTGGAGGGATGATACCACATAAATATAAAGAGCATTTAAGATCCATTATCAACTGATGTGGGACATACTTCAACATGAACTTTTTGCTATTATGATATATTATCACCACTTGTCTATTATTCTGGTATCCTTCCTCTTTTTTGATCGTCTGAGTTAAGAATATTGCCTCCAATGAGTTTCTGAACAAAAGGACTTAATGAGTGAGATTCCAGGATAAGTGGCTTATGTATTTTGCTTAATTTCTGGACCCAAAGCACCTCTAAGTGGTTGCATCCCCCATACTTTGCCCTAAATCTTGAGGTTTAGTTTTGTATCTTAGGTAATATGATGGAATTGTGTCCTCTTGGATCCTAGGAAATAATGGAGTCCAGTCTTGTTGGCTGAAAAAGTTATGGTTCTATTATGTGATTGATACTTTGTCATGCGAGTCCTTATTTGTCCAACTCATTTGTCTATTTGGATCTTTCTTTCAGATTCCTATCCAGATTGGCCTTTCATTTATCAAACTTACCTAGCTGAGTAGTTTCAATTGAGAAGTGTGCATTAGTTTGCTCTCTTTTTCCAAGCAATAGTGCTCATTCCATGATTTGTCACAATTAAATAGACTGTTGGTGTAACTAACTGACGATTCAACTAATTTACAGGAAGTTGGCTTTCTTCAACGAGTCTTGACTCGGACTTTGCATGAACCCGATGTTCAAGCAATTTTCAGGTGAAGTTTCGCCTTTTCAGAACTATTAGTGTACTCATGTTTATCTCACCTGTTTATTTTTTGGCAAATTTTCTTGTATGATGGAATAATATGCTGATTCAGAAAAGTTTTCAAGTACAAGAATAGGGGAAAAAGTGAATAACAAGACAAACAGTAATTCAAAAAAAATATTAGAACATTAAGTCCACAAATTCTTAAAATCAGAAAAAACGGGAATCAATAGAAGATTCAGATCCTTCGAATGTTCTCTTATTTTGTTCCTTCCAAACGCACCACAAGAGGCAAGGAGTTTACAGAGTGTTTTGCTTAATATTGATGTTAATGCAATATCTTTCATCTTGTGCTTTATTATATCTTAATTCTTTAAATGAGGTTGAACATTACAAATTCCTTTGTTGCTTTTTATTGTTCTACCTTTTTCTCTCCTCCTTTGTTGCCCTATTCGCTCCTGATTCTCTCGAACCCAGAATTACCGATGTGCTATGACTAATCAGTACAGAGTACTTCAGTAGGTATTAGCTCACCATTCTGTGCGCTTACACTGGAGGTTTAGTTTTGTATGTTAGGTAGCATGATGGATTGTGTCCTCTTGGATCCTAGGAAATAATGGAGTCCAGTCTAGTTAAGAATATGTTAAAAGATTGCTGTCACGCTTCTATGCTTCCTGTGAATAATATTCACAAGTGGTCTCGAATGTTGGGAAGATATCTTCATGATTAAGTTGTTTTCTTCAACCTCTCCCATTTATTATCTTGAATGTAGCTAAAATTAATTGTTCCAAGCCTGGTCCAAGCTCTAAACATCCCTATTCTCCTAACTAGAGTTTGATGGAAGACATTAGAACAATAGTGGGACATAATCATTATGTAGGAGAGATGGCGGGGGGCCTAATTCAAATCCCTCAGGTAAAATAAGAACAGCCCCAGATTCAAACCTGTTGACCTATGGGCTATAACATGAAGTTATCTGGAGTCATATTCTGCCATGTCTGAATTGTTAGGATAATGATATTGGAATCTTGGAGTGGCAGGCACATTGATTAACTTTCTAGAGCTGTATATAAGTAGCTATTCTTTCATAATTAACCCGTTCAACAAAATAATGGAATTAGCCCTGTTACCCGATATCTTTGTTTGGGGATTGCATCTTATTCTTTTGGGGTTCATTGTTTCCTTTTTGTAGTATTGGAAATTGAGAACGTTCATATGATGTATTAAACTACTTGATTTTTCGCATCTTGCTACAGGCAAGTGGTCTCTATTTTCCATTCACAAATAGCGGAAGCATTTTACAACGCATTAAAAAGTTCAGAAGTAAGCTCTCCAGATGCAAAGAAGAGGTAATGGCTTCTTAGTCAAGTTTGATATGTTATTTACATCTAGTTCCTGTTTGTTTGTAGTGAATAATTTTTTTGTCTCATGGACAAACTGGTGCCGATTGTTTCTCTATTTTCAAACAACAGGCTTTGTCGGGATACACAACACATCCTGGGATGCATTCGGGCATTACCTACTGGAGACTTGAGTGAATCTACCACTCCTAACTGGGGGAGACTTGATGAGTTCTTGGCTGAAAATTTTGGCACCGAAACTGGGTGAGATGTACAGTGAAATTGTCTTTTTTCTTCTTTTCCGAAATTTGAGGACGGCCATATTTGAGGAGCATTTTGGAGATGAGGCATTCTTTCCTTCCTTTGGTGATGAGGTAACAGGTGAGCTAGCTCTGTTCCCTATTTTGATCTGTTGAATGCACATTTAAAATCATCTGACAAAATGCTTTTTCATTGGAGTTTCTGAGCATTTCCCTGTAGTTGACATCTAGGAACATCACCTACTGGATACCATTTTATGTTTGCTACATATTTGCTTGCATAGAATGACATCTATAGTAATTGACAGTTCACCTTGATAGGAGGTTCGGACACACATGGGGAGGCACGGTGGTTGCATTAAGCCTTGGTTTTAGAGCTCACTCACCTTTCCCTTAAATCTCGGTAGCATTGCAAACTTCAAGGGCCCTAGCATGGCAATGAGGCCTTAGTGTTGTAATTGTTGGACCCCTTAAGATTTACTTGAACCCATTTTCTTACTTCACGAGATGGTAGTAAACAAATTTTGAACCTGGGATGATGGTTCAACCACAGTAAATGCCTCCTTTTGCTTATATGCAACTTGTTCTTGTGCTTGCACGGGTGGGTAATGGTGAACTTATGCAACTTCTGTAGCCGTCCAATCTAACTTGTTGAGTCAGGTAATTTTCAACCAAACTGAAACTGTAGCCAAACCAAGTGAGGGATCGATAACTAAACCGATCCATTTAATGGGTGTTTGGATAACAATAGGGGTTTTACATCAGTTTACCTTCTATAACATATTTGCAAATTTGCCTGTCGAGCACAACTGTCTAAATTGTTGCTATTACTCCTCAAGTAGTCTTGTCCACCTTGCTTGATTGATCTTGTGATGTTCCCCGAAAGATTCTAGCTAAACCTAACATTGGATTGAGTCATAGATTTCATGTTCTCTTCTCCAGTAAAATACGTATGAATGTTTAAGTAATTTGGTTCATGAAAGTAGGGTCTCACTGACTGCTGTGTCAGTAATTGAGTTTTCTTTCCTTGAAGAAATAAACTCAAGTGCATACAAGTGAATTACAAAGAAAGGAGTTATGACTTTTTTCTGTTATGTTCCTGCAAATGAGCAATTCCCCTTATGGAATGAATTATTATACATAAGAAAGATAACTCTCCAATATGACAGGACCTGTTCATTTTTCCCATGCAAAAGAAGCACCAAAAAGCATTCATTGCTTTCATCTCGTTCCAGTTCATCATCCTCTAGCAGTGACGAATATCGGCCTGTAGAAATTTTATGCTATTGTTTTTTTTTACTTGCAGGTGTCCGTTATATATTACTCCATCTGAAGTAATGCATTGTCGCAGTGGAGGTTTCTTGGCAAATTTTTTAGCAACCAGACTCAGAATATGATCCTTATGGCTACAAGGAGGTGATATCTTTTATGAAATTGGAATTTGTAAACATATAGAGGTTTCTCTTTTAGACTATAGGGCGACAGAACCGGTAATATCGGGTAGATTTTTTCCTTTCCAGGTGCATAGAAGGCATTTCTTGATATTGTATCACTATCTGTACTGCGCGGTTCGAAATCATGGATGATAATTTTGTCGCTCCTATGTCCAAGAATAAGTTAGTGTGTACTTTGTATCTGCTAATAACTGCTTATGGTAAAAGCTTTGATGGGCGACCCATTTGATGCATATGAACTTGAAATGTTACTCGTGCTCCATTCTTTGAACCATTAAATGCTGTCTCACTAGTTTTGGCAATGTGAATGTGTTCTTTGAGTGAATGTCCAGCTGCCTTGGCACTGAAGCCTTTCGATGATTATATGACGCCATTTATCCATTCAGGTTGCAATAATTTTGAGGGAGTTCACTTTTGATCCTTATTCTTTGATTACAACCTTAGTCTTATTACCATTCTTCGGTGACAATGTAAGTCCTTCCATCAATTTCTGTTGAAAATTTATCGAAGATTGTCTGTAGCGGCTGTTGACATGCGGCACTTGTGTATATAAGCCTCTTTTAAGTAAATTAAATTTTTTGGTCCTGAGGGTGAGCATTGAGTTCAATTCAACTTGAGAACTTGACTGAACCGAATGAACCGATTGTTTCAAAGCCGGTTCCAAAGAGAATCGGTTTGGTTCTTGGTTTCAAGAGCCTAGAACCGGCCAAGGACTGGTTTGGTTCCCAATTCCAGCCGGAACCACCGATTCTACCTGGGAACCAGTTCAACCAGTCTCGGTTGAGCTGGTATCTTAACCTAAAACATAAGTATGAACACAACCATGCAAAGAGACAAACATCCTCTCCAGAATGGCTTCAATTTGTTATTAGTCACAGTCGCAGTACTGAATTGCCATTGCAAGCTCCGAGAATGGCTATTCCGGAAAAGTGAATCGAGAAGCTGTCACATCCGAGTGCTCCGAGCTGAGCAAGCAGGTTGACTGCTTCTCCCAGATGCTTGACTCTCTCTCGTCTGGTTCACCACCTTGGCTCAATTCCTATACGGGCGTTGTCTACCCTACCACGTCGCCACCGAGATCTCCGGCACCTGGAGCAAGCCTTAGTCATATCTCTTTCTCCCCTCTTCCCTTCTCGTTGTTGTTTTGGCTCTACTAGAAAGCGTCATCCTCGATACCTCGACCTTCAGGTGAGAAGGTAATTTCTTCTACCGTCTTCTCATTTTCTATGATGAATCTTTTGCTAGTAAGTTGCAGGATTTCTCAAAATTGAGAGCTAATTAGCAGTAGGGCACAAGTGGAATCTCGTACAAACAGATTATTTTGTGGAGATATGATTTTTATGCTTGTGAAGGAGATCATGGAGGATATAGGTGGGTTTGGTTCAATTTTGAAAATGGACTTTGGGAAAATGCAAATACCTTCTTTTGCTTAAGGGGCTTTGGGAAAATGTAAATGACATCTCGTAAAAAAATCCTTTGAAAAATAGCTTTGGGCTAACTAATGTTTGACAAAACAAATTTGCAAATGTGCTTTCTACCATAATGATTTAAATAAACAAATAAAAAAAAATCCAAACCTATTGGCGGCTGGGGGCCAAGGTCGCCGGGGGTCAAGCGAACCCTAGTGAGGGCCGCCCGGGGTCGCGCAACCACCAGCCGACCGTCGCCCGGGCCACGCAAGTGTTGCTTGGGTGGTGACCCTCGCCCGGGCTCGGCCAAGGGCCGCCCTAGGGTCGCGCAACGCCCAACGGCCGTCACTTGGGTCATGTGACCACTGGCGACAAGGCCCGAGGTCGCATGACCTCGGGAGATAGTCGCCTTGGTCGCGCGACCCTCGGATGGGCTCGGGCAGCCCGGGCTACGAGGCGGGGGTCGCCCCATCCTTGGTGGCCTCGCAACCTTGGGTTTGGATTTTTTTTTACTTAAAAATAATATAACAAAAAAAAATGAGGGGCAAAATTGAAATTAAAAAAAAAATAAGTAAGAGTAGGTTTGGAAAAAAAAAAATCATAGCTCAACATTTGGTCAAATGCTAAAAGCTCAATACCTGGTAGGGACCAGTATTGAGGTTTCAACATTTTCAATGCCAACTTTCGTTCCAAAGCCCTGTGAGAATAGTTGCCAAATGCTTTGCATTTTCCCCAATGGGCTTTGGGGTTCCAATGGGCTTTGGGAAAAGCTAAACCAAACCCACTCATAGTGGAAGAGGAAGGCGAAAATGGCAAAGAGGAAGTGATGGGCTTGAGCTAGATTTGTGCTTTGGGTTGATTCTCGATTCCGAAGTTTTGGAACCAAGAGTAATAGGGTTGGTTCCCATTTTTAGGCTGAAAACCAATCACCCCTATTAGTACTTACAGAAATGAGCAAATATTAGTCCCCATACTTTGTTTTAGTAAAAGCTAGTCCTTACATAATTTTTCGACATAAACTTAATTCCTTTCCTCACATTTCCATTTGGAATCTTCTAAAATTGCCAAGTTAAAATCCACTATTATTTGACGATTCCCAAACTTATTAGTGTGCTTAATTAGATTAACAGTTTCACTAAAATTTAATTTAGTTGTATGTAATAATTAGGCGTGTGTAGATTCCGTGTAGGTAGAGTACTCGCTCTTACTTGGAGCCTACCCGACATGCACCCAATCCAAGTTTTTTAAACCTAGAACCTAGCCTATATGGTCATACAACTATTTTGGAACTTGGAATTTGTCGATTCCACTTATTCCAAGATATCTTTTGCTTTTTTCTTAAAGGGTTAATACAGCGAAAAATCTCATAATGGTATATCCGTGAAAAATTTACTCAAAAACTAATTTTTTAACTACCAAAAATCTCAAATCGGTGCATCTATGACAAATTTATCATCCGTTAGTTTTTGTTAAATTAGGTTAATATCACGAGAAACCCCGAACCGATATACCCGAATGGAGAGTAAAAATCCCAAATTGGTACACCGTCAATTGCCGCGTGTCACCTAACTCAATAAGTTGATGGTAAAATTTAACAAAACTAATTGAGAGTAAATTTGTCACAGGTGTACAAATTTATGATTTTTGGTAGTCAAAAAATAGTTTATGGCGAATTTGTCATAATTATATCAATCTGGATTTTTTTGTGGTATAAACCTTTCTTAAAAAATTAAATAAAAGTTCCCACAGTTCTACCTATTAACACATAAATATCCTATTTTAGTAATATGCCCAAGCCAGCAGCACGTTGGACACGTTTACGTTGTGGGTGAGACTAAAGTGTCAAACTTATATCTTGAATATCAGGATAAATTGTAAAACAAGTCATAAACCTTATACTTTTATTAATTCAGTACTAAATGTTTTAAACTTTTGGTTGGTAGGTAGAGGTGTCCATATCGAACAAGATACCTGACCCGAAAATTTTTGCCTCTTCGGGTCGGGCCTCAGTCTGCTTCGGGTATTGTCTGCTATTGTTGTTTTCATGTTGGGCTCAGGTTAAGCCCGAGCCCGAGCATGGAAACAAGCCCGAACACAAAACGAACACAAAACAAGCCCAACATGGAAACAAGCGACCCATCAGTCTCTCACTCTCGCCGCTCTGTCTCTTGCTCTCTCTTGCCTCCCTCTCTCACGCTCGACTGCGTCGATGCCCACGTCGCTCAGTCGCCGCTCAGTCTTGAAGAGCTCACCTCCCTCTCTTGCGTTCGCTGCCAGTCTTGAAGAGACCCCCGTTCTGACGCTTCCCTTCCCTCCCAACAGCAAATCATACCATAGCGACAAACTAGCGAGGAGTCTGGAATTCAGGCCCGACTGTATCTCTCGTCGCATTCCCTGACGAACTCTGCGGCAAGCTGTGCTGTCGTCTCTTTTTTTGGGTCTGATCGTCTCTCTCCACTTGATGTTGCCGTCAATATGGGCTGGGGTTTTCCAATCTGAGATTTCCTTTGCTGTTTTTTCTGGTTGTTGCTGGGTTTACTTTTTCTTCGACTATGTTTAGCTACATTCTTGCGATTCTTTCTCGGCCTTGTGATTGTTTGGGGTCTGTGTGTGTGGAGATGAAGCCTTGTACTTGATCTGCATTTCAGTCCATTATTGGGTGCACTTTTGTTTAAGACAAGCAATTGTTCTGACTGGCTTAAATGCAGGTCTCTAGGGGTGCTTTGAAGCCTACGAATATTCAGCCACTCTGGGTTCATGTTAGGGGATCGGTTCCCGACTCAAGAACCGAGAACGGACCGGTACTTTCCGGTCGTCCCGATTCCATTTAATTGGACATGTCAAAAAAATGCGGCACCATCAAATATAGAGTGGATATAAAAAATTTCGAAGTTCATTTCTGAAACGGCTCAAGGCATAGTTAAGAACTTTTGCAAGATTGTTTTCAAAATGCACGTGGGATTCAAGCGACTCCCTCGGGCAAAAAAGCCAGGAACCAGGAAGATCGAGATGTGGATTTTGTTTGGGAACTAAAAGGTAAGATCGAAAAACCCATGCGCATGGAGTTTTCTTGATCAAAATATAAAAATCGATCGGTCCGGTCCGGCGGTCCGGTCTTGGGAACCCTAGAACCGGGAACCGGGCCGCTCCCTCTAGAACCGGAACCGACCACGGTCGTCCGGTCCGGCGATCCGGTTTGGGCGGTCCGTTGCTCACCCTAGTTCATGTCATATGCACTTTGTTTTGCCCTGAAGTTTGTTTTTACGGTAATCCGTACTCCCTTGAATTTACAGATTTGAAGATTGCTGTTTCTTTGATGTGGACGATTGGACTTATTGTGGAAATGATAAATAGCTTCTAGTAATAGAGAAAATCCTTATTTAGCTTTATAGTAGCTAACTGTTTAGCTGTGTATTTGAGTTTCTTGTGTTGATTTTTCTTTGCTTGAGGCGCAGATTTGTGTAATATGTAAGCAGACTCATGGTTCATACACTTACTGAAGCAAATTGCTGAGCTCCTTGACCATCTTGAAATTTCATCGTGTGTGGTTGTCAATCAAGTAGGCACAATTAGCCAGCCTCATGCTCATCGTGAACTTCCAAATCAAAGTGGGCTAAGATGTCGGCTATGACATCAGTTCAATTTTTACAACTAAAAGAACCATAACATATCCTTGGCGTGATATTAATTGGAATGTGCATCAGTCCTTGTCTTAACCAAATGTCCACATGACTCTTGTGGATACATGAGTATTAGCGTCGTTGGTTAGTTTGGCAAGTCCAAAATCTGCTACCTGTGTTTGTGTTTGAGAAGATAACATAATAGAACCCCGAGCTGATAACTTACTTAAAAACATTTCGATATTGAGAGATAGGGGTTGACAAGCGCAGCATATAAATACCTGTGCTTCAAAAGGCACATCCAACAGAATGTTTGCCGACTTAATAGTTCGTTTTGATTGTGAATTTAATGCAGAGTTGTCAAATTCGACTATGGAGCTGAATTGGGTATCTATTTCTCTTGATGTTTGACGAAGTTGGAAATTGGTACTTGTTATATCTTAGTTTGTTTCAAGTTTTTCTTCACGGTTGCTTAAGCCTTTCAATTTATGCAATACAAAGAGCAGATGTTATTATTGTTATTTCTTAGTTGTTAGCTAGTAAGGTGTAGATAACCCCAAGTTCCTAGGGTTTATACCTAAATTTTGACTAATTCTTTCAGTCATTTTTGCATAAAAAATTAGAGCTAATTTGATGCAATTTGGCCCTTTGGGACTTAATTCGAGTCACATTTTGAGCCCGAGTTTATTTTGCCAAAATTAAGAAACTTTAGGCACTAAGCTTGCAACACTTTTATCTATAAATACAAGCGTTATGCCTAGGGTTTGAGAGAGGCCACACACAATTGTCATACACGGCCTTACTGGAGTTGGCAAACTGGATATTCAGAAGACCCGCAAGAAGAGAGATCGTGAGGGTTGCAGTGCTCTGGAGGATCAACGATGAGACCATCTCACGCAAAAAAGGAAAGACATGGTTGTGTTCTTAATCTTCTTCTTCAGAATTCTTGCTCATCCAATTTGCAGGCCATACTCTCAAACTATCGTCCAAGCCTTGTTGTTGGACTGCACTCAACATACCAGGTTCGGTGGCCGATTCATTGACCACACGGCCAAAAGTCTGCCACAATCGAAGGTTTTGGAGGATCACACATTGACATACGAAGAACAGGCCAAAATTTTTATTTAAAAAAAGGCAAAATTTGGGGGAGTTCTTCCTCTTTGAAAAAAATTCAGGAAGCTTCGTATTATCCACTGCTCAATCCTCCGACGTCCAACCAGCCAAGCACTTCCAGTAGAAAATTCCCCCTCGTTCATGCCTTTTGTGCAGGACTGTCCACCTTTTGATACCTTCCAAGCTCCGATGAGTGGCTGGCTCGACACTGCAACAAGCCTACCTGCTATCGTCACTAGGCAGGATTGATTTTGTTGCAGCAAAACCAGCAGGTCTTGTGTTGGCGAAGTTCCAGAACATCCATCTTGTGGCTGCGCCCATGGAGTTTCCGCAGTGGTTTGGTGAAGGATTAAATCTAAATCTACCCCCACTAGAATTCTGAAACCTCAGTCAAAGTTAATGAATTTTTCTGATGTTCCTGTGCACTTGATATCAACCAGTGAATTCTCAGTATCAATGGCAATGGCAGCTTTTGATCATACCACTAAGTTTCCTTGCTGTGTTTGAGCCTTCTCTTTGCAGCTCCGGTGAATCATCCATGTAGCAAGGGCGTCAACAATCCTATCTCTGTGGCTTGAATTTTTCATTACAGGTTTCTAGGTTGCTCTTCCACAAATTTTTAGCAACACCCTGGCGTCTCTTAGTCCTTGACTAATCTTTGTGTTTACACCCCAAAAGTCATTGGCGATTAGTTGTCCGTGGAAAGATCGCTCATGTAAAGCCATCCCCCGCAACGGTGCTTCGGAGAACCTACGGAACTTCCCATCAGTGAAGGCCAGCCATCGCAAACAAGTTGTGCGCCTGTCCAGCTGTACGTGAACCCCGTCGTTCGAGTCCGGTCCGCTCACTTGATCCACAAGGCAATATGACGTTCGAATTTGGCAATCAAATCTACCAAATTAGGTAACGATTCTAATCTTTAGAATATCCAAAAATTCTGTTACCTAAATTGATTGATTTTGAATTCCGATGACATCTTGTTGAATGAATTGCATTATTTGGAAGTTTGCATATCGATTTAGAATATTCCCAAGATATCTTGCAATATATCTTATGCTTAAACCGGAAAGATTTTGATTCGATGTGAATATTTGGGGATTTTGTAATAATCTTTTGATAATTTGAAATTTTTCTGAATATACTTAAGATACTCGAAAATATTTCACAATGTCGTTGATTAGGAAATTTCCTAATCACATACATGTAAATAAGTCAATCTATCGAGGCTTTAGATGGAATTATTTTCATAGTGGATATTTCGAATTTTAGGGTCGATCTATTAGACTTTAGATTGAAACTTAATTCGAAAGAACTTGCGGTAATTATCTTTTCATTAAAAGATTTGCAACTCAATTTAAATTCATTCATAAAAATCGAAAATCACAAAAAAATTATGAAATTCAAAATTAAAAAAATCATTCAAGTCTCATCTCTTAATTTCATGGCACAAAATCTCAAAAAAAAAAAATAAAAAAGAGGAAGATATAGTGTCTTAAAAATCATGTCTTATCATTTTTTTAGAAAGATATGATTTCTAGAAATCCTATCTAATGGATGGCATTCAATAAAATCTTTCTGAATCCTTTCTAATTTTTAAAAGATGTGGACATAGGTTAAAAAGATTTTCTTAAATTTTGAGAATTAATGCAAGTTAAATCTGAAACTTTTAAGATAATCTTGAACCAATTCACTCTTATGTTTCTCTTAATTTTTAATTTCGAAATTACACAAAATATAAAAAAAATTCAGAAAAAGAAAACCCCAAAAATTGCACTTTTTAACCTAAAGTCGAATTAATCAAAATTGCCAAATTAAATATTTTTTTTATGAAAATTGGTACCGAAAAGGGCGCTAATGAAACATTAACATAACCAAGTCCCCGAACTCTTAAAACTCCGGTTTGTAGAAATGAAATAGTTTTCTTCAACTATTTTAATTAGGTTTCTAATCAACCTACCTAAAATGATTAGTGGCGGCTTTGAAAATTAAAATCTTTTACCTAATAATTACTTGAACCATAAGTCACGATTCGGTATAACTTGGTAGAATTCGAGCTAAGTTAATTAAGTTAATTAATTAATTTGAAAATCCATTAACCTAGAATTTTCGAAGTTTAGGTCGCGACATTTGGTTGTAGGGAGAACCTGCTTGGATCCCGCACCATCCCGTGAAACTCCTAGATGAAGCTCCTTGTAGGTTTATGGGGCTTACGGTGTGCGCCCACGCGGGCAATCACACCCTCCCACTAGGAATAATTGCAAGCGGTTATCGAGGTCGTTATTTCGAACGTGAAGAATTACGTCTTTTCAATAGACGTAAAACAAAAACGTAGTCTCTTTCCCTTTTGTTGTAATTGAGAAATACGTCGGAGAAAACAACGACGACACGCTCTTCTCCTCAAGGTTGAATCGCATTTAACACTAAGAAACTCTCGAGATCCAAAGGGGCATCTAGTCTATGGCAATTACGGTATGTCCTCGTGATATACTCATTCGATTAATGATACAAGTTATGGATTGGGCATGTTTTCGCAAATTACATTTTAGATCAAAAGGATCAAGTTTCCTACATTGGTATCAAAGTCGGGTTTTCTTGTTTCTTGATTGTTTTCCTATTTCCTAGTTTTTTTTAGCGAGAAAACCCTAATTACATTGTTATTGTTCATTAGAAATTGTTTATGTTATGTGAAACAAAAATATTTTTTGAATATACCATAAGAACGGGCTCGAGGAGACGAAAATTTTGAGTGGTCGCCCATCGCGAGGTGACGCCGGCGGTGGCCCTACGCGTGCCATGCGCCGCCAAGGAGCAAACTCCCTCGAGGCCGCGGCGTTTCATCATTTTTTCGTTAGTTTTTGTTCAACAAAAGTTAGTTTGAATATACCATTGTGTTTGTATCGACGAAACGAGAAATTTGAGGGGTGGCTTGTTACTAGAGGACGCCGGAGTAGCCCGCACGGGTCGGAGGGGTCCGGCGCGGGTGGGCTTCACGCGCTCACATGCATGCCGCGTGCAAGGTGTTCGGATTACATTTTTACCCTATCTCGAGCCCGGTTTAAGCTATTCCAATCCTATTTTACAGTTTTCCTAAGCTCGGTTCAGGACATCCTAAATCCAATTTTGTTTTTAGTTAAACCCGACCCGTGACCCAACTTTGACCCGAGATCCGGCCCGAACCGTTGACCGGTTGACTCGTTGATTGTTGACCAGTTATCGTTGACAAAAAAAAAAAAGGGTCGGTCAATCAATAGGGGCTTGTATGATGCCTTGATTTGCTTGTCTTTAGTTACGATATGTTCGTAATTATTACATGATTGATGAATTTTAGTAACCCACTTTGTTCTCGCATTCGTGCCGGGAGCAATGTAGGAAACTTAATCCTTTTGATCTAAAATCTAATTTGCGGAAATATGCCCAATTCATCACTTATATCACCGATCGAAACGAGTATATCACGATGACATACCGTAATTGCCACAAACTATAAGTCCCTTTGGATCTCGAGAGTTTCTTTGTGTCAATCGCGATTCAACTATGAGCAGGAGAACGTGTCGTCATTATTTTTTCTAACGTATTTCTTAATTACAGTCAAAGGGAAAGAGACGACGTTTTTATTTTACGTCTATTGAAAAGACGTGATTCTTCACGTTCGAAATAACGACATCCGATAATTGCTTTATCCCTAGTGGGCGGGTGTGATTGCCCGCATGAGCGCACATCGTAAGCTCCATAAACCTACATCTCTCACTTGCCCATATAAGGCAAATAGCTCCGACATATCCACAAAGTACCCACAAATCCCACTTGTCAACAGGGGACCAAACATAACTCTCTTTATCTTTGCAAAGTTCATGTTGACAAATAGTCCATTCGACCATTACACACCGAGCTCATTGTCATACATCCGTTGGGAGCATATGATAGCTTATAATAGACATAATCAAAGGTTGATTTTTGTATGATGTACCCTATATCAATCATTTAAGTATGATACGTTATATTTACAATTATGATTATACTAAATAATCATAACGATCGGTCGTGAATGTAATCTACAATATGACTTAAAACTCTAAATCGATCTTCCTTCTCCATTAGACTTCTCAATCTCGGTTCGGCTCGTTTTTTTAGAAGTGTCCCTTTAGATCGAATCAATTTCATGACCATAGGCAACACTCTAAGATAGTGAATACCAAATAGAAATATTGAGAATAATAAAGAGTCGTAAGGGCACCAAATGAGGAATTCTTATTCTCGAGAGTTTCACACGGCTTAGAAAAGTTGAGATTTGAACTTTTGCCTACTCTCATTGGTCGACTCATGCATACGTAATATGAAATATGTATTACGCTATTTTCTCCTTTCCCATGGAGCGTATATCTTTCTATTTAATACCGTACGGATGATAGCTTAGATACACTCATGTCTAATTTGAGTTCATGTAATAACTTCAGCCAAAAGTTTCCATCGAACTTTCATCTAGTAATAAAGACATATAAAGTGAAATATGTTTGTTATTTCACTTTCGAACATTATAAATAATAAGTCATCATCTTAACATTCCGTTAAGGCGACATAAGTATTTTAATCTTAAGCTCTCAATTATAACCTAGGTAATAAGCTTAAAATCGCCTCATCTTTATTCATCACACAAAAAATAGAGGCGATTAGCTGTATGAGTGAGTTAATCTCTCATCCGTCCGACATACCTTCTCAATATAATGCACCAAACATTAATATGAATAAATATCGATAAACTTATAGACATTCATATTTATAAATAACATCATCAACTAGGAACATTTATGGGAAAATACAAATATTCAATACATCAACCTCTACGCAGTCCTAGAGTCTTTACATGACTAAAGAAAACACTCTAGGAATCGGCTTTGTCATAGAATCTGCTAACATTCTATGCATAGATATATATTGTAGGTTCACATCCTTTAGTGCTACCATGTCCTTGACATAGTTATACTTAATGTCTATATGTTTGGTCTTATAGTGGAACTTATGATCCTTAATGTAAGCTATTGCTGTCGACTATCATAATAAACCGTTACGGGATTTGCAGCATCTCTAGTAACACCCAAATGATGAAAAAATCTTTTAAGCCAAACACCCTCTTGTGTTGCTTCCATGGTAGACAAGGCTATACACTATTGTTTCTTACTTGCTTCTCGATATAAGGTTATTATTCAATAAGAATACATTTCCAAAAGTAGATTTCCTCTGGTCCAAGTCTCCTCCCTAATTAGTATCGATATAGCCCTCAATGTGCAAATCACTTCCTTAATATGTCAACGAATAATTAGCGCTTGCTTTCGGATCCCTCGGGATTCACGGTAGTCCAATGTGCTAGATTTGGGTTGGATTAGTATCTACTAAACAGTTCAACCGCATAACAAATATCGGGTCTTATATACATCATAGCATACATTAAGCTTCCAACGACACTAGCATAAAGAATAATTTTCATTTGTTCTTGCTCTTGCGAGTCTTAGGACACATTCTATGGCTCAAACCTTCACCTTTTGCAATAGGAATATCAATGGGTTTGTAATCTTGCATACGAAATCATTTAAAGACTTTATTAATGTATGTCTCTTGTGAAAGTGACAATTTTTTTCGAAATTTTGACTCCGAGAATATATGTAGTTTCACCCATATCTTTCATTTCAAAATTAGAAGATAGCCAACTTTTGATCGTCTTGACAAATTCAATATTGCATCCGTGATCAAGGTATATCATCAATATGTAATGATAAAATTACAAAATGACATTTGGACCTTTTGATGTACATGCAATTATCTTCATTAATCACGTCAAAATCATATGCCACTATTACATTATAAAAGCGTATATACCATTGCCTTGAAGATTACTTAATGTCATATATCGATATCGGAAGTCGACATATTTTTTATTCTTGGCATTCATTAATAAACCCAACCGGTTGTTCCATGTAGATCTCATCTTCTAATTCTCCATTGAGAAAAGTAGTTTTTACATCCATCTAGGGACCATTGCTTTTAAACCCAACATCCATGATCGGGTTTGCGGGATTCACAAGACATTTCCCAAAACTATTTTTGATATACCTCATGAGTACATGAAACTTCAGCGAATTTTTTGCCAAGAAAATAAGGTTATTCATCCTAAAATTTGGCCTTATACCACCTGCAAGTTACTCATGGGATACACTCAGGACTCACCCAAGCACTTTTGAGGCTCTTGAAGAGTTTTATCGGAATCAATTAGGATCCTCGATGGACGTTGAGCTCAAAGTTCACAAGACCCATGGGATGGACCACTTGTCTTAAGATCCATATGACTACTCTCAACCGAGTGATGCCAAGTATTCCATCCACCTCTCGAGACATACCATCCGGTTAGCATGAGACTCCCGATGATGATCCAAACTTAGATAGAAAAATATTTGAGTTTGAACAGGAACAATTATTGCGTGCTTACTAGCATAAAAAAGATGGTCATGATAGCTCGACTCATACGATACCAATTATTATCCATCCCGATAAGATGATGTCCTTCATGTCCCCTCCATGATTAGTGTGCCATTTTCAAGTGCACTAACCAGGCATGTTTGAATAGAGTAAAGAGTGTTGTTCCATAGTGAGTGAAGCGTCAATAATAAATCACTTTCGATCAAGTGTTGTACAAAATCGAGTGTGACTAGTCGGACCTATGAATCATGTATGTTGGAACCTCAATTATAGAGGATCCAAGACTTTGTTGTCGTGTTGTCATTGTATCTCGTCGCCTTCGCCTATAAAAGACTACATTGTGTAATGTTTAAGGCGGACTTTGCCTTCTCAGTAATTTCATAATGTGCTTTCCTATGAGTCTCTAAAATCTTTCCCTCTTTTCTTCACGCAAGCATTCTTCAATTCTATAATGTTTTTGTTTGCTTATTAGTACGACTGGTTTAATATGCTCTGCACTTGCCACGAGCAATGCATTCAAACAGATCTAAGATAGTAAGGTCGGTAACAAAAGAATCGGACTCCATTTTAGACTTTAAGCCTCGACGTGTCATGTCTCAGCCTATCTCGTGATCGCCTTGAATGTATTAGTGGATCTTGTGGATCGAAAATTATCTTGGCTTAAAGGGTTAGATCTAAGAACAAGGTCTGGAAACTAAAAAGCAATCCCTTGAAAATGGCCATGAGACGAATGAATTGAAAATAACATACCTGTTTTAGATCTTAGTCTTGCTCCCACTCCTTTTTGCCAAATGAATTGAGCCGACCGACTCTGTCTTCATCCCTTAAAGAAATGCCGGTATTTTGTGAGATCTTCCGAATCATGTAGCTGCCTTGCTTCTTTGCTTGGGGGCATTTTTTGGTGAAATTTCTTTTTTTGTTACAAATATAGCATCTCGTCGACTTTGGCATTTTTTGAGATTTTGAAGAATGGTGACGGGATTTCTTCAGCAGGAATTTCCGTTTGCCCTTGCTTTTGCCCTTTTATCTCTTGGCAAAAGAGAATTTCCTGAAGTGATTTTTCTTTTTGTGTCCTTAGTAGGAAGGATCATTATAGTCCTTGGCACATTTAATCTTTAAATCCGGTGCGATCACAATTTTTGTCTTGCTTTTGGTTTTTTTTTGACAAATTGGTTGAACTGCCTTCTTCTTCGACTCTTTTTTCAATAGCAAGATGGATAGATTGGTATATTTCGCCAAAGGTGGCTTCCGAAGGGGCTATTTCAAGTGCTTTTCTACCTCGTTTGCAATTTCTCGTGAAATGGAAGCTAGAAAAATTAGTTTAAGATTGATATCTGCCCCCCATGATGTAGATGCTCATGGCAGCCTAAAAGGTCCAACTCCTGCGGAAACCGTTTTGAACCGGCAAACGAGAAAATGCGTGGCCCGGAATGTCGCACTTGACACAATTTCAGCCAAAGTAGACTAAGATGCGAAACAGGTATGCTATCTCCAATTCATTAGGCTCATGGCCATTCTCGGGGGACCGCCTTTTGGTTTTCGGACTTTGTTCTTGGATTTGACCCTTTAAACCATCAGAATTTTCGATCCACAGGATCCACTAATACATTCAAAGCGATCACGAGATAAGTTTGGACATAGCACGTCGAGGCTCAAGGCCTAAGATGGAGTCCAACTCTTTTTTGCCGACCATACTATTTCAGATCTGCTTGAATGCATTACTCGTGGCAAGTGAGAGCATATTGAACCAGCTATGCTAATAAGCAATCAAAAACATTCTAAAACGAAGAATGTTGCGTGAAGAGAAGAGGGAAAGATTTTATAGACTCATAGGAAATCACATTCTGAAATTAGTGAGGAGGCAAAGTCTGCCTTAAACATTACACAATGTAGCCTTTTATAGGAGAAAGCGACAAGATACAATGATAACACGACAACAAAGCCTTGGATCCTCTATAATTGAGGTTCCAACATACATAATTCACGGGTCCGACTAGTCACACTGATTTTGTACAACACTTGATCGAAAGTGATCTATTATTGACACTTCACTCACTATGGGATAACACACTTTACTTTATTCAAACACGTTTGGTTAGCGGAGGGGACAGCATCTTATTAGGATGAATGATAATTGGCATCATCCGAGTTAGAGCTATCATGGCCATCATTTTTACGCTTGTATTCGCGCAATAATTATTCCCGTTCAAACTCAAATATTTTTTGTCTAAGTTTGGATCATCATCAAGAGTCTCATGTGAACTGGACGGTATGTCTCGAGAGGTGGATGTAATACTTGGCATCACCGGTCGAGGGTAGTCATATGGATCTTGAGACAATGGTCCACCCCATGGATCTTGTGAACTTTGAGCTTCAACGTCCATCAAGGATCCTGGTTGATTCTGACGAAACTTTTCAAGAACCTCAAAAATGTTTGGGTGAGTCTCGGGTATATCCCATGAGTAACTTGCGGTGGTATAAGGCCAAATTTCGGGAGGAATGACCTTATTTTCTTGGCAAAGAATTCGCTGAAGTTCCATGTACTCATGAGATATATCAAAAATAGTTCTAGGAAATGTCTTGTGAATCATGTAAACCTGATTATGGATGTTGGGTTTGAAAGCGGTGGTCCCAACTTGTCTGCATCGCTCCTTCGATCTCCAGGATGGTCCTATGAAAAATCATGGGTGGTGGAAAATAACAACTATGTGTCGGAGGGTTCGGCCTTCCAACCCGTCTTTGACTTCGAACAATTCTCTCCATGCCCGAAGTGGCTGGAAACATGTGAGGATATCCATTATGTATCTTTGATCATGATTTCTATAATTTTAAAAGAGGGATTCAGACAAGACTTTAACGATCTCATCTACCTGAAAATTCAATAACAACTTGATATAAGTGAAACATGAACCAAAACATCAATTTTAAGTCTTACGGAATGCAAGAATTGAAGACCATAGTAAATGATGAATGAATGGATAGTCACAATTGAGTCATGGTCTCAAGCATTAATCCACCATAATGTCGAAAACCTAGGTAATGATAATTCCAAAATAGGGTTGGGAGATTTTTTGTGAGCTGATTTCTGTAGAGGTATTTTAGGATGTCCGGGGGATATTGATGAGAGGGTCATTGGTGTTCTCGCATATTGATCGTCCGAAAGGAGCGAGAAAATTCTTTTCGATGAACATGTTGACGGAGGCCGTGGGTTCTTTTGGTCCGGATAGAAAATCGGTTAAAACATTTTTCTTTCCCGAAAATGTGTTTGGTTTTAAAAGAGTATTTTGAAAACCATTCGGCCCACCTCAAAAGCTGGGATGTGAAACTTGCTTTTGCTTAAATTTGAACATTTGGGGAAAGAGGATATATCCATTTCCACAAGAAAGTGGTGGCCAATCGATGAATCTCAAACTTTTTGATTCCATATTTGACAGCAAGGATGTCCTTAAAAGTTGAGTGATAATGCATTTCAAGCATTTGTGAACCGACCACTTTTGTAAGCACAAATTCTGTGCTTACCATTGAGTTCTTCCAAAAGGATAGCTGCCTAATATTTATCACTTGCATCGATCTGCAGCACTCTTTTCCCACTTGAAGGAATTTGCAATGGGGGTAAATGTTGGAGAGTGCGCTTTAGATTCTTAAGCATTTCGGTTTGCTTGGGTCCCCAAGGGGGAGCATTTTTCTTCAACATCCTTTGAAGATGATGTAATGTTTTGGAGATTTTGGGTATGAAATCTCCGAGGCAATTAATAATTCCAAGAAAAGATTGGACTTGATTGTGAGAGAGATTTTCATCAGGGAAATTTCTAAAGGTCTTCCGCAATATGGGGTCCAGGGTAGTATGTTCCATTTTTGAGATGCATGCCTAAGAATTCAATTTCTCTTTGGGCAAGAATCATTTTTTTTTCTAAGAAAGCATAATGCCATGTTTGTGAACAATTTTGGCAAATTGGGTTAGAAGCTTTCCATGAGAGTCCTCATATGAGGAATCAAGAAAAATGTCATCAATGTAGATTTGGGCATTGGGGAGAATGGGTTGGAAGATTTTGCACATGACCTTTTGAAATAGAGAAGGTGCTTGTTTTAAGGCCGAAAGGAAGTACTTTCCATTGAAAGTGTTGTTCGGAATGCAAAAGCCTATTTTGGGTCTATCTCTAGATCTATTCCCAATTGCCAAAGACACGCCTTGAGATCAAATTTTGAATAGATTTTTGCCTGGGCTAGCCTGGAAAATAAAGAATTTTTGTGTGGCAAAGAGAATTTGTCATCTTGGAGAAATTAGTTTAGAGGCTAGTAGTTTATGACTAACCTCAACTTGCCTCTATTATGTTCAGCCTTTTTATTCACGTAAAAGGCTTCACGGGCCCATTGAGAACCGGAAAGTTCTATAAGGCCTTGTGAGAGTAATTCAAAGACATTCATTTTGGGCTAGGGAAAGATGTTACGGGTTCATACCCGAATGACCGGCCTTTGTGGGATTGACATCTTCTCTTTTCTTAAATGGAAGTTTGACAAAATATTTAGGATTTG
The DNA here is from genome assembly GCA_021437795.1 of Rhodamnia rubescens. Taxonomy (NCBI): domain Eukaryota; kingdom Viridiplantae; phylum Streptophyta; class Magnoliopsida; order Myrtales; family Myrtaceae; genus Rhodamnia; species Rhodamnia rubescens. The sequence continues at coordinate 11,796,976 of JAILYA010000002.1, read as the reverse complement.
TCCAAAGGGGTTTATAACAAATTTGAGAAAACCGGTCATGCAATTCGCACAACAAGAGAGGAGACTTGGGGTGATGGGATCAAGAATCTCAAGTTGAATGACAAATAACTTTTGGAGTTCTACAAAGTCTTCAAAATGGTTTTTGAACCGTAATCCATTTGGATTAATCTTGAGTCGGGGAGTTGAGATAAAACGTCCCATCCAATGATAAGGTCTTTGTCATGAGAACGGCAACCGAGGATTTTTGTGGTAATAGAGCAACCTGGAAAAATCTGGATAGTGACTTAGTTGGCTGCGTACTTTCGTGGAGAAAATATCTCCTAAAGCATATTGGAAGTACCTTGTATAAGACATCCAATATTGGCTAGGGGAGAACTTTGATATCCATTAGGAAGGCTGCAGCTCCAAGTATCAATGAGGGCTATGACTTGAATGGATTTATCTTTCTCGGGTCGGAGGATTTGGACAGGAAAGTAAGGTGGGTGAAAAATGGGAGAGTGGATGCGGAAAGAATCGGTGATGGGGAAAAAGAGAAAATGTCCCCGGGGAGAGTTATCCGAATCGAAGAGTAAGCTTTAATGGCGCATAGGAGTCCTGGATGAGGGTTCATCTTCTACGAGAAGACTGACTCTATGTTTTCATCACTTAAAAAATGCTAGTACTTTGTGAGATCTTCCGAATCATGTAGCTGCCTTGCTTCTTTGCTTGGGGGCATTTTTGGCGAAATGGCCTTTTTTGTTACAAAGTAGCATCTGTCCGACTTTGGCCTTTTCCGAGATTTTGAAGAATGGTGATGGGATTTCTTCCGTTGGAATTTCCGTTTGCCCTTGCTTTTGCCCTTTCGTCTCTTGGCAAAAGAGAATTTCCTGAAGTGGTTTTTCTTCTTGTGTCTCGAGCATGAAGGATCATTACAATCCTTGGTACATTTAATCTTTCAATCTGGTTGATTGCTTTTGGTTTTCTTTGACAAATTGGTCGAACCGCCTTCTTCTTCGACACTTTTCTTCAATAGCAAGATGGACACATTGCTGTATTTCGCAAAAGGTGGCTTCCGAAAAGGGCTTTTTCAAGTTATTTTCTACCTCGTCCGCAATTTCTCATGGAATAGAGGCTACAAAAACTGGTTTAAAATTGATATCGCCCCAAGATGATAAAAGAGTTAAATCATCTCTCTAAAGTGGCGATCTAGATTTGTTCTAGCTGTAGAACAACATTTTCTTTCAAAGAATTCTCTTCTTTTGAGATCTTTTTCATCTCCAGCTGGCCGATGAAATAGAGATGGATCATAGAAATGGCTTGATTGAAATTCATCAATAGCAAAGAAATTTGATCCTTTCTCGAGGCCGAGTTCCACCAATCCTTTAATGAACCAAGAAATTTGCTTGGTGAATTCAAGAAGGACTTCATAGGTGTTGTGTTCCTTCAAGTTCCTGGCTATCGCCCAAGCATGGAACTCTTGTAACCTTTCATGCCATTTGTGATGGGAAACATCACCAAAGGTGAAGTAGGTTTTATATGAAGAGGATGGATTTGAGGAAGACGAACGAGGTGGGGCCGGATTGATGAATTCCACATCTTCGTCAGGTTCTTCTTCCTTCACAACTAGTTCCGCCATCATAATAGCAAGTGGAGCTAGATTATCATCATCCGAGTACCTGGAATAGTCTTAGAGGAGGAAGATTCATTGTTGACTCGGTGTCTTGAGGAAAATTAGCTAAATCAATAGCAGAAATAGAAAGGATTTGGTTTTGAAGGAAACTCTCAATGGGATTGGAAACCATGTATGAGTGGGTTTTATGGGTTGGGGAGTCGGGGGTGACATATCTAGTGGTTTGGGTAGTCTTGTAGGCACTAGAGATTTCATTTTTTCTTTAGCCTTTTCTCTTTCAATTTTTTGAAGACGAGCTCCGAGTGCTAAGACATTAGTCTTAGAAACAAGAGGAACCGATTCAATAGCTGCCATGAAAGAATACGAAGGATAAAGGCTAGAGGCCCGAGAATACTCGAGTGGACGGATTGATATATGGTGGAAATAAAGGAGTGGGTGATGATTGAGAGGATTGCCGCTCAAGATGAGCCTTTTGATCTTCAAGAAGCTTAATCTGTCTTTTTAGCTTCTCAATTTGAGGAGACCGATCCTCTAGATATTGATGCTAAAGTTGTTGGGTCTCCAATAAGTGGAGGCTCTTTTGGAAATCTTCAAGCATCTTGCGAATTTGAGTAGAGAATTGATCTACCCTGTCTACTTAGGGCTGAAACTTTGTCAAGTGCGACATTCGGGCCAACGCATTTTTTGTTTGCCGGTTCAAAATAGTTTCCGCAAGAGTTGGATCCTTTCGTCTACCATAAGCATCTACATCATGGGGGCGAGATTTTGGATGCATGGTAATACCTTTGTTGTGGGTCCGAAAATTTTTCAAGTGGGGAAACTCAAGACCAAAAGAATGAGATTCATTCCTGGGTTGAAGCGAAGGGAAATCTTCCTGGCTAGAACATACAATGTTTGGTAGAACATGAGGTGGTTTTACTATAGGAGAACAGGTGTATGGTTTTGGCAAATCAATGGGACATGATGGGTTTTTCTTAACCCATTTTTGGATTGGCTTAGAGAATGGAGAAGTGACATGTTTTTGTGGCAATGGTGGAGGTGGTTTTGGTTCATTTGAACCACATGGAGAAGGTACGGTGATTGGTGGCTTGGGTGAGCCATATTGAACCAAATCTTGCTATCTTCCGCCATCTTCACCAAAGGGTCCGATGGTTGGGTCTCCATCAAGATACCTTTGGTAAATGGTGCCCTTCTCTCTTTGTGGAAGAGGGTCTAGTCATCTTCGAATGAGTGCAAGAAGAGCAAGTGCACTCGGGGTCCCAAAAAACAATATCCGGAGGGGTCTTTAAAATAATGGATGGGCTGACCATTAAAATCAAAAGACCGAACAAATTCTTTTGGATCCGGATCTTTCATGCTGACCGTTTCAGTAGGACATGTAGTGAAACACAAAAATAGTGGGAAATGATGGGAAAGCGAGATGAGGTATCTTCCTTGTCTTTCGCAAATTTGATGGTAACGGTTCCATCTTTCTTCTTTGTGAAGTGGAGTTCGGAAGATTGGATTAGCCTTGCACTTTGGTGGAGTTTTTCATAGTTGGATATCCAACTATCAAGAAGGAGCTTGAAGAGTCGATCTCTAGGGATCTATCTAGGGACATGAACACGAAAAGTTTAGTCATGGTTCACCGAGATGAGAAGAGCATCATACGAAGTGGGAAGATTTAGATCTATGGCATGGTTTTGGACTCAATAAACCATTTGGTAATTGAAGGGTTCTTGCTAACGAATTAGGGGTTTGAGGTGTCCCCGTGATTTGTAGCTAAACTTTTAGAGCGAGGCATGCGATCTTGGATCGGCCAAAGTTATATTGAAATTTGGGAACATAGTAACAAAATGCTATGCTAGCATTGAGGGTGGTTTGGATGGTTCCAATGCACGCATGCTGATAATCCAAAAACCTTGTGTCAAGCGAGGCTATTCTTGCAACCATTGGTAAGCCTTTTCGGCCATGAAATGAGAGAGCTAGTCGGATAGTGCCAAAGTGAAGGTGGGTGAATCCTTGCTTGAATCCACCGAAGTGGGAATTCTAGGGGTATTTGAAGAGTCACAAATTGCTCTTGTTGGGTAGCAAAGATATGGTATTGGTCAAACTTGGAGGACTGGACATATTCCTTAACAGCTCGAGGAGTATGTCGAATAAGGTGTTTGATGGATCGTATGGGAGAGAAGGAGGATGGTTTGGTGAACGCAGAATATGGATTTATAAGTGGTAGTTGGGTTTCTAAGATCTTACTATCTTCATAGAAAGCAACCTCATAAAGATAGTCGATTTTTGAGATTATGGATTTTCGTAACTCGGGAGGAAGAGCAAAAGAGAGTTGGGAAGAGAGTTGTATGAAGAGAGTGTATGGTGCAGTAATTTTAGAGGAGTCCATGAAAATATGAAGGTTCTTCTCTTCTTTGCAAATCTTAGCTTAGAATGATAGTGTTAGCTTATATTTGATGACATTGGCTCGATACCAAAAAGGAGAAGGAGCAAGACTAAGATATGTTATTCAAACTAGCCACTATTGCTAGAATAAGGCGAATTGAGGTGAATTTTACCATAAGAAAAAAGTGTTTTTATAATTAATTCATTCCTATTGGTTATATTCTTTCGCCACAATGTGAGCCTTATATCTCTCATTTGAGCCATCACCTTCCACTTTATTTTGAGAACCCATTTATTCCCAATGACTCTGCGTTCTTTCGGAAGATCGACCAATTCCCAAACTTGATTTGATCTCATTGACTCAATCTCTTCTTCCATTGATTTTATCCACTTTTCCTTATCGAGGCTAGATGGATCATCATTTATATTCATTGGCTCATTCTCTTTTAGTGGAGCGATCATGAAAGCTTCCCCTTCAATCTCAAAGTGTCGACGGGGAATGCTTTTTGCCACCTAATGGCCGTGGAGAAGATTGTATCAAAGGTACTTCATTCTCCGTTACCCTCTCACTCGGACCGGATAATGGTATCGTTTCATCAAGTGGTTGCAATTAAGACTGGTTTGTACTCAACTCCCCATTTCTCACATTGCTCCTACTTGTATCATTATATCCAAATGTCCCATTATCCTAATCTAAGGTCTCAAATAGGGAATAATCTTCATTTATTTCGTATTTTCTCATAAATTCATTTTCTAAGAATGTGACATCTCGAGATTCAAATTTAGTCACACTTTCACTTTCTTGCTCGCCTATGAACACATACCCTTTTAAGTGTTCCGAGTATCTTATGAAGATATTCTTTTTGCTTCTTGATCCCAATTTTTCATATTTATGAGTGGACTCATGAGTATAGAGCAAAACCCCAATGTTTAAGAAAGCTCAAATTAGATTTTCAACCTATTCATAACTCATATGGAGTGGAAGAGATTGACTTTGAAGGAACACGATTAAGTACATAGACAGCAATTAACAAAACATCACCCCAAAAGGCAATAGATAAATTAGTATGTATCATTATAGACCTAATCATTTTTATTAGGGTTCTGTTTTCTTCTCTCGCGAACACCATTTTGCTGTCGGAGTGTATGGAATAGACAATTGTCTTTCTATTCCCTTTTCATCACACAAGTTTCTAAACTTATCGGATAAGTATTCTCGACCTCGATCGGATCTTAATACTTTAATTTCTTATCTAATTGATTTTTTACTAAGGTTATATATTTCTTAAAGCAACTTAATGCTTTAGATTTATGAGAAATTAAATAGATATATCCAAATCGAGTGTCCTTACCCTTACATTCATTAGGCCACGATGTCGGTATGAATGAATTGCAATGTAAATTTGGCTCTTATTCCTTTTCCAAATGACTTTCGAGTTGTTTTTCCCATTAGGCAATGTTCATAGGTGGGCAATTCGACTTTCTCAATATTGCCTATTAAGCCCTCTTTGACTAATCTGTTCATATGTTGTTAGCCAATATGACCAAGCCTAACATGCGACACGTTCACATCATTATCACTAGAATAAGAAGATGTAAACAAAGAATAACAAATATTTACATTAGTATTTTTAACTTCCAACATAATAAAGCCATCAATAAAATAACCTTGAACCATAGAAAGTTGTATCCAACACTCTGCTATGCTTTTGGTGCTATTATGGTTTCATGTCTTTGAGGAGTGAGTGAGTGAGTGACTAGGAAAGTCTTGTCTAGCTAGCTTGGTGTTTTGTTTGTTGTTTGCCGATTGCTTGCTGTTTTTAGTTGCTTTGAGTTTTGGTGACTGCTATGTTTGAGGAGCCAAGATCAAGTCGTCGTTTTTATTGAAGTTATTGAGTTTTCATAGAAGTTATTGTTTGCATTTAGTTGTTAACACTGTCCTGTGTCCAACATGCCACCTTCCTAGTGTTGCTAGATGTCTTCATTGACGGATTCTAGAATCACAGGTAATACTTTTTGTGTTGGAGTGTTTTCGCCTCATGAGGAAAAACCATCCTACGTTTTGTTGCAGATTGTCGAGCAGATATACTTTCGTCCTCAGCATCCTACGTTTTCCGTGATATTTTGAATCAAACTTCTTGTTTTGACAAGTGCCAATATGATTTTTTGTTGTAGATTGTTGAGAAGAACTCACGAGTCTTCCAAGCTGCACACAGCCTATTTCCTTCTGGTAGACGAATGGAGCCTTTGGCTATCCTCACTCAGGCATGAAGAGAGCCTACTTCCTTCTGCTAGGCGAATAAAGCCTTTGGCTATTGTTACTCAGGCATGAAGAGAGAGAGAGAGAGAGATGGACGCAGATAGAGAGAATAGAAAGGAAAACTCTCATTTTCTGTTGCTTTTTGTTGTGACAATGGCTAGATCAAGGCTTGATTGACCTAAGCTAAGGCAAATGTCAGAACTGATGAAACATTTGTCTTGCTTCTACCATCTTCTGACTTGTCCATGTTGTGGACTTATTGAGGATTTGTTCTCATTGTTGTGTCAACAATCTCATCGTTTATGAGTCCCAAAAGGAAGTCTATTTGTGACAGATGGGTGCCCATTTTTTATTCACGTTATGTCTAAAGATCAGTATTTTCGATGTCTCAAGAATTTTAGTGCAACAAGGAAGAAATAGAAAGTAAAGGGAATAATGTTATGGTATGAATAGGTGATATGCCCACGTCTATTACAAAATAAACAAATAGTCAAGATAAACAAGTGCAATTTATTAGAATAGCACTGTAAATGATTTTCCAGCAAAGCACATCTTTCTCCTATCCTCTTGGATTCTTGTAGTCAAAAGACAATTAGCCAAAACAATGTGAAACACGAAACCCGACTCGATTGTTCGGGTTATGTTCAGGTCAATTTCGAGCCTTGGTCGGGTAAGAACACATGTGTTTTGTTTTGGGTCGGGTCGGGTATCATGAAGACTTGACTTGACCCGATTCGACCGGTTGACACCCCCGCTAGTCGGAATTTTGTTTTACCAATTGAGTCATAAACTTTTTCGTGTTTGGCCAATTGAGTCAATCCGGCTAATTTTTATAAAAAATTGCTGACTTGGACGCCGGCCGTGCTACGTGGCACGCTCGATGTTGATACAAATTTTTTTATAATATTTTATAAAAAAATTTATTTAATTTTTTATATTTTTATTTTTTTTCTTTCCCTATTCTTTTTTCCAATGGCCTGCAAGTACCACCGGCACATAACATGGCCGGCGAGAGTCACCCTTGCCCGCCATAGGCAATGGCGGGCCTCGCCCGGCTAGGCCCATGAGGGCCACCCTCGCCAAATCCGGCAAGGCCGCTCTCACCTAGGCTAGGTTGGCCTTGCTAAGGGGCAAGGGCCTCCCTCGCTAAGCTCCTCAAGTTGATGACCCACTCTCTCTTATGAAGCTCATGGCCATGGGAGCTTTGTGTGAACTTGGCGAGCTTTGTGATCGAGCTCACAACCATGGGAGCTCTAGCACAAAGTTCACGATCTCCCATGGATGGAAGAGGATCTATTTATTCCTAAATAGGTCACTCAATCATGATATGGACTAGATCTAAGGCAACGATCATCGTTGATCCCAAGTTTGAGGTTGGTGATGGTTGATGACCCTCAACGATGATGATGGCTCTCGCCCTTGCATTGGTGATGCTTGGGGAGGCGGCTCGACCTAGGCAAGGGTCAACCTCGCCAAAAGAGGCCAACCCTTGCCGGCCATGGCCCGTGCACACGGGAAGGCCATCAAGAAAAAGAAAAAGAGAAAAAAAGAAAGGAAAAAGAAAAATGAAAGAAAGAGTAAATAAAGTTAATATCACGAAAAACTCCAAACCCAGTACACCCGTGATAAATTTACTCTAACTTATATTTTTAACCACCAAAAATCATAAACCGGTACACCTTTGACAATTTTATCCAAAACTGATACATATGTAACAAATTTAACCTTCGTTATTTTTTATTAAATTTTATTGTCAAATTGCTAATTTGGATGACACGTGACGATTGCCGGATATACACGTTTTGGATTTTTACCTTCTATTTGTCATATGTGTATTAATTTGAGATTTTTCGTGCTATTAATCTAATTTAACGAAAATTAACGGAGAGTAAATTTGTCACATATGTACCAATTTGATGTTTTTGGTAGTCAAAATAATTAGTTTAGGGTAAATTTGTTATAAATGTACCAATTTGAAATTTTTGGTATTCGAAAAAATAGTTTTGAGTAAATTTATCATAGGTATACCAGGTTTGAGATTTTTCGTGTTATTAACCCAATAAATAATTTTTTCAAAATATTAAAATACTATAAAATTGTCTATGTTAGTAGCGATTGTTCCACGTAGGACAACCTTTGTCTACATCAACGATTTCTAGCAAAAAAAATGGCCGATCGATTCAATTAGCAAAATTAAAATGTGAAAGAATAAATTGACAAAAGTGCAATGAATTTAGGACTTTTTTTATTTGGGTGACTTTGAAAAGTTGTCTCAATTATTTTTAGTGAAGTAGTAGTTAATATTAATTCCGGACACTTGTACAAAAAATTATATTATGTATTCAAAATAACCAAGGTCATTTAGGTCTTTATGTAGAATGGAAATATTAAAACTTCTATTTCTCATCAATGAATGGTAGGACAAATAATATTTTTGCAAAAACAAAGACAGACTAAACTTGAACGCTTCAAAAAGTTCTAGGACAAAAGTGAAATTTTATTTGGTGACTTGTACATAGAGGGGCCATATGTCGGAAGACGATGCTGACTCGAACGAAAAATTTAACCTAGTATGGACAAAGGACTTTTCTCTCCTCAAGGCGTGCCGCTGTTTACGTAAATCAAATTAGTCGACCGTACGTTTGGCGTATCTCTACAAATTAAATCAGACATGTCGCCGCAAAAAATTCACTACATGGTTTTCTAAGAATAGCCGATTTTTTCTCCTTTTCGAAATGCTCATATGCATGTATATACATAATAATTATCGAGGGATCTTAAGTATATCATAAGCGAGACGCTCCCATTCGAATGGGGGAAGGAAAGAACCGGTGATGGACAGGGAGTGGCTTGATGCTGGTGTCCTTTTTGTCCTTTTGGGAACACACAAACTTATTGGAAACATGCTTTTGTTCTTTATTACACTGACCAGTTTCTCCTAATAATATTTTGCCTTAAGATTGGCTCAACTTCACTTCCAACTTGAATTCCTTTCCCAGCAGAAGTGACAATGCTGAGACTTCAATGATCACAAACTCTCCGCTGTCACTCGATTTTCCCACGGTTTTCACCGATCTCTGTCCGGACTTTGCTTCTACATGTAACTCACGCCCTCTCAGTCTCGTCATCCCAGTTCCTTTTCTCAATCCTAAAATTGTCACCTTATCAATTACCCACTTCTCAATCAAAGCAAACTCCGCATGAACAACTTCTGATCCGACAATAACATCAGTCCCTGTTTTCTCACAATAAAACCTCACCAGAGTCCACTTGGTTCCTTCCCGTCCCATTTCGACGTCCTCTCCGGCATCCAAGAACAATTGTCCTGAGCTATTCCCATTCCCATCAACCACAACTAAGAGCTCGAATGGCGTTCTCCGAGCTGCTTCTGTAGTCATGGCCTCTCCTTGCATGGCCAATATATTACCTTCCCTTACATGCACAAAAGGATGATCAGGCGGCGCATTGAGCATCACATTCATTGCTGAAGCTGTACTCACTGAATTTGAGTAATTGAAGAGATCAAACCAATTTCCACTCGGAAAATAAGCATCCACTGCATCGGCACCTGATTTTAGTACAGGAGTCACCATCACGCCCTTACCAATTAAGAACTGGGAATTGATATCGTAAGTCAACTTATCCTCCGGGAATGAGAAAAATAGGGGCCGGGCAATGGGTATCCCCTTCCTAGATGCCTCATACATCAAGGTATACAAGTATGGAAGCAAGCGATAACGAAGCCCGAGCACCTTCCTGGCAGATGCAGCAACAGAATCCCATAGATAGAGCTCTTGACGAATAGTATTCTTTGCAGAGTGGTCTCTCGCAAAAGGATAAAAGGCCCCTAGCTGCATCAGTAAAAGCTGTAAAATAAGTTCTTAAATTTGTATGATAGAAAAACATGATTTACACCTCTATTCAGTCGCTACTTCATACTATATCCACCCACAAGACATATTCAACATGACATAAATTATAAGCACAAAAGATACCCAAACTTCCCCTCACCCTAAAGAACATTGATCAACTGTTATATCTGAATACCAATCAAGAAAGGTTTAAAGCCACTTGGTTGCAGAGCAGTTTGGTTAATCTAAATTAAGACAAGGCATGAAAGTTATTCACCTGAATCCATCGGTTGCAGAGCTCTTCGGTTGTGTCCTGAGAGAAACCACATATATCAGCTCCTACCATTGGAATTCCAAAGAGCCCAAAATTTAAAATTGCAGGAATTGAGTATGCCAAGTCATCCCATGTGGCGGCATTGTCTCCAGTCCAGTGTGCAGTGTGCTTGCCAGAGCTTAGAAAAGTTGATCTGGAGAGAATGAATGGCCTTTTACCAGTAACATTGACTAAGGCCTTGTTTGTTGCTCTGGCTTCCAAGAGTCCATAGAGGTTATGAGCATTGTAATCTGAAATATTACCAAAATGACATGACGTTGCAGGAATAGTTAAGTTGTTGATCGGCCGATTAACTCCTGCATTGTTTATTTTGTAGGGAGGATTGTCGAGAGTGGATGGGAGAGGCAGAGAAGTTATGAAGTTGGACAACTCGTTCATGTCGAGCCATAGGCCATCAAAAGGAAGAACATCGTGAAACCTCTTTATCTCACCGCCCCAATAACTGTCACTTGATGGGTGAAGGAAGTCAGGGAAGTACACTGGCCCCGGCCACACAACACCTAAGTATGGGACTCCCTCACGTTTGATGAAGACGTCGGCTTGCATCCCCCTGATGTAGGTCCCATATGTCTCGTTCACGCTAATGCCTGTGAAGGACCATCCATTCAGAAGAAAAGGAAAGAAACATTATGATGGCTGTTTGAAAGAAAGTAAAAGAGCAAGTTTCAACCACACGCATTCTGCATTAGCATACCTGGATCAAGTATCAGCACATATTTTTGACCGTTCTTGTGAATGGTGCTGACAAATTCTTTCATTTTGTCCACTGGAAAATTGATAGGATCAAGAGTAAAGTCCTTGTATGCATCCATGTAATCAATGTCAGTCCACATAACTTCCAGTGGTATATTAGCTTTGGCATAACCGGCCACCACGCCCTCCAAGTCTGAGACATTCTTGTAACCCCACCGGCATTGATGAAATCCTAAAGTAAATCAAAGATACTTTATCAGTAGACCTACAATTCGAACTTGTCAAATCAAATGTGCAGAAGAACTATCTACCATGAATCAAACTTTTCAATCGATCTACACCTAGCAATATACCGGGAAAGCAACTATGTTTCTTGAACATCAGTGAGAATTCCTGTAAGATTTGTTCCCTATTGAGAATAACATGCACAATCGGACTAGTGCCATTTTAAAGCAAGTCAAGGGCAGTAAACTCCTCACTATGTTAAATACTACCACTACACAATTATGCTCGAAATCTCACAGTGATTGGAAAATACGCTACAGAAGTCGACAAACAATAGTGGAATCAGATCATCAAGATACCAGCAACAACAATTGAAAGAACTCATCAAACCCAGCATACCGAAGGACCAGTATGGCATTGGGGTTGGCCGGCCAATGAGCTCGGTGTACTGCTCCATGACAGCCTCTGGCGATGGCCCGGGGAAGAAATACAAATCCAACACCCCGCCGATCACCTTGTAAGTGATCCTATCGCCAGTGTACACCACGTCCATGCCATTGCTGTTCAGCAACAGAACGCCGTGGCTTGTGCCCGCCCCATCTCCTCCGCCGCCGCCGCCCACGGACGACCTGACGTCCATGTAAAAAGGATGCGACCCGTACAGGTTGACATCGAGGTTCGCGCTACCAATGTCGGCGTTCCACAGAGTTAGGGTTTGGTTGGGCTGGAGCCGGAGCGACGGCTTCGTGTGCTCTCCGATCCCGTAGAGGGAGGAGCGGCCGGGAGGGAGGGAGGAGGAGAGCTGGAGGTACTGGTCTTTGAAGACGAGGAAGGTGGAGGGGTCCGACGAGGAGGTGTCGAAGAGGACATCGCCGGAGGAGCGGCGGGAGACGGAGAAGGAGAAGGGGGTGGTGTCGCTGAGGACGAAGACGAGGTCGGAGGAGGCCAAAGAGATGCGGCGGTCGGAGCGGAAGAGGGACGGCGGCGCCGGAGTTCGGTTTTGTTGGGGAGGGGAGGTAGATCGTCGAGGGATGAGGTCGTCGGGGACTTCCCAACGGGGGTGGTCGGCGTCTGTGATTCGGACTCGAAGGCGTCCGCTCGCTTGGAAGCTGGAAGGAGACCATGATGACGTAAGCCAAAGTTAGCTACTTTTTGCGTGGGCAGCGGAAATGATTATATTATAAACTACAATGGAATCCTAAAATTTATGACGAAAATGTAATTCGGTCCTAACATTCATAAATAATAATTATAAAGTACAAACCAAATTCTAAGATTTATCTGCTCGCACGCTTCTGCATTCTTCTTCGTCTTTTTTTATTATTTAAATTTTAGCTTATTTTTTAATTAATTTATTTAAAAATTATATTAAAATTAGGCCAAAATGACGTTTTAGCCACGTCATCGTCTTGTAGAAGATAAAAATATTTTAAAAAGCCAAGTCAGCAGTTTTCATTAACCAAAGTGGACTGAATTAGGGAAAGAATTCGATTGCATCAATTTGACAAGTTTAGGACTTAATTGTACTTTTTACAAGTTTTATGAGTCAATTGCACTCTCATGACAAGTTTTAAAATTTCTAATGAACGTATCCGTGTTATAAATTAATCTATCGAGTATATGTCTACATCCATACTTTTATATCTATACCAATTTCGCAATTTTTATTTATCCTTCTCCAAATATCCCTATTATTCACCTTACAAATATTGTGAAGATGGATAATGTATAAACTAACATTTTAATTTAATCTCACCGCAGAGAGTGTCAAATGAATGAGTCCGGTCGAATATAGTTCGACCCATATTATCCAATTTAAGCCATTTTGATCTATTTTCATATAGTACAAATCTAATGACCCGCTAACCGACTTGACCTATATTCAACCGCACCCATATTATTAAAACACTTTCTTATTTAATCTAATTTAGTAAAACTTATGAATTATTAAGAAAATTACATTAGTAAAACATTATGAATAATTTTATTATTAAAAAAATTAAAATTAAAATAAGAAAAATTAAATTTTAAGAGAGTTAGCTAATCTATTTATGATCCATTTGAAATCCATCCGTTAATGACCCATTCATGACCCATTTAAGTTTATTGTTTTTGACCCATTTTGCCATTTCTACTTGTAATGCTTCACTATTGAAATTGATTATTTCCTTTCCAACGCCCATCTTCTTTGAATTAGAATCTCGAAACTTTCCAAGCCAACCTTCTTTGAATTAGAATCTCAAATTTTTGTTCACATACTAAGTATTTTCATTGTGCATTATTACAAATATTGGTTCTCATTGTTTTCATTATTAAAATTTGTGCAATACAATGATTCATGTTAGAAAGTTCAACCTAAAAGTTTAAGCTAATAGGTAGGGAAACCACATGAATATAATGAGCATATAGGGCCCATTATCAAGTGATGTGAGACAATAACTTTAACAATTCCAAATGTTAAATTTTTTTTTTTTTTGAAGATATGTTTATTGAAAAAAATTGAATCTACCAAATATACTAAACATCTTAAAAATAAGAGTGAAGTTGTAATTTAGGGGATGCATGACAACCATTCTACTTTTCTGTTTCTATTCCAAACCTATTTATAGAACAAGTTTGGAATAGAAACTCGTTTTAGAACACACTTTTTTATTTATTTTCCGAAACAAAAATTTGCTTTGGAAATAGATTTGGAAGGGAACTCAAAAACAAAAGTTTTTAGCTTTTCAAGAAACAAAAATCGAAATAATAACCCCTCACTTTGTCTTAAGTACCCACCGCTTTGCCCAACACCCGTCGCGGTCCGTTGTCGGCCCCGCCTCACCGTCGATCGCCGACCCCACCGCCGCCAACCACCGCCCATTGCCACCTCCGAGCCGCCGCCAACCTTCTCTCGACCGCCTCAACCATGATCGGTCATCGCCAACCTCTCGCCGGCCGCCGCCAACCACCGCCGACCTTCACCACTACCATCCACTGTCCTTAGTCTCCCACCTTCGGCCGTCACCGACCACCACCCGTAGCCCCTAGCCTCACCGTCGGCCGCCGCCACCGACCTCCGCCCACAACCGTGATCACCGCCGACCGTCATTGCCAACCACCGTACTCGATTGCCCACCGATCCCGCCGCCACGACCATTGCCGTGCCGCCAACCATTGCCTACCGCCAACCTCTCGTCGCTCATTGCCACCCTCCGTCTGGCCGCCGCAACCAACGTAGACCTCCGCGGAGTAAAAAATAAATAATTTTTTTTTATTTTAAATAGTAAATAATAATTTCTAGAAGTAAAAATTTTCAACTGTTGTCAAACGAACTTCACATTGCAGGGATAAAAAAAATTTATGTTATTATCAAATGCATTTTTTTACTCAAAAACTCATCTAAAAATAAAATTTATTTTTAGTCGAAATCTATTTCTAAAACAAAATACTTGTCATGCACCCCCTTAGCAACCGACCGTAAACCCGTTAAACATATTGAAACTCTACCTAAGTCCATTAATACTAAAGTCAGATCGGGTATCCAATTATACCGACCGAGCTTCCATCTTATGGACATGAGAAAGCCCGTCGGCAACTTAAATTCGGGTTTGGCACAAACATTTCTACATAATCTTTAGGTTGTGGATGGGCTCGAGTAACGCGAAAGGCATGAACTTTGACCTTGACTTAGACCCGACTTGTCCAGTGAGCACTTCTACCGCCATTGTAATTTGTAACCACGTTTTCCTATATGTTAGCTTTTTTCTTTATAAAAAAAAAAATCCGAACCAATCTGCCATATGAGTGACTTTCCTCAAGACTTAGATAACATCACCTAACTTATTAGTGTTTCAATTAAAAAAAAAACTTATTAGTGCACGCCAAATCGGTAATTTCGATGTTGTATACTTTTTTTTCTTTTTTTTTTTTTTCCTCTGACCTGGCGACTAGGCGGAGATTCTCGACGTCCGGCCCGTAGACGGAGGTCCTGTTGATGAGGTGGAGCCCGGCAGCCAACGTGGTTCCCAACGGTTCAACAGCCACGGACTCGACTGTGTATCCATACCCGATGACGCCCGTTCCCCGGCTTCTCCGTCGGCGTGGGACGGACACGACAGCAGGGACAAGATCAGTGGAAAGAGGAACAGAAGACGACGATGTTCTGTTCTTCTCCGCATGTTCATGGTTGGGGATCGGAAGAAGAATGCGAAGAAGGTCGAGATCGAGACCTAGAGAGAGAGAGAGAGAGAGAGTGTGGGACGAGCTTCGATTTCATCTGCCCACCACGGTTGACTTTACACGTGTCGTCTTCCATTCCCGTGTCCATTAGATCCTGAGAAGTCTGAACGGGGAAAAACGAAAGTGACAAAGAACGCAACTTTTCCTTCGAGGCAAATTGGGCCCCGCCAGATTGGAAAATTCAAAATTCCGCGGCCGGCTCACGCGCTCCTCACCTGCTTGTTGCTTCCGTTTCTTCGCCTTTCGAGAGGAAACTCGTAACGGCGCCTGTTCACCGGTTGAGCAGAGCAAAACGCGCGATGTCCGCGAATCGTCCGGTCTCCACATGCCACGTGGGATTGAGAGAGGCGCGAGTGTGACCGATGAGCAAGACCGAAATTAATGTCGCTTTTTGATATTTTTATTTTGTCCGCTTAGATGACGATTTCTGAATTTTTTTAGCTTGCGTCTGTCCTTTTATTTTTATTTTTATAGTCACAATTCAACTCAAGATATTTCGAGTTTTGCAACGTCGCATGCTTGCATAATTATACATTTTTAATTCGTGTTATAAAGCTTCTCGTGATCGTGATTTCGGCAAAAGTTTCACCAAAGGTGCAGATTATCACGTTGAAAGTAATTGTACCTTTTTAATCATGATTTATGTATTAAAAAAAAAGAGACCGGACGGGGTACTCTGAACTTTTAAGATACTTTATAAATTTCAATGACACAAAGTTTTTAAATAGCTGATAAAATTCTCATCTTAAGACTTATTGTCTTAAGATCTAACCTGATGAGTTCAACACATTCACCCATCACTAGACAAACAATCACGAAGGCAGTTGGTCGATGTTTGCACCTAAATTTTTTGCCCAAAAATTCGCTGACAATCACAGAATTGAGGGCGCAAAGTGGAGATGATCCCAAACCTAGTACTCATCAATTTCACAGTTCTAGAACCTGGAATATATCCCGCGGCCCCTACAGCCTTTCTAGCCATGTTGATTCCTCGGGTTGCACCTAATCTCTTGCACAGGCCTTAGCACCAAGAGCATTGACATTTTCAATTCAGATCAATTTCAGATTCATGTAGACATAAGGATTACCTCTAGAAAAACGTTGATTGTTAAGGACACGTTTATGTTGTGGGGGAGAATATTAGTCCCAAAGTGTTAATCTGAACTCTTGAATATCGGGTGATTTGGAAAGGCTGTTTCAATTATTTTCAGTGAAGTAGCTACCATTAACTCCAAAGACTTGTGCGAACTCATACGGCTCTTATCTGGAATGGAAATATGAATTCTTTTTGTTTTTTTATATCATAATGTACTAAAAAAACAGAGTAGGCCATGCCTCAGTTTTCTATTAATACCCAGTTTCTTTTTTAATTTTATTTTATTTTATTTTTCCAGAAGTTCTTTTCTTTTTAGAAAAGGAGGAGAAATTCTATCTAGGGATCTTAAGCAGTTCAGAAGCTGCGCACTCCCATTAGAATGGGGAAAAGAAAGAGCCAGTGATGGAAAGGAAGAGGCTTGATACTGTTGTGATGTGCCTTTTCCTTTTGGAAACACACAAACTTATTGGAGACATGCTTTTGATCTTTTATTACACGCAGACCTGTTTCTTCTGATAATGTTTTGCCTTAGGATTTGCGCAATTTCACTTCCAGCTTGAATGCCTTTCCCAGCGGAAGTGACAATCTTGAGAATTCAAGAATCACAAACTCTCCGCCATCACTTGATTTTCCCACTGTTTTCTCTGTTTTGTGTCCGGACTTTGCTTCTACATCGTTGTATAACTCATGCCCTCTCAGTCTAGTCATCCCAGTTCCTTTTCTCAATCCTAGAATTGTCACTTTATCAATTACCCACTTCTCAATCAGAGCAAATTCCCCATTAACAACTTCTGATCCGACAATAACACCATTCCCTGTTCTCCCACAATAAAACCTCACCAGAGTCCACTTATTTCCTTCCCCTCCCATTTCGACTTCCTCTCCGTCGTCCAAGAACACTTGCCCCGAGCTATTCCCATTCCCATCGACCACAACTAAGAGCCCGAATGGCGTTCTCCGAGCTGCTTTCGTAGTCATGGCCTCTCCTTGCATGGCCAATGTATTACCTTCCTTTACATGCAGATGAGGATGATCAGGCGGCGCATGGAGCATCACATTCGTTCCCAAAGCTGTACTCACTGAGTTTGAGTAATTGAAGAGATCAAACCAATTTCCACTCGGAAAATAAGCATCCACGGTTTGGGCAACTGATTTTAGCACAGGAGTCACCATCACACCCTTTCCAATCAAAAACTGGGAGTTAATATTGTAAGTCATTGTATCCTCAGGGAATGAGAAAAATAGGGGCCGGGCAATGGGCATCCCCTTTCTATTTGCCTCATACATCAAGGTATACAAGTATGGGAGCAAGCGATAACGAAGCCCGAGCACCTTCCTAGCAGATGCCGCAACCGAGTCCCAGAGATAGAGCTCTTGACGAAGACTATACTTCTCAGAGTGGTCTCTTGCAAAGGGATAAAAGGCCCCTAGCTGCATCAGTAGAAGCTCCAAAATAAGCGCTTAAATATGTATTACAGAAAAACATGATTTACACCTATGCTCAGTCTCTACTTGATATTCTAGCCACCCTTAGAAGATTGAGATATGTTCAGGTATAACAAGAATTATAATTATAAGCACAAAAGATATCCAAACTCACCCACTAAAGAACATAAATAGATTATTTCAGTCTTCCAAAGAAAAAGAACAATGATCAACTGCATCTCTGAATATAAATGAAGAAAAAGCTTAAAGCTACTCGATTGCAGAGCTCTTCCGTTCATATACATTAGGAGAAGGCCCATGAGATTTTACCTGAATCCATCTGTCGCAGAGCTCTTCAGTTGTGTTCCGAGAGAAACCGCATATATCAGCTCCTACCATTGGAATGCCAAACAACCCAGATTTTAAAATTGCAGGAATTGAGTAAGCCAAGTCATCCCATGTGGCGGCATTGTCTCCAGTCCAGTGTGCAGTATGCTTGCCAGAGCTCACAAAAGTTGATCTCGTGAGAATGAACGGCCTTTTACCAGTGACATTGACTAAGGCCTTGTTTGTTGCTCTGGCTTCCAAGAGTCCATAGAGGTTATGAGCATTGTAATCTGAGATATTACCAAAATGATATGACGTTGCAGGAATAGTTAAGTTGTTGATCGGCCGATTAACTCCTGCATTGTTGATTTTGTAGGGAGGATTGTCGAGAGTGGATGGGAGAGGCAGAGAAGTTATGAAGTTGGACAACTCGTTCATGTCGAGCCATAGGCCATCAAAAGGAAGAACATCGTGAAACCTCTTTATCTCACCACCCCAATAACTGTCACTTGATGGGTGAAGGAAGTCAGGGAAGTACACTGGCCCCGGCCACACAACACCTAAGTATGGGACTCCCTCACGTTTGATGAAGACGTCGGCTTGCATCCCCTGATGTAGGTCCCATATGTCTCGTTCACACTAATGCCTGTCAAACATCGCCCAATCCAAAGGAAAGAAGTATTATGATGGTGACCTGAAAGAAATCACAAGACCAACAAATTTCAACCACAAGCATTTTCCCCACTAACATACCTGGATCAAGTATCAGAACATATTTCTGACCGTTCTTGTGAATGCTGCTGACGAATTCTTTCATTTTTTCCACTGGAAAATTGATAGGGTCAAGAGTGAAGTCCTTGTATGCATCCATGTAATCGATGTCGGTCCACATAACTTCCAGTGGTATATTAGCTTTTGCATAACCAGCTACTACACCCTCTAAGTCGGCGACATTCTTGTAACCGTAGCGGCATTGGTGAAGTCCTAGAAGTAAATTAAAGATGCTTCATCAGCAGAACTACACTCAAGACTTGTCAAACAAAAGGAGCAGAAGAAGTCATACCATGAATCAAACGTTAATATCGATTTACACCTAGCAATATAAAAGGAAGGCGACTATTTTTCTTGAACATCAGTGAGTATTGTGGTAGGATTAGCTGGGGTCGGGAAGCGGAGGCTTGCAAAGGAAACTAACATGCAATGCCTGTAAGATTTCTTCCCTATTGAGACTGTTTGTTGACTAATCAGTGAAGATTGCTGACCAGTGTCGTCTCCATGAGAGAATAAACTCACAAAGAAAGTCAAAAGTGGAATCGAATCCATTAAAATGACAGCAGCAAAAACTGAAAGGAACTCATGAAACCGGCTTACCGAAGGACCAGTATGGCATTGGGGTCGGCCGGCCAATGAACGCGGTGTACTGCTCCATGACCGCCTCCGGCGACGGCCCGGGGAAGAAATACAAATCCAACAACCCACCAATTACCTTGTAAGTGATCCTATCACCAGTGTACACCACGTCCATTCCATTGCTGTTCAGTAACAGAACGCCGTGGCTCGTGCCCGCCCCAATTCCTCCGCCGCCGCGGCCCACGGACGACCTGACGTCCATGTAAAACGGATGCGATCCGTACAGGTTGAGATCGAGGTTCGCACAGGCGATGTCGGCGTTCCACAGAGTTAGGGTTTGGTTGGGCTGGAGCCGGAGCGACGGCTTCGTGTGCTCTCCGATCCCATAGAGGGAGGAGCGGCCGGGAGGGAGGGAGGAGGAGAGCTGGAGGTACTGGTCTTTGAAGACGAGGAAGGTGGAGGGGTCGGATGGGGAGGTGTCGAAGAGGATGTCGCCGGAGGAGCGGCGGGAGACGGAGAAGGAGAAGGGGGTGGTGTTGCGGAGTAAGAAGACGAGGTCGGAGGAGGCGGCGGAGAGGCGGCGGTGTGAGCGGGAGGGGGACGGCGGCGGGGCTAGGGTTTGTTCGGGGAGAGAGGGCGGGGGTGGCGGAGAGGAGGGAGATCGGCGAGGGATGATGTCGGCGGGGACTTCCCATCGGAGGTTCTTGGCGTCTGTGATTCGGACTCGAAGACGACCGCCCGCTTGGAAGCTGGAAGGAGACCGTGATGACGTAAGCCAAAATTAGCTATTTTTGTATGAAAAAAAGAAGAAGACAAGACATATTATAAATAAATATACTAAATGCTAATTTTCTTTTTGTAAATAAACAGTTCAATTTGATCTCGCCCATGAACCAATATTAAAGTTTGGTTAATTATTTTTTCTGCAATAACCTTCTTTGAAAAAAAATTCAAATCTTAAAATGAAAATATTTTCATGACAATTATGATATTATTATTATTTCGATCGTAGATCCACACATCATCACAAAGATATTTACATAAAACACTCATTAATTAAAAAATCGTAGGATTAAAAATAATGATGCAAGTCAAAACTGTTAGAGCTAAAGATTTCCTCTCAAAATATATCTCCTTTCACACAAATGAATTGTTGATAATTAGAAATTCTGCAATAAAGCTATATCAAATGCTAATTTTCTTGCAAATATGTTTGACTGCTTGCTGGTTGAGGTTGGGAGTATCTCAACCATAAATAATAAGTTTAAGAAGTAAAGATTCTTAGATCCGTCTCTTACATACCAATCTTCCCTAAATCCGCCTCTTGCAAATTCTAATTTTCGTGTAGTCTTATGTTAGGGGTGGGCTTATGCAATGCGATTCGCCCGACCTTCCGGCGCGGCATAGCCCCGACTCGTCCGACGATCACTTCTTCCGCCGTTTCCTCAATGCTAGTTTCTACTCTTTCTACAAATCCTCCATGTTTGGATATATAAAAAAATTCCACAGAAAAGGCCACTCACCAAACGGTCAACTTAGAGAGCTAGTACCAGCTCTGCATTGGGTTTATACCAAAATCAAATTTGATCGGGCTAATTTCAAATTTGTCCTAGCATACCTGGCAACAAGGCGGAGATTCTCAACGTCAGGCCCGTAGACGGAGGTCCCGTTGATGAGGCGGAGCTCGGCGGTCAATTTCGTTCCCGACGGGTCAACGGCTGCAGACCGGACCGTGTATCCGTACCCGATGATGGAGGGTGTTCCCCGCCTCCTCTGCCCGGTGCGCCGGCCTCAGAAGGACGCAACAGGAGGCACAAGATCAACAGAAAGAGAGAGAAGAGATGGCGGCGGCGGCGGCCATGGCAGTTTCTGTCACTCCCCATATCTTGTTGGGGGAATCAGGAGATGGGCACCAAGAAAGGTCATGAGCATGAGAGAGAGAGAATGTGGGATGAGCTTCAGTTGTCATTCGCTCGCCCTCGCCCTCCAACGCGGACTCAACACATCTTATCTTCTTCCGTCGGCATCCCAACAATCAGATCCTCGAAAGGGCAAAAGCGAAGACGACAAGAAATATAGTTTGGTAAGCTGCTCACTTGCTTCTCAGGTGCTCATCACCTTCGTTTCCATTTTCATTTTCATTCGGGTAAACACCACGAAAAACCCCAAATGAGAACACTTATGACAAATCTATTCCAAACTATTTTTTGACCACAAAAACTCTAAACTCGATACACTTTGTGATAAATTTATCCTAAACCGATACACCTATAACAAATTTATCCTCCGTTTTTTTTTTAAATCTAACCGTCAAATCGCTGAGTTGGATGACGTATGGCATTCACAAAGATATCGGATTGGATTTTTTTACTTACAAGTGTATCGATTTGAGGTTTTTCGAGGTATTAACCTAAAGTTAAAAAGAAGGTAAATTTATCACGGGTGTATCGGTTTGAATTTTTTTGGTAAAAAATTAGTTTATGGTAATTTTATCATAGATGTATAGATTTAGGATTTTTGGTGGTCAAAAAAATAATTTAGGGTAGATTTGTCACAGGTGCACCGGTTTAAAGTTTTTCAAACTAAAAAAAAAATATTTTAAGGATAAATTTATCACATGTGTACTTAGTTTGAGATTTTTTGTAGTATTACCCATTCCATTTCACATTTTTGGTTTTGTTCCATTTTCCAAGGCGGAAGAAACTCGTGCCCGCACTTGCTTACTCATCGGGGAAAATCTCGTGATGTGTGGATATCTGCTGATCTCCGTGTATCGAGTGTGGTTGGCGAGTGAAACCAACATAAATTTCATTTTTATGTTGTCTTTGAATTGGCGTTACGGATTTTTAATTTCTTTCTTATTTTTTCAGGTAATTGTAACTCATCGGTTGATACTTCGAATTTTATAACGTCTCATATGATGAGCATATATAATTATACATTATAGGTCATACGTTACGAAACTTTTGGTGAGGATGATCTCGACATTCTTATCAAACGTAAAAATTATGTGCAAAAGCTATTGTATTTTTTATATCTAGATTTAATTAAAAAAAAGTTATTTCGGAATGGGGTCAATCACTAGTTTTCAGATTTCTTTTTATGAATTTCATGGCAAACGCTATCTTTTTGAAACAATGAAAGATCAACCATTCATTAAATTTTTAGTAGCTTACGGAATGTCATGTGATGTATTCTACGTAGCAAGTAGCAAGTACGTAACAACGTAGAAGAAGAAATCATGTGAAAGCCCGATACTTTTTTCTTGAGATCCAACACGACGGGTCCCAGACAAGATTTATGAAATATGATTTGCCCATTAAAACATGAGGACACGAAACTTTTCTATGGCTCGCAAATTTCACGAAAAATACGGAATATCTTTGAGAAAATATCACTTATATTGCTTGAAATACTTAATTAAAAAAATATTTTTATTATTCACCGCAATTTAAGTCTAAATATAACATTTTTCGTTCATTCAATCTTTACAAGTGACACAAGGTGATTATTTTTATTAAAATATATTTCAAATTATTTCGTTTTTTGAGAAATAAATGCACCTTAAGGATCGAATCTGCCAACAATAACGGAATTTCACCCCCACACAAAAAGGAAAAAAAGAAGAAGATGATGATTTTTAATGAGATCTCGAATTTATGGAACCCGACCCGAATTTTCTTGCGCAGAATATGAAGCAAGCCCGGAGACGACTCGGGAAAACAAAGCTCCGCCTAACTTTGATCACTCTCGTCCACTCTTTCTTATTCATTTCGATGATTATAGAGCACCCCAAAGGAAAATGATTGAATCCTCTTGTCGGCCAGGGAGTCCGCTAAACATCCACTACGGCGGCGGCGGCGGCGCATCGGCACATGGCGAGAGGTGGAGGGAGAGGAGTCTGCTGGTTGAGGATGAAGATGTGCTGCGGTGTTCTTTTTCCTCTTAACGGAAATTTATTTCCTTGTGAATTTAAAATCTTTTCTGTTATTTTTGAAGATCTTGGGGCTTTTGGTTCACTCGACCAAACAAAGACCACTTTCCTAAGCAAAGACAGCATCTTGTCATGTAATCTTAGTCCACAATCAAAATGATCAGACGGCAAATAAATTAAACGCGAAAAAATTACCAAAAATGTCTAAATCTATGCGATTATCCAATTCGACATGACCTTTTGCATTTATGTAATTCATGTCGGATAAATTAAATACGCAACCGCGGAGAAGATGGCCGTGAAACTTGCCCCTCCAGCCACCGGCCAGGGTGAGCCTCGCGCGTTGCAAGGCGCGACCTTGCCTTTGTTGGTCCAAGATTTGGCAAGGCACACCCTTGTTGGTGGTGGGCTCGACGGCGAAACTTGAGAAGGAAGAAGAAGGAAAAAAAAGAAAAGAAAAGAAAAATTAAATCAAAAATAAAAAATTTAAAAATATTATTAAAAGTTGATTAAGTTTGGCCACGCCATGTTAGCAATTTTCCGCCAAAATTGATCGAAAAGACAATTGGTACAAATGCAAAAAGCTTTAAGACCGAATTAAAAAAAAGATTTGATGATTAAATTGACATAATTATAATAGATTTTTGGAAGAAGCAGTAGCTAACACGCCCCTTCCCTGTTCCCTAGGATTTCATTCCTCTAAAAACCACCGCTACCCCCCTTCGATAGCAACTTCCTTGAGGGGAGAGGGAGAGAGGCCCTTTCTCTCGCCCCCACCCCCCACCCCCCTCTTTTATCTCTTTACATCCTCATTTTGTTTTTAAACTTTTTTGTAGTTTTCACGGATCCCGTTGACTTTCTTCACATGGAGAGTTTTCTTTGGTAAGCCAAAAGTTTGAAGTGTGAACTCCCGAAAGAATCCGCTATTCGGATTTGATCGTTCACTTTGGCTCGGCTTGCTCTATTTATTCGATCATGACTACTCTATTGCTTCAACAAGGTGCTTATCCGAAAGTAGGGTAAACGGTCCAAGTCGTCACAGGTTCCACCTACTGAACCCATCCATTAAACAAGTTCATCATTTTTTAAAACATGGAACCTACTCACACACACACTAAGCCTAGAATCTACCCCCGTCACCAATTCTAAGATTAGTTTCGGTGTACCCAGAACCCGTCAATTTTTTCTTTTTCATTTTTAGTTAAGTAAAATGAGAGTGAAAGCTACAACCGCTAAAGGGAAGCAAAGGCGAGCGGTTTTGTGTTCCGTATAGGTTACATTTAGAACTTGAAACCAAACCGTTGGAATAGGTTTCACATTTTTGAAATCGAACCTAAAAATTTGCTTGGCTTTAGATTATACAATCATTGTTGGACGCTATAGAACATTGTAGGACGTGCAAGACTTATACTAAGAAAAATACAAAAAATTATTTGATCCAGGTCCAGGTTCCAAGTTCATACGGTGGAACCTAGAACCTACGAAATGTTCCTCAATTTTGACACTAAACCTACCCTACATATCCGGGAACCTAGAACCGAGCAATTTCCACAGGTTCCGATTTCAATTTTTCGATTTTACCCCGGAACCATGCTCACCCCTATTTGAAAGTAATTTTGTGATTAACGACATCTCTCTTGTAGGTATTCTTTTCAATCTAATTCTAGAGTTAGATTTAGATTTGAGTACTCTTCTATCCCGATCTATAAATAGATTTGGGATTAGAAATCCGTTTCGTGCTCTTTCAACATGTTAAGATTGTTGTTACCTCTATACGATGCGATATAGAAACGCCAAATTTAGGCGCGCATCGTCTTATAACAAAGCGTAACTGGAGAGGAAAGAAAATCTCGTGTGTGCTCACCATTGATGCGAGATTTGATGATCGGCGCAATGTCTTTGATGTTATGACGAACCGTCATTGTGGAATGAGCGGGTCTTTGTAAGTGTTATCGAGTTAATTTGTCCTTCAAATTTACTTTCTTTGCTTAATTTACATGTTTATTTTGAAGTTATATGCCTCTTCTTCAAGTGAAATAAAAATTTTCTTTTCGACCAAAAAAAAAATTTCTTTGCCAATTTTCCCATTAACTGCGATTTGGGTGAAAGGACATTGCACTACCCCTCAAAGATTTAGGATTAATTTTGTTCAATCTAATGATTTATATCTCATTTCAATTTCGGTCGATAAGTTATAAGGAAGAAAGGCCAGAAAACACAGCAAAGAAAAGGATAAGAGGTTGTATAAGGAGAAAAGATCACATGTCTTATCTTCTACTCCGATCCCAATCAGATTCCTACAAAGGGAAAAACAAAGATGACAGAACTTAGTGTTCTTTGGTTAAATTGGGTTTGGTTTTGTTCTGTTTTGTTTTCAACATGGAGGAAATTCGTGTCCGCGCCCGCGCCCGTTTATACCAAGTGAGGAAACCATGTGAAGTGCGGGGATAGTCCTGTTTCCTCATATTTGTGTGAGATCGGGAGAGGTACGAATGTGATCGATGAGTGAAACCGACGCAAGTATGGTTTATGTCAGTCTGCTTTATGAAGATTTACGAATTTGGAGTCTTAGTTTTCTCTTTCTGGGCAACTGCGATTCACCCCTTGATAATTCGAGTTTTGCTACATCAAAAGTGATATTACGATAAGTGTCACAATGTCCTGTCCCCAATAACGGTAGATCCGGTCGTTTGGGTAAAATTTTCTTTACACGGGCGGCGTATGGTCTATTTTTCGTGGCTTGCATATGTAAATTTATGTTAATAAACATGTTGTGGAATGTGCGTATTGCTTCATGCCATGCTTATATTTTCTTTATATGTTAGATGCATCAAGGATGAAAATCAAAAACTTATAGTAAGAGATGCCGACGCAAGGAAAGGTGGATGAGCTATTTTCGCAAGCTTTTTAATGGAGAGAGTGATATCATGGAGATGGATTTGGAGGACGTTTCGATGATTCAAATAAAAGGTTTGTGCGTAAAATTAGAGCGCACGAGTTAAGGAGGCATTAAAGAAGATGAAGACGTAAGGCCTTGGGACCGATGGTGTCCCTATTGAAGTGTGGAGATGCTTAGGCGTTGTGGCAATACGTTGGTTGACTAACCTTTTTAACAAGATCCTCCATACTAATAAGATGCCCATGGATGGAGAAAAGAACCTTGTGCCTATCTATAAGAATAATGGAGATATCCGATTGTTCCAACTATAGAGGCATTAAGCTTATGAGCCATACTATGAAGTTGTGGGAGAGAGTTATTGAGCATCGTTTGAGACTAGAGACCAAGATATCGTAAATCAATTTGGATTTATGCCGGCGGTCTACCATGGAGGCTATTTTCTTGATACGACGGTGATGGAGAGGTATCAAGAAAGAAGAAAGATCTACATATGGTGTTTATTGATCTTGAGAAGCGTATGATAGGGTTCAAGACAGGTCTTACAGTGGGTCTGAGAAAAAAAAACCGAAAATATGTAGAAATCAAGGATATGTATGATGGAGCTACTACATGTGGAAGGCTTGTAATGGAACATCAAGCTATTTCCCAATCACAATGGGCTTACACCAAGGCTCGGCTTGAGTCCTTATCTTTTGCCATGGTTATGGACGAGCTAACAAGAGATATCCAAGATAAGTGCCGTGGTGTATGCTATTTGCATATGATATTGTGCTCATCGATGAGACAAGGGCGGGGTTAACGCTAAATTAGAATTATGGAGAAGTACATTGGAGTCCAAAGGGTTTACGTTAAGTCGAGTAAGACCGAATACATGAAGTGTGAGTTCGACAAGCAAGAGGGGAGATGAACCCGTCAGTTTGCTCGGACAGGAGGTACCCAAGAAAGATACTTTCGATATTTAGGATCAATATTGCAAAAGGGGAGAGATTGATGAAGATGTAAGCCATAGAATCGAGCGGGTTGGATGAAATGGCGCAGTCATCGGGATTTTTGTGTGATCGCAAAATTCCTCTTAGGCTAAAAGGAAAATTCTATAGAACAGTAGTAAGACTGCATTGATCTACGGAGATGTTGGCCGCACAGAGGCAACATGAGCATAAGATGGAAGTAGCGAAAATGAGAATCTAAGGTGGATGTGTGGCCATACAAGAATGGATAAGATAAGAAATGAGGATATCCGACGAAAAGTTGAAGTAGTATCGGTGGCGAAAAGATGAGAGAACATCGTTTGAGATGGTTTGGACATATTCTTCAAGACCCTAAATGCTCCGTAAAACGAGAATGACATGAGGAAAGGGAGAGAAAACTTACATGGGAAAAGTAGTAAAACAGGATTTGTTGGCGTGGGACATAGATTGGCGTCTTGTTTGTCTTAGGACAGTGGAGAAAGCAATTAACATTGTGGAGGGGCAAAAATTCCCATGTTCCGATTGCCGTTTCGAATCCTAATCCTTTTGTTTTCCTTATATTATTATAGCATTGTTATTGTATTTTGTTTTATTTTATAACTCTTTCGGTCTGCTTTTTGGGTTCATCGACCGCCGACCCTACTAGTTTGGGTTAAAGGTGATGTTGATGTTGATGTTGATGTATGTATAATACGACTTTGTATGCTTCCACACTTGAAGTCTATTCTTAATTTGAAAATCAATGCAAAATTATGGCTTATCTATGAATATATTCGACATTTCGTTGTTGATCAGTTTCCCCCTCAAGAAAAATCACATGATAAGTACGCCTTTGAATCATAAAAGCGAGACTCTTCTACGTTGGAATATTGCTTCCCAACGCAGAATTTACATAGGCAAAATTCTGTCTTTGCAGGATGAAAATTCGTTGCTTTGCTAGAAAATGGAGTTGTTCCTCATACTCAGACTTGTTCAAGGATCCAATTATTGTCTCATGGATGCCTTTCCCGATCGAGTTCTTAAACGGGCAGTACTCATCTCTGTCCGTTTCAAGGTGTCTGTTTTCCATCAAGACCGTCTAAAAGGGAGAAGGAGAGGAAAATTTAGTCATGGATTCGTACGGCTTTAGCCATATCGATTTATTCAACGGCGGCGATTTGTCGACACGGATGCGTGATTTGGGTTCAAGTGTAGGTATTCTAAACTCTATGTACAGGGTCTTAGATAGTTGATTTTCTTACAGGTGGCATCAGAGCTTTGCCTACGTAAATTTAGAATCTAATTGGTGCATATACTTGATGGGAATTACTGGGTGGTACTCGGATTTAGGTTTTATAGATTGGACAGAAAATCATGTTTCGAATTCGACTATTCTGTTCGTTGTTCCGCCAATCATCGAGGGCGTTTGTTACCCATAGGATGAAGAACTCATCCGGAATATGTCATGGGGCGATTCAATCTGTGCATAGAGAATTTCCTACCTGCGATTTCTGCTGAAGTCGAGTACAGAACAGAAATCTGAACTTTGAAATCCGACTTCTCTGGTTGTTTTCGTGGAAAATGCATCGAGGGCTTTCGGGTGGAACTTTGTTCGGAAATCTCCCTCTCGATCGAGTAGGCAAACTTCAAATTGGATGTCCGTTTATTCCTGTATATCTCAATTGAATTCAATGAAGCTTTAATTGCACAAAATAGATTTGTCCGTGCCACTTGAATAGAGTTTTGTATTCTCGGCTCTAGTGTTCATGATTTCCTTCGAGCTGTGAGGGGTGTAGATGCTTTTGATTTCTCGACGTGAGTGGACGCCACCTTGCAATCAAATGAAGTTGCACGGCGAGCGGTGGCGGGAGTGGTGTCTGCTGGTCGACGGTGAAGATGTGCTGAGGTGTTCTTTTTCTATTGATGATAATTATTTCCCTTTTATTTTAAAATCTTTTCAGTTATTTTTGAAAATCTTGGGGCTTTTTTTTTTCACTCGACGAAGCAACGAGGCCATTTTTCTAAGCCAAGCCGGCATCGTTTCATTTAATTCTGTTCACATAAAACGATGATTGGACCGTCACACAAGATAAATTAAGGGCGTGTTTGTTTCACGAAAAATGAAGCAATTTGAAAAATATTTTCTAAAAAGTGATAGCTTATTTCGCTTAGAAAAATGAATAAATGGAAAATTTTTCGTCACTTATGAAAATAGTTAGGCATAGATTGTTATCGATAATAAAAATATTCTCCGTTGATTGATTTTTCTAAACGGTATAAACAATCACTTTTTGAAAATTTTTTCCAAATCACTTATTTTTCGTGAAACAAACACATCCTAAATGCGATTTGGGGAAAGGATATTGCACTCCCCGTCAAAGATTTAGGACTAAAGGTACATTTGTTTAGGTCTTTAGTCTAAGAGACTTTGGGAAAATGCAAATGGTGTTTGGTAAAAAATACTTTGAAATGCAATTTTGGATTAAGTGGTGTTTAGCAACAAAAAAAAAATTGCAAAGGGCTTTTGACTATATATTTCTCTTTTCTATTTTTATTTATTTATTTCATTCTTTTTTCAAAAAAAAAAAGTCAAAATCCTTCGTCAAAGCATTTACAAACCCCTGTACAAAGATCAAATTAAGCAGTTTTCATCAAACCTGCATTTAATTGATGATGCTTCAATGCTCTTTTGGGGAACAAGAGATTTACGACGCTCTTGAGCTTAAAGAAGGAAATAGATGCCCGTTTCAAGCGGTTATTGACCAAGTTACTTTGAACAGGCCTTAAATTCTGAACCCGTACGAGCCTAGTACATCAGCATGGGAAACCGAACCGAAGCAATGTGAATATTACCCCGGAAAACTCCTTCCGGACCATCAACCATGGCAATCAAATCTAGTACAATCATTTTGATTGCGGAGAAATCCATGGAAATTTCTCTTAGCTAGTGGCAGTTAAGAACCTATAGGAACGTGGAAATGAGTCAGCATCGTTTGTTATATCTATCGAAGAAAGAAGAATAAATATGCAAGATACAGAGGCGAGATCCTAGAACATGGGAAGAATACATTTCCAAGCTTTATAGATTTATTTTTCCTGCGCGCATGAATAAGAAAATGGAGATCTACGTTACACGGACATGCAGTATTGAAAATTTTTGGTGTGTCGGCGTCTGATACGGATGTACACCGCCGGACACGCGGTCGGTGCTTGTTCGAGTTCGGACGCGGGGTCAACTAAACGGACACGCGAAAGGGTAAAGTTAGTCAGAACACTAAAAAATTTTACCTAATTTCCTACTTCTCTATCTCGCTTTCTCTCCTCTCCCTCTTGCATTCTCACCTCTCATGACTCGCGACGCACCTCTCGCCACCTCCCCTCACGCTCCCCTCCTCTTGCCGCCTCTGCTCGCGACTCGCCTCTCGCCGCCTCACCTCAGCTCCCCCTCCTCTCGCTGGCCTCAGCTTGCCGCCTTAGCTCGTCTTCTTGCTCGCCTTCTAGTTCTCGCTCGCCCGAGGCCCTCAACTCACCGCCTCGTCTTGTCGCTCGCCTCGGCTCGCATCCCATCCTCGTCAAGGTATCACCGATGCTCTATCTTTATTGCTCTGATTCTTATTGTGATTCTGCTAATTTGGTGATCTTGGTCATTTTGTCCATTTGGCCTTTCCACAAGCTTATGTTGTTTTTTTTTTTTTTTGTGGTCAGAACGAGCTTATGCTATTAACAGGCTCCATATTTTGCAAATCCTGATTAAATCAAGTTAATGAATCCAAGTTGGAAAATCAAGGCATGTGGCTCAAAGTCACTAATTGTTTGTTAATGCTGTATTTTGATATCAAAATACACGTTCATTGGATAAAATGAACATTGTATTTATTACTAATTTTTATTGGATAAAATGAACACTGATACCAGAAATTCAGAATACACGTCAATTTTCTTCGTTATTGGCTCCATGAAGAGAGTCATAGGCTTGTTTGTGTGAACACTATAATCATTGTTTTGCTTCTTCGTTATTGATTTTTATTGGCTTCGTAAAATGAACACTATAATCATTTTTTGATCGATGTGCTTATTCAAACA
This sequence comes from Rhodamnia rubescens, assembly GCA_021437795.1. Taxonomy (NCBI): domain Eukaryota; kingdom Viridiplantae; phylum Streptophyta; class Magnoliopsida; order Myrtales; family Myrtaceae; genus Rhodamnia; species Rhodamnia rubescens. Next base: position 11,765,349 of record JAILYA010000002.1, on the reverse strand, counting down.
TTGATGGCTGTGTTTAATGTCTATTTGGGGGCCAAAACTTGTATGTTGAAATTTATAGTCCTTGTAATTGCATTTTTGTAGAGTGACATCAACTTATCAAGCATGGATAGCAGTAGCAATGAATATTTAAATAAGTCACTATGGAAGTAAATTACTAAGTTGGCTAATCATGGCGATGCGGGGGAGAATTACTCTTGAAAATGCAATTTTTGTGAAAAAGATTTTAAGAGTTCCTACACGAGAATTAGTGCTCATTTGTTGATGATAAGTGGAAGAGGGATTGTAAAATGCGAAAAAGTAGAAAAACAAGATCTTTTGGAGATGAAAAGATTAGATAGAGAGGTCAATGATAGATTACGGAGTAATGTGCCTACAAATGTGCCTTTGCCCCCTTCTAGCTATTGTAGTGTCCAAATGGATTCATTCTTTGACTCTAGGAAAAGGAAGATGGGAAGCAGGAGTGGAGGATCAATTGAGAAGGCATTCAACATGTCTCAACGAAACATTTAGAACATTTAGATCATTTGATTGTTAGGATGTTCTATTTGGTTAGCTTGCCATTTAACCTAGCAAATAACCCTTACTTTCATGAAGCTTTCACTTATGCCGCTAATCACAACATTGCGGGATATGTACCATCGAAATTTAATTTGTTGAGGACAATTTTATTGCAAAAAGAGAAGGCAAATATTGAGAGCTTATATGCAACTATTAAAAATATGTGAAAGGATAAGGGTGTAAGTATTGTGAATGATGGATAGAGTAACTCACAAAAGAAACCACTTATCAACTTTATGGCGATGTCGGATGGAAATCTTATGTTTATAAAATCGGTTGATTGTTTAAATGAAAGGAAGGACATGCATTTCATTTTTAACTTATTGAAAGAAATAATCATTGAAGTTGGACATGAGAATGTAGTCCAAGTTATTACGAATAATGCTTCAAATTGTAAGAGGGCGGGACAACTCATTGAACAAGAATTTCCGTCTATTGTTTGGACGCCTTGTGTAGTGTACACCTTTAATCTAACTTTGAAGAACATTTGTGCCGCAAAGAATGTTGAGGCCAATAAAGTAGTATACAAGGAATGTAGTTGGATTACAAAGATTGTTGACAATATTATGCAAATCAAAAATTTCATCATGAACTATTCCATGAGATTAGCAATATACAATGAGTTTATTCACTTGAAGTTGGTTTCCGTGGCGGATACACGTTTTGCATCGATGATTGTGATGCTTAAGAGGTTTAAGTTGATAAAAGGTGATCTTCAAAACATGGTTATTTGTGAGAAATAGAGCACCTATCGAGATGATAATCAAGAGAGGGCTATGGTTTATGTCACGCCATGATTCATGGTTACGTAACAACCCTACTAAAATGCCTTAGGTCATAAAGGACGACGTCCCAGGCACGCCATTGATCGATTCCCGTTATCTTTTTAGTAAGCGCATGCAAAATGGCAACTCCCAAATAATAGTTTAATTAACATGGATATATAAGTAAGACATCACATCAATCAATATCACTCAACTCAAGAAAAGACTACCATTTTCATTAATAGACAATCATTAACCTTATGAAAGCTACAACATATATAACCCCCTACTTTGGGACGGCTCCCTAAGACTAGCAAAAAGATAGTAGGTTGGGGTAAGGGTTGATGTTATACCTACTCCAAAAGAGGGGTCACGTCACCCTTGTCAATAGGTCTCCCAAAAAGGTCTTCAAGACCATAACAACTCAACGGAAATAGAAGAGCGAGGGCTCGTAATTTGGGTCGTCGTAGATAGGGCCGTACTCGGGGTCCACTACCTCCTCATCTAGGGTATTGATATCCATAGGGTCCCAGGTTTAGATCCTAGGGGTCGCGGTAGGCGGCCCATCAAATCTACGAATCGGCCCATATAGATCATCACCATGACGCACAAACCATGCTTTGAAGTGGTGGAGCATTCGGTGCTTTAACCCCTCCTCTACCCAAAAGGTCATCACGTGATGCTCCCAAACCCAATTCGTACCCGGAATCGGATGGTACTTGATATGAAAAACTGGTTTAGTGGGACCCCGAATCGAATAGGATGGACCTCCATTACCTTGGTCCCAAAAAGATTCAACAACGGAAGGGTGAGATATAAAACCTTCGTGAATCAACGCCTAAATCTAACTAGGCGCCGATTCACTTAGGGCGGCCTACACATGCATTACAAGTCGATAATATAATAATAGCGTGCGATCTACGCAACGCTCTAGCTATTACAAATGCAGGCACAACCTAACAATAATCATCAATCACATGCAAGCTTATCCCATCTTGATTCACACATATGCAATGCTCGACACCCGCCCACAATCACGTAAACCAAGGTAATGCAACCATAACACGCATCAAAGCTTGCATGCACAAAATACTACACGTGTTTTGATTATTAATGGCTACTTGACCCGGCACACTACACATTTGGTGCTCTTCCGGCGGGACCAGGCATTGTTCCATTTCTTTGGCAACACCGACTAATAAGTCGTGTGATTTCGATTGATACGGCATGGACATACTAGGCATTCTTGTAATGAGCGTCGGTCCATCACAAATTATGACTAGCATCCGACCAGCCCAAATGACACGGATCGTCGTGCATCCGATAAGTTATGTATTTCGATGGACATGGCACGAATACATCAAGTATCCAACATATAACTACACAAGCATGCCTAGCAACTAGCCAATTTTTTATCTTTGCATATAGTCCAATGTTCATGCGGTCGTGCTTAAAAACTTGGCCCATAGCCATTTTTTATGCTCAATATGCAATTTGATGCTACACGTGGTTACATGAATATACAACTTATCCACCAGGACTTTGTATTTGATATAAGATGATTAATTCTCGTATAAATATAATATATACACAACCAATGCATACAATAGCCAATCAATAATCACCCATCAAGCAATTGGTAATAATAATAATTAATTATTTCGACCTCGATTAATTAGCCTAAATGTAATTAATTAATCTAATTATAATTAATTAAGTCCATCTTAATTAATCGGTCCGACAATCCACAATCCACTCGATTCCAGCTAATTAACCCACTCACGATCACTCAAACATGGTCGGTCAATCAAACGTATTCTACCATCAACTAACCACGGTCGGCTTAAGCTAACCAAGGCTAGCTTAACTAACTGTGGTTTTTTAACCTAATCAGGGCTACTAACTTATTCCAACCACGGTTAACTAACTAATTCATAATTAACATTAATTAATTATCCCTAAACACAATTAATGTCCTAATCAGGGTTTAGGGGTTAACTCACACTAATTACGGTCCGGCAGCGACGGCGGCGGCGGTATGCTCAAGGTTGCGGAACGGTCCGGGTCGGGCTTGCGGCAAACAGCCATTCGGCATGGCGATCCTGCCTTTCGGCCTCACGAGTAGCTCAAGTTGCACGGCGGCCGAGCGAAGGAAGTCCCGGGTCCTTAGGGCTCTGGTTCACGGCGAGGAACGGCACAACACAGAGATGGGCGGATCTCATGGCGATTGGCAACTGAGCGGCATGGGCAACAGCCCGTAAGTCTTGATGGGTACGAGTGAGTGGTTAAGGGAACACAACAGCTGGGCAAGTTCGGTGGGTACGGCGACTGGTGGAGCGCAGCAACGACGGGTAGGGAGAATAGGGGAGGGTTCTCGGTGAGGGTGGCGGTGGCTGCTCGAGTTGCTCGGCTAGGCTAGGCAACGGGGCTGGTGGCTGGCGATTGCGCGGCAAGCCCAAACTGTCCAGCGGCGGATTGCAGGGGCGGCGGAGCGACGATGATGGAGGAGGCGGCGCAGGCGAAGGTTGGCCGGGAGGGGGGTTGTGGGGTTGTGGGCGAGCTCGGGTAGTGGTCGAGCATGGGCGGGCGGGGTTAGTGGCTCGGCGGCCAACGGTGGCGGCAACAGCAAAGGAGGGGATAGTGGACGAAGGCTGTTGCAGGCAGCGTAGGGCGAGAGAGGTCAGGTGGTCGGGGTGCTCGTCCAAACGGGGCAGAAAAAAAAAAAGAGAGTGAGTGAGTGGTTTAATTTGAGGTGTTGGGGGGGGGGGATTTTGACTAGGGGCCACCAAGGGTCAAATTAGTTTGAATTATTTTATCTGTAGCATATAATATTAGAGAGTAGAACGGTCATTTGGTATTTCGAGACTAATTGGTTGTTTAGCACAAATGACTAAAGGCAATTTGGTATTTTTACGGCTAGTGTTCGATCATGGTTAGGTTCGGGAGCAAAGATTTTCAGTACTACGACGTGACGGCTCGATTACTTAGCTTGATTTTGTCTCTTACCGACATCTCAAAATAATCCAATTATTGTCCCTTAAATCCTAAAAAATCTAAATTTTATTTTCCAAACTTGAATTCATGATTTAAATTCATCAAATCCAGTTATTTTACGGATGTCGAAATTTAGGGACATCACAACTATCAAGGAGAAGGCGTTGGATGATCTTTGGTGGGATTCAATTGATTATATAATTCATCTTTCACGGCTCTTATTTATGACATGCTTAAAATTTGTGATACCGACAAGCCTTGTCTTCACTTGGTTTATGACATGTGGGATTTGATTATTGAAAAAAGCGAAGAAAGCTATATATATACATGAAGTGAAAAAGCTAGATGATGAGTCTACATTTTATGAGGTGGTTCGTACAATTCCTGTGGATCGTTGGACTAGGAACAACACTCCATTTCATTGCCTAACACATGCCTTGGATCCTAAGTATGTTCTAAACTTATATTAGATTACTATTATATTGGTTATTCTTTCTTTGGCATAATGATATAATACTCCTCTTACTTATTTATGTTTTGTTAAATAAGGTACTATAGTGATTAATGGCTCAATAAAGATTCTACTCGAGTTTTTCTACACATGGATTATGAGATCAATGAAAAAAAGAAAGAAATACCTTAGGAAATACTTTCCTAATGAGGGTGAGCTCTATAAGGTGAGTGTGGAGTATGCAGATTTTGCGTGCAATAGTGGGTGTTTTCAAGAACTTCATTCCATTCAAGATTGGACTTTTATGGAACCTAAGATGTGGTGGGTTGACATGGTGCATGTGCACCTATGCTTCCAAAAATAGCCTTCAAGCTTTTTGCACAAACTTTTTCTTCATCATGTGTTGAGAGGAATTGGAGTACTTACTCCTTTGTGCATTTGGCGAGACGAAATAGGATGACTCCAAGACGTGCAGAAGATTTACTTTTCATTCATTGTAACCTTCGTTTTCTATCAAGAAAAAACCCACGATATTTAGAAGGAGAGATCAAAGATGTGGGATATTGGAGGAGATGCATTTAACACATTTCAAGATATTGGGGTGCTTGAAGTTGTAAGTCTTTCACTTGATGAGCCGGATATAGAGTCCGTTCTTTTGTCGAGGAGGAGCGAATAATGTAAACTAATGACTTCTTGTTATTTTTTATGGTGAAAAGGGGTTTGTTTTTTTTTTTCCACCTATTGTTAAATGTTAAATTTAATGGTGGAATGTGGATTGCTTGTTTTTTTTCCCTCCAAATTTTATGGATTATTGGAATGAAATGTAGTTGAATTTTTCACATGAATTTCCAAGTAGGAGATTAATAACAATTTCGGCATCATGATGTTATTATTATTGAAATCATAAAAATAATAATTTATCATGTATATATAAAAATATACATATAATATACGTGTCCCAATGTGTCGGTAGTCTATATTTTTTTGAAAATTCACGTGTCGGCGTGTCGTCGTGTATCTTGTCGTGTCGCGTGTCGGTGTATCATAGATGGAGATCAATCCATTAGATATAACTAAAAGCCATGATACAGACTATGGTAAACTCATTATTGGAAACCAACGAGACGCTAATTCAAGCTACAAAATGGACATTTCCTTGCGAAACTAAAATGTTACAAGCATGAGCAACCAAGAGTACTATCTGATCATGTCATTCTCCTAAACGGTTGGTTCAAATTTGACCACCCCCCAAAAAAAAAAAAAAAGAACAGCTCGCCCTACCAAATGTTGCATGCAAATTACATGTGCCAGCATTTTTAACAGCTAACTTGATTTGGGATAGTTCTCTCGAGGAACATTATGATTGAATGTGATATCCATTTGCAACCATCAATTGAGCAGTAATTCTAGGATCTTGGGGTTCTCCACCCCCAGAAATGCCTCAATACATATGTAATCAAGATCCAAACAAACCTCATATGAAAGACCTAACCAGCAAAGGGGGAACAGAAAGTTTACCCTTTCATCGGTCGGTCGACAGACTTAGAGGGGTTTAAACACCGCGTAATTAGCGTTCATGCATTTAATTTCCTCCCTGGTTGGACTGCCCGAAATCTGCAAAGCAAACCAGCGCAGTTGGGAGTGCACAGAAAGCGGCAAAAGAAAATGGACGATGCGATTAATACGATCAACTCTACTCTTACCGGGAAAGAGAGCCTGAAATAGCATAAAGCACCCTTTGTATAACGCTGAATATGGATGTAACAAACGAGGATTAAGCAAATACGACTTCAGCGATAGATATGCATTACAACTACAAGCTTGAATTGCGGAGACACGTAAGAGACTTCAATTCAAGACAGATAAGAAGCCACAAATTCAATGAACTAACCACAGTCATCCGCGAAATCAGAAAAGATTCACATTTTAATCACGAAAATGAAGTATAGCCAAACCTTATTTAAACGCTGCCTGGCGCATAAGACCCCAAAATGAAGTATAACGTGTTTTGCCTTGAAGCCAGCTCGTCCAATCGCAAATCTCGCCCAAAGGCTCCCTCAGTTCGTCCAGCTTCTCGGGATCCATCGCATTCATTCCCGATTTCCGTTACCTCCCGATCTAACCCCGTTTCATTGACCCGCAATAAGGAAGACACGCTGCTCCAGTCCTCCGGCGGCTTCGACGGAGCACCTCTCCTCCGTTGCCGGGCTTGCATGCCGGAGGAGGATGGCCTCCGAGTCACGAGGTCAGGAGAGATGTGAGAGTAGTGAGTGAAAGAGACAACAAGTCGGTTCAAAGAAACGACAAGTCAGGATCCATTGCACGCATTCCAACTGGGCTTTGCTTTAGGCTCCGTGTCTCCTAATTTCGCTAATTACTCTTTTTTCATCAGGCTGTTTTTTATTCTTTTTACTTTATAGGGGTACGTCGCTGATAAGTCGGTTTAAAAATAATGTGCAAAGCATAGGTCGACGACACAAAGAGCCGAAACTTCAACGATTTACCCTGAGGCGTGGGACGCTACTATACGAACTTACCTAAGAAGAATCATTCAAAAATGACGTGGAGTCTAACTTCCCCACTATCACCCCCTAAATTGAGAGAAATTTTTTTCTTTTCCCTTCATCCCATTTTACGTTTACGTCCTAGAGTTTAGACGAAACACTTTGAGGACTTTACTTAGGTCCATTGCGATTCTTACTATATGATTTCATTTTTTTCGTTTCAAACATGCGGGACTTCAGACATACATAAATATCCACACATATATTCACCTATAACTCTTTTCATAATTTTTTTTAAATTTGATTGAGCGGACTCGAGAGTACGGTACTTCTCCGGTGTGAGTTTTAAGGCTATCGTAAACATGCAGTATTTAGCAGGCCTAATGATTTTGCTAATTATTGTTTGATAATAGTATTCGTCATTTTTATGATACATGCATGTTACTAGAAGGACAAACCGACCTTGAAAAATATAAGATGGCCGCCTGATGTAATTCTTCTCGAGTGGCGCTGATTCCACCCCCACTAAAAGCTGATCGCACCTAAGTTGCATTGACTAACCTGCCCAAAAAAGATATAAAGAAAAATCTCAAGCTCTTTTCTCTCCTCTTTCTTTTGCTCTCTTATGGTATAATCTTCATCCCTCCATCTTTCCATTAGTGAAATTCATGAGAGAGATATAAACAAACAGTTTCAAAACCACGTGGAGTTACCTCAAGTCCCTTGCCGTTCGACGAACTAAATTTTTTTTGTAAGTTTGGAAGGATGGCAAGATCTTTCTAAAAGTGATCGAATGATCGAAGCTATATACTCTATGTGACAAATTTCATTTGAATTAGAAAAGAAATGTGAAATTTCGTAATGATTTAAGCAAATTTGTTATTTTGGATTCAAACACAGGATTGACTATCATAAAATATCTTATTAATTGTCGATTGTCAAGAAAGAAATTGTTGGACAAAAGATTGAACTTACCTTTACAATGAAATCCGGGTGTTACATGGAGTTTATAATCTGTACATCATACTTCGATGATTGTTTGATCCAATCATAATTTGTATGCCCCTTTATTTAGGTCTCTTTTCCCACGACATACTTGTGATTAGATGTTTATATTTACCCCTTTTTAGAACTTGCATTTTTCCTAACTTTTTCTGACCCATAGGAAAAGGTAGTGATGATGTAGTGTAGTCAATCCATTGTCATCCCCTTTGATAGCAGGTGTGTATACATCTCACTTTTGATTAGTCCGTTATATCGTATGTCACTATCGTATGAAGTACTAGTCAAAGTGAAAAAGCAAAACACCAAATCTAATCACAACTCACTTGCACTAATTCGTTGCGTTAGTTTAAGATTATGCGAGACACAGTCGTCCACGAAATAGCCCCAACATAAACAACGTGGCATCCATAACATATTTTATTGACACTTTCCAAATTGATCTCTTAAGACTTGCTAAAAGTGTGTCAATTAACCCAAAATGATTACACGTCGTGATATTTTACTAGTTAAAGTGAGAAAACAATCGAGGCTTTACTATATAAAAAATACAAACGAAATGTCTAGCCAAAAATTTGAGCCAATAACTATTAGGGCTAATATTACAAAAACCCCAACCTAGTACTCATGTTATAAATTTAACCCAAATTATTTTTTTGACCACAAAAAATCCTAAACCGATACATTTATGATAATTTTACACCAAAAACCCTAAATTAGTACAACTATGATAAATTTACCTCAAACTAATCTTTGTTATCATAAAAAATCTCAAATTGATATAAATGTGACAAATTTACCCTATGTTAATTTTTGTTAAATTGAGTTAATATCGCGAAAAATCCCAAATTGATACACTTATAAGAAACAGATGATAACGTATATACCCTAAGAATTGCATGTGTCATCAAACTCAAGAATTTAATCGGTAAAATTTGACTAAAAATGACGGAAGGTAAATTCATCACGGATGTATCGCTTTAGGATTTTTAGAGGTCAAAAAGATAACTTGAGATAAATTTATCACAATTATACTAGTTTAGGATTTTTGATGGTATTAACCCTACCTAATAATTTACACGTGGCTCCCTTTATGTTCGGTCCAAAGATAAGAAAATTTTCCGTGGTCCTTATATGCCTCGTGTGCTGTGCTGTAGGTCAGTTTGATTAGCCAGTTGTCACTTGTCTGATGGACCCACTTTTCAGATTTTCTAAATTGTCTCAATTCTTCGTTAGCCTCTCTCGTCCCTTGCTCTCTACTCTTTGTTAGTAGCATGTTTTCTCGCGCTCTCTTCTTGTTCATCCTCCTTGGAACAGTCACCTTTTCTCTTCCTCTAATCTGAGATCAGTAAATCAATCTAATACTTCAATTTTTTAGTTCGAGTTCATAATTATGCATTATAATGGGTTTTCAGTGATTTTTTTTTTTGTAACTTTGCACGAAAGCAAAATCGAAAAACTTAAAGTGATATGTTGTTCCGCGAAATAAAAATAGAACTCCAACAAATTAATTTCTTTGAAGCACAAAAGCCACCGCAAATCTACGACCACGTCACCAACTATAAATGCAAACCCTCCTAAAACAAAGTCCATGGCGATCACCATCTTCCGCCATGCGCGAGAAGATGCCTGGCGTCTCCTCGTAGATCAGCCCAATGATCTGCTTCACTTCCCCATGGCGGCGGCGGACCAGCCACCGGATTGTCAGCTTTGTAATGCCCTAGATGTTGTCGCGCAAGATCTTCCCGCGTCTCTTCGCGCTGCCCTCGCACGAGAAGAGGGTATCGGAGGAAGAGGAAAGGGGAAACTGAGAAGATGGGAGCACCTGAAAAGTAGGCCACTTGTACACGTGGCAGCCAGCTAATGGAACTGGCAACCGTCCATGTGGCATACAAGACCTTTCCCTTTTTCCTCGTATGTAGGCAATGGACATGAAAGAAAAGCATTGAAGTGAAGCAGTGCACGTGAACATCGTTACATGATCTACTGAGCATTTACATGACTATGAACAAACATTCGACTTACATCACAGATCTTGCCACGTACAAATCTCGATGCTGAACAAATCGGAGAAGCAAAAAAATCAAAACCCGAAGCGCAAAAGTTACAGATAAAATAGACGGAAGGGGGAAAAAAAAAAAGGATCAACTCTACGCTCAGCTGTTAGTAGAGTTATAAGAGATCTTTACAATGACTGACAATGGTATGTTGGCAACGTGGCCTTGAGTTCCAAACAGCCCGATTCTCCCGAAGCTCACCGAGGAACTATTGATCGTTGCGTTGAAGAAGACACTCAGTACCTGTTTCTGGCCGTTGGTGATGGCGAAGCGAGTCGGAGCCACCTTCATGGAGACCCCAAAAGGAGTGCTCCAACCGACACTGTAAGTCTCGTTTCCCGCAATATTGATGACTGTCCGTTGAACCATCCTAGAACTGTTGAGTGTCACGATTGTGATAGAGGGCAAGTTCAGGTCGGTGCCACTAACAGTGTTGTTGTAAGCCCAACAACTCTGGCCAGTGTAGTTCCAAACAATCGGAGCCGAACCGTTGATGCCACAGAGAAATGACATGTAATCGTCATAACCTACAAGAAAAGTGTCAGGCAGGCTCATCTCAGCCCCAACAAAAGCAGGCATCGAACAGAACAAGGAGCTTGCAAAAGAAAGATGACGTAACAGTTCATACTATGCTACTTGTCAATTAGAGAGAACTGTGGTACATATCACGTGCACAGCTTGAAAATTCTGGTGAGGGCTCTTCATTAATTGAAAATGTAAGTGGATGTTATGTTGTTTCAGAGGAAAAGACAGAATTTAACAAAAAAGAGAAAAGAAAACTCAAACTAATTGGTGGGGGTATGTAGTTTGCATTGAAGCTCCTTCCCGCTATGGTCTTTCGTCAATACTGGGTCAACAAATTGATGAGTTGGACCTATTAAAATCGATTTTTTGCGAGATTTTACATAGGCAATGTTGACATTTTTCATGATGTCAATCATTTAACTAGAACGGACAAGCAAATTTTATTCTTCAGGTAAAAAGGGACACTAGAGAATATGTCATAACACGAAGGACATTTTTTGGTTCCTAACCAAACAAGGAAAAGATATTCAAATCAAGCACATTGTTTCCGTATTCTGAGTATAAAACTAGTTGCTTATTCATGAAAGCCATGTTTTTAGTACTTAAAGAAATTCTGTTCACAAGAGAAACTTATAAAAATGTACTTTATTCTTTGAGGACTTTTTCTTGTACATTAACTGTTGACTGCCATTAGACTTTTGATTACTGTCCTTGAGGATATCCTTCCATTGAATAAATTTTTCAAATGACAAACTAATTGATAGTTATCGATTTTTCACATCATGACGAATATGTGCTATTGAAAAAAGATTTGGAATTGGTAAGTCCAACCTCAATCCTTCTAGGCTAACTAAAACTGACCATATACTGCCTTTTTTTTTTTGGTTTTTTTGGAAAAAAATTATAGTTAGTTGGACTTAGCTGCATTCATGATGCAACAATAAAGGCAAATAACAGTCTTAGACACATTCTTCTTCACGGGCCAATGTAAAAGACATCCATGACTTGGGATTCTACCACTATAAAAAGCAGAAAAAACAGGAACTCCTAATTTTATCAATATAATTGAGTTCGCATCTTATTGGGTAGAGGATGTTTCCAAACAAAATAGTGTAGCTGGCATAGGCAGAGTAACTTACTGGAGTCAAGAATGAGTCCCGGATTCAAAGCAGCCGTTGCATTCACAAAACCGCTGCCCATGTCAAAAGGTGTTGCTGGGGACTGATTTTGATCTGGGTTGGCATAAGCGCGTTGAGCCATTATTGGTCCCCCCGGACTTGACATATAAAGATGCTGTTGTAGAAAGTGCAGATGCGATGGCAGAAGGACTAAAACTTGGGAAATTTTGCTTAATCAGCGCCGCCAGCCCAGCAATATGAGGAGCGGCCATGCTTGTCCCAGACATCATCGCAAAGTCTTCACCTGAATCATTGAATCTACTTTAGGAGGCAGCATATAAGCTAAGAAGAGAACCGGGGAAAACAGATTTGGAAATTCCGTTGCTTTCGGCACTGGAGAGAAGAAATCTTGCCATGATCACTGGGTAATCGATCAATACATGCACAAGAAAAAGAATATCAAGCTACCTATATGACTATTTAAAATGTCTTACAAATACCGATGCTCTATGGGAAAATCTCTTTTCATGGAGCAATAGACTAAAACAGAAACCCGTTGCACTGGTTGAATGAATCAACATAAATTGCTGTATATATTACGATGGTGATACCTTCGAATTCCATAGAATCAGTGCCAACGGAGCTCCAAGCAGCCCATATGAAATTACCAGGGGCAACCAAGTTTGGCTTCAATATATCTGCGTCAGTGAGAGAACTGTCTTCTGGATCAGGTCCTCCTGGCTGAGTAGTACATGACTTTTGGAGCAGAAAAGCTGTAATTGGCTTTCAGCCCGCCCAAGATGCTAGCAGTGGCTCCAAATGTAACAACCTTTTTTGTCTGTCCGTCCCTTTCCACGGAAGAATTGTAGTATTGAAGCAGTATCTGTCAAACAAACAAGAAAGATCACTATATAGCAAATACAGTTCTTCAGCACTTGTGCTTGAATCAGCAGCCAACTAACGGCGATGAGACTCTATTAAAGGCATTGGCTGTACCTTGGAATCATCTGGTGATGGAATGATGATGCCAGGGATCTTCAATGGAGTTGGATTAAGCTGAAACCCAATCACAAAAGGATCCATGTAAAACACGATACCAGCTGCACTGAGGTTATTGGCTGTTTCTAAGGCCTGTTTGATGGTGGAGAGTCCGAGCACAAACCGGATCGAGTAGCTGCATATTAAAAGGTTCCCTTGGACAAGGTCTGGCTCAAAGTTTGTGGAGTCCTGACATTCACCCACATACATGTCTTTGGAAATTGTAGTGTCATTGTTCAGAGCATCCAGTGCTGAGACTAGCCTGTACATTGTGTCTTTATTGGTTCCCGCTGAAAAAGAAAGACGAGATGTAAATTTTTGTGTGGATTAAGGGGTGAAATGTGCTTCTCCACAAACAACCACTACCAAGCCTGTGTATGCACACAAAATAGCTCACTACCAGAACCAAGTGTACTGCAATAATAGAGACGAGTTATTATCAACAAATCTGATTATGCAAGACTAGTGAGTAGTGTGATCCCAAATTTCCTTTCTTGCTTACTTTCTATTGGTTCTTATCATAGAATGAGCTCCTCGTTTTATGAAATAGCGAGCATGAAGATAGTGACCTGATTATTGGATATCCGACAATTTTTTCCCTTTTTAGGTTGGACAGAGAACAACCTCTATCCATGAGAATCAACATATCTCCAAACGGTCATCAGATTCAGCCGTTTATTTTGATGGACAAATGAAAAGACATCCAGAGACTATCACTCTGAAAACAAGGCAATCTCAGTTTCCATCAATCTTGATCTAGGTTTTAAATAAGAGGCAAGTAATCTGAACATAGAACCTTTAAGAGTCCTGAGGCAATACAAACTTGAGTCCAGTTTGGGAACCAAAAGGAGAAGCTAAACTAGACAACTTGATCTTTTTGGGTTATTTGAGACAAGTGAATTGCAAAATATAAGTCAACCAAAAATAGCACTAAAACCAAAAAAAGAGAATAAACATCTGCTAAAGGAGATAGCTTACGCGCAAGGCCAACTCCAGCAATTGATCGGTTGTTTCCAAGAATTATGGAGTTATGATAGACTCGGTCATGAGCAGCAGCACCAACAGTGAAGATCCATGGACTGAAGGAAGATATGCTTTTGGTGCAGGCCCAGTATTTCCCGCAGCTTGCACAACAAAAATGCCAGCTTTTACTGCTGACAACAGAGCCATGTCAATGGGATTGAAGAACGTTGCAATTCCAGGAGGACGCCTATTAGGAGTGATTGATAAGCTTATTATGTCAACACCATCCTGAGCAGCCTGTAAATGCATCCATCACGAAAAGAAATAAGAAAAATCTGTTAGAAATGATTACACCGAGACATATATTTTTCACAATGCCCAAAAGGTTCTTTTTCATTTTCCTTTTCAGTATTGATTAAGCCAAGGGTAATTATACATCTCTACAAATAGAAACTGGTGCTACATAAATTCGTAGAAATACCAAACCTAACAGCTCTCTATGTCGAATCTTCATATACAATTCCTCAAACAACCAGAGAATACCAAGAAGTGCACTAAATAATTATTGTACGTATTGTATAGTCTGGTACAGCACCCGTTCACAAGCAGAATAAACTATTATTGAGATATGCCTAGTTCAATTGTAGAGTAAAAAGAGAGCCTGAATGGTGTTTGACATTTTGACTAAGGTTACACTCCCTCTGAAAAGCTCCTTTAGTTTTCTATTAGGGAAGATTGCCGCTTATTATGAATATCTATCTTGCATTGGATATTTTCCACATAGAAAAGGAAAGACAAGGGTACCAAGAGGAAACAGAATAGCAATCATAACAGTAATGAACACAATGCCTTTTAGAGTTATAGGGAGTTCTTTTTGGTATGACTACAAAGAAGTTCGAAAACACTAGTATCTTTAGATAAAACGGCCAATGAACAGCCACTGCGAAAGAACCAGAACAAGAAACTGAGTCTTGCAGAATGAGAATAATTTTGATGTCCAAGTATAATCTGAAAGCAATCCATAAAATAGCAAGACAGAGAGATACTATCTACTAGCAGCACATGAAAGTGTTGAGGGTCTCTAGAGTCTTAAACTGTCTACACATAGATTAACTAAGCAAGAGAAACTGGTCAGTCAAATCATGTAGACACAAACCTGGTCAATTGCAGCAACGACATCTGCAGCAAAGCCTCCAAAGCTCTTATACAACGACTTGTAAACAGCGATGCTGAAAAATGAAATTGATATCCATGTTATCTTTTAACATAAAAAATTAATCACTCATTTTTTGCTCGTGGTGTAAGTCGATCTTTGAAAAAAACAGGCAAACAGAAGCAGTTGTCATTTACGAGTACATACCAATCACTGTTAATAAAAGAAAAGAGACAATAATCATAAGAACATAGAGAGCTTTGGTTCAGATAAATTACTGTGAACGAGGAGCCATTCCACTTGCATTCCCAAAGTGATGACCAGAAACAATAACTGGAATTCCATGGTTTCCTGCCGCAACTGAAGCCGTGTGCCTGTAATTCCACTATTCAATCCATCAATTGCCTATTAAGCCCTCCATCTAATTGACAATGAGGCAGCTTGCAACCAGATGACAGTTGTTCTAACTTTGCTCCCAACAATATGAAAACAAATTATACATGGCCATGAAGTGAGATTCTTTTAACTTTCCCATATTACTAAGCCTATCTTGCCAGCTTACAAAGCTTTACATGTTTCCACTCTCAAAAGTTAAACCATAATAAAAGGAGAAAATAATGGCCTATTCTTTTTTATACAAAAAGAAAACAAGGTTTTAGCTTCTATGCGGTTAACAAAATTTTACATTGAATAGAAGAATAAGAAAGAAATATAAATGTCTATGACAAGTGAATTCCAGTTGTGGTGATAAGGACAGATACTGAACCAGAAACCAGTTTTCTCCTCTAGTCACTTCAATTCCTTGGCCCCAGTCATGAAGAATGAAAGACAAACAGTGACACATCACCGCTATTGTCATGTCGAGACATAGAGAAGATAAAATAGGGGAAAGCCTAGCTGATCAAAGCAACTCAAAGGGAAAACTGATCACAAACTCCCGTTTCCTTTCCACAGTGACATATAATTTTACTCCCTCTTCTCAGCTTGTGCACCAGCAAAGCTCCCATGATTGCAGATTGACCAAAAGATATGCTTTAGGAGTTTAATTCGTGCACAAGAGGACAAAAAAAAAAATGACATGGAGACACAAGCATACAAGATGAGAGAAGTTGCATGAAACACTCACGTCCCATGACCATCTCCATCAAATGGCGATGCATAGTCCTGTGATGCATTGAAAATTCCTCTGGTTATGGCAGATGCAGCAAAATGGCGGGCCCCGACAAGCTTCCTATTGCAAGATCCAGATGGAAAATCTGGGGTGACCTCACAAATCCCCGAGTAATGAGCTGGGACTGGATATGGGCGGTCAGACACATCATCGGCAAAGCTGGGGTGTGTTGGATCAATGCCAGTGTCAATGAAACTAATCACAACTCCTTCTCCAGCTGAGTCGTATCCACCACGTAGTGCCCATGCTCCATTCGGGAGACCAAGAAATTGTGGAGTATGAGTTGTTGCTGTTCTAACTGAAAAATCCAAAACTACGTTTGCCACCTCGCTTCTCCGGGAAAGTATGTCGGCCTTAAATTAATATTACCAGACTAAAGTGAGGTTCTCGAGACTATTTATACATCACTCAGCAACAATTACAAGCAACACAGGACATGCATAAATTTTTTCCATAATTATGGATAACACAGTCTGGACAGCCAAAATATTTTCCTCCATGGATCCAGTATGCAGTTATAATTGCCAACCAGACACGGATGAGAACTATTATAAGGAAAAAGACAGTGTTGAGTGCTGATGTACCTGTTGGGGAGTGACAAGCACCGCAAATCCATTTATTAAGTAGTGATAGCTGTAAATTTTCAGATATTTCTCTCCCTTCAGTGCCCTCCTCAATAATGAATCATGAACTCGAGCAATATAAGAACCAGAGCTCCCACCAGAACGAGAAGTGTTCCTGTCCCTAAATTTAGAGTAGGAAGCTCAGAAAACATATCAAAGGCTGAAAAATGAAGCTTAAGTAGATGGGTTCCTGTCATCGCACATTCGATCAATTAAAGTCCCCAATAAATCCCAAATGAACAATTCTTTAAACTGCCAATCAAGAAAGGAACGTCTGAAGATAGCAGCCATATTAACGTGAAAAACCGTCATAGACACTACGCAAATAGATATGAATGGACCCCCATGTGGCTGTACTTAACAGACGACAAACTCTCAAAGGTTAAAAATTTACCTCACGAAGCAAAAACCGACTTTCTAAAATTGCAATTCAACCCTTGTAGTAGCTATTACCAAAGAAAGGAATTAAGTGAATAAACCAACTCCCAGTTTGGTCTCGCCCATTCTACAAGGGAATAAACAGAATCCACTCACAGCCTGCATCTACAAGAGAAGAAAGAAAGTACCTTGCTTTGTCCATTCTGTTGGATTTCCCCGAGCGTCCATGCCTGAACACATTCGTCTCCTTCTTTAGCACTCCATAGTCATGGACACCAGGAGCTTGTTTGAGAGTCACAATGTAAACAGCTGTGATTGCTTCCGAGCTACTGTTCTGGCACCGAGTGCACACAACCATCCCCATAGAGAACAACACCAACAAGAGCCAAGAAATGCTCTCCATCCCTGTTTATTGCACAAATGGGGCAAAAAAAGAAGCAAACAGAAAAACCCAACACCTAGTTATCAAAAAACCCCCCAAGTAAAGAGCTCACATTGCCTCCATTTTGACTTCCCAAGATTTCTCCACAACGCCCATGAGAAGAAACAGACGTTGAAAAGCTAAGAGAACCCAGAGAAAGCTGACAACCTAGCCTAGAATGTGAAGACAGCTGGTGAGAGAAAGCGCAGCTTCACATTAAGCCCTCCGTTGGTGAGGAGCGAGAGTCATAAAGCAGACGAAGAAGGGCTTCTTTTTCCTGGGTGAGAAAGAGAAAGCCCATCTTTTCCTCTCTAGCTTTCCGGAAGGGAAAGAGAGAGGAGTGCCCAGGGAGAGTATTAATAGCAGGGGTGGAGAGAGTGTAGAGAATCTGCAAAAGCTCTTCTCCATCGAACAAATTATATAATATAACCGTTTCTTCTTTGCAGGAAGAAAAGTAGATGAGAATTGAACGTTGTCTTTGTTTTCTTCCCTTCTTATCGTTTACCTTGTCGTCTATTCCATGTCTTAACTTAGGAAAATCATTGTCAGAACCACTAAAGCATGTCTTGGAGTCTAACACTACTCTTTTTATTACATTCCATGTCTTAAAAAAGAAATTACGCTAAAACTGAAAAATTATTCTTAATTTCTTAGTTTATCGAGGCAAAGAATTGGTCCTATTACCTTCAATTCTTGTGCACATATTATGTCCGCTATGTCATACCAAAAATATTTCGAGGAATTATAATAGAGAAGTAGTGGAAGAATGTAGTTGCACAAACTAAGTTACAAAATCGAGATGAGTGCATTATAATTTGTAAAAATTTTCAAAAATAAAAAGTGAAACCCGAGTCTTAGATTTTTAGATAAGTGCAACCAAGTTCAAAAAAATCATCTAGAAACTATAGTTATGCACTTCCATTAATTTCCTCAATTTCGAGCGACGGAAACATTGATGTTGCTAGCTTTTTACTATTTGTCAGAAGACATTTCTATGCTGATGGGGGCGTCCGAAAACAAAAAGTAAAATTTCCTCGTTTCTGTATTTTTATTTTCTCTCATCTATTGAGAAATAATTTTGGGCAAAATAATTTCCCTTCACTTTCCTTTCCCTCCATTTTCGCTCTTCTTCTGAGCAACGAAACTCTTATATTTTCTTACACTGTTTTCTGCTAATGTTCTTTCATGGAAATCCAGGAAAAAGGAAGGAAATTGTGTTTTGAACTAACTGAGATTAAAAGAAACTTTTAATGGGCCTAATACCCCAAAAAAAAAAAAATCAACTTTAACATTTATGATAATTATATTCATAATTTTTTTGTCTCGTAAAAAACCCTTTAACTTTTACATTTGTCCCAATTTTACCAGTTTAATACCTAAAAAAACCTTCAACTTTAACATATGTCCCAATTTTACCGATCTAATACCTAAAGAAACCTTCAACTTTAATATTTGTCCTAATTATATACGAAATTTTTTTTCAAAAAAACCCCAAACTTTTATTCTTATCCCAATTTTACTATCGTCGCTCTTTCATCCATAATCATCATTAATTAATCCTACGTGGCTTGAATTTTCTCGCCAAACTTACTAATGCATCTTCCAAATTTAGAAATGGTAAGTTTCACGGACGATAAAATTTTAAATGGTTCGTCCAAATATCTTCATGTCTAGCCGCTCTTTGAGCTATTAACTATCGAAGAAAATATGAAATGTGCCATCTTGAGTAACTTTGTATCTCTCCAAAATATGTAGCGGAAGCAAACAATAGAAAAGAAGTTCGGAGATTTTCTCATGTCGAACTTTGCTTATGTGTAATTCATTAACCATGTAGAAATACCACGTAAAATTAAGTAATGGTGATTATGGACGGAATGTTAATGGTGGTAGGATTGAGACAAAAGTAAAAGTTAATGGTTTTTTATGAGACAAAAATTTTTTTTGGATATAATTAGAACATATGCTAAAGTTGAGAGTTTTTTTTATACCAAGCCGGTAGAATTATGATAAAATAAAAAGTTTGGGGTAGAATTGGAATCAAAGTAAAAAATTAGAGGTTTTATATGAGACAAAAAAATTTTTGATATAATTGTCACAAATGCTAAAGTTGGAATTTGTTTGGGTATTGAGCCTTGAATGTAGAATTTACGACAGAAAGAACCTTAAGGAGCACTAATAAGTCGCCTCTTGAAAATAATCTTTTCCCAACGTCCCTCGAAGTGGAAAGTTCCCGAAAGGTTGTACCAAAAATCATGCCCGTTTAAGAAAGTGGGGCATCTCGTAGACATTTACAGTAGTTTCCTCCGACCATGTCCACTCTTCTACATGGTCACCGCCGTCATCATCTCCGATGACTCAATCAATATTAGGCCATTCAACACACTCTCTCTCTGTCTCTGTCTCTCTCTGTCTCTCTCTCTCTCTCTCAGAGAACTTGATCAAGACGGCGACGAGTGACGACATGTACTTGCCTAGCTCAGGTGCACAGTGCTTGTTGTCATCGAGCTCAATGCTGTAAGCTCCGCGTATGAGATCAGCCATGAGCTCATTTGCCCTCAACAAATCCCGTTCAAAGAGCTTGATTTAGAGGGGGACCTCTGTCGATTTTAGGGAATGATGCAACCGTCAAGCTTCATCTGGTAACACAAACAAGTGCGCAGGTGCTACGGAGAAATCAAGGAAAAGAAGGCAATGGGTTGGCACTAGCATTGGTGATGGCCGGAGATGGCTCGGTGGTATTCTTCGACTCGAATGTGATGATTGCGACGGGTTGCTCTGCTGGAGGTGATTGAATGAGGGAGAACCAAGCTGAGAGGACTGAGAGATAGAGATAGAGGCGTGTTGTAGGGTTTCAATGACAATGTTACAAATATTGACTCAAAGTGGATTTGCAGGCTGCACCTAATGGTGTATCTGAAGGGTGTAAGGATATATGGTTATAGGATCTGGAAAGAGCATCTGCCTCTCCATTTAACATCTCATTAATATCTACTGTATAGCTCTGTAGAACTTATTTAGTATATCAATCTTAACTATTGCAACATTAACTTTTTAGGAAATTTAGAGTAGGAGGGTTCTCTACAAAATAAATCGAAAAACACTCACCAACATCGGATACAAAAACGAAAAAAAAAATAGAATTGGAGGAAAAGTGCCAAAAAAAAAGTTATAAACCTATTGCATTGAGTGCGATTCGATCCTACACATTTCAATTGGACCATTTAGTCCTAAATTTTTTTGTATTTGTGCTAATAATCGCCGATATAGACACCGAACGTCCTACGTGACACGATCGGCTCTAACGTGCACACATGTTATGGATTTTTATTTTTATTTTTATTTTTATTTTTATTTTTATTTTTTTACAACTCGGTTGGCGAGTCTCTGCTTGACAATTGCCGGCCACAGGTGAGGGCCAGTGACCCTCGCTTGGTGCGGGTGAGGACATCGATGTCTTCGCCGGTCATTGGGGAGGGCGTCGGACACTCGCCCGGATCCAAGCAAGGGCCGCAACATCATCACCCGTGTTCGGCGTTGGTCGAGTAGTGACCCCATCAACCGAGTTTTAAAAGAAAAAAAATAATTTAAAAAAGATATTAAAAGTTATAATATTTGTTCACATTAGCGTTGATTGTATCGTGTGGACAGTTAGCGTCTATATCAGTGATTTTCAGCTAAAATTTGGTTAGATAGACTACATTGGTCCAATTAAAAAAATTTAAGAATAAATTGATACTAATGCAAATACGTTTGGGACATTTTTCGAAAATAGGGTTATCACGAACAGTGTGGATTGAATGAGAACAAATGATTGAGGGTGGGGTAATGGGCATGAAAATGATGGGTGCATGCATGCCTAGCCTCCCCTTGATTTTTGGCCTTTCTCTCGTGCTTTTTTTTGTCCATTTGTCTCTAACGTTCCAATTTTCCCTTTCCTTTGTCAGAAGACAAAAACTCATGCTGCGATTACACGGCGGCCTTGCGGTTGTGTGTGGTTTCGGTGATAATTATTTTGTGTCTTCTGTCTGCGAGCGAATACCAGGTCGGGTGGGACGGCGGCGCATCGGCCACTCTCTCTCTCTCTCCTTCCCCTCTCTCTGGTCGGGCAGTGCACACATGTGATCGACTTGATGACAGTACAAAGACAAATTGGCTTTAAAAAATGATATATGGAATGTAAGTGGATTTTATTCTCCACTTAAGGCTTCGGCTTTCGTTTAAAGCTGGATTTTGCCATTTGAAATTTCACTTTTTATTTTAATTGATTGATTATCATACACTGTGGATAAGTTCCATCCCACCCACAAATTTATCTAAATATTATATAGTTATCAAACGCGTTTTTGTTCGGAAACATAAATTTTATGCCATTAACAAAATGCGTTACGATTCTCTAAAAATCATCCGAAACGAGAATCGAAAAATATGATTATAATCACAATTACTTTTTTGGATCAAAATCATTATATTAATTTATGCTCTAAAAGTGCTTTTGCAGCAAATTCATTTTTTTAAATTGTGATTTTTTTTTTTGCTCCAAAAGTAGTTTAGGAGCTACTTAAAGAAGTAAAAAAAAAAATTTGCTAAAAAAAGAAGTAGAAAAATCAACTAATTTTTAGCGCAGAAATGTTACCATACGCGCCGACCTTTTTTTACTTCTTGCTGTTATTCCAAGAGCCATAAGGTGGGATAGATGCAAAGTCCCAGGGCTATATATAATGGGTTTTTTTTTTTTGTCACCAATTTGTTCTCTTTCTAAATATAAATCAATGATAAATAAAACGAACTTAACCTTTTGCCATAAGTAAAATCAGTTTAATTGGAAAAATATTAATTAAAAAAGCAAGAAAAATCTGTGTCATGATACCTCCTCCATCAAGTGATTATCCAATTCCATTTTGCAATCATCAAGCCATTTAAGGTCTGAATTATCGACTACCCAAATCAAACCATCTGTTTGCTCAAAATAGTTCCTCCACTATGATCTTAGTGTCGTCCGACCCCCCTTCGTCCCATACACTTAATGTGCACCCACCACAAAACTTCAATTGGAGTTTTTGTTTCCAAAAACTAATGAATTATTGCGTTTTAAAATAACTGACGACAAAATATTGTCAATTGTGGAATAAAGTTCACAGAAACTATAGCCATATTATCAAAAAATGCTTAAATCTATTGTAATTGTGCCAATTCAATCCTAAACTTTATTTTTTTTTACCAATTTAGCCTTAAACTTTTTGCATTTGTAATAATTCATTTCAATTCGAGCGATTTTGGCTAGAAATCGCTCAGTGGACACCAGGGCCTTGCCCTTAGCTAGTGTGGCCATGGCCTACTTTGCTGCTATCGGTGAGGCTGCCCTCGACGCAGCCGCGATGGCCTCTCCTAGTGGCCAGCCAATGGGGAAAAAAAAAAGAAAAAGAAAAGAAGGAAGGAAAAGGAAAACGCAAAAATTAATTAATTAATTAAGATATTTTTCATACTAGCGTCGGCCGTGCCTCGTAGGACGGCCGGCATTTATGAATTGACACAAATGCAAATGATTAAATTGATAAAAAAATATTTTAGGATTAAATTGACATAATTACAATAGATTTAGGATTTTCTTTTTTTATAGTTATCTCACGAAAAGCCGAAGGGAATCAAACCAAGCACCTAGCTAGCGGATTTTCCCTTCCCACACTTTTCAAAATCGCAATTTCACCTCGATGACAAGTAAACGAAATTTGACTGAGTCATATCAAATTCTGTAATTGAAGGCCAATCGCACTCATACGACGATCTAAAATACTGCTCGTAAGGCCGTCGGCATACATATTTTAGAACCCTTTTACCTAAAAAGGAGGAGGAATATGGATTGGGACACCACTGTGGTGTCGGAATCACTTTTCCATAAGCTTATATTTCTTTGGGCTTAAAATTTAATTGCTCGTCAAAAGCGGGTGGGACCTTGTCATTATGTAATGATCCACTGTGCAAGACCCCTTTCGTTTCTTTTATAACATATAGTCGTTGGGCCTCTTCACATGCTGTCGTCGCAAAAAGCAGCTGATTCTGCCATCATTAGCCTCACTTTCGCTTGGATTTCAATCGATGGCGCCCTCTCGTTAGTCCTCGACAAAAAAAAAAAAAAGTTTAGTGTGTGAGTGAAAAGTGAGAAAGACAGGTCTTCCAGGGCTTTCTTTTAGCTATTTTGAAGTGGTGGGCCTTGCTTACGAGTTTGCAAGATTTATTTTGGGAAAAAAAGGAATGTTTTGCCAATTTTATAGTCCAAGTTTCTCATCGTAAAAAGATTAGAATAATTACTGGCATATGATAACTTAATTTATTTTGTCTGGCACCTTAATGGATAATTGTCCAAAGAGTTCTAAACCTATTGTACTTCTGTCAATATAATATTAAACTTTTCAATTTTGCCAATTAAGTCTTAAACATTTTCACGTTTTTCTAATAGAGTCCATCCGGCTAATTTTAGCCGAAAATCATTGAAGTGGATGTTTGGTCGTCCTACGTGACATACCGACGCCGACGTGTATAATTTTTATAATTTTTTAAACACTTCTATATATATATATTTAATTTTTTTTCCTTCCAAGTCCAAAGCAAGGGTTGCTTAGGGAAAAAAAAGGAAAATAAAGAAAGAAGAAGAAAGAGAAAAAAAAATCAAATTTTAAAAAAATTATAAAAAAATTATCCACATCAAGACTAACCGTCATACATAGCACTATTGTATGTCCATGCCGGCGATTCTAGCTAAGATTGACAAAATAAACTCAATTGAATGAGCGTGAAAATGTTTAGGACTTAATTAGCAAAATTGAAAGGTTTTATGATTGAATTGGCCAAAGTGCAATAAATTTAGAACTTTTTGGACAATTTTTCCCGCTTAAGGCTTTGGTCATCCTTTCAAATTTCGCTCAGAGAGAAGTTTCAAGATATGAAACTAATTTTCCCGTTATTGGCTGGACGATGTCGCACTTAGCCCTAACTAATTTGCTATGTGCTGCCCTTTAAAAATTGAAAGTGGCATCGCCTTTACTAGTTTGCAGTTAAGACGGTCTCTATAATTTATCTACAAAAAAAAAAAAAAAAGAAAGGACATTCTCGATGAAGTATGTTATCTCATATATATCAAAGACCACTTAGTAAAAAGCTTTTGCAAAACCAGATAGCCATGATGATTACACATTTGGTACTAAGTGTGAAATCTCACATGCAATCGAAGCAAGCCTATGATGGCGTGTATTCGCTGAAGTTATTAGCTACACTAGATCTCTAATGAAGGCGTACTCTTCTGCCCTACATTCTTTTTTTAGGGAGAAAGCCACCAAAAATTTCACATCATGCTCACCATGATAAATTTACCTTGATTTTTTTTTTTACATAAAAAATCCCAAACTATACCCACTGTGACATATTTACCCTAATTTTTTCTTGGGACATGAAAAACTTAAATTATACCTAATATATTTACCATCTGAAGTTTCGTCGGATGATTTTTTAGCCAATGATAATATCATTTAATTTCATTTAAACTATATGGATGCCATGTCAACATCATTTGCTTTTTAGCGTCTATGAAGATAGGTTTTTACCGGTGTTTATTGAAGAAAATATGCCACAGAGGTAAAAATTTGAGATTTTCGTGTTGCAAGAAAAAGTTTAGGATAAATATTTCGAACGTATGATTTGGATTTTTTTTTGGCCTCTTCTTATTTTTTTTTTTCCCCGTTTAAATCAACAGGGCACGAGGCCAGAGACTCAGCTACCTGCAAGTTTATGCATAACGCTCCCTGCAAACCCTAAGGACACGTCAAGTCTAGACCTTCGACATGTGCAGGCGGTCCTGACTTGGAATAATAGCTTTGCATGCAATGTGAATGGGTGACCTCCGGTCCTTGAACTAGAATTCCTCCGACCCCCGATCGATGGCGCTAGCCCCAGGAGTTTACAACTCTATATTCTCATCATCCTGACTGTAAGGCGCGGCCTGAGTGTAATCCAATTGAAATATATGGATTTACGAAAGATAGACAGTAATATATTGCCGCTTTTCCATAGATTTTTCTCATCCTCGCGACAGAAGTGAGTTGCATTAATGTCTAAGTTCATCAAAATATGCTGTGAGTTTTACTCGTGCCTTCTTCATTTTCTGGCATCGATATGACACTATCAAGTTAATTAATTTCAAAATGTATGCGACGTAAAGAAGTCGGGAATGATGAATCACTTGATAGGAATGAATTTTTTGAAACGTTTCATGGTTTTATAAAAGAGAACAAAGCAACAAAAAATCCCAAACTGTACATATTGTGACACATTTACCCTAAATTATTTTCTACGTGACACCACAAATTCCAAACTTGTAAATGTGTGACATATTCATCTTCCGTCAAAGTTCCGTAAATGAAATTCATTAAAAATCTGCCTACATGGACACCGGAAAGCAAATGGTGCTAACACGGCGCCCACGTGGCTTAAGTTTTGAAATAAAAGCGGCGTTGTTTTGGCACAAAAATCATTTGACGAAACCTTGATGGAGGACGACAAATGCACGAGTTTGAGGATTTTTACGTCACAAGATAAAGTTTAGGGTAAATGTGTTATGATGAGCTTAATTTAAGGATTTTTTTTATGGTCTTTCCCTTTTAAAAAAATTAAAAAATATATTATGAAACTTTTACGCACCTAATTATTGTATGAGGTTACTCATCATAGTCTTGGCTTTGGTCGCCCACGAACTCTATAGCTCCACACAATGCTTGAATTAATCTTCCGAGCTCGAATGGCAACATATAGTAGCACGAAAGCTTTCCAAGTGAAATTGAAAAATCACGAATCTGAACTTCCCAAAGATTAAAACACGGGTTTATGGTCTTAGGGCCCAAAACATGGTTTTGGGTATTAAATAAGTTTGGTCAATGTTTAACCCACTAAAATTTCCTCATCCGTCGTCCGATTGACCCAATTTCATTGCGAAGGAATTCTTGCCACTTCTAGTTTCTTAAGTTTGGTCTGTGAAAAATGCGCAACCGATGATGACGGATTAAATATCGCCTATTGCGTTCGAATGGCACTATGAGTACCGAAAGAGCATAACCCATTTTTTAAGTTGAGAAGTTGTTCCGAACCTTGTAACTCGTAGGTCAAACATCGATCAACTCTATGTCGACTGTGTACTATTATTTTGCGAAACCTTTGCGAAAATTTAAGGTGTCAACGCGCATTCAATCCTTCGGTTATGAAAATCGAGAGACGGGACCTCTTGCTTCTTTCTCGAAATCTTTTACGCTGTGCATGTTTGGAGGGAGTACGAGAGAAGAGACAGGGTTCTGAAATCACACTAGTGCTGGGACAACTTAGATGCTTTTGGACATGTAAGTGAGGGTCGATACAGGATACATAAGTCATGGCTCCACAAAGGCCCGACCCAAATCGCGATCGCAGCCCGGACAACAATCCAGCCCTTGGCGATGCAACTCGTGCATACGAGAGTAGAGATATGTCCGCAAATCCAAACAGGCCTTGCACCATAAACTCAAGAAACTGACTGCTTTTGCGGTGGTGAACATGTATCTGGATGAGTTAGCATTTATCTATACGATAAGTCAGAACAAAACTGCAAAATCAGTCCAAATGAAACTCCGTTTGGTTTGCGAAAAATGTGGCATTTTTGAAAAATATTTTTCAAGAAGTTGTTTTTCAGGAAAATGACAATATTTTCCAGTGTTTGGCTAAAACCGAAAAAGCATTGAAAAAATATTTTCCGCCGTTTGGTAAGGAAAATCATTTTCCACCGTACACGCCTTTTTATAATTTTTTTTAATTTTATTAGTGTTTTTTTAAATTTATTTTTAAATTATTTTCTTTTATCTTATCTTTTTATTTTTTATTTTTATTTTTCCTTTTTTCTTTGGCTAGCAACCGGCCACTGAGCCTCACCACCGGCCGGCAAGCTCGAGCTTGTGCCTTGCCTGTGGCTGATTGTAGGCCGGCGCCATGGCCGATAACCATCAAAGGAAGAGAAAAAAATTTAAAAAATAAAAGAAACTCGAATAAAATAAATAAAAGAAAAGAAAAATAAAAAATGATTAAAAGAAAATGAATGTGGAGGAGTGAAGAAAAAAATGGGCGAATTTTTTTTCTTTTTTAAGAAAATATTTTCCTCTTTTCAAAAGAAGGAAAATATTTTTCTCACTTTTGAAGGCGTTTTTCCACTTGTAAAAAATATTTTCTTTTATTAGCTTATTTTTCGTGAACCTCACTAAAATATCTTAAAATTATTTTTTTGAAAATTATTTTTCGTCAAAGAGGTAACTACAATACTTACAATCTCCCGAGAATGCTAAAAATCTTCTGCCATTATGCTACAAAATCTTTTGCCATCGAGGTCACGAAGTTGCTCTAAGCCTGAGCAAGGCCACCTCTTGTGCATCTTGAAGTCGAAGTCTACAAGTCGAGAGGCATCGATCTAGCATGTCGTCCATCGGTACCGAGTGATTGAGTTTGGGCGGATGATGAACATTCCCAACAGACATAATCTTTCGGATACTTTTCCTTGATTATGTTTAATGTGATGACTCCAAAGCTATACACATCGCATTTTTCTTAGAAATTGTAGTGTTAACTATATTACGATGTTTACTTGATTCTCGCATATCTCTCGGGATTATGCATATATATCTTTTGATAGTGTATATTCTTTATTGACCTTATTGTCTTAATTAGTTATCCAATGAAGACCGTAAATAGACGCATGTACGAAATATATATAAATTCTAGATTCCTCTCTTCTTCATCTTATTCTTAACTTGGTATCTCGTTACACCTTGCAGCAAAATTAATCCATGCAGCCGCTTGATAGTGTTCAACCTAATGCTGCATTCGAGTTTGACCAACCGCCATGGTGATTGTGTTTCGAGAAGCCAACATCACCACCAAACTCGCCGCATAAGATGATCAACATACCTTGAAATCTCTTGTCAATGGAAGCTTGGATCCATCACATGTGCCACCATGCCGTGCCCCGCCTCGGATCCATTGAGCTCACTTAGCTGAAGGCATTCGAAGATTTTGTGGCAATGTTTAGATTATTTCCTAGTGACGCTATTTCCACTCCTATTTTAACTAAGATACTCCTTTTCTCTAGTTAAATTACCAAAATACCTTTCTCTTTCTTTAATTAAATGTTTCTTTTTGTATCGGGCTAAACCAAAAATCTACCTTTATTTTTAGTCGATCTTGATAAAAATAGAAAAGTAAAATTGATTACAAAATGGAAAAGATTAATTTGTTAAAAGCATGATAAAATGTCGAACATATTTGTATTTAGATATGTATTAATAAAGGATAAACACATAAAAAAAATATGAAATTCCGTGCTTTTGAACTCTTGATATAAAGAAAGAAATTAATATTGATTGTAAATTCAATCTCATAGCAAGTGGATCAATTTACACGAGTTTGAAAATGCGAAATGTGTAAACAAATTTTCAACCCTATCTTGCAATTCATATTAAAATGTGGAAAAAAGCACAAATAAGTGATAATTATATTGGATTTTAAATTTCAACTTTGTAATAAAGTTTTCCTCAAACTATTTCATAAAAAATAGACAGTTAGTTGTGTGTTCTAAGCCGCTATAACTAGAAATTTCTAACATTTTATATAGTTTTTCTAATTAAAAACATGAGATCATAAATTAAGAATAACGAACTAACATGATGCATTATAGAATGATATTTTATTGGGTGTAATTTGATATTTATATTTTGAATTTGATATTTAAAAGGGAAAATAGAAATAAAGGCAATTATGTTGATTATGTTGATAAAAAAAGAAAATAATAACTTGAAGAGAGAAGGATATTTCGGTCTATTGATTGAAAAAAGAAGTGTCTTAACCAAAATATGAGTGAAAATAGTGCCGTCTTTTTTCAAACTCAAATTGATTTGTTTCAACTCACGTTGCGTTTGGGAGGATGTTAACTATATCAGTATATTACTAATTCTGCATGTCCCTTAGGATTATGCATATATTTCTTTTGATAATGCATATCCTTGATTGATCTTATTACTTTAAATAGTTGTCCAAAAAAACATATAAATACAATTTATCAATATATCAATATAGAAAAATCATTATTCTTTAACTTGTCGGATTCCCCGGCTTTGCAAGTGGGAACTCACAGTTTTCTCGATAACCTCATAAGCTCTACTTAAGTTAACAATGTTGCTTCCCCATGACATTAACAGTTTGTCTACATGAGTACGCCTACAATTTAGGGAATTGTAACTGCTCGTGGATAATCATGTCCAGAATCTCGAAAAGCATGACTTGTTGACAACTTGACATTTTAATTTATCGCCCAAATAATTATCGTGCATATAAAAAAAGGACTAGGACAAAAAATTCATCAATAACGACGGAATTTGACCCCTAAACAGAAACATCGATGTTGCAGATCTTGCATCATCATCTTTACTGCATTCTTCTGCATTTATAAGTTAGGAACAATCTTGTTTAGAAATAGCATGTCCTCATTCAAATATAAACAAACGTGAGGTTATGGATTCTTTTGAATAGGCCTAATATGCGATCTGGCGCTTCAATTTAGGCCCTAAACTTATTTGAACTTTCAACATTAAGCCCAAAGAATCCATGTACTGTTCTAAGAAATTGGGCCCCCCTAAGGAATTCGGCCAGACTCTCTTCCCTGGGCTTAACGGAAGTTCACATGTACAATCCACCTGCGGTTCTAAATTAAAACAAGAAAATAACATAAGACAAGGAAAGAGCAAGAGATGTTCAGCTAGTACAAGATGGAAAACGTGAATTTGGCCAAAACAGGAAAGAAAGGGAAAGGAATTCAGCTGAAAATTGGAAAGAGGAAACGTCAAAATTTTAAGAGGATTACTTCTTTGTTCTTGAAGTTTCAAAATGGGCCATATAAGGATATATTATTCTCAGCCAAATACTGCAGGATATTCGGCTAATACAAACATATATTCGAGCTGAAAACAAGAGTCTTGGCTGAAAATTTTCTAGAGAAAAAATTGAGAGAACTTTGGTTGAATGTGTAATTCTATCCCTGAACGTTTAACCGAAACCAGCCGCTGTTCTTGGTATTTGCAAGGTGAAAATCTGAACTCTTACTTACAATCTAGTGATTAACTCAATTGCATGAGAATACTCATCGTTTGTAGATTTGATTCAAATGTCTGTCTCCCAAGGGTACTTGCAATCCCAAACCTAGAACGCAACATGATTCGTCTTTGTGCACATTCTAATTCGGGTTAGAATTTGTTGTGTTTGCGACCAAACCGAGAACACGAAATGAGATAACTCACTCTAAACTCAAGAGCTATACAATTTTTTTTTGCATTGTGGTTTATCTGATAGTCAATTTGAAACAATTTCTTATTGAGCAAAGGAAATTTGGGATACGCTTGAAGTTTCCTATGAAGAGACCGCTAAAGTGAAAGAAACCAACATGAACAATTTGCTTGGTTATTATGAGACCTTCAAATATTTAAAGTTATTATTACCAAACTATGTGAATCATGGTATATAAATTTCTTTCTATAACTTAGATGCTGAATTTAAGAAATCAGCCTAAATTTTAAAAATGTTCAGTCTTTTTCTTTGTGTAGATATTTCTGAATAAAATCTATTTATAGAATAGCAATTATTTTTCACATTCATTAGCAGGATATGCGCCATCGTGAAATATAGTTGTTTTCATGGAATATGAACTTTTAAACGTTTAGTTTTTCTTTATAGGCACTCCTGCGATAAATTACTTTGATGGTCGCAATAAATCTATATATAAAAAATACCAGTAATAAA
The DNA here is from genome assembly GCA_021437795.1 of Rhodamnia rubescens. Lineage (NCBI taxonomy): Eukaryota > Viridiplantae > Streptophyta > Magnoliopsida > Myrtales > Myrtaceae > Rhodamnia > Rhodamnia rubescens. The sequence continues at coordinate 11,733,781 of JAILYA010000002.1, read as the reverse complement.
CTAGATGTAGGACTTTATTCATATGATCTATACAATAATTAGGATCAGAGATTTGACCATCAAAAAGCAAAACAAAATATTGCAAATGTTAACTATTTCTCTAGTTGAATGTGAAAGGCTTCCATTGGTTAAACAGTTAAGTGCTTTTCTTTTTCTATATCTCTATCTGTTTTCCTCATGCTATACTTCTACATGTACGCAGTCCAACGAAAGGTTAAATCACCAATTCTTATCTAACAAATTCCAAATTATTTGTGCCTTTTCTATTAAATGATGGTTTGGTCGAGCTCAAAAGCACAACAAAAGAGCGAGTATACATTTCTTTACATTAAAATTCAAATTAAACAATAATTAATCCAAGGCTACATGATTTTCAAAAAGTCATATTAGTATTTCATCTTTTTTTAAGTCTATTTCCTCTCCATGGTATTGAAAGACAATTTTAGGATACATTAGTGTTTTCTACAAAGATAAATGTCTTTTATTCGAATGGAAGATAGCTTGGATGCTAAACAAAATATCATACGACTTCTCTTTTCTCCATTTTTACCTTTTTTTTTATTTAAAGAAAAGGAAGTGGACTACACATCTGCTTGGCTTTGGAGTTTTCTTCCATTCAATGGTGCGTTTGTTTGTTGGACTTCTATTTCGTAAACAAACAAGTGACAAAATTACAAGAAGCGTCCTAACACTCTAATTTCAACAATGGTAATTGACAGCTTGTGAAAAAGATAGTTATTACACCCATAGATTGTTGGTATCAATACTAGATTAGTATATCACCGATGTCTTCGTCTTCCCAAAATGTTTTAGCTTTCCGTCAAATGGAAAAAGCTTTCGGCTCTCTTGGTGTTCTCCACAAGCAATGAACCTCCGGAAATAATGGGATGAAAGATTGCTTTTCATGATTAGAATTTGACCGACCTTGTGCGGGTGACATGAGATGGAGTGAAACTTCATGTGCGTGATTCTTAGGTTTGTTTATAATAAAAATGATTAAAGGAGAAAAAAGAAAGAAAGAAGGAGATGATGTGAAGCATCAAACCCTAAAAAGGGCAAAGTAGTGATGAACCTTTATCTGTTCCATCGATCAACTCATCCTTTCTTATCAGAATCATTTTACAACAGTCACACCCATAAGCCCCAAATTGTGTGTGCGCCATGGTTTTTCCTCCACATGAATAATGACTCTTACCCATCAATCACAACGAGGAAAAAACACCCATTTGATTTGAATTCGGGACTGTTTTATTTCCTCCACTTGAAGTGACTTCATTTTGGAATGGCATGGGAAAAATTTCATTTTGATGCTGATAGATTTGACATAACCTAAGGTCACTATTTCCCCATGTATTCCTAAAGTAGGTGAGAAACCATTACGGAGGTGGGAAAAAAAAATGCAAAAAGGCCAGAGGCCCAAAAGGTCAGATGATTTTATTGTTCTTAAATAGACAAGTTCATATGTCTTGAACATCTCCCCTGGTCACGGTCTTGACCGGGTCTAACCGACCTTATCCTGCACTAGATCATTGACCTAATGACGGCCGGCCACGAATGGGCTCTGGCTTGGCCGTAATGCTCGGGAGCAAGGCCGGTCACGTCGTGAGCCTCGTGATTGGGGCTGATCACCGATTACTTAATATGTAAACTCTATGATTATTTTGATATCACTGTTGATATGCAAATTATGTGCAAGGATCTTAGGGATTATATCATTTAAGGCAAACCCAATCTAGGTTTCCATCTGGTTGGGTTAACTATTCAATTTTTGTGATGAACAATTTCAATGAACATGCTATTGTCAGAAATGCACAATATGCTAATGTATTAATAATTTGAACACCTTTACAATCACTTACGTGAAAGTACACTGTTAAATTTTATCATTAAAACTCTTTTTCAATTATGTCTAGTCATAAGCTTGCTTCTTTTGCGGCAGCCTGAGCATATACATCCGCATGGAATTAACGTGAAGAGAAGCAAATACGTTCAGAGGATATTCAGAACGATAGAAGTCTGGACATGTTGATAATATGTACCGATTGAGCTCTTTCTCTCTCTAAATCTCGCTCTTAACTTTTGAGCCAAGTTTATAGATGTGAAAGCGAAGGCTTTTCTCAAGCTTTGCGCTTTTGCTTGGAGGATAACGTGGAAAGAGACTAAAGATCGAGTTTGCGACTTTTTCAATCATTTACTAAAGATGTGATTTCACTTGATGATTGAGGTGTTCACAAGGAAGAGCTATGAATAGAAATGTTAATTTTTCTGCCACGGATTGCCAAAGTGAAAGTATGAATATCTTATATGTGCAATGCAGGCTAGTCACCAAAGGCGTAACTCGGATTCATGAATTTTCTGTGATCAAAGGCGACGAAGCTGAGTTTCGTCGCTTTTAGGTAGCGACAAGTAATGATGCCTGCTTTCATGTACTTCGACGCCTTTGTCTAAGGCGACAAACCTACTGCGACAAAATATTCTCGTTGCGGTAGGTTAAAGCGACAAAAAAAAGACACGGGCGACCAAATATTTAGGTTTCCTTGGGCCAAATTTTTTGCGTTAAATTGGTTCTTATACTTTATACTGAGAGAATTTTAGTTCCTAAACTTGATCGATGGTCATGATTTTTACACTGCAAGAAATGGGGACAAAGATTGATGACGACTAGTCACCAAAGATTTCACGCAAATACACATAATTAAACTTTTCATTCGATGGGCTCCAGTACGATACTAGATGAAGATACTTCATAAGAGATAGGTGTATTAAAAGTCCTAAAACTTTCAAAAAATATAATCAAGTTCTAAAACTTGTCAAATTGGTTCAATCAAGCCTTTCCCTTAATTCCGTCCAATTAAACTGACAAAAATACGACGTGTCTTATTTTACTACTATTGTAAGACACTTGGCAACAATGTGGCGCCCACTAAGCGCCATATCAAAAAAAATATTAAAAGTAAAAAATACAAACTTAATTAGATTAAAAATAAGAAGCTAAAAGTTTTAAAAAAATAATCTCAAGCCAAAAAATAGAAAAACTGACTCACATAGATGGCTTTGTCAAACCTCACCGGGGAAGGGCCGACGGAGGTCACTTGGGCCTTCCCAAATCCCAATGACTTGTCCCCCTATGAGGGCGGGTTTAGCCGCCCCACGTGAGGGCCTGTTGGCATAGATTTGGGGTTGGGAGCGACCCTTACCCTAGATCTAAGCTAGGGACGGCAGCCCTTGCCAAGGATTGCTAGATCGGGGACGAGGGTCGTGCCCGGCCCTAGATTTGAGCCAACAGGGCCCGTGCAAGGGGCTGGTAATGGTATTAGGCTTTAAGAAGGCCTAGTCGAACTCCTCTAGCCCTTCCCAAAGGCCGTGGCGGCGGCCACTAGCAAGGGCTTAGCCAATCGATCCGTGTGAGTTTTTTTTTTGCTTGCTTTTTTTTTTATTTTAACTTTTTCTAAATCTAATTAGTTTGTATTATTTTATATTTTAATTTTTTTACGTGGCACTTGGTGGATGCCACATCACCGTCCCGTGTCTTATGATAGTAATAAAATAAGACATGTCGGTATTTTTCGTTAGCCTAGTTGGACGGAGTTAACGAAATGACTTGATTGAACTAATTTGACAAGTTTAAGGAGTTGATTGCATATTTCATAAGTTTTATGATTCAATTGCACTTTCTTGACAAATTTTAGGCCTTGCATTGCACTTATCCCGCTTTAGCACTTGCACCCGAAGACGTGGACATATGATAAGATGGGCTTTCTTTCTTTGAAGATCTCGTAGGGCGTCTTCTCTAGCATTGGTTTGAGAAGAGCTCTATTCATGATGTAAGATGTTTGTTGCGAGCCTCAACTCGAAGTATCGCAGGAACTCCACTTTCAATCATCATGGTTCCGGGCATCTCCTATAGAAATCGATTTCTTTTTTCTCGCAACTCTATTTTGTTGAGAAGTATAGGAAGTAGAGAAGTTGTGCTCAATTCCATTTTCGTCACAAAGATCCGCAAAACTTTGGTTTTGGAACTCTCATCCGTGATCCGTTACGATCGCTATGATCCTGTATTCTTTTTCATTCTGTTTTCCTAGGGAACAAGCATTGCAGGAATCACATTTGTCATAGTTGATCTTTGATAGGTCACGTACTAGATCTTTTGATGCAATCTTGGAGATATGCTTTACATTTATATGGCCTAATTTCTTGCGCTATAGATTGCATTCCTCCTTGATGGACATCAAACACTGCATTTAATCAAGTACAACATTCAACAAATATATGTTACCATGCCTTTTACCCGTAAAAGATTGTGTCGAGTCTTGGTTGGTTTTAATACACATGTTTTCTTCAAAACTAATCTTGCATCCTTTGTTGCACGGTTGGCTTGTGCCGAGAAGATTATATCCAAGCCCTTGGACTAATGAGACACATTCAATAATCGGGTTTCCTAGCTAGACATTTTCTAAGCCGATGATTTTTCCTTTTCCCTTTCCTCCAAAGGTGATATTTTCACCATCCACCTATTTGAGATTGATAAATTTGTTTCTTTCTCCTGTCATGTGGCATGAGCATCTACTGTTCAAGTACCACTTGTTCTTCTTCGATATCACCTGCAGTCAATAGGATTTTCGTGTTTTCTTTGGTACCCACAAGAACTTAGGTCCTTCGGTATTAGTCTTGGGACTAGTATCATATCTCCAGTAGATTTTTTTGGGCTTCATTTGCTCCACTGGACATGTTTACTTGTTATGACCAAATTCATTGCAAATCGAGCAATTGCTTTCTAGTAGATCTAGTGAACTGTCGTGCAAAGTGATCTTTGTAAGATCGAAAAGATGGTTTTTATTTCAATCTTGTTTTGACATTTGAAAAAGGATTCTTCTCTTCATGTTTTTTTTTCATGTCTAAGACCAGACTTGTCATAAAGAGGAACTTGAATGGAAAGAATGTGCCGTAAGATTTTCCAACTAAAGGAAAAATTCGTGCTGATTTTTGAAATATCTTCCTTTAAAGATTTGATTTCTCCCTACGAGAGAATCACGTTCACTCTTAGTGTTTACCGGATCTTTACGTAGTTTCTCGAGCTCATCTTTTTGAGAAAGGTTTTGCTCTGTGAGCTTTGAAACTTCCTTTTTCGTTCTGAAATTCTTTTTGATGCTTTTTTGTGCTCCAAAAATATTTCCTTAAAAAACTCTTTCATTTTCTCGTAAGGGAGTTCGGGATCATTTACCTCATCTTCATCTTCTCTTTCGGATCGGCCATGAAACAAAGATTTGCTTCTTTGCCATCGCTTGATTTGCTTTTAGCATCACTCCATGTTTCTACCTTGAGTGTTCGTTTCTTCTTTTCGAACCTTCTTGCTCTTTTCTTCAGGAGAGGACATTCCGGTTTTACATGTCCTAACTTTCGTATTCAAAGCGAGATGATGTCCTTACATTTACTTTCTTCTTTTCCCTTGAAAGGCTTCTTCTCTTATGAAAACCTTGGATTCTTTTTACTTTTGAAGTTGCCACCTTTCTTCATGAGGGTTTTGAATCTTTTAGTGAACAGTGCCATCTTAGCGTCGTCGTCTTCTTCAACGGATGTTCACCTCCCGCATTTCTATCGTCAACATTAAATGCAATTACTTTCTTACCTTTGGTAAGATTTTGCTTGTTCACGCCTTTAGCTTCGTATGACATTAGTGTGCCTATGAGTTCATCCATAGTAATGAGTTGAATCCTCATAGTTTCTCGAACCGATATCTTCACGGTCATCCATGTGTCAAGAAGTGCTCGAGGAGTTTGTTCACTTTTTCGAGTCCCAGAAGGTCTTTTCTTGACTCGCCAAGCGGTTCACTATCTCGGTAAACCTAGTGTACATCTCTCGTCTTGTTTCATCGTGGCTCATCATGAACATTTCATATTTTTTTAGTAAGATGACCATTTGGTCTCCTTCACTCTATCCGTGCCTTCGTATACCAGTTGGAGTTGATCCTATATTTCTTTAGCTGAGGTACAAGAGGAAATTCGATTAAACTCGAAGGAGATAAAGTACAAGAAAAAGAAGATGTCTATTTTTGGAGTTGAGAGCGGCTCCTTTTCGAAGAAGCGCAAGGCGAGCAAGCGGCTACTTCAAAGAACTTGATCACTGCTTGTTCTCTAGCGAGTGCGGGGAGCAGCCAAACATCTATGCCATTTTGGATCACGTTCCACATGTCTTGGTCACGGGCGTTAAGATAAGCGAACATCCTATTTTTCCAGTTGTAGTTGCTTCCATCGAAGTATGGAGGCTTGTTGGGTGCTTCTTGATTCATTACTCATAAAATCACCAAAGTCGGCCATAATAAGGATCTTTATGCTCGGAAGAAATATACTTCAAATACAATCAATAGAGCTCGATACCAATTGTTAGGACTAACAATTCAACCTAGAGGGGAGTGAATAGGTTGACGAAACTTTTTCAAATTTTGCTTCCGTCGAAGTATGGAGGCTTGTTGGGTCTTTGTAGGTTCATTGCTCATAAAACCACCAAAGTCGATCATAATAAGGATCTTTATGCTTAGAAGAAATACACTTCAAATATAAGCAACAGAGCTCTAATACCAATTGTTAGGATCGACAATTCAACCTATAGGGTGAGTGAATAGGTTGACGAAACTTTTTTAGATTTTGCAAAAAACCAAATGTAGTTTGAAAAAGATCGACCGAGCGAATGTTTCGCAGAACAGTATTTGAGTGTTTGCAAGTAGAGATATGAGTTAAAAAAGAATAGCACACCGGATATATAGTAGTTCGGCTTACACCAAGCCTACGTTCACTCCATACAACTAATAGCCACAATACGAGCCGGAATGCATTAGTAAACTACCTCACAAGTTACAAACGATAAGTGAGCGATCATTTACATGATAGATCACACTATCTTAATACTGACCTCACAACTCTCGGATGTACACTTATATTTGATGAATAAAAGTAATAATAGATTACAAGATCTTTCAATTAGTACAAGCCTTTCAACTAGAACGAATTCTAGAACAACAATGAATATCCAACTAGTTTGTGTTCACATTCTTCTCTCTATTTTTGGTCTTCATGACCTCCTCCTTTTATAAGTCTCGACAAATTAGCCATTGGAACACATCCGGAGAAGCAAAAGAGCTGTTGGAGTTTGGTAAAGTAGCTTGTCATTGTGATGGAATTGCTTTCGCTTCGTTAAATGGAACTTTCCTAAAATAGGTGTTGACCCATTGTTGCTTGTTGACAGTTCTACACTTTCTCGATATATTTTCGAGAAGCAAAAAATCTTCCCGTTAGCCATTTCCAGCTCTTGCGAGTGATTTCGATAAAGTCTTTTCGAGACATTGGCATGTAGCATTTATACTCCCCCATTTCACTTGATCTTTAAAGCTCCGATATCAAATCTTCGATGACTAAATATTTTGAGGATGCCGAGTGAATGTTTTCATGAAAGTGCTTCAGTCTTCACGCAATTTTACTCGATGGCCATCTCGTGATCCTTAGCCATGAATGATAAACATCGGCATATCAAAGGTAAATAAAAATACCAAAAAGATAGTTTGAAAATCATCAAAATATTTTATGAGATGTTTCTTCAATAGTTGCACGTGAAATACTTCTCTTAGAGCTTGAGAATCATTCTAACGTCCGAGTTCTCCACTCAACATCCGAGCTCGACACAACATTTGAGTCCCTCAAAGCAACATCTCGAGCCTTTTCTGCGATTTAATCATGTGTAATCTATACCTATGGATAATCTGCAAAATAAGTATTTCATTGCATCAACTTAGATTAAAAGATTATGGATTGTTTTGTCAACTTTGAAATCAGTTAGGAGTTTTTCTCAACAACTTGGTATTCAACCGTAAGATCACCACAAGATAGAGTTTTGCATTCCTAATCAACATTACCTGTGGAAGATACTTTCTTTTGGGTTAAAGACAACACCTCTCTTCCATAAGGCAATGTGCAAGATTTTTTAGCCAATCAATACTAGTTTTCGGATTTATATTAATGATATCCTCTTATTCAGCCTTGGTGAAAAATCTCATTGTAAGTTACTAGTGCAGCTCGACAATCTTGTTAAGCAAGATGGTATCATGCTTTTGCACAAAAAGATGATGATAGCCTATAAAGAAGTGGAATTCTAGGGGATGCATCCGAGAGATGAAGCTTTCCAACCAGGCGATCATATTTCTAAGGAACTCCTTAAGTTGCCATATGACGTTCTTTCTTGCAAGCAAGTCCGAGCAATTCCTTGGCATAGTATATTATCCGGGACTTTGAACCCAAGATCTCTAAGCTTTTGCACCCATTGCAAAAGATGTTAAAAAGGTACCCTCTACCGTAAGGGAAGGCCCAAACAGAAGCCATCAAATCTTCGAAGAAAAGCTACGAAATTTGTCTCCTTTGAAAAATTTTTCCGATGGAAAAGAATTTTTTAAACCGATGCCAATGATAAGTATTGTGCAGCAGTTCTCCTTGAAGAATAAGATGAAAAAAAAAAATTTTATGGCCACAAAAGTGGAAGATTCCCCAAGCAGATGCATTACCATTCTACATTCAAAGAAATCTTGGCTGTTAAGAATGGGATAAAAAATTTTGAATTCCATCTTATCGGTCATTATTTTCTTGTAGAAATAGATATGGCATCCTATCATCGAATGATGAAGTTTAAGCGAAAGTTAGTTCTACATCCACGATATTGCGATGAGTAGAATGGTTCTCAAAGTATTCTTTTGAGACTAAGCATGTCAAAAGAGAGAAAAAATGTCCTCGATGATCTTCTCTCCAGGCCTAAAGAGATTTAGCCATAACATCCATCTTTATGTTTCATGGATTCTCTTCTAGTTCAAATTCCTCGGGATGGGATATGAGCATGCCTACAAAAAATCCCACTTACTCCACCAACAAAAAGATTCTATACTAGATGTGGAGAAATGATGTGGGAATATCAACTCAAGATCTTCAGACAATATGGTGGACTTAATTTCAGACTATTTGGTATGAGACATGATTACCCATTCATTCATGTGTTCACCATCGGCCCAATCGCATTCCCCGAAGAACATGGTAGATTTTTTTTATATGTATTTCACAATTTCACTGTTACAATTGAATTCCCTATTGCAAGTATATCATTAGTTTTGACTCATATGCTATTGGCAAGTCTAGTTTGAAATATAGATCAATCATTTATGGATAAAGTATGGTTATCTTGAAGATATCATCCAAACCACGGTGATTTTCCATAGAACATGGAGATCTTTACGCCCTACTCACAGGTTCCATCCTCTTTAAACCCATAAGCTGGAATACCGTGGTCCTTTTGTCTCTTTCATTGCAATCTACAAGTCTTATGGCTATAGTATTACAAATCTTGATGGAGAATACAGAGCCATCCATAAGATACTATGTGAAAAGAACCTGGTACTTCCAAAAGAAATCGGCCAAGAACTTATGATGAAGAAATACTATGGGATTACTCCCAAGCCCATGAACCCACTAGAGACGATATCCAATAAGCTCTTGCAAGTTCAATGCAAACATCCACAACAATCGAACAACCAGGACCCTTGGGATGGCTCTCTTTCTCAAGATCCGTGGGATTTTGATTTTCCTTCGACAGACATGGTAATTGATGTGCCTCCATATGATGTTCCACCATGTGATGTTTTAGAGAACACGGATTTCTCCAGTGGCCTCAACCAAGAACAGGATCCAATGCTTCGTAAATACCGAAAAGAGGATCCGATGCCTCCGGTCCAAGCGAAAGGAAAAGAAATGTTAGAGTGGTGAAGATAACTTTGAAAAATTTTTGGCGCCAAAAATCAAAAGAGCCTTAAAGGAACAATTTGCCTATGAGTGCAATGCTTGAAGATCTTACCTCATCGGATAGTGAAATCTCGGAAAGTGATCTTATAGATATGTAGATTGGACAAGCGTGCGGGGACGCATAATGTTTTCATTGTAGCAAATAATGTTTCTACTATTTGAAAAGATGACTGATATCGACATTGTAGTAAATAATGACAAACATGATAATCGTTCACCTGTCACTATTCACTATTTACTATTTAATGTGTACTTTTACTATTCACTATCGTGTCTATTATCTCATTGTAATTCACGAGTTTTGAGAATTTTCTTGTGTTTTGCCTATATAAGGTAGTGTGTTGCAATGGTTTGGGGGAAGACTAGACTTCCTCTAAATATAAGTGTGTTTTCATATTCCCATAATTTTCTAAATCTTTCTCCTTTTCTCCCTAGAATGGTGTTGTTACCTAGTTAGAATGGTATTGTTAGCTTGAAACGTTGCTTTGGACATATAAATATGCTCTCCACTTGCCACTCTGTGAATCCTATGGAATAGAAATTCCGAAAGCATGAAAGTTTTATAGCATAGTCTCATGATGCTCGAAAGCTAAAAGGTAATCCCTAGTTGTGGCTTGAGGTAGCCTTCTTGTGTCGGATAGCATACCGACTTTCAGCATTGTGTTTCTACTCTATGACCCTTCGTGGTATCGTAGGTATTGCATCTAGGTCAAGTTAAAAGTATAGTTATATTTTAGCTGACATATCTTGCCTAGTAGAGAAGACATTTGCTCTCATGTCCGATCCGAAAAACCCCAAAAACTCTTCTATTGATGTGCCTGTGACTTTAACTCCATCCACTTCCCTTTTGTCGATCTAATGCATCTAAAATTGATTGGCTTTACGAGGTATCATACCTCAATGAAGCTGAAAAATTCTCTCTTACTACACTTCCTTTTGTAAATTCATATGAAGCTTATGCTAAGTATACATCTTATTTTTCTCCCATCCATTCTATTTGACAGTTAATCGACACATTCCGAAAGAGGTGAAGGAATATGTACAATCCAAGCAATTTATTGCTCTCCAAATTCCTCCCGAGTTTCCTCAAGAATGGATCCAACAAGGTTACACTCATCTCGCACTACAAAGGCAATCCAACTTGCTTTATTATTCCATGGTCGAAAAGGTATTCAAGTTGTTGCTCATATGGCTCTCTTAGACACAAGGTTTCTTAACTACCAACATACTTGTATTGGGACAATCGAGACTATCTTAAATGCCAGAACATTGTTTGTCACCTTGTTTCCAAACTTCAATATGACACTTTCCGACCCTCAAATACTTTTTGCCTTAAAACTTCAACTTCAAATTCTTTGGAGCTCCTTAGGTAGCCGACTCCATTGTTGTTGCCCTTTGTGACGTCCCAAAATTTCTACGTGCAGTAAGATAATTGGATTCATTGGATTTTAACCACGAATTTCAGCCTAGTAAATAATATTAGATTTTTTTAGTATTAAGAGATAATAATTGGAAGTTGATTTATTTGTATAGAATGGATATTGGATTATCCTCCATTGCGGCCGCTCGAGCTACCCCACCACCCACCAACTACATCGCCACCTCCACCCAGGACCCACAGCCGCCCGCAAGCCCCTCCGCAAAGCCATACCGCCCGCCGCCACCCTCTCGCCTTTGAGCCGCCGAGCCGATCGAGATCCGGCAACCGCAATGTCGTGCTGACCCGAACCTCGAGTAGAGCGGCCCGCACACCCCTCGCCACCCCAACCACGAGCCGCCGCTATCGTTGCCTATCGTTGTTTGTGAGTTAACCCCTAATTTATGATTAGATTATTAATTGCGCTTAAACTAAGATTAGTTAGTGTTAATTGTGGATTAGTTTAGACTAATGACGGATTAATTTAGTTAACCGTGATCGGGTTAGGATAGTGATTGTAGTTAGGTTAGTTGACTATGGTTAGTTTAGCTAACCCTGGTTAGTTAAAGTTAACTATAGTTACTTTGTGAATAATCATGGTTAGTGTAATTAACCAGGGTTACTTTATTTAATCATGATTGGAATAATCAACTCGAGGTTGAGTTAGGTAATTATTGTTGGGCTAATTAACTAAGGTGGACCTAATTACTTATAGTCGGGTTAATTAATTAAGATGAGTTAATTAATTAAAGTCAAGTTAATTAATAAGATGGACTTAATAATTATAATTAGGCTAATTAATGGCAGTTATGCTCATTAACCTTGGTCGGAATAATTAATTATTACTATTGGATGATTGTTTGATGATTGTTATATGCCTTGATTGTATATATATGAGGATTAATCACCCATCTTTGGAGTATCGTGTTTAATGGAAAAAGTATGTTCATGTGACCACGTGAATCTCCCATTGCATTTTTTGAGTACAACCATATGTGCATTGAACTAAATGCAAACATATAAAGCGGCTTGGTTAACTGGAGTGCTTGTGTGGTCACATGATGGTTACCGTTACTCGAGGGTACTTGGGGAAGAAGCCAATGCTCAAGGGTACTTGGGGTCAAGCCTGGTATGTTCGTGTCGAAGGTTCTTAGAACCACATGGTTTATCGGATGCCGGTCACAAGCAAGTTGCGGGCCAACGCTCCCCATAGGAATGTTTGATTGTTAGTCCATGTCGAGGGTACTTGGAACTACATGGCTTACAATCACCGTCGCCGAACGAATGGAACGAAGTCCGGTCATGCCCAAAGAGCACTAACGTCTAGTGTGTCTTTGGGGTCGAATGACCGTTAATAACCGGAATACGCGTGATGCATTGTGCATGAAAGTTTGTGATGAGTATTCGAGTTGTGTGCTTTGGTTTGTGTGTAGTTAAATCCCATGTTGAGTCTTGTATAATATGTAAACCACGGCGGGGTAAGCTTGCATGTGATTGATGGTTGACTATTGAGTTGCGTATGATCATGTGGTAGCTAGAGTGTTGCGAGAGTCACATGTTATTTATCCATTACCGATATGTCCCGCATGTTTAGGCCGCTTTGAGCGAATCAGCACCCTACCCGGACTTAGGCATTGATTCACGGAGATTTTATATCTCACCCGTTATTGTTAACCTTTTTCATAACCTTGGTGATGTAGACTCGCCCGATTAAGTTCGGAGTGCCACTTGACCACTCCATCAATATCACGGCCCATCCGATTCCAAGTTCGAGCCATGTCCGGGGAGCACCATGTGACGACCCGCTAGGTCAAGGAGGGGTTGGGGTACTTGGTATCTTACCCCTTTAAGGCCTGGTTTATCCATCACGGGAAGGTCCTCTTCAAGTCGATCCGTGGTTTTGAAGGACTACCGACCGTGACCTCGAAGATCCAAACATGGGATCCGATAGACATATACACCCCGAATGGGCAAATCGTAGATCCAGTCGACCCGAAGGAGGACCACCGAGACCCCGGCCGGCTATTACTTATGAGTGGACGTGGTTGAGGAGACCTTTTTATTGGAGTTGAGGAGAGTAACATTGGCCCCTCTGGTTGGAGCAATTTGGTGGATGTAGTGTTAACCCTACCCCAACCCGATATCTTTTTGTGGTCGTAGGAAGCAGCCCTGAGGTGGGCTTGTAGATGTTTTGCTTCCCATGATTAACAAAGATATATAAATAAAATGAAATCTTTCAAGATTGAAGACTAATGCGGGAACCAAATATATTACAAATGAAGTACGTTTACCAAATTTGAACATGGGCAATACCATAAGGACCGTTTTTATAGGGAAAATTTGTATTCCTAAACTTATTGTGCATATGACAATTCAATCCTAAACTTTTCAATTTTTCCATATAATTACCAAACATTTGCATGAAATTTCAATATAATTCGTTCGATCAATTTTCGCTGAAAATCGCCGACATGGGGCATGTCATGTAGGCCTGCCGGCAATGAGTGACAAAGAACGTCGGCTATTTTTAGTGAAAATTTGTTAGAAAGATTACATTGGAATTTTGCGAAAGGTTTAGGATTAAATTGATAAAATTGAAAAATGTAGGACTTATTTGATATTCACATAATAGGTTTAGGATTGATTTGGTTCATATTTTTACAGATCTCCATTAACTTCTTTTTTTTTTATCCCAACATGGGTCCATCGCGGACTCTTATTAGCATTTTCCCCAATAATCTAGATGGAAACATAGAATTTATCCTGAAATTGTGATGACCCAAATTGAATATCGGCAATAGCAAGGGGATCATTTCTGTAACATTCCCCTTAAAGGTAGCAAAATGGGTCTAGAACTCATATTTAATAGTAGTTGGTCATAAATGGATTGTCTTATATTTTATAAAAAAAAACTTTAGTGGGTCATAAATAAGTTATCTAAAAATTTAATGGGTTTAGCTAAAATATTTTAAGGAGTCATAAATAGGTTTTCTGAAAATTTTAAAAAAAATGTATTATTAAAAATATTATTTATTTTTTATATTTATTCTTTTCTTTTTTTCTTTCTTTTCACCCTTTTTCTTTTTCCTCCTACGTCCACTTCCACCGGTTGGCGACGTCCATTGACGAGCATGAGGCTCGCCGGCCTCGGCCAAGCTTGTGCTTGTTGGATCGGCCTCGTCAATGGCCGGTTGTCGCGTCCCGAGCATGGCCATTGGCATCTCAGCCTTGGTATTAATGGGGAGCCCTCGCCGGTCTTAGAAGAAAAAATAAGAAAAAAGCTATTTTGAAAAAATAAAAATTGTCCAGAATCGTTTAGGAATAAACTCTTTTAAAAAAAATGTATAAGTGGTAAATTTTCCTAGATTGGATTAAATGTGGAAATGATTTAACAATATGGGTCGGATCGGACATGGATTGGGTTGGGTTTGGTCGTTAGATTTGTATTGTATGACAATGGGTCAAAACATATTAAATAGATCAATTTGAGGAGGACCATTTTTGACTCGGCTTATCCATTTTATAGCTCTATTTCTCCCTACATACTAGTCTGAATAATATCTTAAGTAAAGAGACTGTTAGCCCCTTCAACAGAATAATCTTTTATATTCACGATAATTACTCCATAGTCCTTTTGGGATATCATCTCAGTGCATGTATAAGTTAAATCACACCAACAAGTGTAAGCCATAATATTGTGATAACCAATTACACCTCTAGCCTAGAAGGATCATAATGTAAGGAACCGGAAACACAAATATCATAACTCCCCATCAAATTGGTTTGTCCAATAATAATATGACTTATAACAACATCTCTATAAATAATTAATGGCATGATCTCATTATACGATGACAACCTATTGTATTTGTGTCAATTCAGTCTTAAACCTTTCAATTTAACCTATTTCATCTTAAATTTTTTGACGATTTGCCAATATAGTCCTTCCGATCGATTTTGACTGGAAATTAATGATGTGGATGCCGCCATCTTACGTGGCATGGTCAATGTTGATGTGGGCAATTTTTTCGTTTTTTAAAATTTCTTGACTTTTAATTTTTTCTATTTTTTTCATTTCGTTTTAATTATTCTCTTTCTTTCTTTTTTTTAACCTAAGTCCGGTTAGGGTTCTTTGGCCGGCCCATGCCCAATGGCCGCTAGATCCGGATGAGGGTTGCAAACCTTGTCGAACTTGGTAGATAAAATGGAAAAGAGCAAAAAGAACAAGAAAAAAGAATACAATGAATAAAAAATAATCCACAAAATTTAAAAGCCAAGACAAAAATTATCCACGTTAGCATTGGTCCCGCCACGTAGGATGACCAGACTTCCACGTCATCATTTTTCACCAAAATTGACCGAAAGGACTATATATTGTCAAATCGTTAGAAGTTTTATGACTCAAGTGGAAAAATTGAAAGATTTAGCACTTGACACAAATACAATAAAGTTAAGATTTTGTTTTTTATAATTTTCGCCATCCTAATAAAGACAAAGATCGAAATAAATAGCTTATAGACCAACTTGAGTCCGAAATCGGACAATCAGTTTTTCTTGCTCAATTAGAGCAGTGGCCAATCACCCAAAAATTGATCTTTTCTGATGTAGTAGTGTGGGTGCTCAATTTAAGGAAGACATCTCAATGAAACTTCCGTTATTTCTTTCGGAAACATCGATGTGTACAGACATACATAGTAACAAGAACTTTTACACTAATTCTTTAGAGACATTAAATAGACAAAAGAGTGAGAGTGTGTTGAAATGATAGCGTACAATGCTAGAACTTCCTTGTAGCCGGTGTAGTCCAGAATCAACGACTCAAATGACAGGATCGGGTGGTGATTTATACAGGGAAACTCCATCACAAGAATGAGCAGAAATTTCAGTTCTGCGCTAATTTGAGAAAATAGCCATAACTTTCTTGATACAATCGGAATGACTTGTTTCCAAAGCCAAAAGTACGAAGACTCTTGGATCTACAACTTTTCTATTTTGTGATTTCTCAAATGAGCACATTAGGAAGGTATAAATTGAGGAGGAAGTGAATGGACAGAAAGAGGAAAAGATAGGAACTTCAATAGTCGTTCTTCTAGGCCAAAGAAGTTGAAATGGCATCATATTATTTAGATTGATGGCTGCAACTATGCAAGGATGCAAACTTCTTAAAATGTCGGGACTCTTCAAGGATGGAGTCAAAACACTCCTAGATTTTCAAGGCATATAAACTCTTCGAAGTTCAAGAGAATTGCACTCGGCAAGTTTCATTAATCAGATTCGTCTCCTTTCTATAGAAACTTGATGTCATTTTTAAAGAAAAACAAAAGAAGATCAAAAGACTAAAGTCAAATCAAGAAGCTAGAAATTATTAAAGCACATAGAAACTAGACGCACTTAGAAACTAAGAGCATGTTGTAAGGTTCCAATGCATGGGAGATGACAAAGTCGAATATGGGACTCTTGGACTTATTGATGCTAGGCTTATCTTTGAAAGGCTCGTTGAGCTTGAATGCCCTTGCCGACGTGGGTTTATCGATGAAACTCTTGGACTTATTAATGAGAGGCTCGTTGAGCTTGAATACGCCTGCATCCGTGGCACATCGGTATGGTTGCTGTAAGTGCGTCCGGAACCCGTGCTACATAATCACGTTATACTTACTTAGCCTTACATGTGTGAAATTAATCCGAAAACTTCACACAATTTTCAAATACCTTAATCCTAACCAAACCCCCTCTCTCTCACTCAACCTCACCAACTACGTTGTTGACAGCCATTGCACTGCCTATTGCCACCGCACCTCCGACGCCTCTCTCTCTCTCTCTCTCTCTCTCTCTCTCAGCACCACTAATGATGCTGTCAATCTCGATTACACCACTAACTCGGCCAACAAAGTCTTCTCTCTCATTCCACGGAGCCGGTTGGCTTAGCCCGGTTTTGCCACCACCCGACTCTAAGGGGAGGGAAGGAGGCAGGGCAAAATAAGTAGGATTAGGTTAAGAATTTTTCTGTAGATGAGCAATCACCGGTGGCCAAAAAAAATAAAAAAAATACAATGACAGCCAGATGCCCCATCTGCAACATTAATGCTACAAATTGGCAGGAACAAAGAAAATAACGTAACAACCAACAGAAAGAAAGAAAGTAAGTAGCCTGTCTTCCTACAGACTTTCTTTATGTATGTGGCATAAATTATTCGTGTGGCGAATTCAAGAAAATATTAACTCTGTGTGTGCTGTATTCAAATAATGAATTACTTCTGACGCAAAGGTTAAGGTTATATATTACAGACAATAATAAGTATGATAATATTAACTATGATGTTAGAATATTTAGCATTATGAAATTGTTAATGAGATACACTCTCCACGATATCTAGTACACATGCATGCAAATAAGAGAACTAGATCTGCATTAAACTGGTGAAAATCCTTCATCATGTGCAATTATGGTGGAAGAAAAGAATAGTGAAATATACATTTGCGCAAGAAATGCTAGATCGAACAGCAAATTTTCTTATTTGATAAATTAAATCACTCGTATTTAAGTTACATAAACCCGCTAAAAGAAAAGCAAAACAAAACAACTTGGGCGGACGAGTTAAAGAAATCAGAAAGCTGAGGGGAAACCCAAAGCACATCCTTTTGATCTTTTACAAGCTACACATCCCCAGAGAAGACTTGAAAGGAAGGAAACAGTCAAGTCACTGCATAAAATATTATACATGTTTCATTCCAATATATACAGTTTTATCATCTAATACCAAAAGCTCATTCATCTGTGGAGCCTTCCTCTCCTTTTTTTTCCCCCTCGTTTGACGGATTACACACGTGATGAAGAAGGGATGATTGCTCAAAAAATTTTAAATATATTGAACGGCGGCCAATTCAATTCTAAATTTTTCAATTATGTTAATATAATTTTAATTTTTTTAATTATGCTAATTTTATTTCGTATATCAAAAGCTCATTAGAGCGTGGAGTCTTTCTTGATTTTTTCTTTTTTTTTTTTCATTTTGCAGGTGACCCAGACGACGAAGAAGCAGAAGAAAGAAGGGGGTCCTTGAATTATTTTTCCCACTTTGAAAAGATTGAATTGAAAGAAAGAAAAGAGTGAGTGACTGAAGAAGAGAGTCCCATCTCTCTCTCTCTCTCCCTCTCCTTCCCTCTCTCAAATCACTATCTCCAGTCATGTCTGTGGATGGATGTACTTGTTTTTACTGTTCAAACCTTCTGTTCCTCCGCTTTCTGTCCCATCCACACACACACCCGCAATATTCCAAAAGAGAATGTGGGGTCTCCTCTTTGGGCTCTTCATCTGCTCCCAATCACCCAGCATTCTCTCCTTTTTAACTCTTTTCTCCTAATCTCCAGCTGACACATCCCGAGTTCTGGTAAATAACTAGAACTAGAAAGAAACAAAAGGTGAATTATACAGAAAGAAAAAAGAAAAATTCCGTCCACATGAAATTCCATTGTAATTTGACACAAAAAGGGTTTATAACAAGACCAAAACCCCAAGAATTGAGAGATATGTTACACCCACAAGTGCTATAAAGCTCCCCTTTTTTTCAGTCATGGCCTTGTTATAAACCCCTCTTCACATTGTTGAATGAAGTGTTGTTGTTATCTGACCAATCAAGTAGACTGAAAGGGTCCAAGGCCTTGTCCCCTTTCTCATGCCCATCATCTCCTGGGAACCCTTGGTTGAATAAGATATCCAAAGGGTCTGCCTCTAGCTCCCCTAGGTCCGCAAAGAAGTCATCGGTTTGATTGACGTCGAGCATCGACGGCCTGTACCCATGGCCTAGGCCATCGCCAAATTCCTCCTCGTCGAATTCCAATTGCCTGTCCATCTTGTTTTCATTCTCCTCCTTGATAGATGCGCCAGCAGTGGCCCCTGCTGCCGGCCCGCTGGGGAGTTCCGTGGGGACAGTGCTGTCGTTAATGTTCTCCTTCTGCTCTTCCTTGGGGTTGATGTGCTTTTGGGTTTGGGAGTTTGGGGAGTTCTTGGAAGTCACATTGTTGTTCTTCGATGGCTGAGATGACCTCGTCGAGCCAGCGAGAGCATTTCTTTGAGTTGGCCACGGGTGGTTGTGTTCAGATGTGTAGGTGATGACCAACATGTTGGGATCAGTCCGGCTTCGCTCGACTTGTTTTCGTGCCGAGCACCCCTTGGAGCTGCTGCATCTATAGTAACCCCTGGATCCACACAAATTGCCAAAAGACAAAACCAATATAGTTAAATGGCAAAATTTTCCAATTGATCTAGCCAGTTTTTCAAGTTCACTGAATTGATTCCATTTGGATGTGTCATTTAAAAATAAAAACTGCTGACGATCTCCATTTAATTAGTCCTATGATTACAAAACAAATTGCATTCGGATGAAGGGACCTCAGTCTACCAAATAAAATACATTTGATAGATCCATTCGTAAATCTGTGTAAACCGATAAAAGTTGTTTGAATCCAATAACCATCGTGAAAAGATGAAGAGAAAAGCGGAAAGAACAAAGAGGACGATCTTGAACGGGACGATCACAATTATCATGGTCAGGACATCTTGATCGGTGAAAACAATATGAATTAACAAACTTGCCTCGGATAAGGAGAACCTTTGATAGGTTTTTGGCCGTACTTCCTCCATGCCCACAGATCTGAGGGAACCACTTCGCCACCCGCCCGGCTGTTCGCTGCCGCTGGGGCTGGTATGCACACCACCTTCTTTGCTTGGCTCTTCCTGGATAGTTAGCAGACATGAATAAATTGATCTTTACAATTAAAAGGTCGAAAAAGAATATGTTAATCAAAAGAGAAGATAAACTTATGCATCAACCTAACAAAAATTACCAGCTTTTGAATATTTGTCAAGTCATATGTTGGACACCACTCTTAAAAACAGACGGCAGTATATATTATCGTAAGGGCAGTCACTTAGCTCAAATCTTTGTATTCAACCCTAATCCTAGAAAAATATACTAATCGAATGCTACATTATAGATAACCTATTTAAGCACCTTCTGAGTTAATTCAAACCCTTCATGGCAATCCTTTTAAATATTTGATCTGCTGAGAGCTTCATTTTAGATCTGGACATTAACTTTCATGGCAAGTTCATGTTCCTAAGTATAAGCAAGTTTTGTTCATCACACAGAGGGTTGTAACATTATGTGTAAAACTGCCAATAAATGATGCTAAAACAAAACTTAAAAGAAGTATCCATACCACTGCAAATTAACTAAACGCAGATTTCGAAGTATCCTTTTTAATTATCCGTTTAGTTGATCGGAGCCATACGTACTGCCCAAGATTGCATATAATAATCTCTTCTCACCTTCTCTTGATGCCCGGGTTTCGTGGTGACGAGATCTGCATCGCCGAGTTATCAACCAAGCAACCTTTCGAGCCACTCAGGCTAATCATGTCACAAGGAATGGTGCTTGGGTTTTTTATTCCCGGGGGCGAAGCACCCATAACTGGAGAGTTGCACGGCGAAATTGGTAGCTTATTGGGAGTGATTTGAAGCATCCGCGTGAAGATATTGCAAGGCCTTTTCAAGTCATCTTCGATTGGTGGCGCTGCATACATGACACCGCTGCTCCCACTAAAATCGGCTGCACCCTCAAAGCTTGGGCTGACCATCCCTGCTGGCTTCAAGAAGCCCGAATTCGGCATGTTTATGTCATGGAAGAACGGATCTCGCACGGTGGAGAAGGGATCCCCGAAGCTATGCAGGTTGCTGCTCTTGTCCATCGCAGACAAGAAGCTCTCGGGGTTATCCATGGAGGGGAACTGCCAGGTGTTGGTCGCCACAGTGGGCTCGCCGACCATGCTGCCGCCGCCGCCGCTGGCTCGGATGATGTCTGTGAGATCCCCTTGGTGGTAGTTGTCCATGATTTGATCTTGCTCGGACAAGCTGCACATGATTCTTAATGCAAGAGACACAAGTAAGAGGGGAATAATTTCATTTGACCCCAGTTAGTTTGGCCAAACCAAGAAAAGAAGAAAAGGAAAACAACCTTTGTGTACCAAACACAAGTAAAAGAGACACATGCACTTAGGTTGGTTATTTGGATGCTTGATCAAGCTATTGTGATGTCTTTGACAAAAACAAAGCAAAAAACAAAAAAGAGGGGCTAAAGACTGAGACGCTGGGAAGAGAGAGATGTGGAGGTTTTGGTCATCAGGAAGCCAAAGCGCAAACAGTTTTTGAAGGTTGAACCTGATGGTGTTCTCAAGAAGAAACAACGAAAGAATGGTTTTTGAGAGAGAGAGAGAGAGAGAGAGAGAGAGAGAGGAGAGAGAGGAGAGAGAGGGTCGCTGACTTTTCCCCCGAAGCAGCTAGCCTTCATACGCAAAATGCAGAGAATAATCAAATACCTAAGGTACATAATAAAATAAGAGCATTGCCAACAATCTCACACCTATAATCAAATGGTTAAATAAGTGCCAAATATATACGCACGAATTGAATCCTAGCAGGTCGCTGCAGGAACTTATAGATCTCCGAAACCCATGATGTTATATCTAGCAATCTTCCAAAATCACCGTCCAACAATCTTCTAAAAATCGAGATTTAGATGAAGTTTTATTCTGTTCGAATCACAAAAGTCGAGATTTAGATGAAGTTTTATTTTGTTTGAATCACACCAATTGCGTACACATCACTCTAAGTCAAGATCTTCGCTTATGTCAAATGTTTAAATTTGAACAGCTTAAGAAACCGGTAGAGTGTTTCATAAACCTCTAAATTGCCGAACTCTAGGCTCACACTCGGCTCAAGATCATCGCTTATGCGAAATGTTTAAATTTGAACAGCTTAAGAAACTGGTAGAGTATTTCATAAACCTCTAAATTGCCGGAACTCTAGGCTCATACCCAAAAAAGGATGTTTTATGTGTTGGAGGATCCTAAGAGAGACTCAAATCGTACTATATAATTATTATTTATTTTGGGTTATTTTTCTCTTGTGTTTTTTGTACAACGAGTGATGTGGTCTCTCGGCTGTTATTTTACATTTTTTTTTCACTATTGTTGATTAAATTTTATTTCAATTTGGACAAAAAAAAATTATTTGAAATGCTGAAAAGGGTTTTTGCTAAAAAGGCCCTCCATAGAGAAAGCGGTAGTCCATTAAACGAAATGAAGTGATAAGAAAGTAAAGAGGCCTTTCGACCAAAAAAACAAAAAAGTAAAGAGGCTTAGCCAAAAAAAAAAAAAAAACAGTAAAGAGGCGGCAAGTAGCCGCATTTCTCGGAGACGTTTCGTTTCCACTCGGCACGTTCCTTTCTTGTGAAGTGATTTATTGTTTTGAGACTGTTGAACGGAAATAAAAAAGAACACTCCTAGTTGCTAGCCTGCCTAGGCTTATCAGAAGCTTTTCATTCTACAGTAAAACTTATGTATTGTTTCCATGAAAATTTATGTGGCCATTGTCGATTATTCTAAAAATCTAAACTATCAAATGAAAGCATGATTTAATATTTAATTATTTTATCGCCTCCTCTCACATTTAGTCCGGTATTTTTACCCGGTACTAAGAGGGCAGACATATTTAATTAAAGAGATAAATGAAGCATGAAAGATTTGAACTCGGGACTTTTCACATAACTTTTCTTTAATTCCGAGTCATTGCCTTATTTATACTGTGCTTGCCGATGAGTGATCTTATGTTGATGAGAGTTCTGTCCTCGGATTAGGGATGGTCGCTTGACATCGATTAAAGTCCTTTGCTAGGGTTTTCCTTTGATTTGTGTTGAGGCAACATAATCTTTGGTGACAGTGGACACAAGAATCTCGCACGCTTAATTAGCAAGCTCAATTAAAGCAACTCTTACAAGGTGCGCGACCGATAATGTGACACGCGAGAGTATTTTTATTTTTTTTATATCCGAGGTTTTCCACGTGCAATGGACTATTTTTCGGGATGTTGGGGTACAAGACTAATGCCACCGGGTAAGCCCCCAAGACGCGGTCGGTGGGAGTTGAACTTGGGATCTCATCGGTTTAACTCGTCCGAGACCCAAGAACTCTTAACCACTCGACCATTCGCCCATGCGAGAGTTAATCACTTGGTATTTTCTCAATGTGTTAGAACAAGAAAACTTATTTTGTACTTAGATCGGCCAGATACACAAGGGAAGAAAAATTTAGTGTTGTTTCTTCTGCGGACTATCTCTTATGTTAGACAAATCATTTGTCCCAAATTTAAAATATTAATAGGAGGGAAACTACATGTACATAAAATATAAATCACAATATAATCACGCATTTAAGCGATGTGCGTACATACAAAACATTCTCCCTCGTATGTATGCGGTCCTTTAGGCGTCCAAGACTTGGCTCAAATATCATGAAACAAGCATAGCTCCCACTTTGTGTGAGCCAACTTTTATGAGATTGCCACCAGCAATGAGTTTGAGATGGGAGTATCGAGATCTGAACTCTTGACTTCTGCCATGATACCAAGTTAGACAAACCGTTTTTCTTTTTTTTCAAAACTTTAAATTGTTGAAACACGGACCACATATGTATTTGTAACAATTTGATTACTTAACACTCTTCCTAGCATGTAAGTTGGTCCTTATGCGTGCAAGTCCAGTTTTGGATGAAACTCCACTAGGAAGATAACTATTGAACAGGAAAAATCAAGTAGAGTAACATGAATAATTAACATGAGAAAATTGAGGAGTGCCATAGTTTGAACCCTTTATCTGTGCTCCGATACCATGTCCGGCGAATCATTTTTTTTCAAAAACTTAAAATGTTAGGAAATTGGCCAACATATACTTAGAACAAATTATTTAAAATGGATGAGACATGATTCAGTAAATGCATTTGGAATCTTATGATGTACACTTAAAATCCTCATGACTACAAATTGATTTTCTCACTCTTCCAATATTTAATTAGTAATATTTTTAGAAGTTGGGGAACCCCAATGTATGGCATAAACATAAGTCCAGTTATTTTGGTGTGACCATTAGCCACAAATTAAAAAAAGAAAATCTGGGAATGCATTTTATGTCACACTCCATTAAATGGTAATTCTCATCCCTTCTAACCGGGAAGAGACAAGAAAAATATAAGAGAAGCTCTTTATTCATGGTAATATGGGCTTGACTTCTTTGGCCAATGCATCATTGCTATTTTATGGTGTGAAGTGAGTGTGGAACAAATTAATTGGGCGGCACGATTGGCACACTTTTTTGTCCAAACAGATCTTCTTATGTTAACTGACCAAATTAAGCTTCTAACTTTATTAAGCATGTTAGGATTTGGCGCACAATCATAACAAAATAAAGCGTAGCGAGAAAGAGAAAATCGAGACACAACTTGATTCCCTCTTAAACTAGGATTACGTCAAGTAGAGAATTCCATTATAATTAGCACTTCACACATCATGTTACATCACTCAATTACAAACAAAAAAGAGTACATATAGCAGTAGTTATTCATGGACACATGGCTAAACTACTAATGAAAAATTATGGACTCATACTATAAAAATCATGTAGTGTCCAGGGAGCACCGCCCCCTTGTGACCCACGTGCTTTCTTGTTATTGGGGAGTATAAACAACACCCCAACAAAGTTTATATTAATATTTACTAACTTCTTTTTTAGGCTGATTAATAACTTCTCTGGGTTTTATTCAAAATTTTCCTTCTTCTTGTTTGTTCTTTCTTTAACCTAGCTTGAAAAGAACAGTTTACATTTTCTTCTAGAAACTCATTTCAGGATTTTAATTCATTTGGTCCTTCCAATCTTTAAACTTAAAGACTAGAAAAAGATAAAAAGAAGAAAAAAGGAAAGTTAAAAGACCAAGAGCAAAGTTTTTATATTGTTCAATCATGAAGAAAATTTTAATATTGCTCGTGAATTATGTTCTCAATTTATTTTCCATCAACAAGCATATTTTATAATTAGGTTTGCACTCCCATCAAAACCATTTAAAACTAAAACAAGAAAAAATGAAGGATCTTAAAACAAATCAAATTAACAACTACATTTTCAACAAATTAATGAATTCATGATCGTAAAAGGGAAAGATATTCTTCAATTTAGTTTTACTTAAAAGAAAGACTTTCTTTTATTTTAACCAATTGAAAAGGACATGCAGATACGTTAACTAGTTCATTTTGGAAACTTAGCATGAATACGGTGTCTGAAGGAGAGAATGATGAGATAAATTTTATTCTGAGAGCGGGGGCTACTATTAGTTATAAATTTTTATCCAAATTCAATGGCTGAAAGGTATATTATGACAATGGTGGGTTTTAACTAAACAGACATGAAAATAGTGCAACCCTTAGTTAATATTAGGTAAATTAATCTTAATTTGGAGTGTCTAACAGAATAAATCATGTAACGAAAAGTCTGTTCTTTTTAATAAGAATCCGATGCAAATAGTTGTTGAATTATTTTTCACACATGATCCAGTGGACATAAAGTGAAGACCATGCGAGTCAATTGTTTGAAAAGAATCCACATTTTTTCTCCCGTTAATTGCAAGGGCAACCAACTTTGACTATTGTCACAAAATTTGTGGAGGTGCAAATTTTAGTACAATATCCTTGAGGTGATTGAAGTCATAATGATTGCAAAAGCAAGAACTGTGAAAGGCTCCAGACAGTTCCCTAGCGGCATTTTGTGGTCTCTAAATAGCTTTAAAAACTCTGGAAAAGACAGGTTATATGTGCTTATAAGATAATCGTTATGCTCTTGGTAATCGCTAATGCAACTTATCTTATGCAGTTCGATATTGTATGATGAGGTGTCATTATCGAGTGCTTCACGTATACTTAAGCTCAATGCATAACAATCATTAGATCATTTGTATCTCACGTGATACCCATCTATTTGTATAGTGCATTGGACACAAATATCGGAGGACTTGCGAATTTTTCTACAATGAGTGCATTCACTGACCAAATTATGGGATGATACATCATGTAAGTACACGATTAAGGCAATTGAGAGGGGAATTACCCTGCATTATTCTCTCCTTCTCTGGCTTACACAGAATCTATAATAAGGCGTCTGTGATATGTAAGAGTCGTTTCAATAATACCCTCCCGCTGTGTGAGCTAGAGATAAATAATCATGTGAGTATAATGCATATTGAATATGAACCATTGAAGATGGTAGGTTCCATGTGGATCTCCCCAAATCTGCTAGCTCGGGGAACAGTTGCTCATCAGCTTGGAGATTGCAATTTCCATGAACAAATTATGCTATCGAGAACATCAAATCGAAGCAATTTCCATGTATAGATTACGCTATCAAGAACATCAAATCCTCATAGAAAAAGTCAATGTGTGATCCTCTTGAACTTGCTAGATACGTCACTTACAATTTTGTAAGAAGAATTGAAGGACTTCCCAACGACACTTCTTCATATACTTAACTTTGATCATAGCTTCGACAAAAAAAAAAAAAAACTTTGATCATAGCCATTTTAAATAAAGAAAAGTACAGCATTCCCTTGGTGTTAACATCGTAACCTGTAACGGAATGTTCGGCTTGTGAATCTGTCAAATCATACATTGCATCTCCCCCATCAGACTAACTATGCATTAGAGGTCACAGATTGACCTTCTCAAATTGCAAAATTTGAGTTTGAACCTATGATCCCGTGCAGAGAATTGCAAGTCTTCATCCAGCTAACCTACCACCTAAGGGGTACTTCTTCGATGCACTTCTAAAGATTATGTTTTATAACTTAATTAATAAGCGTCCTAATCACTTCCTTTACAAGATGCATTCCTAAAACTGGCTATCTTTTTTTTGTGTGTGTTGGGCCAAACTATACTAAGTTAGCTTGAAGGATTACAATTAATTAAGCAGCAAAGGAGAACATCTTCATTCTTGTCCATGTAGAGAGGAAAGAGTTAGAGCCATCATGTCGGGATATTTAAGGACAAAATATTAGATTTTAGAGGTATAAAAGGAGTTCTTTCTTTTGTATTTTTTCAAAGGGCTTTAGGGCTCGTCTTTTTGTATGCGTGAAAGGTTGAAGAAACAGCTATTGGTCAAATGCTTAGCCTTTACAGTTGGTCCAAGCTTGAGATTTCTTTATGAGCCCTGGTTGACCTTTTCGATGTAATGATCTCATTTCATGTTGTGACCCTCTCTCTCTCTCTCTCTCTCCAGTTGGGATGATGTATATGTATACGTACGTGTATATGTGTTGTCTTTGTGTTTTTAGTCCTTCTTGATTCCGTAATTGAGTTAATATCACGAAAAACACCAAATTAGTGTACCTATGACAAATTCAACTTCTGTTAGTTTTCGTTAAATTTTACCGCTAAATTATTGATTTGTATGACACTTGGCGTTTGACCAGTGTACCAATTTGAGATTTTTACTTTCTGTTTATCACAAGTGTACCAATTGGAGTTTTTTCCATTGTGACAACTTAATTTAACGGAAATAAATGGATAATAAATTTGTTACAAGTTGGGATTTTTTGTGGTAGGACCAGTTTGAAACTTTTGGTGATCAAGTAATTAATTTGTCATAGATTTATCATAAATGTACCAATTTTTTATTTTTTTGTGGTATTAACCCTTTTATAATTATGCATTTTATGGACTTAGAACTTCGGTTAGCGTCCACAGAATTTCAATGATTAAAGAAAGGATCGAGGTTTTTCAATGATCCAATGATCACTCAGAGAATCACGATCTGTTGTTTGTCTTTGATGAGACGTTTTAAGAATCTCTCTCTCTCTCTCTCTCTCTCTCTCTCTCTCTTCTCTTTTTCTTTTTAAGACATGGATGGTTTCGTCCTCTCTAGGCCACAAACTTCCACAGCACATGAAAGCAAGAACTCAATGTATTAATCATGAGTATCAAATTTGGATAAACTATACTTTAGCTGACAAAACCCTAAAATAAGTGTAATGTTTAACTAACATGTAAGATGGCATTTAGTGGATCCGTCCAAACCTTTACTTTCGATTTCGGTCAATCTTTACCAAAGTCAAATAGACTCCATTTTTATTTCTTTTTCGTAAATTTTCACTTTAGTTACCAAACGAGCCATAATCTTATAGAGCTCGATACTTCAGTTCCGAACGGGTCAATCTTAACCACAGAGACCTCAACTATAAGCAAGTTAACTTTATCTATTATACTCGACGTGACACTTCAATTCACCCGATGCACTTTTGTAGGCTGTGATCGGGAAAGTCCGTTGCGTTCCTTCAATATCAAAATTGCATCTTTGAAGGACTCCCACTCATTGTGGTTGGCCCAGCACCCAAAAAGGGGGAAAATGAAAGAGCAAAGAAGGTTGTATCTTGGGAAGTTTCTCTTGGGGCCGCGCCCAACCCCAGTAAGTTTGATGACGATAACTCCATAAGACGTTCAATCTCGACAATTATGAGGGACTATAGTCATTTAAAGGATTTAGTTGGGTGCTCTAAACAGATTCGGACACATAACACGATTGATAAAAGAGGACATAATGTTACGAAATTCATTTAGGATATCGACATAATTACACGACATTGTCGAGCTCGACGCACATGTAAGTTTTTGTCAACATACTTTCTCGTCGAAGGATAGTTAAATGATATCAAGATTACACAACTCAATAAAGAAAGGGATATGTTTACTACAAATTCTAAAACTTGTCACGAAAGTACAATTGAGTCATAAAGCTTGTAAAATGTGTAATCAAGTCCTAAAACTTGTTAAATTGATTCAATTAAGTCCTTTTATTAACATCGTCAATTTATCCAACAGAAATTGCTGACGTGACATTTTTAAATTAATTTTCTTATCCCATGTGGCACTTTTAATTATTTTCTTTTATGAAATCTTATTTATATTAAATTAAAAATTGAAAAAAAGCTAAAAATTTACTTTAAAAAAATGGAAAAAAAGGGTAGGGCTTTGCCGGTGAGGCCCCGCCACCGCCACTGCCCATCGCCGGAGGTGCCAGCAGAGGTCGCTAGCCTCGGGCGAGGGTGGCCAACCCTCGTCGGTGAGACTCGCTAGGCGCGGGCGAGGCTTCACCCAGATCTGAGTTGAAGAAACCAATCCATTTGATTCGCTGTCTTCCGAGCTAGAGTTCCCGGATTTGGGTTGCAGTGCGATTCAGAATTCTATCCTCAAAAGGAGACAGAACAAAGAAGAGAAAACCCAAAGCCATCAATGGTAACACGTTTCTTGAACCAACGCCTCTCTAAAAGTCACTTCGCAAAAAGTTTCAAAGCAAGAACACATGTCAATCGTGCAGACCAAGGACGAGGATTTAGCGACTCTTACTGAGAAAATTCAAGTGGAATCGAACTTGCGGGGAGGAGGGCTGACGACAGCATAGCTCATAATCTAATACGATGAACACAAAAAGGCAAGCGACATCAGTTAGAAGAACAATCGACAAAATCGAAGTAAAATTAGAGGTTTCTATTCATGATCTCGCCAAAGACTAGAGTGCACTCACCTTGACGGCAGCTGGCATCGCCAAGGTCCGGGTTTCTTCAACCCAAATCCGGGTGAGGCCACGCACAGGGCGGCGAGGGCCGGCGATCTCTGCCGGCCCCTCCAAGGATGGGCAGCGGAGGTAGGGCCTCACCGGTAAGGCTCTACCCTTTATGTTTCAATTTTTTTCAAAAATAAAATTTTAGCTTTTTTCTGTTTTTAGTATAATATAAATAAAATTGCAAAAATAAAATTTTTTAAAAATGCCTCGTAGGATAAGAAAATTAATTTTAAAATACCACGTCAGCATTTTCGTTCGTTAGATAAATTGACAACGTTGATAAAATGACTAAATTGAATCGATTTGACAAGTTTTAGGATTTGATTGTGCTTTTTCCAAGTTTTAGGACTTAATTGCACTTTCGTGACAAGTTTTAGGACTTCTAGTGAACATATCCCATGAAGAAAAAGAATAATATCTTATCTATTTTCGAGCATAGGTTTTTGTCGGTAAAAAAAAATCAATTGAATTCAAAATGTATTTACGTGATTTTTTTTTTTGGAGCGTATTAATGCACTTAACCCATGCTTCAAGTTGTTTCATGCCATAAATAAAGTCGAAAGCTCAAAATTTTCATTGGACAGGTGATTCACATCTCTTACAAAAGACACAGTCCTCCATTCTTGGAGCAGAAGCAATTTGCTTAGCTTTATATCCATCCTATGATATTATTTCTAGTACATCCGTAGGGCAGGCTCGCACACATTGAGGACATCCCTTACATATTTAATAAATCTTTATTGAACATGCCATCGGATCTATAAGTTTTTTAATATCATCAATTTTCGATCTAGTAAACTTGTAAATGTATCATATATTTAGACACTAGATGATTCAATGGATTTTACCATAGTCTTTCTAATCAATTTTCATGGCTCCTAGTTCTCTTATTGAACTCTCTTTTTTATTGTAACTAATAAAGAAAAAGAAGCCAAAACGTACTAAATTGACTCTCTTTCTTTCTCTTCTATCTCTTAGTTCAGCTGGTTAAAGAGGGGAAAAGTACCAAAAAAGTCATAACCCTACTAAATTGGTACCAATTTAGTCATAAATCTTTCAATTGAATCAATTTAGTTCTAAACCTTCTTACATTGGTATCAATTCAGTCCATCCGGCTAATTTAGGCTAGAAATCGCTTATGTGGATGTCGGTTATCCTATATAACACCGCCATCGTTGACGTGTACATTTTTCAATAATTTTTAAATAATATATATTTTTTAAAATTCTATTATTATCATTTTTTCTTATTTTTTTTATTCCCCTTTCTTTTTGCCTAGGCAAGGGTCATTGAAGGAAAAAATAAAAAATCAAAGAAATCATTAAATAATTATAAAAAATGTTCACCTCAACGTCGACGGTGCCATGTAAGACGATCGATATCTACAACAAAGTGACTTCCTATCTAAATTGGTTGGATGGACTAAATTGATACTAATGCAAAATGATTTAGGACTAAATTGATCAAATTGAAAGGTTTATGACTAAATTAGTACCAAAGTAATAGGTTTACAATTTTTTTGATACTTTTTTCTATTAGAGTGCGCTACCTCCACCCTCCAGGTAATAAGGAGCGATGATAGGCATTGGATAGCGACGAGAATCCTTCTCTCGCAACATTATCCCCTTCTCTCATCTCATATAACAATCCTCTTCATATGCAAGCTAATAAGATTACGAAAAATTTGTAGAATGTAATTTGAATATCTGTTGCTAAAGGTATTTTCTTTTTACGTATCCATGTATAAAGAAGGAATCTAAAACTTAAGCTGTGAGATGATTAACAAGGTGAAATTTTATGTTTTAGCTTTTGCCACTCACCCTCACATGTAAGCTTATAATATGGTGAAAGTTTAAAGTATGAAGCTCCACTTTTTTGTGCCGACTGCTTGGTACATGATTAAAGAAATTTGTTAGGAGAAAAGTCGGAATGATCAAGCTAAACCCGATACATCTCATGATTAGCCATACAAAAAAGCTCATGCCAAGAACCTAAGTCAAGTCAAGACCCCAAAATTCCTTCTATGGTAAAGGGTCGAAATTAAAGAAGCCGCTACAAAGGCCACCCCCTATATTTGGATAAGTTAAAAAGTTGTGAAGGATGGATGTTATCATACAAAATCCATACCCAGATAGATATTTTAGGTTGAGTCATAACCATCGGTCATCTTGAATGAGTTCATCACCGTTGCACCATTGAATGCTAATTGAGTGAACCAAAGTGATCCCTACGCTTGGTACATAACTCAAATTTACGCCACAGAATTGAGGAGCAACCGGAGCATTGAACAGTTCTTTTATACAGAAGCTTCTCCCCTATATACACTTAGCAAAGGAATTTCAATCTCTCTTTTTGTTCACAAAGGGAGCTCAATTTAAATAACACATCAAATTGGTCACTACATGGTCTTGATTGTTTGTCTATCTTTCCTTGTACGCCTTCTTTAATGACCGATTCCTATGCACCCAGTTCTTTAATGGGTTCTCTTTTTTCAAATTCAAATCACTGAGATTTTGGATGGCCCCATCCAAATATTAAAAAACAAGCACCCAAAAGTTTAGACTTGAACCGATTGATTGGCCTCCCTTCAGACAACACTTGCCCCACGTTCCTGCATGACAAGAGCCAACACAACTTATCAAGATGCCAAAAAAAAAATCAAAATGGAGAACAAAATGGAAATAATAAAGAAGAAGAAGATGGAGCCAACACACACACACACCCATCACAAGAGAACAAAATGAACTGGGATTCTCTCCCAGCAAAATACTATACAGGCATAATTTTGTCCTCTCTTGAGAAGAATCCGTCCCATGTGAAGCAGACCCATTCTTTAGAATACTTCAAAATCAATGACTAATTCACTAAATCATTACCATTTTAATAATCAACGCAGAGAATAAAAAATTAGAAAAATAATTCAAAACCATGACTTAAAAGGGTCTCGCGAACATGCCTGCTGACGAATGCCTTCCGATGACACAAGGGTGCTGATTTGCACGCGGGACACTTGGCCAGGAATCATACGGCTCTCGACAAGAGCCGTCCACCGGCATCGCCACCAGTCACACCCGTCGCGGGCATCGGATTCGATCTTACGCGGACGGCCCAGATCTGCTTGCGATTGTGTCCTTGAACAGATGATGGTTTTGTGTAATTTAATCGTGTTCATCTGTCTGCTTTACATTAAGCTGCAAGTCAAAGAAAAGGTCCATGGCTCCGGTGATTATATATGCTGCCTCATTCTAATCCTTACGCTGCGTTTAGTTGAATAAGCCTGATCTAATGCATAAAATATCACTTTATCTTTTGTTTGGTTGCACATCGTCAAAAATTGACTCGGCGGAAGCGGATAGACATGACCCGCAACTCACGAAGGTCCGCACGGAACATATATGCACAATACCCACAGGGTAAAACGTAATGTAAAAAGAGGCTCGGGACTAGAAATATCCATACCAACGCTAGCCGTGCCATGTAAGATGACTCACATCTACGTAGGCAATTTCCGGTCATAATTGGCCGGAAAGACTCAATTGGCAAATTTTCAAAATATTTATGACTAAATTGGCAAAATTAAAAGATTTTGGCACAAGTTCAATTATTGTAGGGCCTTTTTTTTATGATTTTCCCGAGAAAAACATAGTGTGAAGAGAGATGAACTTCGTTATGTGAAAGTAGATGCATTTTCAAAGTGTGCCTCAAATGCATAACGTGACGCGTGTTATCCTTTGTGACCTTATATTCGAGCTATCCCCCTAGAGTTATGATATTGGTTCATAGCAAAAGATTATAGTCTCCTATAGTTAGTGTTAGAATATTTAAATTTTAAATCGCATCTTCATTTTACACCTTAAACTTTTAGAACAATTGATACTGGTACCTCAAAATATCACATGACATCGAGTAGAATGTCATGAGTTTAAATTTTTCAAATCCCCGTTTGCCTTCTCAATTATATAATTTCACAAAATCTCACGACTATGAGTTGGTTCAAAGAAATCATTGTCATGTGACCTTTACATCATAATGGCGAGCTAATGCAAAATTATTCAAAGATTTTCGTTTGTCAAGGTACACAAGCATAGATACATCAATTCATATGTAATTTGAAATGAAGCCAAAAACGATGCACTCCTGTTCCAAAAATCAGTCGACCCTTTGCTTAGGTCCTCTAATTGGGCCAAATGCACTGTCTAAGCCCAACCAAATGATGGGTCATGGGCATTGGGTCGCCCTGGCCGATCGCCTTAGATACCTGAGATAGAACAACTTCGGTTCTTGCATATAATGTGGAAACACATTTGGTTACTCGTGAAAGGTGTTTTGACCGCTGAAGGCACATACTAAGCATAATCGAACCACTGACATTCATCCTCGGGCAAATCTTCATCTCTCCTCTTAATCTCTCTAACAAATGGAAGGATAGAATTCTTTGAGCTCCAAACATCGCGAGATTCGCTATCGTATAAATTGTTTATTTTTAATGAACAAACCTCTATAATTTTTTTCCTCCAGCATGGAAAGAACAGCTAGACTTGATGAATAGGCATTACTGGGGAGCACAGAAGAATCAAATGAATTGCACGAGCTGGCTTGATTGGCCACGGGGATGAAGCAGCACATAAATCTACCGCAACTTATGCTGATCCTTTGGATGGTGCCCTCTTATTCTTGAGAGGAATTGAAGAGAGAATAACTAGTGGGGTTCTTTATGATTAAATAATTAAAAAGGGGTTTTTTTGTTATGAATTAAATTTATTTATTCCCACCAACCCTCAAATTGCCCCTACTTGTCCTAGAAACAGGACCGCAAGATGTGGATGTGGTCTCCATGATCTGCATTGTAATGTTGTATCAACTAAGGAAGCTCCTGCCTAGGGACTCCAAGCCTGTTTAAGGATTATGGGAATTGGAAAATATAAAATTGGTTCACATTGAGAAGATGAAAGACACGTTGGGAATCGCCATTACCATGAGGATAGATTAACATGTGATTTGAGATTTGGGGTCAGGACAACAATTAGGCCTTGGACTCTGCGCAAAAAACATGGTGGTCCTCCAATTTGCTCCAAGTGAGAACTCTATAGAATACCAAGAAAAAAAAAAAAAAAGCTTTTGGGCCTCTATTTTGGGGATCGTTTTGGAGATCCCATGGCACTTTGAGTAGATTCCAAGTTGAGGAAGGAACTTACATTATCCATAGCCTGCTTTTGATCTAGGAGTATCTTCATTTGTCCTATGCATTATAGATAAGACAAATATCCACAGAGATATGTCTAGTATAACAATATGTTTAAGGAGTTTGCTTATTAAGTGAGTCCAAACACTTTCTAAGCAATCAAATAAGAAAGTATTGTTATTTTCAAGACTAATTGTTCGTGTAATATATACAATCGTTATTTCAAAAATCAAATATTTCTTCAGTAGGTACATTTAACAAGTACGTGAAGGACACTCGTCCATGAAAATCTACGTCGAAACAACAATTCTTGTTGTATCATCTTCTTTTAGCCGGTGATTTTAATATTCTGTATTATTTGTTGAAGTTGTTCAAGCTTTGACCAATATGATGAAATTTTCATTTTTCAACTCGTGTCAATTTCATGCTAATAGAGTTTACTATTATGATTCTCTTAATACCTTTTATCGGGATAAGTGCGGAATCAATCCTTAGTGTTTCGACTTTAGCCCTTTGACGTTTTATTTTGATCAATTTAGTTTTTAGCTTCTGAAGAAAAGACTTGATTTTTATTGGGAAAAAAGTACAACCAAGTCCTTGATTTGTCTTCAATTGGTTTCGAGCACCAGAAATTCTAAGCGTCTCCTACATCGCCGTTTTGAGATCTACATCTCGTAGAATAGTCCGGAGGAAAATGACACAACACAACACGCTCAACTTTGTATAGTAACACGAATATGTGCGTTTTCATCTGAAATTGATTATTTGGCATGTACAATCAAAGCTAAGATATTTAAGGCCAACGCGAAATGCGATTATGGCACGCCAACATTTTATGCCAACCCTAATTACCATTAGGAATGTAACCTACGGGTAAAGGGATAAGGAGGATGGGGATGCTAGTATATCATAGGTGCATGATTCGACTCTCGCGCTTTGCAAAAAGGCAGAACAAAAATCAAATAAAGGAGAGTTAGGATGGGTGATAGCTTGTAAAATCCTGTATTTTAAGTATTCATGTGCTTATTAATAACTTACTGGATGTAATCAGTGTGGTACACTTTGGTCTTTAGATGAAACGAGTTTCGTTGAGATGCATGACAAACAACGGTTGCTAGCCTTGGAAGAATGGACCTATGCCCTCCCCAAGACCCATATCCTATCTCCAAATAATGCAACGTAAAATTTGCATGACGTGTCAAATTAGGGAAAAGTGTCAAAAAAAAAAAAGTCTTAAAACTTATGCATTAGTGCTAATTCTATCATAAACCTTTCAATTGTGCCAATTTAATCGTAAACCTTTTGCATTTGGGTTAATTGAGTCCATGTCGCCAAATTTTTCTTTCTTTTTACTCTTTGTTTTATTGCACGCCGGCAAGAGTCGCCGGCCAACCCCTATCGGTCCAAACGAGGGCTATGAAGCCATCGCCAAATTCGGGCAAGGTGAGGGCATTACAGCCCTCACAAGGTCTAGGCGAGGGAGCCAACACCTTGACCGGGGATGGCAAGGGTCGTGATGCCATCGTCTAGTGTCAACGAGGGTCACCGACCCTCAATAAAAAAAAAGGGAGTCAAGAAAAGGAAAAAAAAAAAGAAGAACCACAATAGTTATTATAAATTATAAAAAAAAAATATCCACGTTAGCGCCGAACCAGTGCCACATGGGACGACTAACGTCCACGACAACGATTTCCGACTAAAATTTTCCAAATAGACTCAATTGGCATAGATGAAAAAAATTTGGACTAATTGACATAATTAAAAGATTTAAAATTAAATTTGATATCAATACAATAAGTTTATAACTTTTTCTTGATACTTTTCTATGTCAAATAAATAACAAAAGGGAACCCAATTTTCTTCTTGGGCCCTAGCAAGTTAAGGTGGGCAAGTTTTGCCCAAGATAGGAAAGGCTTACCCAAGACCATCCATTTTGCCCTTGATGCCAACCTAGCCTGATTGGGCCTCAGCTGATGTAATGGGCTGGCGATGAAACGATCAGATCTAAGCTTTACCCCTGTGTACTTTAATTCTACCAGCAGCGCCTATACAACCTCCCCATCACGCTCTATTTGTAATGGATTATTAGCCTACATAAAACTCATAATGTTAATAAGCATGTGAAGATACAAATTTACACACAGTTCTTAAATAATCAGAGCTATATTGCTCAAAATGTGCAACAAACGCAATACAACAAGCTGTTAGAATTCTTCCATAATCCATGGGATCTTTGCATGCGATTGTCGACAAAAGACCTTTACAAGCAATGAGCTAATTGCAACTTGGTCGGGAGAAAGTTTATGTCCTGGTGATAATTTGATTTTGAAGCGTATGAAATCAAAAGATATTTCTGCAGGAGTGCGCTGCGGAGATGTCAAGTACGGCGCCCCCGAATCTCAAAGCAAGGGGAAATAATGGTCCCCAGCAGCGCGGACAATGTATCCGACTCCGTGCTTATCCTTAAGAAGAGAAAAAAAAAAGAGGTTCTTCATCCTCACATTCATGATCTGAATTAGTTGTATGATCTTAATATGTTAACTATGAGGGCGGATGCACTGAGGCACTTTTCCAAATCAGGAATAAGGTATCCTCCAGGAATGGCTAGATGCGTTCGGGCTTAATCCCGGCAAATGAGCAACCAAAATAAATCCTAAGTTCATTTAGAGCGGCCGTCTCATTTTCTTTGTAGACATTCTAATTGATCTTGTGATAAAAATAAATCTTTTCAGATTTGAAGGATTCAACCCGTTGGGGGAGGAGCAGGGCGCAAATGCCCAAAACATCGAATGGGAAGTTGTTCGCCGTTGTTGCATTGGTACGGCGATGTCGTTTGTCAAATGAGAGGGCATGTCGATTTGCTTAAGGTTGCTAGAAGTACAGACAAGTACAGATCAATAAACCTCTCCTTTTCCCTCTCTGCACCAAGTTAAGCGTTCCATGTTCCTTTTGTTCTGTTTCATTTGCTTCATTGAGGAATTCACCAGCATTATGAAGTTTCATATTACTGCAAGATCATTGGCATAGAAATGTCTCAGGCTAGCCAGTTAAAACTTGCATGAGTAACGATATAGAAATGTGGCATTTTAGTAATATTTTGCTTATTTTTCTGCCAGGGTTTGTGCCATTATGCTTCAGAATTGAAAGACAGAAAGGCGAATTCAATTGATTCGTGTAAAACCAATCGACCTCTCTGATTACAACAATCAAGGCCAGACTACCGTATCCGACCCATCACAGGCCGATCTATTCTCTCAGGTCTATATCGTGTAACTATCATCACTGCATCATCTCCATACAGCCCATTGAATCCTACAAAACAGAAGTGTCTAAAACATTAAAGAGATCAAAATTTTATACAAAAATATACCAATTTATTATGCCTTTAATCTCTATGACATTATCATCCATTTATTTAATCAAAAGTTACTTATACGCAAATAATTTGCTTCAATCATGATCTTCATGCATTTTTTTTAAGGCACATTAAGGGCCTCTTTACTAACAAATTCCGTTTTCGGGAGCATTTTTT
Source organism: Rhodamnia rubescens (assembly GCA_021437795.1). Lineage (NCBI taxonomy): Eukaryota > Viridiplantae > Streptophyta > Magnoliopsida > Myrtales > Myrtaceae > Rhodamnia > Rhodamnia rubescens. The sequence continues at coordinate 11,695,335 of JAILYA010000002.1, read as the reverse complement.
GAGTAGAAATAATTTTTTCTGATTCTATTCCGCGAATGGTTTTGAAAAAAAAACAACGCGTTTGGTAATCGCACAAAATTTTCATTCCCGCATTAGAAAAAAAAAAAAATGCATTTGGTATGACCCTAAAATTTTGTATTCCCAATTTTTTATTTAATAATAACAATGTGAGTGGAGTTAGTAGGGACCGGCCACCCGTGGCGTTGGCAATGATTGGTAGTGGTGGAGCCAACTGGCGGTGGAGCCGGCGTTGGCGGTGGAGACCGGCGGCGGCTACGATCGGTGGTAGTAGCAGTGATGGAGACCGGCGACGGTGGCGGCAATTGACGGTGGGGGAGATTGGTGGCAATGATCGGCAACGAGCAAGTGATGGAGATTGGCAAGAATCGCCGATCGGCGATCGGGGCGGTGGCATGGTTGGCAACAAAGGGAGACCGGGCCGTGGTGATGGAGAGCGGTAATGACCGGCAAGAGTGGCGGTGATTAGTGGTGGTGGAGATTGGTGGTGACGATGGGCGATGGTGGAGACTAGCAAAGACCTACGGTGACTATCGACCGGCAGCTATTGGCCACCGGCCATGGCAGCTATCAATGGCATCGGTGGCAATTGGAGGTGGTGAAGACCGGCGACAATTGACGGCAATAGAGACAAGCGGGGGCGATAGGCAACGAGCGGTGGTGGAGGCCGGTAGTAGCTATTGGCGACACGACGGCGGTGATTGGCTACATGATGGCAACAATTGGAGGGGTAGAGATCGACTACGGTGATGGGGGTGGTGGAGACCGGTGGGGATGGAGACTCGCCACGACCAACGACGTTTGAGATTAGCGATCGATGATGGTGGAGATTGGCGGTGGCAGCTCAATAGGTGATTGACGGCGGTGGCGGGGACCGGTGTTGGACTCATGATTGTAAAGATGAGTATTAAGTTATAATGAGTTTATTTTTTATAAAATGACATTGTTTCTCTTTGAGTGAGCTTGTTTCATAAATTAGTTCCGAGAACAAAGAAACAATTTTTTTTTGTTTATGTCCCAAATATGTTTTTGTGAATAGAAAAATCACCAAATAAATTTCTGCTCTTTTTCCATTCCCGAGAATAAAAGAAAAAGAATCGAGACTGAAGTGTTACCAAATAGACCATAATGGTTTCTTCATCTTTAGAATCTATTTTCACATATAAACTAAATACATGATCCGAAACTCAAAAGTTTCTACTTTTGTGCAAGTAATGCACATCAAATTGATATACTTTGACCTCAAGCAAATTCTGCTGGCTAAAATATGAGGCATAGCGAAATTTTCTACTTTTATGCAAGTAATGCACATCAATTTGATATACTTTGACCTCAGGCAATTCTTCTGGCTAAAATATGAGGCATGGCAAAATTCCTGCTTCCGCCGCCCTCTAGGCTGTAAACATATCGACGAGTCCATTAAATGCCATTGAAACTGAACCCTATCGTAATTACGGCAAAGCCATCATCGTGTGGTTTTGGGGATGAGGAGGAGCTTTGCGGTGATCAGACATATGCTCATTAGTTTGGAGAGAGTAATATCTTATAATGGCGAATCCTCAAGGGAAACGTCATGTGGGTGAAGCAAAAGGGCTCCCTTCCATGAGTCATAGTTTCAAATAGAATGGAAGAATTTACCAGAGGTGAGATTTACATATTATGGTAGAAATTAGAAGTATAGTTGAAGATAAGTAATTTTTGTGTGGCATGACCGTGTCTACCAATTTTTGCCAACAAATAAAGATCCTAAATTTTTTGCAGAATACGACTAGACATTATTGTCTCCATCATTCTTAAATATGAGTTTCCTTTTGCTAAAATCTTTTATTCGTCTTCACTAGCTTAGCTTACGGATCAAGATCATCTTCGAGCATCCAGCACTGCAACTCTTCCCAGTTCTTAAGGTTCCGCCCTATTTGTCCAAAGTTCGTAAAAAGCCAAAACGAGTCAAGTCCGGCATAACTTACCCCTGTTTGTCCTGCAAAGTTCGTAGAAAAGCCAAACATGAGTCAAGTCCGGCATAAGTACCTACTAAAATTTTCAGAAAGCTACAAAAGGTAAGTGCGAGCTGTCTACAAATTCAGTGAAGAACTTGATGAACTTCTAATACTTCATGGAAGACTTGATTGGACAGTTGGAGAAGGAGACCTAGAGGAGTAAGTATACATATATCAAAAGAGCTATAGGACTGGCTAGTGGCTACACCCATGGAAGCATGCAGAGTCGTCCTTTTACATGTTCAAAAGTCTCAAATTAATGCTTCCCATCACATTTCCCATCTAAACAGAAGTCATCTTTACCCCACTAAGCCTAGTTGTAACTATCTTGTATAATGGCAATCCCATTATGATATACTCATCAAGATTACAGTCAATTTCTGGATATTCTGGGATGCTGGCACTCAACTTCAAACCATTGATACCTGACAGCATCTTTTCCTTCCTACCCATAGCTACTACTACCGGCGCTTAAAAGGCTTAGATTCTAAGGGCACTACTGAGAGGCTTTAGGTCGAGGTTTATGTGGAAAATGGCCTATCAACTAGCTCTAAAGTCTGAGGAAAAGGTATATAGAAGAACCGCAGGGAGGCAACAAATGTGATGACTGAAGTTGATAGGGGATAAGCATTCTGAGCTAGGAGGCAGCAAGCAAACGAAGGGAGGCATTCCGGCCAACTACTATACTATAGATTTTCTCATAAGACTCTAAATGCCCCTCATAAGTTTCATCATTACTTCCCAGTTGCAGCACTTGAATGTCAGGTAGTCTAATCAATAGAGGACCAATTAAGCTAGATCTTCTGAGTTGATTAGACCGGTGCAAACCTTGGTGCTGGAGCAAACACGCGGCAACAGAAAGGGCCCTACTTGACTTGTTCAGGTCACAAGTTCTCAAAATGGGGGAAAAAGCATATCAATGTGAGGGCAATAAATAAACCATTTCTTCAAGATGAAAGTTGGTGGACACTACCTAATTCCTGCAGAGACCCACAAAAAGCCCCCTTTTTTTGCTATATTCCCACAAATTTTGAAGCTTAAGATCATAAAAACAGATTGCTTCGGATAATAAATACTCTATGGCATCAAGGTTGCATGGAAGCAGCTCTCCTGCGCCAGACTTTAAGCAAAAGAAACCACATCCAATCAGAGAAAGATTTGTATGAATAATACAACTGTTACAGTGAAGACCATAGAGAGGGCACATTCCAGAGAGAGTACTTACTACTACAAGATCTATAGGGAGCGAGAGCAAAGAGAATTGATGAGTGGTACTGTAGGAAGCCTTTATGACATGAGCCCCCAACTCAAGGACTCAATTTTAAGGTCTTGAGTCGGTAACACCCCACCAGAGTTATATTTTCCACTTCATTCATCCATGGGCACCAAGGTGAGTAGCATTTCTTGTGCAGCCGTGCCACAAGACTGCATCCCTCCAGTATCAGAATTTAAAAAACTCTCAGTATTTGAAATACCATTTCTCTTCCAAGTTTCAGACTGAGCTGGCCAGATCTAAGTGCTGCTACGGCTTTATTCATCAAGCTTTCCTTCACACCAAGCTGAAATTGTTTTTGAGGTAATATGTTTGAGTTGTCAGCTATCACAAGTAAAACTAAACAGCAACAATAAAAAAGCAAATTGACAAAAGCATGAAATTATAGCACAAACAATGACTTGCTTCTACAGTAAATAAGCTGTCAAAATGACAGAAAGAAAGACAAGTTGTCTACCAATGTCAACAGAGAATATCCGTATACCTTGACGTGCCTTTTGGTTTTCCATCAGGTCATTCTGGATAAGGTGATGATTCCCCTTTCAGCAGGACACCCAGTTACTTAGGATATAGATCAGTACAATTCGCCCCCACAGGGCTGTGAGACTGCATCTGATTTAAACCTGTTTGAGACTCAGTTGCTTAAATAGACATCAGTGCAATTCTCCACCGAATGTCTGCAAGACTGTATCTGATCAAATCATCTCATGCCTCTTGGCCTCTCGCCAGCCAAATCTTTGGAAAACAATAGTCGCCCAAGAACTGCTTCACCTAATTCTGTTTATGACAGGTTACCATGTTTCAATTTTGTCTTCGACCATCTTACAATTATTCTAGAGGAAGGTTTGTGTCTCATGCTTAATACCTCGACATGCCTTTTGGTTTTCCATGAGGTCATTCTGGATAAGGTGATGATTCCCTTTTTGGCAAGACACCCAGTTACTTAGGATATGATCAGTTCAATTCACCCCCGCATGGCTGCAAGACTGCATCTGATCTAAAGCTGTTTGAGACTCAGTTGCTTAAATAGAGATCAGTGCAATTCTCCACCGGACGTCTGCAAGACTGTATTTGATCTAATCATCTCATGCTTCTTGGCCTCTTGCCAGCCAAATCTTTGGAAAACAATAGTCTCCCAAGAACTGCTTCACCTTATTCTGTTTTTGACAGGTTACCTTGTTTCAATTTTGTATTCAACCATCTTACAATTATCCTAGAGGAAGGTTTGTGTCTCATGCTTAATATCAATCCAACTGTAGCCTGGATCTTTAGCAATCTGGTTATCATTCATTTGGTTTCTCACTGCCCTTGCCTCATCCCACCTTCCCAATGAACAGTAGATGTTGGCAAGAAGCAAATAAGGTGCTGAATTTTGTGGGTCCTGATGGAGAAGTTCTCCAGCTGCTTTTTTGGCTAAACTCACATTAGCATGGACCCTACAAGAACTAAGTAGAACCTCCCACAAAAGTGGATCATCTGTATATGGCATCTTGTCTATGAGCACTTCCACTTCATTGAAGCGCCCAGCTCGTCCCAAACAGTCGACTATGCATACGTAATGATCCAAAAGAGGTTCCACACCATGTTCTTGCCGCATCGAATTGAATATACTGATTCCAGCATCAACAAGCCCACCATGACTACAGGCAGTTAAAACAGCAACGAAAGTAATGCTGTCTGCTTTCACGCCCAAACCAATCATATTTTCATAGAGGCAAACAGCTTCATGTCCAAAGCCATTCTGTGCATATCCATGTACCATCTCATTCCATGTAACAGTGTTTTTAAAGGGCATCATATCAAAGAACCTCCGAGCAAATTCTACGTCACCATGTTTACAATACATACAAACAAGAGCACTTCCTACGCATACATCATTTGTATATCCATCTTTAACTATTTGAGCATGCACCTGCCTCCCATAAAATGAAGAAGAAAATTTGCCACAACAGCTTAACATGGTAGCATAAGAAGATTCAGTAGGAAGCATCTCCATTTGCCGCATCTGCTTAAAGCATACAGCAGCTTCTATGTCCAGGGAATTAAGCACAAGGCCCGCCATCATTGAATTCCAGCAAACACTATCTAGTTTGGTTGTTTTACGCAATATGAGCTTTGCTAGCTCTATCTTTCCACAATTTGAGTACATGGTTATGAGTCCACTGGCAACATAAACATCTGCATCTCCGGCAGCCTTCAGGGAGGCTGCATGTACCTGTCTCCCAAACTCCAAAACCTCAAGCCCTGCACATGAGCTAAGAATAATAGCTAAAGATGTTCGATCAGGTCTCACACCAAGAAATTGCATCTTTCGGAAGAGCTTTATCACCTCAATGTTGTTCCCACTCTGAAAATACCCAGACAGCATGGCATTCCAGGAACTAACTGTGGGAAACGACATCTTATCAAAAATTTGACTCCCCATTTCAACATCCCCAGATTTTACACAAGCCACAAGCACATTTATAAAGGTGACTTCATTTGGTTCAAAACCGCAACACTGCATCCTCTGCATATGTTTTATGGCCTTGTCACTTTCGTATTTGTTACCATACCCAGCAATCATCAGATTCCAAGAAACTACACTAATCTCTGACATATTACCAAACATCAGCTCGGCGCTATCCATGTCCCCATTCTTTGCATACATATGAATTATTGCGTTGCTCAAGTGGATATCATTCCCATAGCCAAGTTTAATCATGAGAGAATGCATTTGCTGGCCCTGAAGTATGCACGAAGGCCCACCACCACAACTATCTAGGAAAGATTCATCATATTCCCCACTAGAACAAACACCCAAAACACTTGATAGGGCGATGGAATCAATATGTATTCCCTGTCTGCACATCAATCTAAACATCTCAATGGCCTCTGGAGCTCTATCAGCTTGCGCTAGGCCATGCATCATTGCCGTAAAAGAAACCTCATTGGGATCAGGCAAATCTCTAAAAGCCCAAATGGCATCTTCAATGAGCCCACACTTAGCGTACATACACAATAAAGCATTACCAACATAAATATTCTTCTCAAGACCGATCTTTAAAGCAAGCCCATGACACCTCCTGCCAACCTCTACATCCAACAAAGCACCACAGGCGCTGAACACACTGGCCAAAGTGAAACGAGTAGGCACAAAACCTTCGCATATCATCGAACGATAAACGTCCACGGCCTCTTGTTCGAACCCATTTCTGACTAAGGAGCTAATCACGTTGTTCCATGAGAAGGAGTTTCTTTCGGGCATTGCGTCGAACAGTTGGCGCGCGGATTGCAATTCTCCAGCCTTGCAATAAGCACCCAGAATCGCATTCCATGTGTAAATGTCCTTATGGGGCGTGCTGTCAAACACTAAGTGAGCGTGCCTCGTCTTGCTGCATGCGGAGTACAACTCGACGAGGCGGTTGCAGAGGAAGGTGGCGTTGAGGAGGCCGAGGCGGAGGATGCGGGCATGGAGGAGCTTGCCAGTCGAGTAGGATTTATGGTCGATGCAGGATCGCAGGAGGCTTAGGAGATGGGCGTCGCCCGTGCTCTGAAGTTGCATTATTCTGAAGCTGCGGATATTTCCATGTTCTCGTCCTTGGCTCACGGCAGATTTCTCATGATGAAGAGGCATGAAAAAGAAACAATCCCGACGATGTTACCAATGGAAGAGGGACTTTTTTGCTCTTCGGTTATACATGCAGGGGGAGCACGGCGCCATTTGCTGTCGTTTCAACTCCAAATAAATAATCCAAATCAATTTTTTTTATACGAAACTCCCAGTCAAATTGCATTGCGAGGAAAAAAATGAAACAACATCGTCCGTTTATTTGGCAAAAAATAAATAATTAAAAAATTATTTTTTAAAATGATTGCATATATCACTTATCAAACAAATTAAAGAAAAATATTTTCACAGTAAAAATATTTTTTATTAACTAATTATTTCAAGCAATTCAAACAATCTTGTTCAAGAAAATATTTTTTGAATTATGCATTTTTCACGAACAAACGAAGCACAAATCAAATCATTTTTTGTGACAAAATATTTTCTCTTATCCTCCTTTTGTTTTGCAAAAAATAGATGATTTAGAAAATATTCTCCTAAGAACGAAAATAATTAGTCAATTGTCAACTAAAAAAACTAGTCAATGAAAAAAATATTTCATTAACAATAATGATAGACATTTAAAAATTTTCATGTCCGACGAAAATATTTATCGTTTTATTAATTTTCATGAGTCATATTGTTAGGTGGTCTTGTACCTATCTCATCCCAAAAGTTAGTTTAAAAATCGAGACTTTCCCTCACACTTATTAGTCGACCACGAGTCTCTTTCACAATAGATATGGGACAACTCCAACAATCTCCCTCTCACACATCGAGCCATGATCGGAGCAAAGAATAACTCATATCTTTCACCTATGACTTTTGGGTCCAAACTTGTTAACTAGGGCTACGTTGGGCAAATGATTTTATTATAATTAGCACATCGCATATCTCCTTACATCATTCAATTATAAGTAAAAAAAAGTATATATAATAGTAGTTATTCATGGGCGCAAGCCCAAACTATCAATAAAAAATATGGACTCGCTCGGCGTGGAGCGAGACCCGGTGTTTTCCTATCATTAGGGAATATAAACCACACCTTAATATATTTTAGTGTCCTAACCTCAAACCTCGCTCTTGTACCGGAGTTACATGATCTTAGCCCTATCTCATCCCAAAAACTAACTCAAAGATTTAGGTTTTCCTCACACTTATAAATCGTCACCAACTCTTTTCACAACCGATACGAGACAACCCCAACACATATAAATGATCATTTTAAGAAGAATATTTTTCAAATCAAGTAATTTTTACGAAACAAACAAAGCCTTATTTTATTCTTATTCTATTCTTCCCAGAAAAACTCAATAACTAACTTCAAGCATCATTAATTTCAAGGAAAAAAATAAATTCCAGGCTCACAACAACTTATAAACTCATAAAAAGTGAAAATCAAACTTATATTATGCGGACTACCCACCAAAGCCCATTCAGTTGAGCCTTTCAATACTTGGATCGGAGTTTCAATAACTTGATTTTCATCCATATTACTCGTAATTATGCGCTTGAGAGCCATAAAGAGTCTAGAGGTGGCAAAATGGGTATAGAACCCATATTCAACCTATATTTGAAGGTGGTGGGTCAAAAAAATAGGTTAGCTTAAGTGCTTAAATGGGTCATAAGTGGGTTATTTAGAAATCTAATGGGTTCTAAATGGGTCATAAATGGGTCGTAAAAACAACTATCTTAAGAGAATTATAAATAAATTTTATGAATATTTAAAAAAATATTCAAACTTTTAATATTTTTATTAAATTTTTATTTTCCTTTTTTCAATCTTTTTCTATTTTTTCCCCTTGCCTTGCCCGCCTATTGGCCGAGTGATGGCCACACCGAGAGCCTAGGCGAGAGCTTCGGCCTAGCCGAGATCATAGCGAGCCTAGCGAGCTCGAGACTTGCCGGGATCCGGCCTTGAGTCGCCAAAAGAATCGATCGCAGAGTTTGTACGAGCCTAGGCGAGTTCGAGGCTTGTTGAGATCGTCTCGAGTCGCCAACATGGGAGCCTCGTCGGGAAGCGGTCGGTTCTTGAACTTCCCGCCGTCGACGAAGCCCTAAATAACTGGAGGAGGGAGGTTGTAGACGGAGTTGCGAGTAGGTTGCATTAAGATTGCAAACGAAAGAAGAGAGAAAAAAGGAGGAAGGAAAAAAAAAAAAAAAAAAAAAGAAGAAAAAGAAAAGATAAAATAAAATAAAAATTAAAAACATTTTTTTGGTCATGAAATTAAAAACATTTTATAAAATTACAAATTTTAAACAATAAAAAATATATAAAAAAAAACTTTCACAAAAATTGTATGATTTAGTTAAATATCATTTTTTATCCGTATGATTTGGTTTAATATAGAATTGTTTAAAAATACGAGCCGATATGAGTCGGGTATGGGTCATTGAATTTGCATTAGATAAATATGGGTCAAAACGAGTTAAATGGATTAATATGGGTCGACCTATTAACTCGATCCAAACCCGAACTCACCCATTTGACACCTCTAAGAACTGGATATATCCTCTCCTTCTCTCTCATTTTGAAGCTGAAGTTTTAGAGCCCATATTTTGCTTTCTTCCGAGTTGCCTCCCCCTTAATTTTACTTCTAGAATATGCCCTTCCTTGCCCGTTGCTAAATCTGAGAATTTTACAAATTCAAGGTCAGCACTTCCCTGGAATACCATTTTGCCCCTATCCTCTGAGATAGAAACTTTGTTTTCCTTTTTGTTCACTTGAATTTTGACAGGGCTGAGATCCCTTGTTCATAAGGGAAAATTTGAGTAAAGTTGGCTGGTGTCTCGTATCATTTCCTTAGGCCCTTCCTCGTCGCGATTCTTTGCTAAAAGGTATTCCGAAAAGGACCTTGGTCCCAAAAAACAAAAAAGAAAAAAATTACCTCACAAAAGAAAATGAAAAAATATTTAACTAATAATTTGATAAGCCAATGATTTTATAACATTCCCTCTTCTTCCTTATTATGATAAGTCTTTATGAAATAAATAAAAAGAAGATATAAAAAAAAAAGACCCTTTAACAAAAATTGTATTGTATGGTAAAAAAGTGTTCTCAATATGTTCCAAACACTTTTGAAAAAAATAGAAATACTTTTAAAGCAAAAAAAGAAAAAAAAAACTTATTTATGTGTTCCTAGAACACTTTTTAGAAACACATTTGAAACATTTTTTAGAAATAATTGGAAATTTTTTTATTTTTTAACACACTCTCTTCTCTTTTTTTCTTGCACGATGTTGACACACGATTTTTAATTATTTTATTTTAAAAAATTAATTAAAAATACCAAATAATTCATAAAATTAAAAAATCAATCCTGAAAGCTTTAGCCTAGCCTTAGGAACCAAGTCTAAATAAAAAATATTTTTCGTAATTTTTCGACATTTTTTTGGATTTATTTTAATTATAAAAATAGCTGAAAATCAGGAAAAATAGTATTCGTGGGTCGAAAAATGCGCAAAAACAATCCATGTTTTTATTTTAATTCCATTTTCATTTTGGCCACTTAAAGTTTTAAAAATTCAGTTTGGGACCACATGCCTCTTCATTGAACATAAGCCTAAATTGACTAAAAATTTCATTTTAAATCATTTTAGCCAATGTTTTTTTTTACTTTTAGAGTAATGACATGAGGCTTTGATACCCTGCATCTCATTTCAGCCCTCGTGTTTGGAAAAATTGCACAATTCGACTAAAAGGACCTAAATGCACAAATATTTTTCATTTTAGTCCTCAATTTCACTCAAAATGCAATTAATATTTTTCTAGAGGTCCCCGTTTAAAAGTAATAATATATTTTTTTTATAGTTGATCTCGTCCATATTGTAATTTGATAAATCATGCATAAATTACTTATACATATATTGGTCTAATTTGATTTAGTAAATTGAACAAATGAGATTTAATTTGATTTAATAAGTTAAAAAGATAAAGACATCTTAATTTAATATACATAGTCTCCTTAATTAAATGAAAAAATTAGGAATAATTTTTTTGCAGTTACCAAATGCATTTATTTATTTATTTTTAAAATTCCGGAACAGAAACTTTATGTATTTACCAAACGCGTTTATTTTCTTTTTTTGTTCCGAAACGCAATTTTTTTGCGATTACCAAACACATTTTGTTCCAAAAAATCGTTAGCGGGAACAGAAGCAGAAAAAGTATTTATGTTCCAAAAGTTGTTCCAAGAACAGAAATGTTACCATTCGCATCCTTAGATTTCTTAGGGTCTAGTGTAATCAAACTTGGCTCTCTCCTTCACTTTTGGTACTTTTCCTCTCTTGCCGGCTGCTCTCTTGACCGTGGCGGGTTGAGGTGGCTGAGTTGTGCCCAAGATAAGGAAAGGCTTGCCTAAGCCCATTAGGCCCAAACCTTCCAAGCCCATTTATTGAGTTTGGTGATGATTGGATTCTGACAGGTGATGCAAGCCTCACGTTGCATTGCATGGACATGGCATATGGGTCTAGGGGAGGGCATAAGCCCTAAATAAAAGATTACAACAAGATCTTCAGCTCATTCAAATACTCTTAAGTATTTTCCTGGCCAGACTTTCTCTCATTAATTCCTATCAAAAGAATCTATCAATCTCATAGAGAAATATATTAAATCTAGATTTGACACTCTCGGATTTGCATTTAGATATAATTCATGTACATGAACTTGTTACACAATCTGATTTCGTGACCAAGAGTCTTTGCTCAATGTGATTCTAGATGTAATTTTAAAACGAACATTTCAGAATAGATGGAACTGTTTAAGGTATTTTTCTTGGGCAACAAAAGTCACTCCTTCCATAATTATCTTTCCCAACTTTGTTGTGTAAACATGTTTTTTTTTTAAAGGATTGTACAAGAAACTATACATCATTTTTCTTCTTCTTATTTTCGCTATAAGGGTCAATAAAAAGATGTGTATTTGAAATACAGGTAAATAATTAACAAATTGGTGTCGTTGACTTTTTTTGTTGTTGCGAGGGGATCAGAAAACTGGTGTTGTTGTCTAAACCAGGCATGAATCTTTGTTTCGAAAAGCTGACTGGGTGATCGGATTCAACCAAATGCCTGGACTAAACCCATGTCATAGGACTTTTGAGGTGTTTCATGGGCCTTGGATGTCAATACCTCTAGGTTACAAAATAAAAATTAAATTAAGATCCCTACTTAATGATTTTATTTTCCCCTTGTTCAAAGGAACGAGTGTTTGGGATCATTTCCTCCCTCAAAGCTATCCCTACCCAGACCATTATAAACCCCAAAATTTCTCCTTAGTTGGCCCCTTGGCGATTCGATATCAATTCGATGCGTTACGCTAGGAGTCCAAAGGAGGAACCCAACCCATGACAAACCCCAGAATTTCTCCTTAGTTGCCCTATGTGGGACTTTGCCCACATCACTATCCCAATAAATAAGTTGGATCTCCAGCACAATTTTAAAACACAAGCATGAACCGACAAGTATTCATGAAATCTACCCTACTTACCGTTGAAATTCTAAAAATTATTCTTCTTTAGTAAAAATTTAGACATTAGCAAAAGGGAAAGTCAAACTCTATGAAGTTCGACTAACGATGAAGGAACATTGTTTGCGCGCCTGGATTAGGTTAGGTACACATTGTTTGATTTTCCACTTAGACCACTCAGACGATTGCCTATAATTATTATAGTTAAGCCATTACTAGGATTTTGTTTTTCCCTTTTTTCTCTTCACACTTTCTATCCTTCTTTCAAACCGCGAGATGTTGCCCAGAGAGACAGAGCGTGTACGTGTTTGGGATAACTTCCTCAAAGCTATCCCAATAACAAGATCCGTATCCCGATAAATATGTTTTAGAACTAGTATGTACAGCTATTTCCTATCTTTTGGCGTGGATATGGTTTAGCTTAGTAGACCATTGCTCAATTTTATTTAGAAAGCACATAATGATTTAGGTACCAATCCCCCCAAACCCCAAACTTTCTTCCTATTAATAAAACAGCATGCAATAACATCATAATCATATCAATATGTATGTTCATATCATGTAGATTATTGATTAATTTCATTCGCAGGTCGCTGTTGGCGTGCCGCAAAGTACCACCGTCTCCGCCGTGAGGCTAGCCCCAAACCCGAAAAGGACGCCCCACTCCAACCCCTCACCAGTGGTCGCGAGTCCTTGGTCCAACGACTTCCTCCACATCTCATCAAGGACAAAAAAGACGCACGCGCTTGGCATGTTCCCATACTCTCTAAGCACGTGCCTTTCAGCTCGGAGCCTCTCCTTTTTAAGCCCTAGCTTGGCCTCAATTTGGTTGAGTATGGCCGGGTCACCCAGATGAGGTTCCCAAAAGATGGAGTTCCAGTCACTTATGTCGAGAGAATCGAATGCCTCTTTCATGCTCTTTTCGATATTGTCCGCGATCAATTGGGGGACTCTGTCGGACAAGACTAAGGTGCGCCCCACGCTCTCACTTGGCTCTCGAGGGTGCCCTCAGAGTTTGGCAAAACGGTCTCTGTAGTCCACACGAGTTGGAGTATGGGCCGCTCGGCGGGGATCTCCGGGTCGGACCCTATGATGAGTGAGGCCGCACCATCCCCAAAAGAGAGCCTGGCCACAAGGTTGGCATGGTTCTCAGCAGACGGGCCTCGGAAGGAATTGACAGTGATCTCAGAGGAGACAACGAGGACATGTGCACCGGCGTTGTTCTCGGCAAGGTCCTTGGCGATACGGAGCACGGTGCCGCCGGCAGAGCAGCCCTGATGGTAGAGCATGACACGCTTGACACAGGGGCTGAGGCAAAGGAGGCGCATGAGCTGGTAGTCGGCGCCAGGCATATTGGCGCCGGAGTTGGAGCAGAATACGATGTGGGTGATCTTGGACTTGGGTTGACCCCACTCCTTGATGCCCTCCAACGCTGCCTCCTCGCCAAGCTTCGGGATGGTGGCGGTGCTTACGTGGGTTTTTTTTTAATTTGATTTTAAAAAAAATATTTACGAATTTATTTTTTTAAAAAAAATATTTCCCGATTTGGTCTCGCTCATCAGTGGGCAAGCCGCCGAGCGGGTCGAATTTTAATTTTTTTTTAATTTCGTTTTCTTAATTATTGATGCAATACTTATTTTATTTATATTTTTTTTTTTGAAACATATATCTTTATAACATAATTAGCAAAAATTAATGTAAAAATATAGTAAGAGCTATAAATAATAAAGAATATTATGAAAATGTAATTAATTAAAAATATTCATAAAATAAAATTGATAACATATATGAAAAAAAGAAATTGTCATAATATATAACAATTGGCAACTACAATTACATCTACTAATGATGTCTTCCTCCTATATGACCTCCCCGTTCCGCATCCAGGTTGTCTCCGTTCTTCGGCATGTCTAGTATTGTAGCGACGAGGAGGACGAGGATCCGAATGAGTAGGATCTCAGTATATGACGAAGGCATATCTTGTGAAAATATGCCGTGTCCAGACGCTACATTAGGAGGATATTGAAAGAAAGAAGAGAAATTCGATTCATATGTATGAGTAGAACCGACTGGAGTATGAAATAATGGATTATCGTAAAATTCAAAAGCGGATCCCCGTGAGATGGGCCGGCAACCGTGTGAAATCTGGGCCGGTCAAACCCCCGTAGAAAACCCCCGAGTGAAATCGTCGTATGATACTCTAAAGGGTAGGGGACGACATCACCATCTCGGATGAGCTCGAGTAGCCCTCCCGGGTCGGCCGAACAATCTCCGGTGGGTCATCATCCTGCGGCCCAACGGGATCTAGCAGTAGCCGCCGGTTGGGGCGGTGGCATCATTGTTAACCTTCTCTCTTCATTCCGAGCGTATAGCATTGCCCTAGCTATATTCCCCATACTTGCCCAGATCGACGAGATGGATTGAAGTTATCTATGATATGCAAAATCTGCTCGACCCCATCACCCCGGGTAATGATATGAAAATAAAAAAAGTTATAAAATGACAATAAGTTATGTTACTAAAAAATAATGAATGAATTAAATTGAAAGTGTTTGCACTAACCGTTACACCCATTGTGGCCCCCGAAATAGAAATCCACCTCCGGGTATGTCTACGATACCACTCCATATATCCCGAATGATAATGAAGTACCTCCGTTGCAGGATCACCATTGATCGTATAATCGATACGATGGTCCCACATATCAATCCACCGTCCGTGCTTACCTACCCAATCCTTCCCAACCGGCTTTAATTCAATATCATGCAAGGCCGTATGATCACGCGGACGAGCGGGTATGGGCTGCTGTGCACCAAACCGACGAAGTACTCGGTCCGGATAATGCCACTCAACTATCCAATAACGTATGAGTGGGACACGAGCCCTCCAACCTGTCTTGTCCCCCGTCGGCGTAATATGGTAGAGCCTCTAGAATGTCATCGAGATATGGCTCCCAAATAATCTCGGTATCATAATAAAACATATCAAATACCTTCAAGAATTAAATTATAAGCTAACATTATATTAAACTCATTGGTTACTATCATTACTTACGTCTTCCGATCCCATTCTAGCGAGTTGGTAACGTAAATGGGGCAACGTATGTGTAGGGACCTCTGTTGTTAGTAGACCTAAACTCCAGCTGCATAAAAAAAAGATTTTCATATATTATACGCACTTCAAAGAATCAATGACTTACGAACTAAAAAAGCAATAGATCACATACCGAGTATCGAGGGGTGCATCTTCTAAAGGATCACGGTCTGCTAGGGATGGGGAGATACATCTAAAGCGCTCATATGCCCAAATCGTAATACATGCAGGGCACCCCCGATTTGATGCTTTGATGGATCGGTCGCACCGCATAACTCCCTATACAACCACGCAAGCGCCGCCGAACCCCAACCGTCACCGTGTAGGGTTGTTGAGATTCGCCAAGCGTGGAAGAAATAGCAAACTAACCCGTGCTCCCGATTTATCCGCAAAAATACTTCCTCCAATCAGGCGGAGAATGAATGCTCTAGCATGCTTTGTACTATAATGACATCATCAGCATCCGGAGGAAGATCGTCAAAATGTTCTCTCAGCCCACCTAAATTTATTTGCGTGCCACGCAAATTGGGTGGGTGAGCACCAAGTAAATCATCGCAAAGAGTGCTCCAATTGAAATCGGTGGGCCCAAGAATCGCACGTCCATCGATAGGAAGCCCCGTGAGCACTCGCTATATCCTGAAGCGTGATCGTGCATTCACCTTCCGGCATATGGAATGTGTGGGTCTCGGTCTCCATCGCTCGACCAGGGCAAATGAATCAAGTGCCAATCTAGCTGAAAAAATCCCATCATATAAATTCCGTAAAATCCTCAAGCTTGAAGATACGGAAGTATACGCGGATCAAGCTCATCTACGTGCACCATCGATCACCGGCATCTAAGGAGTGCATTTTGATCAGCCGCTAAATATTATATGAACTGTTAGTAGCAATTTTGATATTGCTTGTTACGAATGATATATAAACCGCTAAATTTCTCAATTACTTGAGCATTCCATACGGCCTCTCGATCTATATCGGGCCTCGCTGCGTAAGTAGTGAATCATCCCGAGGTCCCGGCTGAATATGAGTCCGATGTGCCATATCTACGATTGTGATATTATCTCCATCATTAAATTGACATATCGAATGTAGATATGGAACGGATAAACGGAATAAATATATTACAACTATGATATTATAACATCACAACAAAGTAATATATAAAAAAAAGGTATACATTACTCGTAGGAACTTAATAAATATCGAACAATTTTGCATTATTCACAAAACAAAATATTACATCTAATTTACATAATTCATACAAGTTTGCCGATATATGATCTATTCTTGGGTCGATCTGTGTGCACAAGTACTCTCGTTGTGCCCCGATTTTCCACATATCGCGCAATGGATACTAGAAGTGCTACTGCCCGGCGTCCTCCAAATCCATCTCATTACGTATCCGTGATGCACGGGCCTTCCTTTCGTCCTAATGCGGCTCGACTTTGGCACTAATGGCAACGCGTTGGGTTCGAACCGCACTCAATATGTCCCAACGGATAAAACATATATTGATAGCATTGAAGGGTTTTATCAAGCGTGTACCACTCATCTACGTACGGCTCGTAATCAATTCCATATGTTTGACATGCTGCAATTACGTGGGAACATGAAATTTTAATCTCATCGAATTTTCCACATGCGCACGTTCGTAGGTCTAGGAGCACTATTTGTTTTTGGCCCCCGATCCTCCGGGATCCGTCGTGTCCAGCTTTTAACTTCGAATATCCCTCTATCGAGTCGAAACACGTCACTTCGTGCCTATTTGCACGTTGATCAGTTTCTCCCGAGCGTCCGACCCGCAAAATGTGTAAATGCATGTCCTTGGTCCTTTTGCATCCCGTACATCGTTCTTCTCGTGTCAAAATAGTGGACCAACCGATAGAATATCTTCTCCACTATAGCCGTTATAAAGGCACCACGGTAACCCTTCAAAGATGCCATTGATCGATTCAACTAAATTTGTTGTCATCGATCCATATCTCCTCCCTCCATCATAGGCCTTCGTCCATTTATCCCTTGGAATCTCGTCACACCATGCAAATGTGCGTGCATCTATACCCCTAATTTCGTTCATGATGTGATCAAACTTTCGCTGTTGATTAGCGTAAGCTGTACATTACAAAAATAATTAGTACTTTGTTATCAAATTTATGAAAATATATTTTTCTGAAATTTTAAAATTTCAAAATTTACCTCGCCGCCTCAATAAGATTTTTGCCTTCGGCATTTTTGAAATGTTTATTGTAGTTGCTTACAAGATGCCGAACGCAATATCTATGGTGGCCATATGGAGGACGCCACCCTGCTGTCTCCATTGCTCTTTTAATCCCAATATGCCTGTCCGATATTAGCAAATATTGTCCCTACTAGTGACATATCTCCGCAATGTCATAAACCAAGTCCAATTATCAATATCTTCACGATCGATCACAAAGAAATGTCAACAGGGAATATATGATTGTCGCCATCAAGTGAAGCCGCTACAAGGAGCGTTCCTCGGTGTTTCCCATACAAATGGGTACCATCAACAAATATCACAGTCGACAACTTGCGAAACCTTCAATCGTCCGCTTGAAAGTCCAAAACATCCGGTTGAAAACGGTGCGGTTCGATCTACGTTCATGTGATCATCGATCACAAAATGAGAACCTGGATTCCTTACCGTCATTTCGTTCATGAACTTTCGTAACATACCATACGACTCATCCCATCCTCCAAAAGCTTCGGCAATTGCCATTTGTTTAGCAGCCCAGGTTTTACGGTAAGTAGGTTCGAAGTGCAGCTTGTCTTGAATCTCTCGCCATCGCTGCCTTGATTCTAATATCCGGTTGGGCAATCACCATTGCTTTTATATGGCTGCATATATATATCTCGATCAAGTTGTCGATGATCCCGTGACATTTGAGGATTGCTACATGTATGTGGCCCATTGTACTTAATTATTTTCCAAAATAGGGTACCCGCTTTATTAGACGCGCGGAGCCTCCAATCACAGGGTCCATTCCGATTACCACATTTTATCACATATTGTGACTTATTTGTGACATCGCTGCGAAAGTGACGATTTCTTATTAGAGAGTACTCTTTTGCAGCCAACCGTAACGCATCCCGTGATGGAAACAACATGCCAACATCAAATTCTTTTGATGTATCAAATAACATACGCCCCGGCTTGGCTCTTGTATCGACTTGCATCATATCAAAGTCGATCTCCGAATAAGGCGGCGGATGTACCAATGGTAAGATGGGATTGCTGCAATGGGTGTTGTAATAAGCCTCCGTATTATCACCTCCGACATCTTCATCATCACCGTCATCGTTGTTTATCCAATCATCGTCTTCTTCATCGCTATCATCTCCATCATGATCATCATTATGATAGGGATCCACGTGCTGATTATGCACATCAACGTCATCTTCACCAATATTAGAACCTTCCCCACTAAATCCCGTATCACTTGGTGCTCACTATGGTTGCATAAAACTATAAAAATCCCGTAGCACCGGTCCGAAGTGCAAATTGCTTAATCATCCTCACGGTACCATCATCATGCACCTCCGTAATGTCATACATTACACAATCCGGTGTTAAAATCGGGAATCTATATATCGCCTTATCAATATACTTGGTTGGATGCTATATTTAACGCGCGCTCTATCGTACCACGTAACTCATCAAATGTCGATATGTTTCCAAACTCGAACATGATAGATTGTCCGCCTTCGTAATCATGTCCATATTTTTTTTACACTATTCTACCTCCCCAAGATACAACCGCAAACAATGTAGATGACATTCTCGCTAAAAAAAATTACAAATTATTTAGTAAACATTATCTGTTTATTAAAAAATTAATATTACAACAATCAATATATCATGAAAATGTATGGTATAGCCTAAGATCTTGGATAATGTATGATTAAAGTGCATGGGCAAATCGAAAAAATTTTTGAAGCTAATTTGTCGAAGGGGAAAAATCATCATTTTCGAAAGTCAAATTACCATAATTAGAATTTGGCCATTGATTGTGGTTATTTCCTATATTTCGAAATTTTTTGAAAATGGTAAATTTTTTTAAAAATTCGGGGGCCATTTACCCACAATAGTCCATGGCCGATTGATTGTCGCCATTTACTATTTTTTCGATTTTTTTCTAAATTTATATAATTTTAAAATATTTTTAATGAATTTTCTATTATTTGAATTTTGAAATTATTTCAAAATAATATTTTTCGGGCCAGGTCAAATTCGTTACGTGATTCTCGAGCCATTTGAGTACCTAGAAATTAATACGGACATAATTGCAAAATAATATTATTTGATTCTCGTGCTTCTCGCGCCATGCCATTTGATAATTTTTTTTCCCAAAAATTTCTTTGAAAATCCTAAAGCAAGATATTTTTTTAAACAATATCTAAATTCGAAAACATTATACGCAGACCACCGTAGAGAGGCACGGCCTTTCCAATTCGGGATTTATACTTCTTTTAAAAGATATACAAAGTAAGTTAAAATCACGGTATTGTGTGACAAAGACAATCACCAGAAATTAATCAAGCAATGGAGAGGGGCCCCGCCGGACTCTACACTTGTCTATGCACAATACTCGAGATCCGACTATGCTTTGAATATTCTTTAAAAGATATGCACTATGGAGTACGTAAATAACATGCGAATATAGAAGACAAAGCCATAAACGCCACAAGTAGGAGGCGGAGCCTTCCGCGATCTCGTGGGTATTCGGCTTATATAAAGATTGCAAGAAAAGATTCGTAGATCTCGTGCATAAAAACTCCAAAAACAACAAAATCTACAGTAGATCCGACAAGACAATGAGATAAAGCAAGAAATATTTTTAAATAATATATAACTTCGTAAACATTATAACCATTATTCAAACATTCGCAAAAATTTAACATAAATCACTAACAACTTATAAGTAATATACATGATTCATGTATAAATAATAACCATATAAATAAATCTATATTTACGAAACTCGTAAAAACTAGTTACAACGAAATTTACCTCAAATTATCGAAAAAGCGTGCGGATCGAATGAGGAGTTGAACTCGTCAAGAGAAAGTATCGAATTAATTTCAATATTACGAAAACATTAACATAAAACTTGCTTGCGTAGGACCACAAGATATAGAGAAAGAACTTGCTTGCGTAGGGGCCGTAGTATAGAGAAAGAACTTGCTCGCACAGAGACCTGGAAAAACTAAAGGCGCCGCTCTTTGCTCTCTTCAAAACGAAATAAAGATGCTGCTCTCTTGAAAACGAAATAGAGGCGGAAGAAGTGTCGAGCGAAGTGTATGCGGAAGAAGTGCCGAAGCGAAGTGTATGTGAAAGAAGCGAAAGAAATGTCGAGCGAAGCGAAACAAAAACGGAGCGAAGCGGAAGAAGGGGAAGGAGCGAAGTGTATGCGAAAGTCGAACGAAATACGGAACAGAATGAGAAGGGGCGGGGTTTTGGTTGCCCCGCTCGGCGCTTCTCTCGCCGAGCGGGCGGGACCCCCACCCGTGTCCTCCCTCGCTCGGCGAGCAAGACCGCCGAGCGAAGGGAGGGGCCCATCTGTTGAGCGGGGAGCGGGCGCCCCCCCGCTTTAAAAAAGCTGAGCGGGGAGGGGACGGGTGGGGCCCGCTCCTCGGTCGCTCGGCGGTTCTCTTTGCCGAGCGACGGGGGAGGTGGACCCCACCCCATCCGCTCGGCACTTCGGGTGCCGAGCAAGACCCAAATCGGAAAATATTTTTTTTTAAAAAATAAATTTGTAAATATATTTTTTTAAAAAATCAAATTAGAAAAAAACCCTGCTTATGTCCTGGGGAGAGTTGAGTGAAGGGGCGTCATACGAGCAGATCTAGGAGTTTTTCTTCAGAAGCTCCTCGGTCAAGTGCATGTAGCGCTTATGGATCATTGACTTGTCACCTGCGACGTTCTTCAATATTAATTCTACTTTCCTAGAGTAAAGTCATCATGCATGCATTGGATTTTGCTTAGTAACAGTGAAGTTATGATAAAGATATGTGCCGTTGTGTATAGCTGTGTCTTCACCAAAATGCTCAAATTGCCTCCGCCTTTCCAGGAACTTTCTCCAAGATATCCAAGCACAAACTCTTTCTCTATCAATGAAGACAGATGGAGGTTGAGTTGTCTAAAGTACATAATGACATATATGTATATGTATATGTGTATATATATATATATATGTATACATATATGTGTGTGTTGATACATAAATATATTAAAGGGCTAGTTAGTTATAGTTCATTTCCTGCAATTACATTCGACTGCAGAGAATTCCAACCTGCGTATGATATGAATTTTGGGATTAGATGCATAGCCTCTTTTCTCTTTTTGGTAGAACCCTATTTCTTTTCCTAACATATGAATGAGTTTGGCTCCTGTAAACAGAGAAGCAAGGAAAATCACTAGCATTGAAATGGAAGCCGCAATGTTTTGTAGCTAGGGAAAACTAGATTGTAGCTCACAAATGCGGATGAACTTCTGCTTGAGGGCCGTCATGTGCTCACTCTTTGTTATGCGGAAGTAATAGCCGGGGTACTCGTCTTGGTACATGCAGTTCGCCGGGTTCGCCGTCCCAATGGCTAGGATGGTCGCCGGCCTCTTGGCCCGTTGGTTCTCACGGATCTTCTTGATGGCACCCATCTATCTCAGGCCTGTGTCTGGATCTTTGGAACTTCAATGTAACCCGTGATTTGGGTCAATGTTATATGGAAGTTCGAAGTGAAGCTAAGACCAGAATTAGTATGTCTGTGAATTTTTGCAGCCCATCGTGTCTTGCCTTTTATAGATAAAAGTCGGCAAGCACGAGTTTGGTTTGAGAAAACGACGTTCCATGTATTGTACGCATCGATTTCTCTTTGACAAATCAAAATAGGTGCATAATTGAATTGTATAAACCTGTCTTTCTGGTCGGAGAATCTTTAATCACTTGATGCAGAAGCATCTGATTAATTGGGATTTAGTGGAATGTTGCTGACAAGGACCAAATTGGTAATTTAAAGAGATTAAGTCCGGTCAAGAGGCCTTAATATTATTAAATGAACCAATTACGACAACAATTCCTCCAAAATGCATAACGAGACCAGGAGTGGTTGAAAAATGGACCAGCTATTTAAAATTATATTGATATACAAGAAAATTAAATTTTCAGAGAAAATAAAATAAGAAATAACAATGGACATAAAACATTTATGTGGTTTGATTTAAGTTTGTGAACCTATGTCCACTAGAAGAGATATCAAATAATTTACTAATCAACCGAAGAATTACAAGATTATAAACGGCTCCAAATAGAAATAGAGTGATTCCCTTCCAGACCCGATGACGAAAACTGTGAAGGGTCCAAGGGACCCTCCGAGGACAATGATTACTCTCTATTTCCTACTCTTTAGCTTGTGATTTGCTCTTTCTTTTGGCCTTGTCTCAACGTGGTGTCATATCCTATGATGACCTCCTCTTTTTGTAGTGATAAAATATAAAATAGAAGAGGTCTCCATCTTATGTCCCCTCACTCACTAAATGCTGAGCAGAGAGTTGTTACCAAAATTTTGGTGGCCTATTTAATTAGTTCTTACATAGAAAAGTTAGAAATTGGTCCCCAATCCTAATAAAATTTTTGATTAAATTGCCTTTGCATATTAGGAGTATTTTTTTTATTTATTAAGCCCACATAAATTGTATTTTGCTGGACGGGGGCAGGAGGATTTGAACTTAATTAAATCAGCTGGACCAAACTCACAAATGCATAAAATTAGAACAAGCCCTAACTCTTGAGGTGGCCGAAGGTTGTGGAAACGAACAAAATTAGTCTAGTGATTTGAGTGTTCTTCCTTGCTGTATTTTTGTTGTTAGTTGTTACGTAGTGTTGATGTCAATCTCTCTGTGGTGCTACTACTGTTTGCAATCAGTGATAAGAGGAAGTGTACAAAGGTAATAACAGTAGGTGAGTCCTTATAGCATTACATTTAGAGCAAAGAAGAACACTATTGAAAATGTGGTACTTGCTGCTTATAACTTCTCTTGAAGATTACTAGTGGATTCCTATCTTGTTGTGGCTATTAGTGTTGAGAGTGGATGTATGCTTGGGGATAAAACTCAACCACTATATATCTACTTGCAATATATTATGTCTCTTCACTGTTAGCATTACATTTACATTATTGTTGACACCTAAATTTTAGTTATTTATTGCATGAAAAATTGAGGATGGACCCCAGCTCCTAAAAAAAACCATTCAAATGGCATATTGTTTAGGAAGGTTCTGCATTTTATTGCATAGATAAACTCATAAATTGCATTTAATTGGATTAGCGACAGAAGGACTTAAAGTGAAAGGTTTTGAGCTTCATTATCTGGAATGAGCCTATGGGGACAAATTCGGCAAAGCCCATTGCACAATACGCTACCGAACTTGACAAGAAAATGTGGGTTCTGAGTTTTAATTGAGTTGGGTTTAGCCCGTGAGAGTGAGAGTTAGTTATAACGCTTTGAGCTTAATTTAATGAGCCAATAAAGAGTCAATCTTAGCCCATAAGGATTAAAAGAGTTTGGCTCATGAATCAATATTAGGGAAAAAGAAAACCCAATTACCCTTGGTCCTCGTTAACAAGAGGTCGGCAACATTAGGTTCACAACTAGAAATGCACAATAGGAGGCGACATAGAGAAGAGAAAATAAGAGAGCGGCCCCACCTAGGGAGTTTTCACGTTCGGCGTTGCACGAAGAAGTCAAAAGAGGGGAAACGTGAAGAGGAGAATACACGCACTTATTAACATCTGGCAAAGTCTTGTATTAAATAGGGTTTGATTAACGTAAAGCACACGAAAAAATGTCATCGGAATGTTCATCAACTCTTCTTACAAAATGGTATGTGACCTGTCGAGCGAAAATGTGTAGATCTCTTTCAAGAGGATGATCACACATTGACGTTCTACCAGCGCTGGATTGCACAAGTAATCGCACAGTCTACACATGGAAATTGCAATCTCCAAACTCACGAGTAAGTACCCGATGAACCATGAGATTTGGTGATACTCACTTGGAACCTACCATCTTCAGTGGTTCAGATACAATTTAGTATATGCATTACTCCTGTTTTAGTTTTCCCCATCTCTCACATTAGAAATTTATTGTTAGAACGACCCTCACATATCACAAGCTCCTCATTTTAGATTGTGTGTAGGCTAGAGAAAGAGAGAATAACGGTATTGGTACCAAAAAGTCCTAAACTTTTTCATATTTATACAGATTGAGTCCATTCGACCAATTTATGCTGGAAATTCTAATGTGGATGCCGCCATCCTACGTGGCCAATAGGTGCTGACGTGGAAATTTCTTTAAATTTTGTATATATTTGCAAATTTTTTACTAACTTTTTTTTTTCTCATTTCCCTTTTTTCTTTTCTTTTCTTTCCTTTCTCTTTTTTCTTTCTCCTTATTTCCCCCAATAGTCGCTAGCCTACGTGACGTCGCCAGCCACAAATGAAGCCGTCCCTTGCCGACCTTTGGTGAGGGATGGCTTCCGGCCATGGCCGTTCTTCTTGGCATCAAACAGCCAAACCCCGCTCATGCTTTACTTGTTATTGAGACCCGTGATTAAGCCTCACCACCACAACCATCTCCTCAACCACGACGCCCTCCGCTAGTGGCTCGCCTCCATGACCGACGGTGCCTCAATTTCCTCCATGCCTTCGCTTTACATAGCCCGCTCATCGGGAAAGTCCTATCCTTGCCCTTCAATTTCCGTAGTATTGGCCGATAGGTAATCGGACTTGGTTGTTACGGCGAGGGCCGGTAAGGTCCCCTCCCCAAATCGGGTGAGGGGTGTCTCGGCCCTCGCCCTAGTCAACGGCCGGGGATCACGTGTAACGGCCTAAATTTCACTCGATTGGGTTAACAAGAAAAATAATAATAATCGGGCTTGGATTATGGCAATACTAGAATTGGGGTTTAACAATTTGGAAAGGTGAAGTTTACGTTTGAACTCAAGGATGAAGTTTGGGTACGATAATAATGGACGGCTTGTCACGCCCGAACCATACGAGCACGCTAACATCCTACCTGGCCACACTTAAATACAAATTCCCATGAGCCAGTAGCCAATAAACTTGAACTAAACACGAATGAAAAACATATGTGGAAGCGAATGCAAAACTCCATACAAAATACTGACGTACGATGATTCCGGATAGGAAGGGAAAAACTTATATATATATAACCACATATCATTTACATCATCAAGACCAAGGCTTCAAAAGCTATATGTACAAGCCTAAGACCACTCATAACAAAAAGGAACAGGTGGTCGAGCCTAACTCCTCTACTAGGAGGGTACTCCCAAAGCAAAAGTCGAGTGGCGACTATCCTATGCCCCATCTCCGCTATCCTCCGATGACGTCCCTAGCCCCTCCTCCTCGGACTCGGTAGGCTGTCTCCGGATCGACCTTAGCATCGAAGGCTCCACCATCTTAACATCCTGGTCGGACTCCATAGGCTCGGCTTGGACGTCAAATCTTTAGGGCCGAGTGTCTGGGCTAGTCACTACACCATCCGGGGGAGGAATCTCGGTGGGGTCCCATTCCCCAACTCCATCATAAGTGATATCAAAACCGTGGAGCGGCCCAAAAGATAAATCCGCATCCTTATACCACCAGGCTAAATAAGTATGGGGTTTCCAAAAGTCCCCTCCCTCGTCAACCCATGCTGTACTAGCATGCCTAAAGTACACCTTATCCTCCCCTATAGGATACACTATCGTCACTTGTCTCAATATCCATCGGTATCCCAAAGCGCTATGGCGGTCCGTTCATAGTCATGACGAGAGGGTATGAAAATGTTGACCTACGACAGGATGAGAATAAATTTCAGCAAGTAAGTCCCTAAACCTAGGTTAGAGCGATAGTACCTCCGGATCCATTCTAGGCATGCAATGCTATAGTAATAAAAAAACCCATCTAAATACACTCAACATAAAACAAGGATTAAAATCATATATCCAATTTAGTCAAAATATATATCATTTCTCGAATCACAACTCCTTTATCAAGACTAAGTTGTTAGAAAGCCCGTGATATCACGCATCGGGCTACAATATAAGAGCGGGACCGTGTAATAACTCCTCGTGGCCATCATAATTACTCTCAAGACCCGCGTAATAACGCTTCGAGGCCATCATAATACTCCGGACTCGCGTAATAACCCCTCGGGGCCATCATAATACTCCCGGACTCGCGTAATAATGCCTCGGGCCGGTATAACTCGCGTAATAACGCCTCGAGGTTAGCATCTCGCTTTTAACGCCTCAAGATGACCGCAAAACCCCTTGTAATAATACCTCGGGGTATAATATGATCACATATACGCAATTCTCCACACAAATGACCATATATCCAACAATATCAACCGTGATCGTTACAATTTACCATATGATCTACTCAATTCTCAATTCAAGACCATACGATCAAAATAAATCACTCGATCAACAAATCGGGACCACACGATCTTACTAACCCTCTTAATTAACAATCAAGACCACACGATCTTACGAAACTTCTCGATCAACCGATCAAAACCACACGATCTGATTAAACCACTCGATCAATCAATCAAGACCACACGATCTTACTAAACCACTCGATTAACCAATCAAGACCACATGATCTTATTAAACCACTCGATTAACCAATCAAGACCACACGATCTTACTAAACCACTCGATTAACTAATCAAGATCACACGATCTTATTAAACCACTTGATTAATCAATCAAGACCACACGATCTTACTAAACCACTCGATTAACCAATCAAGACTACACGATTTAATCACATCACAAGGTCAATGAATCAAAACCACATGATTTAATCACATCACAAGATCAATGAATCAAGACCATATGATTTAATCACATTACAAGATCAATGAATCAAAACCACACGATTTAATCACATCACAAGATCAATGAATCCACATGACAACCCTAACACACCAATTTCGGCTCAAATTCTTCAAGTCCACCATCAACACAAAACTCACTCAAATTCACCTCAAACTACCACCATTAGTAACTTAACTACCTAATCAAGGTTTAGGCGCTCACTCACTTCAAGACTAAGCAAGAAATCAAGGCCAAGAAGAATAAAAAACCATGGCTCAAATGGTGGCATCGGCGGTTCCCATTCCGTTGGCGATCGGTCCCGGCGGTTCTACGGCGGTGGCGGCGGCTCACGTTAGGTCGCTGGTGGTTTTCGGCGGTGGCTCACGGTGGTGGTGATGGCGTGAAATGGTGGTTCGGTGGTGGTGGCGGTGTGAAATGGTGGTTCGGCCAAGGAAAAGAGAGAGAGAGAAATGACGAGAAAACTTTGCCAAAATGAAGAAGATGAAGAAGATGAAGAGAGAGAATAAGTGTGGGATATTTTTGGTGAGTTATTTAACTAGGCTAGATGTGATTTGGTTGGTGAGATTAATACTTGTGTGGCCCACCAATAATTCAACTCTTTTTGTCTCTTGAAAACCAAGAAGGACAATCTTGTAATTTGGCTCAATAAGTGGACATAAAACTTTGCCAAAATGAAGAAGATGAAGAAGATGAAGAGAAAGGATAAGTGTGGGATATTTTTGGTGAGATATTTAACTAGGCTAGATGTGACTTGGTTGGTGAGATTAATACTTGTAGGGCCCACCAATAATTCAACTCTTTTTGTCTCTTGAAAACCAAGAAGGACAATCTTGTAATTTGGCTCAATACGTGGACACCTTGCCCACTCAAATTTTCGGCCACTAAAGGAGTGAAAAAGACTAAAAAGTCATTCTACTAAACTAGAGGAATGAGCATTTCCTAAGGACGAAAGGGTCCTTTCCCAATTCCTGTCTAAATTTTACTTTTTTGAACACTTTGGAGCGAACCGAAAAATAAACATGCTCCGGATGAGGCGATGTCCAAAAGATTAAAATTGGTATCCTTGAAAGTTTGACGTTCAAATTCGAAGTCTAATTCATGACCAATATCGATCAATTGCAGCTTCAATGTATCTCAAACTAACGGGCGGCTTTTGGGAGTTACGCGTATCGACCCGTGGTTAATATTACGTTTAAGAGTTACTCAAGTCATGGTGACCTTAGTTGTCATGTAATTGCGAGGGTCAATCACTAGTTCCGAAAGACATGATCGTTCGAGATTGTTTTAAGGACGTTTGAAACTCATACATGGTTATATGGAGTCACCCGTGATCCAATCGTATATCATTGGCAAAGCGTCCCACTATCGCTCGTGGATTGGCCTATAATGGTTCAAAATATTCTCTCGATAATCCTTTTGGCCAAAGGGTCAATCCAAGATCAAGTTCTTAGGTCCACGTAGTTGATTTTCCTAACTAGCCATTTCCTAATGGTTAGTTTTCTCAAGAGTGATCAAATCCGAGTGAGATTTAACTAAAATAATTCAATGGGACATTTCATTCATTCACGGCTTCAAAAGTGGGTCGAAATTCATAATGTCACAATTCTTCCCCCTTACAAAAATTTCATCATCGAAATTTACAATAAACTTAACTACTCAAACAATTGGGGGTGCTGGCACCTCATCGCTTCTTTGCTTTCCCAGGTTGCTCTTTTAGTTCCGTGGTGCTCCCGGATCACCTTGATCGGTGGAATTGTCTTGTCCCTCGTAACCTGTTCTTTTCTATCATCTATTCGAACCGGCTTATTTATATAAGATACCCTATCATCCACATCCACGACTTCATGATCCAAGCAATGGGTTGGGTCCGGCTCGTACTTCCTTAGCATAGATACATGAAAGACATTGTGAACTTGTGATAAATTCGGCGGCAAGGCAAGACGATAGGCTAAAGTTCCTATCCATTTTAAGATTTGAAATGGGCCTACATACCTTGGACTCAACTTCCTTTTCTTTCTAAATCAAGACAAACCTCGTATTGGCGATACTTTGAGGAAAACGTGATCTCCTACTTGAAATTTCAAAGGTCTACGTCGTCTATCCGCATAACTCTTTTGATGAGTTTGAGCAGTCTTAAGTCTTTCTCTAATCACTTTCACTGCATCGACGAATTTTTGAACTAACTTTGGACCTATTATACTCCTTTCACCAACCTTATCCCAACATACTGGAGTTCCGCAAGCTCGCCATACAAAGGCCTCAAACGGTGCCATTCCGATACTCTGTTGGTAGCTGTTATTATAAGCAAACTCGATTAGGTGTAACTGTTCCTCCCAACCTCTTTTAAAATCTATTACGCATGCCCACAACATGTTCTCGAGTGTTCGAATCGTCCTCTCGGATCGTCCATCTGTCTGCGGATGATAAGCGGTGCTATACTTGTAATTTCGTTCCTATAGCATTACGAAAAGTCTTCTAAAAAGTTACGGTAAACTTAGGATCCCTATCCGACGTAATCGTAATCGGAACTCCATGAAAACGAACTATCTCGACGCATATACAACTCGGCGTACTTATCCATTGCGAAGTTCTTTCATACCGCCGAAAACGTGCGGACTTGGTCAATCTGTCGACGATCGCCCAAATTGAATCATGATCTCTCGACTCCTTGGCAATCTCATAACAAAGTCCATAGTAATGTGCTCCCATTTCCATTCGGGAATCTCCAAAGGTCGAAGCAATCCTTTAGGCTTACAATGTTGTGCCTTCACTTGTTGGCACGTCAAGCACTTGGCCACGCTTGGCCACGTGCTTGGCCACGTCCACTTTTATCCCATTCTACCGGTAATGTTGACGCAAGTTCCGATATATCTTGGTGCTATCCGGATGCATACCGTAGCTGCTACGGTGAGCTTCGATAAAATCTTCTCCTTAAGGTTATCGTCATTAGGAACACACGAGACGTCCATGAAACTTCAAGATTCCATCCTCGGATAATGGAAAATCAGGCTTCCTCTTAGTTACATCCATATCCAAAATCTTTTGAATTTCAGGGTCTATAGATCGCGATGCCTTAATCCTTGTCTGGATCTCGGGTTCGATTCTTAAAGTAGCCAAGCAAACCTCCAAACTTAAACTCGAATCCCTTAATTCTTCAAGTAGAGTCCATTTTTTAATCATCAAATGCGCGATGCTTGATTTCCGACTAAGAGAATCCACTACTTTATTAGCCTTCCTAGGGTGATACAAGATATCACAGTCATAGTCCTTGAGTAATTTCATCCATCGGCATTGTCTCATGTGCAACTCCTTTTGGAAAAATAAGTACTTCAAACTCGATGGTCCGTGTAGATCTGAAACCTTTCTCTCCACAAATAATGCCTCTAAATCTTTAACGCAAATATAATCGCCGCAAGCTCCAAATCGTGCATTGGGTAATTTAGCTCATGAGGCCTCAATTGTCACGATGCATAGGCAACAACTCTGTCATACTACATTAGGACACTTCCTAATCCCTTTAGCGATGCGTCGCTATAAATCTCATATCCTCCAAAACCGGATGGTATCGTCAAAACGGGTGCGGTCGTCAACCCGTGCTTAATTTCTTGGAAACTCCTTTCGCACTTATCTATCCATTCAAATCATGTTTTCTTCTTCGTTAACCGTGTCAAAGGAATAGCTATCAAGAAAAACCTTTCCACAAATCGCATATAATAACCCGCTAGACCTAGAAAACTTCGAACCTCCGTGACAGACGTTGGTCTTGGCCAATTTACAACGGTTTCAACCTTTGTTGAGTCTACCGAGATTCCATGCCCGGAGACAATATGCCCAAGAAATGCTATCTCGGTTGAGCCGTAACTCACACTTGCTAAACTTGGCATAGAGAAAGTGTTCTCTTAAGGTCCGTAGAACTATAATTAAATGTTTGTCGTGCTCTTCAGGGCTCCTTGAGTATACCAATATATTGTCGATGAACACGATGACAAATTGGTCCAAAAATTCTCCGAATACCCGATGTGTCATATCCATAAAGGTAGCTGGGACGTTAGTCAATCCAAATGGCATAACCGTAAACTCGTAATATCCATATATCGTACGGAAAGCGGTCTTCGGTATATCTTCTTTGTTAATCCTTAACCGATGGTAGCCCGTCCTCAAGTCTATCTTGGAAAACACTGATGTTCCTTGCAGTTGATCGAACAAGTCATCTATCCTTGGCAATGGATACATGTTCTTGATGGTTACTTGATTCAACTGCCGATAGTCTATGCACAAACGCAATGACCCATCCTTCTTTCTCACAAACAAGCATTGGCGCTCCCCATGGTGATGCACTAGGGCGAATGAATCCTTTGTGCAGCAATTCTTGCATTTAGACCTTCAACTCTTTCAACTCCGATAGAGACATTTTGTAGGGTGCCTTAGAGATTGGTTCCGTCCCAGGGGCCAACTCAATTACAAACTCCACTTCCCTTTCGGTGGTAATCCGGGCAATTCTTGAGGAAAAACATCTGGAAAATCGCCCACCACGGCTATATCCTCCAGCCTCGGTCCTTTGACCAACGAATCCACTACTGCAACTAGATACCCTTGGCATCCTTTGTCTAACAACTTAGTCACTTTGAGTGACGAGATCAAAGGGATCAAGATCCCTCCTCGACTTCCCTCAAACTCATATCTAGGATGATCAATCGGATTAAATTGGATCACCCTCGCTACCACAATCCAAGACAGCCCTTTATTTTCCCAACCAATCCATCCCAATTATAACACCAAAGTCATACATAGTCAAAACCGCCAAATCTATCGGTTCCTCCCTACCACGAATGGCTATCTTATAATCCGAGCATTCCAAGAAGACTAACACTTTATCCTTTAAAGGGGTGGTAACATGCAACATTACTTCTAATTGTTTTGATTCAATTCCAGCTAATTTCACAAATTGCTCGAGACACAAAAGAATGTGACGCTCCAAGATCAAACAAGGCATAAGCAATATGATCACATAAAGAGACCGTACTGTGACCGCGCCGGGCGCATTCTCTCGCTCTTTACGTGCTACAAAGCATAAATTCTCCCTTGAGCCGGGCAATGCTGTTTCGATTATTCTCGCGGGCGGCTCCAACTTGAGGTCCTGTTCGAGGTCACCGGGGCTGAAACCGAGGTCCTGCGGCTTGATCCGGGAAATTCCTTATCCGATGGTCATGCTTGCCACATTTAAAACACGCTCTGTCCTACACTCGGACAAGGTCCATTTTCGTGTCTCCTTCTATAAAGTCGACAATTCCGGTTGGACTAATATGTCGATTTCCCATTACCTTTCCCCGACCAGGGGATGGAATGTTGATTTCCCACTATAAGCTTCTTGCCAAAATGACGGTTATCCCTAGTAGGTGCAAACCGCGATCCGTGAGCGGATTCTCTCTTTCATATCTCGTTCAACCATTTTACTCCTTTCATAAAGCTCATTGTAATCCCTCGGGTTCGGTAGTATCAACCGACTATAAAGCTCCGGCTTCAATCCGTCTCGGAACCTTCTTACTCTATCCAAAGGGTTCTCGACCATCCTTGATGCATACTTTGATAACCTCGAGAATTCCGTCTCATATTGATCTATCGTCATATGATTTTGACGGAGCTGCTGAAATTTCATCATCTTCTCGTTCTTGAGCATTTTCAGCAGAAGTACTCCCCATTAAACGTCTCGGTAAAGGCGATCCAGTTTGGAGCCGTACCTTCAAGAAAAACTCTTCCTCGAGTGGCCTTCCACCAATCACTAGCAGTATCTTGGAGCCGGTATACTGCCATGGTCACTTTCTCCTCTTCGATGCACCCTAGAACTTCAAAGGCCTTTTCCAATTCCTCAATCCAACGAGGAACAATTTCGGGATCACTTTTTCCATCAAACTTGGCCATCCTTAGCTTTAAAAATTGCTCTACTAGCTGGTGCATCTAACGATTCCCATTGCCATTCCCTTAGTTACCATTAGTTTCGTTAGTAGTAGCGGTAGTAGCCTCGGCGGCTTGGGCAATAGTGGCAGCTGGTTCTTAAGCCATTAACCCATCAAATTTTCAATTTTCTCTAGAGCCCTAAGGACTCCATCTATTCTTGGGTCCTCCACAACTTGTGCCCTTAAACTAGACGCTCCTCTTGCTACCTCTATCTCGATTGCTCATTCTCGATAAATTTCACAACACCGAACCACTATAATTCCACTAAGGAATTAGAGACCTAAGCCATCTCCTTAAGTCTAGCAGGTTCTACGATACTCATCATAACATCAATCACAATCAAGGCAATCAATCATCACGTAACAACTAGGAGTATTGCAATCAGAATTCACAATCATACAATAAGTCCAGACGCATCCGCAACTTAGTATAACTACAATAAACCATTCCATCATCGGTCGGTGGCCAGAAATAACACTTAGTGCTAAGTATGAAGTTCTATAGTCTTATAATCACCCAACGTTATACCAATCCAATATGTCAATCACGAAAGCCATTTCACATGACATGCATTTCGTGCCTAACTCTAGCGAATCCCTAAGGTCTCGCTACCCGGTCATCCCAAAGTCATAACTCATTATTACTCCAGGCCTCAATCAACTTGGATCGAGCTGACCTTGCTCGATACCAACCAAACGGAGATGTCACGCTCCGAACCATACAAGCACGCCAACATCTCACTTGGCCACACTTAAATACAAATTCCCATGAACCAAGTAGCCAATAAACTTGAACTAAACGCGAATGAAAAACACACGTGGAAGCGAATGCTAAACTCCATACAAAATACTAACGTACGATGATTCGGGATAGGAAGGGAAAAACTTATATATATAACCACATATCATTTACATCATCAAGACCAAGGCTTCAAAAGCTATATGTACAAGCCTAAGACCACTCATAACAAAAAGAACAAGGTCGAAACCTAACTCCTTTACTAGGAGGGTACTCCCAAAGAAAAAGTCAGCGGGCGACTATCCTATGCCCCATCTTCGCTATCCTCCGATGACGTCCCCCGATCCCTCCTCCTTGGACTCGGTAGGCTGCCCCCGGATCAACCTCGGCATCGAAGGCTCCACCACCTCAACATCCCTGGTCGGACTCCATAGGCTCGGCTTGGATGTCGAATCTTTAGAGCCGGTCTCCTGGCGGTCACTACACCATCCGGGGAGGAATCTTAGTGGGGTCCCATTCCCCAACTCCATCATAAGGGATATCAAAATCGCGGAGTGGCCCAAAAGATAAATCCGCATCCTTACACCACCGTACTAAACAAGTATGGGGTTTCCAAAAGTCGCATCCCTCGTCAACCCATACTATACTAGCTTGCCTAAAGTACACCTTATCCTCCCATACCGGGTATTCTCGTCGTCACCGTCTCAATATCCGTCGGTACCCCAAAGTTGTGGCGGTTCGTTCATATTCATGACGGAGGGTTTTAAAATGTTAACCCACGATGGGGTGAGTATAAATCTTAGTAAGTAAGTCCCTAAACCTAGGTTAGGGCGATAGTACCTCTGGATCCATCCTAGGCATGCCATGCTATAGTAATTAACAAACCCCATCTAAATGCACCCAACATAAAATAGGGATCAAAATCATATATCCAATTTAGTCAAATACATATCATTCCTTGAATCACAACTCCTTTATTAGGACTAAGTTGTTAAAAAGCCTCGCGCATCACACATCGCTACAATATAAGAACAGACTCGCGTAAAAATGCCTTAGGCCTTCATAATCACTCTCAAGACCCGCGTAATAACGCCTCAGGCCATCATAATACTCCGGACACTGCGCAATAACGCCTCGAGGTCATCATAATACTCTAGACCGGTGTAATTACGCCTCGAGGCCGGTATAACCCGCGTAATAACGCCTCAGGTTAGCATATCACGTTTAACACTTCAAGATGACCGTAAAACCCCTCGTAATAACACCTTAGGGTATAATATGATCACATATACACAATTCTCCACACGAATGACCATATATCCAACAATATCAACCGTGATCGGTACAATTTACCATATAATCTACTCAATTCTCAATTCAAGACCATACGATCAAAACAAATCACTCGATCAATAGATCGGGACCACACGATCTTACTAACCCACTTGATTAACAATCAAGACTACACGATATTATTAAACTTCTTGATCAATTGATCAAGACCACACAATCTTACTAAACCACTCGATTAACCAATCAAGACCACACGATCTTATTAAGCCACTTGATTAATCAATTAAGACCACACGATCTTACTAAACCACTCGATTAACCAATCATGACCACACGATCTTATTAAATCACTCGATTAATCAATCAAGACCATACGATCTTACTAAACCACTCAATTAACCAATCAAGACTACACGATTTAATCACATCACAAGATCACCGAATCAAGACCACACGATTTAATCACATCATAAGATCAATGAATCAAGGCCACATGATCAACCCTAACACACCAATTTCGGCTCAAATTCTTCAAGTCCACCATCAACACAAAACTCACTCAAATCCACCTCAAACTACCACCATTAGTAACCTAACTACATAATCAAGGTTAGGAGCTCACTCACCTCAAGACTAAGAAAGAACTCAAAACCAAGAAGCAGCAAAAACTCGTGGCTCAAACGGCAAGACCGACGGTTCCCATTCGATTGTCGATCGGTCCCGGCGGTTCCATAGCCACGGCGGCTCACGTTCGGTCGGCCGGTAGTTCTCGGCGGTGGCTGGTGGCTCACGATGGTGGTGATGGCGTGAAGTGGTGGTTCGACAGGTGGTGGTGGCGTGAAATGGTGGTTCGGCCAGGGGGAGAGAGAGAGAGAAATGAGAGAAAACTTTGCCAAAATGAAGAAGATGAAGAGAGAGGATACGTGTAGGATATTTTTGGTGAGATATTTAACTAGGCTAGATGTGACTTGGTTGGTGAGATTAAGACTTGTGGGGCCCATCAATAATTGAACTCTTTTTATCTCTTGAAAACCAAGAAGGGCAATCTTGTAGTTTGTCTCAACAAGTGGACACCTAGCCCACTCAAATTTTCGGCCACTAAACAGGTGAAAAAGACTAAAATGTCCTTCTATTAAACTAAAAAAATGAGCATTTTCTAAGGACAAAAGGGTCATTTCCTAATTCCCGTCTAAATTTAACTTTTTTGAGCGCTTTGGAGCGAACCGAAAAATAAACATGCTCTGGATGAGGCGACGTCCAAAAGATTAAAATTGGTATCCTCGAAAGTCTAACTTTCAAATTCGAAGTCTAATTCATGGCCAATATCGATCAATTGCAGCTTCAGTGTATCTCAAATTAACGGACGGCTTTTAGGAGTTACGCATATCGACCCGTGATTAATGTCACGTTGAAGAGTTACTCAAGCCATGGAGATCTTGGTTGTCATGTAATTACGATGGTCAATCACTAGTTTCGAAGGACACGATCTTTTAAGATCGATTTAGGGACGTTTGCAACTCATACATAGTTATACGGAGTCACCCGTGATCCAATCCTATATCATTGGCAAAGCGTTCCACTATCGCTCATGGATCGGCCTATAATGGGCCAAAATATTCCCTCAACAATCCTTATGGCCAAAGGGTCAATCTAATATCAAGTTCTTAGGTCCACGTACTTGATTTTCCTAGCTAGCCATTCCCTAATGGTTAGTCTTCTCAAGAGTGATCAAATCCGAGTGAGATTTAACTGAAATACTTCAATGAGACATTTCATTCATTCACGGCTTCGAAAGTGGGTCGAAATTAGAATGTATTGAAATTCAATACATGAGTCGGATCGGCTTATACTTTCTTAGCATAGATACGTAGAATACGTCATGGATCTTGGAAAGTTTCAGTGGCAAGGCCAATCGATAGGCTAGATTTCTTATCATCTCTAGGATTTGTAAGGGCTCTATGAATCTTGGGTTCAACTTACCTCTCTCGGCTAAAGCGTGACACACCTTTGATATGGGAAATCGTGAGGAATACATGATCGTCCACGCCGAACTCTAATGATTTCCTTCTTTTATTGGCATAACTTTTCTGCGACTCGAGCCATCTTAAGTCAATCTCGTATTACCGCTACGATATCGGTCATTATCCGAACTAGTTCGGGTCCTATCAATTGCCTTTCGCCGACTTCGTTCCAACAAATTGGAGTTCGGAAAACTCTTCCATATGCTTCAAAGGGTGCTATTCCGATACTTCTGCTGGTAACTATTGTTGTGGGCAAATTACGTAAGATGCAAATGTTCATCTTAGTTGCCTTTGAAATCGATAGAACATGCTCACAACATATCTTCCAAGATTTGAATGGTCCTTTCGATCGACCATCGATTTGTGGGTGATATGCCGTACTATATTGTAGCTTTGTTCCCAATGCCTCTTATAGACTCCGCTGGAAAACGGACGTAAACCTCGAATCTCGATCGGAAGTGATCGATACAGGAACTCCATGTAATCGCACTATATATTGAACGTATAGCTCGACATATTTCTCCTTTGAATAATCGATCCGCACGGGCAAAAAATGAGCAGACTTGGTCGACGATCAATAATTACCCAAATGGAGTTACAACCTCGTCGAGTCCTTGGCATTCCTTGAATGAAGTCCATGGTTACATGCTCCCACTTTCATTATGGAATTTCTAATGGTTGTAGCATTTCTCTAGGCTTGCAATGTTGAGCTTTGACTTGTTGGCACGTCAAGCATTTTGCAACATGTTTAGCTATATCTATTTTCAAGCCAT
Source organism: Rhodamnia rubescens (assembly GCA_021437795.1). Lineage (NCBI taxonomy): Eukaryota > Viridiplantae > Streptophyta > Magnoliopsida > Myrtales > Myrtaceae > Rhodamnia > Rhodamnia rubescens. The sequence goes on along the minus strand of JAILYA010000002.1, from coordinate 11,657,191 downwards.
TCCACCAATAGTGTTATCGAAGATTCCGGTACATTTTTGTGTTTCCCGGGTGGATGCTATAACTACTCCAATGGGCTTCGATAAGATTTATTTCTTCAATTTTTCATTGTTAGGAATGTAGAGACACCCACGAAATTTTAAGGCTCCACCACTAGATACTTGGAAGTCTGGTTTCTTCCCATTCGAGCTTCGCTCGAAGTTTGGCTATCTCGGGGTCATCTTGCCTGTAACGCCTTAATCCTTCATACTCTTTTCGGTTCAATTCGAAGGGTAGCGATCAAGATGAAAAGTTTCCCTACTTCGAACTTAAATTTCGTATCCCAAACTTTCTCTAAGAGGGTCCACTCTTTGACCATCATGTGTGCAATGGCCGACTTCCGTCGAGAGAGCATCTGCGACTCTATTTGCTTTTCCTGGTTGGTATACTATCTCGTAGTCGTAATCTTTCAATAATTCCATCCAAAGACTGCTATCTCATATTCAGCTCCTTTTGAGAGAATAAGTACTTTAAGCTTTGATGATCGAGTGTAAATCTCGAACTTCTCCCCATATAGATAATGTTTCTAAATTTTCAAGGCAAAGATGATAGTCGTAAGTTCTAGGTCATGAGTCGGATGGTTAAACTCATATGGTTTTAGTTGCCTAGATGCATAAGCGACTACTTTGCCATGCTGCATTAAGGTACATCCAAGTCCTTTATGGGATGCATCACTATAAATAGCAAAGCCTCCCAATCCTACTTGGTATAGTTAGGACAAAGGGCGATCGTTAGCCTATGCATAAGCTCTTGAAAGCTTCGTTCACATCTCGTTAGTTCATTCAAACTTGACATCTTTCTTTGTTAAATTTGTTAAGCGGGTAGTTACACTTGAGAACTTTTCCATGAACCTTCTATAGTATCCAGCTAAACCCAAGAAACTCGAACTTCATCACCGTCGTTGGTCTTGGCTAATTGGTTACACTTCCACCTTTGTTAGATCTACCGATATCCCTTCGTGTGTCACCACGTGGCCTAACAATACCACGCGATCTAGCCAAAATTCACATTTGTTGATTTGGCGTATAACTTATGTTCCCGAAGTGTTTGCAATACCATTCTCGTGTGTTGCTCATGGTCATTTGCGATTTTAGAGTACACTAAAATGTTGTTGATGAAAACTATAACAAAACGATCCAAGAATGGCTTAAACACCCTGTTCATTAAATCCATGAAGGCCGCGGGTGCATTAGTAAGACCAAAGGGCATTACCAGGAACTCATAATGACCATATCGAGTTTAGAAAATGGTCTTCGGAGTACCTTCGGGCTTGATTCTTAGTTGATGATAACCAGACCTCAAATCTATTTTGGAGAACATAGATGCTCATTGTAACTAATCAAACAAATCATCGATTCTAAGTAGTGGGTAATTATTCTTGATAGTTACCCGATTCAGCTGTTGGTAATCAATGCAAAGACGCAATGACCCATCCTTCTTTTTCACGAACAATATAGGTGCTCCCCAAGGTGATGCGCTTAGTCGGATAAAACCCTTATTAAGTAATTCTCAGAATCGAACCTTTAATTCTTTAAGCTTCGTCGAGAGACATATGATAGGGAGCTTTGGAAATGGGTTTTGTCCCTAGAGCTAGCTCAATAATAAACTCTATTTCTCGCTCCGGAGGTAGCCTTGGTAATTCTTTTGGAAAGACATCTAGAAACTCTCGCACAATAGATATATCTTCCAATTTCAACTCTTCCTTAGACTTGTCCACTACAGTTACTAAATATCCTTGACAACCGTCCCCAAGAAGTTGGCACGCTTCTAGTACCGATACAAGAGGTATTGAAGGGCTTCCTTTTTTTCCCAAGAACTCGTAACTAAGGTGATTGGATGGGTAGAACTGAATAACTTTCCTATAACAGTCTACCTTGGCTCTTTGCATACTAAGCTAATCCATGCCTAGAATGACGTCATAATCATACATAGCTAATACAAAAAGGTCTGCCACTTGTTCTTTCCCGATGATAATAACTCTACAACCCTCACATATTAGTGTACATAGAAAGACTTTTCCCGAGGGAGTAGAAATACTAGGGAGTGTTTCAAGTAGTTTAGGTTGTAATCCAACTAGCCTTACAAATTATTTAGACACGAATGAATGCGTGGCACCGGTATCAAATAAAGCATGGGCATTCTTATTGTGTACTAAGATTGTACCTAAGATAACGGTCTTAGCAGCCTTCTGCCTTTTCTTGGGTTCTTGCTATACACTCGGCCTTGAGCCGATAGCCACCGCGCATTTCTTGGTTGAGCATGTCTACCCTAATTCGGATGTTCGGTTGGTGTAGGTAGTTGGACTCGTAGAGAGCGGTCCCGTGCCATGTGCCTTGCCGACCACATCTAAAGTAGGCTCCGATGCCCGAGTTCGGCATGGCACATTACCATGTTGTTTGCGATTGATTCGGCATGTCTCGTTTTACATTGATGGTCGCTTAAACCTTCATTGTTAACTTTATCAAAGGGTCGCTTCTTGTTTTTGTTACTATTGGAGAAAGGAACGTCCTCCCTTAGGTATAACTATCTCGGGATCTCTCCACGAAATCCCTTTCTACTAGTTGGGCACATTCATATACCTTATTCTAATCCTTTAGGTTCAATGGCACCAGTGGATTTTTGATGTCGGGTCTCAATCCATGTAGGAATCTTTTCACCATGTCCTATGGTTCTTCAATTAACTTAAGGGCGAAGTGGGACAATTTGGCGAACTTTGCTTCATATTGATCCATTGTAAAATCGTTTTACTTCAAATGTAAGAACTCCTTTATCTTCTAATCATGAGCGCAATTGGAAAAGAATTTTTTTAAGGATGCTTTAACGAAAGCATTCCATGTAACAATAGTATCGGTAGGGGAAAACTATTCTCTTGGTAGCTCTCCACCATGAATTGACATTTTCCTGGAGTTGGTACTCTACCGTAGCTACCCTATCAACGTCGAAACACCCCAATAAAGCGAAGATCTTCTCAAGTTCATCAATCCAAGTTTACGCATTGCCAGGATTTCTGTCTTGACGAACTTTGCTGGCTTCAATCTCAAAAACTGTTCAACTAGTCCTTGCAAAAAACGTTCACCATTCATTGCGCTAGAGTTAGCGCGTTGTTGGGCTTGCTGATTCACCAGATTCCCCAAATTTTCAAGTATCTATGAGATCTTTTCCAGGATGGTGGTCATTCTTGGCCTTTCCTTTTCCCTTAGAGGTTCCAACCTTGGAATTCATACTGTACGGAGAAACAATAATTTACTAAATTCACATTAACCTGGTCAGTCCGAGCGAGTAAAAAAAAAATATTTTTTACTATTATATTTTAATTACAATCTATCTACAATGGTAATCAAAGGAATCAAACCCCGGTCGCTCTCGGACCCACTTCATTCCCTTACCACCATGCTATCGTGCTTGATGGCAACATAAATCGCTTTCTTTAAATTTTTATTCCTAAGAGTTATGACATAAAAAATGAAAATCTAGTCATGAAATCTATAATACTACAATCATAAATTCAAGCAATTGAATGCACTTATCTCATCGACAAGTCTAGCTATGGAATGCCACTTCCATATGCATTTTCCCCAACGCTTATTCCAAAGACTCCAACACAACTAAATCATCCTTATCACTCCAATTTACTAATAAACCTAGGCTTTGATACCACTTAGATGAGGATGTTATGACCTCGGGACCTTTCCCTTTATCAACCCGTTTATAATTTTCCTTCACCATTTTTTTTTCTTATTCTCTACCAACCTTTATTTTTAATGATGAGTATATTGAGAAAACAAACATAGCAACCTTTACATGTAAACACACATAATTTTAAATATGCATCAATATATCTTACATCATCATATAGCCTCCAATTTACTATTCTACAAATAAATACAAAAGAGATTAAATACTTATTCTCATACTCTATATCTCTCGATTACTATTACCCGCATCTCAAAGCTCCACATCGACCACATCTACAATAGTTACTCCGGTACATATACATATGGATGGATTGGCTAAACTAAGGAGCTCACGATGGGTCTATCAATTTCCTAAAAAATAAAGGGATGAGGGAGCAGCCCGGTAAATGAAATGATTAGGCCTAAAGCAAGAATGTCGACTTTATACTCAACAAAACTATCCCGTGATCTATTGTAAATATGAGCATGAATCTTCATTTGTAAATTATCAAATGCGTGAAGTTCCACCACATAACTTTTGTTCATATGCCATGAACACATCAATTCATGCAATTCACATCAAACGGCCATTTCTGGCTAGCCAATTTGTGCCTATCCGAACCATAAATATTTGCCTATCCAAGCCATAATTAGTAAGACATATCTCGGGAATGCTCACTTGTGGGTTCAATGTTACCAAACGGTAAACGTCTCGCAAAATCACCTTCATGGGAATGACGGCTTAATATACCCACAATACGAACCCTTGAGACTTTAAGGGAACATTTACCCATCCGGGCTATAATTACCTATCCGAGCCATACGTCATTCCTTGGATGATCTGCGCACAAACACATTTTTGCAGGCGCATGCATCAAATCATTTTAATGAAAGAAAATATCATCGTGGCTTGATGTAATAACATGCTTATCGCACACGAAATGCACACAATTCATGTCAATCTAATGTAATACTTCGTTTAAGTAACAAACGGGCGTTACCACATTAGATCTAGTAATCCCATTTACCTTTCATTGGATTATCGTATTCCACTATGATTAAAGAACGAAACCCAAACTAAGCTAAAGGAAGAGGCGGCGGCAGAGTGATGATGACAGGTTTCAGGCGAAGGTGGCTTGAGGCGACGGCATCGATGGCATGAGGTGAGGGAGAGAGAGAGATTCGGTGGTAAATAGAGAGAAAAGAAGAGGAAAATGATGGGTTTTTATGGTCCTAAAATGGGAGGCCATTCTCCTTTTTATAGCCTAAAGTTTTTGTCTTTTATGCCATTAATACACATGCTTCTTATAGGACCACCTAAAAAGCCTATTATTCAATATGTCATCCTATCTTTAGAGTAGCCACTTATCTCTATTTTATTGGGCCACCTTGTACCCTATAGGTCATCCTAGCTACTTATCGAAATCGTATTGGTCCACCTTAAACCCTAGGTGTCTTAGATTAGCCACTTATCGGTATTCTATTGGTTCACTTGTTCATGCTATTAATCCTAGGTTTCTAGAGTAGCTATGTATCTTCATTTGATTGGTCCATTTGTATGGTTATTATTGAACCTTATCTTAGCATTTAATGTTTGAAAACGATATTGATCTTATCTTATCATTAAATGCGTGAAAATGATATTGATCTTATCCTATCATTAAATGCTTGAAAACGACATTGATCCTATCTTTTAGAAAATTGACTTACCATTGACTTAATATCAATCCAAGAACTATTTCTTCATATTATATTTTCTAATAAAAGTTTTTAGAAAACTTCCCAAATATCTTTCTTGAGAATTTTTGAAATAACTTTCTTGAGACGTTATGGAGTAACCACTTTAAAAATTCCTTAAATAATGGTCGAAAGAATTTCTTTTACTCTCTAATTATTTCTAATGTAGGGAAAATTCGGGATGTCACATTTATTCCTAGAATAGAAACGTATTTGGTAACTGCAAAAAAATTTTGTTCCCAAAAATAATTTCTCTTCCCAATTTTTGTCATTGAAGTCAAATAATTATGTAGTTAGTTTGCGAAATTTCATCTTATATTTTGAATTAATTGAAGATTAATTCATATTGATTCTCCTATGTAACATATTGCATATAATATTTTTTCGGGCTATTCCGTTTAATTATTGTGTCATAACGAGTCATTTTAAGCTTAAAAAAAGATAGATAATGTTGGGTTAGTGTGTGATTTCATATTAGCTTGAGCCCTTGGAGGCCTATACTGTAATACACCCCGTAAATAATTTTTAATAAATAGAAATTGGACGAAACGGATTGGCAAGCTAGCTCATGCGATGAGAGTTAGCAGAATTCCAATATAATTATTGGATTAAATCAGTAGGCCTGAGAAGTGGGCGGAGCCCGAGTAATTAAAAAAATAATAATATGGGGGCTGTCAGTTCGAATCTGTTCGGCCCAACCAAGCTGGGCCGAACTGGACTGTACCGCCCAGCTTTTGAGCACGCGGGCCGGGCGAGCTTGGTCACTTACTTAGGGCTTATGGATCGAAGGATGACGAACCAATCACGCTGGCCCACTAAGTTTTTGTAGCTATCTTCAGCGTCGGCCACGTGAAATAAGCCTGAGAACCCTCCAATTTGTTTACAACTTTGGCCTGTTCTGGAAATTATTTCCAGTCCACTTGTGAATATCATAAAAAAAAGAATGAAGACCCATTTGACAGCTTGTCTCTGCCTCGTTCGTGTCTCCACCTCTGCAACGCTCTCTCCGTTCTCCTTGTTGCATCGGCTCGACAGTGCAACGCCCGGCGTACGACCAAGAGACCAGCAAGTTCGATTTCCCCGGCACGACCAACTCAAGGTGAGTCGTCCTCTACCTCTCCTACTAGATTGTGCTAATGGGGTCGGGAACGACTATTAGTAGTGGATGGGTCGTGGTTTACGTTCGGTTTCCGGAAGTGGAGATCCGGATATGAGAGGAAGTGAATGCATGTCACAGAAAGATAAAGGAATGGGTTTTGCGGATTGGGTCTTGATCGTAAGAAAGGACCAGTGCAAGTTGGGGCCCAGTCGATCCACCTCTGCAGTGGGTTCAAGTTTTCGTTGTCTTGGGTGAGAGTGGAATCTGGGGATGTATTCCGTTTGGTGGATCAAGGGTCGTGGAACTTGTGGTGAACGAATGGAGAACCTAATATACTTGTGAGTTGTTATGTAGTGGTCATGAAACTGTTGGGGGGGGGGTCTCAAGCAGTGGAAGTACGAGGCTAACGAGTCAATTTTTTTTACTGGTTTACTAATATTTTTTCCTTTATGGGTTGGGATCGGTAGGAGTAAGTTGTGCCGCACTACGAATTTGCCTTGGTTTAGGATGATGGACGTGGTTTAATGAAGTGGGTGAAATGAACAACAAGACGTGGCAATGAAGCTTACGGGTTGGACATTTTTGTTGATAAAATGATAATGGAATAGAGAAAGACCGTTTAGTTTATATCCACCAAGTGCAGTTTTGGTTTTGGTAACTGTGGGTGGTTGACTTCTAATAGATTTCCTCCATTTTAAGTGAGAAATATTCATGATGTTCGGGCGGAACAGGAGGATTGCTAAATCGTCGAAAACGGGAAACGAATTGAAGTCTGGGAGACGTAGAGTGCGAAGTACGGATAATATATCAAAGGTCAATGTCCTCGAGTATGGAACTGAGTTGCATTATGTAGTTATCAATAATAGTCGACCCTTGCCATATGAAGCCGACTTTTAGGCATTAACGAAGCTTGTGCAATGTAACTTGTGGTCATGAGTACTAAAGATTAACTAGGGCGACTTCGAATCTTTTTAGAAGAGGGAGGGGAGAAAGAAAGAAAGTGCGGTAATCAATCTATATAATATATTGAAATTCTAACATTTTAAATCTCGATACTTGCATGACATGAATCACGCATTTCATGAATTATGTGCACGAGGATAGTTTTGATTGAACTGATGGAAATGCGATCGTGGGTTGCCATTTATGTGTGTGCAATAAATCGAATATACCGATGGAGTGTATGGGAATACCCTGCTTTGTATGACCGGGTGGCCTGTTGTGTGACCGAGCCGGTCTCGAGGCGGTACGAGACGACATTGAGAATTCATGATTATACATCATTGTATAGTACTTGCCATATTTTTGTATATTAGATATTTTGTTTCGTGCGGCCTCGCTAGGTTGTTGGACTTGTACTATTGCTTGCCGTTACTTGTTCTTTCCGTTAATCGGTTTAGTCGGCGAAGTAGAGATGCGACTCACCGAGTTTTCTCACTCCTTTATTGTTGATGTTTTTAGGAAATGGTTGACCCTCGAGATGGTTTTCTATGGCTTGCCCACGGAGGTTTCCATTAGCGTGGAGCCTTATATAATTCCGGGACTTCCCGGGTTCGACCTAGTTCGTGTTACCGTTATCGTTCGGGTGAACCGTGGGTTGGACATGGAGGATTTCCTCCATGCCTATGTGATGATTTTTGGAGTTACGGAGGATGGGCTAGGGTTCGTAGGCCCACTTCCCTTCGACTTGGTGGCTCCGTAGGAGCCATATGGAGGGTAGCAGCTTGTTAGCGTAGTGCATGTCGACCTATGGATTTACTATACAACTAATTGTTAGATGGGGAATTTTGGGGAAGACAGGTGTTTCTTTCCATGTTTTTTCTGTGGGTACTGGGTAGAGGCAAGGGCAACTTTTTGATGGCCTCCCTTTGTAACTCTCCCCGACGTCTAGTTAAAATCTAACCCGACGTTGTTGGCACTATAATAAATAAAGTATGGTGTTTTGGTTTCTTATCTCATGTATGTTTTTTTACTACTCAATATTATATTACTCGTTAGTGTATATGGCGAGACCAGGGTGTCACATCTCCGAAATGGTATCGAGCCTAGGTTTACCCGGGAGTGATAAGGTGCGCTAAAACTTTAGAGTCTAAGGAGACCGTGCATGTGATTGTTATAGCTATTAGGTTAAGTCTCAATAACGATGGCGTTACTTATTCGGTGTTAGTAACAAGTTGAACTTGTTACTTATTGAGAAATAGTTGTTTGCGAACGCAAGAATGAGTGGAGCAGGAGGTACCACCGACAGGAGCAACTACTAATAACCCGAGAGTGGATGGCATTTTGGAGTCTTTAACCCAAATGGGAGCATTGATGGCTCGGTAGGCGCAACAACAGTCGTAGTCAATGCCGGTGGGGGTGAACGTCGTACCCAAGGACCGGTGGAACAATTTTTGAAGCTAAAACCTTCCAAGTTCATAGGAACTGGAAAGCTCGAAGAGGCGGAGCGATGGATCAATGAAATGGAGAAAATATTCAGGCTGTTGAATTGTGCCGATGTAGATAAGATGACCCTGGCGGAATATCGGATGGACGAGAATGCCATGTACCGGTGGCGGGCGATGAAGGACACGATATTCCCTGCGGGAACAGAGATTGTTTGGGAAAATTGTCACTACTTTCTATGAGAAGTATTTTTCAAGCGATCTAGAGACGAGAAAAGTTGACAGAGTTTGTGGAACTGAAGCAAGGCGAGATGACGAGTAGATGAGTATGAGGCAAAGTTCTCGGAATTGTACGAGGTTTGCTCCTCGCTTGGTTTAACATGCTGAGGATAAGGCGAAGAGATTTTTGAAAGGCCCGGCCCGGAGATACGTAAGAAATTAGCGCCGTTCGGGCCAATGACCTACCGAGAGATTTATGGTAAAGCACGAGTATGTGGAACAGGAGATGGTCGGAGACGAGATAGAGCTGATGCCTCCAATGACCCGGGGTAATGAAAATCGTGGAAGAGGCCAATGCGGCCTGGTCGATTTCAGTTTAACCCTAATAAGAAGCTTTTTGGAGGGAATTTTGGTAAACAAGGTGGGGTACGGATCACGTAAAGGAGGCTAAACTCTAGAGAGACATGCCGTCGATGTGGCAAGTTCCACAATTCCGCTCCATGTCCAACGTTGAGGAAGTGCTTTGGCTGCGGTCAAACAGGACATTTAGTGAGGGATTGCCCACGAAATGGGCGGCAAGCGCGGCGGACTCCTCCTCATCGGCCTCAAGGACTATCGATAGGCGGAGGAAGACAGAACTCGAGAGGCCACCAGCCCAAGGAAAAGTGTACGCGGTGACGCAGAGGAGGCCGAGGCTTCCAAGAATGTTATCTCAAGTATCATCTCTATACATGGTCATAAAGCTTATGCCTTGCTCGATACGGGTGCCACTCACTCCTTTATATCTACTCGATTCATGAGATTGTATGGAATAGAATCTAATCGGTTAGAAGTACCGATATCCTGTCTCGACACCGATGAAAGAAAGGCCCCGTTTGGTTCAAGATTTGGTCAAGGGACTTTGAGAAAATGCAAATACCTTTAGGCTAAAGGCCTTTTTCAAAATGCAAGTAGTGTTTGGTAAAGTGTATTTTAAAAACACATTTGAAAAGTAACTTTGACGTAAATGTTGTTTGGTGAAAAATGAACTTGGTAAAGTATTTTTTTCTTTTTGAAAAAAAGGCGGCGCGGCCGCCAGCGGAGGTCTGTGATCGGCAACCGGTGGCGGCGGGCGGCAACCAGCGGAAACCGGCGACCGGCGGCAAGCGAATGTGACAAAATTAAAAAAAAAAAAATTAATTGCATTTTGCCAAAGTCCTTTAGCCCAAAGTACCTCTAGAGGTACTTTGGGCTAAAGGACTTTGGAGAGCATTTGAGATGTAATTGCATCTCCCCAAAGTGACTTAAAAAAATAGCTAAACAACATTTGCATTTGGCCAAGGGACTTTAGGGCCCCAATGCTCATCTCAAATCTTGAACCAAATGGGGCCAAAGTGTGTTGTTGACTTTAGTATGTAGAAATTGTGAAATTGAGATTGATGGAAGGAGACAGATGATCGATCTAATGGTGTTAGTCGTATACGATTTTGATGTTATCATTGGTATGGACTGGTTGAATAGACAAGCAGCTACGTTGGATTGTTATGAAAAGTGGATATCCTTTAATCCACCGAATGACCTGGGTTTTGAATTTCGAGGAATGGAACCAAGTGCCACAAGGGCACTTATTCCTGCGAATCGAAGCTCACCAATTGTTGGGTGAAGGATGCTATGGATATTTGGCACTTGTCAATGATAAGGAAAAGCCGAAAAAGAAACTGGAGGAGATACCTATAGTTAGAGAGTTTCCGAATGTGTTTCTCGAAGAATTGCCAGAATTACCGCCGGAGCGAGAAGTAGAGTTTGCAATAGAATTGGCTCTAGGAACAGAACCTATATCTAAGGCACCTTATAGAATGGCCCCAACGGAATTGAAAGAATTAAAGGTGCAATTACAAGAATTGCTTGGATCAAGGGTTCACAAGACCTAGTGCGTCGCCTTGGGGAGCGCCTGGTGTTGTTTGTGAAAAAGAAAGATGGATCCCTGCGGTTATGTATTGACTACAGGCAGTTGAATAAAGTGACAATTAAAAATAAGTATCTACTCCCGAGGATCGATGATTTATTCGATCAACTTCGTGGAGCGTCGATATTTTCGAAGATTGATCTTCGTTCGGGATATCACCAATTGCAAGTTAAAAAGGAAGATATTCCAAAGATGGCATTTCGAACAAGATACGGCCATTATGAGTTTCCGGTGATGCCATTCGGACTAACTAATGCCCCACTGCCTTTATGGACTTGATGAACCGGGTATTTAAACCCTTCTTGGATAAATTTGTGATTGTCTTTATTGATGATATATTAGTTTATTCTAAGGAAAAAGAGGAGCATGAGTAGCATTTGAGATCGGTGTTGCAAACCTTGAGAGATCGTCGGTTGTATGCCAAATTTAGCAAGTGCGAATTTTGGTCGGATCGAGTGATTTTCCTAGGACATGTTGTCACTAGAGAAGGAGTATCAGTGGACCCATTTAAAATAGAAGCAGTCTTTAATTAGCCAAGACCTATTACGATGAATCGAGATTCGTAGTTTCTTGGGACTTGCGAGGGTATTATCGGAGATTTGTGGAAGGATTCTCGAGGATTGCCGGTCCTTTGACACAATTGATCGGGAAAAATGTGAAATTTGATTGGAGTGCGAGAATGTGAAAAGAGTTTTCAAGAACTCAAGAAGAAATTGACTACAGCCCCGGTCTTAACGATACCGTATGAATCTGGAGGATATGTGATGTATAGTGATGCCTCACATAAAGGTCTTGGATGTGTCTTGATGCAGCATGGAAAAGTCGTCGCATATGCATCTAGACAATTAAAGCCATGTGAATTGAACTATCCCACCCATGATTTGGAATTGGCGGCGATAGTATTCGCACTAAAAATTTAGAGGCATTATCTCGTATGGGGAAAAGTTTGAAATTTATACTGATCACAAGAGCCTCAAGTACTTATTCTCTAAAAAAGAATTGAATATGAGCCAATGGAGATGGTTGGAATTGTTGAAGGATTACGATTGTGATATACTTGTATTACCCTGGAAAGGCCAATAGGGTAGCGACGCTTTAAGTAGGAAGTCGATATCGGTGGCAAGCTTACAATTAGGAACATGGAATTTGCTTGAAGAAATCCCAAATTCGGAGTTTAAGTTGGAAATTGATGAAGTAACTGGTATTTTGGCGACACTTAGGATTGAACCTAAAGTGGTACAAAAAGTTAGAATCTTGCAACAAACAGACAAAGAGATGAAAAAGATTCGGGATGAAGCACTTGCAAGGGAAACGGATAGATTTTAGTTTGTCGGAGGACGGAATGGTTCATTTTCGTGGACACATTTGTGTGCTTGGAAAATAAGGAATTGAAAGAGAAAGTCCTGGATGAGGCCCATAGAAGCAAGTATAGTATTCACCCTGGTGGTACAAAGATGTATCGTAACCTTCGACAAAATTATTGGTGGAATGGAATGAAAAGAGATGTAGCCCAAGTATGTAGCAAAGTGTCGACATGTCAATAGGTCAAGGCCGAACATCGAAACTCAGCGGATGTTGAAGCCGCTAGAAATTCCTGAATGGAAATGGGAGCATGTTACTATGGATTTTATTCGGGGGCTTCCCGAACGTCAAGCGGGTATGACTCTATCTAAGTGGTGGTTGACCGATTGACGAAGTCGACTCACCGCATAGTGGTGAAAGTAAACTACCCAATGGAAAGGTATGCAGAATTGTATGTCGGACGGATCGTACGGCTACATGGTGTTCCAGTCACCATTACTTGAGATAGAGATTCAAAATTCACATCTAATTTTTGGAGAGGATTACGGGAGGCTTTGCGAACCAGTTGCGGTTTAGCATCTTTTCACCCTCGGACAGATGGACGGGCGAAGGGTAATTCAAATTTTTGAGGATATGCTTCGCGCGTGTGCCGTTGATTTTAAAGGAAATTGGGATGAAAAGTTACCTTTGATGGAGTTTGCATATAATAACGATTATCAACAGAGCATTGGCATGGCTCCGTTCGAAGCATTATATGGAAGGACTTGTAGGACACCGGCATGTTGGTTTGAGGTGGGTGAGACGAAATTGACAGGATCGAGTTGGTTCGAATTACCTTAGATGCAATAACTCGTAATTCGTGAACGTCTACGGACGGCGTAGAGCGAGCATGAAAAGCTATGCGGACAATCGACGTCGTCCTTTGCAATTTCGGTAGGCGACCATGTATTTCTAAAGGTGTCTCCGATGAAAGGAATATCTAGGTTTGGAAAGAAAGGGAAACTATGTTCGCGATATGTGGGACCCTTTGAAATATTAGAAAGGATTGATGATGCGGCATATCGACTAGCACTTCCGCCAAAGATGTCTAATGTGCATAATGTTTTCCATGTCTCGATGTTGAGGAAATATCAGGCAGACCCGGCTCATGTATTGGACCACAATACAATGGAAATTGACGAGAGAGTTCGCTACATGGAATGCCCAATCAAGATATTAGATCGGAAGGAACAAATCTTGCGAACGAAAGTGATTCCATTGGTAAAAATATTGTGGCAACACCATGATCAAGAAGAAGCAACTTGGGAAAGCGAGGCCACTATGAAACAGCTATACCCATTTTTGTTTGAATGATGTAAGGAAACGAACAATTTCGAGGACCAAATTAATTAAGGAAGGAAGAGTTTGTAATACCCCCCGTAAATAGTTTTTAATAAATACAAATTGGATGAAACGGATTGGAAAGCTAGCTCAATGCGATGAGAGTTAGCAGAATTCCAATATAATTATTGGATTAAATCAGTAGGCCTGAGAAGTGAGCGGAGCCCGAGTAATAATAATAATAATAATAATAATAATAATAATAATAATAATAATAAGGGGGCTGTCGGGTTGAATCTGTTCGGCCCAACCAAGCTGGGCCGAACTGGACTGTACCGCCCAGCTTTTGAGCATGCGGGCCGGGCAAGCTGGGTCACTTACTTAGGGCTTATGGATCGAAGGATGACGAACCAATCACGCTGGCCCACTAAGTTTTTGTAACTATCTTCAGCGTCGGCCACGTGAAATAAGCCTGAGAACCCTCCAATTTGTTTACAACTTTGGCCTGTTCTGGAAATTATTTCCAGTCCACTTGTGAATATCATAAAAAAAAGAATGAAGACCCATTTGACAGCTTGTCTCTGCCTCGTTCGTGTCTCCACCTCTGCAACGCTCTCTCCGTTCTCTTTGTTGCATCGGCTCGACAGTGCAACGCCCGGCGTACAACCAAGAGACCAGCAAGTTCGATTTCCCCAGCACGACCAACTCGAGGTGAGTCGTCCTCTACCTCTCCTGCTAGTTGTGTTAATGGGGTCGGGAACGACGAGTAGTAGTGGATGGGTCGTGGTTCACGTTCGGCTTCCGGAAGTGGAGATCCGGATATGAGAGGAAGTGAATGCATGTCACAGAAAGATAAAGGAATGGGTTTTGCGGATTGGGTCTTGATCGTAAGAAAGGACCAGTGCAAGTTGGGGCACCCTCGACCCACCTCTGCAGTGGGTTCAAGTTTTCGTTGTCTTGGGTGAGAGTGGAATCTGGGGAAGTATTTCGTTTGGTGGATCAGGGGTCGTGGAACTTGTGGTGAACGAACGGAGAACCTAATATATTTGTGAGTTGTTATGTAGTGGTCATGAAACTGCGGCCGGGGTGGGGGGGGTGGGTGTGGGGGTCAAGCAGCGGAAGTATGAGGCTAACAAGTCAATTTTTTTTACTGGTTTACTAATATTTTTTCCTTTAGGGGTAGGGATCAGTAGGAGTAAGTTGTGCCGCACTACGAGTTTGCCTTGGTTTTGGATGATGGACGTGGTTTAATGAAGTGGGTGAAATGAACAACAAGACGTGGCAATGAAGCTTACGGGTTGGACATTTTTGTTGACAAATTGATAATGGAATAGAGAAAGACCGTTTAGTTTATTTCCACCAAGTGCAGTTTTGGTTTTGTTAACTGTGGGTGGTTGACTTCTAATAGATTTCCTCCATTTTAAGTGAGAAATGTTCATGATGTTCGGGCGGAACAGGAGGATTGCTAAATCGTTGAAAACGGGAAACGAATTGAAGTCTTGGAGACATAGAGTGCAAAGTACGGATAATATATCAAAGGTCGATGTCCTCGAGTATGGAACTGAGTTACATCATGTAGTTATCAACAATAGTCGACCCTTGCATTATGAAGCCGACTTTTAGGCATTAGCGAAGCTTGTGCAATGTAACTCGTGGTCATGAGTACTAAAGATTAGCTGGGGCGACTTCGAATCTTTTTAGAAGAGGGAGGGGAGAAAGAAAGAAAGTGAGGTAATCAATCTATATAATATATTGAAATTCTAACATTTTAAATCTCGATACTGCATGACATGAATCACGCATTTCATGAATTATGTGCACGAGGATAGTTTTGATTGAACCGATGGAAATGCGACTATGGGTTGCCATTTATGTGTGTGCAATAAATCGAATATACCCATGGAGTGTATGGGAATACCATGTTGTGTGACCGAGTGGCCTCGTTGTGTGACCGGGCCGGTCTCCGAGGCAGTACGAGACGACATTGAGAATACATGATTATACATCATTGCATAGTACTTGCCATATTTTTGTATATTAAATATTTTGTTTCGTGCATCCTCGCTAAGTTGTTGGACTTGTACTATTGCTTGCCGTTACACTGTTCTTTCCGTTAATCGGTTTAGTCGGCGAAGTAGGGATGCGACTCACCGAATTTTCTCACTCCTTTATTGTTGATGTTTTTAGGAAATGGTTGACCCTCGGATGGTTTTCTATGGCTTGCTCACAGAGGTTTCCATTAGCGTGGAGCCTTATATAAGTCCGAGACTTCCCGGGTTCGACCTAGTTCGTGTTACCGTTACCGTTCAAGTGAACGGTGGGTTGGACATGGAGGATTTCCTCCATGTCTATGTGATGATTTTTTGGAGTTACGGAGGACGGGCTAGGGTTCGTAGGCCCACTTCCCTTCGACTATGTGGCCCCGTAGGAGCCACATGGAGGGTAGCAATTGTTAGTGCAAGTGCATGTTCGACCTATGGTTTTGTTTGCACTTAAATTCGGTGAAGTACAAGTGCAATCCCACTTTGAGCTTGATTCTTTCCAACTTGAGGAGAAAGATGTAGGAGAATAACCCTGTTTCGGTTGTTTTAAGTGTTTTTCTTCATTATTTTAGGATTATAAGTACTCATGTGATGGTTGTACGATGGTTATATGTTTGTTTTATTAAGTTGGATGGTTGAAATTAGAAGTTGTTAGTTTGGATCCAAGGATTAGATTACGTGAGAAGGCGATGTTAGTGGTCGGACCGGGACCGGGTGGACCACCGGGTCTCGGTCCAATCTGGTCTTGATGTCGAAAATTTAGGGATCGGGACCATTCCCCGGTTCCATCTTGGGGACCGGACCGGCTTTGGATCATGCACACTGATACATGTGCTAACCGGCTGCAAACAAGTCTCAAAATGGCGCCATTTTATTTTTCTTCTTCCCTAAAAAGAAGTAAGTGCCACTTGCTAGATGGCTAATTTTTTTAATAGTTTTCCATACAAAAAGAATTGCATCATTGTCGCGACCCTCCTCGAATTACTCAAGTTGACGTGTCGAGTTTGAAGGTTAATGAGTCATCGTCTATCTTTGGCGGTGTGTAGATTTTGGGCCAGAGACACATCGCGACCCTCTCGCCGAGGTCCTATTTGGGGGCGTAGAACACTCTTCGAGGGGGTTAATGGGTCATCGTCGTCCAACTCGTGGTGGATGGATTCCAGACACGGACCCTTCCCAAGGGCCATTACCTAAGTCGCAGCGGCGGAAGGAATTAAAATTGGGGTCGACTTTAGTGTGGTCGGGAGACATGTGCATAGTGTACATGCCATCGGAGTCGTCACGCATCATTTCTTGGAGGATATGATCGAAAAACCCTATCGAATGGTTGGGAGAAACCAATCGATTCTGCGAAAATCGAGAGAAAAGGGTTCGGAGATTTTGTTATGTTGAGAATGCCATCGACGTCCTTTCGTACCAGGTTGAGTGTTTTTCTAACCTAAGAATTCATATAGATGCTCAATGGGGGTGAGGTAGGCTCTAACGACCTATAGATATTATGTAGATTGGAATTTTCTATCTTATGGCTCACAATGAAGAATTAAAGTGCGTCAATCAAGGAATCGGTGACATGTGTGGATAAATCACATCAAATCAATCAATCGGATCAACATGGCAAGCCTAATATAGCCCTATAGGCTTAGAGAAAAGTCAATTAAAACTCGGGAGTTGGTTCGGAAAATGTGATGGCCAAATGGCTAGAAGGGTAAAACGGTCATTTGGGAAGGCTCGGGAACCTAAAAATCATAAATTTGGATCAAACCAGTTGAATGTGGCTATTTCCCATTTTTTTTTGTGATTTTTCATAAATTTGTAGAATTTTTCCTGATTTTCTTTTAATTTTTTAAGATTGTTTTATAATTTTTCTGATTTTTTATTGATTTTCTGAATTTTTAATTTTTAATTTTTAATTATTTTTTCGATCGGGTCAACCCGCCCCACGCGGATCGGGCGCCCGATCCAGAACCGCACCCGCTTGTCCAAAGATAAAAACGACGCCGCTCTACTATTTTCTACTTTTTTATTTTCAAAAAATCTAAATCTATTTATCGAATATTAAAAAAACTAATATCTAATCCTATGGCTCCTATTGAACCACGTGGTAGGCTACGGAACCGTCGAGATCATTCGAAGCCTAAAACGACACCGTATTTTCCATTTTCTAATTTCGAATTTTCTAAAAAACATTTTTAGAATTCTAAAAATCTAATTATCGATTCGACGGTTACTACTCCTATACGTGTCACACTACTGACCGTCCGATCACCTAATAGACTCCAAATAACCCTAATGGCCTTGCTAATGTGTGCGCCACGTATCATGCCACGTGGCGCCACGTCAACGCTAGCTCGCTCGGCCGACCGACCGGCGGACATGCCACGTCGCCTTTGTCTTTTTGCCGGACCAATCGCAAAATGAATGGTCGAGGTTTCTCCGCCGTTGATCGAGGGTGAAACCTCGGGCAATCAACGCGAAACCACTACCATTCGACTCGCCGACTCCTCTAGCTTCACATATATAAAAAACATAGCATTTCATCCACAAAATCACCATGGCCAAAGCTCGAACCAATTTTACTATAGCTACTCGAATCTCACTACACATAGCATAACAATGGAATTAAAGATGCATACACACTCAAATCAAGTCTAGGAAACTTACGTCGAGCTCCGATTGAGGTCGCGATGGCTAGAATGGCCTGGCCAATATTTTACCAAACCGTGATAGATTAGAGGTTCAACTCGAGCTATTCAAGCAAAATCGATGCAAAAACAAGCTACGATCGTGGTCGGTGGTGCTCGGAGAACAAAACGCACTCAATAATTTGAAGGATGATCATCGAGAAGATGAGATCCCATGAATGCACAAAGTAAAGGTCAAAGGTTCGACTCATAGTTTTAGGGGATCACAAGCGGTGCGAGCTAGTGCGATCGACTCCATAGAGCTCAAGCGAGCTTCGGTGGCGGCCTAATGGTTCGATTTGGTGTGGATTGGCCGGACTGAATTCCCATGGCTTCAAGCTTGAAGATTCACCTATAGTGATCTCAAAGTCTCTCTCTCTACCTTCTCTCTCTCTCTCTCTATTATGTTAGTGTACGAACCAAAATGAGCCTCTCGCTCTTTCGCTTCTAGAACATATCGAGCTCATATACCCCATTTTGAATTTTGCCGTGATCGGGTGAGACTTCGCCGACTTGAATCTCACGTGAGCTCACGTGCAATGGGGTTTAAACGGCGCCGGAAACGGAGAGGGATTTCGTCCAGTCCATTTGCCTCTCTAATATGCTCGAATTGACGTCCAATTTGGATGATTGTGAAAGTTGACTTCTTCTTGAATTGCCGCAACATTGACTAGCTTCGCCGGCGCTCCTCCGGCTATCTCGGGTGGTGGCACCGTTTCAAATCGACGGGGAATGAGGCGAGGAACAAAAGCCCTCCCCAAACTCGTTTAATTATGGCGGATTGGTTCGTCTAGTTCCCGATCAAAATTCACCTGCCAAATGTTCAAATAGCGTGGGAAAGGGGAAGAAGAAGAGGAAGGTCGCCCGAGTCTATGGGTGGGATTCGGGTTGATCCGGCAGACACTGGGAGACTTGGAATGACTAAATTGACCGTCTAAACCTTGTAATTTTTCAAATTAAACCACATAATCGAAATCAACATGATGAATTCTGTTTAAAATGTCATTTTCCCCAAAATTCTATGGCAAATTGAACAAAATTCCCAATTTGCTCACAAGATCCGACAATTTAAATTGAGCAATTGAAGGCTTAAACGGCTAATTCAAATCAGCCAATCGATTCATAAGGTTGAAAAACATAAGGTAGATGTCTTACTTTGCCATGGCGATCTCTAGATTGTGATTAATTTGACTTTGAATAAGATCTAGGGACTAAACTGAAAATTTTTAATGTAATTAAGTCCAAATCGTACAATTACGTAATTTCTTGAAATTCAAGGACCCGGTTGCAACGCAGGATGGTATTCAAGTTAAATGTCAAGACTCCAAAAATACGAAAAATGCAAATTAAAAGACTCAAATGGTAATTTTGGCTCAATTTAAGATTATGCTCAATGAAGAGACATTGGGTCCTACATCGAATTTTCGAAATCTTAAGAGGTTAAAATGAAAAAAGGGCATTAAAATAAAAATATAGACTATTTTCGCATATTTGTTTGACCTCAAAATCTATTATTTCTGAATTTCCAAGCATTTTTCAATTTTCAAAAAATATTAAAAAAGAAAAATACGAAAAAGAATTTTTTTTGTCTAAAAATGGTTCTCTAGGCTTGGCCAAGGTCTCCAAAATTGATGTTGCAATTTTTTGGCTTTTTTAATGAATTTTTCATGAATTTTTTAAACATAAACTAAAAAATAATTAATCAAAATTCGGTGTCAACAACTTTCCCTCTTTGAGAGGAATCTCGTTAGAAGTTACTCTTAAAGACAAGGTGACACCCGAGTCTTAACCGAATCTACCGAGGAAAATGAAAGAGAAAGAGTTATGACATTCAACTTTCATACCCATCGATGTAAACTCTAAATTTGAAAGGAGATATGCACATTCCGTTCCTTCTTATATGAGAGAGTTAGAGGAGAGAAAGGCTTACCTAGTTCTTACCTATAGATGGTTTGATGAATGTTGATTGAGGAATGGTGGGAAAAGCCTAAGGGTTCGTTGTGGGAACACTTAGGGTGGACCAAAACTTGACCCGTATGGTGGGTCGAACACTTAATATCTATTGAGGACAGAGAGATAGCTTACGGAACTCTTTAAGAATAGAGACTAACCTATAGGGATCTCTTAAGGATAGAGACAACGTACAAAAATCTTTAAGGATAGAGACCGATCTATGAGGATCTCTTAAGCACGAGACAGCCTACGGAGCTCTTTAAGGACGGAGACTCACCTTTGCGACCTAAAAAAAGTCGAGGTTAATGGATTATTAAGTTAATTAGATGAATTAACCTAATGCGAGACTCTTTCAAGCCCTACAAATTCGCAACTTAGGTTTGATTTTTAAGGTAGGTTGATTAGAAACCTATATAAAATAGTTGGAGAACTATTTTATCTCTACGAACCGAGAAAATAAGTTCGGGGACTTTGTTACGTTAATTAAAAAATTAGCGCTCTTTCGGTACCAATTTCATGAAAATGTCTTTTTGATTGGTTTATATGAATTGGATGTTTTTTTTCTTTTCTTTTTTTTTTTTCTATTTTTTTATTTTCGAATTTCTTTTAATGGATTTGAACAAAATTAAACAAAAATGCCCATAATATACCTTTAAATCTGAATTTTTTGATAAATCTTCTCATTCCCGAAGATCCGGGCCGGAGCGAGATTTTATCCTCTACATCCTCGAAAATTCGAGCCGGTATACGAGATAAATATATAGAAATACAACGTCCCTTCTCGCCAAAGGGCAGAATACGAATTTCTATATTTAAATCACCATCCCATCCCATAAGACCATGGGCGTGGCGTGTGATTTAATTTTCCGACGGGACCAAGCACTAGGGAGCACACATTATAGGCGGTTTTGTTTAAAAATGTGCAAATATTTATTAGATTTTCGAAAATCCTTAGGGGATTTCGAAATTTTCAAGGAGATAGGCTCCTATCCACAAAGGAATGATATCTTTTAAAAATTGAAAAAATTATATTCTGAAATTTTCAAAGTACATTAGATAACTTCCCAAATTTTAAAGATGCGTTCAATATCTCCAAAAAATCTGATTGATTCTTGAGTTATTTTAAATATTTCGAAAATATATCAATATTCTACAAGATATGATTGCTTCAAAATCTAGTGTGATCTTATCCCTAAATGCTCAGATTTTCGAATTTTCCAAGGATTATCAGATTATGCACAATCAAGATTAGAATTTTGATTATCTCATGAATATGTCAAATGCTCGGATATATGCACAATATCCTCAAGAATTCGGAAACATGCTCAAGTTCAGAAATTAAAATTGAGCAACATAACTTATCCGAAAATCAATTTCCTAATCTAGATTTTATTCTGAAAACATGTCAAATGAGTCTAATTAATACCAATTTTCAAAATTTGTGATAAAACTTGGGTTTTGATATTTCAATCATCCAAAAATAATTGCTTCTCGAATCTCTGAAAAAAAACTGCGTTTTTGCCTCAATGACAGTATCAAACAGCATCAAATGCACGCAAAACAGCAACAAGAAAAGTCAAGGACTCACCTTTTTGCTCCCGCAAAATTCTGCATAGGTTAACGGTATAAAACATGCAAAAACGGCTTAGTTCAGACAAACACAGCATGTAGAACAGCGTAAAACATCATCGAATGCATGCAAATCAGTAACTAGGAAGACAAAAAAAACCTTTTAGCTTCCGTAAAGATCTTGACAAGTTGATGATTATAGAGCAAGCAAAAAATGAGTATTTTCAGACCAAAAAACATGTACATAATGTAGAAACAGCATCAAAAGAGCAACCAAATTACACAGAAAACATGCTTGAAGTACCCATTAATTGTGCTCGAAGTTACCTTGATTCGTAGGACGGGACTTGGGCTAATTTGTTGCGAAAACTCCACTGGACAGCAGCAAAGTAAACCCAAATAGCAGCATATTATCTCATAGCAACATCGTTTCAGCCTCTAGGACTAGCCGAGCTCTCTCTCTCTTTCTCTAGCCTACCTCACGTGAATTCTAAGTATGTGAGCAGAAAAATTTTGCCGACCCCTTAACCCTAGGCATAAAGATGTATTTATAGAGAAAACTAGGGCTTTGAGTTGTAGGGTTTATTTTTGACCGTCGGATTTGAGAAATAACGATCGTTGGATCGAAATTTCTACCCTTGATGGGCTTATTCTTCAGAATTTCGAATTTTAATGAGGGTAATAGGGCTTGGCCGAATTCCTCAATTTAATAGACTTATATGCACGAATTTGAGGCCTAATCGGGCTTTAATTAATTAAACGGGCAATTAATTAAAGCCCTTTTCATTTTAAAGAGCTAAAATGGGTTGATTTAGCTTAAAATTAAGCCAAAAACCATTAAAAATTTGAAAATCTCCCTTGGTGATCAAAAAATTGATATTGATGCCGAGCTACACTCGCCTCGACCTAATTGCAAGACAGAAAATAAATATGCAATGCATGAAGATTTAATTTTTGTGAGAATTATGGTTAATCCTCAATTTATGCTCATATAAATGATTCTCTCGAAAATCAAAATTTAAGTGTCAACAGTGCCCCTCTTTGAGTGGAAGCTCGTAGAGGTTTCACTCAATCACCAAAGATTGCAACCTAAATTTTGCTAATGCGAGTGATAGTAATTTTTGATGGGAATGAATCCCATTTTTATGTGAAATAAATAATGCATGAAATGCGAGATCGTAAATAACATATGAAATCTGCACATGGATCGCATATGAGAATACCTATTGTCCCAAATACCTCATAATGCTGATGATTTTCTTAATTTCCAAGTTTTTGATGCGAGGATCGTAAGGTCTTGGGCCCATCTGTTACCGCAGATTTCCCCTTGATGCGAGACGACGCAAGATATGTGTGTCCTTCGAGATCATAAGAGCTACGTAGTTGTGAGTCGAAAGAAGTGAAATCAAGTTCACAAGAGCTACGTTGTTGTGAGTTGATAAAATGTCAAAATCGCCGGTGCATATGTCTTCACGATTTGACAAAGGGGGAACCAAAATCATAAGAGCTACGTCGTTATGATTTGGTTTGAATCAAAATCATGAGTGCTTATGTCGTCATGATTTGATAAAAGGGTCGAGAATCATAAGAGCTATATCATTATGAGCCGACTATAGGTCAAGATCATAAGTGCATATGTCTTCATAATCCGAGACCGAAATCATAAGAGTTACGTCATTATGATTTGGCTAAAGATGTTTGAATTCATAAGAGTTACGTCATTATGATTTGGCTAAAGATGTTTGAATTCATAAGAGTTACGTCATTATGATTTGATAAAACAGCAAGATCACCATGCATATGTCTTTACGACTGGACGAAGAGGCATATTGCCCGAATTGAACAATGTTTGAGAGGAGTACCACCGAATGGAATCGATAAGTACGAAAGGGGCATATTGCACGAATTGAATCATAACAACTATCATCAAAAGAGTTGTTAATTTGAAAAGGGGTTCAGAAAACTTACTTGGGTTCTCCGAACGAATAATCAAGGAACGAGATAGATTGCTTGTATCGTACTGTTTAATCACTTGAGATGAACATGATCAATTGTTAACACAACATGATACGTCCACAAATTCTTGAATTTTTTGTTTACATTGCAAAGCTCTGCTGGGGATTTGTCAATAAGGAAATCGATCCGATCCTTTTCATGAGTTCAATCAAATCGAATGAGGAACTGCAGTAAAAAAGGATTTTCACTCACTCTCATGAAAAAGGTTTGAAACCCGACCATAGATACAGGTAAGAGAAAACACTCGAACTATCATCATGGTTTCAAATGATTCTTTTGCCGGGATGATCACCAATTGGTTTTGAGAAATGAATCCGTCGCTCAAATTGGGTTAAGCAAAGGATCGGGTGTGTATGGTATAGAAATGAAATGCTCTTCGTCATGTCTAAGGCACTTGAGCTAATATAAGGTTCGCATGCAATAAATATGCTTGAAGATTGATGCAAGTGAGAGCAAGAAAATTTTACTCATCCTTTGAATATCCGAGAATTGCCCCAATATGGGATTGTTCTTAACGGGGGTATGAAATGAAACCGCCGTTCAAGGGGGTTTAGCAACGGATAACCCGTCTTGTTTGGGTAGAGGAAATGAATGCCTTGTATCAACTTGGTCGTCATACTTCTCGCGAGATAACCCTTTACATTGTCGGTATGGAAACTCTCACATTTCCTCATTAGGGATTATGACAAGGACGTGTATACGAAACGACTTGCCTTTTTGTCGTCTCGATGTTCTTCATTCAAAATGATCTGTCTAATGAAATTAGAGAGACTTTTTGACTGACATTATCTATAATGAAAATTAGTAATGCAAATAGAAACAAGTAATCAACCAAGTAGGCATAATGCATCAACAAATATCAAATGAATCATAAGTTGATTAAAACGTCGAACAAATCAAGCATAATACTTCTTTACAAAGATCATAATTTACGGGGTTGGTAAAAATACGATCATCCATCTCTGTCAAAATCAAAGCACCTTCCGGAAGCACTTTCTTCACGACGTACGAGCCACCATAATTCGGAGCGAACTTCCCTTCCGAAGCGGAACAATGGGTAACAACTTCCACAAAACGAGGTCACCAACTTAAAAATGTGGAGGCCGAACCTTCTTGTTGAAGGATGTAGCAACCCTTTGTTGATAACACTAGCCGTGATACAAAGCCTTAAGCCGCTTTTCATCGATCAAGTTCAATTAGTCCAACCTCTCATGGATCCAATCAGCTTGATTAGCTTGACTCGAGATAATACGAGCAAGGAAGAGATCTCCACTTCAATCGGCACTACGCTTCTATCCCATAGACAAGAGAATACGGGGTGCCCCAAGATATGTTCGGATCAAAGTCCGATACGCCATGAGTGCAAATGGTAATCTCTCGTGCGAGTCTCGATAATTCTCAGCCGTCTTAGCTAAGATCTTCTTGATATTCTTGTTGGCTGCTTCCACCACTTTGTTCATCGAGGACGGTATGGACAAGAGTTCATGAGCTTGATCTTAAATTCTCCGAACGGATCATCAATCGTTTTGTTGTTTAAGTTCGAGCCGTTATTAGTGATTATGGCTTCAGGCGAACCATTTCTAGCGATAATGTCCTGACGGATGAACTTCATAACATTCCGAGCCGTGATCGCCAAGTACGATGCAGCTTCAATCCATTTGGAAAAATAGTCAATGGCCACCGAATGAACCGATGCCCATTAGAGGCTTTGGGATTAATGGGACCGATCACATCGATGCCCCACATAAAAAATGGCCATGGCTTTGATAATGGGTGCAGCTTGTTCGGAGGAACATTGATCTTGTCGCTATGAATCCGGAACTTGTGGCGGCTTCGGAGATGCTGGATGCAATTGTTTTCTAAGGTGAGCCAATAATAGCCTTAACCTCATGATCTTCCTAGCTAGCGTGTGTCCATTCATGTGCGGACCACGAATCCCTTCATGTACTTCCATCATCGAGACGGATTGCCTCGGCATAATCTATACATCTTAGAAGGATAGAATCGAATGATCGCTTGTACAAACTCTCTCCGCTAAGAAAGAACTTCGAGGCCATCTTCCTTATGTACCTTTGATCGACGCGGTACTTTCCTTAGGAAACTCCTATTTTTGGATATAAGTTTTGATGTCGTGATACCACGTCTTGCCGTCGGGTTCATCGGTCAAGGCCATACAAGATGCTGATTTTCTCGGTACTTCGATCTTCGGGGGCTTAACCTCAAGCCCATTGGTGACTTGTAACATTGAAGACAAAGCCGCCAATGCATCATCGAACCGATTGTGAATCCTAGATAGATACTCAACCGAGATATCATCAAATTCCTCCACCAACTCATCCAGATACTCATGGTAGGGTAGCAACTTAGTATCCCGTGTTTTCCATTTTCCAACCGTCCGGAGGATAATTAAAGCGGAATCTCCGAATACCTTGAGTCGGGTTATGCCCATTTCAATTGCGGCTTGTAAATCGAGAACGCATGCTTCGTACTCGTTATATTATTTGTGGAAGGAAATACCAACTTTGCTACGACAGGATAATGTTGGTCACCGAGATGATATTAGAACCGCTCCAAGTGCCGATCTAGATAAATTTACAGCTCCATCAAAATATATAGTTCGAGATATAATCCTCCACCGACATGATTCTATCTTCCGAATGATAGGCATCATCGTCTTGCCCCGGATTTTCGGCTAGGACATCTCGCTATGGCCCGTCCCTTGACTAACTTTTTAGGATAAATATTGAACATCAAACTCGAAATGAGGATATGCTATTTGGCAAGTCTACCGATCAAGGCGGGTTGACTTAGCAAGTATTTGACAGGATCACACTCTGTCACCAAGAGCACTTGATAATGTAAGATATATTGTCGAAGTCTCGTGCAAGTACCCGGACTAACGCCGCGCATGTTTTCTCTATTTGGGAATAATTCATTTCGAAACCGTGAATTTCTTGCTCGGTTAATAAATGCCTCGTTCTTTTCCGTCCTCCTGCCTTTTACGGGCTAACATGGCGCCCAAAGATTCGCTATGGATTGTGAGGTTGCCCCGGTGTTGGAGGACCAAATACGAGTGGATTCATGAGATCTTGCTTCAGCTTCCCAAAAGCTTCTTCACATTCGCTATCCCATTCGACTAGTGCATTCTTCTTTGATAGCTTGAGGAACGACTTAGCGGTCTTCGATAACCGAGAGATGAATCGAGCAATATAGTTTAGCCTACCCATCAAACTTTGGACTTCTTTAACCGTCGTCGGCGGCTTAAGCTCACGGATAGCCTCGACTTTAGACGGGTTGACTTCAATACCCTTACTACTTACCACAAATCCGAGCAGCTTGCCCGAGCTTGGTCCCAAAGACACACTTGGCGGGGTTGAAGTATAACCCGAACCTCCGGAGTCCGTCGAACAATTTCTTTAACGTTTTGGTGTGATCTTCTCTATGCTTTGTCTTTGCTATTATGTCATCGATGTAAACCTCAATCTCATTATGCATTATGTCGTGGAAAAGGGCGACCATGGCCCGTTGGTAAGTAGCTCCAGCGTTTCTAAGACCGAACGGCATCACCCGGTAATGGAACATCCCCTATAGTGTGGTGAAAGTGATTTTCAACTTATCACCGACGTTCATCGAGATCTGATTGTACCCAGAGAAACCATCCATGAATGAAAACAATTCAAACCTTGCGGTACATCAACGAGTACGTCGATATGCGGGAGGGGAAAATCATCTTTAAGATCGGCCTTATTTAAGTCTCAATAATCGACACAAACCCAAATGCGCCCATCTTTCTTCATGACCGGGACTATATTAGTAACCCAATCGAATATTCTATAGTCTCAATAAATCCGACATCAAGCAACTTCATGACATCCTCTTTGATCTTCCGAACCAATCCGGTGCGGCCCTCCTCGATTTTTGCACTAGTGGCTTAGCCGAAGGATCGATCGGCAAACAATGTTCGACAATGGAACGGTCAAGACCGGGCATGTCTACATAGGACCAAGCAAAAACATATAGGTAATCCTTCAAGAGCTTAATCGGGCGCTCGAACATTTCGCGAGAAAGGTTCGCCCCTATCTTAACCTCTTTAGGATTTTCCTCATCGGCCAAATTGATCGGTATAGTTTCCTCACCAATTATAGGTTTAACTATTTCATGCTTGTTTGAAATCTTGACGTATTTCCTCGTAGTCGAGAGTGAATTCGTCCAAGTCATATACTTCGAATTCACTGGATCTCCCTCTTCCCATTTTCCCTTGAAACATAAAGTAGGAGAATCAAGAGGACAAACAGGGTTTAAACATCGATGCATTTCTTTGCAAATCGAGCACTTTTAGCAACGTTTTTTTTCAAGACCCCAGGACGAGAATTCTTAAGGGAGCCTAACCTTCAAGTGCTTACCATAGATGACGGATTGTTGAATCGTTGGTTATCGTCATCGGATTGGTTGAGGATACTCGGCAAGATTTCAAAGACCATAATAAAAATCGCCTGTAATTTTATTGATATCAAATCAATGAATTACATCTTATTGAAAGGGAAGTACGACATTGAATCAAAATCCTATGAGAGCAATGTGACCTAAAGGAAAACAAGAAATGTCCCATGTAGGGGAACATGAAAATAAATAAATGAGTGTTACTCGAAACCAATCCCTCTAGCAGATTGTCGAACGTGGCATTGATAGATAGTATCGGGAGTTCATGTGCTCTATTAGGCTCTTCTTCAAGTGCGCCATCAACCTCTCGTGGTCTCTTCCAATACAAAGAATAGTCAAATTATCGAACTAGCCAGCAAGGTCGAGGTCTTCATTCTCTTCATTCAAGAACATTGGATCAGCATCTTGGCATTCGGGAACACTATTCCTAGATCGTATTCAAACTGGCTCAACTCATCGTAATCGCCGGTTACTCTAGCCAATCGGAAGGTAGTGTACGGAGCGGTAACAAAGGACTGCGTTCTTCCCTTACCACAATCGCTTGTATATCGCTTGTCACGCCTAGAGCGGTTATACCCTCTATATCCCAAATCACCGTGTGGGATTGCTCTTTAAGTTTGATCGGGGTGCGGATCCCTTGGCCGTGCCGACCTAAACCCATGCTAGGCTTGAAACTACGATCGACCATTACCTTTGCCACCATAAGGGAAGCGGATGACACTTCCGGAATGGGTAAAGGGCTCTCTGGAGATGCATGCATGGTGTGTACTATCTCAAAGACGTGGTAAGAATCTTCTTCATCATGAACCGGCTCGATGTAAGGGATTACCGTTTCATTGAAAATTCAGTGATCTTCCTCTCCATGGACAATCACCAACTTCCGCTCGACCACGAACTTGATTTTCCGATGAAGGCTCGATGGGACGGCCTCGGCATTATAAATCCAAGGACGGCCTAGGAGAAGGTTAAAGGCCGAAGGAATATCCGAAGTGCTTGGAAGAGAACATCAAACAAAGAGGGCCCGATCTCGAATCTCCATGTTGATTTGCCTCAAAGACATCCTTCTTCATGCCATCGAATAACCTGACGGAAGTCTTGGCCATCCGCAACCTTGGCCAAGTCGATTTCAAGATGATTCAATGTGGCTAATGAGCAAATATTCGGTCTTGACCCGTTGTCAATAAGTACCCGAGCCACGTAAGTTTCTTTGTGTTTCACTGTTATGTGCAAAGCTTTGTTATGATCCTGCCCCTTCAGCGGAATCTCATCGTCGGCCGAATGCGACTTGATCCTTTAGAAGGATCATCCATACAAAGTTCTTCATTTTGTCATACTTGATATTTTCAGGTATGTGAATTTGACCAAGTACCTTTATCAAGGACTCCCGATACTTCTCGAGATGATTGCGAAGTTCAAGTAGGGACACCGAGCCGGTAACTTCCGCAACCGGGTCGACAATGCTATACTTACTCGCCTTGAGTACAGCCAAAAATTCCTTAGCATCTTTTTCGGTGACTTGCTCGATCTGCTGTTTCTCATTATAAGCGCGTTCGATCTTGTTATCGGGGCAAGATCATAGGACCAAGGAACCGCCTTGTCATTATCATACGGAAAAGGTTGGAGCGAGGCAATGACATTTTGAGTTCATTGTCCGTTGCATCCTCCAAGGTGGGCATGTCTGCCAGCTTTGGGTCATTCTTGATTAAATCAGCCATATCGGCATCTCGTTACCTCAAACTCTTGAAAGGACCCGAGTTGGGTCAAAGCTGCAAACTCCCGATCCCGAGCCAATGACAATCGGGCTATAGTGGCCACCGTCCCGACTTGATTTGCCCAGATTATGAACATGTTCTTTATGAGGTCGAAGACCTTTTTTTCAAGCGATCGAGTGATGTCGGTTCACCGACCCGGTAATAGCTTGCCCGATTAGAGCGTCAAGAACATCTCGCTACTTAGATCTTAAAGGCGCTAACCCGTCCGATCCCACCTAAATACAATTAACTTTGTCTCGAATGATCCGGCAAAGGATTATTCCGGACATTCGGCTGTTTATTGTCTTGGAATGAGAATCCCTTAGAATCGAGTAGATCTTGGATACGATGCTTCAAAACGAAACAGCCATCGGTGTCATGCCCGGGCTCCCGCTGTAGTAATCACACTTCTTCGATGGATCATATCTCGGCGAGCTTGTGTTACCGGATCGCAAAGGCTCTAAAGTCGATAAGCCTTTCTTACGTAGAATCACAAGTACCGAGACGGGATTCCCGGTAGAGGGGTAAGCTTTGAGGCGGTCGTGGATTTTCTCTTTATCGTTGCGGGCTATAGTTAGCCTGCTATTGATTAGGAATCAGTACAAATGGCGTGCCGGTTGTGGGTCTTTAGCGGTAGGCCATGTTGACTGTGGGGCCGGCTCCTTGTCTTTCCTTACCACAAACCTCTTGGTTGTTCTGCGGCGGCATCACCATACCAGCCTTTCTTCATGTTGGTTCTCTACTTCTTCAGCCATTGCGATGAGATGGCTGAATGACATTGCGAAGGGATCCCAAAATTTGAGTTCTCATGACTTGAGGTAGGGTGGAAATGAACAATTTCATAAGTTCCCTTTTGGGAGGGACCGGTTTTAGCCGAGATGCTACGTTCCTCCATCCGGTGGCATACTTGCTTGATCGTTTCTCCTTTCTTCATCTCAAGCTGCTCAAGATCTTCTCCGAGTGGTGAGCACGTCCAGGTTAAAGCTGAAATGCTTGATGAAAGCATTAGCCACCTTCTCCCGATCGTCCATACGATAGATCTCATAGTCGGTATACCATCTCATGGCGGTTTCTTTCGGGACTAGCTTGGAAAGTCCGAACCATTAGGGGGCCATTGGTCGCATGCTTATTCATTCTTGCTTGGTACATCCGGGACGTGCTGGACCCGATTAGAAGTCCCATCATATTTCTCAAAGTCGGGCATCTTGAATTTTCTAATACCACGACCTTCAAAAAATAGACAGGTCGATTTGGGGTATACTTGTGTGTGTGCCTTCCACCTCACGGATCCATTGCTCCATTTGGGCTAATAGCTTGGCCGTTTCATCGGTTGGTTTCATAGCCACGGGGGTGGTTTGGGGGATAGAAGCTGGTGATGGGGCGCTCGAGCTAGCGCCGCAATGACAAAGTCCTCTAGCGGCATGGTGTAACCGAGGGACATGCTCGGAAACCTTCTCGGGATTGCTTACGGGAGAGGTCGGAAAGGCGACGTTACGAGGTGTTGGATCGGTCGGGTGTTTAGCGGAAGCAACAGTAGTGGCCATCATGCGCTCCATCATCTGGTTCATCCGCCCTCAAACCTCCGGTTCATTATGCTCTCAAACCTCTGGTTCATAGCCTCGAATTGCTCCTACGAGTTTCCTGGACCGCGTTGTTGATTTCAGCTTTGTCAGCCATTTTCTTAGCCAAAGAGCGAGTAACTCGTGGGGAACCCGTGATAAATTACCTGCAAGGAAGAGTCGTATGATGAGTATAATGCATGAGAGACGCTGAGTCGATCCATGGCTAATCTAGACTTGTGAACTTTACTCAAACTTGACTTTTGACCCCGATCAGGAGATTCCAGTTTCGTCGGATTTGGGCGAACAATTCGTTAAAATTCAGAAAGTGGTCAAAATGATACAAAGTTTTACGATCTTGTAGCGGGGAGGCTGATGAACAACTTTCATGTAGAGTGATTAGGCTAGAAATGAATGTATCGATACAGTTTAATGTGTATAATCGAAAAGTCTTATTTGGAAAACGGTTTTGTCTACCTATTGTTAAAAAAATGAAGGAGCCCCTTAGAATGCGAAATAAATTCTGAAACTTTGCAGGCTGCTATTTGAAACATTGATCTAGAACTTTCATGTTTATTGGTTTCGCAAAAAGGCACTGTTTCTGATGTTAAATTGCAAAACGATTCTGGAGTCTGAAAACTTGTGAAATTCCAGCCTGTTCCACTCCGGCCATTAATTCCATAAAAAATGGAAAACACATTGGATTACCATGAAAGTTTTTGATACAGTGGTTCAAGATCTTATGAACATTTTTTGTTTGAAGTGTGGAAACTGAACACCACTCGAACGAGGTGAAAAAAAATTCGAACAAAACAGCAAGGTTAGCCTAAAAACAAAACTGAATTACTGACTGGAAGTATAATCAAAGGTAACAAGCCTAAAATCTAACGAAAATTCCTTAACAATAGACCTGATAAAGAAAAATAAAATAATGACAAGACTCGAACGACTAAAAGCCTATCACTTCGAGGGCCCCGCTCTATTCTTCGATCTCTTGGGTTGGGAACCGGCTTGAGCCTTCGGACGCTTGATCGTCTTCTACACGATGGCGATTTCCTCATGGGCCAGGGCTAACGAACGCCTTAGCTCATTGTTTGTGTAACCGGTTGGGGTAACATTAGGAAGCTTTGAACGCTAATCTTGGGGAATGGAGTGTTGTAATTGATATTCTCTAGTGGACCGGTAAGCTTCTTCGGTGGGCTCCAAAGGTCTCCTCGAAAACCGAGCTTGATCGGTTGGTTTGCGGCCCACAGGAGTAGCAGTGGTGACGACCGTCTCGCTCATGGCCCATCGTCAAGTTTTCGAGGTTCAGGTGGGTCCGGATAGACGGTAGAGGCGGAGGCATCTTCGAACGCATCCGAATTGGCGAACGACTCGAGATGGATAATACTCGGCTATCCCCATAAAGCCCGGGAGGGGAATCGGTCCGGTACGGCCCGAGGCAAGACGAGCCTCCTTACATTGGAACTAGATAGCATGCCATTGGAGAGATTTAGCGGATGAAGCCCTCACGAGTTTTATTCATTCAGAAAAATGATAGTCGGGGGTATTAGATTGCTTTTCTTTGTAAATAACCAACGGAGGTACGAGGTTTCTCAAGACATCAGTCGATACAAACTCCTTACATTCCTTAATATGCAACAGAAACCATACTTGCAAAAGCTCAGCGAGGCCCTACGGACTTTAGACTTGCCCCGCCTAAAATTATTCGAGAGAAATGACGGTTTCAACCAAGATGGTATTCCCAAATTCCTTTCCTCACAAACTTGTTGGACAAAGTGTGCTAGACGAGGAATGACAGAATTTTTATAATGAGGAAAGATGATCAAACCAAAAAATGCTAGTAAAAAGACTTTACCCTTTTGCGGTGATCGGGCCTTGTTAAAGCGGTATGAGGAAAGTGAAGGAGCAATGTTCATAGTTTGTTTTTAAAACCCTTTGCACAATGGGTAGATCAACCATTAAAAATTCAGCTAAGACACAAGAGGCATCCACATCCAAGTATTGGCTAATGATCTCAAGATCGAGAGACTTACTAATGAGCACGCTATACTCTTCCAATGTAGGGGTGAGTTCATGCTTACCGAGCAAGAAAGTAGCCGTTTGAGGGACCCAACAGTGAGCAAGGGCCTAGATCATACCGACATGAACATGGATATCAAGAAGATGAATGAGCTTCCCCAATCGACTCTCCACATAATGGCGTGTAACCTCATCAAGTTGGGGGACCCAATTGACCAAATCCTTCTTCGTTACTTCCACAGATCGAATGTTGCCGTGCCCCATGAAGTGATAGACTAAGAGGACGACACACATAATAAGACAAGATGTCTAATAGCCATGGACTGACTCATAATAATAAAAAAAGTCATACATGCAAAGATGTTCAATAATATCAAAGACAAGCAAGATGACATATGCATGCTTTATTAGTCCGATTTTTAGAGCCTTCAAAAGCGAGCCTGACTTAACCATTTAAGCCGTGTTTTCACCCCTTTAAGCTTAGGGAATGTTAAGAAAAGCCACTCGTGCCCACAGATTCAGGCCGAACGGGGAATCTTAACATGGTCGGGGTCGAGGGTAAGAACGTTCATTCCTTCATCCCGAGGCCAGGCATATCCTTATCCGGACACCATCCTAGGTCAATCTAGCATTTTAGGTTCAATGTAATGTCATGAGTTATGCGTAGCAAGTGTAGTTCATCCAAGTAGAGTATTCTCAAACGAATAACTAAAATATCGAAATAAAAAAAAATCACCAAAATTATGAAAAATGCCCAAAAACCCATCAAAACGATCTCGAATCGCCAAAATCCATCATACAACATTGTCAAAAGCAATGATTTATATTCAGAAGACCATTTTCCTTTGGCCTACCAAATTTGGGCCCATTCTAAGCTCATCCCCCGCCTATCCAGGGAAATTCAGCATAATTGAACAAAAAGGCGAAACGGCGCAAAAACGTTGATCCAATCATCACAAATGACCAATCAAGACATATGACATGAAATTCGCGGCTTAAATCCACAAATTTTTAAATTCGTTTGAAAATTAATTAATGGTGAATTAATAATTTCGGATCATTGATTTGCAAGTTCCGTTCATCAATTAAATTTTCGAGCAAACTAATTCGGTCCCCGGTGGAGTCACCAAGCTGTTGCGACCTAAAAAAAAAGTCGAGGTTAATGGATTATTAAGTTAATTAGATGAATTAACCTAATGCGGACTCTCCCAAGCCCTACCAATTCGGAACTTAGGTTTGATTTTTAATTTAGGAGCCGCCACTAATCATAAGGTAGGTTGATTAGAAACCTATATAAAATAATGGGAGAACTATTTTATCTCTACGAACTAGAGAAAATGAGTTCGGGGACTTGGTTACGTTAATTAAAAAATTAGCGCCCTTTCGGTACCAAGTTTATGACAATATCTTTTGATTGGTTTATATGAATTGTATGCTTTTTTGTTTTCTTTTTTTTTCTAATTTCTTTTAATGGATTTGAACAAAATTAAACAAAAATGCCCATAATATACGTTTAATTTTGAATTTTTCGATAAATCTTCTCATTCTCGAAGATTCCGGCCGGAGCGACATTTTATCCGCTACATTCTTGAAAATTCGAGCCAGGTATACGGATAAATATATAGAAATACAACGTCTCTTCTCGTCAAATGGCGAATACGAATTTCTATATTTAAATCACCATCCCATCCCATAAGATCTTGGGCTTGGCGTGTGATTTAATTTTCTCGACGGGGACCAGGCACTAGGGAGCACACATTATAGGCGTTTTGTTTAAAAATGTGCAAATATTTATTGGATTTTCGAAAATCCTTAGGGGATTCCGAAATTTTCAAGGAGAGAGGCTCCTATCCACAAATGATTGATATCTTTTAAAAAATGGAAAGATTATCTTCTGAAATTTTCAAAGTATATTAGATAACTTCCCAAATTTAAAAGATGCATTCAATATCTCCAAAAAATCTAATTGATTCTTGAGTTATTTTGAATATTCCGAAAACATATCAATATTTTACAAGATATGATTGGTTCAAAATCTAGTGTGCTCTTATCCCCGAGTGCTCGATTTTCGAATTTTTCAAGGATTATCGATTATGCACAATCAAGATTAGAATTTTGATTATCTCATGAATATATCAAATGCTCAGATATATGCACAATATCCTCAAGAATTTGGAAACATGCTCAAGTTCAGAAATTAAAATTGAGCAACATAACTTATCCGAAAATCAATTTCCTAATCTAGATTTTATTCTGAAAACATATCAAATGAGTCCAACTAATACCAATTTTCGAAATTTGTGATAAAACTTGGGTTTTGATATTTCAATCATCCAAAAATAATTGCTTCTCGAATTTTCGAAAAAAAATTGCGTTTTTACCTCAATGACAGTATCAAACAGCATCAAATGCACGCAAAACAGCAACAAAAAAAGTCAAGGACTCACCCTTTTTGCTCCCGCAAAATTTTGCATAGGTTAACGATATAAAACATGCAAAAACGGCTCGGTTCAGACAAACATAGCATGTAGAACAGCATAAAACAGCATCGAATGCATGCAAATCAGTAACTAGGAAGACAAAACAAAAACCTTTTACTTCCGCAAAGATCTTGACAAGTTGATGATTATAGAGCAAGCAAAAAACATGTACTTTCAGACCAAACAACATGTATATAATGTAGCAAAAGCATCAAAACAGCAACCAAATTACACAGAAAACATGCTTGAAGTACCCATCAATTGTGCTCGAAGTTACCTTGATCCGTAGCACGGGTCTCGGGCTAATTTGATGCGAAAACTCCACTGGACAGCAGCAAAGCAAACCCAAACAGCAGCATATTATCTCACAGCAACGTCGTTTCAGCCTCTTGGACTTGCCGAGCTCTCTCTCTCTTTCTCTAGCCTACCTCACGTGAATTCTAAGTATGTGAGCAGAAAAATTTTGCCAACCCCTTAGCCCTAGGCATAAAGATGTATTTATAGAGAAAACTAGGGCTTTCAGTTGTAAGGTTTATTTTTGACCGTCGGATTTGAGAAATAATGATGGTTGGATCGAAATTTCTACCCTTGATGGGCTTATTCTTCAGAATTTCAAAATTTAATGGGGGTAATAGGGCTTGGCCGAATTTCTCAATTTAATGGACTTATACGCACGAATTTGAGGCCTAATCAGATTTAATTAATTAAAGCCCCTTTCATTTTAAAGAGCTAAAATGGGCTGATTTAGCTTTGAATTAAGCCCAAACCCATTAAAAATTCGAAAATCCCCCTTGGTGGTCAAAAAATTGATATTGATGCCGAGCTACACTCGCCTTTGACCTAATTGCAGGACGAGAAAATAAATATGCAATGCATGAAGATTTAATTTTTGTGAGAATTATGGTTAATCCTCAATTTATGCTCATATAAATGATTCTCCGAAAATCAATATTTATGTGTCAACACCGACCTATGGGGATCTCCTAAAGATAAAAATAGCCTACTCGGAACTCTTTATGGAGGGAGGAGACGACCTATGGGGATCTCTTAAGGACGAGACAACCTACGGAACGTTTTAAGGGCGGAGACCGACCTATGGGGATCTCTTAAGAAAAGAAACAGCTTATGGAACTCTTTAAGGACAGAGACCGACCTATGGGGATCTCTTAAGGACAGAGACAGACCTATGAAACTCTTTAAGGACAGAGCCGACCTATTGAGATCTCTTAAGAATAGAGACAGCCTACGAAACACTTAAGGATAAAGACCGACCTATGGGATCTCTTAAGGACATAGACAGCCTACAAAACTCTTTAAGGACCGAGATTGACCTATGGGGATCTCTTAAGGACAGAAACAACCTACATAACTCTCTAAGGACATAGACTAACCTATGGAAAGAAATTCAACAAAAGGTTTAAAAGGGATCAACTATCTTGTAGGGAGGAAATCACCGAGAGATTACAAGGTTGGCTATCCTATAGGAAGGAATTCACCGAGAGATTACAAAGTATACGTTATCCTATAGAAAGGAATTCGCCAAGATATTACAAGGTATCGGCTATCCTGTAGAAAGGAATTCGCCGAAAGATTTAAAAGGCATCGGCTATCTTGCATATAGGAATTCGCCAAGAGATTACAAGGTATTGGCTATTCTTTAGAAAGGAATTCGTCCAGAGATTTAAAAGGTTGGCTATCCCGTATGAAGGAATTCACCGAGAGTTGGGTGCCATTTTGAGGATCTAGGAACGCTAGGGAACCTGCGAAGCTTAAACCCAAATAAAAATTTTTAAAGAAGGAGGGTGATCCTAAAACTTATGAGATTAGGATTCACCAAAGAGGAT
The DNA here is from genome assembly GCA_021437795.1 of Rhodamnia rubescens. Lineage (NCBI taxonomy): Eukaryota > Viridiplantae > Streptophyta > Magnoliopsida > Myrtales > Myrtaceae > Rhodamnia > Rhodamnia rubescens. Next base: position 11,619,117 of record JAILYA010000002.1, on the reverse strand, counting down.
ATCAAAAAGAGACTTTGTGAAAACTTGTCCAAACACACTATCATTTAGATTTCGTGCCCAAAACTCCATTGGGAAAATTTTGAATCACATGACTCAAACATTTTTTCAAAAGTTTATTTTCAAAAGAGTTTCAATTGAAGTGCCTTCATTTAAGAGGTTTCCTCACAATTTTCAAGAGGTTTAGATCTCCAAGACGGGGAGATATTTTTAGAGAAAACACTCGAATTTCTTACTAAACCAATTTCTAAAGCCCCGTCTGAATCTCCCCATTTAGAGTTAAAGGAGTTAAAGGTGCAATTACAAGAATTTCTTGATAAAGATTTTATTCGATCGGGTACATCGCCATGGGGTTTGTCGGTACTATTTGTGAAAAAGAAAGACGGGTCTCTACGTCTTTGCATTGATTATTAGCAATTAAATCAAGTGACTATCAAGAACAAGTATCATTTACCAAGGATTGATGATCTATTTGATCGGCTATAGGGGGCCATAGTATTTTCCAAGATTGATTTAAGGTTTGAGTACCATTAGTTGAGAATTAGGCAGGAGGATATTCAAAAAACGGCCTTGAAACTCATTATGGCCATTATGAATTTACGGTAATGCCATTTGGATTGGCAAATGCGTCGACATCTTTTATAGATCTAATGAACCCGGGTATTTAAGGCGTTTCTCGATCATTTATTATTGTATTTATAGATGAAATATTAGTATATTCAAATAATGAAGAGGACCACGCGTGGCATATGCAAGTAGCCTTGCAAACACTTCGGGATAACAAGCTTTATGCCAAGTTTAATAAGTGTAAATTTTGGCTGAGCCGCATGATATGTCTAGGCCACGTGGTATCGAGCGAAGGTATATTAGTTGATCCGACTAAAGTGGAGGCGGTAGTGAATTGGCCAAGGCCAACGACGATTACGGAAGTTCGCAGTTTCTTGGGGTTGGTGGGATACAACCGAAGATTCGTGGAAAACTTTTCTAGTATTGCCGCCCACTTAACATGATTAATGAAGAAGGATGTTAAATTTGAGTGGACGAGAAAGATGCGAGCGGAGTTTCCAATGTGACGTCCCCGACCCGACCCTTTTGCCCATGATAGGAAGCGTGAGCTCTCTTGGGTTCTCGGCCTTTCGAATATCTCCAAGAGCACTTCGGCATATTGCCATTTATTATTCGAGGCTAGTTAAGGGTTGTAAGGTCGGGACATTGCGGGGAGGACATGTTGTTTCCCGGGAACACCGTCCTCATCAAAGCCCCAATTCCGTTATTATTCTTGTTATCATGTCGCTCACGGAAGCGTTTACTTTAAAAATTCTATAACTTAGTATACCAAGAAAGATATCCATTTACTAAACACTATACTTCATTCTATTTGTACTTTTAACATACAAACTATTCTTCATCTTAATACATATGCTTCATAGGTGACTACTCCGGCAATGTAAGATTGCCCCAAAAAGTTGCACTTGGGCTCCAAAAAATCCTCCTTAGTAAGCTAGTTGCCTAGGGCTCACGTGCCATTCTTCTTCATATCATCACTTCGTCATCAAAAAGACTCCATCTCTAGGTTGCCCTTTTAATCTACGTGCGGCCATCCTCCATCCGAAATGCCCTATGGACTTGCGGCATCGAAAAATGGTCCTATGAGGTTACCATTAGAAATAAGATACCATGCGATATACTTGTGAGGTACATAGTTCGGCAAACCCTTGTTCACCCATAAGGTAGTCGGGTAGCACCCGAGAATTATCTCAAGCTCTACATCTATTACATCGGTCCAAGACACTTCGACGAACATGACAACACCAAAAAGAGGAGTTGGTGGACTAGCCATTACCTACAATTCTGAAAATTAAAGGGTGAGATACAATAATCACAATAAGTGTTTATCTAAGTTAAATATAGGAAGCGAGCTGATGGCATAGTTCGTAACGCAAGTACTATTGTTGATACCTGATTTTTAATTAGCATTTTTTCATTAAAATCTTCAAAAATTCATAGAAAATCCATAAAAAGTCAAAAAATTGCAAACTCAACTTCGGAGACCTTGGCCAAGCCTAGGGAACCATTTTTGAATAAATGTTTTTAATTTTTTTTGCTATTTTTAATATTTTTTGAAAATAGAAAAATACTTGAAAAATCCATAAAAATAGCATTTGAGGTTCGAAAAATATGAAAAAATACTTTATATTTTTATTTAAATGTCCTTTTCATTTTGACCTACCAGAAATTCAAAAATCTAGTTTAGGCCTATGTGTTCATTCATTACACATAAACTTGAATGAAGCAAAAAATACCATTTGATTCTTTTAATTTGTGATTTTCACATTTTTGGAGTCTTCACATTCAAATTGATTATCCTATATTGCAATTAGGTCCTCAAATTTCAAGAAATTACGTAATTGCACAATTTGGACTTAATTGTATAAAAACTTTTTAATTTACTCCTTGGATCATATTCAAAGCAAAATTAATTAAAATCTAGGACCGGCATACCAAAGTAAGACCTCTATCCTATAGTTTTCAACCTGTTGAATCGATTGATGGGGGTAGATTGATCTAAATTGGCCATTGAGGGCTTGAATTGCATGTCTTTAATTATCGGGTCAAACTTCAAAATTGGGGTTTTATAAAATTTGTTGCATATTTTTAGGGAAATTACATTTTCTCATAGAATTTGTGGCCCCGAGTCTAATTTTGAAATTTAACTTGAAATATTTTGAAGTATGAATGGTCAATTTGGGAATTGTAGATAGACCGGGTCTACCGGGTCGAACTCGATCCGACCCAACGACCCGAGTGATCATCTTCCTGAAATTCCTCCTCTCCCGCGGAAATTGAAACAGGTTTTGGAAGCGGTGATTGATCATGAAAATTGGGTGACTAATTGACCATAATAAGAGTTGCTGAATGTTGGGCTTTGACGCCCTTGACGGTTCGCTTCGATCCCCACCTTCAATACCACCTGGGACTGCCGGAGCTACGATGGCAAAGCTAGTCAATGCTGCGATGATTGCCCAAAGTTAACCTAAGCTAAACCAAGCCAAATTGATATCCATTTGCGCTCGCGGATCATCTAATGGACTTGGATGGAACATCAACTAACTTCGTCGCCATCGACGTGCCCAAATGCACGTGACAGCACGTGAATCCAAGTCGGCGAACCCCTCTCGTTTGCGGGCAATTTTCAAATCCAAGTCGGCGAATTCTACAAGAAAAGAGGCTAGCATTTGGCTCATAGACGAACAGAATAGAGAGAGAGAGAGAGAGAGAGAGAGAGAGAGAGAGAGAGAGAGAGAGAGAGAGAGAGAGAGAGAGAATCCTCTCTCGCAACTCCATTATCGCGAGCTAGAGCTAAAACTGTGGATCTTCGCCCGAGAGATTCAGGGACAAATCGAAGCTCCAATCTACCTCCAAAAGCTTCACATAAACCTCGGGAAGCGATCGCACCAACTCACGCCACATATGATCTCCCCAAATAGTGAGTTAAACTTCGAGTTTCATCTCTGCACTCACATGGAATCTCACAATCCCGATTATCATTCTTACAATTATAGTAGGCAATTACTTATTGAACCTTGCTAATCATGATCGCACCGTATTTGGGATTCGATTTTGCATAAATCCTTCGAGTCGAACCTCTTACTAGTCGCCGTCCGATCGCGACCTAGCGAGCTAATTATAGCTATCTACGGCCCGATCGGAGCCTCGGGTAAGTTTCCTCAACTCCTTTTAGTGCTTGTGTGGAGGAATTGAATAGTTATGCTCGTCTTTGCACGACTCGAACTGCCATGGTCGTACTAGTTCGAGCTCGAATATTATTGATTTCACGGATGGAATTGCATGATTCTTGGATATGTTGTTCTAGAGGATTAGACGAGTCGAATGGGATAGGTTTCAAGTCATTTGGATGAGGTTTCTCTATTGATCGATGTCGGAGAAACCTCGGCTATCCATTTAGAGGTTTGCTTCGCGAAGAAGACGAAGCCGACCTAGTAGTGTTGATCGATCAAAGGCCGACATGGTGCCGACGTATTCCCACGTAGCTTGATAGGTGGCGCACACGTCGGCTTGGCCATTATATCAGTTTTCTTAAATAAAAAATAAAGACCCAAATCGTACGGTTGGCATTAGGCCACGTGTCGTGATTTGGGATTTTTCAAAAATAAAAAATGATTTTTCGGAGTTATATAACATTTTCGAAAATTAAAAATAAAATTTGATTGGAAGATCGAGAATTAGTCTCGCCGTACGACCGTAGCCATAGGTTTAGTATGCAAATCGAACGCAGTGAGAGCTAGTTTCTCTGTTCGATCTCGGCCGTCCATTTTGGTAATTAGATTAGACGGTCTAAATCGAGTCGTCGTTTAATCCGAGCCATAGATCTTAGTAACTAGATCCAAAGGCTGAGGCTCAGCCACGTGGTTAAATGAGAACCGTAGGATCCAATATTAGAATTTTTAATTATGATAAATAGTTTAAAAAATTAGAAAATTAGAAAAAAAAAATAGAAAATGGTTGAATGGCTTCGTTTTATTCTCGAGAGGGTCCGGGTCCGAGTTTGGACCAAGCGCCCGGTCCGAGTTGACCAAGTTGACCCGATCGTATTTAATAAAAAATATTAAAAAAAATATAAAAATCAATAAAAATAGAAAAAAATTGTAAAAAATTTCAAAAAATTAGAAAAAATCAGAAAAATCCCAAAAAAGTTAGAAAAATCACAAAAATGGGAAATGGCCACATTCAATTGGCTTGACCACAATTTGTGATTTTTGAGTTCGCGAACATTCGAAATGACCATTTTGCCCTTCCGGGCATTTGGCCATCACATTTTCTAAACCAACTCTTGGATTTTACTTAGTCATTCTCTAAGCCTAGAGCTATATTAGGCATGCCATATTGATCGATCCGATTGATTGATGTGATTTGTCTTCGCATGTCATTGATTCCTTGATATGCGCATTTAGTTTATTGATTATGAATCATAGGATAGAAAATTCCATATGCATGATACCATATGTCGTTAGAGCCTACCTCACCTCCTTGAGCATCCGTATGAATTCTTACGTTAGAAAAACGCTCAACTCGGTATCGAAAGGCGTTGATGAGATTCTTGACGTAATAAAATTTCCGAACCCATTTCTCTGATTTTCGTAGAATTGATTGGTTACTCCCGACCATTCGATGGGGTTTCCGATCATACCCTCCAAAAAATGATTGGTGGCGACTCCGATAGCACGTACACTATATATATGCCACTCGACAATTGATTCTAGGATCATTCTTTCATTCATTAGAGACAATGGGGAATGGAGACATCAAGACCATCCTAATCCCATGCAAAAAGCTCATGCAATGGTGAAATCGACTCGATGTGATCAACCAAGCTTGTGTGCAAGGCTGTTTGGGAAGATTGGTAGATTTGATCAAAGTAAAGTACCAACCTGCTCTCATTCAAGCACTAGCAAGATGTTGGGATCCCAAGACTATGACTTTCAACTTTCAAGGGTTAGAGCTAACACTAACCTTGAAAGAATATACCGACATTCGCAAGCTTATAGCTCAACCCCCACTTGACATGAATCCTACTCCATCTCTATCGAAATTCCTTCGTCTCAAAGTCTTCGAGATAGAAAATGTTTATAAGTCCCATTCCGGTAATTTTACCTTGTCATTTCTCTTTGACAACTATTCCTCACTCCCAATCAATTTTGGTCATATATCGGGTAAGATGTTCATTTTAGCGTTCTTCGCGTTCGTTCTATTTCCCACTTCTAAAACGACCTTTGATCCTTCTATAGTCCACATAGCTCAACAAGCTTGTATCCGCTGGGATTACTCTTACATGATCCTAGCCAAGACCTTTCTCTCTCTAAATCGTTTCCAAACCAATGAAAAAGGTACCTTTCAAGATTCCAACGGACTTCTTTATATGTAGTTCGTTTCTCACATCAAGACTTTTGGACTCTAGATAGATTGTTATGAGATTAGTGAGCATGTCCAACCCTTGGGATATTTCTTAAAATGCAAATTCCTCGTTCCTACTTATTCATTCAAAGAATGGACCAAACTCTTCGAGAAACTAGAACCCGAACACCTATGATGGCAAATGACTTGGCCAAGGTTATTTGAGCCCCGTATCTCTAGAGTGGATGGAGACCTAATTCCTCTAACGGGTTCGACGGGCGGTGTTGCATACTACCCCATTCGAATGGTTAGGCGGTTTGGCGTACTTCAGGAGATCCCACCGGATACCCATCCTGGAGTTTTCTCGTTTGACTTACCACGAGGAGAGCTTATCGAGAAGACGAAGGCTCCTTATCAAGCGAAGATTAAGAAGATTATTCATTCCTTGGAGAATATGCCTCTACAAGATGTTGAATGGCCGGATCATTTGGAGAAGGAGATGGACATCCATCGTGCTTCCAAAGAGTACATAAAGAAGTTCAAGGAGTTTCGAAAATCCTTGTTGGAGCCCTATGTTCCTGAGTGCGATCATCGAGGATAGCTGAAGTCGAGTCCTATATTTCTAAGTATATCGTGCCATATGTACCCGGAATAAAGTCGTATATTCCTAAGGATCCGGAGCCACAACTTCTTGAGGAGGAAGAAGACCCTTACATATGGGACTCGGATGGATCGGAGGAGCATGCGAGCTCAAGCGTCCCCAACACACATAGATAGATTCCCCATTGGTCTTAACATGTTGATGTTGCATTTATCGTATTTTGAACACTCTTAAACTATTTTGGGTTATAATGAATGCATTCTATTCTTGTTTATTCATTTCGGACATATTCATCATCACATAGAAAAATCAATTATCACAGATTAATCTTCTTTCAATAGCATGATTATTTGTGGTAAATGGCGAAAGAGGCCATTTTGATGAAGCCAAAGCTCATCAATGGTCTCTTTTTTCTTATTAGTCCCAAATGAACATGGTATTGAAGAGATTTTAAAGTTTTAAGTCCTTAATATAAATTCTTTCAATTCTAACTAACATCTTGAAAAATAGGTGATTTATCGCCACGAAGATTCGTAGCAAAACAAGATTGTTAAGAATGGAGCAAGAAGAACTCGCTTCTCATGTAGCCGGCCCGGAAACTCATATGAATTCTATAGCTACGATAGTTGCAGAATTGAAAGCAATGTTGATTGCAACCTAGGGGAAATACCCGACCGGGGTAGAAGCTAGTGCTCAACCTAATTCTTTTCATAACCTAGATCGGGGTCATCTAGCTAATTCAAATCCAAATGCTGAAGTACCATCTAAGGCTCCTCCTATCATTATTGACCTTGAAAAGAAGGAAAATCAATCTTCTAAAGCTAAGGAAGAAGCCAAGAGGTTGGCCAAGATAGAGGAGTGCCTAGCTAGTCAAGGATACGAGCTATCCAAATTCGATAAAGTGACACCGTTCACTAAGATCGAAGTCCCACCGATTATAAAGAGCCCGACTTCATGAGAAAATACAATGGGACTTGATGTCCTAAGGCGCACTGAAGTACTATCTATGCCGAATGGCTCAATACTTGGATAACACCCCATTGTTGGTAAACACTTTTCAAAAACGTTTATCCGGTGTAGCCTTGGCTTGGTTCATTGAGCTGGAACATAAAAGCCTCGTCGACTAGGACAAACTTGTCGATGAGTTCCTTCGATAGTACAAGTTTAACACATTAATTGCATTTACTATAGAAGATTTATTGAGGACTTCAAAGGGAAAGAACAAAGGTATCCGAGCCTATGCTTAGAGGTGGAGAGCCTTCGCAGCTTTAAGTAAAACCACCTGTCCCCGAAGAGAAATTAATTGATCTATTCTTGAAAGTGTTACCTTTCGAGTTTTTTGACAAGTTAAACACCTTCGGATGTCAAACGCTTGCGCACTTGATAAAGGTGGCGAGAACATTATGAATAGGTTCTAAGAGAAAAGTAGATACCCGATGCTGCATTTAAGCATCAATATCCTGCAAGAAGAGAAAGAGAGCTAACTGAAAATGTTGCCTTTGTTCCCAATTTTGTTAAGCCAAAGAAATTCCCGAATCAATTCCAACTCTAGGGAGCACGTCCTAGACCGGGCCTAGGGCGTCCGAGCTAAAGAAGGAAAAATCAGTTTTCATGCCACTCCTACGTCCTCTATCAAAGCTCTTACCTATGCTTCTTGAAGGATGTTTAGTTGCCAAAGAGCCACCAAGGGTGAATCCTCCCAAGTTCCCTAGGTTCGATGAGACTCAATCCCGCACATACCATATGGGTGAAAAGAGGCATAATGCGAATAACCTGTTTTGCACCGAAGTATAAGGTTCAAGCCTTGATAGACGGTGAAATACTATAATTCAACAAATCGGAATAGAAGGTACAACAAAACCCTCTATAGGATCATTGCAAGGTTAATGCGGTACTTAAGGATGAGTAAGAGGAATAATTGGAGTTTATTGTTGATGTTAAGAAGCTGCAAGGAGTCCTGGATAGCGCATTCCAAAGTATCCGAGAGGAAGGAATCATCTCTAAAGAGTAGAAGATGGCCAACTTGGGCATCATTGGAAGGATTGATGACCGCGCCTTCAAGGGGATGTATATGAAGGTAGACATAACCTCCGTGACTTCATGATGAAAGCTACGAAAGGGGAAATATGGAAAGTTCCTTATGGATACTTGATGAACGTAAAAAACAAAGATACAAATGAATATGAAGAGCATCCGAAAAGGGCTCGAAAAGGTGATAGGAGATTCTTACGGGAGGCCTTACACGGATGAGATGTGGTTGATAATTAAGGCCACGATAGCGGAAGCCACAACTTTAAGGTTCTATATTCCGCTCCTCCGAGTTTCTTGGTAGATTCAAAGGGTATGATAGCTCAACTCCTCTTCCTTCGAGGTTCGACATACGGAAGCATCCGGCCGGTATGGGTTCTATAGCCCAATTTATCGTGAATAGTAATCAGCCTTCCACTCACCACAAACTTGACTTTTTGATGAAGACTTTCGGGTACCGCTACGATAAGTGTATCCAAGGCCTTCCTAAGAGCATCGTGAAAGCACTTGGAATATCCAGCGATTAGAATGGAATGGAGAATCGAGATCGGGCCAACCATAATCGACACTTTGATCCTCGAACCCGTAATATTCCTACCAAAACACTCTTAGGTCATGAAGGATAAGGTCCCGTGTACGTTATTGACCCATTCTTTTTATCTTTGATTATGCAAGCGGAAATGTACAACTCCCGGATAAATATAACAGCGGGGATAGAAAAGCAAGAAACCATAACAACAAGCGATCAACAAAAGATACTTTCATTTCATTACTAATAGCGAGATGATTGTTAACCCTACAAAGCTATACAGCTTATACAAACCATACTTCGGGCGGCTCCCTATGACTAACAAAAGGTAGGTGGGTCGAGAAGGGTTAGCTTCTCATCTACTCTAAAAGAGAGTCCACAGTACCCTCGCTCATCCATATCAATAGAGCTCTCTATCACTTAGGACTTGAAAATGGTTAACAACGCAATGAGAATAATCTCGGTGAGTCAACGTCTAAGCTCGGTTAAGGCGTTGATTCGCTCAAAGCGTCCTACCAACTAATTAACAAAGTACAATGCATATATCAATCACATACAAGCTTACTAGTCTTCAATCACACATAATGCAATGCTGAACTCAAGTTTAGCTTGAGTGGGATATAGAGCCCATACCGATTTAGATGCTTCCGGGTGTGGAACCTCGGAAAGGAAGAGGGCGATTGAAATACAAAGCCGCCAAATGGCCAACTTACGGGAATAATATAATGAGCTATCCAAGAAGGCATCCGAATTGATAGAGCTTATAATTCCTATCACTCAAGTTAGGAATATCCCACCGCAACGGCCAAGTTTAAAGGTTACATTCTCAACAAAGTACAATGGTACTGCATGTCCCCTAGCCTACGTTTCGTGCTACCTTCACAAGATGATTGGATAGCACGAGGATGATAAAGCCCTCATTCACAACTTCAAGTTTAGCTTGACGGTATCTGCATCACTTTGGTTACAATCCATGGATCTAGATTGGGTTCCAAATTGGGAAGACTTATCGAAACGCTTTGTACAACGATTTGAAATTGAACTAAAGGGATATGTCAGTAGGACCGATCTTCCGAATTTCTAGAAAGGTGAAGATGAGAGCTTTGAACTCTTCGCCCGAAGATGGAAGAAACAAGCTGGAAAAATACAACTTTCATTATCGGGAAATAAATGGTGGAGTACATACAAGTCGCCCCTGCGGAATACTTTGATCGCATGCGTGCCTATAGATATAATTCTATTGAGCACCCGGTGTAAGGATGGAAGGTATAATACAAAGGGTTAAGATGGAGCATCAAAGGCGAATTAGCGAAAGAAAACCGAAAGCTCCCTATGCGTTAGACATTCCTGCGAATATAATTCGAAGATATTCACGAGGATGAATTAGTTGGAATGATAGAAACTTCAACTCCCTTCGTCATCAACATAGATAAAGTGGATGCTATGACTATGGAAGAAGATGAACTCTCTAGCAAATTGATGGTCATCAAGTTGAATGATGGCAAATCGAGATGGAGTATTCAAGGATCATAATGAAATGATCAAAAAATTAAAGATCGATTCCACCAATGGAATATGATCCGAAAGCGATATCCTGGGACTATGGAGCCGGCGAGATAGACACCATGATGAGGTCCGGAAGATGTTACGCCCGAGAGAGGGTGAACCCGAGAAGAGAATATCGAATAAAGAGAGCACGAAAGAGCTCCAAGTCCATTGTGAGAACTAGTGAGTATGAGGTCACGAACAACTCCGAAAGATGCCCGCTTAGATTTCGCTCTTGGATCTCTTTATAAACTCCGAGAAACATAAGAACGCCCGATTAAGGTGTTGAATGAGATACATGTTCTAGAGACTATAATGAAGTTTAGCCGGAGGACTTGATCGGTGCAATATTATTAAAGGATTAGATCTCCTTCTCACTTGAAGACTTCCCCAGAGAAAGACGAGTGCACAATAAAGCCCTATACATCTCTCGTGAGGTGTTAAGGAAAGGAGGTACCGCATATCCTAATCGACAACCGATCTGCATTCAACCTATGTCCCTTAAGTACTCGAGTTTGGGAATCTTCGAAGACATGATTAAAAGATCGAAAGTAACCATCTGCTCATTTGATGGAGTCTTGAAGCACGCAAAGGGGAGAGATTAAGCTGGATGTTATTGTGATGGCTTGGAATTTCGACGTCTATGAAATAGCTAATTTAAATAAAAAGTTTAACGTTGCAATTCGGTTCCTTGTAAAAATATGAATTTTAAGAATTTAAGTGACGACATTTAGATATTTTCGAGACGTTGGTCGATTAGATTATGCTTCGATGGTTTAGTTGTCATGCAATAGGATCGAGACCCACGCACCCGAGCCTAACCCCGATCAAGCCTAAGTTGTGAAAGTATCGAAATACTCTCCGTCGATTGAGACAAATGTGAACCAGTCATAAAATATCAAATGACCAAAATGTCCCTATATATTATCACTACAATACGAAATATTCAAACTCTTGAGTTGACCTTTGGTGGGTCCCACCCTTCACATCACCACCCACTAGTCACATCCCATCTTTTCCCTCTCTGTTACTTCTCTCTCTCTTCACTCACATTCACTCCTTTTCCTCTCCTTACCCGATGTCTCCTTCTTCCTCTTCTCCTCCTTGCCTTGCACCGGCCACCTACCGACCACCACCTTCCTTCGTCACTCACCTTCGTGGGCCATGTTATCCCGCCATCCACCAGCCACTCGAAGCCGTAGAGTTGTGCCCTAGCAAGCCGAGAGCTATTTCGAACCACAACCACCAAACTCGAGCTTTGCGAGCCTCACCGCCGTACGCCGACCCTCGCAAACACCCCGAAATTATTTGTCATCTATCATTGATCTCGCGTCTTTGCCGCTTGCCCAAGTCGAGAATCGTTGTCGGCGCGATATTATGAGGTCGAGCTCGCGCCTCAGCCACTTCCCGGTCGTGCTCGGGACATACCCGGACCCGTATCGACTATGCCCATGCCATTCCAGTTGTGTACCTAGAATCCGTGCCGGTGTGCTAGAGTTGTGCTCGATTGTGTCCGAGCCTATGCCTATGCCTATGCCATGCTCGAGCCGTGCCAAGTCGTACCCGAGCTCGTGCCCGAGCTCGTGCCTAAGGCTTGTGCTGTGAGCCATGCCTCGTTGAGCCCGTGCCCGAAAACCCGGGAGCCGAGTGTGCCATATGTTCTCGACGCCGACCGTTAGTCGTCTCATGCCTTGCTAATTGTGAATTAGCCTCTACTTCTTGGTTATGGTGCTAATTGTGCTTAGGGATAGTTAATTAGTCATTAGGATGTTTAGATATATTAATTAGGGTCGATTTATGTTAGAAACTTGGTTTAGATTAAATAACCCTAATTACGTAAGTTAGTCGATTAGTTAAGGAACTGTGGCTATTTGGTGATAGATGGATTGATTGTGTGATTGCGGTTGCTTGATCATTTTCGAGCGATAGGCTAGAGAGACGGTGTACGAATGATTGTCGAATGAAAGTGGTTAATATCGACCGGGCATTATTAAATGGGCCTAAATTAAGCACAATCGGATTGCATGCCCATAATTGAATTCAATGACTTTGGTTTGATCGATTATGCTGTACCGATTATTTGGTTGAATGCTTTGTTGATTGCTAAGTGTATGGATGATTGTTTAGGGTTAATCGCCTGCGCGCTAGTTGCAAAGTCGGGCCAATGGTCCTGTGCATTATACGACCATGTGTGAAATAAATGACATATTTTAGCATGAAAACAACCTTGAGCCGAATCTTTGAGCATAATCATATGAGACGCGTGGCTAAACGTAAAGATAAAAATCGATTGGTTATAAGGTATGCTTGTGTGGTCGTACGATAGCTGGTCCGACAATCATTGTTTGTTAATTGGTTAGATATCCTCGACAATCATTATCTTTTAATTGAATAGGATACATGACAATCATTATATTCTAACCGATCGGATGTGGGTCGCAACTAGTGAATGACCGTAGCCCCTATAGGGATTTACGGTAGTCTTTGTATAATCATTATCTTCGATTGATCGGAATATCCGATGCCGTCACCGGAAGTAGCGGATCGTATCTCGGTCATGCTAGAAGGACACTAACTTGTCGAGTGTACTTGAGTCACTTTCTAGTGTGTCGAAACCATATGATTATTAATAAATGGACTATATGTGATGTCATGAGTATGCAAGTTAATGTATTGCCTTACCGGTGTTGGTTTGGTGTGTTTGTCAATTTGAGTCCAACATTGCATTATGTGCGGTTGAAGACCGGTAAGCTTGCATGTCATTGATATATGCACTGCATTTCTTGTGATTGGTTGGTAGGATGCTCTGAAATAATCAATGCCCTAATTGAGCTTAGGCGTTAACTCACCGAATTTATTCTCATTGCATCGTTAACCAATTTTAGGTCCCAAGTGATGGAGAGCTCCGTTGATGAGGATGAGCGAGGGTGATGTAGCCTCTCTTTTGGAGTAGATGAGAAGCTAACCCTTCTCGACCCACCTACCTTTCTTTGGTCCTAGGGAGCTGCCCGAAGTATAGCATTGTATAAGTTGCATAGCTTTGTAGGGTTAACGATCAACTACTATTAGTAATGAAATGAAAATGTCTTTAGTTGATCGCTTGTTGTTATGGTTTTCTTCTTTTCTATCCCTTTGTTATGTTTGTTCGGGAGTTGTACATTTTCGCTTGCATAATTAAAGGTAAAAAGAATGGGTCGATAATGTGCACTGGGACATTATCCTTTATGACCTAATGGTGTTTTGGTAGGGATATTATAGGCATGGGGGATCGGGACATGACATCTCTACCCAAGGTAGCTTTGTTGATGAGGATGAGCAACGTGATGTAGCCTCTCTTTTGAAGTAGATGAGAAGATAACCCTTCCCGACCCACCTACCTTTTCTTGGTCCTAGGGAGCCACCCCCAAGATGGGGTTGTATAAGTTGTATAGCTTGGTAGGGTTAACAATTATCTGCTATTAATAATGAAATGAAAGTGTCCTTTGCTTGATTGCTTGTTCTTATGGATTTCTACTTTTCTATCCCCGCTATTATGTTCGTTCCGGAGATGTACATTTCCACTTGCATAATCAAAGATAAAAAGAATGGGACAATAATGTGCTTGGGACGTTATCCTTCATAACATAAGGGTGTTTTGGTAGGGATGTTTTGGGCCGGGCATCGAGGCGTAACATCCCCGCCCAATGTGGTATTATAGCAAGGTTAGCTGGATTTATTTGGCCATTAGTCTAGAGTGATAAGGAGCATTGGGAAATGAGATAGTTTGTAGGATCATAAGTTGTGCATGTGATTATTAATTGTGTTTTAAGTTGTTGTGTTGCCTTCTCATCGCGTATTGCTATAGAGTGAATAGGATTTCGTATGATACCTACGAGAATGAGTGAGCGCGGTAGGAGAGCGGCTCGAGGTAGACTGCTAGGCGGGATCCAAGGATAGATGGGATCCTTGAACGTTGGGAGCAATCGAAGATCCGATGGGGCAAGGGTGAGGAACTCGAATGCTTTGCTATTGCCACCTTTGCAAAAGCTTCTCAAGGGAACCCACTAGTTGGGATCTAGAACGATAGGCACTAAGGGCAGAATTTGGTGGAACAATTCTTGAAGTTAAAGCCCCCCAAGTTTGCGGGAAGTGGAGATTCGAGGCTGCCACCTCATGGATTGAGGAGCTAGAGAAGGCGTTCGCCCTGTTGAGATGTACGGATGAAGATAAGGTTACCCTTGCCATCTACCAACCGCAAGGGAACGCGAATACGTGGTGGAGAGCCTTTAAGGATAGGATCTTTCTCGAGGGTATGGTCCTAGCGTGGGATGCTTTTGTGGAAGCATTCAACAGCAAAGTATTTCTCTAATACTGCAATAAAACATAAGATGGCTGAGTTCTTTCGCCTACGCCGAACCAGCTATCGAATGGGCGAATATGAGGCCAAGTTTGTCGAGCTGTCTAAGTATACACTAAGGATGATAGAAGACCCCGTTGATAGGGCAAAGAGGTTCGGGACGGGCTAAAACCCAAGCTCAAGAGCATGTTGGTGCCGCTCAATCTCAAGGATTAGGACGATCCATACGAGAGAGCCGAGATGGTGGAGCGAGATCTATCGAAAAGGGTTGCCACATCCGGATTGCGGTTTGTGCCCTCATTCGGAGGAAACATTCAGCAAGGAAAGAGGTCGATGTCCGATGGTATGCACTACATCCCACCTAGCAAAGGAGGACCGATTAGTAAGCCGACACCTCATCAAGATGCTTGCTACCTATGCCATCGAGGAAGGGTCTACTCCGTGCCGGTTCATAGAGTCTGCTTTGGATGTGGCCAATAGGGTCACCTAACGAGAAACTATTCGTAGAGGTAACAGATTAGGCCAAAAGGAGGATAGTATGGAGGGAATGCGCTGAGAACTACCAAAGCCTTCCGTCGGCGCAAGGAAGGGTGTTTGTTGTCACCCGTGATGAGGCAAAGGACTCGCCGACCATTACAGTACGAGCTTATTGCATAATCAAGTAGCATATGCTCTGTTTGATCGTGGTGCTACGCATTTGTTTGTTCTTGGTAGATTCGTTGAGCTAGCCTTTAAAGGATAATGCAATCATTGCGATAGGCTGATCTAGTTGTAGACTTGTTGTAGATGGTTACGAGTTAGGATAGATCCGATTATCTTGGAGATATTTGATTTTGATCCGATTATCGGTATGGATTGGCTAATGACCAAAGGACCATGATGGATTACTATCGTAAAGCGATTCAATTTAGCCCGTTGGATGGGGCGAGTTTTGAATTTGTAGGTAATCAAGGAGGAACCTCGATTGTAGTGATCTCGTTGCTAGAGGCGACTGCCTATTGGAGGGTGGTTGTCCGGGCTACCCGGTAACCGTGGTAGATGCTTCATGGAGGAGCCTAGGTTGGAGGATATTGTCATAGATTTTGAGTTCCTAGATATTTTTCCTCAAGAGGTGCCAAGGTTATCGCCGAAAGGAAAATAGAGTTTGTAGTAGAGTTGGCCCTTAGAACGGAGCCGATCTCTAAGGCACCATATAGGATGGCGTTGTTGGGGCTTAATGAGCTCAAGGTGTAGATGTAAGAGTAATTGGATAAAGGATTTATCCGTCCCAATGCGTCGCCATGGGAGCACTAGTGTTGTTCATCAAGAAGAAGGATGGATCACCGAGGTTGTGCTTAGATTATAGGCTAGTCACAGCTAATCGAGATGAAAAAGACCTTTTGATAAACTTGGCTTATGAACAGGGGTTTGTAATAAAGCAACTAGTATTTTTGTGGATTGCATAAGTTTGAATTTGCGTTATGTTTTGATGATTTTAGTTATCGACTTTCTTTTTTACCTCGATTGGTACCATGATTAAGATACATAAGAAAGCTATCGAGAATCGGGATGTTTTAGACATAGATTGGAGCGGATGAATACGCTTGAGGTTTAGTGATTCTCTTTTGGGTGAAGGATCACTTGGACTACATGTTTATAATTCTTAAGCGTCAACGACCAAGCTCGAGGATATAGTAAATTGGTCAACAAGTGGATGGAGGATAAGTTTGAAAGGTAAAGATTTGGGTTTAAATCATTGGAGTCCGATGATTAGCCTTTTGGAAGTGATTGTGGATATGGAATTGTGGTGATTAATAATCGTAGACTATAGGTCTAAATTTGTGTGGTGCCTTGGTGGTTTAAGTCACTCATTTTTATCGATGGCCACCGATCGATGAGAAAAGGAAATGCAAGACGGTGAACGATGGGCATTTGGATTAAAGGTCAATGTGATTGAGTGCATATGGGTTTTATCTTGACAACGATTGACATGGAGTTATAATTTGATCTTAGGCATTTCATTTTGATCTTAGGTGATTGATCGTTGAGTCGTGATAGTCATTTGTGGAGTTAGGAAGTTTAGATGGATAGGGATTGAGGCGAACTTAAACGATGAGTGTTGAGTAGTGAAGGAAATCGTGAACTGCACTCGGGTATGACGTTGAAGTTAGTTCTCAAAGTGAAATTTTTAGTCTAAGAGGGCGTAGTGCTATATCTCGGACGATATGGGAAGGATGATGAGTGGATTAAGATACCGCAGTTCGGCGAGGCTACTGTGCTTTGAGGTGCTATTAAGATTCGGTTTGAACCTCCGAACGTGAGTTGGAGAGGTCCCCTGCTAAGTGACTTGGATAGCCTTGGAATGATTTAAGACCATGCGAGTTAGTTAACTAGAGACTCAATAATGTTGTGTTGGAGTATACTTCGCTTGAGGATTGTAATCGATGGAACCTTAGGTAACATGTGGAAAGAAAGACTTAGGAAGCGAACAAGGAAAGTTCGTAATGGTAAATTATGGGTAGATGGTATAGCGAGGTTTGCCAAATCTTTGAGTTACTAGGATCGGTGATGACCCAATATAAGGTCGAGATTGCGAGATGTGGCAATTAAGGATTGTAAGTGATCGAGAGTACGCAGCGAAAGCTTCGTAAGGTAACAAGGTTGAGTGAGGTAATGACCACAGGAGTCCTACTTTGGCCAAGAAGGAAATCTTGTATGAAACCCATTGCAATAGCTTTTGTAATAGTCCGATTAGCACGATGGTGTACCAGAATCCGAGGTAAAGCTTTTAGTAGATTGGTCTAAAGGCTGACGTAACTAGCACTTGGTGAAGTGTTCGACGTGTCAATAAGTCAAAGCGGAATACCGTGAGCTTGGGGGATTGCTATACCCTCTTGAGATTCCAGAATGGAAGTTGGACCTTGTCACACTTGGACTTTGTGATGGGCACACTAAGGAATCGGAGAGATAATGGTTTGATTCGAGTTGTGATGGATAGAATGGCAAGTCGGCGTATCCTGTTACGGTGCGAAAGGATTTTGTTTTGGATAGATATGTAGGACTATATACACGCCATATTGTGTGACTTCGTGGAATATCAATCACGATTACTTAGGATCGTGAACCTAAGTTCACTGCCACGTTTAGGGAAAAGCTTGCAGATTGCATTGGGAATAAAGCTACGGTCGGTATGACCTAACCTCCATAGAAGGATGACCGATCCGAAAGGATAATTCGGACGCTCAAGGACACGCTACGAGCTTGTGTTTTGGATATTAAGGGTAGGCTGGGAGGAACAATTACGTTTGGTGTAGTTCGCCTTTATAACAACAGCTACCATCAAAGTATTAAGATGGCGCCGTTCAAAAAGTTATACGATAGAGCTTGCGGGACGCCAACGTGTCGGATGAAATCACTAGTCTTGAGTTGGCCATCCGTTAGAAGCTATTAAAGTTAATAGAGAAAGGCTCGGGACGGTTCGAGTCGTCATAAAGATTTCGCCGAAAGGAACCGTAAACTTTTGGAGTTCCAAGTGGGCGATCACGTGTTCTCGAAGGTATCACCTATGAGAGGAATGTCTCGTTTTGGCAAGGAGGGGAAATTGAGCTCGAGATACGTTGGACCATTTAAAATCTTAGAGCAATTAGGAAATTTAAAGTATCGTCTTGCATTCTTTGGCGAGGCTTGCTTCGGTGCATGACGTTCCCACATGGCGATGTTGAGGAAAGTATAAGCCTTAATCCAGTTTATACGTTAAGTTTTGAAGAGATTGAAGTGGATGGAAGAGCCTGCGTCATGTGGGACATCCGATGAGGATTGTGGATAAGGAAGAGTAAGTGCTTCGAAATAAGACGACCTCTTTGGTCAAGGTGACATGGCAAAAACCATGGAACTAAGGGTGCAACGTGTAAAAGTGAGGAAGTTATGAAGAGTGGCTAACTCATCTTTTTGAAGATTTGTAACTATACTTTAATTTTGGGGGACGAAATTTTTCAAGGTGGAGAGAGTTATGATGCCCTGAAATTCCGGCGTCCATAAGATAGCTAAATTCAATAAAATGTTTAATATTGAATTTCAGTTTGTTGTAAAGATATTGGATTTTAAGGATTTAAGTGACGATATTTGGATATTTTCGAGACGTTGGGCATATTAGATTAGGCTTCGATGGTTTAGTCGTGGTGCAATAGGATCGAGACCCTCGTGCCCGAGCTTAACCTTAACCGAGGCTGAGTTGGGAAAGTACCAAAATATTCTCCGTCGGTTGAGCCAAATGTCCACCCAATCCTAAAATACCAAATGACCAAAATGCCCCTATATATTTTCACTATAAGATGAAATATTCAAACCCCTTGAGTTGACTTTTGGGGGGTCCCATCCTTCACATCATCACCCACTAATCACATATCATCTTTGTCCTCTCTTTCTCTTACTTTTCTCTCTTCCCTTCACTTTCTCTTTCCTCCATTCTCTCTCTCCTTATTTACATACATTCCTTTCCCTCGCCCTACCCCGACGTCTCCTCCTCCTCTCTTCCTTCTTACTTTGTACCGGCTGGCCACTAACCACCACCTTGCTTTGTTGCTTGCCTCGTGGGCCGTGCCATCTCCCCAACCACCAGCCACCCGAAGGCTGCGGAGCCGCGCCCCACCGAACCGAGAGTTTTTTGGAACCACAACTACGAAACTTGAGCTTCACGAGTCTCGCTACCGTCTATCGACCCCCGTAAACATCTCGACACCCTTTGTCATCTACTCTTGATCCTGCGAGCCACCGCTTGCTCGAGCCAAGAACCGTCGTTGCCGAGGGATTGTGAGACCGAGCTTGCGCTTCAGCCATTTGCTCGATCCTATCCAGGCCACTCCCGAACCTGTACCGGGCTGTACCCAATCGTGTGCCGAGAATCTATGCCCGTATACCCTTGCGATGCCTAGTTGTATCCGAATCGACATTTATACGGTGTTCGAGTTGTACCCGGTCATGCTCGAGCTCGTGCCCAGGCCTGTGCTCGTGAGCCATGCCTCGTTGAGCCCATGCCCAAAGACTCGGAAATCGAGTGTGCCGTGTGTTCTCGCCACCGATCGTTTACTCGTATCATGCCACTAATTGTGAATTAGCCTCTAACTCTAGGTTAGGGCGCTAATTGCGCTTAGAAAAGTTAATTAGTTATTAGGGTCGGTTTAATTTAAAAAATCAAGTTCAATTTCATGTGTTCCTCCATTACAAATATGATTGGATTTGTCCAAAAATTATGGTTTGAGTCTTTTAATTTATAATTTTTGCATTTTTAGAGTCTTAACATTCAATGGGATTTTCTGCAAAGTGCAATTTGATCCTTTTACTCACAAAATGGGAAGATTGCATGAATTGGGCAAAATTGCCAAAGTTTCTTTCAATTTAGTCTATGGATCCTATTCAAAATGAAATTAATCAAAATTCAAGGATTTGCTATAGCACGGTAAGACCTCCACCCTATTTTTTCAACCTTCCGAGATCGATTAGCATGGGTATTTTGACCTGAATTAATCGTTTGAGCCTTCAATTGCAAAAATTTCCATAAGCTGGATCCTACAACCAATTTTGGTTTTTATCCACTTAGCAATAAACTTGAGGGGAAAAATGGTATTTTTGAATAGGATTCATCATGCTAATTCCAATTATGTGATTTAATTTGACAAATTTCAAGAATTTTCAAGTCAATTTCTAGAAATTGGGTTCGACAGTGTCTCGGGTCGACCGGATCCGACTATAGATTCGGTCCGCACAATTCATCTTCAACCTTGAATTTGCGCCCTTTTTGAATCTTGCGAGGCCCCGAAGCTACGATGAGACATCAATATCCTTTGAGGAAGGAAAGGGAAGCCAAGGTAGATATAACCTTTGTGCCAAATCCTTCGAAGCCAAAACAACTTGCCAATTCTAACCGGACGAAGAGAGGGTCGTCCTAGTCAACTCCTAACGTACAAGAACAGAAGAGGAAGCAACCACCTAAATAGTTCTCACCTCTCGCTAGGCTATTATCGAAGTTGCTCTTGATGTTGCTAGAGGAGCATTTGTTATTAGGGAGCAGCCCGGAGCGGACCCGACAAAGTACCCTAGTTATGATGAGAACCATACTTGTGTTTACCATATGGGTGAAAGGGGACACATCGTAGATAATTGTTACATCTTGAAGCTTAAAGTTCAAGCTCTCATTGACAATCAAGTTCTTAAGTTCGACGATATGGCCCCCATTGTGCAACAAAATCCACTTCTCGATATCGGGTGGTAGGGATGATCTTCGATGGCAAAAAGGAGGAACACTTGGAGCTTAAGGTGAATACGGCTAAGTTGGGAGATATTATGGCGAGTCGCATCATCTTGGCCAAGTGAAGAGAAGTTATCGATCAAAAAGAAAATGTTATGTATCGCTAAGCTGTTGAGCTTGGGGATAGTAGCAAGCTTATTGATGAGGCGTTCGAAGGAATTCTTGCTTTTATGAATTTACATTGCAATCGGTTTGTAGTGGAAACCAAGCGTGGTGATTTATGGAGGGTTCCCTATGAGAGCACGGTAGGCGATCTAGAGCCGATTGTCAAGCTCAAACCCGAAGTCTATGAAGACGAGTTGCAAAGCTGAGAAGAGACGCTTAGGCGACCAAAGGTTTATATCGAAGCCGAGAGAAAGGCGAAGTTATAGATAACCTAGGCGAAGATTCTCGAGAAATACAACTTCGAGTAAAGTATTCTGCTCCATCCAGCTTTCTTTCAAAAAATCGAAGACATCGTGCCCAACGGATGGAGAAGCATTGGTGAACCTAAGGAGCATCAAGTAGTAGACAATGTTCTTGAAGCCATACCTCCTCCAAGAAATTCCGAGCCGTCAAACGATCAAGGAGTTCTAGAGCGGTTATCTCGTGTGGAGGAACGCATAACGGACTTCTCGTATGAATTGACAGATTTATCTCGATAGTTAGCAACCTTTGGCCGCTTATAAGTGACGGTGACATGCATGCCATTGAACTACATGTTCAAGTTCGTAGATATAATCACGTAATCGTGAAGCTGAATCGACAGGTTGAGAAGCTTAACCGGATTGGCTACGGAAATGAGAGGGTTGATAGACTCTCTAACTTGATTAAAGTTTACCCGCTGTTGATGTGTTGGCTGAATCATTCGCTCGCGGAAGTTCGCCCGTCTTGAGGCAATTTATGCTGAGGCGAGCCCTCAAACGGAGGAGCTTGTAGAAGTTCCATAGATCAAAGGGCTTCTTTGTTAATTCGGTTAATACATAATGCATATTATAACGGACCTAAATGTGGGTATAATTCGGGAAGATCTTGACAACCTGATTGGGGTGGTCAAGACCGTGACTCCCATTGTGATTTAACTGGATAAAGTTGATAAGCTGGGGCAAGGAAGATGATTGTTCAGTCAAACCAAGTAGTAATTCGCATATTTGATGATGAGGTGAATGATGATCCAAGGCTTAAGGTGGAGAAAGCGACGTCCGTGGTGATTAAAGTCCCTCCTATAGAGGAGTATGATCCCAAAGCCGTTCATTGGAGCTATGGGACATGGGAGATTGATGTAGTGATGTGATCCGGCTGATTCTACATCCCACGGGAGGCTGAACCCGAAAAGAAGGAGGCCTCAAAAGAAGATGCGAAAAAACTCTTGTTTATCGTCAAGACAAGCAAGTTCGAAGTAATAGAACAGTTGAGGAAAATACCGGCCTAGATCTCTCTTCTCGATCGAGTTCATTAACTTCGTTGGGGCGATTCTACTAAAAGATCAAATAAGCTTCCCGATGAAGACTTTCCCATGGAAGGACGAGTGCACAATAAGGCGTTGTATATTACCGCACATAGTTATGGTAAGTAAGTAGCCCACGTATTCATAGATAATGGTTCCGCTTTCAATATTTACCCTCTGGTCACCTTAAGGAATTTAGGTGTAAAAGAATAGATGATTTGGACTTCTAAGGCAACTATTAAAGCCTTTGATGGAATGATGAAAGTTGTGGTCGGAGAAATTGAGCTCGACGTTTTCATTGGCCCGACCAAGTTTTCCATTGAATTCCAAGTCGTGGACTTACCGAGTGCCTTTGGATTTTTGTTGGGGAGGCCATGGATTCACGGACACGGAGTTGTACCTTCAAGCTTACATCGAAAGTACGATTCGCAGTTCATGGGAAAGTTGTTCTTGTCCATGGCGAGGTAGACCTCCTATCTTATCAAAGTAATGCTATTATGTACATAGAGCCGGAGGAGAAAGAAGAAGGCGAACTATCATTCTTTAGAACTGTTGGATGTAGTCCACACACCGTTGGGGCCAAGCTGAAGGTCCCGGCTCTTTACGAGTTTGCTATTCTACTAGTAAAGATGCTATTGGCCTATGGATATATTCCGGGAAGTGGTCTTGGTAGGTTTGGCCAAGGAATTCATACATCCTTGCGGTTGGAGTCAAATGAACACATAATTGATCCGAGTTTGAAGTTAATGGTAGCAGATCATATTATCTTAAAAAATCACCATGGAGGCTAAGGCCATGAGCGAGG
Organism: Rhodamnia rubescens; assembly: GCA_021437795.1. Taxonomy (NCBI): domain Eukaryota; kingdom Viridiplantae; phylum Streptophyta; class Magnoliopsida; order Myrtales; family Myrtaceae; genus Rhodamnia; species Rhodamnia rubescens. Next base: position 11,595,654 of record JAILYA010000002.1, on the reverse strand, counting down.
TGAAAGCCGCGGAAGCCGTAGACGCCAAGAAACCCGAGGTTTATCTTTTGTCGGTTACGGTGCCTAGAAAAGTAGGTCAAAGATGCTTGATAGTCGGTTGAACAAGTTCTTTTGCGAGGTTCTAAATGGTTGGCGAGATGAAGAAGTGCTTCCTGCGGGTGTGTCGCGACATGAAAAAAAAATAAACAAGTCATCATTTCCAGGCTAATGGATTATTAGGTTAATTAATTAACTAACCTAACTCGGACTCTCCCAAGTCCATACCAAATCGCAACTTAAAGTTCGAATGATTAACATGCAATGTGATTTGAATTTGGAGTCGCCACTAATCATTTTCGGTAGGTCGATTAGAAACCTAAATAAAATAGCGGGAGAAAACTATCTTATTTCGAACCGTAGATTAAGAGTCCGGGGACTTGGTTACATTAATTACAACTAATGCCCTTTCGGTACCTTAAAATTCATGAAAAAATAATGGATTTGACAAATTTGATGAATTCTACTATAAGATCAAAGAATCAATTTTTTTTTGTTTTTCTTCTCTTGACATTTGTTTGAAATAAAGAAATTACATGGAATTAGGATGAAATAGGTTCAAGATTACTCCCCAATTTGAACTCGTGCACCAAACTTGTGCTCCGGGCTTGTCTTGACCATTAGATCGATTTGGTGACTCGTTAGACCGAGAAATCTCTTGGTCCTATCTCTCATTCACGCTTCTTTCTCATCTCGCGGAGTTTCGTGAGACCGCAATCCGGGCGTTGATATTTTTCCCTTTTTGCTCTCCTTCTATTCTTGTACCATTGATGTCTCATCGTTGATATGCAGCTGTTATTTAACATAAAAACATAGAGAAAATCAGTGTGAGAGAATCGGGCTAATTTGTATTCGAAATTAAAGGAAGTTAGGAAATCACTTAGCTTTCTTTTGCTTGCGACGAGCTTGAACGATCGGGATGGACCAAGAGCTTGTGTTGATCGGTGCAAAAATTGGTAATAGTAGTATCGGGCTTCAAAACTCTCATACCCTCTCAAAACTCTTTTCAAATTTTTTTTCATGAACTCTCTCAATTCTCTTCTCTTCCACCCCAAAAAAAACTCTCTCAATTCTCTTTTCCTCCCAAAAAACCCCCTCAATTCTCTTCTACTCTCTCCCCCTAAAAAAACTTCTTTCAATTCTCTTCCACTCCAAAAACTCTCTCAATGCTCTTTTCCTCCCCCAAAAAAAAATTCCCTTCTCTTCAAGAACTCTTCTTCTTTTATAGGCAAAGTTCTTCATCCTTCATTTTTCATCTTCATTTCCTCACCTTTCATTTTCATCTTCTCTTCTTCATCTTCATTTCCCCACCTTCTATCTTCATCTTCATCTTCCCTTCTTCATCTTCATCTTCTCTTCTTCACCTTCATTTCTCCATCTTCCATTTTCATCTTCTCTTCTTCATCTTCATCTTCTCTTCTTCACCTTCATTTCTCCATCTTCCATTTTCATCTTCTTTTCTTCACCTTCTCTTCATCATCTTCCTTTCTCCATCTTCTCTTCATCCTCTTCTCTTGGTATCTCGCAATACAGTCCCCGAGGTTCTAGTATTTGCAATACGATCCTTGAAGTTCTAGTATTTGCAATACAAATCCCGAAAAAAAATATTTCTTTCAAGCCCAAATATTCTTGGTACATTTTCACCCTATGTCTAATCTAGACGCCTATTAAATTAAGCTTAAATTATATGCCAATGCTATGTGAGATGATTTTTATTTAGAACTAAAATTAGTTCTAATTTTTATGCAAGAAAAAGGTTAGTCAAAATTTAGGCGTCAACAGTGCCCCTCTTTGAGTGGAGGCTCGTAGAGGTTCCGCTCAAAGATAAAATTGAATCCTGAATTTTGACGGTGCAAATTATGGGTGAACTTTTTTTTTTGCGGGAGTTTTAATCCCATCTTTTGTAATGAAGTGATGCATGATATGCAAGATCTGTAAATAACATGTGTCATAATTTCTCTTTTTCATGTTAGAGAAACTGCGCACATGGATCGCATACGAGAATACCTGTTTTACCAAATACCTCATAAGCTGGTGATTCCCTTAATTTCCAAGTTTCTTGCAAACATGAGGACCTTAAGGTATTCGGCCTATCTGTTATCGGAGACTTCTCCCTAATGCGAGACAGCAGCAAGATATGTGTATCCTTCCGGATCACAAGAGCTACGTCGTTGTGAGTCGAAAGAAGTAGAATCAAGTTCACAAGAGCTACGTCGTTGTGAGTTGATTAAATGTCGAAATCGCCAAAGTGCATATATCTTCACGATTCGACAAAGGGGAACCAAAATCTTAAGAGCTACGTCGTTATGATTTGGTTTGGATCAAAATCACGGGTGCTTATGTCTTCGTGATTTGATAAAGGAGCCGAGAATCATAAGAGCTATGTCATTATGAGCCGACTAAAGGTCAAGATCACCAATGCATATGTCTTCGTGATCCGAGACCGAAATCATAAGAGCTACGTCGTCATGATTTGATAAGATGTCAAGATCGCCGGTGCATATGTCTACACGACCCGACAGGAGAGGCATATTACCCGAATTGAATCGTAACAACTAGCATCGAGGAGTTGTTAATTTGAAAATGGGTTCGAAAACTTACCCGGGTTCTCCGAACGATTAATCAAAGAACGAAACAGATCGCTCGTATCGTACATGGCAGGCATTTGCCAGGGAGGACTTGCTCATTCAATAATCCTTGGATGAATTTCGAGACCTTGGGAGGGACATCGAACATCGGGAATGTATTACCCATCATAGAATGTCGGAGGTAACATGTGCAAACATATTCAACAATGAGTTCATGCAAAACTTTCCTACCGAGCTTGCAATGATTAGAAATAACATGTGTATAATGCAATCACTCGTACCATGGTTTATGCATAACCATTCTATCAAGTTTGCATTATCAATCCTGTCCGGGGATGTTCTCACATTATGAATACCTCGAATGTGAGCTGAATGGGGGACTTCAGTCCGAAAGGGTTTTCTCTCACTCTCAAGAAAAGTTATTTATCCCTGTCTGCAGGGATTCAAAAGAAATCACTCAATCTTTCCATCATCGCATTCGATAAGGATCCGAGTAATCTCGCAATTGATACGACCGAGCCGATCTGGGAGGTCTTGATTAGGACCGTAATGAGGGCTAGGTCAAAGGTTTACAAAGGGGACTCTAGTTGAGTCAAGGTCGCTGAAATGAATTCCTTCGTCATCTCTCTAGGTTTACAAGTCAAGAACCCCGCAAAAATGAGAGAGAAGTAATCTTGCTCGAACTTTTTTGAGTGATGCTTAAAATCATTGAACTCCACATTAATTCAAGTGCCCTAGTCAAAAAAGGCTTTTAAAGGGTTGTAATGGAGGTAATGATTTGGGGGACCGAGAAACGAAAGGGTTCGTTTTGGCTCGAAGATGTTTGAGAAAGGGCTTGATGTTGGTGATCATTACAATCTTGTCACCGATCGTGGCCTTCTAGGATACCATCATTGCTCGGGGATGGTATGAATCCGAAGATAGCATTTGCAATTTGACACTTCATGGAGATTTTTCCGTCAACCCTTTTAGGATATACGGGAAAATTGTGCATTCAAGCTTAGAAATATTCTACAAATGAACAATGAATTGAAAGGGCATTGGCCTTACTTTTGGTAGGCACTTTGCTTTTTAAATGCCTAGGAATTTTTGTGGAATCAACATTTCCTCTTTCTTCTCCTTTTTTTTTTACTCCCAACTCTCTTTTACTATTGCATCTTGATGAGTTCATTGGGAGATTTTCTATTGATCCAGCTTTTCGGTCCTTCTACTCAAAGATGGGCCATATTTGCTTTGGGACAACAATGATCACCAATAAGGGCTTTTAGAAACGAATTTGCAGGCTCAAATGAGTTGTGCAAATGGATATAGATGTGTGGGATAGAAAAAGAAATGCTCTTCGTCACCCTAAGGCACTTGAATTAAAGCGCAAGTACAATGCAAAGAACCACCCGAAGATTGATGTTAGTCCAAGCAAGAAGATTTCTAACCATTTGTCTCGTGATGCTGATGGAATTACCTCTGTTTTGCCCCAATGTGGGGTGGTTCTTGAGGGTTGTGGAAGTGAAATCTCCGCTCAAATGGGTTGATCAACGGATAACTTGCAGTGTTTAGGGTAGAGAAATGAATGCATCCATCACTTCGGTTATCGTACATTTCGCGAGAAAACTCTTTACCTTGGGGAGTGCCGAATTTAGCCATCATTCATCTCACCCGAAAAAATTGGACGTGTTTGGCAAAGGATTGCCTTTCATCATCCTGTCATGCCCCCTTCCGTACATTCGATGTATCTTATGTAGTTCATGTTCCTTATTCGGAGTTGGTAAATTAAACATGAGGAACAATCATGTGCAAACCATGCAGTGTATGAGTATTTTCGAGCATATAAAATGCAGCAACTTTTTAGCTTGGCGGACAAAGTTCGCAAGTACATAAAAAATTTCTTAGGGGCGTGGATCGTGAGTTGCCCCTGTTCATGCAAATCCGTTGCAAAACTTCATTGTCTCGCTTCGAGACATGAGATTGTCAAAGGCTCCAGGAATTTCTCATTTCATTAATTTTTCGGGAGATGGGATACTTCTCTATTTCGACAGAATGACCCCCGTAAAAATCAAAAGGGAAAGCATCAATGTATGTCCTCATGTTCTAAAAGAATTGAAACGATACCACTTTACTCATGCACGTATTCCTTGCGAACTTTGAATTGAAAAGATCGATTCATCCCGGATCGGATTGTATGTCCGGGACGTTATCTCTCCTGGTTCTATAACCGTCTAGGCCGAGCTTCGATCCGCGAAGCAAAAAATGTTTTTATTAATCTTTGTACATTGATGCCAAATCCCGAGATCGACCCGGGATGTCTCGGACCACTGTCATTCCCCCAACCACTATGCTTTGCGGTGTTGTTGGCGTCCACGGGTGGTTCGCTTTTGTTATATTGTTCTCAAAGCGTGGGCAATCCCCCGTCGAGAATAAAATAAGCTTAACTTAGAGTTTGAAACGGGTGAGAATCAATTGGGACGATACGGAGTTACCCATCTTTGAGCCTGTTTGGTCTTTTACTTGCATTCTCCCAAGTAAGGCTATTCGGAATCTCTCTTTACGGGCGTTCGGGAGCGTTGTCCACAAATTGATTTGCTACAGGCCTAGCTTAATAAGGAACTTACGCATTTGATAAGAGGGGAGAAAAATTCGCCCTTTAACTCTAGGCAAATTCTAGACAGCTAAAAAGTAAAAAAGTATCCCACGCAGGGAACTATACATGGAATTAAAAGAGTATTCATGCGAGATTGGTTCCACCTCTTTTCTTGGCCATTCCAATGATTGGCTGATTTTGTCTTGGATCATACACCAACGATCGCTGTTTGAAGATCCATAATCACTTGCTTCGGATCACAACTCGGGAGGTCTTTCGGCTCCGAACCGGCGACCAAAGCGGTGAGCTCATCATCAAAGTAACCTTTTGATTTTTCGGGCAATTGATACTCAAATTGGGCATTGCTACTTGCTAACACCGGCGACAGATTTTCCACTTTGTTTTGCCGTGAGCGATCGACTCTTTGAGCTTGAGCCTCCGCCGTCGCTCGGGAACTCGTAGGGATGATCAACCGGTCCGCCGCTAGAACCACCAGCGGAAGGTCGGTATGGCCGGATTCTTGATTGGGAAATGGCCGGGTACTTTTTGCTCCGTAGGTTTTCCCGGGGATTAATCTTCCAATCAACTTTGCTCCGGTCGCCTTGGTTCCAAGCTACATCGTGCTTCTTGACTTATCTCTAAATCTCGTGAAGGTGATTTGTGACACTTCGTAGAGTGAGCCTGTCTATATTCATCATTTTGAGTACAGCCATTGGTCGTGTTGAATTGATTCCTAGCCGTCGAACCGCCTCGATGAATATAGAATGAAGCTCGGCGGACCAAAGGGGCCTTTTCTTTCCGACAAAATCGTCGTAGGCGGCCTTGGCCATAGTTCTTTTGTTCGAGTAATTGCTTCCTTACAAAGCATGCTGCCAAATGTTTTGGAGCACTCGAACGCAGACCGGCTTCTTTAGGATGCCCGAGCACCATGCAATATGGCCCTCGTTATGAACTGCTGATCATCACTTGCTGATGTGACGATGACCGGTATATTCAACTCGAATCAATGATCTTTAAGAGATCGAGATCGTCCATATCGATCCCTACCATGGCTCATGTGATGACGATATCAAAATCATATTTGTACCGTCTCGCCTTCTCTAAGGCTTCCGTTGCTTTCACATAAGCTAAAATCCTATACATGCACTTTCTCAGCATGGCAACGAGGATCGAGAGGGAAACGGGGTTACCATCAATGGCCATGACTCGCAGATCCTCGGGATATGAAACTTCCCATACTTCCGCCCTGGAGTGAACGCATACTTATTTTCCTTTCAAAACCTTCCATATGTAGACCGAAAAATGGGTGTTTCGACTAGAGACGAGCTTTAGATGTTCTTTGGACTTGCAAAGACAAAAGCGACGATGGCCTTTCGTGACGAGTTACGGAGGTGCATGGAGACTTCAAGTTCTTTATAAACTTTTTCTCGATCTGTTAGTCTCAAGCAGCCTTTTCTCTCCTTTTCGCCCTAGTGCATTGAATCCATTTCGTAATAACTCTTACCTCCCGCTCAATCCGTCGTTTTCTTTTTACTTTTCCGATATGGAAGAGCCCTCAAATCTTTTCACTTTCTCTACGAACGAGGCAGTTATTTCCCTCTTCAAATCTTTTCGCTTCCTCCTACGAACGAGGCGATTATTTCCTTCCTCAAATCTTTTCGCCTCCTCCTACGAACGAGGCAGTTATTTGCCCTCCTCAAATCTTTTCGCTTTACGTTAGGCAGAATTATTTCCCTCCTCAAATCTTTTCGCATTTACTTACGTGAAGGTTTTCAATGCTTAGTCAAATCGCGAGGAATTCACGCATTTAAACATGATGATGTTCGTGGATAGTATTGTTCTTTGCCCCTGGATTAAAAGAAGAATGTCTCACATGGGGATTTTGTAACAAACAAGTACATTCATTCATACATGTCACTACTTTTCTTGAGGATTCGTAAGGGTCTGGCTAGTAATGCTCAAAAAAGAGATATTTTGAGAGCCCATAATAAAAAAACTAAAGCTTCATGTAGGCTACACATTCGGAGTTCCATCAGCGTTGAATTGGCTGGCTGTGACATCAAGGAAACCCCAATTGTAGTCATGTATGTCTCTTCCCTCGAAGGGCATCGGTTCTGCCTCTGCAAGACCGACTTTCTCGGGATGTATCTCCAACGAAATCGGATTGTACGAGAACTTGCTCGGGGTGATGAACTGGTGAATGAGCATTTTCAATGCTCGAGATGTGGCTCATCGAGGGACATGTCACCAAAGGAGATGGGGCCGCTACGGACATGGCAAACAAAGTGTTAATAGCATCCCTATACCTCTTGTTCTCTGCTCGAAGCTTTTCATTTTCTTCCCTCGAAACGCAAGTTCATGACTTTCATTTTTAACCTTCAATCGGGTCCGCTTATTTTGAAACCAAAACTTGACCTTCAAGGGCTCCATTCCTATCATCCGGCTCAATTCATTTTTGCGTTTCTTATTCACGTAAGAGCACTCCTTGAAGGCAGCTTCGAGCACTTTGATTTGATATTTTCTTTTTTGGGGTTGATTTGCGGCTGCCACTGCCATTGTTGTTGCTGTCGAGATCTTGAATTTCACCGCCAAGAGAGTTGGGTTTTACGGCTTCGGCGTTGGATCCGGTCTCGAAATCCAGCAGTTCGCTTTCGGGGATGTCTAGGTTGGTTGCCTCCAGTGAAGTGCTTGATGGCCTCTAAACATGTTGGATTGAAATACCTCTTACCGCCTTTTGTTCACTCTATTCTCCGATGTATGCTTACTCTCTCCAAATTCTTTCGAGTAATCGGGTATGTTCCAAAGCCTCCCTTTAAACGCGGATGAAAATCACTAAGCCGACGTTTTTCCCAAGATTTCGTGTTTCCCGCTTTGTCTTATTTTTTCAACGTGATGGGACCCCGAATCCACTCGCACCGATTTTCTTTTCTTGATAACCATGCTTGTCTCCCACTCGCTTTCAATCATGGTGGGACTTCAACTCTTTTCGTAACTTTTCGGATTTGTGAGGCTTGAGATCACGGATTGACGATAGATCCAGGATCCAACGAACGAAACGCCCGTAGTTTTACCCGAGTAACTAACGTGGCTCCGCAAGAATTGCTGTTTCTTTTCTTGGAAAGTGTGCTTGTCTCCCACTCGGTTTTCAACATGGTGGAGTCCTCAAATCTTTTCGTAACTTTTTCGGATTTATGAGGCTTGAGATGGTAGATCCGTGATTCACGTATGAAACGTTTGTAGTTTTACCCGGATAATTAACTCGGCATCCACAATAATTATTGCTATAGCTTTTCTTGCCCTTTAAATTAGGTTTTAACGCCGAGACAATTATCGCTTTCATATCTTCATCTCCAACCTTCTAAGCACTCTTTTGCATCCACTCTTTTTTAGCCGCTTCAACAACAATGGCTTCCCCTCCCGCACACGCCTTCTCGGCTGAAGTTTTGGCCAAATGGGAGAAACTTTATAATCTCCTAGGCCAGGGCTACTCTTATATAGCCAACCATCCGGAGGCCAAACGAGATTCGTCTTATGTTTAGGGATATGGGCACCGCTTCCATTGAAGGTACCAAGTTAGAGGAGGAATACAGGATCTTCCCCACCCTTTTCACTAACTTCCTAGAGGCTTACCATGTTGCTCATCAAAATGTTACTTTGGCCCATCTTGTGAAGGCACGCTTATCGGGGATCGGTCGGACAGCTTAGTATTGGCCGATCTTGTAGGCGACAATTATAAGAAGGCCCTCGACTATGGTAATGAACAAGTCTCCCTGCCGATTCATGAGAGGAGAAACTTGGTGGAACGTTTGGCCACGTCCCGGATCATCTTCGAGCGCGATCCGCTCAACATTGTTTTAAAGTTCCAATGGACATGGCTGGAGGAAAGGCTGAACGATCTCGACCCTGGATATAGCCAGCGGGAGAATGCTTGATCCATGACCTGGAATCTGCTGCTGAGCATCACGAGGACAAGGTAGCCAGCCTCAAAGAGAAATGTGAGCTCCTCCTCTTTAAGTTGGCGGATCTCGATCCTCGGAGCGATCGGTGTAGGCGGAGCATCAACCGTATGGAGAGTCGGTTAAACTCCTTTGTGATGCTCATTAGAGCTCGGTTTGACTTTACGTTCCCACCTCGTTGATCTATTTGTAAGGCTTTACGATGAATGAAATGAATGCAAGTTTTTACTCATTTCATCTTGGTCGTCATATTTGTTTCGCAAGATAACCCCTTTTACTCTGCGAATATATAAATCTCACGCTCCCGATGGTCAATTTAATTGGGCCGGAGAGGCTCCCCCATTCGAAACAATCTCTCAAAGAAAGTTTAGTAGCGAGGAAACAAACGAATGCTCAAATACGAACAACTCGTGAAACCGTATTAATATTATAACTCGATTATGAAAACATCGAGTGAATCAAGCATAATATTTCTTTACAAGTCGAATTGACTGGATTGGTAAAGACACGACCATCCATCTCGGCTGAATCAAAGCACCACCAGGGAGTACCTTCTTTACTATATACGGACCACCATAGTTTGGAGCGAATTTCCCTTCCGGGAGTGGGACTATTGGCAATAATTTTCTCAAGACTAGGTCATTGATCCGAAAATATCGAGGCCGAACTTTTTTGTTGAATGATTTAGCAACTCTCTGCTTGATAACACCGGCCATGACATACAGCCTTAAGTCTTTTTTCGTCGATCGATTCAATTGGCTTGCTCTCTGCTTGGATCCATTCAACTTCCGTCGCCTTAGCTTGAGACAAGATACGTAAGGAAGGAATTTCCACTTCAACCGGTAGAACAGCCTCCAATCCATATACAAGAGAATACGGGGTTGCCCCGGTAGATGTCCGGATTGAGGTCCGATATGCCATAAGTGCAAATGGCAACCTCTCATGCCAATCGCGATAATTTTCAGCCGTCTTCGCTAAAATTTTCTTAATGTTCTTATTGGCGGCTTCTATTGCTCCATTCATCTCGAGGACGATATGGGGAAGAGTTCGGATGCTTAATCTTGAATTCATTAAACAATTCGTCCATTAGTTTGTTGTTTAAGTTCGAGCCATTGTCGGTGATTATAGCTTCAGGTGAACCGTATCGAGCAATGATATCCCGGCGGATAAATTTCGCGATATTTCGTGCCGTGATCGCTAAATAAGATGCGGCTTCGATCCATTTGGAGAAATAGTCAATCGCCACCAAGGTGAATCGATGCCCATTGGATGCTTTAGGGTTGATAGGACCGATAACATCAATCCCCCACATAGAAAACGGCCATGGTTCGGATGGATCGATGCAACTCATTTGGAGGGACATTAATCTTGTCACCATGAATTTGACATTTGTGACAGCTCCGAACATGCTTGAATACAATCTCTTTCGAGTGTGAGCCAATAATAACCCAACATCATAATCTTCTTAGCTAAAAAGTGGCCGTTCATGTGTGGACCACAAATCCCTTCATGTACTTTCATCATCGACGAACTGCTTTGGTTGAGTCAACGCATCTTAGTAGGACAGAATCGAATGACCGCTTGTACAAATTCTCTCCATTCAAGAAGAACTTCGAAGCCATCTTCTTTATATACTTTTGATCGACGCAGTACTCTTCTCAGGGAAACTCCCGCCTCTGAATGTATGTCTTAATGTCATGGAACCATGGCTTGCCATCGGGTTCATTAGTCACGGCCATACAATATGCCGGCCTTCTTAGTACTTCGATCTTCGTGGGTCAACCTCAAGTCCATTGGCGACTTGTAACATTGAAGACAAGGTAGCCAATGCATCGGTGAATCGATTATGAGTCATGGACAGATATTCAAATGAGATATCTTCAAATTCCTCCACCAATTCATCCAGATACTCATGGTAGGGTAGCAATTTAGCATCTCTCGTCTTCCACTTTCCAACAATCGAAGGATAATCAAGGCGGAATCTCCGAACACCTTGAGTCGGGCTATCCCCATTTCAACCGCAGCACTGCGGACCGAGGATGCATGCCTCATATTCTCGCTATGTTATTTGTGCAAGAGAATACCAATTTTGCTGCCACAGGATAATGCCGACCACCTGGAGATATCGAACCGCGCCCGTGCTCCGATCCCGATAAATTGACGGCTCCGTCAAAATACATAGTTCGATGTAATCCTCCACCGACATGATTCGATCCTCGAATGATAGGCATTATCATCTCACCCCGGATTTTCAGCTACGACATCTGCTATGACTCGTCCCTTGATTGACTTATGGGACAAATATTGAACGGCAAACTCGGAGATGAGGATTTGCCATTTGGCAAGTCTACCAATCAAGGCGGGTTGATTAAGCAAGTATTTGATAGGATCGCATTCTGTCACCGAAGCACTTGGTAATGCAAGGTATATTGCCGAAGCCCGTGCAAGTACTCGGACTAATGCCGCACATATTTTCTCTACTTGAGTACTTCGTTTTCGAAGTTGTGAATTTCTTGCTCGAGATAATAAATGGCTCGTTCTTTTCCATCCTCCTCGCTTCTCTTGGGCTAACATAGCACCCAAGGATTCACTAAGGATTGTGAGGTAGAGGATTAAAGGTTGCCCCGGCGTCGGAGGAATAAGCACGGGTGGATTCATGAGATGCTTTGCTTCAGCTTCCCAAAAGCTTCTTTACATTCGCTATCCCATTGGACTAGCGCATTCTTCTTTAATAGCTTGAGGAATGGCTTAGCGGTTTCGATAACCGAGAGATGAATCGAGCAATATAGTTTAGCCTACCCATCAAGCTTCGAACTTCTTTAACCGTCGTCGGCGGCCTAAGCTCACGAATAGCCTTAACTTTCGAAGGGTCGACTTCAATGCCCTTACTGCTACCACGAAACCGAGTAGCTTGCCCGAGCTGGTTCCAAAGACACACTTGGCGGGGTTGAGGCGTAACTTGTACTTTCGGAGTCTCGGTCGAACAATTTCTTCAGCGTTTCGACGTGATCTTCTCCATGCCTTGTTTTTGCTATCATGTCATCGACGTAAACCTCAATCTCATTATGCATCATGTCATGGAAAAGGGCAACCATGGCTCGTTGGTAAGTGGCTCCAACGTTTCGAGACCGAACGGCATTACCCGGTAATGGAACATTCCCCATGGTGTGGTGAAAGTGGTTTTCAACTTGTCATTGACATTCATTAGGATCCGATTGTACCCGGAGAAATCATCCATGAATGAAAACAATCCAAACCCCGCAAGATCGTCAACAAGTACGTCGATATGCGGGAGGGGAAAATCATCTTTAGGACTGGCCTTGTTCAAGTCTCGATAATCGACACAAACCCGAATGTGGCCGTCTTTCTTCATGACAGGGACTATGTTAGGGACCCAATTGGAATATTCTGTAGTCTCAATGAATCCTACATCGAGAAGCTTCATGACCTCCTCTTTGATCTTCCGCACTAATTCCGGTCCGGCCCTCCTTGACTTTTGCACGACCGGGCTTAGCCGAAGGATCGATCGGCAAACAATGCTCGACAATGGAACGGTCAAGACCGGGCATATCCGCATAGGACCGGGCGAAAACGTCTTGGTAATCCTTCAAGAGTCTCGATCGGGCGCTCGACATTTCGAGGAAAGGCTTGCCCCGATGTTAACTTCTTTAGGGTTTTTCGCATCGCCTAGGCTGACCGAGATAATTTGTTCACCGGTCAAGGGCTTGACCTCTTCATGTCGTTCGAAATCTTGACGAACTTCCTCATAATCTGGACCGAACTCATCTAGGTCGTATACTTCGAATCCACTAGGTTTCCCTCCTCGTATATCCCCCATGATGACAAACTTGTTGGTCGTTGGTTATCGTCATCGGGTTGGTTTGGGAGATTGAGACTACAAGCGGCGTGCTCGAGCTTACGCCCGTGAAGATCACATCTTCTAGCGGCATTGTCCGATAGGAAGCGGTTTCCGAGCTTTACCGGAGTTGTCCGTAGGAGGAATTAGAGCAGGAATGGTTAGCGGTGGGCTGGAGGTGGATGATTGAAGTTTGGCGGAGAAAGCGGCCATCATTTCCTCCATCTTTTGGGACATCATCCCTTCAAAGCGCTCGCTCAAGGAGCCAAGTTTCTCGTCTAGGGCAAGACCACGGCGGTGGCGTTAATGTCGGCCATCCTCTTCGCGATCGATCGAGTAATATGTGGAGGATCCGTGAAAAATTACCTGTACGCAAGAACAAACCAAAAATGAGTACAAGGAGCAAGAATAGCGAGTCGGCCCATGGCATCCCTCTAGACTCAAACGAACAAAGTGATTATGACCAAATGATTGAAACATGTAATTTTCAGTTTGTCCACTTTTATGAAAAAATCCGTATTAATTCGCACGTTGGTCAAAATACGTCCAAATTTTATGAGCTTATAGTTGAGAAGATGATGAACAACTTTTATGTTGGCCAATCGACTAGAAATGAGCAGATCAAATCAGTTTAATGTGTCTTTTCGAAAAATTACATCCAAAAAACTGCTATAACCGCAGGTAGTTGAAAAAACGAAAGGCCATCATAAACTATGAATTTAATTCTGAAATTTTGTAGGATATTAGTTGAAACATACGTTTACAACTTTCATGTTTGGTACTTACTCAAAGCTCGATCGTAGAATTTAGTAAAAATCGTACAACAGGAACAAGCCAAATTAGAATTGAGGACAACCGATAAAATTGTAAAAACTACGGAAGCAAAGTGTGAAATTGGAAACAAGACAATGAGATTCATAAACAATCAACCTAAACCATGGACCAGCCCAAAATAAAAATGAGATAACAGGGCGTAAGAGACAAGAAATTACCGCTCATAGGAAGAAAATGTCAATCACAAAGACATGCGCATGAATCGTGGATTCGATTTTAGTTCTTTTAGCAAAAATGAAATGAAAGACAGAACGACATGTCGCAACCTCGCGCACGTTCATCATGACTAGTTGCCGCCTCGCATACATAGTCATGACTAGTCGGGTCCAATCATCTCGGCTTGGTTCGGTCGACAAGGGCAACTCTCATGCATCATAGTCTCATGTGCATGAGAACAACCCTTCGAGCCATTTTTTGAAGAACTCGGGATCCAAGTGGGATAACCTTTAGCGAAGCCTTACCGCCAAGGTTAAAGAACCACATAAATACCATCCTGAAACTATCGGGTGACCCGGGTTCGGTCACAAGTCAAGGTGGTGTAGTGCAATTATATTAGGGGCATGCATGACATTTTAAAGGCAATCGGCACTCCGATAGTTCAAAAATTAAAACTCTCATCACCAAGCTCGCAAAAGCAGAGATTAGCCACGAACTCCTCCCCTTATAACTCCCTTCCCGCAAAACCATTTAATACCTAGTGATTAAAATTCAACTAAGATTGCCAAATCAAGTAATTTTCCTTATCATGAACTTATCCGGCTTAAGTCCTATTTTATTCCCCAAATGAGTCGCCAAGTCGTCGCGACATGAAAAAAAAATAAACAAGTCATCATTTCCAGGCTAATGGATTATTAGGTTAATTAATTAACTAACCTAACTCGGACTCTCCCAAGTCCATACCAAATCGCAACTTAAAGTTCGAATAATTAACATGCAATGTGATTTGAATTTGGAGTCGCCACTAATCATTTTCGGTAGGTCGATTAGAAACCTAAATAAAATAGCGGGAGAAAACTATCTTATTTCGCGAACCGGAGATTAAGAGTCCGGGGACTTGGTTACATTAATTACAACTAATGCCCTTTCGGTACCTTAAAATTCATGAAAAAATAATGGATTTGACAAATTTGATGAATTCTACTATAAGATCAAAGAATCAATTTTTTTTTGTTTTTCTTCTCTTGACATTTGTTTGAAATAAAGAAATTACATGGAATTAGGATGAAATAGGTTCAAGATTACTCCCCAATTTGAACTCGTGCACCAAACTTGTGCTCCGGGCTTGTCTTGACCATTAGATCGATTTGGTGACTCGTTAGACCGAGAAATCTCTTGGTCCTATCTCTCATTCACGCTTCTTTCTCATCTCGCTGGAGTTTCGTGAGACCGCAATCCGGGCGTTGATATTTTTCCCTTTTTGCTCTCCTTCTATTCTTGTACCATTGATGTCTCATCGTTGATATGCAGCTGTTATTTAACATAAAAACATAGAGAAAATCGGTGTAGAGAATCAGGGCTAATTTGTATTCGAAATTAAAGGAAGTTAGGAAATCACTTAGCTTTCTTTTGCTGCGACAAGCTTGAACGATCGGGATGGACCAAGAGCTTGTGTTGATCGGTGCAAAAATTGGTAATAGTAGTATCGGGCTTCAAAACTCTCATACCCTCTCAAAACTCTTTTCAAATTTTTTTTTCAAAAACTCTCTCAATTCTCTTCTCTTCCACCCCCAAAAAAACTCTCTCAATTCTCTTTTCCTCCCAAAAACCCCCTTAATTCTCTTCTACTCTCTCCCCTAAAAAAACTTCTTTCAATTCTCTTCCACTCCAAAAACTCTCTCAATGCTCTTTTCCTCCCAAAAAAAAACTTCCCTTCTCTTCAAGAACTCTTCTTCTTTTATAGGCAAAGTTCTTCATCCTTCATTCTTCATCTTCATTTCCTCACCTTTCATTTTCATCTTCTCTTCTTCATCTTCATTTCGCCACCTTCCATCTTCATCTTCATCTTCCCATCTTCATCTTCATCTTCTCTTCTTCACCTTCATTTCTCCATCTTCCATTTTCATCTTCTCTTCTTCATCTTCATCTTCTCTTCTTCACCTTCATTTCTCCATCTTCCATTTTCATCTTCTTTTCTTCACCTTCTCTTCATCATCTTCCTTTCTCCATCTTCTCTTCATCCTCTTCTCTTGGTATCTCGCAATGCAGGTCCCGAGGTTCTAGTATTTGCAATACGATCCTTGAAGTTCTAGTATTTGCAATACGATCCCTGAAAAAAAATATTTCTTTCAAGCCCAAATATTCTTGGTACATTTTCACCCCATGTCTAATCTAGACGCCTATTAAATTAAGCTTAAATTATATGCCAATGCTATGTGAGATGATTTTTGTTTAGAACTAAAATTAGTTCTAATTTTTATGCAAGAAAAAGGTTAGTCAAAATTTAGGCGTCAACAAGGTGATCCAGATCTAGCCAACCTTTTTTTGGATGACGATACTTGTGAATGTCATCATTGAGTGGCTTGATGAGGACACCAATACTTCGAGTAAATTGCCCTCTCTTCTATTGTCAATTCTGCATTTTATTATTTGCATTATTAATTCCTTTTCTACATTTCAATTCTATCTTTTAAATTCAGTAGTTTTGCTTTAAGTGTAAAAGGAAAATTCCTTTGGATCTCCAATTGTTGATCCAAACAAGACATTGTATAATGCGGTCCATTGTGCATTCAATAAAACATCTCATGTTTTATTAAGGACATATGGAACAACAAATCAGCCCAATGACAATACTTGTCTTCCTAGTCCGAAGCTTGAGGCCCGATTTTCCATATGATTCCCGATTTCTAAATGATTTTCAAGGAACAAGGATGTCTAAGGATATAAGGACTAGTTCTCTCTCTTATCTTCCCTTAGTTTAAAATCTCTTTTGAAAAGATTTTTCAAAGAATCATGTATTGTAATTACCTGTACAAACCGAACTAACCATTTTCATGATATATCAAGCATATGATTCCAAACATGCATGCCAGGTTATTATGCGACTCGGATCATCAAGGTGATTATTCTTGTAATATTAAAGAAGACGACGATGAGGTTCATATGGCTATTCGAAGAGATTGGAACATTTTTGAGAAATCTAGGTCTCCCACCATAGAAGAACCAATTGTTATTAATTTGGGCGATTCCGAAAATGTTAGAGAAATAAAAAGCGGGGGACATTTATCTCGAGATAAATGCCTCGAGAACTACTGAGCTGCTTAGAGAATATCAAGATATCTTTGCATGGTCTTATGCAAACATGTCGGGTCTAAACCCTAATATTGTGGAACATGCGTTACCCACTAGCCCCGGTTTTAAGCCGTGAAATAGCTATATAGGTGAATGAAGCCTCGAGTGTCGATAAGATCAAAGGTGAAGTAACGAAACTTCTTAAAGTGGGCTTTATCGAAGCAATTTCATATTCGATTGGATTGCTAACAATGTCCCAATGATGAAGAAAGATGGAAAGATTCGAGTTTGTGTAGACTATCGAGACTTGAACAAGACGAGCCCAAAGGACGATTTTTCGCTACCTCACATTGATGTGCTAGTTGATAGTACAATCGGTTTCGAGTTGTTCCCATTCATGAACGGTTTCTCCGGGTATAATTAGATACTCGATGAAAGAGCAAGATAAAGTTAAAACCTTGTTCACAATCCCGTGGGGGAACTTTTGCTATAAGGTTATGCCTTTCGGATTAAGAAATCTTTGGGGCAACGTACCAAAAGGCCATGGTGATCTTGTTCCATGACATGATGCGCGAGGAGATCGAAGTGTATGGTGATGATATGATTGCTAAATCCCGGCCAGAAGAAGATTACGTTCAAGTGTTGAAGAAATTATTTGAACGCTTACGAAAGTACAAGCTGAGGTTGAACCCCAATAAGTACATATTCGGGGCAAGATATGGGAAGCTTCTTGGATTTATGGTCGTAGTAGGGGGCATTGAAATTGACCCTTCTAAGATTAGGGTTATTCATGATTTAACCACTCCATCGACGGTTAAAGAAATAATAAGCCTTCTCGGGAGATTGAACCATATTGCCAGGTTTATATGCCAGCTTTCTAATGTGGCTAAACCATTCGTCAAACCCCTAAAGAAGGGTGCTAAGGTGATCTAGGATGCAAAATGTCACTAAGCATTTGAAAAGATTAAACAAGTATCTAATTTCTCTACCGTTACTAGTACTCGCCAATTCCTAGATATCCTTTGACTCTGGTATCCGACAAGTACATCAAGAGTCACTAGAAGCTTTACTTGCCTAAACGAGTCCAGAAGATGGAAATGAAAGAGCCATATACTATATGAGTAAGAAGTTCACAACATCCGAAATGAACTACTCTGCTTGTTAAAAGAACATGTGTAGCAATAGTTTGGGTGCTTTGAGCAGATTGAGGCAGTAATAACCTCCACTATCATATTCGGTTGGTGATAGAGAATGATCCGATCAAGTATTTCTTGGAGAAATCGATTCCGATCGGAAAGCTAGCCAAATGGCAAGTGATGTTGTCTGAATTTGACATAAGGAATTCACCCCAAAAGTCCGTTAAAGGGTGAGCTATAGCGAATATGCTAGCGAAAGCTCTCAAAGAAAGGCGGTTTCGGATGAAGCTGAAATCGAAGATTAAATCCTGGTGTTATCGGAGGACAAATGAACCATGTATTTTGATGGTGTCGTTAATCTATTAGGAGCTAGTACTAGGGTAGTGCTGATATCCCCAAAAGGCCAACATTATCTTGATACCGCAAGGTTGGTGTTCCCCTGCACCAATAACATATTAGAGTATGAAATATGTATTCTCGGCTTACAGTTGGCTATTTCCATGAAGGTGCAAAGATTATAGGTCTATGGAGATTCCATGCTCATTATCCTTCGATTCAAGGAGAATGGAAAACGAAGGATTCCAAACTCATTCCATGTCATGAGTTTTTAGAAGAAATGGCTCTAGAATTTGAAGAGATGTCTTTTGAATATTTACCTAGGATGAAGAACCACTTTACAGATGCCTTAGCCACTCTAGCTTCCATGTTGCAAGTAACGAGCGGGCTTGATTTGAGACCTTTGAGAATCGCCGTAATTGAAAGGCCGCTTATCGTATGTCAATCGAAGAAGAATTTAATAGTCAGCCTTGGTACCATGATATCAAGAGTTATCTTCCGAAAGGAGAATTCCCCGATGGAAGTCAAGTTAGAGATAGAAAGTTCATAGCCAAGATAGCTACCAAGTTTTTTTTTTAGCGGTCGATGCTGCATAAAAGATCGTTCGATTCAGTATTGCTAAGTTGTGTAGACGCCAAAGAAGCGAATATACTCATGAAGGAGATTCATGAAGGTGTATATGGTCCACACATGAATGGTCATCTCCTTGTAAAGAAAATCATATGACTCGATTATTATTGGATGACCATGGAGTCGACTCATCGTTAACACGTAAGATCGTGTCATCAATGTCGATGTATGGAGACAGAATCAATGCACCTCTTAATGAGCTTCATCGGATATCATAAGCTTGGCTATTCTCTGTGTAGGGAATAGATTCGATCGGCCAATCAACCTAGCCGCTTTGAATAGTCATCACTTTATTCTAGTAGCGATCGATTATTTCACTAAGTGGATTGAAGCCAATTCATATGCGAATGTCACTACAAAGAATGTGGCTAGATTTATCAAGAAGAACATAATCTCTCGCCATGGGTCTCCCTAAACAATTATCACGGATAATGGGTCCAACTTGAATAACCGGATCGTCGATGATCTGCTGGATCATTTTGGTATTCGACATCTTAACTCGTCGCCTTATCACCCGCAAATGAATGGAGCAAATGAAGCAAATGAATAAGAACATTAAGAAAATTCTAGCAAAAACGCATAAAATTACGGGGATTGGCATTAGAGGCTACCCTTTGCATTAATAGCTTATCGAACTTCGATTCGAACTTCAACTAGGGCAACTCCTTATTCCTTGGCTTATGGTATGGAAGCGATCTTACTTATAGAAATGGAGATTCCATCCTTGAGGGTACTATCGAAGTTAAAGTTTCTAAAGCTGAGTGAATATAGCACAGGTGTGAACAGTTGAATCTAATTGACGAAAAACGCCTAAAGGTAATCTCGCCATAGCCAAAGTTACCGAAAAAGAGTAGCCAAGTCATTCAACCTGGAAGGTTAAACCTTAATATTTTGAGGTGGATGACCTCACCGAGAAAAACACCTGTCGAGCGCCGCTCATTCCAGGGGGAAGTTCACCCCAAATTACGAGGGCCCATATGTTATAAAGAAAATCCTTGTGGGATGGACCCTAATTCTTGTAAGCTCAAATGGAGAAGAATTGAGATATCCTGTAAATGCTGATGTAGTGAAGAGGTTTTATCCCCGAAATAAAATTAGAAGCGATTTGGCCTTCTTTGGAATGATCCGAGTCGCCATAGAATCATTACATTGTATGTCATGCATTCATACATACTTACATGCATCGTATGTTGTAGGGTTCAAAAAGGAGAAACCCGAACCATGCCCGTTCAAAAGGAACTAAAAGCTTGTTGATCTCATTACGCTAAAACAAGTGATATGTATATGTTCCATCACCCTTTGTTAGCCCTTTTGCTTATCAATTATTTAACTCCTTTTGTCGAGGTATAAAGAACCGAAGGCAAAGAGGACTAAGAGTTGATGGTAAAATCGTGCGAAAACTTTTCCCATCATCCCTCAAGATTGGAGATAGTTGTAAATGTGGGTAGTTCGTAAAAGCCCTGGACTTGAAAACTGAGTTTTTTGTAGATCACGTCACTTGCATTCATGTTTAAAAAATGGAGGTTATTTAAACACGATTGGAACATGCATGGTGCATCATAAATCCCCTTATAGGGTAAATCTTAAAGATAATACAATGGATTTTGTCCAATCAAGAGCTGTTTAAACCGTGCAAAAGGATGTTTCCTCGGATGAGAGGCAAACTTGATTCAAACACGTCCTACACACACTTGAGATATGAGTGGAGTGGAAAGGATAGCGAAACCTTGACCTATGGACATAGGGGGTTATTCGCAGCGATTACATGGATTGAAACGACGGCGGCATTCGTTTCTCTATCATAAACACTACGAGTAACCATCGATAACCCCTTTGAATAACGCTTTCATTCTTTACCCCTGTCAAGGATCACTCCACATTAGGGCCAAATGGAGGTAAGTCCGGTAGTATTAGGAGGAAAATAGTTAGAAATGTTCTTGTTTGGACTAACATTAATCTTCGTGGGTTGCTTATGCGATGATTCAAGTGTTTTAGGATGACGAAAAGGGTTCGTTTCTCTATCCTATACACTTTTACCCTTTGCACAACCCAGTTAAGCCTGCATATTCGTTTCATTAACTCATTGGTGATCATTACCTATTCCAAGGTGGAAGCGATGTCACTCCAAAAATGGAAGAGTTGAAGAGATGGGATTTATGACAAATTCCTAGGCCAACACTTGAGCATGCTAGAACTTCAAGTCGAACGTTTAGCACAATCATTGAAAATCCTATTTCCAAAAAAGAAAGAAAAGGGTGGGATTTTGACCAACAAATGAAAAAGAAACAAAAAATCGATCCCGGGCATCAAGAAAGAACAAAATGCCTGGTAAAAGCAAGGCCGAGTGCCCATTCAAATACTTGTATACTTATGAATCATGTGTTTGATCTTGTAAGTATCAATAGATCACAGGATATCTATCCCCAATGAAATCGGGCCATGAAAAAGAAAATCCCCAGGGGAGTAAGATCACGAAAGGTACTCCTTAGTTATATCATGTATCGAGTGACGAAAGCATAAACAAGAAGTTGACACCATCTTAACACGATAGAGGTGTTCTCCAAAGATGAATGTGTACTCTCGGAAGACCGATGATGCTCTCTAGAGACTATTGGTATATCTCGAAGATTGAAGATGTTCTTTATAAAATAATCCAAAAAGGTTAGGATGGTGGCAAAATCTGAAGTGATCACCATCGTCAAACCCCTTCACATATTATGGGCCAAAAAATAAGCCTCTTTTCGGTCCCCAATCCTCACTTACGTTACAACCCCGAAAAGCCTTTTTCGATTAAGGCACTTGGATTAACGTAGAGCTTAGCTCGAAGAAGTACAAGCAATATTATTTCTTTTTCATTTTGCGGGGTTCTTGACTTATAGACCGGGAGCAGATGTTAAAGGTGTTCGTTCAATAGCCTTGACTCACTTGTGAGTCCCACTTGGAAACCGTTGTCCAAGCCCAACATTACGTTCCTTTGGAAGACTTCCTAATCGATCGAGATGTATGCGCTGCGGATAATCCCGAGTCTTAGGCATAGGTTCGATAGGAAGTTCGAATGCTTTTTCCACGAAAGACCATTATCTCAAAGCGGTGAGAGATCCTATTTGATGAGAATACTCCAATTAATGTTTTAAACAAACTTTTTTGGAATTTTGGGATTGTCGAATTCATATTTTCCTTACAAGGAATCTTTTATCT
The DNA here is from genome assembly GCA_021437795.1 of Rhodamnia rubescens. NCBI lineage: Eukaryota > Viridiplantae > Streptophyta > Magnoliopsida > Myrtales > Myrtaceae > Rhodamnia > Rhodamnia rubescens. The sequence continues at coordinate 11,573,281 of JAILYA010000002.1, read as the reverse complement.
TTACTGCATGTTGCAAGATGTTTTGGATAACCTCCATCATCATAATGCATTCATTTAAAATCTTTCACGACTTCAGTTTTAGTCATAAAGTTTTGTCGGTTCGACAATGGATATCACCTAAATATCACTAACGTTCTCTTGGTGAGAAAAGAATTTTGTAAGTTTGAGCTTCAATAGGATTCCCGATAGCCCTAGATCCCGAATAACACCTTTCAATAAAAAGAATTTGCATGTTCGACCTTCCGCAAGATTCCTAGTAGCCCCAAATCCCATAATGGCACCTTTCAAGATAAAGAATTTGCGGGTTCGACCTTCCTCGGGATTCCTAGTAGCCCCGCATCCTAGAATAGCACCTTTCAAGAAAAGAATATGCGAGGTTTGAGCTTCGTTGGATTCCCGGTGTCCCCAAATCCTAGAACAAGACCCTCTCACATTGAGAAGAACTCCCCAGGTTTAACTTTTGCAAGATTCCAAGTATCCCCTAAATCCCGAATAGTCTCCTTTATGTAAGCCTTTGGTTAGGTAAGCCTATTCTAAAGTCCTTTGGCGAATCCCGAAAGTGGGATAAGTCATCTTGCAAGTAAATCTTTTAGTAGGTGAGCCTTTTTCTAAAGTCCTTTGGCAAATCCCGAAAGTGGGATAAGTCATCTTGTAGGTAAATCTTTTGTCGGTGAGCTTTTTTCTAAAGTCCTTTGGCGAGTCCCGAAAGTGGAATCAGTCATCGTTTAGGTAAACCTTTTGTTAGTTAAGCCTATTCTAAAGTCATTTAGCGAGTCTCGAAAATGGGATAAGTCATCTCGAGGGTAAACCTTTTAATAGGTGAGCCTTTTTCGAGCTAATCTACCATGCGGATAAAATCTTCCGATGAATCCCATAGATGGGGTAAGTCGTCTCTAGAATCCCCGCAAGTAGGAATTCTTTTTGGGTTGATCTACCTTACGGATCAAATTCTTCATCAAATCCCACAGGTGGGATAAGTCAATCTTCATATTCCTATTAGTTAGGAATTTCATCAAGGTTTGACCTACCATACAAGACAGAGCTTAACTTCCCTAGGACACTCAGGTGACGGGTTCCTAGGTATCTTTTTGAATCCACTCACGCCAAATAACAAAATGCATCGAATAGGTGAGTGTCGGGTAAGCTTCTTTACCCTTTGACTCCCTTACATCAAAAGGAACAAAATGAGCATATTTCCTTTCAAATCGGAAGCATACATCGATGAACATGAAAGTTAAGTGTCATGACTTGTTTTCTTTTATTTTTCCCAATTGAGTCGATTAAGACTTAGGTGTTACATTATCTTTGAGAGAAACCACTGACGAGATTCCTCTCAAAGAGGGGTAGCTGTTGACATCCGATTTTCAATCGCTCTTTTTTACACTTTAATTTTAGAAAAATTCATAAAAAATTCATAAAAAGTCAAACAATTGTGAAACTAACTTTGGTAGCCTTGGCCAAGCCTAAGGAACAATATTTGATCAAAAAATAAAATTTCATATTTTTCAAATTTTTTAATATTTTTCTAAAATAGAAAAATGATTGAAAAATGAGAAAAATAGTTTTTGAGCTCACAAAAATGTAGAAAAATAGTATATATTTTTATTTTAACTCCCTCTTCATTTTGACATGATGAAATTTCAAAAATCAAGTTCAATTTCATGTGTTCCTTAATTCGAAAATTGTTGTTTGAGTCTTTTAATTTGCAATTTTTGTATTTTTAGAGTCTTGACATTCAATGGGATTTCCCCGCATTACAATTTGATCTAATTATTCATAGAAATTACAAGATTCCACGAATTGGACAAAATTGCCAAAGTTTCTTTCAATTTAATCCCGGATCCTATTCAAAGTGAAATTAATCAAAATTCAGGGACTACCATGGCAAGGTAAGACCTATACCCTATGTTTTTTAACCTTCTAAATCGATTAGCATGGGTATTTTGACCTGAATTGGTCGTTTCACCCTTTAATTGCTCAATTTTCATAACTGGATCCTACAACTAATTTGGGGTTTTTATCCAATTTACAATAAAATTTTGGGGAAAATGGTATTTTTGAATATGAATCATCATGCTGATTCCAATTATGTGATTTAATTCGATAAATTCAAGAATTTCCAAGTCAATTTCCATAAATTGGGTTCCACTAGGTCCGCAAGTCAAACTAGATTCGGCCCACGATCCGGTCCACATAGTTTATCTTCAACCTCGAATTTATGCCCTTTTTTGAATTTTGCAGGCTAAATTTTGACATGGAAATTAAAGGCCAATTTGGACATAATCGAAGGAGCTTGAGTAGGCATTTTGTTCCTTAGATCAAGACACTGTTGATCGGGACTAGTCTTTGGTCGAATGACTGTCGGAATGAGCTCCGGCAAGGCCGGTCAAAGTCTCGACCTATAAACGTCAACAGAACTCCAAATTCAAGCATTTCATGTCTATTTAGGATCAACGAGAGGGCCGGACGGGCTTGGACGGAATCACAACCGATTCTGTCGCCGTCGACGTACCAAATTACACATGAGAGAACGTGATTTGAGGTTGGCGAGCACCCTCCCACGTTCGCTTCATTTCGAATTGAGTATATGAGGCTCTTGAGCATTCTAGAAGAGGGGATTAGCTCATTCCGTTTGAAAACACTCCCGAAAAGAGAGAAAGCGAGAGAGAGGCGATCTAGTGTTCTAGAGATCGCCATTGTCGCCGAACTCCGTCGGCTCTGTCGAGAGCTCGCCGAGCTTTCTCCGACGAAATCAAAGCCTCTGATCGGCTAGCATCCTCGAGTCTCAACGAAGCTCGTGGACTCATCCAATTAGCTTGAGTACGCTTAGACAGGTGAAATTCTTCTTCGAACTTTCTCTCGGCTTCACATGGCATCTTGCATTCCAACACTTGATTTGGAGCCCTATTGGTTTTGATTTGTTCCTTATGCATTGCTAACCACGTACATACCTTTTTTATGAATTTTCGTCGAGTAATTTCCCGGTTGACCTTCAACCTTGTCAAATTTATCTTGAGCTTGCGAGCTTGATTTGAGCTTGATTTAGGCAAAATCAAGCCGTTGCGATGGTTAGGTAAGTGTTCTTGATCTACAATGATGCTTCATGTATGTTTAGATTAGCTAGATCACGCATAGCATGGCTAGGCCGAGCTCTCGCCGCAGAATAGCTTTGGCTAGAGATGCTAGTTCTTGATTTGTTGTTCTGCTATGTTAAGCTTGACATATGTTGTAGAAGAGGTTAAGTCAAGTCGATTGGCTTTGGAATCGTGAGGTTTGGACCTCTATAGCCGTTGGAATAGGCATTCGACGAGGCGCCGGCGAGGAAATGCCGGCGCCGATTGTCTTCTCCTACTAGAGTTGACTCGGCGCTAACATGGCATGACACGTGGCATACCACGTTAGCAAGGCCGTTAGATCTATTCATAGTTTGTTAGACGATTGGACGACCCGTAGGAGGCCACGCGGAAGCGCCTAGCCGTTCGATCGGTAATTAGAATTTTAATATTCTGGTAATTAGAAAAGATATTTGTATATATATTTTTTTATTGGACGGTCAAGAATTAGTCTCGCGGTACTATCGTGGCCATAGGATTAGAATGCGAGATTGAAAGGCTGCAATCTAGTCCCTCCGTTCAATGTCGACCATCCTTCTTGGTATTTAGATCGGACGGTCTAGATCGAGTCTTCATTTAATCGAGCCATAGTACGTAGTCGACCGATCCAAGAGTCTAGGTTCGCCTACGTGGTCGAGTGGCAACCATAGGATTAGAAGTGATCCGGCGTAGTTTTCACGCTAAGTGGCCGCGGGATCCGAACCGAACCTGGACCGTATTGACTTGTCCATTGACTAGTTTCTTTTTTTCAATAGTAAAAAATTATAAAAATATGGTTTTTAAATTCTGAAAATAGTTTTAAAAATTTTTTAAAAAGGGAAAATTTGCGAGAAAATTCCCAGAAAATTCTAGAAATTCCTAAAAATTGAGGAATGGTCACAAATAACTGGCCAATCCTATTTTTGAGATTTCTTTTCCAAATCTTTCCAAAATGATATTTTTACCCTTTAGGGTAATTTGTCTCCAAAAATTTCGAGATTTGCAAAAATGCCAAAATTAGTGTTTTGGCCAAGTTAAGTGACTAATCCTTTTATTTAGGTTTACAAATCTCATCCTTCTTCGAAATGATGATTTACCCCTCAAAGGGTAAATCGCCTTTGAATTCCTTGCGAGTCGTGAAAATTGCCGAATTAGGATATGGGTCAATTAGGTGGCGAATCCTTATGCCTAAGATTTTCATATCTCGTTTCATTAAAAAAATGATGATTTTACCCCTCAAGGGTGAATTGTCCCCGAAAAATTCCAGAAAATTTCAAAAAATGTTGAAAATTAGGAGATGGGTCGGTTTAGGTGGCAATCCTATTTTCGACGCTTTTCACTCTGTATGTTTTTTCAAAATTACGATTATGCCCTTCATGGGAGAATCATATCCAAATCACTCTTGTTTACCCTCCGAGCTGTGATTGATTATTCTCTAAGCCAATAGGGTTTTATTAGGAATGCCATGCTGATTTGATGAGATTTATCCGCATGATCTAATTCCTTGATTTACGCACTTTCTTTATTGATTATGTTTGTTAGTGTAGTTATTTCTATATGCATGAACTCCTAGATTTAGGATCCATACCCCACTTATCTGCGTGAAATATAAGATTAGAAAATTCATTCAATTTAGGTATCGAAAGGGCGTCAATTTAGGCAATTGATGTAACTAAGTCCCCGAATCCTCTACTCTGGTTCTCGTAGAGTCGAATAGAAACTCCCGATTATTCGATAGATTTTTTCAATCATACCTTTCAAGAAATGATTAGTGGCAACTCGGAGGCATGCATACGTATCACATATCATTAGACCACACCGAAAGGGCGACCCGACTTTATCTTCCATTGCAATTTGGGTAATGGGCCTTGGGAGAAGCCTCGCGTCCTAAGGTCCACATGTAATTGAGCTGAAAAGGCGACTCATTAGCCCTCACAATCTCCTCCATCGAATTAAGATCGAGGAGGGTCGCGACGGCCGATCGCACGGAGTGTGTGGATGATTGTTTGGGGGTTAATCGCCCGGCGTTAGTCGCAAAGTCGTGTCAATAGTCCTGTGCATTGATATGACCATGTGTCAAATAAACTTTATGTTTTAGTATGAAAATAGCCTTGGGTCGAGTCTTTGAACTTGATCATATGAGTACATGGCTAGATGCAAAGATAAGAATCGATTGATTGTATGGCATGCTTATGTAGTCACACAATGGCTGGTCCGACAATCATTGTCTTCTCATTGATAGGATATCCTCGACAATCATTATCTTGTGATTGAATCGGATGCACGATAGTCATTATCTTTTGACTAATCGGATGCCGATCGCAGCTAGTGAAGGACCGAAGCCCCTATAGGGATTCTTGGTAGTGTCATAGAATTATTATCTTCTAATTGATCGGACTATCCGATGTCATCGCCGAAAAGAAAGGGACGGTGCTTAGTCATGACAGAAGGGCACCAACTAGTCAATGTACTTGAGTCACTTTCTAGTTTGTCGAAATCGAATAGTTATTAATAAATAGATCGTACGTGGTGTCTTGAATATGCAAGTTAATGTATTACCTTGCTAGTGTTGGTTTGATGTGATTTGTCGAGTTGAGTCCATCATTGCATTATGTGTGGTTGAAGACTAGTAAGCTTGCATGTGGTTGATATATGCACTTGTGCTTCGTGATTGGTTGGTAGCATGCTCGAGCAAATCAACTCCCTACCCGGACTTATGCGTTAACTCACCGAGATTATTCTCATTACGTCATTAACCATTTTCGGGTCCCAAGCGATGGAGAGCTCTATTGATGAGGATGAGCGAGGGTGATGTAGCCCTCTTTTGGAGTAGATAATAAGCTAACCCTTCTCGACCCACCTACCTTTTGTTGGTCTTAGGGAGCCGTCCCGAAGTATGGGGTAGTATAAGCTATATAGCTTTGTAGGATCAACGATTATCTCGCTATTAGTAATGAAATGAAAGTGTCTTTTGTTGATCGCTTGTTGTTATGGTTTTCCGCTTTTCTATCCCTCTGTTATGTTTATTCGAGAGTTATACGTTTTCACTTGTGTAATCAAAGATAAAAATAATTGATCGATATCATGCCCGGGACATTATCCTTCATGACCTAAGGGTGTTTTGATAGGGATGTTACGGGCCGGGGATCGAGGCGTAATGCGATTATGGTTGTCTCGATTAGATTCTCCATTCCATTCCAAATGCTGGATATTCCAAGTGCTTTCATGATGCTCTCAGGAAGGCCTTTGATACACGTATCAAGAGTGGCACCTTCAAATCTTCATCGAAAAGTCAAGTTCGTGGTGAATGGAAGGTTGATCACCGTTCACGATGAAGTGGGACATAGAGCTCGTACAAGTCGAAGCTTCCATATGTCGAACCTTAGAAGGAAGAGGAGTTGAGCTATCGTACCTTCAACATCGTATCTATCATGCATGTGCCATCCAGAATCAAGGTTGCTATACTTGACGTTTCAAAATCTACTATAATGGTTGGGAAGATACTCTTGATGAGTGGATACTTTCCCGAAATCGGATTGGGAAAATACGTTCAAGGTATTACTAATCCTTTGAATCGAAGTTAAATGACCACAAGATTGATCTAGGTTATAGAGGAGATATTGATCGTTATAGAGGCCGAGGCCAAGGTCGAGGTTGAAATCATAGACACCATGGACGCTACGAAGGCCGAAACAATCAATTCATTGGTTTTAGCTCTTGGAAGTATCAAGGAAGGATATTTGATAACCCTCCGAATCGGGTATTCTGTAAGAACACCAAGGGGATCAAAGATGAAGAGTTTCACTCCGATGAAGAACCAGACCTCTATAACCCGTTCATGGATGAACGAGTGCACATGATCATTGAGTGGCCGGAGGACGATGCTTCTATTCCCGATTAAAGAGTCTCCTTCTAAACTCTCACTTTAATGCATTTAACACTTGCATTTAGTTTTCATGCAATTTACGATTCAATCATTGCGGTTTTTTAGGGTACCTTGGATCCTTAACTCTCGATCAAACAAGTACAATATTGCAATGTCATTTTCTCGCATTAATCAATGAAAATTTCCAAGTATTATGAACGACATATGGAATCACAAAATACTCGATGATGATACTTGTTTTCATAAAAATTGAAGCTTGAGGCTTGATTTGCCATATAAACCCTGGTTTCAAAAATATTTTGAGAACCAAGATGTCCGATGAGATGAAGACTAGTTCTCTTTCTTTTTCCTTTAAAAGAGCTTGAAATGAATTTCAAAATGATTTTCATAACATCATGCATTGTTAATAGTTGTTGTGACATACTAACAATACTTGTCACATTTCAAGCATATCATTCCACCCATGCATAATAGGTTATTATGTGACTCGAGTTATCAAGATGATTATTCTTATGAAATTGCAGAGGAGGAAAGCAATCATGTCGATATTAGGTAAGATTGGAATCATTATGAAGAGTTTAATCTACTCACTTGTCGATGGTACGATTCTGATCAATCTTGGGGATACTGAAAATATTAGAGAAGAAAAAATTGGGGAAAGATTAACTTCATATGAAGCATCCAGAGTGATTGATCTTTTAAGAGAATATCACGATGTTTTTGCCTAGTCTTACACCGATATGCCAAGATCAGATCCAAGTATTGTGGAACATTCCTTACCTACGAATCCGGAGGTTCCTCATAAGAAACGAGTTGAGAAGGATGAAACCCGAGCTTTCAAAGAAGATCGAAGAGGAGGTGATTAAACTCCTCAATGTAGGGTTCATCGAAGTTATCTCATATCCCGAGTGGGTGGCTAACATCGTTCCCGTGATGAAGAAAGATGGGAGAGTTAGGGTTTGCGTAGATTATAGAGATCCGAACAAAGCAAGCCGAAAGGATGATTTTTTGTTACCACATATCGATGTTTTGGTTGATAATACCGCCGGATTCAAGTTGTTCTCATTCATGGATGGATTCTCTGGATATAACCGGATTCTCTTGAAAGAGGAAGATAAGGCTAAAACTGTATTTATAACTCCATGGGGCACCTTTTGCTACAAAGTAATGCCTTTCAAATTGAAAAATGTTGGAGCCACATACCAAAGGGCAATGGTGTCCCTTTTCCATGATATGATGCACAAAGAAATTGAGGTATATGTGGATGATATGATCGCCAAATCCATAGTTAGAGAAGATCATGTCCAAGTATTGAGAAACTTTTTTGAGCGCCTTCGCAAATTCAACATGAAACTAAATCCCGCAAAGTGCATATTTGGAACTAGATTCGAGAAACTGCTCTCGGATTTGTGGTAAGTAATCGTGGAATTGAGATTGATCCTTCTAAGATCAATGCTATATGGGGAATTGAAACTCTAACCACAATTAAAGATGTAAGGAGTCTTTTGGGAAGGTCAAGTATACAAATGCATTCATATCCCAATTATCATAAACTCAAAATCATTCTTTAAACTCCCCGAAGAAAGGCACAAAAGTAAAATGGGATTCTAAACGTCAACGAGCGCTAGACATGATTAAAGAATATCTTGTTCAACCTCCACCCTAGTACCTCCTATCCCGGTATCCTTTTGACGCTATATCCGATGCCTATGATGAGTTGTTAGGTCCATTATTGTCTCAAACAATTCCTTACAACAGTCCGCTGAAGCCACCAGAGGTCCCTAGAGGAGTAGTGCCCAATTGGTGTCACCCTATTCGAGACGACGTAGAGCTGGAAATTAGTATGGTTGGATCGAGGAACATCCTAGAGAATACTCATAAAGCCGAGGAGGACATAGAAGTTATTGAGGTTTCGACTCGAGGGAGGAGGAGGAGGATACCACCGAGGTGCGATCCGACGCTTTTTACTACCCCGGCGCGGACCAAGACGAAGATGTAGATGAGACCAATAGTTCAAGTGTAGTAGTGTTAGGATCCGGGATCTTGGTTGTCTTTGGTAGAGACTTTTGACGAAGACCAAAGTGGACGTCTGTTGTACTTGACTCGATCTTTCCGTAAGTCACGAGGTGTGTATGTTTTATAAGTGTGGGGTATCCCGGTGCATCTTTTATTTTGTCCGGGTTATTTATTTACTTCCGCATGTGCATTTCATCTAGTATTCTTACCGTTTGGATCCCGGAGTTTGACGGCGGTAGTAGGGTGTGGCGAACATTAGGGTACGCGGGCGTGACATTTGCAATCCACTCATAGATGAATGAGTACACGTAATCATCGAGTGGCCCGAGGATAATGCTCCCATCTCCGAGTAAAGAGACTCCTTAATGCATTTAATTCCTACATTTAGTTTACTGCATTTTACAATTATGTCATTACATTTTTATTAGGGTACCCTTAGATCCCGAACTATTGATCCAAGAAGTACAAGTATTGTAATCCTTTTTCCACATTAATCAATGAAAAATCCCAAGTTTTATTAAGGACATACGGAACCACAAATCAGACCGGTGATGATATTTGTCTTCATAGGAATTGAAGCTTGAGGCCTAATTTACCGTATGATTCCTAGTTTCAAACAATATTTTGAAAGCCAGAATATCTAATGAAATGAGGACTAGTTCTCCTTTATCTTTTTATCCAAAACAGACTTTAAAGCAATTTTCATAAAAATCATGCATTGTTAACATTTGTTGTAGCTTGCTAACCATACTTGTCACGTTTCAGTTATATCATTCCTCCCATGCATAACAAGTTATTATGTCACTCGGATCAATTGGATGATTATTCGTATGAGATCACCGAAGAGGAAAGTGATTCAGGAGCTGTTAAGTGAGATTGGAATCACTTTGAAGAGTTTAAACCGCTCACCGCGAAGGTAGCATCATAGTAAATACGGGGAATTCCGAAAACGCCGTAGAACTCAAGATCGGAGAGAGGTTAACTTCATCTAAAACATCCAGAATGATTGATCTTGTAAGAGAATCTCAAGATATTTTCGTGTGGTCCTATGCTAATATGCCAGGGATCGTATCCGGGTATCATGGAGCATTCTTCACCAACGGATCCAAAAGTTCCTCCTAAGAAACAAGCTCAAACGTATGAAACCACAACTTTTCAAAGAAGATTGAAGAAGAAGTGATAAAACTTCTCGCTGGAATTCATTGAAGTTATCGCTTATCTTGAATGGGTCGCTAATATTGTCCTAATTATGAAAAAAGATGGGAGAGTTAGAGTTCACGTGGATTATCGGGACTTGAACAAAGCAAGTCCAAAGGATGAGTTTTCATTACCACACATTTATGTCATGGCCGATAGTACTCCTGGATTCGAGTTATTCTCCTTCATGGATGGATTTTTCGAATATAACTAGATCCTCTTAAAAGAGGTGGACAAGGCTAAGACTACATTTATTACTCTATGGGGACCTTCTTGCTATAAAGTGATGCCTTTCGGATTGAAAAATGCTGGTGCTACATATTAAAAGGCGATGGTGACTGTTTCCACGACATGATGCACAAAGAAATTGAAGTATATGTGGATGACATGATTACCAAATCTAAAGCTAGAGAGGATCACGTCCAGGTGTTAAGAAAACTATTTGAGTGCCTTCGCAAGTTCAAGTTGAAGTTGAATTCCACGAAAGTGCGATTTGAAGCTAGATATGGGAAACTGCTCGAATTTGTGATAAGTAATCATGGAATTGAGATTGATCCTTTCAAGATCAAAGCCATATGGGGATTGAAACTCCTACCACAGTTAAAGAAGTAAAGAGTTTCTTGGGACGACTAAATTACATCGCCGATTCATATCCCAATTACCAAAAACGCAAAACCATTCTTTAAACTCCTAAAGAAAAATACAAATATAAAGTGGGATTCTAAGTGTCAAAAAGTACTCGACAAGATCAAGGAATATCTAATATAACCCCTAGTATCGGTGCCTCCTATTCGAGGTATTCCTCTAACATTATGGCCCCGTTTAGTTCAAGCATTTGGCCAAGAAACTTTGAGAAAATGCAAATACCTTTGGGCTAAAGGCCATTTTCAAAATGTAAGTAGTGTTTGATAAAGTGTATTTCATAAACACATTTGGAAAACAACTTTGATGCAATGTTGTTTGGTGAAAAATAAACTTTGTAAAGTATTTTTACATTTTGAAAAAAACGGTGGTAGGCGGTTGGTGGTCACCGTCGCGCGGCCGGGCGGTAGACTGCATGTGTTGGCGACGGTGATTGGTGGCGGCGACCCATAACCGACGGCGGCGGTGGCGACGGTGGAGGGTGGAAGCAGCGGCTACCGATGGGTGGCGGCGGCGGCGGCAAAGCGGCGCGATGGGGGACGGCGGCGGGGGACCGCGATGGAAACCAATGAGAGAATGGCGACGAGCGGTGGCAAGCAACAAAAGATGAGTAATGGCGGGTACCGGTGGGCGACGGCAAAGAGGTGGGTTGCGACAAGCGAAGGTGACAAAATTAAAATAAAAAAATTAGTTGTATTTTGCAAAAGTCCTTTGGCCCAAAATATCTCTAGAAGTACTTTACGCTAAAGGATTTTGGAAACCATTTGAAATACAATTGCATCTCCTCAAAGTGAGTTAAAAAGTAGCCTAACACCATTTGCATTTGGCTAAGGGACTTTAGAGCCCCAATGCTTATTTTCAATCTTCGAACCAAACATGGCCTATATCTAACAATCCATAACAAGTCGTTATGGATACTATTGGCTTAGACAGACCTAAAGGATGAAAAAAGAGTGAGCAGCTTTTATCGCTTGAGTAAGAAATTCACTCGCATTCGAAGCTAACTACCTAGTAGTTGAAAGAACTTGTTTTGCATTGGTTTGGGTACTCCACAGGTTGAGGCAAGACACTCTCCATCATCATATTAGATTAGTCATGAAAATGACCCAATCAAGTATTTGCTCGAGAAACCAGCTTTGATTGGAAGATTACCTAAATGGCAAGTACTTTTATCCGAATTTGATATCAAAAGTTCTCCTTAAAAGTCATAAAGGGAAGAGCTATCACTGGCTTTTTAGCAAAAAATCCTCAAGAGCATGACAACCTCGAAGAAGGAGTTGAGGATTATATTATGAATATATCGAAGATAAAAGGACAATATACTTCGGCGGTGCCCTACATTTTTCTATATCGAGAGATTGGGGCGCTTTTAATATCCCCAAGAGGTCAACATTACCCAATTTCTGCAAAGTTGACATTCCCGTGTACTAATAACGTTTCCAAGTATGAAACTTGCATACTTGGTCTACACTGGCCATTTCCATGAAGGTGCGCAAACTACATGTCTATGGAGATTCTATGCTCATCATCCTACGAGATGCAAGGAGAATGGAAAACAAAAGATTCCAAGTTCATACCATATCATGAATTTTTAGAAAAACGACTAGAGAATTCAATGAAGTCACCTTTGAATATCTCGCGAGAAGACAAAATCACTTCATCGATGCATTGGCCACTTTATCGTCTAAGCTACAAATACAAGATGGCCTTAATATAGAACCCTTGAGAGTTGACATTCTGAATCAACCAGCTTATTGCATGGTGATCGAAGAAGGGTTTGACGATGAACCCTAGTATCATGACATTAAGAACGACCTTCTAAAAGGCAAATTCCCCGAGAATAGTCAACCAAGTAATAAGAAATATATCACCAAGATGGCTTCCAAATTCTTCCTCTATGGATAGGTTTATACAAGAGATCTTTCGATTCAATCTTACTAAGGTATGTAGAAGCTAAGGAAGCCAATCTGATTATGAAAGAAATCCATGAAGGAGAAAGTGGATCGCACATGAATGGCCATCTCATAACCACGAAGATTATGAGGCTTGGATATTATTGGATGACCATGGAGTCCGACTACAATCAACATGTGAAATCTTGTCATCAATGCCAAGTACATGGCGACATAATTAACGCACCTCCCAATGAGCATCATCAAATGTCCGAAGCTTGGCCATTCTCCATGTCAAGGATGGATATGATTGGGCCAATCAATCCTAAAGCTTCAAATCAGCATCGCTTTAATCTAGTGGTGATGGACTATTTTACAAAATGGATTGAAGCCAATTCATATGCCAACGTCACAGCTAAAAGTGCGGCAAAGTTTATCAACAAGGACATTATCTCTAGGTGTAGGGTTCCTCATGCGATCATCACGAGATAATGGTTCAAATATAAACAATAAGGTGGTCGATAATCTCCTGGATCACTTGTAGATTCCACACCTTAACTCTTCTCCCTATCGCCTATAAATGAATGGAGCTGTGGAAGTTGCAAATAAGAATATTAAGAAAATCCTTTTCAAGATAGCAGAGAAATATCGAGATTGGCATGAAAGGTTACCCTATACACTGATGGCATATCGTACCTTAATCCGAACTTCAACCGGGGTAACCCCTTATTCTTTGGTATATGGTGTGGAAGCGGTCCTAAGCCATGGAAGTTGAGATTCCATCTTTGAGAATCCTATCCCAAACCGAGCTCTTAGAGATCGTATGGATTCAATAGATGCATGAATAGCTGAATTTGATTGATGAGAAGCATTTGAAGGCCATCTATCACAGCCGAGTTATCAAAAGCGAATGGCTAAGTATGTCAATCGAAAAGTTAAGCCTAGAACTTTCGAAGTGGGAGATTTAATTGTGAGGAAAACACTCCCAAATGCCCAATACGCTGGAGGGAAATTTACCTCGAATTATGAAGGCCTCATGGGAGCTCGAAATATCATAAAGTGAGGAAGAGTATTTTGTTTCTCTATCCCTAAACACTTTACCAATGCATATGATTTACCAACGGTTGACTGAAATCATCATTAAAAATTCTCGAAAAAGAATTTGGAAAGAATCATCGACGCAAAAATGTTGATGAGAAATCAAGGGCTTACGAGAAGGAAAGTGTCTAGTAAAAGCAAGGCCAAACTCATCAAGGAAGTGTGAAAAGAAAATAAAAAATTCTCGGTGAACGAGAGAAAAGATCTCCGAAGAACTCGAACGAGAATGAGCCTCAAAAGGGGACCTTTAAAGTTAAAATAATACAAGTTAATCCCTAGTAGGTGGTTAATGATGCAAGGGTAATCACCAACCTTGATGACCCTCTTTCTAAAAATATGGCATTTTTCAAAGCCTATCCTAAACTAATGTTACAACCCATCTCGAACGCTCTTCCGATCTAGATGCTTTGGGCCGACAAGAGAGTTTACATAGGAAGCTATTGCATAAAGAAGTAAGCACAATCTTGTTTTATCTCATATTCGAGGTTCTTGACTTGTAAACCCGAATAAGTTAATTGTTGATGAACATTTTATTCTTAGCCTCAAAGCGCCAATCCTTTATGAAGCCTTTGACCTAGCCTGAATTACAGTTCCATAAAAGACCTTTCCAGATCAATTAGATCGTATGCATCGTGGATAATCCCGAAATCTTAGATTTAGCTTTCGAGGAGATTCGAGTGTTTTCCTAAGATATATCTCCCCATCATGGAGATCAAAACCATATTGAAAATTGTGAGGAGTCCTCTTGGATGAAAGAACTCCAATTGAAATTCTTTTAAAACAAACTTTTTGAAAAATGTTTGCATCATGTAATTCAAAATTCCCCTAGTGGAATTTTTTTAAACATGAATATTGTATGATAATGTCTATGGACAAGTTTCCTTCACAATCTCGTTTTGAATTCTCTTTTGTGAATCCTAGTCTCGCAAATCATAGGATCGTATTATTCCCATAGGGGTCTCGTAAGTCTTATCAATATCGTTCGCTTTAAGACTCGTTTGATTTAAGTTGATAAGGGTCCGAGCTTTTGTAGGTTCCCTCGTGATGTTAGGTCCTCGAATGACACCTATCTTAGTTTAAATTGATTAGGGCTTGAGCTTCCGTACGTTCCCTAGTATTCCTAGGTCCTCGAATGGAACCCATCTTGTTTAATTTGATTATGATTTGAGCTTTTGTAAGTTCTCTAGTGTTCCTAAGTCCTCGAATGGCATCCAATTCTTGGTGAATTCCTTCCCACACGATAACCGCCTTTTAATCTCTTAGCGAACTCCTTCCTATAGGATAGTCGGTCTTTTAATCTCTCGGCGAACTCCTTCCTATAGCATATCCAGTCTCTTTTAATCTCTTGGTGAACTCCTTCCTACGGGATAACCGGTCTTTTAATGTCTTGGCAAATTCCTTCCTATAGGATAGCCGGTCTTTAAATATCCTGGTGAACTCCTTCCTACATGATAGTTAATTCTTTTAAATCTTCTAGTGAATTCTTTCTTATAAGATAGCCAATTCTTTTAAATCTTCATGTGAATTCCTTCCTACGGGATAGCCGATCCCTTTTAATAGTTCGGTGAACTCCTTATTACAGGATAATCGATCCCTTCTAATCCTCTTGGTAAATTGCTTATTACAGGATAGGTAGTTTCGAAAGATGTTAAGTGTCTAGTCCACCATACGAGTCAATTTCCAGATCACCCTAAGAATTTTTATAACGAATCCTTAGCTTTTTCACTATTCCTCTATCAACATTCATTAGGCCATCGACGGATAAGAATAAGGTGAGTCTCTCTCTCTTCTCAAATTCTCTCCCATATAAAAAAAGAAAGAATGGCTCGTTTTCTTTTATTTTTCCCAATCGAATCGATTAGGACTCGGATGTCATTTTTTCTTCGAGAAAAATCTCTAACGAGATCCCCTCTCAAAAAGGGGCAACTGTTGACATCCGATTTGTAATTAGCATTTTTTAGTAAATTTTTCAAAAATTCATAAAACATTCATAAAAAGTCAAAACAATTCACAAGATCAACTTTAGAGACCTTGGCCAAGACTAGGGAACCATTTTTTAACAAAGATTAATTTTTCATATTTTTCACAATTTTTAATAATTCCCAAAAAGAGAAAAATACTTGAAAATTTCAGAAAAATAGCATTTGAGGTCGAAACTTATGCAAAAATAGTATATATTTTTATTTTAATATCCTTTTTCATTTTGACCCCCTAAAAATTCAAAAATCTAGTTCAGCCCTATGTGTTCCTTCATTACACATAAGCTTGAATCGTGCAAAAAAATGCCACTTGAGTCATTTAAGTTGTGATTTTCACATTTTTGGAGTCTTGATATTCAACTTGATTGTTCTACATTGCAATTGGGTCCTCGATTTTTAAGAAATTGCATGATTGCATGAATTAGACATAAATGCATAAAAAATCTTTTAATTTAGTCCCTAGATTTCAAATAAAATGAAATTAATCAAAATCTAGGGACTGCCATGCAAAAGTAAGACGACTACCCTATAGTTTTTCACCTACTCAATCGATTGATGGGGGTAGTTTGGTTTAAATTGGCCATTTAGGGTGTCACTTGTGTAAATCTCAAACTTCAAATTTGGGGATTTTACATAATTCACATATTTTTGGGGAAAATCATACTTTTAGATTGTATTCATGCCCTTGAGAGCAATTCTGAAATTTAATTTGAAAATTTTTGATGTTTGAGGAGTCAATTTTGTCATTTTAAGTGGCATGGGTTTGCCGGGTCAACCTAGGTCCAACCCACGACCCGGCGACCTTCTTCTTCTTCTTCCCCATTCCCATGCAAATTGCAGATTTGAAGGCCGAATTTTGATCACCGAATTGAGGGGCCAATTAACCATGATCGGAGAATCTTAGGTGGGGATTTTGTTCCCCACACTATCCTACGTCGATCGGGACCAACCTCGCCACCGATGATCACCGGAGCACATCGGAATTGGACAGTTAAAGCTTCGAACCCGCAAAAGTCAACATTGTTAAATGCAGGCCAAATCCGTGCTAAATTTGCACTAAATGGGACATATCGGAGAAGTAAACGGAGTTGGACGGAATCCTCTCTATTCCCGATGCTGTTTAGACCATTTGGCATGTGATCTCACGTGCAACCGAGTAGGTAAACTCTCCCTACCCCTCGATCATGTAAAAATTCGAAATGCCATATAGCCTTCTCACGCGGTTTGGACGAGGGAGAGGTTCATTTTTGGCTTACAGGCAAACGGAATAGAGAGAGAGAGAGAGAGAGAGAGAGAGAGATCTAGAGATAGAGGCTCTCGGAGATCGCCATTGACGAAGCTTCACCTGAAACTCGTGACTTCAGCCCGACGAATCCAGGCCAAATCAAGATGTGGACCCCCTCGGGAAGCTTGCCTAAGCTCTAAGGATGCGATCGGACCAGCTCAAGCCACCGAGAGATCTCTAAAAATGGTGATTCGAACTCTCGACCTTCACACCGTGCTCGCATGGCATCTCACATTCTCGACCAGAATTTTGTGAATTAGTGTGTACATTTTGCCCTCTCGGACATCACCGAGCATCATTGCATTGCTTTTTTGCATCAATTCTCTGGGGAAAACCTCGAGTTGAACCTCCTACCATGTCGCGAACCCGTTGCGACTTGGCCGCCTAAATCTGGCGATCTACGGTTCAATCGGAGCCTCACGTAAGTATCCTAAACTTGAAATGAAGCTATTCTATTTTTGAATTGAATTGTTATGCTTTGTGTTACGAGTTCGATCCACCATTGATGCTTACTCGTACGAGTTTGATTCTTGTCAATTTTATGGATGGAATTAGCTAGATTTTTTATATTTTGTAGAGGAAGTTCAGTCAAGTCGAATGGGACCGATTTCATCCATTTTGGCCTAGGTTTCGCCGTCGATTGGCGCCGGAGAAACCTCGGCCGTCAATTTATAAGTCCGCTTCATGAAGAAGACGAAGGCGACCCGGCAAGTGTTGACTAGTCGAGGCCGATGTAGGGCCGACGTGTCCCTACCCGGGAGCACACGTTAGCGAGGCCGTTATAATGGATTCAAAAAAATAATAAAAATAAAACCCAGATCGGACGGTGGGCAATAGGCTACGCATCGCGATTCGAGATTTTTCAAAAGTAAAAAAAGAATTTTTCGGATTATAAGGCAATTTTCAGAAATTAAAAACAAGAATTTCTAATCGGACGGTAGAGGTTTGGTCTCACCGTCTCGATCGTGATCGTCCATTTTAGTAATTACATCAAATGGTTCGATTGAATCTTCGTTTAATCGAGCCGTAGATTTTAGTCGATCGATCCGAGGGTTGTAGCTTAGCCACGTGGGCAAACCTAGATCATATGATTTGACACTAGAATTTTTAAATTCTAAGAAATAGATAAAAAAAGAAAAAGAAAAAAGAAAATAAAATAATAGAATACATCGTCATTTAGATCGGGCCAGGATCGATAGGATTTGGACCGAGTGGTTCGGTCCACGAGGGCCGGTTCAATCCAATCCGAAAAATATTTAAAAATATTAAAAATTTGAAAAATCAATAAAAATAAAAAATCATAAAACAATTTAAAAAAAATTAGAAAAAATAGGAAAAATTCCAAACAAATCACAAAAAATCACAAAAAAATGGGAAATGACCACATTCAACTAGTTTGGCCCCAATTTGTTATTTTTGTGTTCTCAAGCCTTTAAAAATGACCATTTTACCTTTCCGGGTATTTGGCCATCTCATTTTGGGAACCAATTCCCGTGTTTTAATTAGTCATTCCCTAAGCCTATAGAGCTATACTACGTGTGCCATGTTTATTTGATTGATTGATTTGATGCCATTTATCCTCACATGTTATTGATTCCTTGATATATGTGCTTAATTTCATGACTCATTATTGATAGGGTAGAAAAATCCCGATCCGCATGACACCCATAGGTCGTTAGAGCCTACCTCACCTTTCGGAGCATCCGTGTAAATTCTTAGGTAAGAAAAACGCTCGACTTAGGTACCGAAAGGACGTTGATGACATTCTTGATGTAACAAAATTCTTGAACTCATTTCTTTGATTTTCGCAATTGATTGGTTACTCCCAACCAATCAATAGGGTTTCGACCATACCCTCTAAAAAATGATTGGTGGCGACTCCGATGCCACGTATACTATACACATACCACTCGGCCACACTAAAGGTCGACCCCGATTTTAATTCCTTTTGCCGTTGCGACTTGGGTAATGGGCTTTAAGAGGGGCCCGCATCCGAAATCCATCCATTACGAGTTGGACAAATGATGACCCATTCACCCTCTAATGAAAGCGTTCCCCACCCAAAGGAACCTCGATGGAGGGTCGTGAGAACTATGGGCTACTTGATTGAACATAATTCTGAATTAAGTCTAAAAATACATTTTGAGTCATTTAAATTTCATTTTTAGTTCTTACGAGTTGTGACATTTTTCTCAAATTCTTTTGCACTCATTTTCGCCCCAAAGATTTCTAAAAATTGCATGATTGCATGAATTGGACTTAGTTGCATAAAAATCGACAATTTAGTCCTTGGATCTTGCCTAAATTGAAGTTAATCAAAATCAATGGGCTGCCATAGCAAAGGAGGACCCCTACCCTATAGTTTTTGACCTACCGAATTGATTGGTGGGGGCGGTTTGGATTGAATTCGCCATTTAAGGTTTGAATTGCATGATTTTCATTACCGAGTCAAACATCAAATTTGGGGTTTTTATATAATTCATCACATATTTTTGGGGAAAATCACATGTTTTAATATAATTCATAGCCTTAAGACCAATTTTGAACTTTAATTTGAAAAATTATGAAATTCGATGGTCAATTTGGTAATTTTAACTTGCCTGGGTCTATCAAGTCAACCCACATCCGACCTACGAGACCGGGCGACCCATCTTCCCCAAATGGTCTTCCAAATGCATTTTTGAATAGAATTGCAGGTTGAAATTGACAAGCCAAATTGTGACCCTTCCCGACCATAATTAGAGTGTGATGAGGGGTTTTTCTCTTTGCCTTACACCGCATCAATCGAGATCAATATCGAGCCAATGGCCGTTGAAGTAAGGTAGAGGAGGCCATCAATGTCGCGGCAGCCTACGTAAGTCAACTCAACGTAAACCATCCAAATTAGATGTTAATTCGAGCTTGCTAGAGGCGCGATTGAGCCCGACGGAAGTTCCCACTGTCCCCGGCGCCATTTGGGACCATTTTACACGTGAGATCACGAGCGAAATAAGGTCGAAAAAGACCCCCCGGCGCGAGCAAAAATGGATTCAAATTGGGATATATAAACTTCATGCCTTTTTTATCGAGAGGGAGCCTCATTCTATTCGTAATTCACCAATAGACTAGAGAGAGAGTGAGTGGAAGAGAGAGAAGCTCTCGAAAGCTCTTGGCAAAGCCATAACCGGAGCTTCAAACTTTAACTATGCTACTTTGGCCCCAACAATCTAGGCCAAATCGAGGCTCTAATCCACTTCTAGAAGCTTCGCATCAACTTCGGGAAAAGGTGAGTCAAACCTCGAGCTTCATCTCTATAAGTCAATAGCGGAGCTAAACTCGACCATTATTCTTGAAATGTTTTAGGCATTTTACTCCCGAACTATATTGAGCATGATCGCATCTTGTTTTTGCATTGAATCACTCGAAAACCATGAATCAAACCTCCTACCAGTTGCGATTTGCCTAGCCAAAACTAGCAACCTAAGGCTCAATTAGAGCATGAGGTAAGTCTTCCGAACTTGAAAGGATGTTATTTTGTGATTGAATTGGATAGTTATACTCTATATTGTATGTTTGGTCCGCCATTGATGTTCAATGTGCGAGCTTCATATATGTTGATTATGTTCATGAAATCGGCTAGTTTTTAGATATGTTATTCTGGATGTTGAAACAAATTGATCGGCACCGGTTTCAGGCCGATTGGCCAAGGTTTGGCCATCGATCGGCACCGGAGAAACCTTGGCCGTTCGTTTTGTGTAGTCGTCGCAAGGAAGACGAAGACCGCTTAGCTCGTGTTGACTTGATCAATATTGACGTGGCACTCATGTGGCGCCATGTGGCTTGATAGGTGGCATGCACTTTAGCCTAGCCATTGTGACAATTTTCATAAATAATAATGAAAAAAATCTAGATCGATCGATCGGTATTAGGCTCTTGTCACGATATAGGTTTTTTTCGAAAATTAAAATGATTTTTTAGAATTATAAAACCATTTTTCAAAAATATAAAAAAACTACGATCGAACGGTTGGAATTAGTCTATCCATATGATCGTGGCCGTTAATTTTGGTAATTTGATCTAACAGTCTAGATTGAGTCTTCATTTAATCTCGAGCCATATATTTTAGTAATCGGATATGAAGGCGTGGCTCAACCACGTAGGCGAACCTGGACCATAGGATTTGATATTAGGATTTTTAATTCTTAAAAAATAGATAAAAAATAAAAAAAAAATTGAAAAATTTAAAACATACACAAAAACATCACCGTTTAGACCAACTTGGGACCCTTTCGATTTAGGTCGGATGTCAAGTTCGCATGGGTCGGGTCAACCCGATCCTAAAAATATTAACAAATTATTAAAAAATTCAAAAAATTAGAAAAATCATAAAAATTCCAAAACACTAGAAAAACTGAAAAAATTCAGACAAATTCCAAAAAAATGCACAAAATGGGAAATGGCTACATTCAACTGACCCATCCTAATTTGTGATATTTGGGTTCCCTAGCTTTAAAAAATGATCATTTTACCTCTCTCGGACATGTAGTCCCGAACTTTTCCCGCACCCCCCCGAACTTAAATGGGTCATCCTCTAAGCCCTTAGGACTTACGAGGCTTGCCATGTGACCAATTGATTGATTATTTATTACATTTTATGTACATGTTATTGATTTCTTGACCTGGGCACTTTCAATATTGGCTATGATTGACGGGTTAGAAAATTCTCATTTGCATGAAACCCCATAATCGTTACTACCTTACCCTTAAACACATTTGTATGAACTCTTAGTTTAGGAAATCACTCAACTTAGGTACCAATAGGGCGTCGATGACAATCTCGACGTAACCAAGTCCCCGTATCCATTTGTCCGGTTTTCGTAGAATCAACGTACTCTCCCGACTACTCGATAGGGTTTCCGATCATACCTTCCAAAAAATGATTGGTGGCAACTCCGTTGGTGTGCACACTATCCACATGTCACGAAAGGATTTGATCCCCCACTATGAAAGGGATCGATCATTGTCTTTTTTAAACACGACCTCTCCGTCACGATTTGGGTAATGGGCCTTGGGAGAGGTTCACATCCGAAATCTATATCATCACGAATATAGATGATGACCCATTAACCCTTGATACTCAATTAAAGGCAAAAATCGAGAGGGTGGCGACACCATCAAAATAAGCATATTTCAAATGAGAGGGTAAATGTTTAAGTTCAAGAACCGGAGGCTCATCAATTGATGGTTTAGGCTTTGTTGTGTGTTGTCCCAACTCCTCAAATTTCATTGCCTTTTGCCTAGAATATGGTGGATTTGCCTCCATGAGATTTGCATACTCCTTTATCTCTTCATTCTCAATTTCTTTGTCCCTTTGTCGAATTAGACACACTTCAAGTGGGTCTTTAAAAATATTTTCTTTAACAACTTTGTTCACCAACTTGTCAACCTGTCTCAACTCCAAAACAAGAATTATTATCGAGGGATATTTCATTGCTTTAAAAACATTAAAGATAACAACATCATCTTGAACTCTAAGAATCGGGTTTGCTTGTTTTATATCAATAAAAATTCTTCCCTTTGTTAGAAAAGGTCGAACTAAGATAAGTGATACCCCAAAATCTTCCTCCATGTGAAGAACTATGAAATCTATGGGAAAGATAAACTTGTCAAATTTACAAATACATCTTCCACAAAACCTCTCAAATATTTAATTAATCGATCAGCTAATTGAAGCGACATTATGGTTTCTTTTACTTCACCTAATCCTAATTTCCTAAAAATTGAAAAATGTATCAAATTGATGCTTCCACCTAAATCACACAATGTCTTTTCAAAGTAAGAATCCTCAATAGTGCAAGAAATTGTAAAACTCCTTGGATCTTTGAACTTCGGAGTGATTTATTTTGTAAGATGGTCGAGCACTCTTCATTCTACTTGCACGGTTTCATAATACTCTAACCTCCTTTTGTTTGCCCAAATCTCCTTCAAAAATTTTGCATAGCTAGGTATTTACGCTAAGGCATCTGCAAAAGGAATGTCAATGTGCAATGTTTTAAATACATCAAGAAATTTAGAGAATTGCTTATCCATTTTGTGCTCTTTGGAGTTGTTGAGGGAATGGAACTAGCAATACATATTGCTGTGGGATTATTTGGAAAAAGTTTGCTCTTGCTTGCCTTCCTTGATTGTTTATTGACTTCATTTTCTTTCTATGAAATCTCTTATTTCGCATCTTCTTCTCCCACTTCTTTACCACTTCTCGGGTTATAACATTTACATCTTCAATTGGATTTTTCTTTGTGTTGCTAGGCAAAGAATCGTGTTGTCTTCTTGGCATCATTTTTGCTAACTCGACCCACTTGCATCTCTAGATTTTTGATTGAATCCTATTGATTCCGAAATCTCGTATCTATACTCTTGATGAAGTCTTGAGTGGAGTTAGCAAGTTTGGTGACTATGTCTTTTAGATTGGACTTTATCTCTTCGATTATTTAAATCCTAGAGGTGGTTTCATCACATTATGATTATTCCATGAAAATTTTGGATGATTGCGCTATCTTGGATTGTATGTGATGGAGTAGGGATTATTCTATGTTATGTTAAAATTCCCAACAAAATTAGCATTTTCACTAGACCGTGTAAAAGTGTTACTTATCCGACACTTTACGCAAAAAATATCCTCCACCGTGAAAATCGCGTGTAATATTCTGAATTTTCATGACTAACACACTCATGTTATCTATCTTTTTGTTGAGTGCTTTAAATTGTGTAGTAATTGCAATGAAAGCATCTACTTCATGAACTCTACTAGCTTTTTGCGCCGGTAGCCTCTTAGTAGGCTGCGATAACTATTGGATGCCATTTCTTCTAATAGGTTGTAGGCTTCTTCCGGCGTATTATTCGTAGTCCCCACTATAGCTACATCAATCGTAGAATGAAGATTTGCACTAGACCTATTATAAAGAGTTTGCACCTGTATTGATACATGTAATCCATGATGTGGACATCTCCAAAGAAACTACTTGAATCTTTCCCATCCTTCATACAATGATTCATTATCTATATGCATAAAATTAGTAATATTGTTACCCATTTTTGGAGACTTTGCTAGTGAAAAGGACTTGCTAAGAAATTTTTGGGCCATATCATTCCATGTAGTGATTGTTCATGCATGAAGAGAAGAGAGCTAGCCCTTAGCTTTGTCTCTATGGGAAAATGGAAATAATCTTAATCAAATAGCATCATCTCGTAACTCCATTATGTTTAATTGTGTCGAGATATTTCAAGAAAATCATCGATGTCAATGTTTAGATCATCGTTTGATAGCCCACTAAATCGAACCGATTGTTGAAGCATCTAAATGAGTGATGGCTTGATCTAGAAGTTGTTTGCTTGAATTGTAGGTCTCATGATGCTTTATGTGGTGCCTTCAACTGTTGGCGTAATATAATCTCTCAAGAGTTTAGGTGGAGCTTAAGCATCACCATCTCTCTCCATCTTTTCAAGTGTGATCTTAGCCGCCTTTTAAATGTATGTTCGATTTTTGGATCAAACTCAGCAAGTTTCTCTTGTTGGCTATGTGTCATACATCGATTTACACTCCGAGAGAGGGAAAAAAATGAAAGCTAGATTAAACTTACAATTATTCGATATTAATATTAATTAATATTAATTAATATTAAACAAACAATCCCCAAGCAATGGCGCCACAAGCTTGATCACGAAATTCTCAATGCAAATGAACATGTCAACGAACGCGTCAAGCCGGTAACATAGTGATGAGAAAAGATATTGTCCCTCGTGAGATTGAAGATTAATAAACCAGTTAAATACTAAAAATAAATTAATTCTAAAATTTATCCAACCAATCAAAATAGAATTGAGAATAAAATAAAATTACAATCTTAGAAGAAAATTTGAACTAGATGTGATAAATCAATCAAACAAACACGTTACAAGATCCGATTTCACCATAATCACTAGATATGAATTTCAAATAAATAGAAGGAAATTGAAATATTTTCTAAAAGAAATCACATTATTTGTTGCCTAAAATAGGTAAAATAACTCTATTTTTATAGACTTATCACAAGCATACAACACGTTAGTTGACAGGTGCAAGAGGTCTTCTTCCTATGGATTTTGTTCCTAGCAAAGTCATTGTCTCGAGTATCTCAATAATATAGGATCCGAATTATTATCGTATGACAAACCTAGAATTGGGTAAGATCCAACATACTTAATGAAATGCTTAATTGCAGTCAAATGGGATTCTTTAGGATTCGATAGAAGATGCGCACACGTGCATACATTAAAGAACATATCGGGTCTAGATGTTGTTAGATATAGTAATGATCCTATTAAGCTTTTATAGAGTTTAGGTTCAACTGGTGTCGCGACCTAAAAAAAAAAAAAAAACAAGTTTATCATTTTTGGGCTAATGGATTATCGGGTTAATTAATTAACTAACCTAACTCGGACTCTCCCAAGTCCATACCAAATCGCAACTTAAGGTTCGAATGATTAACATGCAATGAGATTTGAATTTGGAGTCGCCACTAATCATTTTCGGTAGGTCGATTAGAAACCTAAATAAAATAGCGGGAGAAAACTATCTTATTTCCGAACCGAGATTAAGAGTCCGGGGACTTGGTTACATTAATTACAACTAATGCCCTTTCGGTACCTTAAAATTCATGAAAAAATAATGGATTTGGCAAATTTGATGAATTCTACTTGAAAATCAAAGAATCAATTTTTTTTGGGTTTTTCTTCCCATTACATTTTTTTGAATTTTTGAGTATTTCTAAAATAAAGAAGTTACATGAAATTAGGATGAAATAGGTTCAAGATTACTCCCCAATCCGAACTCGTGCACCAAACTTGTGCTCCGGGCTTGTCTTGACCATTGGACCGATTTGGTGACTCGTTAGACCGAGAAATCTCTTGGTCCTATCTCTCCTTCACGTTTCTTTCTCATCTCGCTAAAATTTCATGAGACCGCAATCCGGGTGTTGATATTTTTCCCCTTTTGCTCTTCTTCTATTCTTGTACCATTGATGTCTCATCGTTGATATGTAGCTGTTATTTAACATAAAAACGTAAAGAAAAATCAGTGTAGAAAATCCGAGCTAATTTGTATTCGAAATTAAAGAAAGTTAGGGAATCACTTAACTTTCTTTTGCTGCGGCGAGCTTGAACGATGGGGATGGACCAAGTAGCTTGTGTTGATCGGTGCAAAAATTGGCAATAGTAGTATCGGGCTTCAAAACTCTCGTACCCTCTCAAAACTCTTTTCAAATTTTTTCTCAAGAGCTCTCTCTATTCTCCTCCTCCAAAAACTCTTTCAATTCTCTTTCACTCCAAAAACTCTCTCAATTCTCCTTTCACTCCAAAAACTCTCTCTCAATTCTCTCTTACTCCCCCTCTCTTCAAGAACTCTTCTTCTTTTATAGGCAAAGTTCTTCATCCTTCATTCTTTATCTTCATTTCCTCACCTTCCATTTTCATCCTCTTTTCTTCATCTTCATCTTCATTTCTTCATCTTCATTTCTCCACCTTCCATTTTCATCTTCTCTTCTCTATCTTCATCTTCTCTTCTTCATCTTCATCTTCCTTTCTTCATCTTCTATTTTCATCTTCTCTTCTTCATCTTCCTTTCATTATCTTCTCTTCACCATCTTCCTTTCTTCATCTTCTATTTTCATCTTCTCTTCTTCATCTTCCTTTCATTATCTTCTCTTCACCATCTTCCTTTCTCCATCTTCTTTTGGTATTTGCAATACAGTCCCTGAAGTTTTAAGTATTTGCAATACAGTCCCTAAAGTTTTGAGTATTTGCAATACGGTCCCCGAGAAAATATTTCTTTCAAACCCAAATCTTCTTGGTGCATTTTCCCACCCCATGCCTAGTCCGACCCCTGTTAAATTAAGCTCAAATTATATGCCAATGCTAAATGAATATGTGAGATGATTTTTGTTTAGAACTAAAATTAGTTCTAATTTTTATGCAAAAAATATATTAGTCAAAATTTAGGCGTCAACAACCGGCTTACTTTTCTCATCCTTATCAAGCTTTGTTGATGTAAACATTAGTATGTCGACCTTTTGGCAATTGTTCACTCTAAATTTCTTCACAAGTTCATTTGTGTACTTTTCGTGGAATATGAATGTACCGCTTTTGTTTGGTGGACTTGTAATACGAGAAGAAATTCAGCTCGCCTTAATGCACATCTTAAATTCGATTTCCATAATTTTGGGAAAATCCTTACGAGATAAATTTATTGGTAAATGCGACTCTTTAGGATAATATGAAATGTATTTAATAATACGCTTCACATCCCGAGATGTGACTCTTTAGGATCTATTGGATAATAGTGAATAGGGTCCACGGGGTTACGGTGTGCGCCCATGCGGGCAATATCACCTCCCTTTACAGCTTATCGTTTGAAACCAACGTGAAAAGTCACGTTGTTTCAAATGATACAAAACCCTTCTTCCTCCCTACCGTTCGTGAATATAATTAATTCTAGAAAGAAAACCCTCTTCCTATAAAATTATCCGTTGATTGACGCTCGACGACGAAACTCCGAGATCGCATAAAGGGGTTTCTAACTAGTGACAAATAAGGTACGTTCTTGTGATGCACTTTGCGCGATCGGTGATTCAAGTGATTCAATAGGGCATGTTTTCCGCAAATTAGATTGAATAAAAACGGGAATCCGTTTTCCCAACATTGGTATTAGAGCATGTGTTACTTGATTCCCGATCGTTTTGTGTTGATTTGGTGTGCTTTAATTTTTTATAACCTTAATCGCGTCGTTCTTGTTCATAGCGTTTTGGTTATGATTCGTTCATCAAAATAGTAAATTGAACATACCATTAGAACGGGCTCGTCGAGACGATCATTTTTGAGTGGTCGCCGGCCCCGAGAGTCTACCGGAAGCGCCACACGCGCATCGTGCGCCACGCGCCGGGCGGAGTCCCTCGAGGCCATGGCGTTTTGTCCTTTTTATGTCTATTTTGTTCGTCAATTTTGAGTTTTAAATACACCATTGTGTTCGCCTCGAAGAGACGAAATGTTTTATGGAAGTTTGGTCACCGGAGGATGCCGGATGGCCGGCCACGTGTCGACACTCGTCGGCAAGCTGCTGCGTGCGGCGGGCTACGCGCCACGTGTGGGGTAAGTGAGCTGCTGATCCCGCGTAGTACGTGCAGGGTACGTGGGGCCTCGGCCCGCGTCTTTGTGCACGTGGCCGTGGCCCACGGCATATTGGGCCGAGCCGGCCCAATACGAGATCCAGCCCTTAAAAAAATGGGTCGGCCCATTTCTATTTCACTGCATTCGGCCCGCGACCCGAGCCCCGTTATGGACCTGACCCGGTCCGACCTTGACCCATTGACCCGTTAACCATTGACTATTGACTCGACTGTTAACTTTAAAAAAACACTCGATCAATCTATTAGGTCTTGCATAATGTATAATTTTGGTATTATTAGTTACGATATGTTCGTAATTATTGCTTGATTGATGGATTTTTGTAATTCACTTTGTTTTGCATTCGTTGCAAGAACAATGCCATCAAGACACTGGACCCAAGGAAATTTGGGCAAGGCGAAGTTCAAAAATGCCAAGAATACCAAGGGAACTCGAGCAAATACAAGCCCTTAATGAGAAGATTCAACAATTGACTCATTACGGATGGGATAGTGTATGTGACATTATAACCCATGTGATAACGGTCAACAACAAGATCCAAGAGATTATTTGGGCTGGACGTGTTATAACCTATATAGATGCCTTTTATGCTCTAAGGGATTCCATACCCGAGGAATGGCATGGATCGATGACTCAAGTGTATTGGATGGATTCCATTACTTCTTATAAGTTGTTCATACTATATTTCTTACGAGAGTTCATAAAGGTCGGAGCAATGAAGACGTCATCACTTGGGATGAATGGGTCTTGGCGCAAGCACAATGCGCCTTGGCGTACAACTATAGGTTCTCGGAGAGGTTTTCCTAAGGTGCCGATATGGGCTCCTAATATAGTTGAAAATCCTTCAAGAGAACTTGTAGATTCCCTTCCTTGGATAAGGGAATTTACCTAGATCAATCGTCAAACCAATATAAGGGTCATAACACGCGATTACCTTTAGATTTTTTTCTTGATAATTTTATTTCTATGTTAAGTTAGGATTTATTTTTTGGGAACTTGTTGTTGTTGATTCAATGTTCATTGTGGATATATTTTTTTTTTATATATTCTATTCACAACATGTCATATGTTTAATACAATAATGTTGTATATATCCGAGTGGGAGTGCTCATTTTTTGTAACTATATGATGAGCATATATGGATGATTATATTGATATAGGGTTTTTAGATTAGAATATCTAGATGATAATGGGTAACTTAGTGAGCCGTTGATTTTGGAATTTTTTCTAAAACCATAAATTCAATTGCATTTGTTTCATAAATAAACTTAAAATCGTGCAAAATGTCTAATATTCGAGATACTATGCAACGACATCAAAGAATATTGTTGTTGAGCTCAACAAAGGAAAGAAATAGAATGGAGAGAATTATGAAATCTGGAGCATGAAAATCCAAGATGTCTTTGGAAGAGCTTGAGGCACTAGAAGCCCTAAACCTCATCATGACCGAACCGGAAGATGGTAATACTGCACAACATAAAAGGGACAAGGAAGCCTTCGTTGTCCGGAAGAAAAAGAACTCGATTGCTCGCATTACGTTGCTGAGCATTATGGATAATGACATTATGCGAGAGTTTAGACAACAAGAGAATGCTAAGGATATGTGGGATGCATTGTAGGCAATATTTGGATAGACCTCTATCACTAAGTTGAGACAGCTCACAATCGGGTTTGACACATATAAGATGCCACATGGGCATAATATAAGGCTACATCTCGAGGAAGATGTCAAACATGATTAGTGAACCGAAAGATGCTTGGTCATATATTATCGATGAACAGCAGGGTGCATGCAGTTATCCGCTCTTTGCCCCATAATTGGGAGAATATGAAAGTCAACTTGACCCACAATGAGAATGCGAAAACCTTCGAAGATGCTATGCGTCACTTAGAGCTAGAAGAGGATTGCCTTTTGGCAGCCAAAGTACATTCCGATGTTTATGTGGCTGGAACTAGCTCACATGGAGCTTCGGGCTTCAAACGCAAGCATCCTAGCAAGTTCACAAAGAGGGTAGGTAAAGGAGCGGAACCATTTGGTAAGAAACCAAGGTTTGTGAAGAACGGCAAAGGGAAACATCCTGTGAAAGAAAAACATTTCAATGATGAAATGTTATAATTGTGGCAAGAAGGGTCACTTCGCCGCGATCGTGGGTGAGACGAAGAAGGTAGAAACCCCGAACACACTTAAAAGTGTCGGTTTGTATCTAGTTCTATATATTTGATCGAATCTCTTCCTTTGTGGATGTAGACTCGGGCTCCACGAGACCATGTAGCTAGAGATAGAAGTACATTTGTGGAATTTCGATGAATTCCAAGTGGAGTGAGATGGATCTATGTAGGAAATAATTCCGGAGTTGAAGTGAAAGGGATTGGTACCGCTAACTTAACATGCGTGGTGGACGCACTTTATTCCTACACGATGTCTTGTATGCTTCAAAGATTCGTCGAAATCTAGTCTCTGTATTGGTATTAATCAAACTTGATTTCAATATGAATTTCCATAGTAGTGGTATGGATTTGTTATTAGGTACAACATTTTATGGCTCGAGTTACTTTATGAATGGCTTTATTGCATTAGATGTTGAAAATATTAGTGTGAATGTGTCTTATTCCCTATTTGCATCTTCCAATTCTAGTGAAAATGATGTGAATATTTGGCATGCTAGACTTGGTCATATTGGCCAACAAAGAATAAATAGATTAGCCAAAGACGGCTTATTAGGCAATATTGAAAAAGTCGAATTGCTTGTGCGTGAATATTGCCTAGGTGGGAAAACAACACGAAAGCCATTTGGAAATGTTACGAGAGCTGAATTTCCTTTGCAACTAGTCCATATTGACATTTGTGGCCCAATGAATGTAAGGGCAAGGCATGGGGCTGTATACTTCATCACATTTATTGATAATTATACTCGATATGGATATGTCTATCTAATTTCTCGTAAATCGAAGCATTAAGTTGCTTCAAGAAATTTATGACTTTAGTGGAAAATCAGTTAGATAAGAAAATACAAGTTTTGAGATCCAATCGAAGTCGAGAATATTTATCCGATGAGTTCGAAAATCTATGTGATGAAAAGGGAATAGATAGACAGTTATCCATTCCATACACTCCGCAACAAAATGGTGTTATCGAAAGACAAAATAGAACCCTACTTGAAATGGTTAGGTCCATGATGGCACAAGCTAATTTACCGATTGCCTTTTGGGGTGATGCTTTATTAATCGCTGCCTATGTACTTAACGGAGTACCTTCCAAATCGGTTACTTCTACCCCATATGAAATGTGGACAGGTCGAAAACCTAATTTAAGCTTTCTCAAACCTTGGGGTTGTCTTGCCTATACTCATGAGTCCTTACATAAATATGAAAAATTAGGACCAAGAGGTAAAAAGAGTATCTTCATAAGATACTCGAACACTCTAAAGGATATGTGTTCAAAGGTGAACAAGAAAGCGGAAGTATGACTGAATTTGAATGTAGAAATGTCACATTCTTAGATAACGATTTTTCAAGAAAGGGTGAAATAGACGAAGACGGTTCCCTATTTGAGACATTAGATCATGATAACGGAATTGCTGGATATAATGGTCCAAGTGAGAGCAATGTGAGAAGTGGGGGTTAAGTACCAATCGGTCTCAATTGCGTCACTTGATGAATCGATTCCATTATCTAATCCGAGTGGGAGTGTAACAGAAAGTGAAGTACCTATGGTACAATCTTCTCCATGACGTAACTAGTCGCAAAAGCATTTCTCGTCTACACTTTGAGATTGAAGGAGAAATTTTCATGATAGCTCCACTAGAAGAAGATGAGCCAAGAAATGTGAATGAAGCTCTATTTTGCCCCGATAAGGAAAAATGGATGAAAGCAATGGAGGAAGAAATATAGTCAATGAAATCAAACCATGTTTCAGAATTGATTGATCTTCCTAAAGGACGCAATGCTATTAGGAACAAATGGGTTCTCAAAATAAAGCGTAAGGCTAATGGCTTAATTGAAAGATATAAGGCTCGCCTTGTGGTGAAGGGATATAACCAATAGGAAGGAATTGATTATGAAGATACTTTTTCTCCCGTGGTTAGATTCACCTCAATTCGCCTTATTCTAATAATAGTGGCTAGTTTGGATCTTGAGTTAGATCGAGATGGATGTAAAGACTGCTTTTCTCAATAGAGAATTAGAAGAAGAAATCTACATGGAATAACTCGTTGGGTTTGTTAAAGAAGGTCGGGAACAAAAGGTATGTCGACTTCGAGATCAATATATGGCCTTAAGCGCTCTTCAAGACAATGGTATATATGCTTTCATAATGTCATTGTGGCATATGATTTTGATATGATTAATGAAGATAATTGCATATATATCAAAAGGTTCAAAAGTCATTTTGTAATTTTATCATTATATGTTGATGATATACTCGATTGCCGGAAGTAATATGGAGTTTGTCAAGACAAATAAAGATTGCTATCTTTCAATTTTGAAATGAAAGATATAGGAGAAGTTACATATATTCTCGGAGTCAAGATTTCGAGAGATCGTTCAAAAGGTTATTGTCTCTTTCGCAAGAGACATATATCAATAAAGTTCTTGAATAATTTTGTATGCAAGATTGCAATCTCATTGATACTCCTATTGCAAAAGGTGAAGGATTAAGCCTAAGGATGTATTCTAATACTCCACAAGAGCATGAACGTATGAAAAACGTTCCATATGCTAGTGCTATTGGAAGCCTCATATACGCTATGATGTGTACCGGACCGATATTTGCTATGCGGTTGACCGTCGGTAGATACTAATCCAATCCAGGTCAAGCACATTGGACTGCTATTAAGAGAATCTCGAGGTATCCGAAAGCAACCGCTAATTACTCTCGACATATAAAGGAAGTGATCTGCACCTTGAAGGCTATACTCGATATCGACCGGGGAGGACATTTGGATGAGAGGAAGTCCACTTTGGAAATGTGTTCTTACTAAATAATGGCGCTATATCGTGGACCAAGAAGAAACAACAATGTATAGCCTTATCCACCATGGAAGCTGAGTTCGTGGCATTATCGTAGGCAAGACAGAGGGTGTTTAGGTTAAAAGATTTTTAGATCATTTGGGTGTTACTAAATATGCAGCAAAATCTGTGAAGGTTTATTGTGATAGTTAGGCGAGAATGGCCCGCACTAAGGATCCTAAGTTTCATGGCAAGACCAAACACATAGACATTAAGTATAACCATGTCAAGAACATGGTAGCACGAAAGGAAGTGAACCTACAATATGTATCTACGTATAGTATGTTAGCAGATCATAACTAAGTCAATTCCTAGAGATGTTTTCTTAAGTCATATAAAAACTCTAGGACTGCGTAGAGATTGATGTATTAAATATTTATATTTTTCTCTGAATATTAGTGATTAAAGATATTTTTTGTCAATATGAAAGTCTATTTGATATTTATGCATGTTAATGCTTGGTGCATTGTTTTTTAAAAGGTCTCATCATACATATATGAGATTAGCCCACTCACACGGGTAATCGCCTCTATTTACTGTGTGTTGAATAGAGATGAGGCAATTTTAAGCTTATTATCTATGTGATAATTGAGAGCTCAAGCTTAAAAATTTATAAATGTCGCCTTAACAGAATGTTAAGATGAAGACTTATCATATTATAATGTCCGAAAGTGAAATAACCCACATATTTCACTTTATTTATCTTCAATGCCGATGAGAGTTCGATGGAAACTTTTTGCCTAAAGTTGTTACGTGAACTCAAGTGAGGCACGAGTGTGTCAAAAGTAATCATCCGTACGGTATTAAAATGAAAAGACATACACTTCATGGGGAAGGAGAAAAATATCGTAATACGAATTTCATATTACGTATGCATAGTCGACCAATGAGAGTTGGCAAAAGTTTAGATCTCAACTTTTTTATGCCGTGTGAGACTCTCGAGAATAAAATTCCTCATTTTTTGTACCCTCATGACTCTTCGTTATTCTCAATATCTCTATTTAGTGTTCGCTATCTTAGAATGTTACCTATGGTCAAGAAATTGATTCGATCTAAAGGGATATTTCTAGAAAAGCGAGCTGAAATAAGATTAAGAGGTTTAATGGATGAGGAAGATCGGTTTAGAGATTTGTGTCACGTCATAGATTATATTCACGGACACATCGCTTATGATTATTTAGTATGATCATAACTATGAATATAACGTGTCATACTTTAGAATGAGATCTAGAGAGAGATATGTATGTGATCGATCGATCTATGGCACAAGATATCTGAAATCTATCAATGGTCATGCCCATTTTTGAGCTGTTATATACTCCCAACGAGATATGTGACAACGAACTCTTAAAGTATGTTGGTCGCACGGGTTATTTACCAATATGAACTTTGCGAAAATAAAAGGAGTCTTATATTTGGCCCTCGGTGGGTGGATGGGAGTTATTTGCCCTGCATGGGCGAGTGGAAGATATTGGATAATAGTGAATAGGGTCCACGGGGTTACGGTGTGCGCCCATGTGGGCAACAACACCCCCCTTTACAGCTTTCATTTGAAACCAACTTGAAAAGTCACGTTGTTTCAAATGATACAAAACCCTTCTTCCTCCCTACCGTTACGTGAATATAATTAATTCTAGAAAGAAAACACTCCTCCTATAAAATTATCCGTCGATTGATGCTCGACGACAAAATTCCGAGATCGCATAAAGGGATTTTTAACCGGTGACAAATATGGTACGTTCTCGTGATGTACTTTGCACGATCGGTGATTCAAGTGATTCAATAGGGCATGTTTTCCGCAAATTATATTGAATTAGAACGGGAATCCGTTTTCCCAACAGGATCAGGCCGGAATCATGCCCAAAACATATGCTGAAAAAAATGTTTGGCCTATAAGCGATTAGATATAGCAATGAGCCTATTATATTTTTATAAAGTTTGGAATCAACGCACTTGTTTTTTTCATCCTAAGCTTCATTGATGATGACATGAGAGTATCTACCTTCTTACCGTTTCTTCGCTTCGTTGATGATTGTTGGGATAAACGGATTCCCGTTCTAATTCAATCTAATTTGCAGAAAGCATGCCCTATTGAATCACTTGAATCACCGATCATGCAAAGTACATCACGATAACGTACCTTATTTGTCACCGGTTAAAAGCCCCTTTATGCGATGTCGAAGTTTCGTCGTCGAGCGTCAATCGGCAGATGATTTGGGAGGAGAGTTTACTTTCTTTTATGAATACTGCACACAATGCTAGGGAGGAAGAAGGCTTTTTTTTAGTATCGTTTGAAACGTGACTTTTCACGTTGGTTTCAAACGATAATTGTAAAGGGGGTGTTGTTGCCCGCATGGGCACACACCGTAACCCCGTAGACCCTATTCACTATTATCCAATATCTCTCACTCGCCCATACAGGGCAAATAACTCCGATCCGCCCATTGAGGGTCAAATATAAAACTCTTTTTATTTTTGCAAAGTTCATATTGACAAATAACCCGTGCGACCAAAGATACTTTAAGAGCTCGTTGTCACATATCCGTTAGGAGTATATAACAGCTCAAAAAAATTGGGCATGACCATTGATAGATTTCAATATGTTGTACCCTAGATCGATCGGTCACATACATTTCTCTATTTAGATCTCATTCTAAAGTATGACACATTATATTCACAGTTGTGATCATACTAAATAATCATAACCGACCGGTCTCATGAATATAATTCATGACGTGACACAAATCTCTAAATCGATCTTCCTCATCTATTAGACCACTTAATCTCATTTCAGCTCGCTTTTTCTAGAAATGTCCCTTTAGATCAAATCAATTTCTTGACCACAGTAACACTCTAAGATAACGAACACTAAATAGAGATCTCGAGAATAACGAAGAGTCATAAGGGTACAAAAAATGAGGAATTTTATCCTCGAGAGCTTCACACGCCATAAAACAAAATTGAGATCTAAACTTTTGCCAACTCTCATTGATCGACTATGCATATGTAATATGAAATACGTATTACGCATTTTTCTCCTTCTCCATGAAGTGTATGTCTTTTCATTTTAATACCGCATGATGATTACTTTTGACACACTCAGTGCCTTACTTGAGTTCACGTAACAAATTCAGCGAAAAAGTTTCCATCGAACTCTCATCCGGCATTGAAGACAAATAAAGTGAAATACGTGGGTTATTTCACTTTCGGACATTATTATATGGTAAGTCCTCATCATAACATTCTGTTAAGGCGGCATTTATATATTTTTAAGCTTGAACTCTCGATTATCACCTAGATAATAAGCTTAAAATTGCTTCATCTCTATTCAACACACAAGAAAATAGAGGCGATTACCCGTGTGAATGGGCTAATCTCTTATCCGTATGACATACCGTTTAAATACAATGCACCAAGCATTAACATGCATAAATATCAAATAGACTTTCATATTGTCAAACAATATCATTTATTTACTAATATTCAGGGAAAAATATAAATATTTAATACATCAATCTCTACGCAGTCCTAGAGTTTTTATATGACTTAAGAAAACATCTCTAGAAATTAGCTTAGTCATAGGATCTCGCTAACATACTATGTGTAGATACATATTGTAGGTTCACTTCCTTTCGTACTACCATGTCCTTGACATAGTTATACTTAATATCTATGTCTTTGGTATTGCCATGAAACTTAGGATCCTTAGTGTAGGCCATTACCGCCGACTATCACAATAAACCTTCATAGGTTTTGCAGCATCTTTAGTAACACCCAAATGATCCAAAAATATTTTAAGCCAAACACCCTCCTATGATGCCGCCAATAATGCTACGAACTCGGCTTCCATGGTGGATAAAGTTATACACTGTTTGTTTCTTATTGCTCCACTATATGGCGCTATTATTCAAGTAAGAACACATTTTCGAAGTGGACTTCCTCTCGATCCAATTCTCCTTCCCAGCAAGCATCAATATAGCCTTCAAGGTGCAAATCACTTCCTTGATATGTTAGAGAGTAATTAGCGGCTGCTTTCGATACCTTAGGATTCTCTTAACGGTAGTCCAATGTGTTTAACCTGGATTGGATTGGTATCTACTCACTAGTCCAACCGCATAGCAAATATCAAGTCCGGTACACAACATAGCATACATGAGGCTTCCAACAAGCACTAGCATATGAAACGTCGTACGTTCTTGCTCTTGTGGAGTCTTAGGACACATCCTTAAGCTCAATCCTTCTCCTTTTGCAATAGGAGTATCAATGAGATTGCACTCTTGCATACGAAATCGTTCAAGAACTTTATTGGCATATATCTCTTGCGAAAGAAACAAGAACTTTTTGGAACGATCTTTCGAAATCTTGACTCCGAGAATATACGTAACTTTACCCATATCTTTCATTTCAAAATTGGAAGATAGCCGTTTTTTGACTGTCTTGACAAACTCCATATTACTTCCGGCAATCGCATATCATCAACATATAATGATAAAATTACAAAATGAATTTTGGACCTTTTGATATATACGTAATTATCATCATTAATCATATCAAAATCATATGCTACAATGGCATTATGAAAGCGTGTATACCATTGTCTTGAAAACTCGCTAAGGCCATATATCGATCTCGAAGTCGACATACCTTTTGTTCTTAACCTTCTTTGACAAACCCAATGGGTTGTTCCATGTAGATCTATTCTTCTAGTTCTCCATTGAGAAAAGCGGTCTTTACATCCATCCGATGTAACTCAAGATCTAAACTAGCCACTATTTCTAGAATAAGGCGAATTGAT
This sequence comes from Rhodamnia rubescens, assembly GCA_021437795.1. NCBI lineage: Eukaryota > Viridiplantae > Streptophyta > Magnoliopsida > Myrtales > Myrtaceae > Rhodamnia > Rhodamnia rubescens. Next base: position 11,535,196 of record JAILYA010000002.1, on the reverse strand, counting down.
GTGAATCTAACCACGTAAGAAAAAGTATCTTCATAATCAATTCCTTCCCCGTTGGTTATATCCCTTTGCCACAAGGCGAGCCTTATATCTTTCAATCGAGCCATCAGCCTTACGCTTTATTTTGAGAACTCATTTGTTCCCAATGGCATTGCGTCCTTTAGGAAGATCAACCAATTCCCAAACATGGTTTGATTTCATTGACTCTATTTCTTTCTCCATTGCTTTCATCCATTTTTCCTTAGCAGGGGCAAGATAGAGCTTCATTCACGTTTCTTGGCTCATCTTCTTCTAGTGAAGCTATCATGAAAGCTTCTCCTTCGACCTCAAAGCGTCTACAAGGAACGCTTTTGCGACTAGTTCGTCGTGGAGAAGATTGTACCCTAGGGACTTCACTTTCCGATACGCTCCCCCTCGGATCAAATAATGGAATCGATTCATCAAGTAGTTGCAAATGAGACTAATTAGTACTTAAGCCCCCACTTCTCACATTGCTCCCACTTGGATCATTATATTCAGCAGTTCTATTATCCCGATCTAATGTCTCAAATAGGGAACCGTCTTCACCTATTTCGCCATTTCTTGGAAAATCATTCTCTAAGAATGTGACATCTCTAGATTCAAATTCAGTCACACTTCCGTTTTCTTGTGCACCTATGAACGCATATCCTTTAGAGTGTTTTGAGTATCTTATGAAGATACTCTTTTTGCCTCTTGGTCCTAATTTTTCATATTTATGTGAGGACTCATGAGTATAGGCAAGACAACCCCAAGATTTGAGAAAGCTTAAATCAGGTTTTCGACACGTCCACAATTCATATGGGGTAGAAGTGATCGATTTGGAAGGCACTTGGTTAAGTACATAGGTAGCGATTAATAAAGTATCACCCCAAAAGGTAATTGGTAAATTAGCTTGTGCCATCATAGACCTAACCATTTCAAGTAGGGTTCTATTTCGTCTTTCGGCAACACCATTTTGTTGCGAAGTGTATGGAATAGATAACTGTCTATCTATTCCCTTTTCATCACATAGATTTCTAAACTCATCGGATAAATATTCTCGACCTCGATCGGATCTCAAAGCTTTTATTTTCTTGTCTAACCGATTTCCACTAAAGTCATAAATTTTTTGAAGAAATTTAATGCTTCGATTTATCAAAAATCGGATAGACATATCTATATCGAGTATAATCATCAATAAATGTGATGAAGTATATAGCCCGATGCCATGCCCTTACATTTATTGGGCCACGAGATGTCGGTATGGACTAGTTGCAAAGGAAATTCAGCTCTCGTACCCTTTCCAAATGGCTTTAAAGCTCGAAACTCCATGTAAGCTAGATCCAACCATATAAACATCATAATGAGGTTTAGGGCTTCTAGTGCCTCAAGCTCTTCTAGTACATACTGGATTTTCATACTCCAGATTTCATAATTCTCTCCATTCAATTTCTCTCCTTTGTTGAGCTCAAGAATAATATTCTTTGATGTCGTTGCCATAGTATCTTAATATTAGACATTTTGCACGATTTTAAGTCTATTTATGCAACAAATGCAATTGAATTTATGTATTTTGATTATATTGATATATGGTTTTAAAAAAAATCCAAAATCAACGGTTCACTAAGTTCCCCATCATCATCTAGATATTCTAATCTAAAAAACCCTATATCAATATAATCATCCATATGTGCTCATCATATAGTTAAAAAAAAAAAGAGCACTCCCACTCGAGACATATACAACATCATTTTGTTAAACATATGACATGTTCTTAACAGAATAAAAAAATAATATCCACAATGAACATTGAATCAACAACAACAAGTTCCCAAAAATAAATCCTAACTCAACATAGAAATAAAATTATCAAGAAAAGAATCTAAAGGAAATCGCGCGTCGTGACCCTTATATTGGTTTAACGATTGACTCGGGTAACTTCCCTTATCCAAGGAAAAGAATCTACAAGTTCTCTTGGAGGATTTTCAACTATATTAGGAGCCCATATCGGCACCTTAGGAAAACCTCTCCGAGAACCTATGGTCTTACGCCAAGGCGCATTGTGCTGTGCCAAGACCCATTCATGCCCAAAGTGATGACGTCTTCGTTGCTCCGACCTTTATGAATTCTCATAAGAAATATAGCACAAACAACTTTTAAGAAGTAATGGAATCCATCCAATACACTTGAGTCATCAGTCCATGCCATTCCTCGGGTATGGAATCCCTTAGAGCATAAAAGGCATCCAAATAGGTTATAACACGTCCAGCCCAAATAATCTCTTGGATCTTGTTGTTCACCGTTATCACGTGGGTTATAATGTCACATACATTATCCCATCCGTAATGAGTCAATTGTTGAACATTTTCATTAATGGCTTGTATTTGCTCAGGTTCCCTTGGTATTCTTGGCGTTTTTGAACTTTTCCTTACCCAAATTTCCTTAAGTCTAGGTGTTGATGACATTGTTCCTACAATAAATGCAGAACAAAGTGGATTACAAAAATCCATCAATCAAGCAATAATACTAACATATCGTAAATAATAATACCAAAATTGTACATCATACAAGACCTAATAGATTGACCAAGGTTTTTTTTTTGGGGTAAACGGTCATGGTCAACCATCAATCTGTCAAAGTCAACGATTAACGGGTTAACCGGGTCAAGGTCGACAGGGTCGGGTCTGTAATGGGCTCGGGTCGCGGGCCGATCCGGTGAAATTGAAATGGGCTGGCCCTTTTTTTAAAATAAAGACTGGATCTTGTATTGGGCCGGCTCGCCCAATACGCCGTGGGCCATAACCACGTGCGCGGCACGTGGGCCGGGCCCCCATTTACGCCACACGTGCGACGCTAGCTCAGCCGCTCATGTGCTCCGCACGTAGCACTTGGCCGCCGCACGCAGCAGCTTTACTGACGCGTGTTGGCGCGTAGCCGGCCGTCCCGTGTCCTTCGGTGACCAAACTTCCGTCAAAATTTTCGTCTCTTTGAGACGAACACAATGGTTTATTTAAAACTCAATTTTGACGAACAAAAATAGACATTAAAAGGACGAAACGCCACGGCCTAGAGGGACTCCGCCCCATCGTAGCGCGTGACTCGCGTGCGGCGGCTTCCAGCGAACCCTCGGGGCCGACGACCACTCAAAATGATCGTCTCAACGAGCCCATTCTAATGGTATGTTCAATTTACTATTTTGATAAACGAATCATAACCAAAATGCTATGAACAAGAACTACGCGATTAGGGTTAAAAAAAATTAAAACACACCAAATCAACACAAAACTATCAGAGTCAAGTAACACACGCTCCGATACCAATGTTGGGATAAACGGATTCCCGTTCTAATTCAATCTAATTTGTGGAAAACACGCCCTATTGAATCACTTGAATCACCGGTCGTGCAAAATACATCACGAGAACGTACCTTATTTGTTACCGTTAAAAGCCCCTTTATGCGATGTCGGAGTTTCGTCGTCGAGCGTCAATCGACAGATGATTTTGGAGGAGAGTGTACTTTTTTTTATGAATACTGCACACAACGCTAGGGAGGAAGAAGGCTTTTTTAGTATCGTTTGAAACAACGGGACTTTTCACGTTGGTTTCAAACGATAACTATAAAGGGGAGTGTTGTTGACGGCATGGGCGCACACCGTAACCTCGTGGACCCTATTCACTATTATCCAATAATGATGAAATGCACTTCTTACTACTTTTGTGATCCTAAGTTTCGTTGATGATGACATGCGCTTTATAGTCTTGAGACGTCACTCTTTAGGATCAAGCTAGAATCATGCGCAAGTACATATGCGAAACAAAATGTCTAGCCTATAAACAATCGGATATAACAATGAGCCTGCTATGTTTTTATAAAGTTTGGAATCAACAGACTTGCTTTTGTCATCCTAAGCTTCGTCGATGATGACATGAGAGTGTCTGCCTTCTTACTGTTTTACATTCCAAATTTCATTACCAATACATTTGCAAATTTCTCTTGGAATACGTAGGTTCCTTCATTCATTTGCTTAACGTGTGGTCCAATGGAATTCACTCTTCATGATACTTGCAAAGTCCTACATTTTCTCGTTAGTAGTTTTGGATATAATATCATCAATGTAGATTTATCAATAGAATATCATCACTTTTTCACCTTATGAAAAGTGTAGCATCAACCTTCCCTTTTTCGAAATTGATTTCAAGCAGAAAGGTACTAAGGGCATGCATGACAACACTTCGGCCATAAACCGTTTGGTAACACAATTTTTGAGAAATTCGTTTGATTATGCAATTTCATTTTTCTACTTCTAGAGCATCTTTTTGCTCCAGAAGTAGTTTTGGAGCCACTTAAAGAAGTGAAAAAAGTTACTTCTCTCTAGAAGTAGAAAAATCAACTTTTGCTTAGACGTTGATTTCTAGAGCGGAAGCATTGTCATGCGCCCTAAGTCCTTCGTTCTAGGCTCTTAGCATCTGCTTGAGTCCTTATAGGGATTTCTTGAGTTGATACACATGATCCTCGTTATTTTGATCTTCAAAACCTAGAGATTACTCAACAAAAGCTTTCTCTTGCATATAACCATTCAGAAATGCACATTTCTTATATATTTGATATAACTTAAAATCATGGGAGCAAGCACAGGCTAGTAGTGAACGGTATCTTCTAACCTTACTACCGATGAATACGTTTCATCATTGTTTATCCCTCCTTTTCGTGAGTAGCCTTTCGCAACTAGTCTAGCATTGTTTCTTATGACATTTCCTTTGTCATCCAACTTGTTACCGAATACATATACGGTGCCGATTACTGGCAAGGAGCTATCATAATTTACCCCCTTCTGAATATAATTTGGCTAATACTTCTGTTAGGCAGGAAGATACAGTACTTAGATTCATTACTCTGACTTAAGAAATAACAAATTCCGTATAAGAGATGGAAGTTCGCTTTGCAAGCATGGTGAAATTTATGTACGCATAGATTTGCAAAAACTTGACCAAAAGAGCGAAAGCTTCCCAAGCTTGGCGAAGTTGTAATACACAAAGAATAAAAATCGATAGAACATAATGAACAAAACGCAATAAAATAATCAATAAATTGGACAATAATAGTTCCAACAGGGTTCTCTCAAAGAAGAAAATGTCTAATTTAACTTTTGACAATCAAATTACTTATGAAGAGAGAAACATTCTAGAGCTTATTTTTGTCCTGTCATTTTATCATCGAACTTTCAAAATTCTATCTTTGTGCTCCGAGGTTTTCTTTTTTCTTTTTTTTCCTCTTTCATGACTTAGGGGCATGGACCCAGAGGCCTAATATTTGAAGACATATAGAGTCTTTTGCGAGCCCCACGAAGCGATTAAGTTCAAAATTTTGACCATGTGTTGTAGGTTAATCCGGAGCAATTTACATTTAGTTGGTGGGCTCTCAATCGATTCCTAAAGTTGAAATTTCGCAACATGCTAGCCAATTCTGCCAATTTGGAGACTTTCCATGCACTCTATTTTATAAATAGGAGCACGAGAGCAGAGACCAGGCTACCTGTGTTAGGAACGCGAATCTTTGAAGAGAAAAAAGAACAAAGAAGAAGAAGAAGATAAGCAAATTTTTTACGTGGAAAAACCCTTCTAAGTCGAAAGGAAAAAAACCACGGTGCTGCACTAGGCAATCTCTCCACTATCAGTTTTTCAGCGCTATAGATATGAAAGATATTGCCCTAATATATAGTAGGAGTCTAGAGCATACAAAGCTGAGAAGTAAATTACAAGAATGCCATGTAAAAGCTCCGCGCTTAATAATTACAATTATGACATGTAAAAGGTCTATGCTTAATATTGCTTTTTTTTTTTTCTATCAAACTCCACAAAATCCATCAATCTCCCACTTAGAGGCTGATCTTCAAAACAGTAATAATCTTTCATAGTCTTCACTCCTCTTTGTAACCAAAAAATTATCCTAAGGCGGTGGCCTTGAGACATCCTCGACCCGACCCTTTTGCTAATGATAGGAGACGTGAGCACTCCTAGGGCTCTCGGCCTCTTAGATCCCTCCAAGAGCACTATGGCATATCGCCGTTTATTAACCAAGGCCAGCTAAGGGTCGTAGAATCGTGATGTTACGAGGGAGGACAAGTGGTGTCCCGTGTACACCGTCCTCATAAACGGCCCCAATTCTATTATTAGTCTTGTTGTCATATCGCTCACGAAAGCATCTACTTTAAAAATTATATAACTTAGTATACCAAGAAAGACATCCATTATTAAACACTATACTTCATTCTATTTGTTCATTTTACATACAAACTAGTCTTCATCTTAATACATATGCTTCATAGGCTAGGTGACTACTCCGACGATGTAAGATTGCCACAAAAGTTGCACTCGAGCTCCAAAAAACTCCTCCATAGTAAGTTGGTCGCCTAGGGTTCACGTGCCATTCTTCTTCATATCATCACTTCCTTGTAAAAAAGACTCCATCTTTAGGTTGCCCTTTTAATCTACGTGCGGCCATCCTCCATCCGAAAAGCCCGGTGGGCTTGCAGCTTTAGAAAATGGCCCTATGAGGTTACCATTAGAAATAAGATACAATGCGATATACTTGTGAGGTACATAGTCGGGCAAACCCTTGTTCACCCATACGGTAGTTAGGTAGCGCCTAAGAGTTATCTCGTGTTCCACGTCCTATCACATCAGTCCAAGATACTTCGATGGACATGACAACACGAAAAAGATGAGATGGTGGACTAGCCATTACCTACAATTCTGAAAATTAAAGAGTGAGATACAATAATCCCAAGTAAGTGTTTATCTAAGCTAAACATAGGAAGCAAGCTAATGGCATAATTCGTAATGCAAGCACTATAAACATGTGTGAACCATTTCCGGTTCCATATCGTATTCGCATAGCATCTCCACTTTTCATATCATATTGTGCGCATATGAAGGCCCTCTCACTTGCGGATGAGGTATATCATATTCTTATAGCCCCACTACCAAGTAGCAAGATTAAGGAGAGCATGCAATCATGTAACTTTTTCAAACAAGCATTAGAACCGCAAAAGTTTCACTTCCTAGATAAAGATTAGATATCACTTACTTCAAGTAGATAAACGTAAGAAATAAAAAGAGATGGCCGATTGTCTCGTGCGTGTATTGTGGCTCCGGAGGTGGTTCGGCGGTGGCGGTTTACGGCGGTGAGGGTGGCGGTGCTTGGCGGCCAAGAGAGATGAGAGTGAGAGAGAGTGAGTCGGCGAGATAGAGAGGGAGAAAGAGAGGGTGGCCGAAAACCTTGAGGGCAATAGGGTGATAGAGTTGTCTTGAGGTTCCTTTTTATAGTGTTATTTTACATTTATTTTATTTAATTTCTTATTACTTGATGACCCAGTTTAATCATTATAGGTTGAGGTGTCTTGCTTTTGTCATTTTCCTCCTTAATCATTACTGTCTCTAAACCTTGCAAGGACTTGCCACATTGACAACCTAAGTTCTTAGATTTTAGGACCTAGCATAATAGTTGTCTATTTTGTAACTTGTTGCACTTTCCTTTTAATTTGAATCATTAATTATTTAATCCATGTGTCAAACATTTGAACATTCCACCTAGTTGTCATATAAGGCTATATTTCTAGGTTTGCTTAGGTGTCATGCCTATAAAATTATTATTATTATTATTATTTTATTTCATTAATATGTAAACTTGGTGATGTGGCAACCCCCTTTTCACGCCCAAGAGAAAGATTTATTTTTTTTATTTTTTTTTTGCCACATGTCTTATATCATTAATTCCTCATATAATTATCCTATATCAAATTAGGTGCTAGATATGCTTACAATGTATAATTCTAGAAAGTATCTTGTCTTGCTCCTCAAGTTTCATTATGTGTCATCTCTTTCCCATGCCACTTAAGACAAGATAATTTGCTATAAGGTCCACCTCATTCCACACACCTAGCTTAGGATATTTTTATTTTTATTTTTCTTATTTAAGTCTATTAATTATAGTAATATTAATTTCTTTTGTCTTTCCTAAATAAACTACTAGCATAGAACATTCTAGAGAATGTTCTTGAAATTGCCACATAGTTAGTCTAGGAAATCCTAAGATCCTAAGCTATTTTTTTTTGCTCTCCAAGCCAAGAATTAGATTATTTTTATTTTTATTTATCCTAAATTCCTTTTCTTGTTTCTCAAGCCAAAATTATAGAGTTTTATTTTTATTTGTCTTGACTTGTTCTCCAAGCCGATTCATCTTATTCACTTTCCACATGTCGTTTCCTTCTTCGACTTGTTCTCTAAGCCAATTTTGTATTATATGCTTTCCATGTGGCATCATTCTATTTGATTTACTTGCCACATGATTTCTAATAATTTTTGAATCAAAATGAGGCAAATAACAATCGGTCCATGTGGCTTGTTTATCTTTAGCCACCCAATAATCTAATGAGCCTACCGTCCTAGGTTAACCAATGTAATTAGAGAATTTTAATTGTCATTTCTAGGTTAGTTAAGTGCCAATAGAAGGATGACACATTATGGGGGCGTGTGGCATGGATAGAAGGAGATCACCACTAATGGCAATTTAGGTATTCTACGTAAATAAAAACATCGCCTATTAATTACCGAGACATCTATGCGAATCCTCTACTTTAAGCGCCTAAACAAGCTAAAGCTCGGACTAACTTTTCTTGCCGAATAAGTCGGCTCATGGCCGAGCACATCAAGAGGCATGCCCAAGCATGTAGCTTGGCATGTTCAACATCATGTCTCGTTGCCGATCGGCTTAAGAGCCACCCAATTTGCTTCAGTTTAGAGTTGGAATCACTTGTTCCTAAACCGATGGTGACCGAGTTAAAATTGATGTAGGATTGGTTCATCTCAATCAGTAGTCCTCCAATAACACATCACGCAGCCTAGGGAATAAGTATAGTACAAGTGCCATAACTTTTGTACGGCGTTCACTTGAGTGCCATAACTTTTAAAAATCGATCACTTAAGTACCAAGACCGACGTGGACGCCCGAAAAGATGACGTAGATGCCGGAAAAGCCGATGTGGCACCGGCGAACTAATTTTTTGAATATTTTAATGTACACGTGGAAATTTTCATTAGTTTTTATTTTTTGTACAAATTTTATTTTTATGGGTTTTTGGAATTATTGAATATTTAAAAAAAGGGCAAAACCTTGCATTCTCGATGGTGGCCGATGAAGGTCGCCGCCGGCCACCACCGACCGGGCTTAGGGGCCGTGGTCGGCTCGCCCTGGGCCGGCGACGTTGCGACGGCCATGGACGACGGCCGTCGTGGCCATAGGCTGCCGTTAGCGAGGCGCGAAGCCCTCGCCAGATCTGGGCGAGGGCCTCGCGCCCCGTTTGGCAAAGGCCCCCGCAGCGGCGAGGTAGCGGCCCCATAACCCAGGGCCGGGGTTGGCTCACCCTAGGTGGCGGGGGCCTCGACAACCATGGGCGACGGCCGTCGCGGCCTTAGCCGGCTGCGGGGGGCCTTTGACCGGTGGGGCGCGAGTCCCTTGCCCGAGGTAGCCGAGGTTGTAATGGCCGTCATCCATGGCCGTCGCGGCCTCGCCGGGTCGGGGTGAGCCGACCTTAGCCCTTGGTTTGCCCGGTGGTGCTCGGCGGCGACCCTCGCCACCACCACCTAGAAACCTAAGGGTTTTCTATTTTTTTTGAAATATTAAATAACTAAAATTAAAATAAAAACATTAAAATGAATAAAAAAATTAAAAAAATTATAGAAAATATTAAAAAATGTAAAGAAAATCCACGTGGCACTAATAAATTAATAAAGTAATAGTGAAAAGTCCACGTCGCTTTTTTTAGTAAAAATAGCACTAAGGTAAACGTTTTTGCTTCGATATAGCACTCAAATGAATATTTTGAAAGTTCCGGCACTCAAGTGAACGCCGTCAAAAGTTATGGCACTTATACTATACTTATCCGCATCCAGGGTGATTAGTCCTTGACTAACGTGGTTGGTATGGGGTTGTAGAACAAATTGACCTTTATCGAATACATAGCCAATTTGATATCACTTAATGCTAGCTTGCAAATCATTCCATGGATCAATTCCTTGGTCGATCACGATCCTATGTTCGTTTTGCAGCTAAACGAGATCCGTTAAATTTTGAATTTCAAATTAGTGATAAGGTTATTTTGGACCATTCACTTTGTTTTAGGGTTTTTTAGATAGGGCTTTAAAAAAGATATCTTGCATAGCATATTATGGAGCTTGCTTTTACTTCTACCTCGTAGCCTTTTACGTCCGCCCCGAAACCCTTCATTTTTCACTTCTACTTGTCGATCTTTGGATCTTTGATTATACGCTTGTACACATTATTGAAAATAGTGAAACCCCCTCTCTCTCCTTGTGGTTTTCCCGTTTTGGGTTTTCCACATAAATCGTGTCTCACGCGTTCTTATTTTACTTCATCCTTAGCTATTTTGCTCTTGAATTTGTGCACCTTTTGGCGTTTCCGCAATAGATTGGCATCGGAGCGAAGGAATTTCGATCTTTTGTTTGAGATGGCATCTATCAAGTTCGAAGTGGAACCCTTCGATGGCCAAAACAATTTCAGAGCTATGGAGGATCAAGATAAAGGCTTTGTTGCATTGAGAAGGTTTGGTTAGAGCCTTGGATGGGAATTATCCCAAGGACATGACTACGGCGCAGATCGAGGAGATGGAAGAGAAGGCACATAGCACCATCCAATTGTCATTGTCCGATGAGGTGCTTCATGAAGTTGTTGATGAAGAAACGGCTTCGGGATTATGATAAAAGTTAGAGAGCCTCTATATGAAGAAATCTCTTACGATGAGATTATTCTTGAAGCAGCGTCTTTACACACTAAAGATGCAAGAAGCTAAGAACATCTAGATGAATTTAATAAAATCGTTATGGATATGAAAAATCTAGATTTAAAGTTAGATGATGAAGATCAAGCCCTAATTGTGTTATGCTCGCTACCGACCTCGTATGAGAATTTTGTGAATTCTATGTTATATAGAAGAGAATCCATAACTCTTGAAGATGTGAAGGCTTCGTTGAATTCTCATGGAGATGTGTACAAAATTGAATACAAGTAGCGGTGCAGATAAAGCATATGGTTTAGTTGTTAGGGGAAGGTCGAATCATCGAGATAGCCGCAATAACAATAAATGACGTTCGAAATCTCGATTAGGCCAGGATAAGAAAAAGGTTGAGTGTTACTATTGTCACAAGTTCGGGCACTATAAAAACGAGTGTCCTTTGCTTAAAGCTAAGGGAAAAAAGTCAATGGAGAGTTCGATTCGGCTAGTCCGGTTAAAGATAATGAGTCTGCTAATGTAGATAATGTTCTTACTATTTTATCTTCAAATTATCGTGTAGAAGATGAATGAATTTTGGATTTGGCTTGTTCATACCATATGTGCCCAAATAAAGATTTGTTCCATGCATATGAGAAAGTAACTAGTGGTTCGGTCTTGATGGGTAACAACGCAGTTTGCATGATTGTTGGTATTGGTGCGGTGCGGATTAAATGTCGTGACAATGTAGTAAGAACTTTGACGAATGTTAGGCATTTCCCGGATTTGAAGAAGAACCTTATTTCTTTGAGCGGTTTGGATTCCACTGGTTGCATGTATACTTAGTGGAGGTGGAGTTTTGAAAATTTCAAAGGGCTCTTTGATTGTGATGAGAGGAAACAAGAAGAATGGTCTTTATGTTCTACAAGGAAGAACCATTGTTGATTTTTTAAATATATCATCCTCTTCCGATTTTGATAAATCAAGATTGTGGCATATGTGGTTGGGCCACATGCGCAAAAAAGAAATGACAATCTTGAGTAAGCTTGGTTTACTCATGGAGAGCATACAGCCTCACTTGATTTTTGTGAGCACTGTGTTTACGAAAAACAAGACAAAGTTAGTTTCGAGACTATGGTATACTCGACGAAGGGCACATTGACTATATTCACTCCTATTTCGCACGATTATATCTAAAGGTGGTGCAGTTTATCTTCCGACATTTATTGATGACTTTTTTAGAAAAGTCTAGGTTTATTTCTTGAAGCTTAAAAGTGACGTTTTTGATACGTTCAAGAAGTAGAAGATGTTGATTGAAAATCAAACCGGCAAGAAGGTAAAGCGTCTCAAAACAGATAATGGTCTTGAGTTTTGCGGAGGTGATTTTAACAAGTACTATGAAGATTTAGGGATTGTTCAACATCGAACATGGGTATATACATAAAAAAATAGAGTGGCGGAGCGCATGAACCAAACACTTTTAGAGAGAGCTAGATGTATGCTTGCTAATGCTGGACTTGATAAAGATTTAAAGGCCGAAGCCGTGAACACAACATGTTATTTGGTAAATCGTTCTCCTTTTACCGCAATTGAATGTAAGACTCCAAATGAGGTATGGTCTGGTAAACCTTCGATTATTCCGTTTTGAAAATATTTGGATGTCCCGCTTATTATCATATAAAAGATGGAAAGCTTGAACCTAGAGCCAAGAAAGGTATTTTCGTTGGTTATGCAGCTAGAGTTAAGGGATATAGATTGTGGTGTTCGATCCTCGGTCACCAAAGTTTATAATCGCATGGATATTACTTTTGATGAAAACCGTATGCTTGATCAAAGAAAAGTTGTTGAGTCCGTAGATATTCAAGAAGAGAACATAGCGAAAGAGGTGGAGTTTAATGTAGAGCATCCAAGGAGAACTTCGAAGATGTTCCTATTCGCCGAAAGTGACAATGAGCAACAAGATTCAGATTCGATTAAAGAAGAAGTAGAAGAAGGTGAACAACCTTAGACTTTGGCCGAGTACAGGATAAAGGCAAATTAAGCCTCCCCAAAGGTATGGTTTTGTTGATTGAGTAGCATATGCTCTTAGAGTTCTTGAAGAGCTTGGTATTGAAGAACCTTTTACATTCCGTGAAGCTACTATTTATTCTAAATTTGAGAAGTGGCTTGTTGCGATGAATGAAGAGATGGAGTCTCTTCATAAGAACCAAACTTGGGATCTTGTGAAATTGCCTAAGGGTAAAAGAGCTGTTGGATGCAAGTGAATCTTTAAATAAAAGCAGGGAATTTCAGGGGTTGAAGATGAAAGATTCAAAGCATGTTTGGTAGCGAAGGGCTTTAGTCAAAAGGAAGGGATCGACTTTAATGAAGTGTTCTCTCCAGTTGTGAAACATAGTTCCATTCGTGTGTTGCTCGCGTTAGTGGCCCTCTATGATTTAGAACTTTAGCAATTTGATATCAAGACCGCTTTTCTCCATGGCGAGCTGGAGGAGACAATCTATATGCCTCAACCCGAGGGATTCATTGTTGAGGGTAAAGAAGATCACTTTTGCAAATTGAAACGCTCTTTGTATGTTCTCAAGCAATCTCCACGACAATGGTACAAGAGGTTTGATAGTTTTATGTTAAGTCATGGCTACTCGCGAAATACGCATGACAGTTGTGTGTACTATAAGAGATTGCATGATGGTTCTTTTGTTTATTTGCTATTGTATGTGGATGACATGCTCATTGCAAGTAAGGACATGTCGAGAGATACGGTTGTTAAAGAAGCAATTTAGCAGGGAATTTGAGATGAAGGATCTTGGAGCAGCCAAGAAAATTCTAAGTATAGAGATTCGCAGAGATAGGCGGGTTGGGAAGTTATACCTTTCGCATAAAGGGTATATTAGTGCTTGAACGTTTCGGCATGAAGAATACTAAACCTATAAGTACTCCTTTGGCGTTTCACTTTAGACTTCCTATTTCTTTGTCACCTAAAACCAAAGAAGCGGAAGATGAGATGTTTCGAGTTCCATATTCTAGTGTTGTGGGTAGTCTTATGTACGCTATGATTTACACTCGTCCGGATATTTCTTAAGCGATTAGTGTTGTGAACAGGTATATGGCACATCTAGGGTAAAGCTCACTAGCAAGCTGAAGTGGATTCTTCGGTATATCTAGGGCACCTCGATGTTCATTTGGTCTTTGATAGAGATTATGATACGGGGCATTCAGTTGTTGGCTTCGTTGATTCCGACTATATAGGTGATCTCGATAAAATGAGATCTTTGATAGGTTATGTTTTTACGCTTGGTGGCTCCGCGATCCGTTGGAGAGCAATTTTGCAGGACACGGTTGCTTTATCTACCACCGAAGCAGTAGTACATGGCAGCAACGGAAGCAGCAAAGGAAGCTTCTTGTTTGAAGCATTTGGTTCCGAGAACTTGGGGTAAAGCAGGAGGGGGCCTCCATTATCTTTTGCGATAACCAAAGTACAATCTAGTTGACCAAGAACACGATGTATCATAAAAAAAATGGAACACATCGACATTCGTTATCACTTTGTGCTTAATGAGGTTGCTAAGGGTACAGCTTACAATGAAGAAAGTACCTACAAAGCAGATAATCCGGCAGATATGTTGACTAAACCCATTCCTTTGACTAAGTTCAAGCATTGTTTGGACTTGGTTGGTATTCTTACTGTTTGAGTTACTTAGGCGGAGTTGGTGGTGTTTCATCCCTTGTTTCCTACATCGAGTACGCTCATGTAGGCTTAGGGGTGTGCGTTGTCGATTCCATCGTTTGGCGAGTGGCCTTGTGTGGTCACTCTTGATGGTGAGAGAGAGGTCTTGTGGCATTTGGCAAAATGCACTTTTGGAGATTTGAAGTCAAGGTGGAGATTTGTGACTTTCAAATTAGTGATAAGGTTATTTTGGACCATTCACTTTGTTTTAGGGTTTTTTAGATGGGGCTATAAAAAAGATATCTTACATAGCATATTGTAGAGTTTGCTTTTACTTCGCTTGAGCCTTTTACTTCGCCTCGAAACCCTTCGTTTTTTACTTCTTCTTGTCGGATCTTTGGATCTTTGATTGTATGCTTGTACACATTATTGAAGATAGTGAAACCCCTCTCTCTCCTTGTGATTTTTCCCATTTTGGGTTTTTCACGTAAATCGTGTCTCGTGCGTTCTTATTTTACTTTTATCCTTAGCTATTTCGCTCTTGAATTTGTGCATCTTTTGGCGTTTCTACAACAAGATCAATTCCAATTGATCCTTGTTTGATTTAAGGTCGCCACACAATCGACCCTTAATCACTAGCATAATCGATTGATACACTAAGCCATGATCCGCATCGGAGGCGATCTCTATTCTTTTGTGGCTATCCCAACCCTTGGCTGCCATCTATGTATGGTTCAAGTCCTAAGCTTGGATCGAACCTAGGTTTTGGGGTTTCATAGGCCCCCTCATCACTATCCATGGAAGCCAACCGAGGCAATGCACAACCTCGGTTTCTCAATGGTGACAACCTTTGTTAACATGTCCGCTGTATTTTTTGCACCAAGAATCTTCTTCAATGACAATGTCTCATCATCTATTAGTTCACGAATATGATGATACTTCAACTCAACGTGCTTTGTCCTTGAATGAAATACTCGGAGTCTTTACAAGACAAATAGCACTCGATTATCACCGAAAAGAACACCGCTATCTTGCTCCTTGCCCATTTCCTTCGGAAAATTTTTCAACCAAATCATGTCCTTACCAACTTCGGATATAGCAACATATTCTACTTTAGTGGTTGAGAAAGATACACACGTCTCGAAGTCTAGACATCCAACTCGATTCCAGTTCCACCTAGAGTAAAAACATAACCCGAGATGCCTTTCTTGTTATCCAAGTCACCACGAAGATTTGCATCGACAAAGCCTTGTAAAGTTACACCGTCTTTCGCAAAACATAATGATATACCCGAAGGTATCTTAATAACCACTTTACAGACTTCTAAATGCTTTATTCCTAGATTAGCAATGTATTTGCTCACAACTCCTACTTGCGTGAGATATGCCTAGTCCGATACACACCATTGCATACATTAAACGCCAATAGCTAACGCATACAGACACCTTAGCCATATATTCTTGCTCCTCATCTATCTTTGGCGATCGATTCTTCGAGAGCTTGAAGTGACCTCATAAAGGAGCACTTCGGGCTTTGCATTCCGAACTTCGAATCATCCAAAGACCTTCTCGATGTAGTTTTCTCGAGATAGCGTTAGAATTCCCTTAGATCCGTCCCGCGTAATCCTCATCCCAAGAATATGATTTGCTGCTCCCAAATCCTTCATCTCAAGTTCTTTTGACAATTGATATTTTAGTATATTGATTTCCCTCATACTAGATCCTGCAATGAGCATTTCATCCACAAACAACAGCAAAATGTGATCAAATTTCTTGAAGCAATAGCAATGATCCATCTCACTTTTGGTGAATTGTTACCACACATAAAGGTGTCAAATTTCTTGTATCATTATCTAGGAGCCTGTTTCAAGCCATGCGAGTTTTCTTCAGCTTGCGGATATAATTTTCTTTTCCAAAAATCTGAAAACCTTCTAGTTGTACAATATATATATATATATATATATGTCCTCGTCTAAGTTACTATGGAGGAATGCGATCTTTACATCTAACTGCTCCAAATGCAAATTCTCAGTAGCAATAATACTCAACACTAGCATAATAATAACCTCACAAAAAAAAAAAAAACACTAGCATAATAGTAGTCAATTTCACAACTCGGAGAGAAAATCTATGTGTAGTCAATTCCTTCCTTTTGCAAAAAAACCTTTTACTCTAACCTTGCTTTGTACCACTTGTTGCCATCAAGTTCTTCTTTGACCCGGTACACCCACTTGCTCTACAATGCCTTCTTCCCATCCGGTAACCGTAATCGCCAAGTTCTCGCTCTCCTCGAGTGAATCCAACTCATCATGCATTGCTTACTCCCACTTAACAGAATATTTAACCTGCATTGCTTCAGAAAAATTTTCTGGTTAGCCAACATCAATTAAAAGCAAACAATTCAATGATGGAGAGTACCTCTGCACGAGGTTTAGATATTCTCGCTAAATCTTCTCAAAGTGGGCTCGGGAGTATATGGTTTTTGTTTTGATTCTTCATTAGAGTCTACAAACAATAATTTCAGGATTTCTAACCATAACACTTTCAAAAGCTCCTTCCAATTCAATCGCTCTAGTATCCACCATTTGTTTCTTCACACTAGATTCTACCATAGCTCTGTCCTTGTACAATAAGTTTTCATTGAATGGAACATCAGCGGTTCTTATTATTTTTATATTTTATTCTTCCCAAAAACGAAAGCCAAAATAATCAAAACCATATCAAATGAAAAAAAACTTTTTAGCTTTTGCATCAGGCTTATCTCAATTTTCAGAATCTATGTGGACATATGAAACACAACCACAAACTTTCATATGCGAGAGATTCACCTTTTTTCACTCCATTCTTCTTCCGGTAGCTTGAAATCAAGTGGCACTGAAGGTCCTCTATTGATCGAGATATTGATAAACCAGGCGTTTATATATAGATGTAGGGGGATCGCTACGCTCCTTGGCCTATCCAAATGAGAGTTTCGGGGACCACAATGAGGAGTATACCGCAATCTCAGCTAAAGCTCTTCCTTCAAGAATGGCTTGAGTTCGCGAGAGGTATAGGACTCAGCCCCCCTTTTCTTAATCCATTTCTTTAGTCTTTAGGGAACCGGCATGACAGTTTCTCATTTCGAATCTGTAAAATCAAAATTTCGACTTGCCATGGTAAGGAAGAAGGGGGAACAAGCGGTGCGGGTAGCTTGACCGCCCGACCCGTCATTGAAACACAAGCTGGAGACGTATCGGCCTATATTCCTACCAATGTGATCTCCATTACTTGATGGACAAATATGTTTGGAAACAGAGCAATTCTTGGTTAGTGAATAGATACCTTTTCTATTCTTGCTTAGTTCATTGATCCGCAAGTTGACAGATTATGCTACTTCTTCTCTTTCGCTAACCCGGTTCTATCTTGGCTGATTCTACCATAGAGGCCAACGATAGACAATAACTCATATGCTTTGTGTTAATTCATCCGCCCAAGACATCTTGGGTAATCCCGCATGCATCCTCATACTTCTTGCACACTCATTCAAAGTTCTATTCATCCTCTTAGCTACTCCAATTTGCTACGGTCCATTGGGAACGATTCTTGTCATTCCGATTCTGTTCTCTCGCAAAAAATTGCTTGAACTCCTTGCTATCATATTCACCATCATTATCGGACCTTAGACATTTAATCTTCAGGCCGGTATTACTCTACTACAGCTTTCCATCTCTTAAAATAGCAAACATATCAGATTTATTTTTTTAAAAATAAACCCATACCTTTATGGAGGAATCGTTAATAAATGTGACATAATAGCGCGAGCCTCTAAGGGAATGTATAGGGGCTGGTCCCCACACATCCGTGTGCAACAACTCTAATTTTCCTTTCTTTGGTTCTCTCCCAATGTTAAAAAAACTTACACGTTTTTGCATACCCAGAACGCAATCCTCACTTAGACCAATATCTATGGACTTCAAATTAGACAATTTTCCCTTAGATGCTAACAACTTCATCCCCTTTTCGCACATGTGTCCAATCCTACAATGCCACAATTTAGAATCCGCTTTCAACTCAAAGAACAATTGTGGTTCTCTATGGCTTTTAGTCCGTACAGTGTTCCTAACTTTGTTCCCCGTGCTACAACCAAGGCACCTTTAACTATTTTTCAAGAGCTATCCCCAAATTAGTTCCGTATCCCGTGTTGTTTAATTGACTTATAGAGATTAGATTTCTCCTAAGTTTTCGAACATATTTGACATCATGCAACTTCCAAGATATCCATTAGTAATTTTAATATAAACATCACCCTTTCCCATAATATTCAAAGGTTCATCATCAGCAAGATAAACCTTTCCGAATTTTCCAGCAACAAAATTATACATTAATTCTTTGCACGAAGTAGAGTAAAATGACGCATGAGTCAAGAATCCAAGACTTAATTGGACCGTCAATGCTCAAAATTAAAGCATCATTATCAACCGTCTCTTCAAGAGTTGCATTCATTGATTTCTCTTCTTCTTGATTGCGGTTACAATACTGAAATTTCTTCTTTGGGGCTCTACAATCTCGTCTTAGATTACCATTCTTTTCGCAATTCTAGCAAGTTATTTCACCACGAGTTCTCGTATTTGTTTCTTCCTTTAGACTTCGATCTACCTTGATTTTGGTTCCCCCATCATTGATTGCTTCTCCCTCTGCCTTCGGTATTTAAGGTAGCACCTGAAAATTCACCCGACTCTCTTCCGCGAATATCCTCGCTAAGAATGAAATCTTGGACTGCTTGAAGCTCCAACTTTTTATTACCGCATGTAACCGCTTTCTGCAGATCAGCTGCCCTCCAAATTTCAAGTAGAGAAGATAATAAAATTAAAGCTTTTGCCTTGTCGTCGAATTTGATTTCCACCAAACTCAACTAAGTAGTGATCATGTTGAATTCGGATTACTGAAGCACCTTCTTCCATCTTCGATTGAAAAGACGAAGCATCAAATATGCCTTGTTGGATGCATAAGGCTTCTCGTACATGTTGGACAAGGCTACCATTAAATCCATCGTTGTCTTCTCACTAGCGATGTCGAAAGCAACTTTCCACGCCAATGAGAGACGAATCACACTCAAAGCTAGTCTATCTAACATTCCCACTTTTCTTGCTTCTTTGATTCCAATTTGTCTCCCGATAAAGGCTAATGCAAATTATTCGATATAGTAGATCCTCGATCTGCATCTTTTAGAAATCAAAGTTGTCACGCCCCGCACCCAGCGGGCGCGCTTAACATCCCTTCTCGGTCGTTAAGTTGTGACGTCCCGGACGCGTCACCGACCCATTAGTTTTATCTTTTAATTAAGCGCATGCGGAACGTTCTATTTCCCCAGCACAATATTAAAAACAAGAGGGATAGAACAAGAGGCAATCAAATCAATCAACATATAAAAAAAATTATTTTATTTATTTATATCGTTAACCCCGGAAATACGTTTATACAAGCCCTACTCAGGGCCACTTCCTAACCACACAAAAGATGCCAGTTCGGGTCGGGATTAACACTACCCAAGCTACTCCAAAAAAAGACCAACATCCACATCCTCCTCTTCGCTACTCCACGCTTAAGGACCCGAAAAATGGTTAATAACAACGGGTGAGATATAAAATCTCCGTGAGTCAACGCCTAAGTCCGAGTAGGGCGCCGATTCGCAGAGGACGGCCTAAACATACGGGTCAACCGGTCGATAACGGATCAATAGCGTGCGATTAGCGCTACGCTTTAACGGTCACAGGATTAGACACATCCCAACAACCAAACTTTAATCACATGATTCAACTACCAAACTCGGCATACTTTCATATTTAAACATTCTTGAGGATTTTCGATCAATATAATTAATTAAATAAGCCAATTTATTTGGCTGTTCCCAACGTTGACATCACAATTCAAGCATAGAACACTCAAAGATGAGTATTAAAACTACACAATAATATTAATAAAATAATAAATCAATAGCTTATTGTCGGACATTGATAACTCATCGCTCAAACCCCGATAACTTATCGTCCAAACCTTGATAGCTTATCACCAAAATCGATAGCTTATCAACCAAAGTTAACTAACCTAATCATGGTTAACAAAAAGTAACTATGGTTAACATAAAGTAACTATAGTTAATGAAAAATAACTACGGTTAGTAAAAAGTAACTACGGTTAACTAAAAGTAACTACGGTTACTTTAACTAACCAGGGTTAACTAACCCAACCACAGTCGACTAACCTAACCGTGGTCAATTAACTTAATCCAACCACCATTAACTAAACTAACCCACAATTAACATAAATTAATCTATCCCTAAACGTAATTAACGACCTAATCAGAGATTAGGGGTTAACTCACCCGATTTCGAATCTGGAAGCACCGGGCGCCTCGGCGACGGCGAGGGCTCCGCGTGGCTTGGTATGAAATCAACACGGAACAACGTCGGATGGCCGAACGAACCGGGTCTCCACCAAACAGCCTCTGTGCAGCCCAGATCCACGAAAATCCTTCAAATTTTTGGACAATCAACTCTCATATACAAATAGCCCTTGATCTTACGGTCGCGTAGGAGAAAACGGAGCTCAATTCGCCCTCCGGATGAGCTCAAATGAGCGATTTCCTCCCGGGCGCTGCAGAAATCCGAGAAGACGGGCTCTCGGGATGGGGGTAATTGCACACGAAAAATGGAGGGAAGAGAGGAAAGAAAGAGACTTATGGCCAAGCTTGGGGAAGAAGAAGAAAAGGTGGAGCCCACTGGTCAATTCTCCATCAATGAATTTTGTTTTTTATGAATAATATCCATGGGCAATTTGGTAATTTCACAACCATGGTTTGGTCGGGGCTAGCTCGGGCGCGAATGGTCTCGATACTTTAGTTTGGCTATCCGGACTTGATTTTCTCGATCGATACTACCTGGATTATCCAAATCCCTTTTCGGATCAATTACAATTGCGTCCAACCATTGTCCCTTAAATCTCAAAAATCTCATCTTATTCACTAGACCATAATTCGAGACTAAAATCCATCAAATTTTTTTTTCTTATAGAACCCAAAATTTCGAGATGTCACAAAAGTCCTTGCCATCGAACCGATTGATCTTTATCTTCCCTTCGTCCATATTCGTCGCTCCCACTAATTCGTCAAACTAGGCTCTAATACCGGTTGTTAGGAGCATGAATCTTTAAAGAGAAGAAGAACAAGACAAGCGAATTTTTTATGTGGAAAAACCCTTCTAAATCGGAAAGGGAAAAAAAAACCCACAAGTGCCGCACTAGGCAATCTCTCCACTATCGAGTTTTTCAGCTTACATGATACGAAAGATATTGCCCTAATATATAGCAGGAGTTTAGGGCATACATAGTTGAGAAGTAAATTGCAAGTATGCCATGTAAAAGCTCCATGCTTAATAATTACAACTATGCCATGGAAAAGATCCGTGCTCAATATTGCTTTTTTCTTTCTATCAAACTCCACAAAATCCATCAACTTGAAGTCCACAAAACACCTACTGTACTTTTGGATAGGAGTAATTGCGACAATATTTATTCGGATCTAGACAGGTGTTCAACTCCACTTGGAGTTACAACTAGAAAGTCCTAAGGTAGCATGAGCTCGTGTGATAAACTGATAATCGACATAGACATGTGCTTATAGTAAGATGGAACTTGTAGAACCAATGATTGTGAGATATACTAATTTTGACAATGTGCGAGTTCAATCTCTTGATAAGGATGGATGTTACGCTCGTTTTGCTTTATTCAAAGAAGAAGGCGTGTTGTTTGATAACCCTGTAAAAAAATCGGCCACTGATTGTTTATACACGTTCTCTTCCTAAAATTGGGAAATTTTTAGGCCGTGTGTGCCCCCATCCATCATGTTCATAATCACATCAAGAGTGGATTCTGGATTGTTTAAATTCACGAAATTTTTATGATAAAATGCATTATATTTCTCAATGAGTTTGAGTTATTTTTTCGGGAAAAAAATTATTGTGCCTAATTAAAGTTGGGAAATACTGAGAGTAGATATGATCATATTCTCCTTTGTATGGACTAATGTACAATGAAATTTTTTACTGCTCTTTCTGTGGACCTTGATTGCACCGACGAATCATGTAAATATGGTCTTTGATTTACTTTCCTATTTTCTTGTTATAAATATCTGTTTGGTTGTTTGCGCAACAGTTTGCATGTTGAAGCCCTATCCATATCAACTATCTATGGGATCGATTTTCTTTTCCTGCGAGTAGTTTATAATATCCTGGGACTCCGACAGACGTCCATAAGTGGGAAAACTTAAGAAGAAAGATGGGCATACGTAATTGTATAATTCTTACAACTAGTTTATTAATGCTGAACCTTATTAAGGTAGTACACGAGGATGACAACGGTAATGAATAAGAAATCCATAGACGATTATTTAGGTATCCATCACTCCGAACTCCAAAATATCTTCCCACTGAAAAACCGCATGCAGTAACAACATAATAATATCAATAAAGGTAATGATATCATATCACATAGGTTATCAATCAATTTCTTCTGTTGTTCACCATTGGCATGCTGCGAAGCACCACCGTCTCCACTGTCAGGCCTGGACCAAACCCGAAGAGGACACCCCACTCCAACCCCTCGCCGGTTGTCGTGAGCCCTTCCTCCAACGACTTCTTGCGCATCTCATCAAGTATGAACAAGACACACGCGCTCGACATGTTCCCATACTCTCTAAGCACGTGCCTCCCAGCTCGGAGCCTCTCCTTCTTCAAGCCCAGCTTGGCCTCGATTTGGTTGAGTATAGCCGGGCCACCTGGATGAGGCACCCAAAAGATGGAGTTCCAGTCGCTTATGCCGAGCGACTCGAATGCCTCGTTCAAGGTTTTCTCGATGTTGTTTGTGATCAGTTGTGGGACCTTGTCAGATAAGAATAAGGTGAGCCCAGTGTCGCGCACCTGGCTCTTGATGGTGCCCTCGGAGTTTGGCAAAATGGTCTCCGCAGTCCACATGAGTTGGAATATGGGCTGCTCAGCGGGGATCTCTGGGTCGGACCCTATGATGAGTGCGGCCGCGCCGTCCCCAAAGATGGACTGGCCCACAAGGTTGGGAAGGTCCTCGGGGGAGGGACTTCGGAAGGAAGTGACGTTGATCTCGGCGCAGACGACTAGGACGCGGGCGCCGGCGTTGTTCTCAGCAAGGTCCTTGGCCAAGCGGAGGACGGTGCCGCCAGCATAGCAGCCCAGGTGGTAGAGCATGATGCGCTTGACGGAGGGGCCGAGGCCGAGGAGGCGCATGAGCTGGTAGTCGGCGCCAGGCATGTCGGCGCCAGAGGTGGAGTAGAATACGATGTGGGTGATCTTGGATTTGGGTTGGCCCCACTCCTTGATGGCCTTCCGTGCTGCCTCCTCGCCGAGCTTCGGGATGGTGGCAATGCTTATGTCCTGGCGTGGGTTGAGTGAAGGGGCGTCGTACGAGCAGATCTCGGGGTTTTTCTTGAAAAGCTCCTCGGTAAAGTGTAAGTAGCGCTTGTGGATCATTGACTTGTCACCTGCGACTTTCCCGAATATTGATTTCACTTCTGCGGAATACCGATGATGACATGCATGCATTGGAGTTTTTCTTTGCCTTTTCTTCTCGGCAATAGTAATAACGAATTCGCATGGCTAGCTAACATATACTTTTCGACAACCTTGACATGAGAGAGTCTCAATATGTAAATTATATTATACGAATGAAAAAACGAATGTCGGGATTAAAATCTTGGACTTTCCTTTTTTTTTGGTGAACCCTTTTTCTTTTTCTAAGCATGAGTTTGGTTTTGTTATAGGAAGAAACAAGAAAAATATTAGCATTTAAATGGAAGCCAAGATGCAATTGAGCAAGCGCAAGCGCGCGGGTTTGTAGCTAGGGCAATGTAGAGAGTGGCTCACATATGCGGATGAACTTCTGCTTGAGGACCGTCATGTGCTCGCTATTGGTCACGCGGAAGTAGAAGTCCGGGTACCCATCCTGGTACATGCAGTTTGCCGGGTTCGCAGTCCCAATGGCGAGGATGGTCGCTGGCCCCTTGGCCCGTTGGTTCTCGTGGATCTTCTCGACCGCACCCATATGTCTCAGAACTGTGTTTGAAACTTTCGAACTTGAATGTAGCCCCTGATTTGTGTCGAGGATGTATTGAAGTTGAAAGTGAAGCTGAGGCCACAACTAGTCTGGGTGTGAATTTCTGCAGCCAATGATGGTCTTGCCTTTTATAGATACAAGAAAGTGACGTTCCACATAAATCATTGTATTACTAAGGTTTTGTTTTAAAAAAAAATCAACTAGTCACACACTAAGCATAGCAATTATATGAAATCATCAATCAAATTTTTATTTAACCCTATAGAATTGCTTTTTTTTTTATATTTAAGAGAGAAAGCAAGAAAGAAAAACAGCGTGTCTTTGTCTCAGTTGAGTCTTTCAGTGGTATGTTTCCGTCCTTTTCCCCAATACTTCGAAAAAATGAGTCACCGGTTTAGGTACAAGATACTGTCATTACTTCTTGGACAATTAGACATACAATTTGTAATCATAATGACCCAATTGCAATAGCGGAGCTCTACTAACCGAGCTATATCCCCCCAACCAAGCGGAGCATTGAGTGCATTATTTTTTCTTTAATTAATCAAATAGGTGAGTAATCGAATTTTATGAGCCTATCTTTCTGCTATGAGAATCTGTGGGGAAATTACCCAACTAATTCTAAGCCAGTTGTATGGATGCCCATTTAATTATAAATTTTGAATTTTGCCGTTTAGTCCTAAATAGTTGTGTGAAATTTCAAAATGCAGTCATTTCATTTAATTTTTGCCTGAAATCGCTGACGTAGTAGTCCGGTCATCGCTAGTCGTCGTACATGGTCCATCGTTACATCAGCGATTTCTAACAAAAGTGAGTAAGAGTACATTGAAAGCTTGTGCAAAAGCTTAAGACTAAATTGATAAAATTGAAATGTTAAGATTGAGTTAGCATCTTTACAATACGTTTAGAGTTGATTGAACAAATTCTCCAAGAATCTTTAATTATCATTGGATGCAAACGGACCCGAGCCAGATTGGTCATTTCCCAAAGAAACAGCAAGAAAGACCCGTCAGGCTTTGGAAATTCACGAGATCTGCATTCAGTGATGGCACTTCGTGCATGACTCTTATTTTCTTGTTTCTTTTGTTTTGCTAAGGTTGTGTTTTATTTAACACGACATTGCCGCGTGAGAAGCAAACCACTCCAAAAGATGAGTTGAAATTCAAACATGAAGATTGGTTAGGGATTCGTGCCACGCGAATACCGTGATTGATTTATTACACCACGAAATACATTCTCTAAGTTCAATATTTGATTGGAAAGTCGAGTCGACACGCCTTTTTCTTCTGATCATGGATTTAATGGTTATTGAAAGGGTGGATATTCTGTTTATGCGTGAAAAATATTTTTCAGAAAAGTATTTCTCATTTTTCTTATGTTTGGATCACTTAAGAAATGAGTCAACCAAAATTTGTTATCCTACAAAAGCTTAGATTTAAGGAAATGGTTTTCACCACTAAAAACTCAAAAATCATTCAAAATGTAGCTAAGTATCGGTGCTTGGACCGAAGCACTACGTTTGAGCATCGAAACCCTAACGATTGTTCCCAAGCCCTTGGCCATGGGGCTGGCCCCCCGAGCCTTGGCCCGGGTCCATCGAGGGTAGGCCCGGGACCTTGCCACACCGGTCCGAGTCCATCTCGGCCATGCGCGAGATCCTAGCGCACACGCTCGAGACACCAACTGCCATGCCTAGGTATATCAAGGCTGGGTCCTAAATACTAGTGTTAGTGCTCAAGAAGTGGGCCTAGTAACATGGAGGTGGGCCCAAGTCCTCGAGCCCATGCATCGGTCTATTAAGACCAAGTTTGAGACGTCGGCACCCATGCCTAGGTCCCCAAAGTATGAGCAGGGAGTCCCCTACACCTTTGCCCCGGTTCATCGATTACGGGTGGACACCTCGGCCCTTGGCCTTGGATCCTTCAAGGTCGTGCCCGTGACCCCGACAGCCGAGCTCGGGTTCTTGGG
Organism: Rhodamnia rubescens; assembly: GCA_021437795.1. Taxonomy (NCBI): domain Eukaryota; kingdom Viridiplantae; phylum Streptophyta; class Magnoliopsida; order Myrtales; family Myrtaceae; genus Rhodamnia; species Rhodamnia rubescens. The sequence goes on along the minus strand of JAILYA010000002.1, from coordinate 11,508,665 downwards.
ACCTTGTCCGGGACCTTAGCGCCCATGCACGGGCTCCTATCCATCGGGGTTGGGCCTATGCCCAAAGCCTCAACTGTCACGCTCCAACCCGAGCTCAATGGGGCCTAGCTATAGACCTTGGCACTAGCACCCACGTCCTTCAAGGCCGGGCCCTAGATCTCGGTGCTCGCATCTAGGTCCCCGGTGCTAGAACTTGGGTCCATTGAGGCTAACCTAGGTCATCCCCAAGTCCATCGAGGACGGACTTGGGACTCTTATTTCGATGCCCATGATTGAGACGCCACATCAATTGAGGCTATGCTCGAAATCTAAGTGTCCTTGCCTAGACCTGATTGCTAAGGATCCTAGCTTGGGCTCCAAGGATCTTGGCTCGGCCTAGATCGATCTAGGTACGGCTGTTGGGGACTCGAGCTCAACCTCGATAGACTCGGGCACGGTATCGAGGCCCAACCTCCATGGACCTATACCACGGTATTAATGTCCTAAGCATTAGCCCGACCCGATGTCCAAAAAGTCGTCTTCTTCCCTTAGTCCAAAAAGAGCAAGTCCTCCATCTTCATCTCATGCATCGCGAGGCCACCCACCGTCATTGAAACCGGGCGGTCCATCGAAGTCACGGATAGGACCTAGCAAATCTCCTCCAAGCTTCACATACCATGCCACATAACGGTGAGGGACCCACCGATCTAGTCCCTCGTCCACAACAGGGTAGTGAGATAGCGCTTAAAGGTGGTATCGCTATCAAAATCTACAACATTGATGAGTAACTTCCATGGACATTATGAGACCAAAATGAAGTGGTGGATTAACTATTATGCCTGCAAGTCCGAAAGGTTAAAGGAACTTTTTAGCAAGTAAATGTCTAAACCCAAGTAAGGAGATTAGCTAACAAATAACTCATGGAACATGCGGTCGATTATAACCAGCAAGAATGCTTCTTTGCTTCAATTCGATAAGCAATTATAAACAAGCATGCAATCACCATGAGCTCACATTCGTCCCACACTCTCTGCGAGCCTACCCGTCCATTCATGAAAGAGGCATCCGGGCATGCATCTTACAAATATACCGAGGCATCCCGTGAGGCAACCCATTCGTGACTCGAGGGAACATTTTCGCCATTCAGTTCAATTCGTCCCATACCAAACCTTACAGGTTAGGACACGCTCACTTACCCACGAATGAGGCGGTTTATATCATATCATATCAGTATTAGTAACCTCAACCACCATAAGCGGTGAGTCATAAGTAAAAGCTTTCAAGATCACAATTCTTTCACGCAAGCACATAAGTTGGCATTCGCCGCACACCTTAATAAAGGTTTAGAAATTTACTTACCTATCTTGTTAGCAAGAACCGTAGAAGAGTAAAATGAGAAATTGAGACACAAATAGTGGTCGGCCATCCGACGTGATGTGTGAGGTCGGCGGTGTGATGGTGGTGTCGATGAGATGAACCAAGAGAGAGGGGATAGAGAGGAAGAGAAAATGGCGTGTGAGTGGACATGAAAGGGTGAGTACAATGCAAATGAGGGGTGCTTGTCCTATTTATAGATTTGCCTTAACTTGTTCCCTAAGCCGGAAGTGTCCACTTGTCAATTCTTTATGCTAACTTATTCCCCAAGTCGGTTTTGTCCTCTTGTACTTTGCATTTATCACTTTCCTATTCATTGTCGTTTGAGACATAACCTCAATAATTGGAGAGGTAATAATTACAAGTCATGTGTCATAGTAGTAATTCATCCGCCTAGTCACCTAACGAGTCTATGATCTTAAACTAGGCATCCGTCTAATGACTATTGGTCCATTTCAACCACCTAGCTAGTATATAGAACCTATAATCCTAGGTTGATGATTTGTCCAATGGAACCTTCTAGCAATGATACACGCCCCTATGAGTTGCCCATGTCTTGTGCCACACCCCTCCTCCATGAAGTATCCTCTTATGTGCCACTTAGGCATGTGTCTAGAGTCTTCTTTATTATGCCACACGCCCCACGAGGTGTTAGCCTCTTATTGGTGCTTAACTAATCCAAAAAATTATTCCCTAATGATAATTAAGATTTTCTAATGACATGGGCTATCTTAAGATAACCACTAATGGCAATTTGGGCATTATGATGACTAGTAAAGGATTTAGCTAATCATTGGCTTTTAATCATTAGCTATGATTTTTTCGATGATTGGGACCAATGAAGTGGCAGCAATTAGAGGTGGCACTTGTTATTGGTCAAGAAAGCTTATGTCATATTGATCGAAGCCGATCAATCTTAGTTGGCTCTAATCGAACCATACCGATGCGGACGTCATCTCATCGTACTCAATTGAGTGCATTTAGTGACATGGCCAAACACATGGCTTTGTATGTCCAAAGGAAATCTTGCTATAATTAGAATCGATCCATGGCCAATCAACTTGACTTGTATCAAATTTGGGATCAATTCATGCTTGCTTATGGTCGGCTAAACAATTAGGTCATAATCGACTACATAATCGGTTGACATCAAGATGCGATCTCCTATAGTCCATATATGTTAAAATATCTAAACTATACTTTGCTCTTAAGTCAATGAACTAGCTTTGATTCTAATTATCTATGATTTCGGGTTATAGACTATCTACTATCTATGTTCGATTAGCCACGAAATCTAGGGTGTCACAACTCTCTCCCCCTAATAAAATTTTATCTCGTGAAATTTACGGCGTACTGTTTTCCGGAACAAATGTGGTACTCTTGCTTCATCATATCCTCGCTTTCCCATGTTGCCTCTTCTATGTCGTGATACTTGCCATAGGACTTTCACAAGGGGAATGGTCTTGTTTCGTAAGACTTGCTCTTTTCTATCCATGATCCACACCGGTTTTTTGATATAAGCGGTTCTATTATCTACATCAAGCGTTTCATAGTTAAACACGTGTACCGGATCGGGTTCATACTTTCTTAACATTGAGATGTGAAATACGTCATCAATATTAGCAAGTCATGGCGGTAATACCAATCTATATGCCAATTCCCCAATCATTTCCAGGATCTCAAATGGTCCTATGTACCTTGGACTTAACTTATCTCTTTTCCCAAAGCGCAACACACTTTTCATGGGCAATACCTTTAGAAATTCATAATGGCCTACTTGAAACTCTAATGGTTTTCCTCGCTTATCAGCATATCTCTTTTGTCGGCTTTGATATATTCGTAGGCGGTCCCCAATGGTCCGTATAACTTATGTAGTAAGTTGTACTAATTCTAGGCCTGTCACTTTTCTTTCCCCGATTTCATCCCAACATATTGGAGTTCCGCAAGCTTTTTCATATAATGCCTCAAATGGAGCCATTCTTATGCTTTGCTCATAACTTGTTGTTATAAGCAAATTCTACCAAATGCGAGATGATCATCCCAATTTCCTTTGAAGTCCATGACACATGCTCGTAGCAAATCCTCTAGTGTCCGAATAAGCCTTTCGATTGACCATCACTTTATGAACGATATGCAGTAATAAATTGAAGTTTGGTTCCTAATGTTGTCGAAGGCTTTTCTAGAAAGTAGCGGTGAATTTAGGATCTTGGTCCGATGTAATCGCGATCGGAACCCCATGTAAATGGATTACTTGCTTAACATATAAGTCAGCATACCTTTCCATTGAGTAGTTCTTCCACATTGGTAGGAAGTGAGCAAACTTTGTCAATCGATCCACTACCACCCATATCGAATCATTTCCTTTTTGTGTTCTTGGTAACCTCAAGATAAAATCCATCGTAACGTGTTCCCATTTCTATTTTGGAATTTCAAGCGGTTGTAATAATCCTCCCGGTTTACAATGTTGAGCTTTTACTTATTGGCGAGGTCAAGCACTTAGCTACATATCTTGCGATTTCTACCTTCATACCACTCCACCAATAGCACTTTAGTGGCAAAACTTTCAAAACGATCACTTGAGTGCCAACTTCTTCTAAAAACAATCACTTCATCTTAACTCCAATTTGAGTTGACGTGGCTTGTCAAAAATCCGACACGTGCTATTTGTTTATTAATATTTGAGCTAATGTATCTTGGTAGAGTTAACACTAAAGTGATCATTTTTTTTAAATTGACACTTAAATGATCATTTTAAAAAAATATTTGTACTTAAGTGATTGTTTTGAAAGTTTTGGCACTTGAAGTGAATGTTTTTAAAAAAATTTGGCACTTAAGTGATCATTTTGAAAGTTTTGACACTAAAGTGAGTGTCGTACCCAAGTTTTGGCACTTGTAGTGTACTTAAGCCCTCCACCAATAATGTTGACGAAGATTTCGGTACATTTTAGTGCTTTCGGGGTGGATACTATAATGGCTACGATGTGCTTCGATAAGATTTCTTCCATGAGCTTATCATTGTTGGGTACACATAATCGTCCTCGGAACATAAGAGTGTCATCATCGGTTACTTGAAACTTAGGTTCCTTCCCTTCTTCTACTCTTTTCCGAGTATTCACTAACTCTCTGCTCCCGTCGCTTGTAAAGATTTGATCTTTTGCTTTGTATGTCGACTCGATTCGCAACAAAGGAAATAATCTACATAAAGTTTCTCCTTCAAATTTAAATTCCGAATCTCAAACTTCGGTGAGTGACGTCCACTCTCTAACCATCGGTTGCAATAGCGATTTACGACTAAGAGCATCAACGACTTTTTTCGCCTTCCCAGGATGATAGATAATTTCACGGTCATAATCCTTAAGCAACTCCATCCATCCCGGCTGCCGTATATTCAATTATTTCTAGGAGAATAGCTATTTGAGGCTTTGATGATTGGTGTATATCTCAAACTTCTTTCCATATAGATAATGTCTCCAAATCTTTAAAGCGAGAGATGATTGCGGTGAGCTCCAAATCATGAACTGGATAGTCATAAGGCTTGAGTTGTCTTGATGCATAGACTATTAACTTGCCATGTTGCATTAGGACACAACCTAATCCCTTGTGCGAAGCATCACTATAAATAAAGAACCCACTTGTTCCTAATGTTATTGTCGGAACAAGCGCGGTTGTTAATTTTCGCTTGCGTTCTTACAAGCTCTGCTCGCATTTCTCCGCCTACTCAAACTTAACATCCTTCTTTGTCAATTGCGTCAAAGGAGCGGCAATACTATAAAATCACTCTACAAATCTCCGAAAATATCTTGCCAATCGTAAGAAATTGCAAACTTCTACAACTATCTTCAATCGCGGCCGTTTACAACCTGTTTCTACTTTGATTTGGATCTAGCGATATGCCTTCACCCGTTACCACATGCCCCAAGAATACTACACGGTCCAACCGAAATTCACATCTTTTGAACTTGGTATAAAGCTTTTTTTCTTGGAACGTTTGTAAAGTCGTCCTCAAATGTTGCGCATGCTCCTTTCCATTCTTAGATATACTAGAATATCGTCAATGAACATGATAATAAAATGATCAAGGTGTACCTTAAATACCCGATTCATCAAATTCATGAAAGCTGCTTGGTGCATTAGTCAATCCAAATGGCATAACTGCGAACTCATAGCCGCCGTAACGAGTTCAAAAAGCCGTCTTCGGAATATCTTTAGGTTTGATTCTCGGTGATGATATCCTCGATCTTATATCAATCTTAGAAAATACTGATGCGCCTTGGAGCCGATCGAATAGATCATCAATCCTTGGTAAAGGATACTTATTTTTAATAGTCTCTTGATTCAATTGTCGATAGTCAATGCAAAGACGCAACAACCCGTCCTTTTTTTTCACAAACAAAACGGTGCACCCCATGGCGAAGTACTTAGTTGGATAGAACCCTTAGCAAGCAATTCTTGCAACCGTACTTTCAACTCCTTTAATTCGATGGAGCCATTCTATAAGGAAATTTAGAAATCGACTCCGTACCCGAGCTAGTTCGATAGTGAATTCAACCTCTCACTCCGGGGGTAATCTTGGTAATTCCTATGGAAAGACATCCGAGAATTTTCGTACTATCGAGAATATCATCCAACTTAGGTTCTTCTTGTGACTTGTCCTCTACCGATGCTATATATCCTTGATAACCTGTCACTAAGGAGTTCAGCTACTTCGATTGCGGCAATTATGAGTGTCGAACATCTACCTCCGTTTTCGACGAACTCAAAACTAGGAGAGTTTGGAGGACTAAAATAGATCACCTTTTGATAGCAATCTACATTGGCTTGTTGTTATTGGAGCCAATCCATTTCAATTATGACATCAAAGTCACACCTGTCTAGGATAATCAAGTTTATCTTCCCTTTTCGACCACCTAAGTCAATACTACATCCCTTACACACCGAGGTTGTCAACATCTCGTCTTTTAATGGTGTGAAAATTCTTAGGAATGCCTCAAGTGGTCAAATGTCTATTCCAATGAAGTTCACAAATTGTTTAGATATGAAATAGTGGGTGGCACCAATATCAAATAATGCATATGCGATATGATCATTAATAAAGACCGTACTGTCACAATGGTATTCGAGTTTTCCGCATCTTCTTGAGTGATAGTATAAACCCGTTCTTGAGCTAACGGTCGCTAGATATTTCCTTTTTGTGTGACTTGTGGACGCCGCTTCATTGGCGATTGCTGCTATTGTGGGCAATCTCTAATTAAGTGACCATGTTGTCCACATCGAAAGTATGCTTCGGTTTGTACCTTACAAGGAGCATTGCCATATTGCTTTCCACGCATCGCAAGCCTCACTTTGGACGCCGTTAGATCCCTTCCTTTTCTTGTTTGGCGTGAAGGTTTGCTTTCCTTTAAACCTCTTATCGCGATTTACAAATCGAGGAGGAGCCCAATCTTGGTTTGACATAGATGTCACATACTCCATAATATACTTTTCTATCATTTAAGCCCGGGCATATATAACTCATTATAATCCCGAAGATTTAGCAGCACTACTTGGTCCATAATATTATGACGTAGTCCCTCCCGGAATCGCTTAGTCTTAGCTACCTGTTCCTTCACCAAACCGGGTGCGTGCCTTGATAATTCAGCAAACTTAGCCTCATACTGATCTACCGTCATGCTATTCTATTGTAATCTGCGTAAACTCGATCATGTTTTTGTCACGAACACTCTTTGAAAAGTATTTCTCGTAGAAGGCTTTAACAAAAGCACTCCAGGTTATTTCGGTGCCCGCGGGAAAGCCTATCCCCATTGTAGCTTTCTACCAATGATTAGCATTGCCTACTGCAATTGATATTCCGCTAAATCTACACAGATCGACGTTCGAACACTTCAAAAATGAGAATATCTTTTCCAGTTCATCGATCCACAACTTCCCCTCATCGGGATTTCCAGTACCAGCAAATTTAGAGGGCCTTAACTTCAAGAATTGTTCAATTAGAACCTGCATGTGATGTCCACCATGTCCAGTTTTATTTCTAGATGTTGAGGCGTTGCAAGAGGTATTGGTTGCTTCTTTGTTGCGCTTGTTGCTCCATGAGGTTACAAATTTGAATCAAGGAAAGCCCACTCGTCAAGCCGAGATTGAAGCTTATGAGAAGAACGCGCAGAAGGCTAAGAAGCATATGGAGACCTTGGCTAAGGAGAATGCACGACTTCGGAAAGAATTGGAAGCCCGTTCGTCTATAGATCGTGTCCCCACAAAAAAGAGAAAAATGACTTGATTGTCGTGTTTATGAGTCATTGTTTCGTGTTTAGTTAGTTTCGTTTTAGTTGTAATGATTTTGTGGTTTTTTCTTGTAATAAATGTTACTTGTTCGAATAACCTTCTGGTCTTCCGTAAATTTTATTAACCTATTTCGTCCTCAATTCGGCTTTAATTTTGTAAATTTTAATTTTAATTTTTTTTTTCTCGATCACTTTTGAATTGATATAAATTTTCTTGTGAGGATCGACGAAATGGAAAATTTCTTAATTCATCCATTAGATGTGCTTTATTTTATTGTGGGGTCTAGAAAATGTCATGGACCGACTTGCTATTATTGTTTGTTATATTCATTTCGATCACTTTTTTTTTTCGGGTAATTTACTATGGATCCTCTACACCCTTATAATACTTGATCAATGACGAAAAAGAAGGATGGCCAATCAAGCTTGAGATTGCGGCCATGATTGACGAAAAGCTAAAAGAACACACGAATACAATGAATGAGTACATCACGGCCACCATGTCCAAGATGATGACCGATTTCATGGCCAAACAACAGCAGATCAATGTTGGCTCTCGGTCGGAGATTCCACCTCCGACTCGTCAAGGCCTCCGCCCCGACAAGACTCCCGTAGTGGATACTGATCCAACCTTTCACTTGGATGATGTTATGTTGGTCGACACCGCATATCTCCGGCAGCCCATGTTCATCATCCACCGCCAAATGATGAGAATGCCAAGTTATTAGCAAAGCTCGACCGGAGGTCGCGAGAAGTTGAGGGAACTCAAAGTGTTCCGCCTGTTGATCTATCAATCTTTTCTCGGGTCCAGGTGCTCGAAAAATTCAAGATGCCAACTTTCGAGAAATATGATGGCACTTCGAACCCAATTCAGCACATCGAGATGTACCAGGGGCACATGAGTAGATATGTGTCTAATGGACCTCTAATGATCCAAACCTTCCAAGCAAGCTTGAAGGATACCGCGATGAAGTGGTATACTAACCACCAAATTAACCGGAAAGATTTGTGGGAAGAGGTGGTGAACCTTTTCGTCAAGCATTTTAAATTTAATCTCGATGTCACCATTACACGGGAGGATCCCGGAAAGAGGCGAGCGAGAAGACAGTGAAACTCTAAAGGAGTATGCTACTCGTTGGAGGAATATGGCGGGATATATTATGCCCGAACCATCGTAGCGAGATTTGATGAAGCTATTTGTATCAACCCTACCGCATGCAATCCGTTCACGCATGCCGATTACGGTGGTCCTGGACGTTCGGTGAGCTCATTTTCATGGGAGAGGAAATTGAGTCCGGGCTCAAGAAGGGGTGGTACGGTGAGTCGGGCTCATCTAGTAAGAGGTTTTTCGGTAAGAAGGAGAAGGAGTCCATCCCTCGAAGTCAACATGACTTATGTACGAAGGCACCGATTCGGGCCTCAAAGTTGCAATTCACCACCCAAGACATGACCTCTTATGGGCAGCAAAGTCGGCAGAACCCATGCCAACAGCGTAAACCCCGCCCGGTTTACTCCACTTCCTGGGACATTATCTCGGGTATTGGCATTGATAAGGAAGAAGAATTTGCTAAGTTCGGAGCCGCAACGTCCCAATCCCCCGAAGTATCCTAGGTATGATCCCACAAAAAAGTGTGACTATCATTACGGCGAAATGGGCCATTCGGTCGATGATTGTCCTATACTCAAGCATCGCATCCAAGATCTACTTGAAACCGGGGCATTTGCATCTCAACCTACTTGGTAAACCCAATGTACAGAGCAACCCGCTACCGGATCATTCGGACGATATTTGAAAAGTCATCGATGGAGATGGCGGCCGGCGCCGGCCCTCAATAGTAATCATTTTTAGTCTTTTCATTTCTCCTACGTGGGAACCTTTACTTTTTTCTAGGATTTCCCTTTTTATTTCATGTTACACTTTAGGATTTCCATTTCAATAAAATGTAATTCATTGATTTGATATCAATAAAATTACAGAAGTTTTTCATTAAATTTTGGAATCTTGACGAAGTATCTCAAACCAACCCGATGACGATAACCAACGATTGAAAAATTTGTCATCTATGGTAAGCACCGAGGGTTGGGCTTCTCAAGAATTTTCGTCCCCAGGTGTTCGAAAAAAATGTTTTTTGAAAAAGAAAATTTCCTAGCATGCGATTGAACCTTGTTTGTTTTATTGATTCATCTACTATATATTTCGGAACTAATTCGGGGGCAAATGGGCAGATTACAAACTCCAACCTCACATCATGACCGATCAATCTACGAAGCACACTGCAAATCTTCACATGAGTTTTAGTCCTCATAATTTACGGTCGGTAGACCTGTTGACTCGAGACGACTCCGCGTCAATCGAACATCCGGCCATCGGATCAAACATAAAAATGATTCACCTACTTGAAATCGGACATCCAAATCCCAACGTAGGCTAAATCTTGTGGGGGCAATTCTAGAGGTCATCAACTCAAGCAAGATTCATCCCGACCAAAAATGGGGCAAATTGATAGCGAATCCCAATTTGGAAAATGAGTATATCTTCTTAATTTTATGCCATTTTCGAAATGATGCTCAGTTTTTCTCCTTACGGGAATACGTGACCGACATTACGGTCATCTCCAAGTGGATAACGAGAGTATTTCAAGTTCTCACTCAACTCATTTTATGCACATTTCTCTATGTGTAAAGGCAAGAGCTAGGGACATGTTTTTCCCTAATCCAAGGATTAAGCTTTCAAGCTTGTTAGATCCATTCACATATACGGGGGCAATCTACGAGTGCCCCATTCTTGAGAGTTTTCTTGTACATCCGAATAGCATACACACGTTTTTTTTCATGAAACTATCATAAGTCATCATCACAATTTGCATGCTTAGATATTGCATAGTTTATACATGCCCACACTTGATTTGTGCTCACTCTTTGATTCCGAATAATCAAGATTGAATTCCATGAGCATTAGCTTTTCTGCATTACTAATCCTCACTAGGAGAGAATTTCAATCAGGAAATCCGTTTCTATCCTATTGAAATGATCATATTATATGAGAGACATTAGGATGATGAAAGGCAAGCCATTTCCATACACTTCCCGAAAATTAATCCCGATGCGAGTTGAGTGAAAATTTTCGTGCCGACAAGGTAAAGGGTTATCTCGAGAAAAGTATGATGACCAAAATGATGAGAGGCATTCACTTCCTTTATCTAAACACTACACGTTATCCTTTGCCTAACCCTTTGAGCAAAGATTCATTTCTTATCCTTGTCAAGAACAACCCCACATTTGGGCAATATCTCGAAAATTCAGAAATGGTTAGAATTTTTCTTGCTTTCACTTGCATCAATCTTCGAGCATATTTACTGCATATAAATTCTGTTTTACCCTAAGTGCCTTAGATATGACGAAGAGCATTTCTTTCTATCTCCCTACACACTATACCCTTTGTATACCCATTTTGAGCGATGGATTCATTTTAACCTAATTGGTGATCATTCCCATGGTGAACAAAGGGAATTAGCTCAAAGCAAGTTCAAAATGATTTGGGCCAAGTGGAAGCTCGAAGAAATCAAAGCAAGGGCGCAAAAGGACTTCATTAAGCAAAGTTCTCACTTAAAGAGGATCTCTCTCTCTCAAAAAAAAAAAAAAAGAAAGAAAGAAGAAAGAAGAGAAATCGAATTCTTCCGAAAGAAAGAAAAGAGAGAAAGTCAAGAAAAATTTCTCAAAAGAGAAAATTCTTTCTCGAAAAAAAGAGAGCTCTCTCTCAACAAAAAAAGAGAGAAGAGAGAGAAAATCTCTCTCGAAAAGAAAAATCAAGAAGAGAGACCTCAAACATTTTGATGTGCAAAATTATTTCTCGAAAGGAAATCACTTGAAAAGGTCCCAAAAGGAGTTCGCAAATTGCCGGAGAGCAAACATCCGTGATAAGGCCCGATAAATGGTCACTAACTCCCGGTTTCCTCGAATGATACCCCTCTTGATGAAAATAGGCCATTCATTTCTAGCCTACCTAAACCTGCGTTACAACCCTTGGTTAAAGTCTCTTTAGATTATGGCACTTATGTTAACGTAGAATTTCATATGCTTATAAATGTTGCTCAAGGAAGTGCACGCAAGATTTTTCTATCTCATTTTGCGGGTTTCCGACTTGCAAACCCAGAGCAATGGATGATGTCAATTCTTTCAAAGCCATGACTCTCATGAGTCCCCATTGTTAAACCCTTGACCAAAGTTACATCTCGGTCCTTCAAAAGACCTCTCGGATTGGTTAGGTCATACCGATTTCGAGAATATCTTGATCCTTGTCAAGCACGATGAAGAGAGTCCGAGTGATTCTTATGCCGGCATCAAAGGTCAAGTCAAAAGCCTTTCATTGAGAGTGAGTGAAAAAGTCCTTTCGATTGAAGGTCCCTCATAAATGTGATCAAATTGTCAAAAGGACGAAACCGTTTTTCTTATTTTCCTCAATGGAGCTTGGTAACAAGACAGATGTATGATTTCTGTTTTCTTTGCCCATGCGCATGTATTATTTTAACCTTGTCTCAAGTAAAATAAGTGCATTGCAATTAACTCTGTCATTTTTCATAACGAAGAAGAGTTCGGTGTGTTTTCTAATTATTCTTCATTGTTTCTCTTTATGTCTACCCAAAGTGGAATAGGTAGTGCATATCACTTATATGTTCACCTAGTGGAATAGGTGACATATTTTTTGTGTCTACCCAAGAGAACCGGTAGCGCAATCCATTTCGTGTTCGCCCAGAGTGGAATAGGCGACATGATCTCTCTCATATGTTCACCCAAGTAGAATAGGTGACATATTTTTTGTGTCCGCCCAATGGAACAGGTAGCACAATTCATTTCGTGTTCGCCTAGCGAAATAGGTGAAGCGATCCCTCTTGCATGTTCACCCAAATGGAATAGGTGACATATCTTTTTGTGTCCGCCGATGGAATAGGCAATACAACCAACCTCATGTTCACCCAGTAGAATAGGTGGCATGGTCCTTTTCGTGATTGCCCGAGTGGTATAGGCAACACGTTTCTCATTTCTTCAAATGGCTTTTTTAAGTCATATCATGCACTCGTTTCGCATCCGTAGGAAATTACAGTAACAGACAAGGCAATCTTGCACCTTGAGAACCTTACTTCCAGCAGAATAGAAGTTTGAAGATCAAGGTAGTTCAAGCATTATAAAGGTTTCCCTCAATTGGGCACTTTTTGTATGCGATCCGTATGTAAGGCTCTTTTACCGCTCCGCATGAAGTAAAGAAGCCTTAGCATACATTCCTTATTGCTTACATTTTGCATATCATGCATCATTCAATTTGAAAATTGGGATTAAAACCCACCCCGCAAAAAAAAAAAAATTTCATTCATATTGGCATGGTCAAAATTCAAGCTCAATTTTGTCTTTGAGCAAAACTTCTACGAGCTTCCACTCAAAGAGGGGCAAATTGTTGACACCTAAATTTTGATTTCTTATTTTGTTGCATAAAAAAATTAGGGACTAACTTTAGTCCCTACAAAAATAATTAAATCATCTTGCATATAATTTGCACTTTGTTTATTTTATTTTTAGCACGCATAAATTTACGTTTTTATTAGACCGACGGTGAATGATCCCGGACTTAAGTTTTCTTGACGAAACCGATGAAAGCGTAAAATTCGAAAGAGCTCATAATGACCGAAACTACTATGTGATTCATATTCTCGCTCAATAATTCGGTTTTTATAAAAATAGTGGGCACCTAGGATAGAAAAATTCCCTCTTTGATGTTTCTCTCTCCGCTAACAAACCGCCAGAGGTTTATTTTTCACACGTTCGGATCCCAACAGAGAAGAGATATCAATCTTGCCGAATCATGGGGGTTGAGGATTATTAGGCGAAATATTTTGCACGGTTTCTTTGTTTCAACAGATCAACTCAAGCCTATAAAAGGACAAGGGGGCCTTCACGGTGTGGTAGTGCGAGAAAAGTCAAGGAGGTCGGGGAGTGAAGATAGAAAAAGGTGAGGAGTTTCATTCGAAGGAGGTCAGTTAGGGGGAGAAAAACTAAAAAGAAAGTGAGAGCTTCGTCCGGTGGGGGGCCTTGAAAAATGAGGTGCGAGAGGTGTAGAGAGAGGGAGGCGGCCATTCTTTTGAGAGAAAAAAGTGAGAAGTCCGAGCTTGGAAAAAGGGTGAGGGATTAGATTATCGTAAGAACAAAGAGACAAAAGGCCTTTCCTTTTTTTCTTTTGCTTGACACCTACAAAATACACACGTCCGCAGAGTAGAGCATCGTGAGTTGTGGGATTGGGGAGGTTGTTTATCAAGTACAAGCGTAAACCACGTCATCGTGCCTCCGGTCTTCACGCTCATCCACCACGCGTCCTCCGATGCCCATATAGCGCCATTCCTTTGAGCGTCGTCGAAAATCACTCAGCCGTATCGACATCGCCAAACTAGCTGCATGGTTGATCCAATCCCGCCATTGCAGCCCCAAAGCTCGTCTTGTCCCGATCCCGCCGTTGCCACATCGCCCGAGGAGTCCCTCATCCGAGTTTGAGCGGATCCGTGCAACGATCATTTCCCAAGCCGATGACAAACTTGAAGTGTTATCTACGAATCGGCTACAAAAAAAAATCAAATTTGAAAACGAATCTTCGAGTTTAGGTATATTTCTCAATTTGATATTCCGAATATTTCTTTGCTCGTTTCATTTGCTTGATTTTGTGCTTTGATTGCATATTCCAATTGATTGTTTCAGAAAATCGCATGCCAATTTTGAAAATAACTTTGTAATGTATTTCGTGCTCAAATTGGAAAGATTTGTAATATTTGATTACCCGATCTGAAATATTTTGCATATATCGCATATCGCATACCAAGTGGATATCCTTTTTTAGAAGTTGATCAATTAGGAAGCTTTTCCTAATCCGCAACTTGCCGCACGAGCAAGGATTTGAGTTCAATCGTTAATCGTAGGATTACGAATTAAAGATTGACTCAAATATCCGCGAAATATTTTCAAAAATCGGTTGAGATATCTATTTTCTCTATTGATTTGATTGGCATGATATCTTTAGAATGAACATTCTCTTGAGTAATATTTAAAATTCTAAAGATATTACATTGCATTTTGGATAAAAAGTTGCATTTTAGAATTAGAATCATGTAGATATTTGCACGTTCAATTTAATTTTAGAATAATTTAATTTAGATTTGCATTCTAGGATAGAATCTGCATATTTGAGTTGATTTTCATGTCTAAAATAATTCATCTTTAATATGTTAGGGTTTAGGCTAATTTAAACCTTAAAATATATAAGATAATTATCTTTAGGCATAGTTTTATTTAGGATCATTTATTAATCCGAAAACCCAAAAAAAATCAAAACAATCTCGCCATGTCATTTGCATGCTAGGTTTTGATCATATAGAATCTGCATGCTTAGGTCTTTAATTCATATGTCATGTAGTTAATTTAATTAGATGGTACTCGCATGTCATCTAAGTTAGTCGTGTAGTTTAATTGCATTCATATGCACTCTTAGGATAGTTTTCATTTATTTATGTCATTGCATTTAGAATTATTTCATGCATTGCATTTAGTTTATTTTTCATTAAAAAAAAAAAATCCAAAAGCGAGAACAATTTGTCTTAGCGCATGCTCCCCGCAATTACTTTTGATTTCGGATGTTCATTAATTGATTCTGCAACCGCATGATAACCTTTGTTGTGGCTTAGGTTAAAATCAATTAATATTGCCTGACAAAATCCTTTTTCATTAAATGAAATGGTACCGAAAGGACGTTAGAGCAATCTAGCGTAATCAAGTCCCCGGACTTAGAATCTCCGGTTCGTAGAAGTAATTTAGTTCTCCCGCTAATTTACTTAGGTTTCTAATCGACCTACCAAAAATGATTAATGGCGACTCCAATTCAAAACTCTTTGCATGTTAAGTTGCGATTTGGTATGGACTTGGGAGAGTTTGAGTTAGGTTAGTTAATTCGTTTAATTAATCTAATAATCCATTAGCCTGGGAATTTCCGAATTTTTAGGTCGCGACAGAATGGCGACTCCACCGGGGATACTAATCCAACCCGGGGGTCCAAAGTGTGGCCCTACTCCGAGAAGTTCTATTTCAATAGTTCATGATGTCCTACAACCAAATAGTTAACTACGAAGGGGAGTTCCTATATAACCACCGCCGTAGTTAGTAACAATTCAAAGCAAATACAGAAAAATCATAACTAACAATCACATGCACTTAGTGTTTTACCTAACCATCTAAACCTGTAATTCCAGCGCACCTTATCACTCCAGGTATAAACCCCACTCTAATACCAAAAATTGGATGTGACACCCCGACTCGACCTTAATGCTACGTAAGAGGCCAAAGGTCCTAGTGTCGGCTTGGGGAGGTTTATTAACGTCCTAGGCACGTCAACCT
Organism: Rhodamnia rubescens; assembly: GCA_021437795.1. Lineage (NCBI taxonomy): Eukaryota > Viridiplantae > Streptophyta > Magnoliopsida > Myrtales > Myrtaceae > Rhodamnia > Rhodamnia rubescens. Next base: position 11,492,610 of record JAILYA010000002.1, on the reverse strand, counting down.
CGGTTCATCCCTTTTATTTCTATTACTAGTTTGTTTCATGTGGAAGCATAGGTTACACTAATGCAAGTCAAGCAACCATAACACAAAGAAAATCCCACGGTTTGCATAGTACATCATTCTATTAGTAACATATGCATTCTATTTATACTATTAGGTATACATACGGCCAGCACACCTATTATAGGAACATACATCCCTATAGATCATGTTAGTGAAGTAGGGTCATGCCAATCTCCTCTCGTGACGATGGTATCCCAAAAGTTAGCTTCCAAAAAGTCATCTTCCGCCTTTAGTCCAAAAAAGAGCAGGTCCTCCATCTTCATCTCATTCGGTGCAAGGCCACCCATCGTCATTGAAACTAGGCGGTCCGTCGAAGTTGCGGATAGGACCTAGCAAATCTCCTCTAAGCTTTACATACCATGCCACATAACCATAAGGGACCCATCATCTAGTCCCTCCTCTATAATAGGGTAGTGAGATATCGCCTAAAGGTGGTATCGCTATCTACATCTCGCAACATCAATATGAGTAACTTCCATGGATATTATGAGACCAAAATAAGGAGATGGAATAGCTACCATGCCTACAAGTCCGAAAGGTCAAAGGAATGAGAAACAACTTCTCGGTAAGTAAATTTCTAAACCCAATTAAGGGGATTACCTAACAAGCAACTCATGTAACATGCAATCGATTATAACCTCTAAGAATGTTTCTTTGCTCTAATTCGATAAGCAATTGTAAACAACCATGCAATCACCGTCGGTTCACATTCATCCCGCACTCTTTGCAGGCCCACTCGTCCATTCATGAATGAGGTATCTCGGTGTGCATCTTTCAAATATACTTGAGGCATCCTGTAGGGCAACCCATTCATGACTCGAGGGAACAATTCGTTGTTCCGTTCGATTCGTTCAATACCAAACCTCACAGTTAGGACACACTCACTTGCCCACAAATGAGGCAGTTTGTATCATATCATATCAATATTAGTAACCTCAACCACCATAGGCAATGAGTCATAAGTAAAAGCATGCAAGATCACAATTCTTTCACGCAAGCACAAAAAGTTGGCACTAGCCGCACACCTTAACAAATGTTTAGAAATTTAGTTACCTAACTTGTTGGCAAGAACTATAGATGAGTAAAATGAGAAGTTGAGACAAAAACCGGTGGTCGTCAAGCATGATGGTGGCGGCGATGAGATGAGCCGAGAGAGAGGGAATAGAGAGAAAGAGAAAATGGCGTGTGAGTGGAAGTGAAAAGGAGAGTGGCATGCAAATAAGAGGTGCTTGGCCTATTTATAGACTTGCCTTGACTTGTTCCCTAAGCCAAAAGTGTCCACATGTCAATTCCTCATGCTAACTTATTCCTCAAGTCGGTTTTGTTCTCTTGCACTTTCCATTTGTCACTTTCCTATTCCTTGTCAATTGACACATAACCTCAATAATTGGAGAGGTAATAATTACAAGCCATGTGTCATAGTAGTAATTCATCCCCATAGTCACCTAATGAGTCTATGATCTTAGACTAGGTATGTTTCTAATGACTATTGGTCCATGTGGCTTTGTTCTCATTCAGCCACCTAGCTAGTCTATAGAACCTACAATACTAGGTTGATGATTTGTCCAATGGAACCATCTAGCAATGATACACGCCCCTATGAGTTGTCCATGTCTTGCGCCACGCGCCCCTTCATGAAGTCTCCTCTTTTATGCCACTTGGGCATGTGTCTAGAGTCTTCTTTATTATGCCACACGCCCCATGAGGTTTTAGCCTCTTATTGGTGCTTGACTAATCCAAAAAATTATTCCCTAACGACAATTAATATTTTCTAATGACATGGGTTATCTCAAGATTACCACTAATGGCAATTTGGGCATTCTAATGACTAGTCAAAGATTTAGCTAATCATTGGCTTTTAATCATTAGCTATTCTTTTTCTCATGATTGAGACCAATGAAGTGGCGACAATTAGAGGTGGCACTTGTTATTGGTCAAGAAAGCTTATATCAATTGATCGAAGCTAGATCATTCTTGGTTGGCTCCAATCGAACCATGCTAGTGTGAACGTCATCTCGTTGTACTCAATCGAGTTCACTTAGTGACGTGGGCAAACACGTGGCTTTGTATGTCCAAAGGAAATGTTACCACATTTGGAATCGATCAATGGCCGATCAACTTGACTTGTATCAAATTTGGGATCAATTCATGCTTGCCTATGGTTGACTAAACTATCGGGTCATAATCAACTACATAATCGGTTGACATCAAGATGCAGTCCCCTATAGCCCATATATGTTCAAATATCTAAACTAACTTTGCTCTTAAGTTAATGAACTAGCTTTGATTCTAGTTATCTATGATTTCAAGCTAAAGTACACCACAAGTGCCAAAACATATGTATAACGCTCACTTTAGTGCCAAAAATTTGAAAATAATTACTTAAGTGCCAACCTTTTTTAAAAGATCACTTAAGTGCCAACTTTTTTTAAAAACGATCACTTTAGTGCCAACTCTAATTTGAGCCGACGTGGCTCGCAGAAATCTAACGTGGCCTTTTTTTATTAATATTTGAGCTGACATGGCTCATCGGAGTTGCTACTAAAGTGAGCGAATTTTCAAGAAAATTGGCACTTAAGTGATCATTTGGAAAGTTTTGGCACTAAAGTGATCGTTTTTCAAAAAACTTGGCACTTAAGTGATCGTTTTGAAAGTTTTGGCACTAAAGTGAGCACCGTACACAAATTTTGGCACTTGTAGTGTACTTAAGTCATGATTTCAGGTTATAGACTATCTAATAACCATGTTCGATTAGCCCCGAAATCTAGGTTGTCACAATCATTGATCTCGTTTCTCTAGTGATATCTCTAGCTTCTACTTGAACACCACATCACCGAATGTCCCATGCCAATACCACTAACCAAGTCATAGGACCACACTATCTCTTTAGCAAATACCAAAAATTCACCAAATGCAGTCTACTATCAACTCGATACCATTTGTTGTGAGCATAGAGTAGAAACTCGATACATTCACCTGAGGAGATCGCCAAGAATAAGCCCAAGTCATGGCTCAATTAGTATTTATATACTCCTCCAAACTATACCAATTCTCCGGTGGATTGCTAAAATGACTTCAAGTTGGAGGCCTAATCATCTCGAAATAGACGATTAAGGACCTGGATAGCAAGTGTGAACGCGATATATACTCCTCCAAACTATACCAATTCTCTTAGCGTAGATCATCGAAAACCAAGTCCAACGCTTTCAAGAGAGAGTTCAGCCATGCGTCCCATGATTTTTTTCTTTTATTTTTAATGTTGTGGTTCAATTCTATTCACACTTAAATTTTGATTGATCATTTAGGAATATTACATAAAAAATTAGGGATCGATCCTGATCCCTAAACAAAAATAAAATCATCTTTTTAATTGCTTATATAAGTAGGAGCATATAAGTAAGTTCATTGCATATTAATTGGACCAGTGGCTGACAAACTAAAATAAATAGTTCTGAGCTTGACTAAGCCTGCACGGAGACAAAGTTTGGCCAAGCCCATAATTCTTCTATAATGGTCGAAATTTAAAAAGATAGGGATGCCAAATTGGAAATAATATATATTTTATGGTCAAATCTAGAGAGCGATATCACTGAAGTTTTGAGAATTCGGTCACAAAAGGAACATATAATGGGCACATATATTTTCGGCCAAGTGCAGCACATAGTGAGGAAAATATCTATACAACGGATGACTAAGGAAGAAAGAAATATAATAGGAAAGAAAAGAATAAGTTGAGGAAGTCAAGAGAATTGATATCTTGGTGGATTATTGTATAATTTTTAAGGCTTCATTCTCAATTAAAATATTGACAAAAGAGAAAAGATTTTCTTCTTTGGAGGACCCAAGATATCTCACCTATAAAAAAGGACCCCTCACAAACGAGAGGAGGGGAATATCTTCAGACGCTTGGAAGCAACAAAAAAAAAAAAGAGAAATAAACATGATCCAGTTCTCTCAAGAACGGGGACTGGACTGGTGGTCCCCTCCACTTTGAACTAGGATCAGTCGAAGACTAAAATAAGTGGGTTATGTGTGCCATCTTATAGCGATTCATTCTCTCTCATTATGTCTCCTCGTCGATGTGGGACAATAAAGAGACCAAAAGAAAAAGAATAACTTACTTTAAACGTACTGAGAGATTGACTTATAGCCAGTCATTCTCTCTAGTTTGTGTCGATGTAGGACACTAAAGAGAGAATGACTTGCTAAATCCACATCGAGAGAATCACTTGCTAGAAGTACTTGGATCACCCATCATTTTTGTCAAGCTGAGGTCCGGTGATATTTTTTCAAAAATGTAGAGAGTGGAAGGGTAAACCAAGGAGGTTAAAATAAGTTTACATTTATATTAAAAAAATAAATTAATTAATTAAACATATATAGGCGGTTCGGGCAGTTTGATTGCCTCTTGGAATCGAAAACTGGACCAACCATAATCAGTTTCAATTTTATGGAACCAGAAATCGGATCGAAACCTCCAGGAACCTGACCAAGATGGCTGGTTTGATCCAGTCCTAGCGGTTCTCGGTTTGGTTGATCTATTGTGCTTAGCCCTACTTCCTCGAGCGTGCACCTCCTCGGCCATGAATGTGTCTTTATCTCTTTGTTAGGTTTTCCGGCATACTCAACCTCCACCGTGGGCCTACAACGTGTCCCGTGAGCCCATTGTCCCTGTGCCGCTTCCTTGTTGTTCCGATGAAGACCGGCATCAGTCCCAGAATTAGCTTAGGCCAAGGACGACTGTTGGTCTGTGTCACCTCCAACCTGACTATGACGCGCCCCGAGCTGTCAACCAACCGGTTGCCAAGTCATTACGTCGAACTCTCACCAAACTAAGGAGCTCCCAGGTTGTGCCATCTACTGTTGCAAGTCCCTCGGCCGTGAGTATCACTTCGCTGATCATGAACCACCGCTGGCCGAGCACCTCCATCTGTGATTCCACTAGCTGTGCCGAACATTCTGATCCGTGTCCGTCAGTCCAATCCAGAAACAAATCAGCGAGATATACAAATTAGGTAAAAACCTTATAATTCGAGTATTTGATTGCAAACGCATACCCTCGACAATTTTAGGATAATGTAAATTAGGAATACTTCCTAGTCTAACAAGGTGCATATGTCGGATAACTGGTCTCAAATTCCGAGATACGGTTCTCCACGTACAGAAAATCGACCAGTCCAATCAACGATTCGTTGATTTTTACCGAATTTGAATGAAAGGGAATGTTTGGTGCATATCTTTGTGGTTCTAATGCGTATCTCATCTTCATTTGTTTCCTATTTCAAAAAACCTGAAAAATCATCTTAGATTTAAATGCATTGGACAACGCCCAAGCTCTATTCTCGTAAGAGCTCCTTCCGTTTCCCTGCAAGAGCCTTCCCTATCCTTGGTGATAGCAAAACCTAAAGCACTTTCTGGACCTTGCTTACCCCTTTAATGGAACCCCCACTGATACCATCTCCTTCAATCAAGATGAGTGCCATGAGCCACCCCCCACCCCAACTAACACCTCACCATTCCAACATCGACACCTTTCTCCTTTCCCCCAATACTAACCCCTGCAGCTTATTATATCTTCTTAATCATTCCACTCTTTATCCCCAAGACTCCCATCCATACCTGGCTTTGCCCATATTCACCCAGTTATCCTCATTCTTGTGGAACCCTAAGATTTCTGGTCTACAATATCTGTGGCCATTGCATATAGAGCTTCCTTCAACATGTTTTCCCTGCTTGTACGCAGATAGGAGAAGTATTCAAACTGATCCTCCTGACTCTCTGCTTGCCTGCAATTTGGTTTGCTGTCTTTGCGGTGAATCCCTGCAAAACGTTTAAATGGAAAAGGAACAGAGGTTTGCCCGCACTATGTAGGCGTATGCGCAATACGTGGTCGGAAGACTTTGTAACTAATGTCTATGAGAAAATTCCAGAGGAAAAATTTAATGCAAGTAACCGCAAGCCGCTGCTGGGGTAACTCTACTCTAGACCAAATGTAAACTTCTAGGCTTTCCTCTCTACAATGAGGAAGGCTTGGAAAAATGAAAAAGTTGTGTGCCATCCAATGGAGCTGGGTCTCTTCTCCTTTACTTTTGGTTTGGAAACTGACAAGATAAGAGTTCTTGAAGCCAGCCCGTGGTCATAGTGGAGATTAAAATGGAGGCGAAAGGGGTAAGCGGGTGTAAAATGAGAAGAGTTTGTGTTCTGTTAAGACTTATCAGCCCCATTGAAACTTAGGGTGGTGGTGAATGTCCAAGACGACCAGCTGTGGGTCAACTTTAAGTATGAGCGTCTCCCTCACTTTTGTTAATCGTGCCAGATTGGCCATTACACTACAAGTTGTGAGATAGTGTGCGATATGAAGAACCCGGGACCGGAAGAAACCAGTTCAAGCACTCTTGGCTATTGGCTAAAAGCAGAAGCTTGAGAGGCGAGCCTTTTTTGGAAGTTGTTTCATGGGAAAGAATTTCTTGAGCATGAAGAGGAAGAAGTAGCTCCAGAAACACCACCATGGGCCGGCGTTATGGAAGACCCAAATGAGACAGCTTTTGAAAATCAGCACATACCAATGGAGGTCCAGCAGATGGAGTTATCAAAGAAGAAAGGCAAAGAAGTTTTGGATGTAGAGACGCTGTCTAGGGGGAAACGCCACAAAGAGACACAACTTATGCTCTTGGACACACCCTGGATAGAATATCTGTCTATCATAAAAACAGAGTCTTCAAAGAAAATACAAAAAAACTCCAAAACTCCCGTGACTAAGAAAATGAGGCGCTCTAACCCGTATGGTTTCCAGGGGAGCCAAGGTTACCACTTTTTATGAAACTCAGCTTCTGGATACTCCCATTATGGTTGAAGATGTTCAAAGAATTGGGCTTTGGTGGCTAGCCCTAATAAGCCACCAGGGGATGGATGAAAGTTTTGAGCTGGTTTTGTTAGGGGTTGGGCACACTCTGACATTCCAAGCATTGAGAGCCTCAGTGGCTTAAGAAAGGCCCAATATCGTGTTCCTGATGGAAATGAAGAATAAGGTAAGAGTAGTTAACCATATGCTATGGTGTCTCCAGTTCCCATATTTGGCAGTGGTCAATCCAATAGCTATTGCTGGTCGATTATTTGTGACACCCCAAAACTTAGGGCCAATAGAAGCTTAGGACTCGGACTATACATAGATAGCAGCCAAGGGTTGAGGTAGCCACCAAAGAATAGGGATTACCTTTGATACAGACCATGGCATAGTATATCAATCAGCTATGCTATTGATTAAGGGTTGACTATGTGGCAACCTTAAATCAAGCATGTATCGATATCCAAGCTGGCCATGGATTCGAGGAAGGTCGACTCGTACTAGAACCTTGTACCACCCACGCGCTAGTCAAGGACCGATCACCCTAGACCGTGTAACGTGTTGTTGGAACACTACGGATCGAGACGAACCAATCTTGCATCAATTTTGATTGGTCATGAGAGGTGCTTTTGATAGTATTCGATTATGCTATCGGTTTAGGAACGAGAGATTTCAACCCTAAATTGAGATAAATTGTGTGGCTCATGATCCGATTGGCGGCAAGGTACGTTCTTGAGTGTGTCAAGCCGTAGATTGGGTGGCGCCTCCATATGTGCTCACCTGTGAGCCGACTTTGTTCGGCAAAATAGGCAGTCCGACCTCTAGCTTGTTAAGGGGCCTAAAATAGATGATTTTCCGTAGATGTTTCAATAGTTGACAAGTGGCGATTTCAAATCTTAGAACAAGGATTAAGAGGCTAATCATTAGATAACCTTGTCTATTTATATAGAATGTGCAAATTGCCATTAGTCATAGTCATGAATTGTATCCATAGAACACGAGGAAGGCCAAGAACATGCCGGTCAAGCCCCGACCATGCCGCGCCCTCTCATGGTGGTCGCGGATTAGAACAACCATCGAGAGTCCCTCTCGGAATTCGGTGGTGCCAACGGTGCCGAGATGCACACATTAAAATCTAAATTAAAATGTAACTAGAAGTAGACAGGTAGCTTCTCATGCAAGTTGGGCATGGAGCCATAAAAAGAAAAGGAAAAATAAAAGCTTGTCATCATTAAGGCCTAAGAATTATAGGATTCCTAGGCTAGCTAGTTGGACAAGTTGAGGAAAAGACACGTGGCATCTAGAATCTCTATTGGACAAATAAAATAAAAATGTATAATTTTGACTTGGGAAACAAGAAAAAGGAACCTAGAGTTATAGTCTAATTAGACTAGCCAAGTGGACAATGGGGAATAAAAACATGGCATCTAGATCATTCTCAAGCAAATAAAACAAAAATGTATAATTTTCCTTAAGATTGGCTTGAGGAACAAGATACTTAGCATCTAGGTTATTCCTTGTGAATAAAATAAAAATTGCATAGTTTTGGCTTGAGGAGCAAGAAAAGGTAACCTAGGATCATAGTCTAATATAGGCTATGCATATGGCTATTTCTAATGGCATCTCGAGAATATTTTATTCCATGGATTTATTTAGAAAAGACAAAATAAATTAATATCATATTAATTATTGGACATAAATGAGAAAAATAAAAATAAAAGAATAAGAAATACTTTAGGACTAGGCGTGAACTTGGGGAGCAAGTTAGCTAATAGACATGGACATAAAAATGGTTCTAGAAATATGCCTTGTAACCATGCTTGGTACCTAGTCTAATATAGGCGATTATAATGAGAATTTATGAATATGGACATGTGGAAAAATTAGTAAAATAAGGAAATTAAATTCCTAATAAGCATGGACACCTAAGCTAGCCAAGAGAAATAGCTTTGTAGAATAGCTAGGTGGAATATTTAAATACATGACCCATATGCAAACCTAATAGAGTAGCTTTATAGGGTAGCTACGTGGAAAACTTAGGACCAAGCCACATGGGAAAGTAATCATTAGAAGTGTAACGATTGAATTAGAATAGAAATATTAAGTAAATTAAGAATAAGAAGAGTGTCCTAATAGAAGAATCTAGAGTATCAATGTGACAAATTATCATTAGCTCTTGAAAAGAATGAGAAAGGCCAATAATTGAGACAGAACAAGATAAAATTAGCTTAGAGAGCAAGAAAGAATTAGGTGATGACACATGGAAAACACAAAGAGACAAAGTTGGCTTGGGCGCAAGTCAAGAAAAAGATATAAATAGCTAAGGACCTCTCATTTTCGGCAATCTCTCTCTCTTGTCTCACTCTCTCTCTCCGACTGTCTCTCACTCTCATCCCTTCCTCTCTCGGCCACCCTTATGCCGCCATCGTAAGACCTTCGTAGGTCCCTAGAGCCGCCAAGAGCCCTCCGTCGCCTAGGATCGCTTGAACCTCCCTAGATCCGCTGCGCCACTAAAGCGTAACCGGCCTCATCTTTCTTGTTTTCACATTTTCATCTACCATAGTAAGTGATATCTAATCTTTATCTAGGGTGTAAAGCTATTGCTATTCTAATTCTTGATTGAAAAGTTATATGATGCAAGCTCTCCTTGAACTTGCTACCTTTGGTAGCAAGTTTTCATGATACGATATATTTATAAGCCCCATCCGTGATGATGAGAGGGCCTTCCACAATACGATATGAAAAGTGGATCCACGTGATATGATATGTTACATGCCTCATCCGCATAGGATGAGAGGGCCTTTAAAACATGCACAATACTATATGAAAAGTGGAGATGCTATGCGAATAAGATATGGAACCGAAAAGGGTTCGCACATGTTTATAGTTGCTTGCATTATGAATTGTGTTATTAGGTTGCCTCCTATGTTTAGCTTAGATATTTGCTTGCTGAGATTATTGTATCTCACTCTTTATTTTTTAGACTTGTAGGTAACGGTTAATTCTCCGTCACTTCGCTTTGGTATGGTTATGTCGTTTGAGGTTTCATGGGGGTAAGAACAGTCTAAGTGCCACAACTTTTGTATAGCGATCATTTGTGTGACATCCCGAAATTTCGATATCCGTAGGAAAAATTATAAATCTCGGGGTGGATAGTGAAATTTGATCTTAAGAATTTAATAGTCGATGATTAGCTATTTCGGAAGATTTGTCGAAAAACTCAAGTTTGAATCGTCAAACTTTGACTCGTTTTGCGAGAATCGTCGCGCGCAAATTTAGCTTTGATCAAGCTCTAAATGCGAAAATATCATTTTTGCCTTAGTCGATTGAGCCAAACGATCATCCGATACCCATTTATCAAATTATCATTTTGTCCTTGGAATTTTCTTTTTGTGCATGTAAAATAAAAGCATTAACTTTTGATTTGAATTTTGGTCTAGTGGGCCCCATTTTATCTTTTGGCCAAAAATCCTCCCCCCACTATTCTTAGTTGCCCACGCCATTTTCCCCTCTTATGCTGACCTCACAAACCCACTCCCCCAAGTTTCCCCCTACTTGCTTCCCACGTTCTCTCTTCCCTTTCTTTTTCTTTTTCCTCTCTCTCTCTCTCTCTGTCAGACCCCCAACAACGCAACCCCACATCTCCTCCCTCTCTCCTTCGTTTTCTTTCTTTCTTCCTTCATCTTCTTCTCCTTCGTTCTTTCTTCTCTGTTCTTCTTTTGCACGACCAGAACCCCCCATCTAAACACCACCCAAACACTACATCACCACAAGCCACCTCGCCGCGCCGTCCTTCATTCGTGTAGTTGCCGCCAATCGTCGCGACTCTCGAGCCGCGAAGCCGAGGAAGCCACGACAGCCACCTCGTCCACTCAAGCCCTCTGCTCTGTCGTTCCCCCACCTCGTCCCGACCCCCACTAGCCACCACGTTTCATCCCGAAGCCTCCAGTCGACTCCACTAACCTCCTACAGGTACTTCCCGACGCCAGATCCGAACCCGAGCCTTATACCCAACGGACTCGAGATCTACTCCTACCTAGATTCGACGTGTCCAGCTCAGCGTTCCTCTGTCCAGCGGGCTCCATCACCATCTCGAAACCGACGGTCACCCATGAGCAGCCCAGCCTCGTCGCCCTTCAACTCCAACCTTATGACCTCTTCCTCCTCTGCTCGATGCCAGCCAATTCCGATCGATCTAGATTCGAGCTCCAGTCATGCACCCACAGTCGAGCCGCTACCGTGAGCCTTCGGACGACCCAAACTCGCTGGATAAACCCGACCCGAATCTGTGTTGCCCGAATCCCTTTGGTTCTTTGGGCCCGAAAACCCGACCCAAGCCCTGATCTTGACCCGAAATATTGAACCAACCAGTGCGACGGACCTGAGACTCGAACTCCTGTTGGTGACCAGAACCGACCCGAAGCTAAGTCAACTTGAATCGAACCGCCAACCCAAACCGAACCATTGAGCTTGGCCCTAACCGAAATGTGGACCTAACCCTAATCGAACCTGTTAAACTCGACCCAAACCAAATCAACTCGTATAACCATCGAGAGCTACCCTCGCCCGTGCGTCATTGTGGTCATCACCGACGTGCTCGAGTCGTCTTCGAGCAACGAATAGTGGTGAGTTAACCCCTAAACTCTAAATAGGGCGTTAATTGCTTTTAAGGAATAATTTTAATATCGTTATTTGTTAATTGAAATATTTAGTTGAACTGGATAATTTAATTATCTGCGATTGAAATATTTATTTGAAATCGAGCTCGCTAAATATTTTGGAATTATTCATGAAAATATGGATTAATTAATCTAGTCGGATTAATTAAATGTGATTAGGATAATTAATTTTGTTAATTAATTATTAATGTATGATTATCATTATTATTATTATTATTATTATTATTATTATTGGGCGATTATTGTATTATTATTGTTGGGTGATTGTATAATGACCGCTTGCTTGTTTGGATTGATGTGATTGATTACCCTGTATGTAGATACAAAGTCGATGGATAAAGTTTGTGACTATGTGAGCCAAGTTTTGAGCACGACCGTTTGGGAGTGCATTAGACTAACTGCAAAGATAAGAGCCGGCTTGATTGTCCGGTGTCTTGTATGGTCATATGATGAGATTATACCATGCCAGGTCATACGGTTTCCTAGTAAGCTCAATGCCGTGCTAGTCGTATGGAATAACATGACTTATTAGACGTCGGTCGCAGCTTGTGAAGGACCGAAGCCCCTACGAGGATTCCCCGGTAGTTTCGTGTCGTGCCGCTCATACGAATCTTATGGACTATCGGAAGCCGTCGCCCGGAAGTAAGGGATGAAGTCCGGTCATGTAGTAGACAATTGTCAATCGTAGTGTTAGGCACCGCTAATTAGTCATAGTGTTAAGCCACACCGGTCATGTGCGCCTGGGCTAATGGCTTCTAATAATCGAAACACATGTGTACATTGTGTATGAGGCGTGATGAGTGTTACGGTTGAGTGCCTTGGTTTATATATTGTTGATTGTGTATATATGAATTGTTTGTCGTGTGGACCAACGCAGGGTAAGTTTGCATGTGATTGATGATTCACTATGATGTTGTGCCTAATAATGTTGTATCTAGAGCGTGGCGTGAGTTTCATGCTATTGATTTACCATCGATATTGTCTCGCATGTTTAGGATGCCTTGAGCGAGTCAATGTCCTACTCGGACTTAAGGCGTTGACTCACGAGATTTTATATCTCACCCCGTTGTTATTAACCATTTTTCATGCCCTTAACGTGGAAAGCTCGAAGTGGGCATAGATCATTGTTGAATTGTACGGAGTAGTATTAACCCCTAAACCTAATTTGGTATTTTTTATGACTGTAGAAAGTGGCCCTGAGGTAGGACTTGTATGTATGTACTTCTCGGGATTAATAGTAAATAAATAAAAATGATTATATTTGATGTGATTTCTGCTTTACTATCCCCGTTGATTTCCGCAATTGTTTGGGAGTTGCATGTTCTGCATGCGCTTAATAATAAGATGAAAAAATAATGGGACAATGAAGTGCTTGGGACGTCGTCCTTTTTGACCTGAGGTGTTTTGATAGGATTGTTGCGAGGCCGGAACCGGGTGTGACAATTTGAGTGCCACAACTTTTTTTTTCGATCACCCGAGTACTAAATCGGAGCAAAAGGGATCACTTGAGTGCCATCTACGGTAAAACATCCTATGTGGACTTTTTACTTAATATTTTATTGTGACGTGGAAATTAAAAAAAGAATTACAAGTACACCGTGGAAATTCTTCTCCAGCGTGTGCTTCTTAAAGATAAAACGACGCCGCACTTTGTATCTTAAACCCGCCTTTGAGATCGAGAGAGAGAACGGTCAAAATTGGCTTGAGCAAAATTAGGGCTCCAAACCTTCCCTCTCACAAATCGATTTATGTTCGATAGATTCGATGCTTGACAAATCGATTAGGGTTCCGATCTCCATCAACCTTTAGTGTCTCAAGCAAATTGATCGAAGGTCCTACTCTATTCTCGCTGATTCATGTCGGAGTCTCTCAAGGCGGAGGAAGTGTTTGTCGCGTGACGAACGAGGTTGACAAAAGCAAAGGTAAGTGATTTGTTGTTTGTGTGAAGTGATTAATAAACGATACACATGTTTATTCATTTTGACATTATTGACAGCGAGTGAAAGCGAAACAAAAGGCCGAAAAGGCGATCCGTTAGGGTCTCACCGGCTTGTATAAAGGTGAGCTTCATTTTCTCGAGTTGTACCTTATGTTGTCTTGTGTCTACTTGGCCGACAACGAGATTGTTGTTTATTGAATGTAATGGGTAGTGGGGGACCGAGTGCTGAAGTTATCGTGTCTTTGCTTTGTTGTTGTCCCTGTCTATCATGGAAAAAAATTATTCTTTTTATGGTGCAGTGTTGAGGGTTGTGGTCCCTATTATAAAAAAGGATTTTTTTTTTCTATAACTACATTGTTAAAGATTTCTATTGTTGTGGTCCCTGTGATGGGGAAAAAACTCATTGTAATTGGCAGTAAAGGCTAGCAAAATTGTTAGCAGATGATAGAGGATGCTAGAAAAATTATTTCTTTTATACTGCACTATTAACATGGATTGTGTTGTGGTCCTTGTTATATAAAAAATTTATTTTATCTTTCATGCCGTGTTAACTTGCATTGTAGTCCTTGTTATAAAAATAATTATTTTCCGATTCAACAAGTGTTACTATGGGCGATACGACTAGGCCGGTCAAAGTTTTCTACGGTGGGAAGTTTGTAATTGGAGATAATGAGACTAAATATATTGGTGGAGATGTGGCTTTTGTTCTCATCAAGATGAGTAGACTGTCTTATAAAGAGTTTAAGAAGGATATAATGCAACAATTATGATGCAAAATTGCTAAGCTATATTATGTAATACCTAGTCAAAGTCCGAAGAATGGAACGAGATACATGCATGATGATAGTGATGTTAGAGATGTTGTTTACTATTTTCTTCATGGTCAAGAGGTGTCTGTGTATGTTGATGGTGATGGAGGTGAGGAAGCAATTTTGGAAGCTTGTGTGGAAACACAGGGTTGTGATGCATCTATTTTAGAAGAAAATGTGCAAGCGAGAGAACAATTAGGCTTCCGTGCAGCTCGTATGTTAGAGCTGTGTGAGCAACTTGAAAGAATTGGTGGTATATATGATGGTTAAGACACGATGAATCAAGAATCGACTCGAATAAAGGTGAGCTCTTGGGAAGTTGCATTGTCCAAAGGATGAAGATAAGGAGATACCGCTGCATACACAATGCCCAAGTGATGCCGATGATGAAGACATTGCAAAAGTAAGAGAAGAAGTAAGAGCATTTCAAAGAAAGGAAAGAAGGACAAATTGGGGTAGTTGATAAGGGCACTTCGTAGGCGGGGAAGATGGAGCCGATGGAGCTGCTGTTAATAATACCGATGATACAGAAAATAAGGAAAGTAGTGAGGATGATTGCGGTAGCTTAGACGACAATGAAGATTGTGCGCTTCAAAGTGGGAAAAGGTCAAGTAAGTACCCTTCTTACGATTCAAATTCTGCAAACCCTTTATTTTTCTTATCAATGAGATTTGATAATGCAAAACAATTGTGAGAGGCTATCATAAAGTATTCAATCCCTCAAAGAGGAATCAAGTTCACTAGAAAGACCAAGAATTATATTAGGGTGAAATGTGCACAATATAATTGTCCATGGATGATATATGCTGCATTGGCTAGAAGAACTAGCTCATTTCAAATCCGATCACTCCAAGAGGAGCGTAATTGTGGTATCAATTTTCGTAAAAATAAAGTGACAAGTGTGTGGTTGGGTAATCACTTTTTCAACACCATTAAGGCCATGCCGATCTAAACAATACTCGATTGAAGCAACTAGTCGAGAGAGGAAGTAGGTGTGAACGTGTCTAGAAATCAATGCAAAAGAGCTAAATACAAGGTGATGAGTGAATTGATGAGCATGTACAAGCAAGAATATGCACAGATTTGGGACTATGCCAGGGAGTGTAGGTTTCAAAATCCACCTAGTAGAATTCATGTCAAGGTTAAGCAATTGTCACCGGATGAGCATGAGACATGGTTTCACAGGGATGTACATATGTTTTGAGGCATGCGAAGGGGGTTTTTAGCTGGCTGCGAGAAGAGTGATAGGGTTATATGGTTGTTTTTTGAAGGGTTTATGCAAAGGAAAGATATTATCAGCGATTGAAAGAGATGGAAACAACCAAATGTTTCCAATAGCGTGGGCTAATGTGAAGTCGGAGAACAAAGACACTTGGTCTTGGTTTCAAAAAAATCTAATGGCCGATCATGACATAACCGACGGAAGTGGTTGTGCATTTATGAGTGATCAACAAAAGGTGAGACACTGTGATTAAGTCGTTGTCTTTCTAATGGTACTCATTTTGTGTATGTTACTTATATTTGCTGATTTTCTAGGGACTTGTTTCAGTTATAGCTGAATTGATGAAATATGCCGAGCATAGAATGTGTGCTTGGCACATATAAGCAAATTGGGCGAAGAAGTATAGAGTCGATGAGCTACATAAGCAATTTTGGTCGATTGCAAAGAGCACCAACATGACAGTACTTTAGAGTTCACAAGCAAGCTCTACATAAGTTGTCCGCCGAAGCCTTTGAAGACTTATTCCGCACTTGAAACAAAATATTGGTGTAAGGCCTTTTTTAGCGAAGAATTCAAGTGTGACATCATTGATAACAATCTTTGGGAGGCATGCAAAGACACAATTATAGGAGCCAGGTGCAAATCAATAATTAGTATGCTTGAAAACATCGAGTGATGGTGATGAGTAGGCTACATAGCGAGAGAGATGAATGTGCAAAGTGGCCTAGGCAATGTGGGCCTAGGATTGTGAAAAAATTAGAGGAGAGTGTACGGGGTAGTAGGTTTTGCGAGCCGATTTGGAATGGGGACAATAGCTTCGAGATTAAAAATAATGGCGACAACTATGTTGTCTACTCGGGAGAGGAAAAAAAGTTCTTGCCGAGCATGGCAATTGACCTGAATACCATGTTCACATGCTTTATGTGCCATTCAAATGAAAAACCTCAATGCGGAGGATTATGTTGATGACTCGTTATAAGAAAAATCAGTATCTAGCTACATATCAGTTCATGATGCAGCCATTGAGGAGTAGCAAATTCTAAGAGGAAACAAACTATCGACCCCCAAAGCCTCTACCATTGAAGAAGTAAATTGGCAAGCCTAAAAAGAAAAGGAGATTGGAGGAAATTGATAACAGTGGTAACAAAATGAGCAAGGCTGGTGGAATAATTAGATGGTCATTTTGCCATGGAGAAGGGCACAATAAGGTTGGTTGTCGAGCTAAGAAACAAGCACCAACAACAATAACAATCGGAGACAACACAATCCAATTATGCAGGGGCATCGTAGGGCAACAAAACAGCCATGTAGTTCCAACTCTAGACCCAACTCGGTTCACAAGTGTACAACAGAGGAAAAAATATCCGGTAAGTTGGTTGTTATTGTCCTTTATTTTTACTTGTAAATCCTTGGAGCAATGACTTCATTGCTTTCTCTCCTTTTATAAGTTAGAAATAGACCAGTGACGATATTCGTGAAACTATTGCGGGGGCACCATAGGGCAACACAAGCAACCATGCGGTTTCAACTCCAAGCCAAACTCACCCAATAGTGTACAAATGAGAAGGAAATATCCCGTAAGCTGTTTGTTATTGTCTTTGCTTTTGACTATAAATCCTTGGGGCCTTAATTTCATTGCTTTCTGCCATTTTGCGGGTTAAAAGGAGACCAGTGATTACGTTCCTCAAACCTATGCATCACAATGTACGAGATGGTGCACTTCGAAAAAGGACTAGACATGGGGCGACGTACATAAACCCCCACACGACCAAGTCAAGAAATTCAGAGGTCTTGATATCTAAAGGAAAACCAACTCAAGAATCGACCGCACCGATACAAAGAAGCCAAGAGGAGGCACTAATCAACTAGCCAATGGTTACTCGATGTTGACACCCGATTTTTGATCAAGTGTTTCTTAGTTTTATTTCATAAAATTCACAAAAAATCATAAAAAGTCAAAACAAATTGAAAAATCAAGTTTGGTGGCCTTGGCCAAGCATAAGGAACCATTTTTGAACAAAAAATAATTTTTCGCATTTTTTAATATTTTTGGAAAATAGAAAAATACAAGAAAATTCACGAACAAATACTTCTCGAGGTCACAAAAATATATAAAAATGTTCTATATTTTTATTTTAATTCCCTTTTCATATTAATCTCAAGAAAAATTAAAAATTGAACTCAATTTTAGGTGTTTCTTCACAACACTAGGGGTTGAATTCGCCTAAAAAATGTAATTTGAGTCTTTTTATTTGCAACTTTTGCATGTTTTGTGTCAAGACATTCAATTGTGGTCCTCTCGCAACTTCAATTTGATCAATTTCGCCCTTAATTGCATGAATTGCACGGATTGGGTAAAATACCCAATTATTCTTTGCAATTTAGTTCCCGGATTTTTAATTTTTGAAATTACTTTTAATTCAAGGACTTTCATGGCAAAATTGGACTGCCTCTCACGGCTTTCATATGTTCCGAATCGATTGGCAAGGGTAATTTGATCTAATTTGATAGTTTGGGTGCTCAATTAAACTTTTCCTCGATTTGCATTTTTTGAAAAATTTGGGGTTTTTATAGAAATTGATAGAAAGTTTTGGGCAAAATCACATTTCTAGATTGTATCTCGAGTCCCCGAATTCAATTTTGAGGTTTAATTGTAAAAATTCCCCCGCGAGATTAATTTCGAAAATTACAAGTCTCGAACCGGTTCGGACTCGGCCGACCGTCACTTGAACCGGTCGAACCGGTCCCGTAACAGTGTCGTCTTCTCCAAACTACGGCGCCATTTTGCAGGTTTAAAGACCGAGATTGGATGACCAAATTGGAGATCAATTGACGATAATTGGGTGAATATGGGGAGGCGTTTTGTTCGTTGGAGCAGCCTCGCGTCGATTGACACCGACAAATGCAACAATGGTCGCCGGGAGGTGGTCGGAATCGGTAGTCAAAGCTACGATAGCCCAAGAAATTCAACTTTCACAGAAATGCTAAATTCATGCCCATTTTTATTATCGCCGAGTGCCAAACGGAGTTGAACGGAATTCTCTTCCGTCCCCGACGCCATTTAGACCTCTTCGCATGCATGGGCACGTACGAAGTGAGTCGAGAAAGCGTGACCCGTGCGTGCCAATTTTCAAAACTGGTATAAAAGGGGTTGGGAAGCTTCTCGAAGAAGGGGTGGCTCATTCGTGCTCATAGAGAAACAGAATAGAGAGAGACTCTCGCGACGACCATCGCCGCTCGAGTCCGAACCATAGCTGCTTCGGCCGGCCAATCCAGGGCGAATCGAAGCTCGCAATCACCACTAGAAGCTCGCCCGAGCTAAGAGGAAGCTATCGCACCAGCTCAATTGACTTGCAGCCTCCAAAATTGGTGAGTCGATCTCTCGAACTCCTCTCTCGCACGTTCATGGCGTCGCACTACTACGGGCATAATCGTTCGAATTAGTGTCTACGTTTTGATCCTCGAACATCACCGACCATAATCGCATCTCACCTTTGCATTGATTTTGCTCGATAAACTTGAGTCGAACCTTCAACATACCACGGTCTAGTCAAGCGTTGGCCGAGCTTTTCTAGCCGTTGCGAGCTCAATCGAAGCTCGAGGTAAGTGTTCGAACTTCCTATGATGCTTGTGTGTGACGAAATTGATCTATTATGCTCTATGTTACATGATTGAACTCTCGGATGTTGTTACGTGCATGATCCGATACTCACGATTTAGTTAATAAAATTGCTTGATTAAGAGATATGTTAATCTAGAGGTTCAGGCAGTCGATTGGTACTTTGGTTTTTGTGTCATTCCGTCGAGATCTCACCGATAGATTTCGCCGGAGAAATGTCGGCCTTTGGTTGTGTCATCGTCGCGAGGAAGAAGACAAGGCGAGCTGGCGGCGTCGGCCGAGTCAACAGCCGAGGTGTCGCGTCATGATTGGTCCAGGGTGTCGCCCAGTGGATGGCCGTTAGATCGTTTTAAACGACTAGGCAATCGAACGGCTAAGATAAATCGAGTCTTTTAATTGTAGACCGTCCGATTAGATTTTTGAATTTTCGATTATTATATAGAAAATAAAAAAATAGAAACGGTGCCGTTTAGACTAATGAGCAAGCGACGTCATTTAGAGTATAGGCTTGATGCGTCGTCTTTTCATAACTTAGGTGAGCGAACGGTTTGGATTAAGTCCAAGTCTAATAGTGGCCGTTCGTTCATTATCGATGCGGCGTCGTTTTATACACAGGAGACGTGATCGGGTGTGGCGAGACGCATGTAGGCTTAAGCGAGTGAGCGGGTGAGATCAATTCGGTTTTTGGCCGTCCGTTTAATTTTTGAATTTTCGGATATTAGGAAATAGATTTGAAAAATAAAAAAATAATATAGAAAAATAGAAACGGTGTTGTTTTAGGCCGAGCGGGTCCGAGCCGGGTCGGGTTAGGTTGACCGGCGTTGATCAAAGTTGACTAGGTCCGAATATTAATAAAAATTAATAAAAAAATTGGTAAAATTTTTCTAAAAATCCAAAAAAATCAATAAAAATCATAAAAAATTCCCAGATTTTCCCACTAAAATTTCTAAAAAATGTCTAGATTGATTCAGGACTCTTATAGTCTGGATTGAAAAATTTTGAAGTTCCGAGGGTCGGTTTACATCGATCCGGAAAATTATTGATTTTCAAAAAATAAATAAAAATTCCAAAAAGGTTAGAAAAATTCCATAAAATTCTGAAAAATCACAAAAAATGGGAAATGGCCACATTCAACTGGCCCGATCCTATTTTCTGATTTTTGGGTCCCGAACCTTCCAAATGACCATTTTAGCCTTCCGGGCACTTGGCCCCAAAAATTTCCCGAACCATTCCGGAACTCGAATAGATCTTTATGTGGGCCGATAGGGCCATGCTAGACATGCCATGCTCGTTGGATTGCTTGATTTGATTGAGATTACTCATGATTGTGCATTTAATTTTCTGATTGTGATTGATAGGATAAAAATTATCGTCGCATGACAACTCTAGATTGTTAGAGCCTACCTCACCTTGAATATCATCTGCATGAATTCTTAGGTTAGAAAATCACTCAACTTTGGTAACCGAAAGGGCGTCGATTTAAATCTCGGCGTAACCAAGTCCCCGCACCCACTTCTCTAGTTTTCATAGAATCGAACGGTTTCTCCCGATCGCTCGATAGGGTTCCCGATCATACCCTCCAAAAATTGATCGGTGGCAACTCCATATGCATGTACATTGCACACATGTCACCCGACCACATTAAGGTCGATCCCGATATTTCTAAATTTTTCTTCACGCCGCGATTCGAGTAATGGGTCTCGGGAGGGACTCACGCGCCAAGATCCACCGCCAACTGGATCGGAAGCGTGGCTCGTTAACCCTCACCATCCGCGTGCCAAGAGAGCGGAGGAGGTCATGACAGACCAGCGACTCCACTGGGATGCGAATGGTTACGAAATCTTTAAGAGGACTTAAGCCGATAAAAAAAGTTGAGTGTTTTTATAACCTCATTTTCTCGCAGATGCTCTTGACGGTGAGGTACGTTTGCTAACAAAACGTGTTAAATGTTGATGCGAGATGAGAGTTATAAGGGGTGACTCTATGCTAATCTATTTTGTGCGGATATGGTGTTTCGGGTCTTGTGTGTTTATTTATGCACATATTGAAGCGGTGTTTGATACAAATGCTATGCATGCTTTGCATATTCCGAGGATCACAACACCTGCACACACAAGCGCCTAAACTCAAGCCGCAAATCACCCTTTTAGGTCGCCTTAGATAGGGATTGGTATGCAAGGCTCCTGTATTCGAGTGCACTCGGGTTGAGCATATTTAATCCCGCTCGCTATGCAAGGTTGATGATCCTACCCATTTATTGTTTGATTACGCTTATGGACGGCTCATCAATTCGTATAGCGGGAGCTCTTTAGGTCCACACGCGAGCCTTTTTAATTTCTTTAGAGTCAAACCTCACTTGTCTCATGCGCATGTGAATGGAAGGTTGGTATACCTAGAACCAAAAATCAAAAAGAGAGTAACATTGGTTGGTAAGGCTCTTCCCCTTTTAATTTGAACTTGTAAATTTAAATTATGCATAGCATGCATTTTCACGAACATATCATGGAAAATTGTAAGTTCGTTTAAGTGATTGGGGTTGAAGGTCATCTTTTAGACTAGATGACGCCTCAAGGTCGGACCAACGTCCCCGATGTATTCATGTGGGAGCGAAGGAGCATTCGACGTAGCGGACCGAGAGCCGGATTCATTCCAAGTGTTTGGATTTGTCCACGGGAGGGAACTCAATGGATGCAACCGCATCCATGGTGAAAATTATTACCGTACGAGTTGCGCATGACATTTGGAGCTCAAACGGGGAAAGGAAAGGATCCGAGAGCTATACGCGAAATTGATAAAGCGACCTTGCGTAATTAAGACGGGCTCGAATCATTCTCTAATCAAGAAAATGGAAGTTGTTGTCATATCCTCCGATGATGAAGAAGATGTTGATCCTTCCGAGTTGGTAGAGATATCATCGGATGAAGACATCAATTCGACTAGTTAGTTTCAGTTCGACTTTGGGGCATTTCTAGGGTTTATTGCATTTCTTCGGGGTTGTTTGTGTATTTTCTTTTGACGTGTATTGGTCGAACACCTTTAGATGTCTTTATAACCTGTTTTTTTGGAATTAACTCTACTAAGATTGTGGATTTTATGAGTTGTCAAGCTCAAAGTTGTAATGATGATTTTCTCCCCGATTACGCTGAAACAATCCTAATCAATGATATGCCATCTTTAGATGGGATTTGATCCATAACTACCCCATTTGGTTTATTTTAATTAAATGAGAGTAGTTGACCCTCATATTACTAAAAGATGACATGGAATTTGATTAGTGCATTTGCATCACATTTCATGCATATCATTCATAATCCGTGGTAATTGACATTAGAATCATCATTTTGCATATTCTAGATCATGGGGAATGGAGATATCAAGATCATCTCGGTGCCGCGCAAAGAACTTTCTCAATGGTGGGACCGTCTCAACCCGATCAATAAAGCGTACGTTGAAGGACGACTAGGCCGACTAGTGGATCTAATTAGAGTGGAGTACCAACAGGCCCTTATTCAAGCTTTGGCTAAGACGTGGGATGCGCACACGATGACTTTCAACTTCCAAGGCCTTGAGATGACCCCTACACTCGAAGAGTATTTTGCTATCATCGGGGCCAAATTCGATGACCATATAACTCAACCTCCTCTAGATATGGATCATATCCTTTCTCTATCGAGTTTTCTTCACCTCAAAACTTCGGAGATAGAAAAAGTCTACAAATCTAAGTCTAGCAGATTTACTTTCTCATTTCTCTTCAACAATTACTCTTCTTTATCTCGCGGTACCGGTCATAAATCGGGAAAGGTGTTCGTTCTAGCTTTCTTCGCCTTCGTCCTATTGCCTACTTCTAGGACTACCTTCGACATCTCCATAGTTCACATAGCTCGACAAGCATGTTGCCGATGGAATTACTCTTACATGATCTTAGCTGAAACCTTTCTTTCTCTAAACCGTTTTAAAACCTCCAAAAAGGCCATTTTCCAAGTATCCAACGGACTACTTTATATGTGGTTCATTTCTCACATAAAGACTTTCCAACTTCGAGTAGGATGTTATGAAATCAATGAGCGTGTTCATCCCCTTAAATCCTTCCTCAAGTGCCAATCCCTTGTATTTAAACACTCTTTCAAGAAATGGGTTGAGCTTTTGAGAGATTTGGAGCCCGAGCATATCCGATGGCGTCGGCTTGGCCCAACATTCTGGAGACTCGTATTGCTTGGCGTTGATGATAGCCCTATTCCTTTATTGGGATATACCGGGTGCGGTGGCCTACTTCCCTATTCGCGTAGTGAGACAGTTTGGTGTTTTGCAACAAGTGCCACCAGATGTTTGTCCTAGGATCTTCTCATTTGATATGGCACATGGAAAGCTCACTAGAGAAGCGAAGAAGCTTTATCGGGCCCGAATCAAGATTATCCTTCATGCCTTAAAGAATTCCCCATTGCAACAAGTTGAATAGCCTGATTATTTTGATAATGATATGAACATCCACAGAGCTTCCAAGGAGTATGTTCAGAAGTTCAAGGAGTATCGCAGATCATTGGTCGAGCCATATGTACTCGAGTGCGTATCTCCCCGCATTGAAGAAGTGGAATCATATGTACCCCGAGTACATTGTACCGTACGTCCCAGGAGTAGAGCCGTATATCCCTAAAGATCCGGAGCTCTGGATATCCCAAGAAGGAGAAGATCCTTATTTGTGGGATTCGGACGGATTGGACGAACAAGAAGGATTCAAGCGTCTTCGGCTCGGATAGATCCATTCCCCCTATTTAGTTTTGCATATTGTTATCCTTTTGAATACTTTTCAACAATTTGAGCTGTAATAAATACATCTTGTTTCCTTTACACGCGTTGCATGCATACGCATTATCATATAGAAAGTACAATTACCACGGATTGATCCTTTTAAAAAAAAATTCCGAATTACAACAATGCTGATTAATGTTGTGAAAAAAAGGTGACACATAATCACGAAGACACGCAGCAAAAACACGCCTAATAAGAATGGAACAAGAAGAACTCGCACCTCGTGTGGGTAATCCGGAGAATCAAATGAATATGATAGCCACGATGGTGGTAGAGATGAAGGCAATGCTGATTGCCGGTCAAGAGAAGTATCTTATCGATCCGAATTTTCAAGCTTCTCCGAGCGCATCGGATGGTACAGGTGCTAATCCGGCCCCGCTGTAAACATCTCTCCAAATTTGGAGCGGCCACCTAAGGACCCTCCAATTGTAATAGACACTGGAAAAGAAAGAAAAACAAGCCCTCAAGATGGAGGAAGAAATCAAGAGGCTCGCCAAGATTGAGGAATGCTTGGTTAGTCGGGGATACGAGCTTTCACGCTTTGATAAGGTGAAACCGTTTGAGAAGATTGAGGTTCCTTCGATTATAAGGAGCTTGATTTCGTAAGGAAATACAACGGGACCGGATGTCCCAAGGCGCATCCCAAGTACTACTTGCGCCGTATGTTTCGGTTCTCATATAACATCCCGCTATTGGTCAATACTTTTCAAGAAAGTCTATCCGAGGCACCTTAGCATGGTTCATTGAACTGGAACCCGAGAGGCTTGACTGACCGGGACAAGTTAGGCGATGAGTTCCTTAGACAGTACAAATTTAACACTCGACAACCCTTACTAGGGAAGACCTTTTGAGGACCGCTAAAGGGAAGAATGAGGCCGTTTGCGCCTATGCTCAAAGGTAGAGAGCTCTAGCCGTACAAGTGAAACCACATGTCCCTCAAGAAGAGTTGGTGGACATCTTCCTCAAGGCATTACCCTTTGAGTACTTTGACAAGTTGAACACCTCCGGGTGTCGGACATTTGCACACTTAATTAAGGTGGCAGAAGCGTCATGAATGGGTATTGCAGGGAAAAGAAGATACCCGACTCGTCTTTTAGACGCCATATACCCCCGTAAGAAAAGATAGGGAGCAAATTGGTGATGTGGCGTTTGTCCCTAACCCGTCTAAACCGAAAAAGTTCTCACATCTTACCCAAGGATCTTCTTCTTGGACCGTTCCTAAACCACCGAACCAAGAAAGAGAAACCAAACCTGTTTTTACCCCACTGCCGCGACCTTTATCTAAACTACTACCCATGCTGCTGGAAAATCGATTGGTTGCGAAGGAGCCTCCTAGAGTGAATCCTCCTAGGTTCGCTACGTTTGACGAGACCTAGACATGCGTATATCATATGGGAGAAAGAGTGCATAATGTTGACAATTATCTTCCTCTCAAATATAAGGTGCAAGCCTTAATTGATGGTAAGGTCCTGGAGTTCGATAGGATCGAACCAAACGTGCAAATGTAACCCTTTACCGAAACATCGCGAGGTGAACGCGATATTTGAGAGTGACCACGAAGAAACTCTGGAGTTCATAATAGACGTGAGCAAAATGCAGGATATCTTGACCCCGGCTTCGCAATGCCCCGATGGAGCGACTATTTTCAATGAAGAAAAGAAGGCATGTCTAGAATAGCTAATCAATTTAGGTGTTATTGGGAGAATGAAAGACGCTACTTTCAAGGGAATCTATGTAACCATTGATATGGTGGCAGAGGAGTTCGTGATGAGAGCTACGAGAGGGAAGACTTGGAGAGTTCCTTTAGGATACTTAATGAATGTCCAAGATGGCAAAGAAAACGAAAGAGCTAGATGATTATGAAATCCGCCTCGGAAAAGCTCGCCGAGGTGATAGAAGGTTCATGCAGAAAGCTCTTGAGAGGGGTGAGATAGTTGACAATATCGGAGGAGGCAACGGATGATACAACTTTAAAGTCTTGTATTCGGCACCACCAAGCTTTTTCGTTGATTCGAGAGATATAGTTCCCGATGGTTGGGGTAGCATGGACAATCCCGAGAGCGAAGAATTCGTAGGAACTGTTGGTGAAGTCAAGGATCGGAAACCCCTCGGAATGAACGCAATAATCAAGAGTCCAATATGCGACTTTCTAATTTGGAAACCCACATACGCCATCCGACGAGTATGGTGGCGGAGTTATCTCGGTTAGCGATCAAGATTAATACCACGACAAAGGAGGAAAGTATGCAAATCTTGGAGATACGGCGGACCATTGAGATTCAGAACCGGCGGATCGCGTTGTTGCAAGAGCAAGGCGATGATATTTCGAAGAAGGTGGATGAACTAAACAAGTTGATAGCACGATCACCCAAATTAGAAATATTCCACCACAAAGCGTGAATCGAGGGTAACTTTCCACTCGAAATATGATGGCGCCCGGGTGTCCTCCGGCATATATCTCATATTATCTCCGCTAAATGGTTGGTCATCATGAAGATGATGAAACGTTGATCCAGAATTTTAAACATAGTTTGACCGGTCTCGCATTGGCTTGGTTCCAATCAATCGATCTGGATTGGGTCCCGAGTGGGAGGAACTATCAAAGTACTTTGTGCGACACTTTGAAGCTGGGATTAGAAGATACTTCACCAAAGCCAACTTGTTGAATATTAGAAAAAGAGAAGATGAGAGTTTTGAACTCTTCATCGAAGATGGAAAAAGCATGCTATGATGGTGCAACCACCGCTATCGAAAGGGAAATGTTGGAATTTATGCTCAAGTCATTACCGCAGAATATTTCGATCGAATGTACGCATATACATATTCCTCCTTCCAACACATGGTGGATGCTAGCATGAGAATTAAAGGCATAATCATGAGGGTCAAGAGGGAAAGACAAAGGCGCTTTGACGAAGGAAACGCCGCCGATGCAACACCCTGTCATGGACATAATCCCGAAAGCATTCATGAGGATGAAATGATTGGGATGGTGGATGTCCCGATCCGTTTTGTGATTTGACCCGATTAGGGTGGATAACTGGGATGCCTCCAATTCAAAAAGCATTGACGCTAGATTCATCTTGCGAAGAAGTGACGGAAGTCTTGAATGGTCAAAATGACGGAATTAAGACGGTAAAGATTAAACTTCCACCCATAGAAGAATACAATTCGAAGGCGGTGCATTAGAATTACGGGACCGGTGAAATTGACGCCGTGATAAGATATGGAAGATGTTATGCTCCAAAGGAGGTAGAACCTCGAAAAGAAGGCGCCAACGTCGAAGAAGTGGAAAAGTTTCAATCAATTGTGAGAACTAGTGAATATGAAGTTGTCGACCAACTCCGAAAAAATGTCGGCACAAATCTCTTTGCTTGACCTCTTTAAGAATTCGAGAGAAGCATAAGAACGCTCCGCTAAAGGTGCTGAATGAAGTACACATTCTTGAGAACATCAATGAAGTCCAGTTGGGAGATTTCGTGGGGGCAATTCTATTGAAAGATCAGATTTCCTTCTCAAATAAAGATTTCCCAGGGAAGGGCGCATTCACAACAAGGCTCTCGCATCGCCGTAAGATGCCATGGAAAAGATGCACCTCATGTTTTAATTGATAACAACTCGGCTTTTTAATCCGTGTCCTCTAAGCACTCCGAGAAGCTTCGGGATAAGTGAAGACTTCATCAAGACATCAAAGGCAACTATTCGTTCATTCGACGGAATTTCCAAGAACGTGGTAGGTGAGATTGAACTGGATGTCTCCATTGGGCCGATAACTTTTTCCATACCATTTAAAGTGCTTGGATATCTCTAGTGCTTTTACTATACTTGTTAGGAAGACCGTGGATCCATGTATTGGGGAGCAATACCTTCTTCTCTACATCGAAGGTTAAATTTGTGGTCCAAGGCCGTCTAGTCGCTATCCATGGAGAAACGGGACATCGCACTTCCTTGAAAGGAATGATTCCCTACATCAAGCCCCTAAAGGAGGATGAGCTTAGCTATCACACCTTTGACGTCATATCCATCATGCACGTACAATCGATGCAAAGATAGCCACTCCGAGCTATCAAAACCTGCAACTATGGCTAGGAAGGTCCTCCTTACAAATGGTTTCATTCCTAGCACTAGATTGGGGAAGTATGGCCAAAGAATTCGTAATCCCTTAAGTATCAATTCATATGATCACAAGGATGGTCCGGGATACAAGGGAATGACGGGACATGATGCGAGTCGAGGCCAAGGTCTAAACAAGTCTTATGGAGACCAAGGACGTCGTAGACACCGAAATAATCGCTTCATTGGCACCAATGTATGGAAAGCTAAAGGGAAGATGTTCGAAAATCCCTTATCTCAAATATTCTCCAAAGGAGGTAAATGGCTTGAGGATGAAGATATTTCGATATCTTTGCAGCGCATTTATTCAACCCATTTCGAACAATCGGGTGAATGTGATCATTGAATGGCTCGACGACGACTTTCCCACCCCCGAGTAAAAGGCTCTTTCCGAACTTTATCTTTCACCGCATTTCGATTCATCGCATTTGTTTCCTACAGCTAAAGCTTTTGGATGTTTCTTCTTTTAAAGTACCATTGGATCTCGTTTCGTGATTCAAGAAGTGCGATATTGTATTGCCATTAGTTGCATTTATCAATGAAAATCATCTTCAGTTTTATTAAGGACATATGGAGCAACGGATTGGTCCGATGATGACAAATTGCCTTGACCATGAAACTTGAGGCCCGATCGCCCATATGATTCTTGATTTTCGAAATGACTATTTAGAACCAGGATGTCCAGAAAGTTAAGGAGTAGTTCTCTTTTCTTTTTTCTTCAAAAACGAATTTGAAAATGTTTTCTCAAAATAGGGCATGCATTCTATAATTTTGTCATTTTAATGTACTAACCCTTTTTGATGCATTTTAGGCATATCATCCCTCCCATGCATAACAAGTTAATATGTGACTCGAGATCAGCTCGATGACTACTCATATGAGATTGACGAAGAAGAAATAGATGTTAGTGATATCAAGAGAGAATGGGAATGTTTTGAAGAGTCCAAATCTCCTGTTTCTAAAGAACCTATCGTTATTAATATGGGAGATTCAAACTTATGTTAAAGAAGTAAAAATATGGGGACATTTGTCTACAATCGACATCTTGAGAATGACGGCATTGCTTAAAGAATATCGGGATATCTTCGCCTCGGTCATATCTCGACATGCCTGGATTGGACCGAGACATAGTAGAACAGGCTTTGCCTACGAATCCCGCTTGCAAACCAGATTAATCGGCTATGTAGAAGAATGAACCCCGAATTATCCGATAAGATCAAAGAAGAAGTAATGAAGCTCCTCAAAGTTGGGTTCATTGAAGCCGTCCCATATGCTGATTGGGTTGCCAACATTGTACCGATTAAGAAGAAGGATGGGAGAATCCGAATATGTGTAGATTATCGAGATTTAAACAAAGCCGATCAAAAGATGACTTCCCATTACTGCATATTGACGTGCTTGTTGATAGCACCGCGGACTTTGAACTATTCTCCTTCATGGATAGCTTCTCGGGATATAATCAAATCATGCTAAGAGAAGAAGACAAGATCAAGACCTCGTTAATTACCCAATGGGGATTTTCTCTATATAAAGTCATGCCATTTGGATTAAAAAAATGCGGGGGCTACCTATCAAAGAACTATGGTGACTTTGTTCCATGATATAATACACAAAGAAGTGGAGGTATATGTCGATGATATGATAGCCAAATCCAAGCCCGGAGAAGATCACATTCATGTATTAAGAAAGTTATTTGATCGACCGAGGAAATACAAACTCAAGCTAAATCCCGCAAAATGAGTATTCGGTGCCGATCCGGAAAGCTGCTTGGATTTGTCATAGCGATCGTGGCATCGCGATTGACCCTTCCAAGATCAAAGCCGTGTGGGAGATAGGGACTCCTACCGTTAAAGAAGTAAGGGGTTTACTTGGAAGGCTGAATTACATATCCGATTCATATCGCAATTATCGAAAACGGCAAAACCCTTCTTCAAACTCTTAAAAAAGGGCGCAAAAGTGAAGTGAGATTCGAATGTCAATAAGCATTTGAGAAGATCAAGGAGTATTTGATGCAACCTCCAATCTATAATTCCTCTATCCCAAATGCTCTTTTAACCTTATACCATAGTTCATGATGAGTCCTTGGGAGCGTTACTCTCCCAAACTAACCCCGAAGATCGAAAGGAACGAGCCATTTACTATTTGAGTAAGAAGTTCACGGCGTTTGAAGCCAAGTACTCACCAGTGGAAAGAACTCGTGTTGCATTGGTGTGGGTTCTCCATAGAGAAGGCAATATACCTTGCATTATCATATCCAACTTGGTCACTAAAAATGACCCTATCAAATATCTTCTAGAAAAATCAGCTTTGTTGGGAAAGATGGCCAAATGGCAAGTGCTCCTTTCGGAGTTTGACATTAGAACTTCGCCCAAAAAATCCGTCAAGGGAAGAGCAATCGCCGACATGTTGGCGAAAAAATGTTTTGGATCTACAAAGCCGTAAGGCCTTTTCAAAAGAATGATCCTTCGGATGAAAAGAGGCAAACCTTATTCTCAAACACGTCCCTAATACACTTAAGAGATGAGCGAATATGATAGAGAGAAAAAGCTTAATCTTTAGGACGTAGGGGTCATTCGCAGTGATTATATGGATTGAAAGGATGGAAGGCATTTTCATTTCAAAATTTTTCATATACACTTATGTCCCTTGATAACCATTCTGAACCAAAAAGGGAGAAGTTTTTCTGAATAAAACCCTGTCAAGAACCACCCCACACTGAGGTATATTTGGAGGTTCGTTGGTTGATTCCTTGGAGAAAAGATCAAGGTAAAACTTTATTATGCTAACATGCATCAATCTTTTTGTGATAGCTTCGGGTGATTTCTTGCGAGAGGCTTGGAACACCTCGAAGTGAAGAAAAGCACTTCATTTCTACATCCCATCCCCAAACACTCTATCCTTTGATCAGCCAATTTGAGCCTTTAATCTTTATTTCTAAACCATTGTTGGTGATCACCTCCCTATATCTGGGGCAAGACAAAGAAATTACCAGCAATGAATCAAAAGCATAATTGGAGGAATTTCTAATCCTAGCTTCCAAAAGAGCCAATCCAACACAAAAAATGACAAGAGACAGAAAGGGCTAGAAAAAGCAAAGTGCTTGGTAAAAGCAAAGGCCAAGGTCCATTTGAAATCCTCTCGCGAAAAAAAGAGAGAAAAAGAAAAAGAAAAGCTTGAGAATCACGGTGAAAAGAGGAAAATCTTCAAAGTCAACCGAAAAAAGATATTCATGAACCTTCCTCAAAGCAAACAACCTGCTGGTAAAGATATCAAGGTGATCACCCACGTTCACCCCTCTTTACGAAAATATGGTCTTTCCTAAAAGCCCACATTAAGCCAAGATACAACCTATCCCCAAAATTTTTCTGATCTAAGAGATGTCTCAAGCTTATGCGAGAGATCACGCAGAAGCTACCGCTTAAAGAGGTAAGTACAATCCTGTCTTATCGTATCTTCAGGGTTCCCGACTTGTAGACCCGAAGAAGTCATTGTTGATGAATATTCCTTTCTTAGCCTCCAGATGAATATCCTTTCATAAACCTTTGACCTGGCCTCGAATTACGGTCCCTTTTAAATGCCTTCTCCGATCAATCGATTGTATGCATCTCGAATGATCCCGAAACCTTAAGGTTAGGTCTTACGTGAGCAGATTGGACTTTTGAGTAAAGTCTTTCCAAATGGTGAGAAGCCCTCTTGGATAAAGAAAATTCTTTTGAAATCTTTTAAAAAACCTTTTTGAAAAATACCCGGATCGTGATATTCAAAATTCATCTCAATAGATATTTGAACATGAATGCCTTTCAATAGTGTGTTTGGACAAGTTTTCCCTACAAATACAAGTTAAAAACTTTTTAGGTTAGGATTCCTAAGTTTTTCCTCGAAACCTAGGATCACCTTTTCTTTGTCATAATTCATGGGCCTTAAACCCACTCGATTGCTCACAAAAGCAACTCTAATGATGTTTAGTTGAATTTCTGCAAGTTCTTTAGTGTCCCCAAGCCCTCAAAATGACTACGTTTTAAAGATCCGACTAACTTGAATCTTTTGCGGGTCTTCTCGGTCTCCTCGAGGTCCTTAAAACTCAACTTTTAAAATCGAAAATCGGGTTTGAGCTTCTATAGGTTCTCCAAGTAATCCTAGGTCCTCGGATGGCACCCTCAACTTTTAAAATTTGAAAATTGGGTTTGAGATTCTGCAGGTACTCTAGTAATCCTAGGTCCTCGAGATGGCACCCTCAACTTTTAAAATCCGAAAATCGGGTTTGAACTTCTATAGGTTCTCTAGTAATCCTAGGTCCTCGGATGGTACCCTCAACTTTTAAAATCGAAAATCAGGTTTGAGCTTCCGTAGGTAGGATAGTAATCCTTGGTCCTTAGATGACACCCTTTTTCCTTTTAAATCGAAGTTTAGAGTAAGATTCCGAATGATTCCTAGTAATCATAGGTCATTGGGACAATATCATTGTTACCGCTTTTGTCGATTCTAGAAGGAAGACATTAAGGTAGTCTTTTAATAGGTGAATTCCTTTCTACATGATAGCCAATTCTCTTTTAAACGGTGAATTCCTTTCTACAGGATAGCCAATTCTCTTTTAAACGGTGAACTCCTTTCTACATGATAGCCAATTCTCTTCTAAACCATGAATTCCTTTCTACAGGGATAGCAATTCTCTTTTAATAGGTGAATTCCTTTCTACGAGGATAGCTAATTCTTTTTAATAGGTGAATTCCTTTCTACAGGATAGCCAATTTTCTTTTTAATA
Organism: Rhodamnia rubescens; assembly: GCA_021437795.1. Taxonomy (NCBI): domain Eukaryota; kingdom Viridiplantae; phylum Streptophyta; class Magnoliopsida; order Myrtales; family Myrtaceae; genus Rhodamnia; species Rhodamnia rubescens. Next base: position 11,459,760 of record JAILYA010000002.1, on the reverse strand, counting down.
GATGAATTCCTTTCTACAGGATAGCCAATTCTCTTTTAAACGGTGAATTCCTTTCTACAGGATAGCTAATTCTCTTTTAATAGGTGAATTTCTTTCTACAAGATAGCCAATTCTTTTTAATAGGTGAATTCCTTTCTACAGGATAGTCAATTCTCTTTTTAATAGGTGAATTCCTTTCTACAGGATAGCCAATTCTCATTTTAAATGGATAATCAAATATCTCTTTTTAGGTAATCCCTTATTACAGGGTAAACCCTTCTTTCTACCTTGAAACCGCCGCAAAAAGACACTACCATCGGAAGGGCGTCGCTCCCTAAAAGGACCTCACGAGCTATTCGGAGGTAATCCTATACACTCGTCCTATCAACCTCCGACCAACAATCTCTAGACCATTGACGGGTGAGCCACGAGGTAAATCTCTCTCTCTCTCCTCATTTCTCTCCCACATTAGGAATGAGCCGAAAGTGATTTCTCCATAAAAGTTTGCACTTCAACGACAAAGATAAGATGATTGAATGTCAAGACTCATTTTTCTTTAAAACAATTTCCAGTTAAGTCGATTAAAGATTCAGATATCACCTTGTCTTTGAAAGCAACCTCGATCGAGATAACTTTCAAATAGGGGGTAGGCTGTTGACACCGATTTTTGATCGAGTGTTTCTTAGTTTTATTTCATAAAATTCATAAAAAATTCATAAAAAGTAAAAAAAAAATTGAAAATCAAGTTTGGTGGCCTTGGCCAAGCATAAGGAACCATTTTTGAACAAAAAATAATTTTTCATATTTTTCGCATTTTTTAATATTTTTGGAAAATAGAAAAATACAAGAAAATTCACGCAAAATACTTCCCGAGGTCACAAAAATATAGCAAAATGTTCTATATTTTTATTTTAATTCCTTTTTCATATTTAATTAAAGAACATTAAAAATTGAACTCAATTTTAGGTGTTTCTTCACAACACCAAGGGTTGAATTCGCCTAAAAAATGCAATTTGAGTCTTTTTATTTGTAACTTTTGCATGTTTTGAGTCAAGACATTCAATTGTGGTCCTCTGAAACTTCAATTTGATCAATTTCACCCTCAATTGCATGAATTGCACCGATTAAGCAAAACACCCAATTATTCTTTGCAATTTAGTCCTTCGGAATTTTAATTTTTGAAATTACTTTTAATCCAAGGACTTTCATGGCAAAACTGGACTACCTCTCGGGGGTTTTCATATGTCCTAAATCGATTGGCAAGGGTAATTTGATCCAATTTGATAGTTTGGGCACTCAATTAAACTTTTCCCCGATTTACATTTTTAGAAATATTTGGGATTTTTATAGAAATTGATAGAAATTTTTTGGCAAAATCACATTCCTAGATGGTATCCGAGTCCCCGAATTAAATTTTGAGGTTTAATTTTAAAAATTCCCCATAGATTGGGATTAATTTCAAAAATTACAAGTCGAACCGGTTCGGTCGAACCCGTCGATTGAACCGGTCTAGAATAGTGTCGTCTTCTCCAAACTCTAGCGCCATTTTGCGGGTTTAAAGACCGAGATTCGATGACCAAATTGGACGATCAATTGACGATAATTGGGTGAACATGGGGAGGCGTTTTGTTCATTGGAGCAGCCCGCGTCGATTGATTTCGACGGGCGCAACTAATGGCCGCCGGAGGTGGTCGGAATCGGCGATCAAAGCTATGGTAGCCCGAGAAAGTCAACTTTCACGAAATGCTAAATTCATGCCCATTTTTATGATCGCCGGAGTACCAAACGGAGTTGAACGGAATTGTCTTCCGTCCCCGATGCCGTTTAGACCTCTTCGCACGCATGGGCATGTGCGAAGTGAGTCGGCGAAGTGAGTCGGCGAAGCTTGGCTCGTGCGCGCCAATTTTCAAAACTGGTATAAAATGGCTTGGGAAGCTTCGTGAAGAAGGGGTGGCTCATTCGTGCTCACGGCGAAACGAGAATAGAGGGAGAAAGAGAGAAAAAGTAGAGAGAGAGACTCTCGCGACGACCATCACCGCTCACGGAGTCCGAACTATGAGCAGCTCGGCCGGCCAATCTAGGCTGAATCAAAGCTCACAATCACCACTAGAAGCTCGCCTTGAGCTAAGAGGAAGTGATCGCACTAGCTCAATAGACTTGCGGCCTCCAAAATCGGTGACTTGATCTCTCGAACTCCTCTCTGCACGTTCATGGCGTCACATTACTACAAGCATAATTGGGTCGAATTAGTGTGTGCGTTTTGATCCTCGAATATCACTGACCATGATCACATCTCACCTTTGCATTGATTTCGCTCGATAAACCCGAGTCGAACCTTCAACATACTACGGTCTAGTCAAGCGCTGGCCAAGCTTTTCTAGCCATTGCAAGCTCAATCGGAGCTTGAGGTAAGTGTTACGAACTTCCTATAATGCTTGTGTGTGACGGAATTGACCTATTATGCTCTATGTTACACGATTGAACTACGAGATGTTGTTACGTGCGTGATCTGATACTCGTGATTTAGCCGATAAAATTGCTTAATTAAGACATATGTTAATCTAGAGGTTCATACGAGTCGATTGGTACTGGCTTTGTGTCATTCCGTCGAGATCTCACCGTTAGATTTCGCCGGAGAAATGTCGGCCTTTGGTTGCGTCATCGTCGCAAGGAAGAAGAAGACGGCGAGCTAGCGGTCGGCGAGTCAACAGCCGAGGTGTCATGTCGTGATTGGTTCGAGGTGTCGCCCGGTCGGCATGGCCTTTAGATCGTTTTAAACGACTAGGCGGATCGAATGGCTAAGATAAATTGAGTTTTTTAATTGTAGACCATCCCATTAGATTTTTGAATTTTCGATTATTAGATAAAAAATAAAAACAAATTAGAAACGGTGCCGTTTAGACTAATGAGCAAGCGGCGTCGTTTAGAGTATAGGCTTGATGTGTCGTCGTTTCATAACTTAGGTGAGCGAACGGTGCGGATCAAGTTCAAGTCTAATCGTGGCCGTTCGTTCATTACTCGATGCGGCGTCGTTTTATACACGGGACGGACGTGATCGGGTGTGGCGAGACGCACGTAGGCTTAAACGAGTGAGCGGCCGAGATGAATTCTAGGTTTAATCTTGGCCGTCCGTTTAATTTTTGTATTTTCGAGAAATTAGGAAATAGTTTTGAAAAATCAAAAAATATATATAGAAAAATAGAAACGTGTCGTTTTAGGCTAACGGGTCCGAGCTGGGTCAAGGTCGGGTTGACCAGGGCATTGACCAGGTTGACCAGGTTCGAATATTAATAAAAATTAATTAAAAAATTTAGTAAAAAATTTCTAAAAATCCAAAAAAATCAATAAAATTCATAAAAATTCCTAGATTTTCCCAACAAAATTTCTAAAAAATGTCTAGATCGATTCGGGACTCTTATAGTCCGGATAAAAATATTTTGAAGTTCGGAGGGTCGATTTACATCGATCCGGAAAATTATTGACTTTCGGAAAATAAATAAAAAATCCAAAAAGGTTAGAACAATTCCATAAAATTATGAAAAATCACAAAAAATGGGAAATGGCCACATTCAATGGCTCGACCCTATTTTCTGATTTTTGGGTCCCGAACCTTCCAAATGACCATTTTATCCTTCTGGGCACTTGGCCCCAAAAATTTCCTGAACCATTCGGAACTCAAATAGATCTTTATGTGGGCCGATAGGGCCATGCTAGACATGTCATGCTCGTTGGATTGCTTGATTTGATTGAGATTACTCATGTTGCGCATTTAATTTTCTGATTGTGATTAATAGGATAAAAATTCCCGCTTGCATGACAACTCTAGATTGTTAGAGCCTACCTCACCTTGAATATCGTCTACACATGAATTTTTAGGTTAGAAAATCACTCAACTTCAATAATCGAAAGGGCGTCGATGTATATCTCGGCGTAACCAAGTCCTCGGACCCACTTCTCTAGTTTTCGTAGAATCGAACGGTTTCTCCCGATCGCTCGATAGGGTCTCGATCATACCCTCCAAAAATTGATCGGTGGTGACTCCCATATGCATGTACACCGTGCACATGTAACCCGACCACACTAAGGTCGATCCCGATATTTCTAAATTTTTCTTCACGCCGCGATTCGAGTAATGGGTCTCGGGAGGGACCCGCGCGCCAAGATTCACGGTCAACCGGATCGGAAGCGCGGCTCGTTAACCCTCACCATCGCCGCATCGAAGGGAACGGAGGAGGGTCGCGACACTTGGAGCATAAGCGAAGAAAAAGCAATCAATGCCACCTCCAAAATAAAAGGTAAAAAGGCCAGCTGCAAAGAAGCTCCCGCCCCAAGCTTGGTTCCGTGTCACTCAAATGATCCCGCAAATGTCAATGTACAGCTTGTCGCCACAAAGTGTGAACATAGACAAGTGAGTTGAACGGGAGACAATACAAATGTACCCGAACATCCAAGCGAGGTGGCTCCTCCGAAAGATAAGATAGTGGAAAAGGAGACGGCAATGCATCATGTGAATCTAATTCCAATTCGAACAGTTGCTAGGACCATGAATCAAATAAAGCCTTTGAAGAGAAAAAAAGAAAGTGACGAGGTTGTTCGGCTTGGTCGATGGGAGGATCCGAGATGATGTCTGTTGTTGATGTTTCTTTTAGAATTTTGAAGTCACTAGATTGTATTTGATGATGCAACTTGATTTCATGTATGTTACGTAACAATGTGGTTAAGATGTGATATTGCTGCATTTTGGTGGCAAGCAATAAGCTGCATTTTGGTTTGGAACATGTGTTCAAGATAATATTTCGATGCTGCATTTTTGCTAGTGTGTTTAGCAAGAATCTTATGTAATTGAACTTGGTTGGCTGTTATTGTTGTTGATGATGTAAGAATATGCAATATCATTAAGTAGCAAATGATTATGTCAATGGCATTTGTAGCTGGATTGGCTTGGTGTATCAAGATAAATGGTATTTTACAGTCGATACAGGTGAAGCGAAGCAATATAAAAAAAAAGTGAATCTAAGTGATCACTTTTTAAAAATTGAGGAACTTAAGTGACCACTTTTGAAAAATTGAGGAATATATGTGGTCACTTTTCAAAAATTGAGGAACCTAAGTGGCCACTTTTAAAAATATATGGTACGTAAGTGGCAACTTTTTGAAAATTCAGTAACCTAAGTGGTCGATTTAACTAAATCTATGGCACTCAAATGGTCATTCGATGGCTTGTTGGAGCTCATTCCATCTTGAACACTTTTACAAAAAAAATTGAGGAAAATGCTTCTGCTCTTGCTGCACATCATTTTGACATTGCATTTGCATCCTCAAAACTCACTTAGAATCATAACATCAATTCTTGGCATAAGAACAATATCACTCACGTACGACATCATCATATCATTATTCCTCAACTACAAAAAAACTAAGAAAGATGCTTCTGCTCTTGCTGCACATCATTTTGACATTGCATTTGCACCATTGCATTCTTGTGTTGGCATCCTCAAACCCACGAACAACAACACCATTGTTCCTCGGCTACGGTAGACTCAAAAAAACATTCTCTTTAGTAGAGTTACATATTCCCATAGACCATAACAAACCCACGAACAACAACACCATAACAATCATTCAATAAATATCTATTTGATTTTTCATCTTTGAAAATTTCTTCTTCGAAGGGTTCAGCAAATATTGCAAACCCTTAATCTCTGCTTCCATTGAGTCCCCATTGTCTAACTCATCTGTCAATTCATGTCGACCTTCAAATCCTATCTCTAATCGAATAAATTCGAAAAAATTCATGAGAGATAAGATAACAACCAAGCAATCAATCCAACCAACTTGCATGTTTGAGATAAAGATCCAAAGCCAATCAAACGTCATCCAATTAGCACAAATCTTTATCCGATATTAGATAATTGCAAGATAGAACAATCCAACTAACCATGGTAAAATCAAATAAAAAATCATCCATTAGTACATCAAATATGGCCAAGTGTGCACATGTGTACCAAAAATCTCTTGTCCAAGAAAAATCTGATTTTTTTTTGCTAGAGATAACTCTCAGTCATTCAGATATGGAGATAAGATCAAGTCACTAGAAAGTAAAACCACTCAAAAGATAATGCTTCACGATCAACCGTAATGTGCAGTTCAGCCAAGAAAGTTTAAGTGCCGAATACTCCTCTTTGATTAGCGAAAACTCACCTTTTCTGATTTTTTTTTTTAAAATCCTATCACATTTTCTTGGAACAATATCAGAATTTTTATTCCTCAAAACCAGATTTTCGATCCTTACCATGGTCAGAATTTTATTCCACGGAGCGACATCCCAAGAGTCTTTTTTTTGACAATCAGTAACAGCTCATCCCTTCTTTGATAGAAAAGTTTTTTAAATTTTCTTACTTTAATTGCAAATCAGATATATTTATTGAACCATGAAAGCATATAGGCAAATGTTCCAGGTAAAACAAGCATGAATTGCAACCAAAAGTGTGAGAATTTTACCTTTTCCAATGCAATATTCCAGCAAGCGCGCAACTAGGGATTTCCACCCAAAACAGCACGCTTTTGCTTGAATCGAAGCAACTCGAGCTCCGGTCTCGCAAGATCTTTGGCACAAGAATGTATTTATGTTAGATCTTGAGTAACAACGCAATACGAAGCATAATTACCATCTAAGTGAGGCTGATTTGCACCCAAACAATAGCTGGACAACGAAGTTGCTCGAATGGAACCTCGAGGTTGATTCGCCATCTTCAGGAACAGTACACGAACTAGCTGGATTTGGGATGTGCCAGCGATGGTCGAGATGCACAGTGGCTTGAACTGGTGGACAACAGGGAGGCCTCATGCACTAGGACCGTCGGCGAAAGGGTTCTCGGCTGATAACACTACTTGAGCCATTCACCTTTCTCTCTTCACACCCTTTCTTGCTAGTAATATGCTCCGTAAGTTCTGAATTTGTCCACCCCTCATAGGCCTAAATTGTCCCTCACTCCGTTAATGGACTTTAACTAATTAAAGTCTTTCCCCAACTTGGCTTTCGAGTGGCCGAATTAAACACAATCAAGTTCCAAGGCCTTTCTAATTTTCTTGCTCCCTAATGCTTGGCCAAATATTCCAATGAGCTCACAGGCTCGACTTACTTTCTCAGGCTTTTCTGAATAACGGACATTTAACTGAAAGCCTTATTCAAATAAATAAGCTTGAATGGGCTAAAATGGGCTTGAAACCAGGTTCAATTTGCTCATAAATTTGGTACACCCCTCCTGTGCATGGTCGAAAATTTCAGATTGCTCATCAAATTGAAACTTAGTTTCGCCGCCTCTATCCCGAATGTAATGATATGCATGATCGATGAAAAATAAATATGCAATGCATGGAAAAATTATTTTTGGTGAGAACTATGACTAATTCTCATTTTAATGCTTGAGATGAAAGATTTTCTAAAAATTAAAATTTAGGTGTCGACACCGTTTGGGCTCTTGAAAACTTCGCTCACACTTTTTCGTCCATTCAAACTTTACGTTTTCCTTGTGAGCAGCGTTAAAGGAGAAGCAATACTCGAGAATCTTTCGACAAATCTCCTATAGTATCCCGCAAGGCCAAGAAAGCTACGGATTTCTATAATGTTGTAGGCCTTGGCTAATTTACTACCACTTCCACCTTGGTTCGTTCTCACGGAAATCCCTTCGCTCGAAACTACGTGGCCAAAAATACCACACAATCTAACTGAAATTCACACTTGTTGAATTTGGCAAAGAGTTTATTTTCTCGATGGGTCCGTAATGTCCTTCTTAAATGTTGGACATGCTCTTCTTTACTCTTCGAGTACATCAATATCTCATCAATAAAAATGATGACGGATTGATCAAGAAACGGCTTATACACCCGATTCATTAGATCCATGAAAGTTGCGGGTGCATTTGTTAATCCAAATGGCATTACCGTGAACTCGTAATGCCCATATCGTGTCCTAAGAGCCGTCTTTGGAATGTCCTCTTGCTTGATCCTTAATAGGTGGTACCCCGACCTTAAATCTATCTTGGAGTACACCAATGCGCCTTGAAGTTGATCAAACAAATCGTTGATCCTCGGCAATGGATACTTATTCTTGATAGTTACATCGTTCAATTGCCGATAGTCGATATATAGTCATAACGACCCATCCTTTTTCTTTACGAACAAAATTGGTGCTCCCCAAGGTGAGGTACTTGGTCGGATGTACCCTTTATCAAGTAGTTCTTGCAACTACACCTTTAGTTCCTTTAATTTCGACGAAGCCATCCGATAAGGAGCTTTGGAAATCGGCTCCTTACCAGGAGGTAGTTCAATTGTGAATTCGATTTCCCTTTCCGGAGGTAGCCTGGGTAAATCCTTCAGAAAAACATTAGGAAATTCTCTAACAACTGGAATATCCTCTAACCTAGATTCTTCTTGTGACTTATCCTCTCTAGTCGCTAAATATCCTTGACACCCATCACTAAGAAGTTCGGCCACTTCATTTGCCGCAATCATAAGCACCAAACATACCCCACCATTTCCAACAAACTCATACCCGAGATGATCCTGGTGGATTAAAATAAATTATCCTTTAATAACAGTCCACGTTGGCTCACTGTTGGCGAAGCCAATCCATTCCTATTATAACATCAAATTCATGCATGTCCAATACTACTAAATTTATCTTTTCCTCATATCCACTTATGTCAATTCTACATGCCTCACACAACAACATGGATAACATTTCCTTCTTAAGAGGTGTTAATACACTCGGGGTACCTCAAGTAGCTGAACGTCTATTACAAACAATTTCACAAAGCTTCTAGCTATAAATGAATGAGTAGCCCTAGTATCGAGTTATGCATATGCTAGACAATTGTTAATAAGGACCGTACTTGTAACAACGGTCTTAGAGTTTTATGCTTCCTCTTGAGTCACTGTATAAACTCGTCCTTGTGCTAGTGGTCGTTGCACATTCTCTTGTTGTCCCGTCTACTTGAGGTTGCTTGCCTATTTAGCGGTTACAATTTCTATTGTGGGCAATCTCTCATCCGATGAACTTACTGTCCATATTGGAAGCATGCTCCTGTAGGCATTTGGCAAAGAGCATTACCATGCCCCCTTCCGCAATGTTGACATGCTTCAACTTGATTACCTCTTTTTATTTGGGATAAAGGGCCTTTTACCCTTAAACCTTTTATCACAATTCATCGTCCGAGGAGGGGTACACTCCTGAATCGACTTAGATGATAAATGCTCCATGGCATACCTTTCTATCATCCGAGCTCTTGCATACAACTCATTGTAATCCCAAAGGTTTAACGCTACTACTTGATCTCGAATACTAGGTCGCCATCCTTCCGGGAACCGCTTAGTTTTTGCTACGGGTTCCTCTACCAACTGGGCGAGTACCTAGACAACTCAGCCAATTTCGTCTCGTATTGGTCTCTTGTCATATTACCCTATTGTAATTACATAAACTCCATCATCTTCCGGTCATGTCCACTCTCTAAAAAATATTTATCATAAAAGGTTCTAACAAAGGCGCCTAAGTTACTTCAAAGCCGGTAGGGAAAAATGTTCCCTTTATAGCTTTCCACCAATAATTGGCGTTACCACGCAATTGATACTCAGCTAAAGCTATACGGTCAGGACTTTGAGCATTCTAGGAATGCAAATATTTTCCCAATCCGATCTATCCATAGTTGAGCTTCCTCTAAATTCCCAATACCAGCAAATTTGGAAGGCTTTAACTTTAGAAACTATTCTATTAAACCCCGTATATAACGTCGTCCATTTCCTATCCCATTTTCGGACATTGAAGCATTTCTTAAGGCATTAGTAGCTTGATGTTGTGCCTGTTGTCCTATAAGATTGCCGATTGGAGTCAAAGCTTGCGAGGATTCCGTCCGGTCGGGGATCCTGTCTCGTGATCGTCCTCGAGAGTTCATCTTATGCTATAGTAAAAAATTGATTGAAAAAAAATATTCTATACAGCTATTACCAAGGATGATATTAACTCATGACAATAACAACAACAATAAGGATTAGAACTAATAATCACATGCATAATATCGTGTCTTTTCTAATCATCTAATCTGTTTCCCCATCGCGCCTTATCACTCCAGGTATTATAAACCCCGCTCTAATACCAAACCAGGCTGTGACATCCTAACCCTACCCTCGTGCTTGTACTAGGAAGCTTAAGCTCCTTTTGGGCTCTCGGTCTCCTTAATCCCTCTAAGAGCACTATAGCTTTACACCGTTTAAAACCGAGACCGTATGAAGATCGTAAGGTCGTAACATTGTAGGGGAGGACATATGGTGTCCCAAGAACACCGTCGTCATCAACGACCATTAATTATTTTTATTTCTTGTTAACAAATCACACGCGAAAGCAATTACATATTAAGGTTTCATATCATTTGTGATACCTTAAGGAACGATACTTAACAAAAATAAGCTTTGTCTATTCATATCATTTACATCCAACTATGTCGGTATATATATATATATATATATATATATATATATATATGTATCTTGACATGGCTCCATCTAGAAATTCTACTTTGGGATGGCAAGATGCCCCAAAAAGTTACATGCGGGCTTCAAAAATTCTTCATATCAAACCGGTTGCCTAGGGTGTATGCCATCTGTCTTCATATTACTACTTCCTCATCAAAAGACTCCATCTTTTCTTTGCTTTTTCAATCTGTATATGGCAATCCTCCATCCGAAAAGCCCCGGTGGACTCGCGGCATCGGAAAATGGTCCTATGAGGTTGCCATTAGAAATAAGATACCATGAAATATACTTGTGGGGTACATAGTCGAGCAAACCCTCGTTCACCCATGCGATAGTCACGTAGCACCTAAGGGTTACTTCGTATTCCACACCATAATATCAACACACGAAACTTTTGCAGACATAATAATACCAAAACGAGATGGTGGCGGATTATCCATTACCTACAATTCTGAAAATAAAGAGTAAGATACAATCTTAGTAAGCGAATATCTAAGCCAAACACAGGAAATAAGCTAAATGCATAATTCATAATGCAAGCAATCATATCATATATGAATCATTTCCGATCCCACTTCATATTTGCATGACGTCTCCTCTTTTCTTTTCATATTGTGCACGTTTAAAGGCCTTCACACCATTTTGGTGAGGCGTATAACATATCATATCGTGTCGTATAGTCTTACCATCAAAGATAGCGAGATCAAGGAGAGTATGCATCACATATAATTTTTCAAGCAAGCATTAGAATAGCAAAAGCTTTATATCCCAAATAAGGGTTAGATATCACTTACTTCAAGTAGATAAACGTAAGAACAAAAGAATGGGTTGGCTTGAGGCGTGCGTGGCGTGGCAACCCGGAGGTAGTTCGGTGATGGTGGTTTGCGACAGTAAGTGTGTCGTGCAAATGGTGAGAGGGATGAGAGAGTGAGAGAGAGATGGCACGATAGAAAGGGAGAAGAGATGGAGTGGCCAAATTTTTTTGAGGGGCTCAAGTGATGTGAAGTTGTCTTGTGGTTCCTTTTATAATGCTATTTTTCATTTTTTTTATTTATTTACTTCTTACTTGATGATCAAGTTTAATCATGACAAGCTTAGGTGTCTTGCTTTTGTCTTTTCCCCCTTTAATCATTGCCTTTTATAATTTTTTTCTAAGAGTTTGCCACATTGACATCCGAAGTCCTTAGGTTTTAAAACCTAGTATTACACTTGTCATTTATCTAACTTGCCACATTTTCTATTTAATTGGAATAATTAATTATCTAGTCTATGTGTCAAGCATTTACATATTCCACTTAGCTACTATATGAAGCTGTATTCCTAGATTTGATTATGTGCCCTCTATACTCTAGGCATCTAAGACAATCATTGCTTTTCATTTTTTTAAAATTTGCCACTTGGCCTCAAGCATTTATTTTTCTTATGATTACTCTATGGTAGACTAGGGTTTTAGGCATGCTTACAAGGCATTTTTCTAGAAGCCTTGTCTTGCTCTCCAAGCTTTACCATTTCTAGAAGTCTTGACGTGCTCCTCAAGTTTTAGAAATCTTATCTTTCTCCCCAAATTTTATTAATTCTCCCATTTTTTCTTGTGCTATTTAAAACAAGATAAATTTCTTTAATGCCCTTTTTCCTCTTACAAGCCTATTGGGCATTTTTATTTTTATTTTTCTTATTTATGGCTACTAATAAATTCTTTTGTCTTTTCTAAATTAATAATTAGCTTAGAATATTCTAGAGATGCCTTTAGGAATTGCCACATATCTATTCTTGGATAAAAATCCTAGGCTTTTTTTTTCTTGTTCTTCAAGTCAAGAATTAGACATTTTTATTTTTATTTATACTAGATTACTTTTCTTATTTCTCCAACCAAAGATTATATTATATTTTTTTCTTGTCTTATTTGTTTGACTTGTTCTCCAAGTCGATTCATCTTATTCACTTTCCACGTGTCATGTCGTTCTTCTATTCCGACTTGTTTTCTAAGCCAATTTCATCTTTTTGAACTAGCTTGCTCTCCAAGCTAATTATTTTTTTATTTTATTTAGCTTACTTGAGAATACTCTAGGTGCCACGTGTCTTATTTTTAACTAGTCCATTTAGCCATCCTATAATCCTATAATATTTAGTGCCCTAATGATATATTTCTATTTTAAAATCTCATCTTTTCCCCTAGCTTACACACCTACTACACAGAGAAGTTTATCTTCTTTTATTTCATTTTGCGTTTGAAGAAAATAGAGATTTAAATGTGTAATTCTTGGTATCTCTTGGTGTTGCCCCAACCGAGAGGGTCCCTTAGCTTCCTTTCTTATTCTACCAATGCCAATGATAGCTAATACTAATGGCAATTTGGGCATTTTATTTAAATGGATAGGATCATCTAATAACTGGTTTTAAATTTACTGCTCTAGCATTTGGAAACGCTACTTGACAATCCGTCCGGAAAATCTAAGCGAATCCTCTACTTTAGGCGCCTAAACAAGTTAAAGTTTGGACTAACTTTTCTTACCGAACAAGTCGGGCTCATAGCCGAGCACATCAAGAGACATGGCCATGCTTGTAGCTTGGTATGCTCAAGATTGTGTCTCGTTGCTAGTCGGGTCATGAGTCACCCAATTTATCTCAATTTAGAGTCGGAATCACCCATTCCTACAACAGATGGTGTAATTGAACACTATCGAGTTCACCTCTCATGACCAATTCAAATTGATGCAAGATTGGTTTGTCTCGATCTATTGTCTTCCAGGAACACGTCACTAGCCCAGGTTGATTAGTCCTTGGCTAGTGCGTGGCTGGTATGGGGTTCTAGTATGTATTGGCCTTCATCGAATCTATGGCCAATTTAGATGTCACTCAATCCTAGCTTGCAAATGTTTCCACGGATCGATTCCCCGGTCGACCGTAGGGTGATCCTATGATCGTTCTGCAGCTAAACGAGATCACTCACAATCGATCCATGCTTGATTTAAGGTCGCCACACGATCGACCCTCAATCAAAAGCATGGCCGGTCAACATACTAAGCCATAATCCATATCGAAGGCGATTTCTTTCTTTGGTGTCCAATCTCGATCCTTGGCTATTATCAACAATTAGTCCGAACCTTAAGCTCGAACGGCCCTAAGTTTTGGATTGCCACATTTCTTGTTTAGGCGATAGTCGGATCAATTTTATCTTTTTCTTTTTATTTTTTCTCAAAACGACGGCATTGAATTAATTGGTTTTTAGTGGTGTTGACACTTAAATTTTCACTAATCTTTTTAGTCATTTATTTTACATAAAAATTAGGAATTAATTTTAATTCCTACAAAAAATAATCAGACCATTTTTCATATTTATTGTTAGCATCATATTACATTACATTGCATTTACATTTAATCGGATCGGGCGCTGGAAAATGGATTGAAGTCCACGAGTGGTGGACCAAAGCTCAAAAAGCAGAATTTGACCAGCCAGGGGCAATTGCAAAAAAAAATTCATCAAGGTCTTTAGGTTTAATTGGTGCTTAAATCAGCCCATTTAATATTTAATTTGAAAAAAAAACTTTTAATTAAAAATGCTCAGTAATTAAGATAAAAAGGCTTTACGGACAGAATATTTTGCCTTTGGACCAAATTGTAATTATCCAAATTTGAGGAACAATTTTGCAAATAATAAAAATAATGTGAAACCCTAGCTCAAAATTATAAATAGGTGGTTTATAGTTCACATCAAGGAGGGGCCACTTTGTTGAATACACGGCCAGTGTATAGACAGCTAGCGAGTCCCGAAGCTTCCAGACTCCATCACCAAGTTCCTGCAAGGATTTTTGGGCCACACTAGAAAACGGTGATCTCAATTCTATAAGCTTCATTGCTTCATTGTTTATCTTTCCTTGCAGATTCTCAAGCCACCGACTCAAGTCTAAAAAATATCGTGGGGCGCTGCTCTGATCCCCAATCAAAAGTCCTCTTTAGCCGAGAATCATTGCCGTCTGTGATCGTGAGCACCTGTTGTCGACCTGACGATTGATCAAGCCATATACTGTGAGTACCCCACGGCCGTACGGCCCCAGACGTGGACCACTCTTGTATGCCTCTCTTTGCTAAAGAACAGCTGGGTCTCTCTCCTTTGATCGAGCAACTTTGATGTGAAATCTCCAGTGACCTTTGGGACACGAGGAGAAAGGAGAAAAGGGCGGTCCTTCATCAGTATCGTCTGTCTCTCCATTGTCTTTGGGTTTCTTTTTTGAGATTTTGCATCATAGATCCCACTCGTAGAAAACGCCAAAATAGGGATTGGACAGCAATTTGATACGTAGAATATTCAGAAAAAGTAAAGGGAGATAGGTGCACGGCCCTCCTCCAACGGATATCCCCCATGGCCTTGTGCACGCATCTCTTCATCGATCATCGTCGTTGCCACGCTTCATCGTAGCCTTGCTCCCTTGTGGTTTCTCTACGTGGCTGTCCCGATGAGTCCAGCCGCTCCGGCAAACCTCTCAGTTCAATCCACTTGGCGGAAAATCGGTTCTCATTAATTCAGTTTTCGTCGAAGTCCGAAGCCAAGCAGCAAGTTCGCTTTCGTCCATGGTGCCGACTTTTTCATTCCCACGTTGAAGGGTGGTTTCGCAAGGAGAAGGACCCGCACTCGAGTCCACGATCTTTTATCTTCACGACTCTTTCTCTTTGGTTGTCAAATTTGCAGGTCAAATCTGTCTTCTATATTTTACTATTGGGCTTCCCTGAAGAGAAAATGGTCAAAGTGTATCGCTTAGTCAAAGCATTAAGTTTTCACTTGAGGCTTGAACACATAGATTCACGAGGAAAATTGTACATTAGGAGTGGAGACACACATCAGATTCGGAGGTCCATCCATGTTTCCCAAATTCAACGTCCGTGCTCATAGTCGCTTCGCCGTTCACTACCGCAAGCACTCCGAGCACCACCAATCCCGATCCGCAATCTGGTACGATCCATTGAATTCAAATTGGGAATTGATATCTGCAATCCGTTCAAATTCGGAAAGCTATTCGCGAATTAGGTAACAATCGTAATCTGAATATATTTTAGATATATTGTTGCCTATTTCGAATTATTCTTATCTAATCATATCTTGAGCAAGTTGTTATCTCTAACATATCTTGCAGAGATTGTCGCACATATTTGAAAGTGTAGTGTTCTAGATAAGATAATATTGTGTTAGAGATGACACAATATTACCTTATAGATAAATTGGCACACTATCGGATAACTCCGGATTTGGTTGCTTTCTTTTACTTATTTTTTCATCTTATCCTTTTTTATCTCGTGGTTATTTTATGCTCATCTTTATGATTGTTATTCAAGGTTTGAACATTATTAAACAATCTTGCCCGTAACACATGCTCTCCAATTGTGTCTTGTCCTTAGGAAAACGTACATTAAAGGCAACATATAACTTCGATCTCGAAGTACGATTGTGTCCGTATGTGTGAATTAGACATTAAATCCTCCATCTTGAGGAGCAGATTGCTAATTTCTAAATAGAATTTTAAGGTTTGCCCTATGTATATAGGGACGACAGTAATTCTATAATATATTTACTTACCGCCCCAATCTTGGGGAATGTTGTGAATTAAAATTGAATTTTCGGAATTAAAAGTGTATTATGGGCAAAATTGTTTATTTTTGTTCAAATTTTGTGTTTGCCTCTTTTCATTAAATTCCCAAAAATACCAAAAAATGTAAAGTATATTTCGCCCCGTCATATTATGCCGTGTCGTTCATATTTTGCCATGTGAATATGCCATGTCATCCATGCATCTTTCGCCACGTCATATTATGCCATGTCAATATACATGTCATTCATGCATTTTTCATGTCATAATTGCATGTTATTTTGCATAGTAAATTTTGCATGTAGCATAGTTTTGTCATGTCATTTCATTTTTGTGTATCATATAGTTAGATTGCATTATAAAAGAAAATCCCAAAATAGAATTAATTCAAATCATCAAACTAAGGATTTTTCATGAAAATCAGGTATTGATTAATTAAAAAGTTAATGTAACCAAGTCCCCGAATCTATTTAATCTCTGGTTCACATGAAATAAAGTATTTTCTCTCGAATACTTTATTTAGGTTTCTAATCTACCTACCACAAAAGATTAGTGATGGCTCCAAGTTAATAAATTTTGCATGCAATTGAACCTAAGTTGCGATTCGATAGAACTTGGAAGAGTCCGAATTAGGTTAGCTAATCTAATTAATCTAATAACCCGTTAACCTGAAATTTCCTAATTGTAGGTCGCGACAGACTTAGCGACTCCGTGGGGATTGAACATTGAAATTTTTGAAAATTAATAAACACTTAATTTAGTACTTTAAAAATTTTGAGAAATGAAATGACCTAGTGGACTTCGGCCGAAGATTTTTTATGATGAATTCCTTGTTTGGTGATTGTAATTGTCGTTAACTTTCTTAGGTGTTACATGTGTTTGCAGGGTTATTCTAATTCAGTGGTCTTTTAACTTTTTGTTTTGTGGGGTCGACATTTTTTATTTTTGCAAAATTGACATGTTGAGTGTCTTAAACTCTTGTGCATGCATTTTTATTTTTGTACTACACCATTTTTTTCAAAATTTAGTAAAATCTAGGATGGTATCAAGATCGAGAATCTCCCGGCCTCGATCACGAGGAGTGGGTGACTCGGTCTTCGATCTCGAGCTTTGGTATGGAGGATCATCCAACCTGGCTATAATCTAATAGCATGAAATGGACCCTCGACCTAAATGAACTCTTAAAGACTGAACATTGACCAATCTAATTTTTTTTTTTGTGGTAAGGTTGACCAATCTAATTTGGTACGGTTTGTCTTTAAGATTTCCAACTTTTTTCAAAAAACAAAATCATAAAAAAGGCACACTTAACACTCGCCATGTGCATGGGTTTGTGATTGTGATTTTCCATGGGTAAATTTTTTAGCCCTGACTTGCAATTTATTCATTTCGTGTCGTTATTTTGGGTCGGTCCATGGCATGTTAGGTTGGTCGTGTCTTAATTTATTTCATCATGAGAAGCAAAACATCCTGATTAATGGACCTTTTATGGACTTCAATTCTTTTAATTTTTTTTTTCTTTCTTGTTCAAGAACCTCGTCTCAAGAGAGCATGAAAAACGTCCGGAGGATCCCAATCAATCATGTGAAAAACTTTCGGATCAACGTGAGCCATTTTCATTTATTGCAGAATTTAAGATGTGGTCAAATGAGTCTGATTTTCAAAATTATCCCCACACCGATTTTATTTTGCAATTTACCAATAATTGAAGGTCTCCTTTGCAAAAAACTATAAACTGAAAAGTTATACATTGGGATTTGAATTAGTGGACTTGAAATTTTTGGATCTTGAATTGAATTTTTGAAAGCTAAAATGCGTCATGTAAAAATCGGACGAATTAGATTTTTGGAGAAAATTTTGAGATGAATTATTAAATTGCTCCAAATCTGTACTTTTTTTTTTGGAAATTTTCAGCAAGAAAGTCGTCCGGTATTGTATTACCTATGTCATGGTAAATTTTGGTGTCATTTTGAAATATCTATGAATTACTTTGAATTTTTGCAAAAATCAGACCGAGCTGGAATTTTCTGGAACATAATCCTTAGTCTGATTTTTTATCAAGTGTCACGTCTAGTAGTCATGGATTGATCTTCCTTTCATGTCCCATACTCATTCTTGCATATCTTTTGTAGGTAAACATGGATCGTCGAAGATCACCCATCTGTACACAGTCCAAGACGAAGCTTTTAATGGAATACCCTATGCGTGACGTTTCCTTTTTTCTAGGTGTCTATTACGCGTTTTTAATTTCTAGGGATTCGTTGTTAAGGTAAGATTCCTAACCTTGGGGGTTATTTTCTTTTCCCATTCAATAAATGTAATTTGTTGGAATTTTCAATGAAATTACATAGCGTTTATAAACTTATTTTGAGGGCACAATGTGTAATCCAAACTCACCTGATGATGATAACCAACCATCGAACAATCTGTCATCTATGGCACGCTCGGAGGGTAGGCTTCTCAAGAATTCTAGTCCTGAGGTTTAAAAAAAACAAAAGTTTTTTTAAAAAAAATTAAAAAAGGACTTGCATGTGGTTTAACCCTAGTTGTCTTATTAACCCATCGACTGTATGTTTCAGAATTAATTTAGGGGCAAGGGGCATGATTCTTAGCTCTAACCATGCATCAGCCCGATTAATTCTTGGATAGTTCCGCACATAGCGATTGAGCAATTGAAGCAAGCCGAGAAGTCCGGGGCCGGTCTCGGTCCATGGACCATTTGAAGCGGATCCATGCTTCACCATCAATCGTTTCCCGGCTAGACCAATCAAATATGGAATGATCCCCGACGGTCCTTGCATTGAATCTCCAAATCAAATGTCGTCAATCCCTATATCGATTTATGCTACCTTAAGCTGTCCTTTGATTAGCTCCATGCTAACCCTTTGAGCTATCCTTAGCTGATCCTTTGGTTAACTCATCGGTCGCGTTTGTCGACGAAAATGTCAAGCCGACCCAATACAACCTGGGCCAATAGATGATCATTCACAAAGTCTCCATTCCTAGAAGATTGAATACTAGAGTTCAACCGAGCACAAACAAGGGGCACCTATGGCCATCAAGAGTCGATCCCTTAATAGAAAGATATCCACCATGGCCGTGATCCAGCTTGATGAAGAGGTTGGGGCAAGTCCGACCGTATGAAATGCATCAACCAACTTTGTAACCCATATACTAGTCCATTGGCTAGTTGAGGCTAATCCATGTTTCGACTTTGATCAATTCTTTGATCATGCCATGTTGGTCGACAAAAGACGGGACAAGGCCAAGGCCGTCCGATCTCAAAGGGAATATCTTTTGCCAGGCCCGATCATTTCTGAAAATGACTTTCTATTTTCCCTCTTGCGGGTTCCAAGCTAGGAGATATGTCTTTGATTGCCATCATTGAAGCAAATCGACAATCGGAGCTTCCCAAATTTTTTCTCACTTTACATTTTAAAGACCTTATTCATGCACATTTTTTCTATGTAGGATTAGTGTTTGAAACAATTTGTTTGTAAATCTTGAAACCAAATTCCTAGCATGGGCCTTGTGCAGGGCATCTCACATTTTGGCAAGACTATGATTATCTAGCATACCCATCCTGATGGAAAATGGAGCAAATCGATAACGAACCCCGACTTGGGAAAAGGGAGTATTTTTCTCCGTCTCATGTGATTTTCAAAGGTGATACTTTCCTTCTTGCGGGGGCATATGACCGACCATGGTAGTTTTCATTAGTGAACAACGGCAACCGGAGCTGCTCAAGTCTTCTCTCAACTCGTTCATACTTATGTTTTCTTGCTTTGGGGCAAAGATAGGAACAAGCTACTTCTCGACTCTAAGGAACAAACCCATCAACTTGTTTGATCCATTTAGAAGTTCGGGAGGCAATCCATGATCCTCCATTCCTAAGGATTTTTTTCTCATGCTTGCATAATTTGTTTCTTAACAAAATGTATGAAATTTTCATGAAATATGATTAATGCTAAAAATTGCTACATTTGTACATTTGGAAAATTCTTACCCCTATGTGGTTTATGTATGGTTATTCTTCATGTTTAATTTACCAACTCGGGATAGGGAGCATAAATTGCATGTGATGCATTGAATGTACGGAATGGGGTATGACAAGATGATGAAATGTACGCCATATACACATGCCCTATATTTTAATCCCTAGTGAGTTGAGTAGTAGATTGATTCCACATTCCACAAGGTAAAGGGTTTTCTCACGAAAGGTACAATAACCGAATTGACGGAGGCATTCATTTCTCCATCCCAAACACTATAGATGACCCTTACTGACCCCTTTGAGCGGCGGTTTCATTTCTTTACCCCTATCAAGAACTACCCCGCATCGGGCCCTAGACAAAGGCATTTTCCCACAGCAGCATGAGGTAAATTGTTAGAAATTTTCTTATTCCAACTAACGTCAATCTTCAAGTATTTCTTTGCATTTATACTCTAACTTTAATTCAAGTGCCTTAGGATGACGAAAAGCATTCATTTCCCTATCCTATACGTTTGATCCTTTGCATAGCCACTTGAGCCTAAAAATTCATTTCTTGAACCATTGTTGGTGATCATTTTCACATTCCAATGGCGAAGATGCCGTTTTTCTCAAGGAGCGAGTTGAAAATAATTAGGTCGACAATTTCTAAATGAACTCCTTTTTTTTATGCTAGATTTTTCTTATGAAATTTGACATAATTTTTGTTCGTAAATGTTTATGTTGATGTAATCCCTAGTCATGGGATTGTAAAAATCATGGGATTATAGAAAGCAAATTCAGCACGAAAGAAATTGGCCCACTACCAAAAAAAAGAGGAAAAAGAAAACAGGTAGCAAAAAAATCGAAAAAGGGAGGGAAATCTCTTGAAAAAAGGAAAAAAAAATCTCTAAAAAAAAATGAGAGTCGGGAGTAAGAAAAGTAAATGCGATTCCACGAAAATCCCAGGCATAGAAAAGGCAAAGTGTTTATCAAAAGCAAAGCCAATGTACAATCAAATCATTGTTCATTTGTAAAGTACTTTTGAATTTTGAATGTACATTTTTACATGTTAATTTGTAAATTCAATGTACGTATTTGCATATCTTATATCTCTTACAAACCCCAATGGAGACGATTGTAAAGAAAACTCCCCGGAAAATCAGTTTGCAAAGTTCAATTCCCAACGAAATTCGAAAAATTCAAGGAACAATTTTCACATATCAAAGCCCTAATTCTAATCAAAATTTCGGAAAAAGGGATTTCCTTTGAATGATTGGATATATTTTCAGAATAAAAATCCTAAATCTAAATTAGGAAAGTTACTTTCTTAATAGGCAACATCTATGGTAGGTTGGATAACCTTATCCGTCGCCATTCGAGATATGACCCTCCAACTTAGTAAAGATGGGAAGTTAGCAAAATTGATCTATCACCAATTAGGTCCGATTTACTATCTTAAAATGTCGATTTTAGATTTAGGAATATCTTTCTTTTCAAAAATTAAAAAAGAAAAGGGTTGATTTGCTTTGATTTGGTCTAATTACTATCCTAGATTATCCGATTTGATTGATATCTTGTTTAATTTGAATTTTCTAATAAACTTAGAACTCCTAAAAATTTAGTAGAATATAGTTTCCTAGAAATTATATCTAATTAAATCTTTAGGAAGATAAAGTTTTCTTAGAAATTTTATGTGACATCCTCAATTTCGACCCTATTCGGGTTGGAATGAAGTGACGATTTTAATCGATGCACTATTAGTAAATCTCGCTCTAAATTGATCACTCATGAGAGCCTAACCAAATGGGAAAGGCTATTAAGGATTTAAGCACGCTCGACCTAAGAACTCAATCATGGACTAACGGTTCGACCACTAGGATTGATGAGGGACAATTATGAGCCATTAAAGACCGATCAAGGAATGGCTATAGAACGTTTCGACAATAGTGTACAATCGGATCGTGGGTGATTCCGCTTAACCATTATATGGACTATAAACAATCCAAAATCAATTCCTCGATGATCGAGTAAATTGGAACTAGTGATTGACCCCTCACGGTTACATGACAACCGAGGTCATTCGTGGTTTGAGAAAGCTTGAATGTGGATTGGTATCGAATCAACCACGGGTAGAATACGCGTAACTCCTAGAAGTCGCCCGTTAGCTCGAGATGAACTATAGTTACAATTGATCGATTTTGACCATGAGTTAGAATCCGAACATGGGTATCGAATATTCGAGAATCTCATGACTAAACTTTTGGATGTCGCCTTATTGAGATGTCAATTTATCGATTTTCTCGAGATTATCGATTTAAGGATCAACGGGCCGAGATTTGGAGCCTACGACGAAGCGGGCCGAACAAGGACACATTGGGCCTCAAGCCCAATTAAGGTTCGACCATTGGGCCCTAGTAAACCCACTAAAGCCTATTAAACTTTCTAAAGCCCAAACTCTATTTATTTGAGCCCAATTTCAATTTATACGAATTCGTACAAAATACTAGCTTAAATACACGTGTAGTACTTCATACTATACTTTGTGAAATTATCAAAATGTCCTTACCTTGTGAAATGACCAAGTTGCCTTTCTTGCATTAATTACAATAGATAAGAAACCATAAATGGAGAGAGGACTTTAGGGGCATGCATTGATGAGGGATTTTTATCTTGGTTTTGGCTTGCTCAAGAAGCCTTAAAGAGATAAGACTTGGTCTTTGTCTCACTCACTCTCGCTCCTCTTATTTTCTCTCAAAAACCAATGCCATCTCCCTCTCCCATTTTCCTCTCTTGGTCAACCACCACCAGCAACATCACAGCACCTTAGCTACTATTTTGACAGGCAAAGTTCATCTCGAAGCCCCGTCGTGACCTCCCGTTGTCGTACGAGCTTCGTTCGAGCCATTTTCGTTGCCAATTTGAGCTTTGTGAAGCAAAACCATCACAATCGGGATTGTTTTGCTGATGTCGAGCCATCCTCGGTGGTCTCATGTAGTTTTTGGACCAAGCCACGCGTAGCCCTCGCCATCGCCGATGCACCGGTATCTTTGGATTTGTGATCGAGTGAGTTATCGCCCAAATCCCTTGATTAGTACATTAAACTTGATTAGGATGTGTTTAGATTAATCTAAAAATGCTTAGTACTAATCTAATTGACCATGGTTGGGTTAGTTGACCATAGTTGGGTTAGTTAATCATGGTTGACTTAGTTAACCTTGGTTAGGTTAATTAACCATAGTTACTTTTATTAATTATGGTTGGGTTAGTTAACCTTGGTCGGTAAGCTATCGTGATAAGAGATAAGTGGGCTTGATAAGTTATCGAAAATATGATAAGCTATCGCTATTTTAATGATAAGCTATCGTTACTTTATACGATAAGCTATTAAGGTTTTAGGGGATAAGTTATAGATATTTTTATGATAAGCTATCGAGGTTTTGGTGATAAGCCATCGAGGTTTTAACGATAAGCTATCGAGGTTTGGATGATAAGCTATCAAGTATTTTAAGATAAGCTATCGGCATTTTTATAATAAGCTACCAAGTATTTTACAATAAAGCTATTGGTATTTTTATGATAAGCCATTGAATTATTTTGATAATTATTATTCTCTAATTAAGTAATTTAATTTTCGACAATTAGACATTTTATTTATTAATATGCTCTTATAGATCTTGATATTGGGAATAGACATATAAATTGGGTTATGTAATAAATTGATTAGCAATTCTCAATGATATATGGATATGGAAGTATCTTTGGTGGTCATTGAATTGTGTGTATGTGAACACGTCCAATTTATTTCTGCATACTTAGCATGAGAGTTGCATTAATACGAGAATTTCCATATAAGTCGGAAGACCCCCGTATGAAAACGGGTGTGCTCTCGATCGGCCATGATTGATTGAAAAGATAAATATCTAATTGAGTCGGAAGACCCCGTAGAAAGACGGGCGTGCCCTTGATGGGCCGTAATTGATCCGAAGGATAAATACTCGAATGAGTCGGAAGACCCCAGTAGAAATACGGGTGTGCCCTCGATCTGCCGTAATTGATCGAAAGGATAAATACCCGAATGGGTTGGAAGACCTCTGTAGAAAGACGGGCGTACCCTCGATCGGCCATGATTGATCGATTAGATAAATTCCCTGAAATGACCCCCGAAGAAAGCCGGGTGTGCCCTCGATCGGCCATGATTGGTTGAATAAATAGCTGTCCCGGACAGAGCCGGAAGACCTCCGTGTGTGATCGAGCATGCCATAAGTGACCGTAATGATGAAAGAATATTTGAGCGCACGGTGTAGGAGAAAGTTGGCATGTGTTCGATCATGTATCAATATACTACATTGTGTTGCATACGGTGGATTGTATCGTGCAAGGCACGTGCCATGGCAATGAAAGGTTGTTATGATTGTGTAATAGCATACTTATGTTTGCTTGTGTTGCATTACGGGCTCTAAATGCATCCGAGCTAAGTTGATCTCCTAATCGAGGTTTAGGCCGTTAATTTGCTGAGATTTTATATCTCATTCATTGTCGTTAATCAATTTTCAGACCTTTAACTTGGAAGAAGCGATTAAATTTGAGAAGGATGTGAATCTCTTTTAGAGTAGGCTGGGAGTAGCTTTAACCTCTAACCCCGATTTGGTACTTCGGGGGCTGTAGGAAGTAGCCTTGAAGTGGGGCTTATGTGTATAAATGTACTTCCCGGGGTTAATGAATAACTATTAATAGAATATACTTTATCGATATGGATTGATGGGATGTCCTACTATCTATCCCCATTGTTATGTTTGTGCAGGGAAGTGGATCGCTTCCGCGTGCATTTAATTGAAACATAAAATTTTAAATGGGTCGGTGATGTGTCTTGGGACATCACAACTTAATTACCACGTAGGGATGTTGACGTGCCGAAGGGTGCAAGGCGTGACACATTATCTCATGAATTTTATTCTGGAAAATAAAGTCAAGAGGATTAAATCCAAGATATATTTAATTTGGTCGAAAATCGCATATAAAGAGATAAAAATCCCAAGAAAATTTGGCACATCCTCATACACATTTTTGAATTTTATGTTTGCATATCCAGTACATTTTTTTCAAGTATCATATCTTGCATTCCGTTTTTTTTAATAAAACATCATTCACATATCATGCATATCCATTATCTCATGCATATCTCATTCACATGTCTTATGTTTGCATCTCATGTAGATTAGGATATCGTATCTTGCATATTTTACATATCTTTGCAATTATTTTTCACAAACTTGAAAATTCAAAAAAATCTCCGACGGATATAAGGTTGAAGATTTTCTAAATAATTTTGGGATTTAATTTAAATTATTTCCTAAGCTTTTGAAGAAATCTTAAATATGGTCATGTTCAATTGAGTCCATTTTTAGTTACAAAAATATATTGAAAATACCAAAAACATTCATTTGAATTGCATATCATATAGGTTAGAATGCATATTTTAAATTGCCATGTCATAGTTTGCCTTGTTATTATGCTATATGTGACATCACGTCTTCCGACCTTTTTCAAGCTTTGAATAAATGAAAGGTCTCGTTGATGTATTTGAGCTAATTCTCACTCGAGAATTGATCCCTCTTGAGCGGACTAACCAAATGGGAATGGCTAGCTAGGAAATTCAAGTACGTGGACCTAAGAACTTGATCTTGGATTGACTCTTTGGCCATGAAAATTATCGAGGGAATAGTTTGAACCAATATAGGCCGATCCTAGAATGATTAAGGAACGATTTGGATAATATCCTACGCTTGGATCACCGGTGATTCCGTTTGACCTCGTATGGGTTCCGAATGTCCCTGAATTATTTCTAACGATCGTGTCCATTGGGACTAGTGATTGATCCTCGCAATTGAATGACAACCAAAATCGTCATGACTCGAGAAATTCTTAAACGTGATATTAATCACGGGTCGTCTGGCGTAACTCTTAAAAGCCGCCCGTTAGTTTGAGATACGCTGAAATTTCAATTGATCGTGATTGATCGCGAATCGGACTTTGAAATTTGACGTCGGACCTTCGGGGGTCCCAATAATTAAATTTTGGACGTTTCCTCATCCGATTGTACGAATTCTTCGCGGTTCACCTCAAAAGGTTCAGAAAAAATAAAATTTGGACTGGATATGGGAAAAGACCCATTTACCCTTGGAAAATATCCAATTTTTCACTTTGGCCAAGGGGCATTTAGTTCGAATCACCCGATGGCCGAATTTGACTATTCTTTGTGGGGGGAGGGGATTACTTTTTGCCCTTCTTGACCTTGGAAACCCCAAAAATATCTAGCCCAATTATTATCATAACCTTATACTACTAAATTTTGGTCTTCTTCTCCAAAAATTCAAGAAAACACACTCTCTCTAGCTCACTCTCTCCCCTTGGCCGAGATTCCCTCTCTCCCCCACCTCCATTGCCAAAATTTTTCCAAGCCCTCGCCCGGTTTGCCTTGGATCGCCGGAGCTCAACCACCCACGTGAACGACCTTGGACCGCCGGATCTTGTGGGTTTTAGTCGAGTAAGGGAGTCGCCGGAGCCGCCGATTGGAACCAAGATTCTACACCCGTTTCTCGCTGGAAAAATTGCTAAAATAGTGGTAAGTTGGCTCTTAACCTTAGATTAGGTATCTAGGGTGCTAATAGACTTAAGATTGAGTAGATTTAGGTGAAAATTTGGTTGTTTTTGCCCATTTTCATGCCTTGACGGAGAATGAAGGTTAGAGGAGAGAGAAACGATGGTGTTCTTCAATGAATAGTAATTTTGCATGATTGTTAATGGAGGGCTAGGATTTGATCTTGACTTTCATGCTTTCATCCGACGGCCCGTATTGAATCTTGTTTGGGAAGCTTGATACGATGGCCGAGATTAATTTCTGCTATATTATTGATTAATTGGATGGTGGAGATTAAGTGTACGTTAGTATAGTATAATTGTATTGTAGGTATTAAATGCCACGTTAGTACGGTATAATTGTACGGTGCGTATTAATTGTACGTTAGTCTAATTTTGATCGATACGGTAGTTATTAATTGCTACATTAGCATAATAAATTTTGTGTGGCGTAAATTAATTTTGGTGGTAGCGTAAATCAATCGTGTGGCCCGATTGGTTGACGGCTTGAGTGCGATTTAATCAGGTGGTCCCGCTTTATCGGATAATTAACGTGAGTGAATCACGTGGTCCCGATCGAATTTTTATTCGATATAATTTAAATCGAGTGGTCTCGATTGGGAAATTGAGGAGAATTAGAAAGATCGTGTGGTTCCGATCTTTATTGGAAAAAGTTTGGATGAGATCATATGGTCTCGATCCGCTAATCAGGAAATTTAGCAAGATCACGTGGCGAATGTTGATCGATCGGAAGGTTTTATGGATTGTGTGATATCGGGCGATCGATTGAGAAATTGTTGGGGTATATGGTATTTATGAGGAATTAAACCAAGTGGAAGTGAGGAATTATAGCCTGAGGCGTTATGGCCTTGGGCTCTATTGTTATTATTTATCCCGAGGCGTTAAACGGGATATTAACCTGAGGCGTTAAACGCGGGATATTAACTTGAGGCGTTATTACGCGGGTGCGTCTGTTATAATATAGCCGATGCGTTAAACGCGAGCTCTAGACCAACGTGGAATTTTATTTGTGACTGATGTGTTAAACGGGCTTTGGATCCCCGTGGAATATTTATATTATGGCTTGATGCGTTAAACGCGGGGCCTAGAGCACGTGGAATATTTTATTGAAAGTTTGAGGTGAGGAACGTTGATATGGGAGTAATGTAGAATATTTGTGAAGGTGTGGGAATTTTCGGAAAAAGAATTAAATTTTCTGGAATTTAATTGTGGAATGTTTTTATTTGGTTGAAAGAAGATTTGTTGGAAATTGTTCACCGAGGACGTGTCGGGAGGCATAAGAGCCCTAACCTAGGGTTAGAGGCTTTCTTCTTGAGATTTTATCTCACCCCGTCGTGGGTTATCTATTTCATATCCTCCGCCTTGACAATGAACGACCCGCCTCCAAGGTTCGGTATTCCCAGGGATATGGAAACAGTGATAACGAGAATATCCGGTGGGGAAGATAAAGTATATTATAGGCATGCAACCACCATACGGGTGGACGTAGGAGAGCTTTTTTGGAAGACCCACACATATGTGGCATGGACGTATCGCCACGGGGGATTTAACAAGTAGGTCCGCCGAGAGGATTCGACATTCCTTACGATGGAGTTGGGGAGTGGGACCCTACTATTGCTACACCTCCGAGATGGCGTTGTGGTGCATCCCGACGGTGGTCCCGATTATCCTAACTACCCGAGTTCGACCCGGAGGTAGCGGAGACCGGAGGAGGATGGGGAGGTCATAGAGCCATCCGATGCGGAGCGATCCACCGGGAGATGGACATGGATGAGGCGGCAGCCATAGATGATATGGTAACGGATAGTGATGACGAGGCTTAGGGTAGTTGGCCTCTTAACTTTTGTGTAGTGTTTCCCTTTTGAACTATAGCGGGTTTCGACTACCGGATCTTTTTGTAGTAGTGGTCATAGGCTTGTATAGTGGCCTCCGAAGCCTTAAGTTTGAGAGTTGTAAAGAATATGTATATATGTACATAAGTTTGTTTTTACTATCTCAAGTTATCGTAGCGTTGTTGTTTTATGTACGGGGATTGTTTTTGCTTCCGCAATGTATTTGTTGGCCTTTGGATCCTGGAGAACTGTATAGAGTTTATGGCCGGAGGGCATGTTATCGAACTCGCTGGGTTTGGGTCGTGACACCATGTCCTTCATACGTGTATCACATTCATAAGTTATCATCCGATGTACATATAGCAATTGTCACGTCATTGCATATAGTTAGAACATGTCATCAACATTAAATTTTCATGCTTTGCATGTCATATATCATTTAGGTAGTCTAATCTATGCATACATTCATATCATGCATTCATCTAAAAAGTAAGAACACAAAAATACCTCATTTGAGCTTAAAAGTAAAATCAATCAGGCTTGAGTTGCCAAATCTTAGATATTTCATGAAATTAAGGTACCGAAAGGACATTATCTTTAATTAGCTATTGTAATCAAATCCCAAAATCCTTAATCTCTAGTTCGTAGGAATAAAATAGTTCTCCCGCTATTTTATTTTGATTTCTAACGGACCTACCAAAAGTGATTAGTGGCGATTCCAAAGTTAAAATCATTTTAATTAACCAAAGTTGCGAATTGGTAGGGCTTAAGAGAGTTTGTATTAGGTTAGTTATCTAATTAGCCAAATAATCTATTAACCTAAGGTCTTAATCGATTTTTAGGTCGCGACAACTTAGCGACTCCACCGGGGACAAAACTTTAATTTTTCAAAAAATATAAAGCTGAACTAGTTCATGTGAACCTCCTTACAAAAAAAAAAAACTAGTTCACGTGAACTTTTCGAAAAATTAAAAAAACTCTAGTGAATTTAGGCATAAAGAAAATTCCATAGATGTCTTGCTTTTGGCGATCTTGGTGGAATCTCACCTTAAGGTGTTAAATATTTTTGTAGACTTGGAGTGATAAGGGGATGAGTAATTGCTAACCTCTTCTTGCAAGTTGAAGGAGATTGCGAATGGTTTATATTAAAGTGTTGAGTGCTTAAACTATTATGCATGTCTTTACTGTTTTTGCATTTACACTTGGCACACACAACCCACCATTAGGCTAGGCTTATGATGGTACTTGATTAGGGATACTTCGACCATTGCCATCCGGCTCCGAGTCATCCTTCTCGAGTCCCGAAGTTTTTCAAATCGGTGCGAAGATCTATCGCCTCCAACATTTGTCGTGTGATGTGGGTTATTACTTGGGCGACTTAGATGTCTATTGGGGAACTTGATTTAATCACAGCCAAGGTGATTCGGTCCAAGTATACCTAGGGCTCCACCTTTGTCAAACCATGCTAGATAAAAATCAAACCTCACGAGCATTTTCATGTGCATGTATATGTATTTGTTTATTCTAGGCTTTCAAAGGTGGTATTCTCTGGAACCCTTTTCCCCTTCTTACTTACATTTTTGGGTCAGTCCATGATAATTTTCTTAGGCGAGTTATAGTTTCGAGCTATATATTATGGGAGAAGGTCAAGTCATAGCTCGCGGCGAAGGATCAACTAAAGCAATGGTGGAGCAAGTTGTCCAGGATGGCCAAGAAATTGTCAAATTCTGTATCAGTTGAATGCTCCCCTTAATTCATATTCGACTCTCATTTGGTCTCATCCATGCACCGGTGCATTTCCGGAGCCCGAAGACTACTATCTTCATATTCGGTAAGCACGAGCTAACTCCAACTTTAGAAGACTATAGCGTTCTTATTGGAAAGTCGCTAGACTTTGGATTGGTTACCCTGCTAATTGGTGAGGATCTAATTTGGTCCTATCTAAATATTTGAATGTTAATCAAGATGAAATGGCTGACATTTTGAAAGCAAACAGGAGGAGTTGCGCCATCTCATTTTTAGATTCATGTTTTGCAAGAGCTCCCTTCGAATATGATACAGCTAAAATGTTTATCCTGCTATTTTTCGGCTCAGTCATTTTTCCGCATAAACAAAACGCAATCGCCCCTATGAATGCATCTTTTGCCCGACAAGTAAACAATGGAAACAATTTTATCAATGCCATTTTGGCGGAAACCCTCATCTCCCTTACAAAGTTCAAAACGGACCAATGCGAGCATTTCGCTCTTCACTTTGAGTTTCTTCAAGTTTGGCTCCTTCCCACTTTTCCAAATTTGGGAGCCTTCTCGAAATCTAGAAAAATTTTGAACTTGGGCACCCTCCTTTGAAGTTTAAGAATGAACAAAACTGTGTTCTCGAATATCATTATTCCTAATGGCTAGTCTTGTTAGAAAACCCGAGTCCCGTAACTTTCCTATGGAATGCTCCTTGGTTCAAAGTGGAGGAAGCTAGGGCGACGGGTTGAGATAGGGCACCCATTCCTCTTTGGGAGTTTCCGGCATTGCTTGAGTATTATCCGGTAAGGGTGGTCCGACAATATCGTGTGATACATCAATTCCTCAAAGTCCGAAGAATGAAGAAATCCACATTGACTTCGCTATAGGGAGCCAAAGATTTGAGGAGCATGTTACTCTCGCTCATACTATGTGGAAGCGATGCGGGCCAACCAAGCTAGTGTTGCCGAAAGGGATTCTTATAGGGGAGGTCAAGACATATCATGCCTTAGTGAGTTACATTCAAGGGCATGTCATTCAAAAATATTGCCTTCCGGTTATACCTCAAGCGGCCATTCAAGACACGAAGAGATTCGAGATTAATCATCTCAAATGAAAGCTCGCCAAAGCCAAAGAGGAGGCTAAGAAGAACAAAGAAAAGTACAATAAGTTCAAGGCTTGCACTATCCCCTAGAAGTCTATAGCTCGAGCTAGCGAGAATCTTGATTTGCAAATTTTAGTCATTGTTTTCATTAGGATTGTATTCTAGATATTACTATTTCTGGGGGACCTTTCTGCATGTTCTGAATTTTTCGAGTTCCTTCCAATCATTTTTTAACTTCAACCCCTGTTGAAAAGTGCTCAAGACATCTTAAGCTATTATGTATAAAATTTTGAGGTTGACCCAGGTTTGTTTTCCATTTATTAATGAATTTCCATTTAGAAAGATACAGGCTGGAATTTTGGTTATTTTCTGACATCAATCTCATTTTGCTGATTACCACTAGTAAATGAGCTCTTTTCTATGCTAAATCACAAAAAATGAGAGTTGTAGAATGAACTTTGAAGCAGCCTAAAATTTTCGGACCTTGATTCACAATTTTAAGGGCTCTGTCCTCCTTCTAATAGGAACAGGACAAAGCAGTTTTCTAGATGAAATTTTTTCAAAGATGCATTAAACTATATTGATCCATTCACTCCCAGCTTTATCGCAAAGCACAAAAGTTGTCCCTCATTATATCATCTATCAACTCATAAATTTCGACATCATTTTGACCAATGTACAAATTAAGACGAACTTTCTTGTGAAAATCGACGAAACTAAAAATCGCCCGATTCACTCCATATATCATGTCTACTTCGTTCGTTGAGTCTAGAGGGATGTTATGGACCGGCTCACTATTCCTGCTTATTTTACTTACCTTGGCTTGTCATTTTTTAAGGTAATTTATCACGCATCCTCCTCACATCACTCGATCGATAGTGAGCAAAATGGCCGAGAGAGCATAAATCAATGCCACCGTTTGTCGACGCTCAAAGAAAAACTCGACGCTTTAAGCAAGTGATTTGAAGGGATGATGTCACAAAAAATGAAGCAAATGATAGCTAGCATCGTTGCCAAACAACAACTGTCTAGCTCATACCCTCCGCCGATCACTTCTACTCCAATTCCTCCGTGAGACAACTTCGGTAAAGCCCTAAAAAGTGTTCCCTATAGACCATACCGCTGGAGGATGTGATCATCACAAGCACAAGCTCGAGCACACTTGTCCTTGATTTGGGTTCCCCAAGCCAGCTTTATAGCTATAGGATCGAATGATGAAATAGCCAAGCTATTGACCCGATGGAACAAAGTATATGAGAAGTAAAAAGGAACACATGATTTTCGAATAATAGACTCATGCATGTTTAAACTCTATTTATTTTTCAGATTCCGTTACTTTATGTTTCAAGGGGAACAAAAATGAGGAGGGAAATACAAGGAATCTAGATATATGTAATGCCGATAATTGGAACGATTTCGATGAATCCGATCTTAATGTCAAAGAAATACGACGGAATCTCCAGCAGGTATGAGAAAGCTAAGCCTCTAACCATTGAGAAGACTATGCGAATCAATCTTGACAATGCGAAAAACCCCGGAGAGGTTAAGACGGGCAAAGCTTCTTTAGGACATGGCTGAACGTCCGTTGAACCTTTTGAGAGACTACCAGGATATCTTTCCCTAATCTTATACGAATATGCCTGGTCATGATTTGATCGATTATAAAACTCGTTTATCGACCGATCCTTCACGTTGAGCCCACGGCGCAGGAACGAATGGCTAAACTAGAGTTGGCGAAGAAGATTCAAGAGGAAGTTATGAAACTTCTTGATGTGCGATTTATTGAGACAACCTAGTATTCTGAATGTGCTGCTAACATAGTCCCGGTGCTAAAGAAAAATGATCGGGTTCGGAGTGCTGTGGATTACCAAGACTTGAACAAAGCCAATCTAAGAGATGACTTTCCACTCCTGCACATTGATGTCCTCGTGGATAGTACGGCTAGCTTCGAACTCTCTTTCATAGATGGTTTCGAAGGTATAATTAGATCCCGATGATCAAAGACGACAAGTTAAAAATCGCGTTTACCACTCCTTGGGGAAATTCTATAATAAGGTGATACCCTTCTGTCTTAAAAATGCTAGTGCAACTTACTGGGCCATGGTCACGCTGTTCCATGACATGATACATAATGAAATCGAGATTTATGTTGACGACATGATTGCAAAAACTCGACGTGGAGAGGATCATGTGCAAACCTTGACAAGTTGTTCGATAGGGTCCGCAAGTATAGGTTACGGTTCAACCCAGCTAAGTGTGTCTTTGGTGCTAGCTCACGCAAATTGCTCGGATTCATTGTCGGTAGTAAGGGCATCGAGATTGACCCATCCAAGGTCAAAGCTATCGTGAGCACAAGTCGTCTACACCGAAGGAAGTCCGAAGCCTCATGGGTAAGCTTAATTACATTGCTCCATTCATTTCTCAATTGTCTAAGACCGCAAAGTTGTTCCCCAAGTTGCTAAGGAAAAATGCGTTAGTCAAGTGGGATAGAGAATGTGAGGAAGCTTTTGAAAAGCTAAAATAACACCTTATGAATCCACCCATGCTTATTCCCTAACACTAGGGGCAACCTCGATCCTCTACCTCCACGATCTATAGTAAGTCGCTAGATGCCATGCTAGCTCAAGCAACCCATGAGGATGGAAAAAATGGGCTATCTACTATCTTAGCAAGAAGTTCATAGCTTACGAATTGAATTACTTTGAAGCAGAAAAGACATGTTTAGCCATAGTCCGGGTGTTATACCTGGACCATATATTTTGATGGAGCAGTAAATTTATCCGAGTCGAGCACCGAGGTGGTCTTAATATCTTCGGGTGGACAATACTACAAGGTAGTAGCAAAGTTAGTGTTTCCTTGCACTAAAAACATAGCAGAGTACGAAGTATGCATTCTAAAGCTACAAGCTGCATTTGAGATGAGAATAACCCGACTCAAGGTGTTCGGGGATTCAACTTCGATTATCCTCCATATCGTTAGGAAATGAAAGACGCAGGATAATAAGTTGCTATCCTATTTGAGTATATGGACAAGTTAGTTGAGGAATTTGATGATATCTCGTTCGAGAACCTATCCAGGACTCACAATTAGTTCGCTAATGCATTAGCTGCATTGTAAATCAATGTTACAAGTCATTGATGGACTTGAGATCGAACCGTTAAAGATTGAGGTGTTAAAAAGAGCCGACCTCATTTGACGGCTATCGCCGAAGAGCCGGATAGTAAGCTCTAGTACCACGACATCGGGACCTATACTCATAACAGGAGTTTCTAGAGAAAAGCACCACATCGACCAAAGGTATATAAAGAAAAGGCCTCAAAGTTTTTTACGAGTGGAGAGAGTATGTACAAGCGATCATTCGATTCGGTTCTCCTAAGGTGTATTGATTCTACTCAAGCGGTTCATCTAATGATGGAAGTACATGAAAGGATTTGTGGTTCGCATATGAATGGCTACATGTTAGCCAAGAAAAACATAAGGTTGGACTATTATTGGCTCACCCTAGAAAGCGATTGTATTCAGCACGTCCAAAGCTGTAAGAAGTGCCGGATTCATGGTGACAAGATTAATGTTCCTCCGAATTAGTTGCATTAGTTATCGAGCCGTATCCATTTTCTATGTGGGGCATCGATGTGATTGTTCCAATCAACCCCAAAGCATCTAATGGGCATTGATTCATTCTAGTTGCCATTGATTATTTTTCCAAATGGATAGAAACCACTTCATATTTGGCTACCAAAGCACGAAATGATGTGAAATTCATCCATGGAGACATTATTGCTCGATATGGTTCGTCCGAAGCCATAATCACCGACAATGGCTCGAACTTGAATAACAAGCTGGTTGATGATTTGCTCAAGGAATTGAAGTTCAAGCATCCGAACTCTTCCCCGTATCGTCCTTAGATGAATAGAGCGATGGAAGTAGCTAATAAGAACATTAAGAAGATCTTGGCCAAGACAGTAGAGAATTATCATGATTGGTATGAGAGGTTTCCATTTGCACTCATAGCCTATCGGACCTCGAACCGAACATCGATCATGGCAACCCCGTATTCTTTGGTATATAGAATGGAGGCGGTGTTGCTAGTTGAAGTATAGATGACTTCCTTACGTATATTATCTCAAGTTAAGCGGATTGAAGCCGATTGGATCCAACGGAGGATGGATCAATTCACCCCGATGGATGAAAAGCGGCTTAAGGCTGTATGTCACAACCAGTGACACCGGAAAGGGTTGCCAAATCCTTCAATAAGGAAATTCGGCCTCGATATTTCCAGATAGGAGACCTTATAATGAGAATTTCCATGCTCACAAGGTAAAGGGTTATCTCACGAAAGTATGACGACTAAGTTGATGTGAGGCATTTGTTTCTTCTATCCATACACTACAGGTTACCCTTTGCTAAACCCCTTTGAACGGTGGTTTCATTTCATATCCCAATCGAAACAACCCCGCATTGGGACATTTTTCAAAAAGTTAAAAAATGGTTAGAATTTTCTTGCTTTCACTTGCATCAATTTTCAAGCACATTTATTGCATGCGAATTCTGTCTTAGCTCAAGTTCCATATACATGACGAAGAGCATTTCCTTTCAATATCCTACACATTTAATCCATTGCTTAAATCAATTTGAGATGTGGATTCATTTCTCATAACACGATTGGTGATCATCCTTGTGGTGAAGAATGAAAATCATCTCAAAGCATTTGATGAATGAGGAGCGATGTGCCCCGGGGCATGTTAGAACTTGAAAGAAATGTGCGAAATTTTTTAGACAAAACCTTCCCTACCTTTTGAAAATAAGGAAAAAGAAGAGAAAAATGAGAGTCGGGAGTAAGAAAAGCAAAGGCCAATCCCACACAAAAAAAAATCCCAAAAGAGGAAAATGCGGCTTGAAAGAAAAAGGGTTTTCTCAAAAAACAAATCTCTTCAAAGAAGGGGAAGGAAAACCTCAGCTAAAGTTATTCACAAGAATGTTCCTCGAAAAGAATCATTTTTGAAGGAAGATTTGCAGAAGTGGCGGTGCTCAAAATGTCAAAGGAGTAATGATCACCAATCTCATCATCATACACCCTTTTTGTTGTAAACGGGCCTTTCATTTCCAAGCTTACCTTGAACTTGCGTCACAACCCTTACCAAAGTCTCTTTAGAGTAAGGCACTTGAGTTAACATAGGATTTCAAATTTTTATAAATATCGTCCAAATAAGTGCGAGCAAGATCATTTTATCTCATTTCGTAGGGTTCCCGACTTGTAAACCCAATGCAGTGATGATCTCATTTCATTTCAAAGCCAAATGACTCACATGAGTCCCCTTTGCTAAAGCCTTTGACCAAGACCGAATTACGGTCCTTATAAAAGACCTCACGGATTGGTCCAGGGAATATTAATTGCAAGAATACACAGACCTTTGTCAAGTGTGATGATAACAATTTATGAGTAATTCTCATGCCCGTATCAATGGTCGGGTGTCAAAAGCTTTTTTCATGAGAGTAAATGAAAGTCCTTTCTAATTGAAAGTTCCTCATTCAATTTGATTAGATTTGTCAAAGGGTCGACATATTCCCTTATTGAAGAATTCCCCAGTGAAGTTTTATGATGCAAGCAAAAGCTCAAGTGATTTTGATAACTTATGATGTTGCATTTGCTCATAACTACACCTCACTTGAATAAGTAGGTATGATGTAGTTAGCCTAGCCATTCCATGACCATTCATTTGGAATGTGACATTCTAATTCCGACCCTTTTTAAAACTTATAAATGAATGAAATGTCCATCGATGTATTTCAGTTAAATTTCACTTAGACTTGATCACTCTTGAGTTGAATAACCAAATGGGAATGGCTAATAAGGATTTAAATACGTGGATCAAAGAACTCAACCATGGATTGGCACTTTGACCATAAGGATTGCCGAGGGAATATTTTGGGCCATCATGGGCCGATCTAAGATTGGTTTTAGAATGATTTGCTAGCGTTATACAATTGGATCGCGGGTGATTCCGCTTGACCATAATATAATTTGTACATTTTCCTAAACCGTTTCCTAGCGATCGAGTCCTTTGGAACTAGTGATTGGCCTTTGCAATTACATGACAACCAAGGTAGCTATGGCTCGAATAACTCTTAAACGTGATAGTAACCACGAGTCGACAAGCGTAACTCCTAAGAGCCACCCGTTAGTTTGAGATGCACTAAAATTACTATTCATAAATTTTGAGCATGAGCTGGACTTTGAAATTTGGACGTCGAGTATTCAAGAATTTTAACGGTTATATCTTGGACGTCGCCTCATTGAAGTTAGTTAAATTCCATGATCGTTCCTTAGTAATTGGAAAAATTCGAGGTTAAGACGTTAGGTTGGAGTCTACTTTTTATCCTCGTTAATTGCTCTTCCCTCTAGATATTTACGAGAGCATATTGGTCTTTGGTCTTTTCCCCATGTGGCTGAATATCTAAGGGAATTTATGTTCAAAGTGGTCTTGAGTTATGGATAAGAGACAAGGATAGGATTTTGTGGGATCCAAAATCAACCACCTATCCATTAGTCATATCTAAGGTGTCAATCCATCAAGCTTGTCACTCATGTTGCCCATCACTCACCCACTTGCATGGCTAGTCACTCAAGTTGTCATTCCATCCTTCCACTTGCAAGACAAGCTTGTTGAACAAGATTTAGAAACCCTCAACTCTCATTTTCTCTTTTTTCCTCATCTCTCTCTCTCAACCAACTCTCCCTCTCCTCCTCTTCCCCTCTCGACGACACCACCATTATTATCTTCATCTTCTTGCCTTGATTGTGAGCCACCTCAAACCAACGCCACTCCCTCATCTCCTCAAACCGTGGTTGTGATCTCTTGAACCGACCGCCACCGCCCACGAAGCCGTGAGAGACCAAGCAAGCTGCCATTTTCCCTGTACCAAAATCATGACTTTAGGGGTTGTTTAGGAGCTGGTTTTGCTTGTCCAAAGTGGTACGATACCTCTAAATCCTAGCTGGTATGTTAGGAGGTTAGTGATGGAAGTTGTGAGTGGCTTTAATCGAATTTAATGGCTCATTACTTGATGTTCTTGAAGGACAAACCGGACAAAGCTTGCTGTCCAGTTCTGGTCGCAGGGTTTCAACGGACTTCCATTGGTTTTGCTAGCTTGAATCTTGATGTAAGTTCCTCCTAAACTTAGCCTAGGACTCTAGGTTACAAATGAATGGTTTAGAATTTAATTTGGAGAGTTTGAGGGGCTGTTATCGTATGAAAAATGTTCTAGACCCGAGAGCCTATATTTTCCGTTTTTCAGCATGCGTCAAAAGTAAAATGGCTCGTTTAGAGTCGTCCGGAGGCCGAATTGAGCTCTATTTTCTCCCACGCGACCATAAGACCATGAGGAACATGAATCTAAGGTTATATTGCTCAGAAAATGAATATAATTATGTCATTTTTACTGGGAGTAGATCTGGACGTGGAAACCATTTAGGGTCAATGTGTGTTTGTTTGTTTTAGAGTTTAAAATGTGAAATCCATGGCTAAATCATGATGCTTGGTACTTGATAATGAATTTTAATAAGGCAATAAATGGTTGAGTTGTGGCATGTGATCCAATGATTGAAATATGAGGCTTGGAGGTCGAATTGAGTATATTGGATGGTGGAATTTCATATTACAATTGTTTGGCCATTGATTGATTGATTTATATGTATGTGTGCACATTTGACCTTGATGCATGTCACACGGGGTTAGAACTTATCCTGAGCGTTAAACGGGGTTGCGACTTGAGGCTTTATTACGTGGGTCGGGCAAATTATTGGTTTGATGCGTGTTACGCGGGCCTTGGCACCGAGAATTAAATTATGAAATGCCATGAGTGGTATGTGATTTGTGAATTATCTTAGTACGAAGCTTATTTTTATTGGTGATTTGGCCTTTGTTTGTGATTTGACCTATGAAAATGTGCCGTGCCATTATACCATGACTTGATCTTATGTATCGTTTGCCATATGTTTACTTTTGTAAAGAACCGCATGTCTTTCAAAGTGTCTGGAGGTACTATTGGCCTAATTTAGGTTTAGAGTTAACTTGCTGAGATGTATTCTCACCCCATTATGGGACCACCCTTTTCGAGATCCTAAACCCTAACCCGATCATCATGTCACCACTTTTTGAGATGCCGATGGACCTTGAGACCGTGACCACCAGTATCCAAGAGTGGCGAAACCAGTCATACTATAGGAAAGCTAGTGCTTGCCTGGATGGACGAGGGAGGCGATTCCTAGAGGCCTCTTACCTTTTTGGCTTGGACCGCTTAGGGAGTGTGTTATCCCCGAAGAGGTGCTTAGAGCCGCGGATCAACTTGAAACTATCCCTTCTATTAGCGTGGTAGCTAATTTCAATGGAGGAGGACTATATGGTGCGGAGCCTTCGATGTCAATGACGAGTCTAAAGAACCTTCTAAGTCCGGAGCTCTAGTTGATGAATGAGTTCAACGCTTCATTTGGGGTTAAAGTGCGATCCACGTGGTCGAAGAGGATGAGGATATGACTATTAATAGTGAGCCTGACGTTTAGGTGTAGTTGTCACACCTAGCCCTTTTGTTGTTATGTATCGCCTATACCCGAACCCGAGTAAGTTGATGTATTTTTTGTTTTTAGTTTGTGATATAGAACCTTTTTTAATGCTATGCTTATGTTTGTGTTTATCCTAAGTCATCTTGTTTTAATTTGTGTATGGAGTTTTGGTTTTACGCTTCCTCTTGTGCATATCATATTGCATGTAAGATGTCCGCCGTTGATCTTGGGAACCGTTAAGGTAAACGGTCGTATCGGGATATTATCGAGCCCGAAAGGTTCGGGCGTGACATGGAAAGTGCGGGTAAGTTTTCGAACCCTATTCAAATTGATAGCTTTATGGACTTTAGTTGTTATTTTAACCTCTCGTGCTCACATTGATGAGACTCAAGCAATACATCCTTTTTATATTTATCGATTCAATTAGGTAATACATCCCTCATATTTGTGCTATTTAGCCTCGATGGTATTGAATCATGATGTATACGCTCTCATGATCTTTACCTTGCCAAATCGGGATGTATATGCTCTCACGATCTTGATCTTTTACCTAATCATAATGATACGCTCTTATAATTTTGGTACCTTTATCAAATCGCAATGTATACACTCTTGTGATCTTGGTCCTTTTACCAAATCGTGATGTATACGCTCTCACAATCTTGCTCCTTTACCTAATCATAATGATACGCTCTTACGGTTTTGGTACCTTTGTCAAATCACAATGTATATGCTCTTGTGATCTTGATCCCTTTATCGAATCACAATGTATATGCACTTGTAATATTGGTCCCTTTTACCAAATCGTGATATATATGCTCGCATGATCTTGGTCTTTTATCAAAATCGCATTGTATGGGCTCTTGCGATCTCGATCCTCAATAGATGCGCTCTTTTGATTTCGAAAAACATATTTCAACTCTACACATATCTTGCATTGTCCCACATTAGAGGGAAACCTCTAGTAATGGATAAGGCCCTAGTACCTTACGATTCTCTTGTGATCTCGAGTCATTCCTATTCACAATATATTCGCTCTTGTGATCTCGAAAAATCATATGTCAACACTACATATATCTAACGTTGTCTCGCATCGAAGGAAACTTCGACAATAGATAAGGCCCAATACCTCAAATCCTTGCATCCACAAGAAGCTTGAAAATTAAGGGAATCATCAAATATTATGAGGTATTTGGTAAGATCAGGGTTTTTCACATGTGATCCATATGCAAATTGCTCTAGTTCATTTCTTGAAAGAGAGAAGTCAAGCCACATGTTATTTACGGTCTTGCATATCCCACATCATTTCTTATTGAATAGAAATGGGATTAAAACTCTCACAAAATTTTTTGTGTGTTTGTGCACTCGCTTGGGCAAAATTTAGGTTCAATTAGGTCTTTGAGAGAAACCTCTGCAAGTCTCCACTTAAAGAGGGGCAGCATTTATTGTCACCTAAATTTTAACTAACCTTCTCTGTCATTTTCTGCATAAAAACATTAGAACTAACCTTAGTTCTACAAAATAATAATTATTATATTTACATCATCTATCGTGTTTATTTTTTTGTCATTTACGCATTGCATTAGCATTTATCCGCATCGGCGGTGCGAGATTGACTTGATTTGATAGACAATTTGGACTTAGATTAACGGGGAAATTTTTGGCAATTCATGAGTATGTGTGCCGAAAATCAATGAGGATTGCACCTAATTGCTAAATTCAGTTCAACCCATTTTTAGCTGGTTTAAATGTTCAATGCTTTGTTTTAATTGGTTCTTAATTAATTAAAGCCTAATTTGAGTTTGAAATTGCTTGAATCAAGCCCATAAGAAGGTGAAAATCGGCTAGCCCTATGGATCACCCTTTTAGCTGAATTTTTGAGGTTTTTTTTTATAGGATTAGGACTCTAAAATTCAAATTTTATAATCTTGCGATCCTTATCTATCCCTACTTTGACTAGGGTTACTAATCTAATGGCCTTAGATGTTAGGCGTGTGAAGCCAAAATATTTCATTGAGGGCTTTTTTGCTCCTAGGTGAAAAGCTATACCTCTTATATTAGCGATGTCAATGTACTAGCGGTCATAAGACCGAAAAAAAAGAGAGAAAGAAGCGCAAAGTAGCAAATAGAGAGAAAAAGAAAAAGAAAAATCATGACAGCATTCTTGAGTATTCTCGATTTCTTTTTACCCCGATCTTGTGAGAAGATCATCGATTGTATTCCTACTTTTCTCGAAGACTAGT
This sequence comes from Rhodamnia rubescens, assembly GCA_021437795.1. Taxonomy (NCBI): domain Eukaryota; kingdom Viridiplantae; phylum Streptophyta; class Magnoliopsida; order Myrtales; family Myrtaceae; genus Rhodamnia; species Rhodamnia rubescens. The sequence continues at coordinate 11,417,572 of JAILYA010000002.1, read as the reverse complement.
GGATTCGCAGATTGCCTCTATACGGAAACTTAGCCCAAGTTTGGGTGAACTTTGATAACAAATTCTCTAGTGTGTTCTTCTAATTCGGTTCTTTTATTATTATATTCTACCGGTGTGGATTGTTTGCTAGTATTATTTTTGGAGGGTCGATGTGCGATTCCTAGTAACTAAGGTGGCTATTCGAAAACATCGAGGTTTTTTTCGGTGATGTTAGATTAAAAGCAAATAGTATGGCGAAGATAAAATCATAATCGATAAGTTTGATGGGCAGGATTTTGAATAGTGGAAATTCCAAATAGACGACTATCTTTAACCGAAAGATCTCTATACACCACTTAAGGGTTGGAAACCCGAACTCGAGGAAGTGGATCTATCATAGAATCGGGATGGAAAACTCTTTATCGAAAGGCATTAGGTGAGATTCGTCTAGGGCTGACGAAAAAGATAGGGTATCACATCGCGAAAGTGAAGACTCGCAAAGAAGCCATGGATATTCTAACGAATATTTATGAGAGGCCATCCACATCAAATCAAATATTTTGCGAAAGAAATTGGTTAATATGAAATTATCCGATAGAGGTTCCAGCTGTAGAGCATATTAATAGTTTTACGCAAGTCACATGTCGCTTAGAACCGCGGGCATAAATATGGATATGAAGTTTCAAGCTTTACTTGTTTATATGTTCCCTTACGGAAAGCTATAACACCACGGTGCGGGAATTTCTAGCACCATGAAGGATGATTTGACTACGAATGATGTTATGAGCAGCATCATGGATGAAGAGATGTGAAGGAAAGTCACAGGTGGAGATAAGTTTTTGGTATCTCGCATCTTCAACGGCACTAGCAGTAGAGAATCGTGGGAGAAGTAAAAGCGGAGGAAAATTCGAAGGGCGTGGTAGGTCACAATCAAAGGGAAGAGAGAGGTTGCAAAAGATGAGTACGATTTTGTCACTAGACGGGACATCGTAGATTTCAATGTGAAGCCTATAAAAAGAAGCAACGAGAAGAGAATCAAGAAGCTAATGGGGTAAGCGATGAACCTTTGTTAGAGAATTTGTGTTTATCCGTAGGGTTTAACTTGACAATAGATAAGTGGTTTCTTGACTATAGTGCTTCTTTTTGTTGCACATCGCAAAAAGATATACTAGCTAATTATGCCAGTGCATATTTTGAACAATTGGTTGTGGGAAACGGCCACATGTATCCGATTATAGGAAAAGGAATTGTGATTGTGAACATCGAAGTGGAAGACGTCTACTTTTGCGTGAAACCAAACATATTCCCATGTTGAAGAAAAATATGATTTCAACAAGTAAACTTAACCAAGAAGGCATGGTAACAATTTTTGGATGTGGAGAGTGGTAGAGAACCTCGGGGGCAAGAGTAATAGCAAAGGGAAAGCGTACGGGTACACTTTATCTTATTTAGGGAGACAATATCAATGATATGGTAGCCACTACGGTAGCTATGAGTAATTTATCTACTCTTTGGCATTATCATTTAGGACATCTTGGTGAAAAGGGTGTAAAACAGTTACACTTAAGAAAGTTATTTCCAAGTTTGCAAAAAATCGGGTTAGATTTACGTAAAAGTTGCATTTATGAAAAGCAAAAGGCTATTTGTTTTCAATTAATTGGGTGAGAATAAAAGGCAAAAGCTAGAGTTGGTTCATACTTGATGTGGGGAACCGACTCATGAGCTATCTTATGGTGGTAAGAGGTATTATGTCACTTTCATTGATGATGCGACAAGAAAGACTTAGGTTTATGCTCTCGGAGAAAAATCGAAGTATTCAAGATTTTCAAAATATGGCGAGACAATGGTAGAAAAAGAAACAGGCTATCAGATTAAAGCTCGAAGACTAATAATGGTGGTGAATACACAAGCAATGAATTTGCAGAATATTTGAGCCGAGAAGGTATACATGGATTGAATATTGTTCCTAGAACTTCTCAAGAGAACGTTATAGGCGAGAGAATAAATAGGACTATTTTGGAGTGTGCACGATGCATGAGACTACATGCGGATCTCCCATTATACTAGTTACTATAGTTGATGCAGCTGTATATTTGATTAACGGGAATCCATCTAGGGCATTGGATGGAGGAATGCCGCAAGAGCAATGATCGGGCAAAAGGTCAACTATTCATATCTCAAAGTTTTTGGTTGCACTTGCATATGCCTTGATTGACAAAGAGGACAGGAAGAAGCTTGATGCTAAGTCCCAAAAGGGCGTCTTTATTAGATATGGTGGCGATGCATATGGATATAGGCTTTGGGTTTATGAGAATAACAAAGTCATTCGTAGTTTGAATGTGGTGTTCCACGAAGAAAAGATGTACAAAGATCGTCGGACGAGGAGCATGAGACCGTAGTAGAACTAGAATATGTTGAAATTGGGACACAATTCTCGTGAAGATGATTCCAAGATCGAGTGCACACTGAAGGGAAGGTTCAAGATGAACATATTATTAATGAGCAGGAAGTTCAAGAGGAATGTAGTGATCTAGAATAGAATAACGACCCGAAGTATCTGTTTTTGAGGAGATCTATACACATGAAAAAGCCAAAGGTAATTTTTATCTATCAGCTAATACTATTTTGAGCCATGTCTTATATACGGATATTCGGGAGAGCCGAAGATTTATGATGTGGCAAAGAAAGATACATCTCAGGCTGGAATTTCATACCAATACAAGCATGTTGATAATCAAGGTTGGGATCGGCAAGGGCTATGTTAAAATTTGGGAAAAAGGTCACAAAGAGCTGCTTCCAAAGATTTAGGGTGGTCCTGGATGGCACCAATACAAGCATGTTGATAATCAAGGAAACGGGTATCAAGCGAGCAACTCTTGCTTTAAACAGGCAAGCCTTTGCATCCATGAAGTGAAAGAGCAATGTGGATGGCTCCAAAGTGAAGATGAGTGTAACCCTATTGAGCCCACTTGAAGAAGGAACTCTTGAGGGATCCGGAGAGTGACGAATTGCTCTTCTTTGAGTAGATAGGATAGGATACTTGATCAAATTTATAGGGCTGGAAATATTCGTTTCTTGTTCAAGGAGTATGCCTTATGAGATGCTTTAGGGATTTGATAGGGGAGAAGGAGGAAGGTTTGGAAAATGCACACTAAGGATTCATAAGAGGGAGGTAGGTTTCAGAAATCTTACTATCTTCTTCTAGATATGATTGTTGCAACCCTCCTTAAACCTCTCCCGAAGGTCCGATGGGTTAAGAGGTATTGTTATAGATGAATGGCATAGACTCTCCCAAATCCTACCTTACGTGACATTAGATTTCTTTTTCTGATTAGCAAACTAAAATGCCACTAACAATCGCTATTAGCTTTATTGGGGTTAGCTAGAAACCAATCGTAACACGGGAGTGTTATCTTGATTCCTACGCAACTAGAGCTTTTAGGTTCGGGGGCTTGTTTATGCTAACTAGATAATTAGCGCCCCTTCGATCTAACAACCAAGATTCCCTACGGTGACCACATATTCTGCATATCATTTTAAGCTTACTAAGCATCTAACCAAACTTAAATTATCATGCATAATATTTTTTGTCATTTCGTGCAATTACCTATTTATCCTTAATCTAACTATAAGAAAAGCGATTAACATGCAATTTTTCAAAAGACAGTGTTATAATAAATACTCAATCGAGATAAATATGCCAAATAAAGACGAAATGAACACATGCAGATCAAATCCATGATAGCGATATTTTAAAAAAATAACTACGACGCGAAGGTCGAAGTACATAAGTATCAGACCAACTGGACATGGATCTTCAATCAACGCCAATCAAAGTCATAAAATCTCACATGAGGTGAAAAAACATCAAGAAAACCATTTTAATAATTTTCTGAAATTTTTCTAATTTTTTGAATTTTTGATGGTTTTTTAAAAAAAATTAAATTTTTTTGTTATTTTTATTTTTTATTAGTTTTTTAGTAATTAAAAAAAAAGGACAAGGTCCGGGTCGGGTTCTCACACCTAAACCTAGATCGGGTCGTTTGACACGATCCGATCCCGAAGGAGAGAACCAAACTCGGGCCTCGCTCGTGCGGTAAAGGCCTGGCCTACTTTCCTTGTCTTATTCGGGCGGGTCTAAGTCTCTTTCCGGCCCAACTCCCAAAGCCTTGATCGCCCACTTCCTTGCAACCAAAACAACCCGGGCCCGGTAAGCTTCGCTATTTTCCCCAATCAGTCCACTCGAGCCCAATCTCCTCTCCTTCATTGTACTAGCCCCGTTCGATTCGACTTAAATGACCAAAGAAGTAGTCGTGGGAAGGCGTGATTGCTATTTTTCAATCGTCCTCTTCCTATGACGTCTTCCTTCCGGCGGGATCGAGAACAAATCCCGATCTTTGCTGGGCAGTGCGGCTATGGGCATCGATGCCGAACTTTGTCGGCCTCCCAGCTCCGTGTCGGTCCCACCCGACCTCCTCTGCTCTACTAAAAAAGTCGATGCGCTCATCATGGGGCCGCCTTCGTCACCACGTCGGACTACTATTGTTCGGAACCTGCACTTCCGTTTGCTTAAGCTAGTCTCGTTATCCGTTCAACTTTGCGTCGCCTCTCTTAACCCTCACATCGCCTTAGTCCAAGCTCAAGTCACCTCCACACCATGAAAACAACATCGTAATCGTCCGCCGCCCCACTCGCTCGGGTCAACTTCCATGCTACCACTAGGTCAAGTCGCCTCCCCTATTAGGACCGGGTCGCACGTCGGCTTCCTCACGTTCGCATCATCACTGGCCCGAGCTAGTACGCCACCTCTTACGCTCATGAGATACCACCGAACGTTGGATGCATGACGGCCACCAACACCTACCGCTGATCCTATCTCACTTTGCCACGAACTCAAGAGAAACTCGCCAACAGAACAAAGCATCGAACCATCGCCAACCGCTGGACACTACTACAAATGCTATGAAGACAAGTGCCCAAAACCGTAACCTCTCCGAACCATCACCAAATGTAGTCGCAGGTCGCGAGATGCTTAAGCTATACTTCTGCCGATGCCATGAAGGTCATCCATGATTAATGAACTTTCCAATAACTAAACCATGAGGGGCGACTTAAGTGCTTCAAGGGATGGGTTACATGCAATTGTGTAAAAGAGAACATAGGTTGTACGAATAAATCGAGCTAGTATTTGAGCCACGAAACAAATAATGAATGGCATGAAAAACGAACGAGGGTTAAACCCTTCAAAATCAGCACCAGTATACGGCAAAGAGGACAAGATTTGGTTCTTTTGTTCCCGAAACCGGACGGGATAAAGCACTCAAGCTTACCCGTTGAATGGGGGGATATGTTGGCTGGCGATCATCGAGCAGCTTTGGCCGGGCGGCTAGTCGGCGCATTCAAGGATGCAACAGGCGATAAAACCGTAGCTCCCCCTTGAGACCCCTTTTGTAAAATCCCCATAGCTCTCACCCTCTAGTTCAACTCTCCTTCATGCCTTTTCTCTCTTGTGGACCCAACTCCTTGAGCTGCCCTTTTTTGTTATGGAACACCCCTTCCTCTTGGAGTGAATCCTAAGCACCCCACCTCTTTGCTTCTTTTATGCTCTTCTTGCCTCCTTCCCTAATTTTTCTTCTATGGACGGGGAAAAGTATACTAGAAGTGCAAAAACTTTTGTATGGCGTTCACTTGAGTGTCATAACTTTCAAAATATTCACTTAAGTGCCATAACTTTCAAAAATCGTTCACTTGAGTGCCATGTTGACGTGGAGGCCGAAAAAGCTAATGTGACAAACCAAACTGACATAGCATCTTTGGAATGCTGACGTGGTTTCGTCGGAAAGTTGACGTAGCATCTTCGGAAAGCCGACGTGGTTTGTCGGAAAGTTGATGTAGTACACCGAAAAGCTAATGTACCACGCTGGAAAAGTTGATGTAGCACTCAAGTGAACGATCTTGCTCCGACGTGGCACTCAAGTAAACAATTTTTAAAAGTTATGGCACTTAAGTGAATGTTTTGAAAGTTATGGCACTCAAGTGAACGCCGTACACAAGTTATGGCACTCATGGTGTACTTATCCCATGGACGGGAGTAAAAATCGTATGATGGGGGCGTGGATGAAGGAAAACCAAGGGAGAGAAGTGAGATGTGATGGCGTACAAAGGTAACGTGAGAGATGACATGAGTGGATTAAGGGAAAAAATAAATGAGAGATGGACTTTGGGGAAATAAAAGGAGAAAATGGGCTATTCGCTTGGGCCCATGTGATGAGTGAGCATAAATGAGAGGTGGGCTCGCGTGAGGCTGGTGGAAGAAAAATAGATGGAAGAGAAGCTCTTGGGCTACATAAGAATGGCCTTTCTGGCCTCTTATGAGAAGCAAGCGGGAAATGAGGACCGGGCTTGCTTGAAAAAGAAATGGCCGGCTAGACCGCGCGTGCCTATGTATGGGATAGAAAAAAATAAGATGAGTCGGATCTTGCACGTGTGGGCTCGGGTCAATCCGGTTCAATCTTCTTTTTTTTTTTGCTTTTATATTTTTTTAATAATTTTCTATTTTTTCAATAGAATAAAAAAAGATGAATAATTAACAAATTAGACAAAATTCTATTTTAAGAAGGAAATAAAAGATGGGACTCCCAAAATTAGGTATCAACAGTTGCCCTTCTTGGAAGGCAAGCTCGAAGAGAGGTTCTATTCCAAGACAAAATAACACGTAATTTTGTCAACAAATTAACTGATAGTGCTTAGGAAGGCCGCGAAAGCAACTATCGGGACCAAAGTTGATGGGATTTGTTCGGGGAACTAGCCCGGGGCTCCACACCTTCGTGCCTACTCATGCAAGCTTAACTCAAACAGAACAAAACCTTTGGGATGATCGTGTAAACACACTGGGCTTGGTCCTAAGAGGGAAACGACATAATTCACGATACTATAACCCATGAAAAGGCTATTGAAAAAACACAATTCCACGATCGGTGACCCATGAAACGGCTGTTGAAAAGATACAATTTACGGTATTTGACCCATGAAAGGCGATTGAAAAGACACATTTCTTGATCTTTGACCCATGAAAAGGCTATATTGAAAAGACACATTTCGGGATCTTTGACCCATGAAAAAGCTACTAAAAAAGCACATTTCACGATCTTTGACCCATGAAAAGGCAATTGAAAAGACACATTTTACGATCTTTGACTCATGAAAAGGCTATTGAAAAGAGAATTTCGCTTAGCATTGTATCTACTCAACAAAATGAGGAAACCTATTTATGGATCGAGCCTCAAGAAGCTAAAGTTCACCTTACCTATCCAAAGAAGGTTAGCTCAAACAAATAGTAATTAAAGTGCTGCTCTTGGGCTGAACTTACACTTGACCTCGGGAGTACATTCTCGGATTACATAGGACGGAGCTCCGACCTTAGCATTTCCATGTCGAATGGAACCCTCTTGAATGAGCGAGAATGTCGTCTATGAACTCTTCCATCGCAACTTACACTTGCGTGACTTGACTCTTGACAAACACTTAGCGTCATATCTATTATGGGGTATTAGCTTGCGATTGAGGAAGCTTATTGTGAAATTGGTTTAGGGATGCTAAAGCTCGCCTTACCTATTCGAACAAGGTTAGCTCAAACAAACTTATCACGAGATAATCGAACTACTCACGCCAATTCCTTACACGACTCAAGACTTATGAAAGAAATTCGAACTAATGGGGAAGTAGCGTTGAATGCATGGGAGTTAAATGACATCGTCGACAGTTCAAGACCCATCTACTCACTAGGAAGGCTACTTGGTGCAACGCACCAAAAACTTCCCACTCGGTTAGATGACATCGTCGACCTCTAGACTCCGTGGGAAAAATCAATTGAAGAGAGAATTGTGGCTCTCGAAAATGGTTTTGGATGAAAACCTCGATTCATGAAAGACAAAAATTTTGCTTCATGAAAAGAGTTTGTTGAGCATGCAAGCTAAGATCCTTAATTTGAAAGAGCTTCTCACACTCTCTCGCTAGGGGATAACTATTGATCCTAATCACTCACTTGGGGGTTTTAGGACAAATACTCTTGAGGCCTTCGCCTCTCTTTGTGCTTAAGGTTTCGGGCATATTCACAATCTATACATTGTTGATCAATCTGAAAGGTCTTTCAAGGACCATAATGTTGGCTTGATGATGGGCTTACAAGAAGTATTCCTCCTACTTTGAGGCCACACTAGGAAAACATTTGAAGTTATTGCCCTCGTCGGGTTTACATGTCGAGAACTCGAAAGATAAAACAAGAAATGATTGGCTCCACTCCTTTGAGTGGTAGCATTCTTTACTAAGTCTTCATGTCTACTTTAAACATCCCAATCGGAAAAGTCTTTGAATGGGTTGTAATGTCGGCTTGGGAAGGCTTATAAGGCTCTAAATTTTCCTTTCGGGGGGTTTATGAGTTGGTGACCATCTTGGTGTCTTTACTAATCTCGCTCCATTTGAGGAAAGCATCGACTCTAGGGATCACAACATGCCTCAAAAGCCCAATCAGTGTCCGTTTTATTTGGTAAGAAAAGAGTTTTACTCGATTTTCAACATTTGTTTCGGTTTGAGGTAAGCTCGATGCTTTTATGCATTCGGCTTTCTCTCTCCGGGGATTTGGCTTTGCTTTTACTAGGAACCTTGCTCTTTTAGCCATCTATTTCTCATTCTCTTTTTTTTCTGCTTTGCTATTTTCATGAGCTTTCTAGACTCTCGAGACATTTCACATCGACACCAATTTTATGGGAAATCATTTATCTTGCCCCAATGTGGGCAAATGATCACCACTTGGGCTTTAAAATGTATTATTTCTAGGTCGACTTGGCTAGCAAAGGGTATTCGGTGTTTGGATAGAGAAAGAAATGCTTTTCTTTATTTAGGGATATTTCGAGCTTCCATGAAAATTCACACGAAGTTACCACACAAAAGTTAATGCAAGTAAAGGCAATTAAATCTTTCTTATCTTTTTTCTCCGCTGATTTTCAATTGTAATCTCTTCTATTTGCCCCGATGTGGGGTGGTTTTTTACGGGGGCATTTTGAACTCCCCTTACTCGGGCTCAACGTGGCTAGCAAGGAATATATTGTGTGTATGGGGAAAGAAGGAATGCATTTCTTCACTTCGACCCTTGTACACATTGTGAATGAATCCTCTATCCCAAAACACAAATCTTGCTCTCATTTTGCTCAATCTTGGTGTGTATCGGGATGTATTTAGACGGGGTTTTACCACTCATCTTAAGCACTCTCACTTGACATACTCAATACCTTCGTTTCATTCGGTAAAATCATCGACCAAATGCTGCAGGAGATTTCGATGTAAAGCTGCATGCATGCATGAATGGATGCACTAGTTCGGTGAACGTGGCTACTTTCTTGGGGCGAACTAGAGTGTTTACTCCAATTTTATTGGGGATGAGATCCCTTTAACAAAGCTTTATGGGCTGAACATTTGTTATAACCTGAATCGGGGATGAAAGCGGTTGAACATTTACGCTCCTTACGGTAGTTTTAGGAGAAGGATACTTACGGGCTACGGTGGCTAGGCGACCTCCGTGCCTGCTCCTGAGGATCTATGCGAACGAGCATCCCGGAATTTCACGAACTATCCCGTTTCATCAATTTATCAAAGGAGCTTAGTGTATCAATGTAGTAGCGATGTGGCGAGGGCAGCTTCTTAAGATAAATAGCGACATAATTTTTTGATGACCTCTTTCATCTTGATTTCATTCCGATGAAGTGCTCCCCTCTTTTCTGCAAAAAATAAAAGGGGTGAAAAAGGCTTTTTGTATTTTATTCATTTTTATTTACAAAGGAACCCCTCCATTTTTACAATGGGGCTCCTAGGTGCCATCCTCGGGGTTCGAACCCGTCGCGTCAAGCCGCCCTCATCCCCCAACTACCGGGCTACGAGGGGCCTCGCTTTTATTTAAGCAATCCCATCAAGGTAGTGTGCTACTTTCTTGCGACCATGGACGTCAACCTAGTTACTTGGCGCACGTAGGAGCTTCGTTTCCTTCACCTAAGGCACTTCAAATTGAGTCAACCCGGTCATTTGGCTTAGATTCTTGAATATCATATACAATGCAACATAAATATGTTATACATATATGCATGGTATGCATGATGCTATCATTTGGAGTGACTCGGTTCGCACAAGAAACAATCACCTAGGGCCTACGATTTTATTCATGGGAAATACATTTTCACCATATCGGCATTTCATGAGCCTACTAGGCACTGGCCATCCATTTTAGCTAAAATCAACGCTCAATAGGTAGAACTTTCTTGATCACAAATGGCCCTTCACGATTCGTTGTGAACTTGCCTCAAGGGGTGCGGTACAAACGGCAATCTCTTCTTCAGCACCAAGTCATCGATCTCGAAGTGCGGGGATGGACCTTGCGGTTGCACAACTTTGCTACACACTTCGATAATACTAACGGTCATAGATAGCCCATAATCGTTTTTTATTAATCATATTCAGCTGTTCATACCTCTGCTGAATCCATTCTGCTTCCGATAGCTTTAATTGTGACAGAATCTTCAATGATGGGATCTCTATTTCTACTTGTAACACTGCTCCATACTAGTATACCAACAACAAGGTGTTGCCGGTTGAAATACGGATTGACATCTTATATATCGCGATAATTCTTTGCTATCTTGGATAGAATCTTCTTAATATTTTTGTTCGCCGTCTCTCTTGTACCATTCATCTACCGGCGGTAAGGTGAAGAATTCAAGTGTCGGGCGACGCGAAATTCACTAAGAACCTCGTCAACTACCTTGTTGTTGAGATTTGAGCGATTGTTGGTAATTATAGCCTCAGGTGCCCCATATTGAGCAAAGATATCTTCATGCAAAACCATGCTACGTTCTTAGCTATGACATTGGCGTAATCAATTGCACATGCAAGTATAAAATGATGTCCGTTTGAAACTTTGGGGTTAATTGGTCTTATGGCGTCGATACCCGCATTAAGAAAGGTCGTGCTTTAGACGTCACAGTGCTGACTCATTAGATGGCACAATAATTCTATCTCCGTAGACACCTTACTAATGGCAAAGCGAACATGTTGAATACAATCTACCTCTAATGTGAGCCGATAATATCCCAACCTCATGATTTTCTTACTTTGTATGTGGCCGTTCATATGGGGGCCACTTTCACATTCATGGATCGGCTCATCAACCTATTGGCCTCCTTAGCGTCGACATACCTCAAGAGAATGGAACCATATTATCTCTTATACAATGTATCGCACTGAAGGAAGAACTTTGATGACGGCTTCATCAAATACTTCCTATCGGCCACCTTCACTCCTTGAGGGAACCTACCTACTCTACGGACTTTAATGTCATGGTACAGTGGCTCTCGATCCACTCTTCTTCTATTAGCATGGAGTAAGTTGAACGTTTCGGGATTTCGATTCTCAATAGCTCAATGTAGAACCTGTAGTCACTTGGAACATTATGGATAGGGTGGCCAATGCGCTGCCAAACTAATTGTAGGTTACGAGAAGATGCTTGAGTGCTATCTCATCAAACTCTTCAATTATATCCTCCAAAACTCATGATATGGGATCAACTTTGGGTCATGAGTCTTCCAGTTGCCTTACATACGAAGGATAATGAGGTAGAGTCTCTATAAACACAGTAGTCTCCGGTTATCCATCTCCGAGCAGACTTGCGACGGAAATTCAGGCTCGTATTCGGGGATGTTATTAGTACATTGAAACAATAACTTAGCGGCTACTCGATAATGTTAGCCGTATGGGGGAGATAAGAATAGCCCTTGTGCCAAATCCCGATAGGTTAACTGCCCCATCGAAGTATATGACCTACTTTTCTATAGTCACCGGTAAAAACGCGGTCATCAAGAGGGTTTATCTCATCTTCGCCCACGGTCTGCAGCATTCTCTCTGCTAACATGTCTATTATAGCTCAACCTTTTCCTGAAACACGTATGCATAGATGCACATCGAACTCGAGAAATGGGAATGCGCTACTTGGCCAACTTGCCGACCAACGCTGGTTTCTCCAATAGATACTTAATGGGATGGGATCATATTTGGTGGTCGGCATGATCGATAGTGAAGGGTGTATTGTTGCAATCATGTAACACCCCAAACTAGAGCTATGCAAGTCTTCTCGACCTTTGAGTAGTTAACTCGGAATCTAAGAATTTCGTGTTGAGATAGTATATATCGCTCATTCTTTCCCATTTGATAGTCTTTTTGCACTAACACGGCTCCCAAGGACTCCTTATGGATCGTCGAGATAAAGGATCAAAAGTATCTCGGGAATAGGTGGAACCGAGGAATAGGGGAATGGGTCTGGATAATGTTGAATCTTTAAGAAAGCGATCGACATTCGATATCCCACAATCTTCGCATTCTTCTTAGAAGCTTAAAAAACGGTCAGTGGTCTCGACGAAATGGAGCCTACTAATTTCCTAACTAGAGTGTGCCGATAATATCGGGAATATGCGCCTCGTTGAGCACCTTTAGAAGGGCCTCTTTGTGCTTCTCAGAAGATTGAAACAATTCGAGGATAGAAATCTTGGCCGGTATTTTTCTAAGGCTGAGTCACAATAGATAAAAAATGTTTGGCCTCTACTTAAGTCACGGATTTCTTCTCGAGATGGCCCCGGAGGTGCATAAGAATGACCCATCCAGTGGCGGAATCCAATTGCCTCGATCTCATAGTCCCAAATGACTTCCTTGGTGTCAATGATAAGCCGACGTGCCCTCACTCGTAACCGTCGATGATGTATCAATCGTAGTGGGTAAAAGCCGCTTCCCACGATATCCAAACTAGCATCAGCGGAGCCCCCATATAGATAAACTCGTCGGATTGGGATCAGATAACCATGTAGCCTTCATCTTTAAGCTCGTAATCGCCTTAGATCCTCTTTGATGGTCAGTTTATTACAATAGGTTCTACCATAGCAATGAACGTCTCATTCAAATTTGACACATTTTGAAAGATAGTTGCATCACTAGGAGCGGCCTCTTCGGTGTTGATAGGCATTTTTACTTCAATTAGCCCGATAGCTTCATTAGTGGATTCCAACACGTTGAACTCATTCCCCCGCTACATTCCAATGGACTAAGCACGATGCCAGGAGGGCTCCTCAAAAAACCACGAGAGTGAATACCTTACCAAAAATCATGTCCACCACTAGGTTATCCTAAAGGTAGCGACAATCTCCCCTGCTAGTTATACGCGGCATTGGCTTCTATATCATGATCTTCATATGGTTGATTTAGTGCTACCTCGGGCACGATTACGTCTTGCTTCAATAAGCATTTGTTAGGCTCCGCATGACTATCTTTGAGTTTGGCTCGACATGGGTAGTATCGGGGATACGAATCGAATGAATAGGGGTGTAAAGCTAATGACTTCCTTTAGGGTAGCCTAAATTACACCGGTTCGGACCATCTCAACGATGCGCAGCGCTTCTCTCTTGGATGGGGATCAAATTTGTACTCTTATAGTGCTTAAATGAAAGCAGTGTTTGATACATTTCCCACAACATCTATTCGGAATCTCTTCTTAGTAACACTTCTCATCTCCTCAATGACTCCTACATTTGGGGCATGGCTAGTAGCGGGTTCGTTGTATATTCGGCTCGAAGTCCTTAAATGATAGGTAATTGTCCTCAAGAAAATTCTGGATTTTATGCCTGAAGATGTACCAGCCATCAATGTCATTGTCCCCTTTCGCTCATGTAGAAAGCACAAGATTTGGAAGGGTTGAATCCACGATACTTCGGGGGTTACTTCGAGCAACTTCTTTTGCCACAAGCTCCTTGCCTAACAAAGCACGTAAAAGTTGAGATAACGGCCTCGGTAGTGGAGTGAATTGCCTTGGTTTCCTAGGTGAGTATTCGATACCTCTCTTTTGCTCTATAGCTTCCGACGCAGATGCTTGATTGATTAGGGCTAAGTTAGGAACTTGGCATCGGTTGTGAAACTAGAGCTTGGACAAAGGAAACTTCTACGTCCTTTCCTCTCTAGTTGGTGCCTACTATTGGTACATTCAGCTATTCTTCCTTTGTGCATTTCACCCTCAATTTTCTCCCCAGCTTTGATGAGCAAAGAAATTCTGAAATCGTCTTTGAATGAGGTTTTGATAGAACTCATTCGAAGGGTTTTTTTAAACATGTTAATCTTCTCAGTTTCTCGAGAGGTAGCGAACTTCAATGGCTAGCGCGGCGTCAAAAAAAAAAAAAAAATCCTAAACGCTTCGTCTTTCGTCTTTATCATGTAGGACAAAACCTCTGTTGGCCGAAGCCATCTCGGTGTTATATTCGTATTGTTCTACGAAAGCCTTAGCCAAATCTTCCCATCTTACAATTTTATTTGGCTTTAGATCCAAGAACCGGTGAGCGGCTATACATCATCCTCCAAAGCTGTTTTTGGAAAGTACGTATTAGCAAGGAAATATTCTTGACGTCTTGGCCCATCTTATTGGTGTAATAAACTAAGTATGCCCTTGGATTGCCCTTGCTGAATATTTCATGAAGTATGAAACTTTAAACTTACCGGGAAGCCCATCTTGTCATATCGAGATAAATCCCCGACATTTGGAGTCCATGCTTATCCTTGAGCTCTTGGTCAAGATCGTGCCAACCTAATATTAGTTCCTCCTCCAATCGGCCCAGAGATGGATGCTCGAGATAGGAGCAAGAGGAGCGGGCACAAGAACTGAGCAATTGCCTCCTCAACAATGGATTTACTGGTTTATGCATCAAGAAGGTCGGGTATATCAGATTGGGCCAAAAAGTTGCACTTGATTTTGTATTCTGTTGGGTTGAAAGTGCCCTCGCTTAGGCGAGTAACGGGTTACCATCCCTTCAAATCATGGACCTCCGCAAGAGCGATTCTTCTAAGGGCCCACGCTTCTGCGGCTTCATCGTCTGCGCGTACCTCCGTAAATGCCCTTTACGGACCTAGTGCGAGGGGGGATCCATCTCGTGGTTTAAAACAAATGTACACGGCTTCCTTTGACAATATAAACTTTGCAACGAACTCGGGATATGCAAATTCTCTAGCAAACCTAAGGCGAGAGAATAGATACTATCGCAAGTTGTTTATAAAAAATACATGGTCAAATGAAAAAAATCGTAATAATTATATTAACAACAAAGTCGGTAAAGAAATCTGAGCTTCATATAATAAAGGCGAAACAGAATCATAACATTAGATTACAAAGACCGTTATAGAAAGTACGAAAATATGATATAGACTAGATGGATAACGAGATCCATCGATATCAAAATGCTGCTCCTTGACCACAAAATGGGAGTTTCGGGCGACTATCCTGTTTTCTTAGCTCATTAGTTGTCGTCTTCTTGGAAACCATGGTGGATAACCTGCTGGGGGATGATAGCTAAGACGACTTTGCAATTGGGATCTTCAAGGCGGTGAATATATGCCAATGATGCTTGATGGAGTCCACTTATCGCCCTCTAGCTCGGAGGCTTGGGCAATGACCTCTTTGTTGACACATGAATTTTTGATCAAGTTTTTTTAGTTTTATAAAAATTCATAGAAAATCCATAAAAGTCAAAAAATTGAAAAATCAAGTTTAGAAGCTTTGGCCAACCATAAGGGACCATTTTTGAACAAAAAATAATCTTTCATATTTTTGCATTTTTTGTATTTTCGAAAAAATAGAAAAATACAAAAAAACTTCACAAAAAATACTTCTCGAGGCCGCAAAAATATAGAAAAATATTTCATATTTTTCGTTTAATTCCCTTTTCATATTGACCTCAAGAAAAGCTAAAAATTGAATTCAATTTTAGGTGCTTCCTTACAACACCAAGGGTTGAATTTGTCGAAAAAATACAATTTGAGTCTTTTTATTTGCAACTTTAGCATATTTTGAGTCAAGACATTCAATTTCAATCCTTTGCAGTTTCAATTTAATCAATTTCACCCTCAATTGCGCGAATTGCACGGATTGGGCAAAAATCCACAAAATCTTTGCAATTTAGTCCTTGGAATTTTCAATTTTTTAAATTACTTTTAATCTAGGGACTTTCACAATAAAATTGGACTACCTCCCAAGATTTTCATATGCTCTGAATCGATTGGCGGGGGTAATTGGATCCAATTTGATCATTTGGGTACTCAATTGAACTTTTCCCCAATTAGCAATTTTAGAAAAATTTGGGGTTTTCATAGAAATAGATTGGAAAGTTTGGGCAAATTACATTTCTAGATAATATTTGAGCCCACGAGTTCAATTTTGAGGTTTAATTATAAACATTCCCCATAAATTTTGATTAATTTTGAAAATTGCAAGTTTGAACCGGTTCGACGGTCTAACCGTCGGTCGAACCGGTCGGCCGGTCCAGGAATAGTGTCGTCATCTTCCTTAGAACTCCACGCGAATGAACGATTACTTAGACTAATTTTTTACGATCAAATTGACGGGCAAATCGGTGATAATTGAATCAATTAATGTGGGCGTTTGTTCCTCGGAGTTGATACAACGTCGATTGAACCCCGACCTCGAGGTCAGTAATGGTCGCGGAGCGCCGGCGAGAGAAGTCAAAGCTACGGTTGCCCGAAAAGTTAACATTCTTGCAAACCGGTGGGAAATTTGCGCTCGTTTGAGTTCGACGGAAGGCCTAACGGACTGGACAAGAATCCCAAAAATGATTAAGTCGCCGTCGATCGACCCAATTGCACGTGTGCGCACGTATGAGGGGTCGGCGAAGGTTCCCCGTCGCGCCAAATTTCAAAGCTGGTATAAAGGGTGAGAAGCTTCGCGAATGAAGGAGGCTCATTTGTGATCGCCGGAGAGAACGAGAATAGAGAGAGAAAGAGAGAAAAGGTAGAGAGAGAAAGTCTCGGAATCAACATTGCCGCTCGTCGAGCTCGGATTGTGAGGTACTATTGACCGGCCAATCCGGGCGCCGATTCAAGCGTCGCCATTGCTACCAGAGCTTCGCACCAACTCTAGGAAGCGATCGCACCAGGCTCAATGGATCAGCTGATCTCCGAAATCGGTGAGTCGACCTCGCGAACTTTGATTTGTGTATTCATGGCATCGCACTATTGCGAACATAATCGATCGAATTATTGTGTAGCATTTTGATCCCAAACATTACTCACCACGATCGCATCTTCCTTTTGCATTGATATTGCTCGAAACACACGAGTCGAAGCCTTGACCGGTCACGGCATAGTCGAACTTCGACCATGCGATTCCGGCCCGTCGTGAGCTCAATCGAGCTCGAAGTAAGCTTCGAACTTCCTACGATGCTTGTGTATGAATGAATTGATCGATTTGGCGCTATCTTATATGTTCGAGCTCGGCGGTGGCTGGATTGTGCGTAGTTCATGGCTCGTGATTCGCCCGATGAAGTTGCTTGATTTTATGATATGTCGATCCGTACGTCCAAGTCGAGTCGATCGGAAGTGGTTCAGCGTCATTCTGGGCGAGATTCACCATTAGATCTCACGGAGAAGTTTCAGCTATTGATTCGATCGTCGTCGAGAGGTAGAAGATGAAGGCGAAAATAGCGATCAAATCGAAGTGCGGGTGTCGAGCCGTGATAGGTCCAGGTCAATGTCGATCATCTCGGCCATTGGCGCGGATGGGCTGAGTCGGATTAGATCCGACGGTCTTGATAAATAGATTAGTTTGATTACGGGCCGTTAGATTTGATTTTTGTAATTTTTGATAATTCGTTTATTAGATCGAAAATGGAAAAATGGAAACGGCGCCGTTTAGGTTAATGAACGGCGACGTCGTTTAGAGTATAGAGCCAAATGCGGCGTCGTTTCAATTCATAGGTTAGGCGTGATTCAATGTGGCGAGGCACGTAGGCGTGAGCGACGAACGGTTGAGATCATTTCTAGGATTAATCGTGGCCATCCGTTTATTTTTTGTATTTTCGGATATTAGGAAATTGTTTTGAAAAATAAAAAAATAGAATAAATAGAAAGCGGTGTCGTTTAGGTCGAGAGGGTCGTGAGTCGGGTCGGGATCGAGTTAATCGGGCGTTGGCAGGGGTTGACCCTATCAGAAAAATTAATAAAAAATTCATAAAAAGTTTTAAAAAATTCAAAAACAAAAAATCAATAATATCCATAAAAAATTCATAAAAATTCCTAGATTTTCCCAAAAAATTTCTAAAAAATGTCTAGATCAATTCGGGACTCTTATATTCGGATCGAAATTTTGAAGTTACGAATTCCGATTTACATAGATCGGAAAAATTATTGATTTTTAGAAAATAAATAAAAAATCAAAATAGGTTAGACAAATTTCAAAAAATTCTCAAAAATTAAAAAAATGGGAAATGGCCACATTCAATCGGCCCGATCCTATTTTGTGATTTTAGTCTCGAACCTTCCAAATGACCATTTTACCTTACGGGCACTTGGCCCCAAAAATTTCCCGAACCATCCCGAAACTCAAATAGATCTTTACGTGGGCGATAGGCCATGCCTAGACATGCCATGCTCGTTGGATTGATTGATTTGATTGTGATTATTCATGATTGCGCTTGATTAATTTTCGATTGTGATTGATAGGATAGAAATTCCCGTCTGCATGATAACTTTTGATTGTTAGAGCCTACCTCACCTTGAATATTGTTTGCATGGATTCTTAGGTTAGAAAAATCACTCAACCGATAATCGAAAGGGTGTCGATTTGAGTTTCGGCGTAACCAAGTCCCCGGACCCACCGACTTCTCTGGTTTTCGTAAAATCGAATGTTTTCTCCCGACCGCTCGATAGGGTTTTCGATCGTACCCTAAAAAAATTGATCGGTGGTGACTCCGTATGCATGTACAACTGTGTACATGCCACCGCACCACATTAAGGTCGTTCTCGATTTTCTAAATTTTTCTTCGCGCCGCGATTTGAGTAATGGGTCTCGGGAGGGACCCACGCCAAGATCCACTTGCCAGCCGGATCGGAAGCGCGGCTCGTTAACTCGCCGCGCCATCCGCCGCAAGGCGAAAGAGAGGGTCGCGATAGATTGGTGACACTGATTCGGGATGTAGAAATGATTGCAAAATCATTAAGAGGACTTAAGCCGATGGAAAAAGTTGAGTGTTTTTATAACCTTGTTTTACGCAAATGCTCTTGAAGGTGAGCTATGTATTCCTAACGAAAAGTGTTAAATGTTGATGCGAAGGGAGTTATAAGGGGGGTGGTGTACATGCTAACATATTTTGTACGAATATGGTGTTTGAATTTTGTGTGTTTATATATGCACATATTGAAGCGGTGTTCGATATAACTATTGTGTATGCCACCTTGCATATTCGAGGATCACGACAACAAGCCACATAGCGCTTTAAACCCAAGCACACGAATCACCCCTTTTAGGTCACCTTAGATAGGGATTGATATCTGCGAAAACTCCTGTGTTCGATGCATTGGGGTTGACCATATTTAATCCCACTCGCTATGCAAGGTTGATGATCCTACCCACTTATTGTTTGAGTGCGCTTGTTGGCGGCTCATCAATTCGATTAGTGGAGACCTTTTTAGATACATACCTGACCCTTTTTGATTTCTTTAGAGTCGAGCCTCACTTGTCTCATGTGCATGTGAATAGAAGGTTGGTATACCTAAAACCAAAAACCAAAAAAAGATAGTAAGATCGATTGGTAAGGCTTTTTCCTTTCAATTTGAGCTCGTATATTAAATTACACATAGCATGCATCATCATGAGCATATCATAAAGAATTGTAAGATCGTTTAGGTGATTGGGGTTGAAGGTCATTCTTTTTAGGCTAGATGGCGCCTCAAGGTCGGACCGATATCCCCAATATTTTCATATGGGAGCTGTTGACACCTAAAATTTTGACTAATCTATTTCTTGCATAAAAATTAGAACTAATTTTAGTTCTAAACAAAAATCATCTCACATAGCATTGGCGTATAATTCAAACTTAATTCAACAGGCGTCGGACTAGGCGTAGGGTGAAAACGTACCCAAGAATATTTGGGCTTGAAAGAAATATTTTTTCGGGGAAGTGTATGTGCAAATACTAGAACTTGAGGACGTATTGCAAATACTAGAACCTCGGGGGCTGCATTGGAGTACCAGAGAAGATGATGAAGAGAGAAGATGGAGAAAGGAAGATGATGAAGAGAAGATAATGAAGAGAATGTGAAGAAAAGAAGATGAAAATGGAAGATGGAGAAATGAAGGTGAAGAAGAGAAGATGAAGATGAAGAAGAAAGAAGATGAAAATGGAAGATGGAGAAATGGGAGAAGGTGAAGAAGAAGATGATCATTTTAAGCTTACTAAGCATCTAACCAAGATTTAAATTATCATGCATAATATTTTTTGTCATTTCCGTGCAATTACCTATTTATCCTTAATCTAACTATAAGAAAAGCGATTAACATGCAATTTTCAAAAGATGCTGGTTATAATAAATACTCAATCGATAAATATGCCAAATAAAGACCAAAATGAACACATACGAGATCAAATCCAGATAGCGATATTTTAAAAAATAACTACGACGCGAAGGTCGAAGTACATAAGTATCGTACCAACTGGACATGGATCTTCAATCAACGCCAATCAAAGTCATAAAATCTCACATGAGGTAAAAAACATCAAGAAAACCATTTTAATAATTTTCTGAAATTTTTCTAATTTTTTTGAATTTTTTGATGGTTTTTTAAAAAAAATTAAATTTTTTTGTTATTTTTATTTTTATTAGTTTTTAGTAATAAAAAAAAAGGACAAGGTCCTGGTCGGGTTCTCACACCTAAACCTAGATCGAGGTCGCTTGACCCGATCCGACCAAGGAGAGAACCAAACTCGGCCTCGCCACATGCAGTAAAGCGCCTGGGGCCTACTTTCCCTTGCCTTATTCGAACCGGGTCTAAGTCTCTTTCCGGCCCAACTCCCAAAGCCTTGATCGCCCACTTCCTTGCAACCAAAACAACCTGTGCCCAAGAAACTTCGCTATTTTCCCCAATCGATCCACTCGAGCCCAATCTCCTCTCCTTCATTGTACTAACTTTGCTCGATTCAACTTAAATGACCAAAGAAGTAGTCGTGGGAAGGCGTGATTGCTATTTTCCAATCGTCCTCTTCCTATGACGTCTTCCCTTCCAAATGGGATCTAGAACAAATCCCGATGCCGCTGGGGTGCGGTGGCATCGATGCCGGCCTTTGTCGGCCTCCAAGCTCTCCGTGTCAGTCCCACCCGACCTCCTTTCTGCTCTACTAAAAAGTCGATGCGCTCATCATGGGGCCGCCCCCTTCGTCACCCACGTCGGACTACTATTGTTCTAACCCGCACTTCCGTTCGCTTAAGCTGGTCTCGTTATCTGTTCAACTTTGACGTCGCCTCTACTAACCCTTCATATCGCCTTAGTCAAGCTCAAGTCACTCCACACCATGAAAACAACATCGTAATCCGTCCGCCACCCCACTCGCTCGGTCAACTTCCATGTGCTACCACTAGCCAAGTCGCTCCCTATTAGGACCGGTTCGCACGTCGGCTTCCCCACGTTCGCATCATCACCGGCCCGAGCTAGTACGCCTACCTCTTACGCTCATGAGATACCACCGAACGTTGGATGCATGACGGCCACCAACACCTACCGCTGATCCTATCTCACTTTGCCACGAACTCAAGAGAAACTCGCCAACGTAACAAAGCATCGGACCATCGCCAACCGCTCGGACACTACTACAAATGCTATGAAGAC
Organism: Rhodamnia rubescens; assembly: GCA_021437795.1. Classification (NCBI taxonomy): domain Eukaryota; kingdom Viridiplantae; phylum Streptophyta; class Magnoliopsida; order Myrtales; family Myrtaceae; genus Rhodamnia; species Rhodamnia rubescens. Next base: position 11,395,851 of record JAILYA010000002.1, on the reverse strand, counting down.
AAGTGCCCAAAACCGTAACCTCTTCCGAACCATCACCAAATGTAGTCGCCGTCGCGAGATGCTTAAGCTATACTTACTGCCGATGCCACGAAGGTCATCCATGATTAATGAACTTTCCAATAACTAAACCATGAGGGACCAACTTAAGTGCTTCAAGGGATGGGTTACATGCAATGTGTAGAAAAAACATAGGTTGTACGAATAAATCGAGCTAGTATTTGAGCCACGAAACAAATAATGAATGGCATGAAAACGAACGAGGTTAAACCCTTCAAAATCAGCACCGAAAGATACGGCAAAGAGGACAAGATTCGTTATTGTTCCCGCCGAAACCGGACGGGATAAAGCACTCAAGCTTACCCGTTGAACGGGGGATATGTTGGCCTGGCGATCATCGAGCGGCTTTGGCCGGGACGGCTAGTCGCAGCATTCAAGGATGCAACAGGGGATAAAACCGTAGCTCCCCCCGCGCACCCCTTTTCAAAAAATCCCCATAGCTCTCACCCTCTAGTTCAACTCTCCTTCATGCCTTTTCTCTCTTGTGGACCCAACTCCTTGAGCCGCCCTTTTTTGTTATGGAACACCCCTTCCTCTTGAGCCGAATTCTAGCCCGCCCACCTCTCGCTTCTTTTTATGCTCTTCTTGCCTCCTTCCCTAATTTTTTCTTCTATGGACAAAGGAAAAGTATACTAGAAGTGCCAAAACTTTCGTATGGCGTTCACTTGAGTGTCATAACTTTCAAAATATTCACTTAAGTGCCATAACTTTCAAAAATCGCTCACTTGAGTGCCATGTTGGACGTGGGAGGCCAAAAAAGCTAATGTGACAACCAAAACTGACATAAAGATGCTGGAATGCTGACGTGGTTCGTCGGAAAGTTGACGTAGCATGCCGGAAAGCCGACGTGCTTTGTCGGAAAGTTGATGTAGTACAACGAAAAGCTAATGTACCACGCTGGAAAAGTTGATGTAGCACTCAAGTGAACGATCTTGCTCCGACGCGGCACTCAAGTAAACAATTTTTAAAAGTTATGGCACTTAAGTGAATGTTTTGAAAGTTATGGCACTCAAGTGAACGCAGACACAAGTTATGGCACTCATGGTGTACTTATCCCATGGACGGGAGTAAAAATCGTATGATGGGGACGTGGATGAAGGAAAACCAAGGGAGAGAAGTGAGATGTGATGGCATACAAAGGTAACGTGAGAGATGACATGAGTGGATTAAGGGAAAAAATAAATGAGAGATGGACTTTGGGGAAATAAAAGGAGAAAAATGGGCTATTCGCTTGGGCCCATGTGATGAGCTGAGCATAAATGAGAGGTGGGCTCGCGTGAGGCTGGTGGAAGAAAAATAGATGGAAGAGAAGCTACTTGGGCTACATAAGAATGGCCTTTCGGCCTCCTTGTATGGGCTAAGCACGCGGAAATGAGGCAACCGGGGCTTGCTTGAAAAGAAATGGCCCGGCTAGACCAAAGCACGTGCCTATGTATGGGATAGAAAAAAATAAGATGAGTCGGATCTTGCGCGTGGGCTCCTGGGTCAATCCAGTTCAATCTTCTTTTTTTTTTTTTTTTTTGCTTTTATATTTTTTAATAATTTTCTATTTTTTCAATAGAATAAAAAAAGATGAATAATTAACAAATTAGACAAAATTCTATTTTAAGAAGGAAATAAAAGATGGGACTCCCAAAATTAGGTATCAACAGTTGCCCTTCTTGGAAGGCAAGCTCGAAGAGGTTCTATTCCAAGACAAAATAACACGTAATTTTGTCAACAAATTAACCCGATAGTGCTTGGGAAGACCGCCAAAGCAACTATCGGGACCAAAGTTGATGGGATTTGTTCGGGGAACTAGCCGGGGCTCCACACCTTCGTGCCTACTCATGCAAGCTTAACTCAAAAAGACAAAACCTTTGGGATGATCGTGTAAACACACGGGCTTGGTCCTAAGAGGAAACGACATAATTCACGATACTATAACCCATGAAAAGGCTATTGAAAAAACACAATTCACGATCGGTGACCCATGAAACGGCTGTTGAAAAGATACAATTTACGGTATTTGACCCATGAAAGGCGATTGAAAAGACACATTTCTTGATCTTTGACCCATGAAAAGGCTATATTGAAAAGACACATTTCGGGATCTTTGACCCATGAAAAAGCTACTAAAAAAGCACATTTCACGATCTTTGACCCATGAAAAGGCAATTGAAAAGACACATTTTACGATCTTTGACTCATGAAAAGGCTATTGAAAAGAGGAATTTCGCTTAGCATTGTATCTACTCAACAAAATGAGGAAACCTATTTATGGATCGAGCCTCAAGAAGCTAAAGTTCACCTTACCTATCCAAAGAAGGTTAGCTCAAACAAATAGTAATTAAAGTGCTGCTCTTGGGCTGAACTTACACTTCAACCTCGGAGTACATTCTCTGGATTACATAGGACAGGGCTCCCGACCTTAGCATTTCCATGTCGAATGGAACCTCTTTTGAATGAACTGAGAATGTCGTCTATGAACTCTTCCATCGCAACTTACACTTGCGTGACTTGACTCTTGACAAACACTTAGCGTCATATCTATTATGGGGTATTAGGCTTGCATTGAGGAAGCTTATTGTGAAATTGGTTTAGGGATGCTAAAGCTCGCCTTACCTATTCGAACAAGGTTAGCTCAAACAAACTTATCACGAGATAATCGAACTACTCACGCCAATTCCTTACACAACTCAAGACTTATGAAAGAAATTCGAACTAATGGGGAAGTAGCGTTGAATGCATGGGGAGTTAAATGACATCGTCGACCGTTAAGACCCATCTACTCACTAGGAAGGCTACTTGGTGCAACGCAATACCAAAAACTTCCCACTCGGTTAGATGACATCGTCGACCTCTAGACTCCGTGGGAAAAATCAATTGAAGAGAGAATTGTAGCTCTCGAAAATGGTTTTTGGATGAAAACCTCGATTCATGAAAGACAAAAATTTTGCTTCATGAAAAGAGTTTGTTGAGCATGCCAAGCTAAGATCCTTAATTTGAAAGAGCTTCTCACACTCTCTCGCTAGGGGATAACTATTGATCCTAATCACTCACTTGGGGGTTTTAGGACAAATACTCTTGAGACCTCGCACTCTCTTTGTGCTTAAGGTTTCGACATATTCGCAATCTATACATTGTTGATCAATCCGAAAGGTCTTTCAAGGACCATAATGTTGGCTTGATGATGGGCTTACAAGAAGTATTCCTCCTACTTTGAGGCCACACTAGGAAAACATTTGAAGTTATTGCCCTCCAGTGTTTACATGTCAAGAACCCGAAAGATAAAACAAGAAATGATTGGCTCCACTCCTTTGAGTGGTAGCATTCTTTACTAAGTCTTCATGTCTACTTTAAACATCCCAATCGGAAAAGTCTTTGAATGGGTTGTAATGTCGGCTTGGGAAGGCTTATAAGGCTCTAAATTTTCCTTTCGGGGTTTATGAGTTGGTGACCATCTTGGTGTCTTTACTAATCTCGCTCCATTTGAGGAAAGCATCTGACTCTAGGGATCACAACATGCCTCAAAAGCCCAATCACCTGTCCGTTTTTATTTGGTAAGAAAAGAGTTTTACTCGATTTTCAACATTTGTTTCGGTTTGAGGTAAGCTCGATGCTTTTATGCATTCGGCTTTCTCCTCTCCGGGATTTGGCTTTGCTTTTACTAGGAACCTTGCTCTTTTAGCCATCTATTTCTCATTCTCTTTTTTTTTTTCGCTTTGCTATTTTCATGAGCTTTCTAGACTCTCGAGACATTTCACATCGACACCAATTTTATGGGAAATCATTTATCTTGCCCCAATGTGGGCAAATGATCACCACTTGGGCTTTAAAATGTATTATTTCTAGGTCAACTTGGCTAGCAAAGGGTATTCGGTGTTTGGATAGAGAAAGAAATGCTTTTCTTTATTTAGGGATATTTCGAGCTTCCATGAAAATTCACCTGAAGTTACCACACAAAAGTTAATGCAAGTAAAGGCAATTAAATCTTTCTTATCTTTTTTCTCCGCTGATTTTCAATTGTAATCTCTTCTATTTGCCCCGATGTGGGGTGGTTTTTTACAGGGGGCATTTTGAACTCCCCTTACTCGGGCTCAACGTGGCTAGCAAGGAATATATTGTGTGTATGGGGAAAGAAGGAATGCATTTCTTCACTTCGACCCTTGTACACATTGTGAATGAATCCTCTATCCCAAAACACAAATCTTGCTCTCATTTTGCTCAATCTTGGTGTGTATCGGGATGTATTTAGACAGGGTTTACCACTCATCTTAAGCACTCTCACTTGACATACTCAATACCTTCGTTTCATTCAGTAAAATCATCGACCAAATGCCTGCAGGAGATTTCGATGTAAGCTGCATGCATGCATGAATGGATGCACTAGTTCAATGAACGTGGCTACTTTCTTGGGGCGAACTAGAGTGTTTACTCCAATTTTATTGGGGATGAGATCCTTTAACAAAGCTTTATGGGACTGAACATTTGTTATAACCTAACCGGGGATGAAACTGTTGAACATTTACGCTCCTTACAAGTAGTTTTAGGAGAAGGATACTTACCCGGGCTACGGTGGCTAGTCGACCCTCTCGTGCCTACTCCTCCGAGGATCTATGCGAACAGAGCATCCCGGAATTTCACGAACTATCCCGTTTCATCAATTTATCAAAGGAGCTTAGTGTATCAATGTAGTAATCGATGTGGCGGGGCACTTCTTAAGATAAATAGCGACATAATTTTTTGATGACCTACTTCATCTTGATTTCATTCCGATGAAGTGCTCCCCTCTTTCTGCAAAAAATAAAAGGGGTGAAAAAGGCTTTTTTGTATTTTATTCATTTTTATTTACAAAGGAACCCCTCCATTTTTACAATGGGGCTCCCTAGGTGCCATCCTCGGGGTTCGAACCCCGATCGCGTCCAAACCACCTTCATCCCCCCCAACTACCAGGCTACAAGGGGCCTCGCTTTTATTTAAGCAATCCCATCAAGGTAGGGTGCTACTTTCTTGCGACCATGGACGTCAACCTAGTTACTTGGCGCCACGTAGGAGCTTCGTTTCCTTCACCTAAGGCACTTCAAATTGAGTCAACCCGGTCATTTGGCTTAGATTCTTGAATATCACATACAATCTGCAACATAAATATGTTATACATATATGCATGGTATGCATGATGCTATCATTTGGAGTGACTCGATTCGCACAAGAAACAATCACCCGGCCTACGATTTTATTCATGGGAAATACATTTTCACCATATCGGCATTTACAAGGCCCTACTAGAACCGCCATCCATTTTAGCTAAAATCAACGCTCCACTAGGTAGAACTTTCTTGATCACAAATGGCCCTTCACGATTCGTTGTGAACTTGCCTCAAAGGTGCGGTACAAACGGCAATCTCTTCTTGACACCAAGTCATCGATCTCGGTGCGGGGATGGACCTTGCGGTTGCACAACTTTGCTACACACTTCGATAATACTAACCGTCATAGATAGCCCATAATCGTTTTTATTAATCATATTCAATGTTCATACTCCCCTGAATCCATTCTGCTTCCGATAGCTTTAATTGTGACAGAATCTTCAATGATGGGATCTCTATTTCTACTTGTAACACTCGCTCCATACCGTATACCAACAACAAAGGTGTTGCCCCAGTTGAAGTACGGATTGACATCTTATATATCGCGATAATTCTTTGCTATCTTGGATAGAATCTTCTTAATATTTTTTGTTCGCCTCTCTACTCGTACCATTCATCTACCGGCGGTAAGGTGAAGAATTCAAGTGTCGGACGCGAAATTCACTAAGAACCTCGTCAACTACCTTGTTGTTGAGATTTGAGCAATTGTTGGTAATTATAGCCTCCGGTGCCCCATATTGAGCAAAGATATCTTCATGCAAAAACCTGGCTACGTTCTTAGCTATGACATTGGCGTCTAATCAATTGCCACAAGTATAAAATGATGTCCGTTTGAAACTTTGGGGTTAATTGGTCCTATGACGTCAATGCCCCACATTAAGAAAGGTCATGCTTTAGACATCCGGTGCAGCTCATTAGATGGCACAATAATTCTATCTCCATAGACACTGCCACTAATGGCAAGAGCGAACATGTTGAATACAATCTACCTCTAATGTGAGCCAATAATATCCCAACCTCATGATTTTCTTACTTTGTATGTGGCCATTCATATGGGGGCCACTTTCACATTCATGGATCCGGCTCATCAACCTATTGGCCTCCTTAGCTCGACATACCTCAAGAGAATGGAACCATATTATCTCTTATACAATGTATCACACCGAAGGAAGAACTTTGATGACAACTTCATCAAATACTTCCTATCGGCCACCTCACTCCCTTCAGGAACCCCTACTCTACAGGTAGACTTTAATGTCATGGTACCATGGCTCTCGATCCGCCTCTTCTTCTATTAGCATGGAGTAAGCTGAACGTTTCAGGATTTCGATTCTCAATAGCTCAATGTCCGAACCCGTAGTCACTTGGAACATTATGGATAGGGTGGCCAATGCGCCCGCAAACTAATTGTGGGTTCCGAGAAGATACTTGAGTGCTATCTCATCAAACTCTTCAATTATATCCTCCAAAAACTCATGATATGGGATCAACTTTGGGTCATGAGTCTTCCACTTGCCTTCCGTCCGAAGGATAATGAGGGTAGAGTCTCTATAAACTCCGTAGTCTCCGGTTATCCATCTCCACGGCACTTGCAGCCGAGAATTCAGACTCGTATTCGGGGATGTTATTAGTACATTGAAACAATAACTTAGCGGCTACTCGATAATGTTAGCCATATGGGGAGATAAGAATAGCCCTTGTGCCAAATCCCGATAGGTTAACAGCCCCATCGAAGTATATGACCTACTTTTCTATAGTCACCAGAAAAGCGGTCATCAAGAGGGTTTATCTCATCTTCAGCCCACGGTCCCTGCAGCATTCTCTCGCTAACATGTCTATTATAGCTCAACCTTTTACCGACTTCACATGTCATAGATTGCACATCGAACTCGAAAATGGGAATCTGCTACTTGGCCAACTTGCCGACCAACGCTGGTTTCTCCAATAGATACTTAATGGGATGGGATCATATTTGGTGGTCGGCATGATCCGATAGTGAAGGGTGTATTGTTGCAATCCGTGTAACACCCAAACTAGAGCTATGCAAGTCTTCTCGACCTTTGAGTAGTTAACCGGAATCTAAGAATTTCGTGTTGAGATAGTATATCGCTCATTCTTTCCCATTTGATAGTCTTTTTTGCACTAACACAGCTCCCAAGGACTCCTTATGGATCGTCGGATAAAGGATCAAAAGTATACCGGGAATAGGTGGAACCAGGAATAGGGGAATGGGTCGATAATGTTGAATCTTTAAGAAAGCGATCCGACATTCGATATCCCACACAATCTTCGCATTCTTCTTAAGAAGCTTAAAAACGGTCTGGTGGTCTCGACGAATGGAGCCTACTAATTTCCCTAACTAGAGTGTGCCGATAATATCGGGAATATGCACCTCGTTGAGCACCTTTAGAAGGGCCTCTTTGTGCTTCTCCGAAGATTGAAACAATTCGAGGATAGAAATCTTGGCCGGTATTTTTCTAAGCTGGTCACAATAGATAAAAATGTTTGGCCTCTACTTAAGTCACGGATTTCTTCTCGATGGCCCTGGAGGTGCATAAGAATGACCCATCCCGAGTGACTCAATCAATTGCCTCGATCTCATAGTCCCAAATGACTTCCTTGGTGTCAATGATAACCGACGTGCCCTCACTCGTAACCGTCGATGATGTATCAATCGTAATTGGGTAAAAGCTGCTTCCACGATATCCAAACTAGCATCCAATGGAGCCCCCATATAGATAAACTCGTCGGAATTGAGATCAATAACCATGTAGCCTTCATCTTTAAGCTCGTAATCGCCTAGATCCTCTTTGATGGTCGGGTTTATTACAATAGGTTCTACCATAGCAATGAACGTCTCATTCAAATTTGACACTTGTTTGAAAGATAGTTGCATCACTAGGAGCGGCCTCTTCGGTGTTGATAGGCTGTTTTACTTCAATTAGCCCGATTGCTTCATTAGTGGATTCCAACACGTTGAACTCATTCCCCGCTCATTCCAATAAGCTCCGAGTCTCGGGAGAGGCTCCTCAAAAAACCACGACGAGGGTGAATACCTTACCAAAAAATCATGTCCACCACTAGGTTATCCTAAGGTAGCGACAATCTCCCCGCTAGTTATACGCGGCATTGGCTTCTATATCATGATCTTCATATGGTTGATTTAGTGCTACCTCGGGCACGATTACGTCTTCCGGCTCACTAAGCATTTGTTAGGCTCCACATCGACTATCTTTGAGTTTGGCTCGACATGGGTAGTATCGGGATACCAATCGAATGAATAGGGGTGTAAAGCTAATGACTTCCTTTAGGGTAGCCTAAATTACACCAGTTCGGACCATCTCAACGATGCGCACACGCTTCTCTTGGATGGGGATCAAATTTGTACTACTATAGTGCTTAGGCTGAAACGAGTGTTTGATACATTTCCCACAACATCTATTCGGAATCTCTTCTTAGTAACACTTCTCATCTCCTCAATGACTCCTACATTTGGGGCATGGCCTAGTAGCGGGTTCGTTGTATATTCGGCTCGAAGTCCTTAAATGATAGGTAATTGTCCTCAAGAAAATTCTGGATTTTATGCTTGAAGATGTACCAGCCATCAATGTCATGTCCCCTTTCGCTCATGTAGAAAGCACAAGATTTGGAAGGGTTGAATCCACGATACTTCGGGGGGTTACTTGAGCAACTTCTTTTGCCACAAGCTCCTTGCCTAACAAAGCACGTAAAAGTTGAGATAACGGCCTCGGTAGTGGAGTGAATTGCCTTGGTTTCCTAGGGCCGAGTATTCGATACCTCTTGCTCTTATAGCTTCTCGACGCAGATGCTTGATTGATTAGGGCTAAGTTAGGAACTTGGCATCGGTTGTGAAACTAGAGCTTGGACAAAGGAAACTTCTACGTCCTTTTCCTCTCTAGTTGGTGCCCTTCTATTGGTACATTCCGCTATTCTTCCTTTGTGCATTTCACCCTCAATTTTCTCCCCGCTTTGATGAGCAAAGAGAAATTCTGAAATCGTGCTGCAATGAGGTTTTGATAGAACTCATTCGAAAGGGTTTTTTTAAACATGTTAATCTTCTCGGGTTTCTCGAGAGGTAGCGAACTTCAATGGCTAAAGCGCGCCATCTCTTGAGCAAAAAATCCTAAACGCTTCGTCTTTCGTCTTTATCATGTGGGACAAAAACCTCCTGTGTCGAAGCCATCTCGGTGTTATATTCGTATTGTTCTACGAAAGCCTTAGCCAAATCTTCCCATCTTACAATTTTATTTGGCTTTAGATCCAAGAACCAAATGAGCGCCGCATCCTCCAAACTGTTTTGGAAAGTCTCGTATTAGCAAGGAAATATTCTTGACGTCATCGACCCATCTTATTGGTGTAATAAACTAAGTATGCCCTTGGATTGCCCTTGCCTGAATATTTCATGAAGTATGAAACTTTAAACTTACCAGGGAAGCCCATCTTGTCATATCGAGATAAATCCCCGACATTTTGGAGTCCATGCTTATCCTTGAGCTACCGGTCAAGATCAGCAAACCTAATATTAGTTTCCTCCTCCAATCGGCCCGAGATGGATGCTCGAGATAGGAGCAAGAGGAGCGGGCACAAGAACTTGAGCAATTGCCTCCTCAACAACCTGGATTTACCGGTTTGTCATCAAGAAGGTCGGGTATATCGGTGGACGGCAAAAGTTGCACTTGATTTTGGTTACGCCTGGTAAAAAGTGCCCTCACTTGGGCAGGTAATCGAGTTACCATCCCCTTCAAATACTTGGACCTCCGCAAAGGCGGTTGCTTCTAAGGCCCAATCTGCGCTTCATCGTCCGCACGTACCTCCATAAATGCCCTTACGGACCTAGTGCGAAGGGGGGATCTATCAGTGGTTTAAAACAAAATGTACACGGCTTCCTTTCGACAATATAAACTTTGCAACGAACTCGGGATATGCAAATTCTCTAGCAAACCTAAGCTGAGAGAATAGATACTATCGCAAGTTGTTTATAAAAAAATACATGGTCAAATGAAAAAATGCGTAATAATTATATTAACAACAAAGTCGGTAAGGAAATACAAGCTTCATATAATAAATCAAAACGGAAATCATAACATTAGATTACAAAAGACCGTTATAGAAAGTACGAAAATATGATATAGACTAGATGGATAACAGATCCATCGATATCAAAATGCCCGCTCCCTTGACCACAAAATGGGAGTTTCGGGCGACCTATCCCTGTTTCTTAGCTCATTAGTTGTCGTCTTGCTTTGGAAACCATGGTGGATAACCTCGGGGGGATGATAGCTAAGACGACTTTGCAATTGGGATCTTCAAGGCGGTGAATATATGCCAATGATGCTTGATGGAGTCCCTTATCGCCCTCTAGCTCGGAGGCTTGGACAATGACCTGCTGTTGACACATGAATTTTTGATCAAGTTTTTTTAGTTTTATAAAAATTCATAGAAAATCCATAAAAAGTCAAAAAATTGAAAAATCAAGTTTAGAAGCTTTGGCCAACCATAAGGGACCATTTTTGAACAAAAAATAATCTTTCATATTTTTTGCATTTTTTGTATTTTCGAAAAATAGAAAAATACAAGAAACTTCACAAAAAATACTTCTCGAGGCCGCAAAAATATAGAAAAATATTTCATATTTTTCGTTTAATTCCCTTTTCATATTGACCTCAAGAAAAACTAAAAATTGAATTCAATTTTAGGTGCTTCCTTACAACACCAAGGGTTGAATTTGTCAAAAAAATACAATTTGAGTCTTTTTATTTGCAACTTTAGCATATTTTGAGTCAAGACATTCAATTTCAATCCTTTGCAGTTTCAATTTAATCAATTTCACCCTCAATTGCGCGAATTGCACGGGATTGGGCAAAAATCCACAAAATCTTTGCAATTTAGTCCTTGGAATTTTCAATTTTTTAAATTACTTTTAATCTAGGGACTTTCACAATAAAATTGGACTACCTCCCAAGATTTTCATATGCTCTGAATCGATTGGCGGGGGTAATTGGATCCAATTTGATCATTTGGGTACTCAATTGAACTTTTCCCCAATTAGCAATTTTAGAAAAATTTGGGGTTTTCATAGAAATAGATTGGAAAGTTTGGGCAAAATTACATTTCTAGATAATATTTGAGCCCCCGAGTTCAATTTTGAGGTTTAATTATAAACATTCCCCATAAATTTTGATTAATTTTGAAAATTGCAAGTTTGAACCGGTTCGGACCGGCCTAACCGTCGGTCGAACCGGGTCCGACCGGTCCCGAATAGTGTCGTCATCTTCCTTAGAACTCCCGCGCAATGAACAGTACTTAGACTAATTTTTACGATCAAATTGACAGGCAAATCGGTGATAATTGAATCAATTAATGTGGGCGTTTTGTTCCTCGGGTTGATACACGTCGATTGAACCCGACCTCGAGGTCAATGGTCGCGGAGGAGCGCCGGCGAAGAAGTCAAAGCTACGGTTGCCCGGAAAAGTTAACATTCTTCAAACCGTGTGAAATTTGCGCTCGTTTGAGTTCGACGGAAGGCCTAACGGACCCGGACAGAATCCCAAATGATTCCGTCGCCGTCGATCGACCCAATTGCACGTGTGCGCACGTATGAGAGGGTCGGCGAAGGTTCCCCCGTCGCGCCAAATTTCAAAACCGGTATAAAAGGGGTGAGAAGCTTCGCGAATGAAGAGGGAGGCTCATTTGTGATCGCCGAGAAACAGAATAGAGAGAGAAAGAGAGAAAAGGTAGAGAGAGAAAGTCTCGGAATCAACATTGCCGCTCGTCGGAGCTCGGATTGTGAGCTGTTCGGCCAGCCAATCCAGGCCAATTCAAGCGTCACCATTGCTACCCGAAGCTTCGCACCAACTCTAGGAAGCGATCGCACCACTCAATCGATCGGCAATCTCCGAAATCGGTGAGTCGACCTCGCGAACTTTGATTTGTGTATTCATGGCATCGCACTATTGCATATAATCGATCGAATTATTGTGTGCATTTTGATCCCCAAACATTACTCACCACGATCGCATCTTCCTTTTGCATTGATATTGCTCAAAACACCCGAGTCAAGCCTTCAACCAATGACGGGCATAGTCGAACTTCGACCATGCGATTCCAGCCATCGTGAGCTCAATCGAGCTCGAGGTAAGCTTCCCGAACTTCCTACGATGCTTGTGTATGAATGAATTGATCTGATTTGACGCTATCTTATATGTTCGAGCTCGGCGGTGGCCGATTGTACGTAGTTCATAGCTCGTGATTCGCCCGATGAAATTGCTTGATTTTATGATATGTCGATCCGTACGCAAGTCGAGTCGATCGGAAGTGGTTTCGCGTCATTACGGCGAGATTTCACCATTAGATCTCGCCGGAGAAGTTTCAGCTATTGATTCGATCGTCGTCGAGAGGTAGAAGATGAAGTCGAGGTAGCGGGGTCAACGAGTCAAAGTCCGAGGTGTCAAGCCGTGATAGGTCCAGGTCAATGTCCGATCCACTCGGCCATTGGGCGCGGATGGGCTGAGTCGGATTAGATCCGACGGTCTTGATAAATAGATTAGTTTGATTCCGGGCCGTTAGATTTGATTTTTTGTAATTTTTGATAATTCGTTTATTAGATCGAAAATGGAAAAATGGAAACGGCGCCGTTTAGGTTAATGAACGAGCGACGTCGTTTAGAGTATAGAGCCAAATGCGGCGTCGTTTCAATTCATAGGTTAGGCGTGATTCAATGTGGCGAGGCACACGTAGGCGTGAGCGAGCGAACGGTTGAGATCATTTCTAGGATTAATCGTGGCCATCCGTTTATTTTTTGTATTTTCGAGATATTAGGAAATTGTTTTGAAAAATAAAAAAATAGAATAAATAGAAAACGGTGTCGTTTAGGTCGAGAGGGTCGTGAGTCGGGTCGGGATCGAGTTAATCGGGCGTTGACAGGGGTTGACCCTATCCGAAAAATTAATAAAAAATTCATAAAAAGTTTTTAAAAATTCAAAAACAAAAAATCAATAATATTCATAAAAAATTCATAAAAATTCCTAGATTTTCCCAAAAAATTTCTAAAAAATGTCTAGATCAATTCGGGACTCTTATATTCTGGATCGAGAAATTTTGAAGTTCGAGGGTCAATTTACATAGATCGGAAAAATTATTGATTTTTAGAAAATAAATAAAAAATCCAAAATAGGTTAGACAAATTTCAAAAATTCTCAAAAATTAAAAAATGGGAAATGGCCACATTCAACTGGCCCGATCCTATTTTGTGATTTTTGGTCTCGAACCTTCCAAATGACCATTTTACCCTTCCTGGCACTTGGCCCCAAAAATTTCCCGAACCATCCCGAAACTCAAATAGATCTTTCTGTGGGCCGATAGGCCATGCTAGACATGCCATGCTCGTTGGATTGATTGATTTGATTGTGATTATTCATGATTGCGCAGCTTAATTTTCCGATTGTGATTGATAGGATAGAAATTCCCGTCCGCATGATAACTTTTGATTGTTAGAGCCTACCTCACCTTGAATATTGTTTGCATGGATTCTTAGGTTAGAAAATCACTCAACTTCGATAATCGAAAGGGTGTCGATTTGAGTTTCGGCGTAACCAAGTCCCCCGACCCACCCACTTCTCTCGGTTTTCGTAAAATCGAATGTTTTCTCCCGACCGCTCGATAGGGTTTTCGATCATACCCTAAAAAAATTGATCGGTGGTGACTCCATATGCATGTACACTGTGTACATGCCACCGGATCCACATTAAGGTCGTTCTCGATTTTTCTAAATTTTTCTTCACGCCGCGATTTGAGTAATGGGTCTCGGGAGGGACCCACGCGCCAAGATCCACCGCCAACCGGATCGGGAAGCGCGGCTCGTTAACTCTCACCATCCGCGCGCCGCAAGGAAGCGAAAGAGAGAGGGTCGCGATAGATTGGTGACACCGTTCGGGATGTAGAAATGATTGCAAAATCATTAAGAGGACTTAAGCCGATGAAAAAGTTGAGTGTTTTTATAACCTTGTTTTCTGCAAATGCTCTTGAAGGTGAGCTATGTATTCTAACGAAAAGTGTTAAATGTTGATGCGAAGGGAGTTATAAGGGGTGGTGTCTATGCTAACATATTTTGTGCGGATATGGTGTTTCAGATTTTGTGTGTTTATATATGCACATATTGAAGCGGTGTTCGATATAAACTATTGTGTATGCCTTGCATATTCCGAGGATCACGACATCTGCACACATAAGCGCCTAAACCCAAGCCACGAATCACCCTTTTAGGTCACCTTAGATAGGGATTGATATGCAAAACTCCCGTGTTCGATTGCATTGGGGTTGACCATATTTAATCCCACTCGCTATGCAAGGTTGATGATCCTACCCACTTATTGTTTGAGTGCGCTTGTTGGCAGCTCATCAATTCGATTAGTGGAGACCTTTTTAGGTCTATACCCGACCCTTTTTGATTTCTTTAGAGTCAAACCTCACTTGTCTCATGTGCATGTGAATAGAAGGTTGGTATACCTAAAACCAAAAACCCAAAAAAAGATAGTAAGATCGATTGGTAAGGCTTTTTCCCTTTCAATTTGAGCTCGTATATTAAATTACACATAGCATGCATCATCATGAGCATATCATAAAGAATTGTAAGATCGTTTAGGTGATTGGGGTTGAAGGTCATTCTTTTTTAGGCTAGATGGCGCCTCAAGGTCGGACCGATATCCCCAATATTTTCATATGGGAACTGTTGACACCTAAAATTTTGACTAATCTATTTCTTGCATAAAAATTAGAACTAATTTTAGTTCTAAACAAAAATCATCTCACATAGCATTGGCATATAATTCAAACTTAATTCAACAAAGGCCTGGACTAGGCATGGGGTGAAAACGTACCAAGAATATTTGGGCTTGAAAGAAATATTTTTTTTCGGGGACCGTATTGCAAATACTAGAACTTCAAGGACCGTATTGCAAATACTAGAACCTCGGGGACTGCATTGCGAGATACCAAGAGAAGATGATGAAGAGAAGATGGAGAAAGGAAGATGATGAAGAGAAGATAATGAAGAGAATGTGAAGAAAAGAAGATGAAAATGGAAGATGGAGAAATGAAGGTGAAGAAGAGAAGATGAAGATGAAGAAGAGAAGATGAAAATGGAAGATGGAGAAATGAAGGTGAAGAAGAGAAGATGAAGATGAAGAAGGGAAGATGAAGATGAAGAAAAGAAGATGAAGATGGAAGATGGAGAAATGAAGGTGAAGAAGAGAAGATGAAGATGAAGAATGAAGGATGAAGAACTTTGCCTATAAAAGAAGAAGAGTTCTTGAAGAGAATGGGAGTTTTTTTGGGAGTAGGAGAGAATTGAGAGAGTTTTTGAGGAGAAAAGAATTGAGATAGTCCTTGAGAAGAAACCAGAAAAGAAAATTGGAGAGTGAGAGAAAAAAGAGCTTTGGTCGAGCATCATCTTCGACGAGTCCCGTTACATACTTCGCCTCTCGCCACCCAACAACGTTATCGCTTGCCATTTTCGACGACAGCCACGCTCTTCAAGCTTCGAGATCTTGAAAGAAACTATAACGTGTACGTGAGTAAGATTTTGTGTAATAGAAGGTAATCGTCTCCATCTTGATCTACAAAGATGTAATCATTTGATTTGAATATTTGATTGTTTATTTTAGACGTGCAGCTATTCCGAAGTTTAGTATTATTATATGTTAATTTATTTTTGTGAATACTTGTGATTGGCCGCGTTTTCTTTCTTTCTAAATCGTCCATGGTGTATATCGCATAAAACTCAATGTTTTACATTTTCAGAAAAAAAGAAGAAAAACAAAAAAAAAGAATAAAAAAACTGCACCTTTGAAATTCGAGTAAATTACCAAATCAAATATTTTTCATGCAAATGGTACCGAAAGGGCGTTAGAATAATTTAGCGTAATCAAGTCCCCGGACTCTTAATCTCCGGTACGCAGAAATAAGATAGTTTTCTCCCGCTATTTTATTTGGGTTTCTAGTCAACCTACCGAAAATGATTAGTGGCGACTCCAAATTCAAATCACATTGCATGTTAATCATTCGAACCTTAAGTGGCGATTTGGTATGGATTCGGGAGAGTCCGAGTTAGGTTAGTTAATTAATTAACCTTGATAATCCATTAGCCTGGAATTTAACTTGTTTATTTTTTTTTAGGTCGCGACAGCCTAGGCGACTCACTGGGGACGGCAAAGAGGACTTAAGCCGGATAAGTTCATGAAAAAGAAAATTACTTGATTTGGCAATCTTGGTTGAATTTTAATCCCTAGGTGTTAAATGGTTTTGCGAGAAAAGGGAGTTATAAAGGGAGGAGTCTGTGGCTAACCTCTTTTTGCGGGCTTGGTGATGAGAATTTTATTTTTTTTTTTGAACTATCGGAGTGCTGATTGCCTTTAAAATGTCGTGCATGCCCCTAATATAATTGCACTACACCACCTTGACTTGTGACCGAACCCGGTCACCCGATAGTTTCAGGATGGTATTTATGTGGTTCTTTAACCTTGGCGGTAAGGCTTCGCTAAAGGTTATCCCACTTGGATCCCGAGTTTTTCAAAAAATGGCTCAAGGGTTGTTCTCATGCACGTGAGGCTATGATGCATGAGAGTTGCCCTTGTCGACCGAACTAAGCCGAGATGATTGGACCCGACTAGTCATGACTATGTATGCGAGGCGGCAACTAGTCATGATGAACGTGCGCGAGGCTGCGACATGTCGTTCGTCCTTCATTTCATTTTGCTAAAAGAACTAAAATCGAATCCACGATTCATGCGCATGTCTTTGTGATTGACATTTTCTTCCTATAAGCGGTAATTTCCTGTCTCTTATGCCATGTTATCTCATTTTTATTTTGGGCTGGTCCAGGGTTTAGGTTGATTGTTTATGAATCTCATTATCTTGTTTCCAATTTCACACTTTGCTTCCGTAGTTTTTACAATTTCATCAATTGTCCTCAATTCCGATTTGGCTTGTTCCTATTGTACGATTTTTACTAAATTCTATGATCGCTTTTTGAGTAAGTACCAAACATGAAAGTTGTAGATCTATGTTTCAACTAATATCCTACAAAATTTCAGAATTAAATTCATAGTTTAAGATAGCCTTTCGTTTTTTCAACTACCTGCGGTTATAACAGTTTTTTGAATGCGATTTTTCGAAAAGACACATTAAACTGATTTGATCCGCTCATTTCTAGTCCGATTGGCCAACATAAAAGTTGTTCATCATCTTCTCAACTATAGGTTCGTAACATTTGGACGTATTTTGACGAACGTGCGAATTAATACGGATTTTTTCGTAAAAATCGACGAAACTGAAAATTGCACCGATGCGATCTTTTGGTCATGTCTAGTTCGTTCATTGAGTCTAGAAGGAAGTCATGGACCGGCTCTCTATCCTTGCTCGTTGTACTTACTCTTGACTTGTCGTTTTTCAGGAAATTTATCACGGATCCTCCGCATATTACTCGATTGGTGGCGAAGAGGATGGCCGCCTTCTCCGCAAAACTTCAATCATTCGCCAAACTTCGCCGCTAACCATTCCTCGCTCTAATTCCTCCTACTGACAACTCCGGGGGATACATGAGGAGGGAAATCTAGTGGATTCAGAAGTATACGACCTAGATGAATTCAGTCCAGATTATGAGGAAGTTCGTCAAGATTTCGAACGACATGAGGAGATCAAGCCCTTGACCGGTGAACAAGCTATCTCGATCAACCTAGGTGATGCGGAAAACTCTAAAGAAGTTAAGATCGGGGCAAACCTTTCCAAAGAGATGTCCGAGCGCTTGATTAAGCTCCTAAAGGATTACCAGGACATTTTCGCTTGGTCCTATGCGGATGTGCCTGGTCTTGACCGTTCCATTGTCGAACATTGTTTGCCAATCGATCCTTTGGCTAAGCCGGTGGTGCAAAAAGTCAAGGAGGGGCCGGACTGCAATTAGTGCGAAGATCAAAGAGGAGGTCATAAAGCTTCTCGATGTAGGATTCATTGAGACTACGTAATATTCCGATTGGGTCGCTAACATAGTCCCCGTCATGAAGAAAGACGGCCGCATTCGGGTTTGTGTCGACTATCGAGACTTGAACAAGGCCGATCCCTAAAGATGATTTCCCCCTCCCGCATATCGACGTACTTGTTGACGATCGCAGGGTTTGAATTGTTTTCATTCATGGATGGTTTCTCCGGGTACAATCGAGATCCCGATGAATGTCAATGACAAGTTGAAAACCACTTTCACCACACCATGGGGAATGTTCCATTACCGGGTAATGCCGTTCGGTCTCGAAACGCTGGAGCCACTTACCAACGAGCCATGGTTGCCCTTTTCCATGACATGATGCATAATGAGATTGAGGTTTACGTCGATGACATGATAGCAAAAACAAGGCATGGAGAAGATCACGTCAAAACGCTGAAAAAATTGTTCGACAGACTCCGAAAGTATAAGTTACGCCTCAACCCCGCCAAGTGTGTCTTTGGGACCAGCTCGGGCAAGCTACTCGGATTCGTGGTAAGCGGTAAGGGCATTGAAGTCGACCCTTCGAAAGTTAAGGCTATTCGTGAGCTTAAGCCACCGACGACAGATTAAAGAAGTTCGAAGTTTGATGGGTAGGCTAAACTATATTGCTCGATTCATCTCTCGCTTATCGAAACCGCTAAGCCATTCCTCAAGCTATTAAAGAAGAATGCGCTAGTCCAATGGGATAGCGAATGTGAAGAAGCTTTTGGAAGACTGAAAAGATCTCATGAATCCACCCGTGCTTGTTCCTCCAACACCGGAGCAACCTTTAATCCTCTACCTCACAATCCTTAGTGAATCCTTGGGTGCTATGCTAGCCCAAGAGAAGCAGGGAGGACGGAAGAGAACGAGCCATTTATTATCCGAGCAAGAAATTCACAACTTCGGAAATGAGGTACTCCGAAGTAGAGAAAACATGTGCGGCGTTAGTCCGGGTCCGCAGGCTTGGCAATATACCTTGCATTACCAAGTGCTTCAGTGACGTAATGCAATCCCATCAAATATTTGCTTAATCAACCCGCCTTGATTGGTAGACTTGCTAAATGGCAAATCCTCATCTCCGAGTTTGACGTTCAATATATGTCCCAAAAGTCAATCAAGGGACGAGCTATAGCAGATGTCCTAGCTGAAAATCCGGGGCAAGATGATGATGCCTATCATTCCGAGGATCGAATCATGTCGGTGGAGGATTACATCTGGACTATGTATTTTGACGGAGCTGTCAATTTATCGGGATCGGGCACGGGCGCGTTCTTATATCTCCAGGTGGTCAGATTATCCTGTAGCAAAAATTGGTATTCCCTTGCACAAATAACATAGCGAGAATATGAGGCATGCATCCTCGGTCCTGCAGCCGCAATTGAAATGGGGATAGCCCGACTCAAGGTGTTCGGAGATTCCGCTTTGATTATCCTTCGATCGTTGGAAAGTGGAAGACGAGAGATGCCAAATTGCTACCCTACCATGAGTATCTCGGATGAATTGGTAGAAGAATTTGAGGATATCTCATTTGAGTATCTGCCCAGGACTCATAATCGATTCGGCGATGCATTGGCTACCTTGTCTTCAATGTTACAAGTCGCCAATGGACTTGAGGTTGACCCACTGAAGATCGAGGTATTAAAAAAACCGGCATATTGTATGGCCGTGATCAATGAACCCGATGGTAAACCATGGTACCATGACATCAAGACTTATATTCGAAGCGGGAGTTCCCTAAAAAAGTACCGTATCCGACCAAAAGTACATAAGGAAAATGGCCTCAAGTTCTTCTTGAATGGAGAGAATTTGTACAAGCGGTCATTCGATTCTGTCCTACTAAGATGTGTTGACTCGACCAGGCGGTTCGTCTAATAATGGAAGTACATGAAGGGATCCGTGGTCCACACATGAACGGCCACTTGTTAGCTAAGAAGATTATGAGGTTGGGTTATTATTGGCTCACGCTCGAAAGAGATTGTATTCAGCATGTCCGGAGCTGTCACAAATGTCAAATTCATGGTGACAAGATTAATGTCCCTCCAAATGAGTTGCATCGCTTATCCGAACCATGGCCGTTTTCTATGTGGGGCATTGATGTTATCGGTCCTATCAACCCTAAAGCATCTAATGGGCATCGATTCATCTTGGTGGCGATTGACTATTTCTCCAAATGGATCGAGGCCGCATCCTATTTAGCGGTTACGACGAAATATCGCAAAATTTATCCGCCGAGATATCATTGCTCGATACGGTTCACCACGAAGCCATAATCACCGACAATGGCTCGAACTTAAACAACAAACTAATGGGCGAATTGTTTAAGGAATTCAAGATCAAGCATCTGAACTCTTCCCCATATCGCCCTCGGATGAATGGAGCAAAAGAAGCCGCCAATAAGAATATTAAGAAAATTTTAGCGAAGACGGCTGAAAATTATCGCGATTGGCATGAGAGGTTGCCATTCGCACTTATGGCATATCGGACCTCAATCCGGACATCTACTGGGGCAACCCCGTATTCTCTTGTATATGGAATGGAGGTCGTTCTACCGGTTGAAGTGGAAATTCCTTCCTTACGTATACTTGTCTCAAGCTAAGTCGACGGAAGCCGAATGGATCCAAAGCAGAGAGCAAGCCAATTGAATCCGATCGACGAAAAAAGACTTTAAGGCTGTATGTCATGGCCGGTGTTATCAGCAGAGAGTTGCTAAATCATTCAACAAAAAAGTTCGGCCTCGATATTTTCAGATCAATGACCTGGTCTTGAGAAAATTATTGCCAATAGTCCCACTCCCGTAAGGGAAATTCGCTCCAAACTATGGTGGTCCATATATAGTAAAGAAGGTGCTCCCGGTGGTGCTTTGATTCGGCCGAGATGGATGGTCGTGTCTTTACTAATCCAATCAATTCCGACTCGCAAAGAAATATTATGCTTGATTCACTCGATTTTTCATAATCGAGTTATAATATTAATACAGATTCACGAGTTGTTCACATTTGAGCATTCGTTTGTTTTCTCGCTACTAATCTTTGCCGAGAGATTGTTTCGAATGGGGAGCCTCTCCGGCCCAATTGGATTGACCATCGGGAGCGTGAGATTTACTTATTCGCAGAGCAAAATGGGTTATCTTGCGAAAAAAATATGACGACCAAGATGAAATGAGTAAAAACTTGCATTCATTTCATTCATCGGAAAGCTTTACAAATAGATCAACGGGGTGGGAACGTAAAGCCAAACCGAGCCCTAATGAGCATCACAAAGGAGTTTAACCGACTCTCCATACGCTTGATGCTCCGCCTACACCGATCGCTCCGAGAATCGAGATCCGCCAACTTAAAGAGGAGGAGCTCACATTTCTCTTTGAGCTTGGCTACCTTGTCCTCGTGATGCTCGGCAAGAAATTCCAGGTCATGGATCGCATTCTCCCCGCGGGCTATATCCAGGGTCGAGATCGTCCAACCTTTCTTCCAGCCATGCGCATTGAAATTTTAAAACAATATTGAGCGGATCGCGCTCGAAGATGGTCCGGGACATGGCCAAACACCCCACCAAGTTTCCCTCTCACGAATCAGCAGGGAGACTTGTTCATTACCGTAGTCGAGGGCCTTCTTATAATTGTCGCCTAAAGATCGGCCAACACCAAGCTGTCCGACCGATCCCGATAGCGTGCCTTCACAAGGTGGGCCAAAGTAACATCTTGATAAGCAACATGGTAAGCCTCCAGGAAGTTAGTAAAGAGGGTGGGGAAGATCCTGTATTCCTCCTCTAACTTGGTACCTTCAATGGAAGCGGTGCCCATATCCCTAAACATAAGACGAATCTCGGTTTCGGCCTCCGGATGGTTGGCTATATAAGAGTAGCCCTGGCCTAGGAGATTATAAAGTTTCTCCCATTTGGCCAAAACTTCACCGAGAAGGCGTGCGCGAGGGGAAGCCATTGTTGTTGAAGCGGCTAAAAAAGAGAGTGGATGCAAAAGAGTGCTTAGAAGGTTGGAGATGAAGATATGAAAGCGATAATTGTCTCGGCGTTAAATCCTAATTTAAAGGGCAAGAAAAGCTATAGCAATAATTATTGTGGATGTCGAGTCAATTATCCGGGTAAAACTACGGACGTTTCATCCGTGAATCACGGATCTACCATCTCGAGCCTCATAAATCCGAAAAAGTTACGAAAAGATTTGGAGGACGCCACCATGTTGAAAACCGAGTGGGGGAGACAAGCATACTTTTCGGGAAAAGAAACAGCAATTCTTGCGGAGCCACGTTAGTTACTCGGGTAAAACTACAGAGTGTTTCGTTCATTGGATCCTGGATCTATCGTCAATCCGTGATCTCGAGCCTCACAAATCCGAAAAGTTACAAAAAGAGTTGAGGACCCCACCATGTTGAAAACTGAGTGGGAGACAAGCATACTTTTCGGGAAAAGAAACAGCAATTCTTGCGGAGCCACGTTAGTTACTCGGGTAAAACTACGGGCATTTCGTTCATTGGATCCTGGATCTATCGTCAATCCGTGATCTCGAGCATCACAAATCCGAAAAGTTACAAAAAAGAGTTGAAGTCCCACCATGATTGAAAACTCGAGTGGGAGACAAGCATACTTTCCGAGAGAAGAAACAGCAATTCTTGCGGAGCCACGTTAGTTACTCGGGTAAAACTACGAAGCGTTTCGTTCATTGGATCCTGGATCTATCGTCAATCCGTGATCTCGAGCCTCACAAATCCGAAAAGTTACAAAAAGAGTTGAAGTCCCACCATGATTGAAAACCGAGTGGGAGACAAGCATGGTTATCAAGAAAAGAAAATCGGTGCAAGTGGATTCGGGGTCCCATCACGTTGAAAAAATAAGGCAAAGCGGAAACACGAAATCTTGGGAAAAACGTCGGCTTAGTGATTTTCATCCGCGTTTAAAGGGAGGCTTTGGAACATACCCGATTACTCGAAAGAATTTGGAGAGAGTAAGCATACATCGGAGAATAGAGTGAACAAAAGGCGGTAAGAGGTATTTCAATCCAACATGTTTAGAGGCCATCAAGGACTTCATCGGAGGCAACCAACCTAGACATCCCCGAAAGCGAACTGCTGGATTTCGAGACCGGATCCAACGCCGAAGCCGTAAAACCCAACTCTCTTGGCAAGTGAAATTCAAGATTTCGACAAAGAATAACAATGGCGGCAGCCGCAATGATCAAACCCTTAAAAGAAAATATCAAATCAAAGTGCTCGAAGCCGCTTTCAAGGAGTGCTCTTACGTGAATAGGAGACGCAAAAATGAATTGAGCCGGATGATAGGAATGGAGCCCTTGAAGGTCAAGTTTTGGTTTCAAAACAAGCGGACCCGATTGAAGGTTAAAAATGAAAGTCATGAACTTACGTTTCGAGGGAAGAAAGTGAAAAGCTTCGAGCGAGAGAACAAGAGGTATAGGGATGCTATTAACACCGCTGTTTGCCATGTCCGTAGCGCCCCATCTCCTTTGGTGACATGTCCCTCGATGAGCCACATCCGAGCATTGAAAATGCTCATTCACCAGCTCATCACCCAGAGCAAGTTCTCGTACAATCCGATTTCGTTGGAGATACATCCCGGAAAGTCGGTCTCGCGAGAAGTAAACCGATGCCCTTCGAGGGAAGAGACATGCATCACTACAATTGGAGTTTCCTTGATGTCACAACCAGCCAATTCAACGCCGATGGAACTCCGAATGTGTAGCCTACATGAAGCTTTAGTTTTTTTTTATTATGGGCTCTCAAAATATCTCTTCTTTGAGCATTACTAGCCAGCCCTTACGAATCCTCAAGAGAAGTAGTGACATGTACGAATGAATGTCTTGTTTGTTACAAAATCCCCATGTGAGACATTCTTCTTTTAATCCAGGGCAAAGAACGATACTATCCACGAACATCATCATGTTTAAATGCGTGAATTCCTCGCCAGTTTGACTAAGCATTGAAAACCTTCACGTAAGTAAATGCGAAAAGATTTGAGGAGGGAAATAACCGCCTCGTTAGTGGAGAAAGCGAAAAGATTTGAGGAAGGAAATAACTGCCTCGTTCGTAGGAGGAAGCGAAAAGATTTGAAGAGGGGAAATAACCGCCTCGTTCGTAGAGAAAGTGAAAAGATTTGAGGGCTCCTCCATATCGAAAAGTAAAAAAAGAACGACGGATTGAGCGGGAGGTAAGAGTTATTACGAAATGGATTCAAGGCACTAAGACCGAAAAGGAGAGAAAAGCTGTCTGCGAGACTAACCGATCGAAAAAGTTTATAAAGAACTTGAAGTCTCCATGCACCTCCAGACTTTCGTCACGAAAGGCCATCATCGCTTTTGTGATTTTCCTGGCAATATATCTTTGCAAGTCCAAAGAACATCTAAAGCCCTGTCTTTAGTCGAAACACCCATTTTTCGGTCTACATATGGAAGGTTTTGAAAGGAAAATAAGTATGCGTCCATTCCAGGCGGAAGTATGGGAAGCTTCCTATCCCGAGGATCTACGAGTCATGGCCATTGATGGCAACCCCGTTTCCCTCTCTATCCTCGTTGCCATGCCGAGAAAGTGCATGTACAAGATTTCAGCTTATGTGAAAGCAACGGAAGCCTTAGAGGAGGCGAGGCGGTACAAATATGATTTCGACATCGTCGTCACAGCCATGGTAGGGATCGATATGGACGGTCTCGCCTCTCTTAAAGATCATCGATTCGGAGTTGGATATACCGGTGATCATAACATCAGCAAGTGATGATCGCAGTTCATAACGAGGGCCATATTGCATGGTGCTCGGGACATCCTAAAGAAGCCGGTCTACGTTCGAGTGCTCCAAAATATTTGGCAGCATGCTGTAAGGAAGCAATTACTCGAACAAAAGAACTATGGCCAAACTTACTACGACGATTTTGTCGGAAAGAAAAGGCCCCTTTGGTCCGCCGAGCTTCACTCTATATTCATCGAGGCGGTTCGACAACTAGGAATCAATTCAGCACGACCAATGGCCGTACTCAAAATGATGAATATAAACGGGCTCACTCTACGAAGTGTCACAAATCACCTTCACGGATTTAGAGATAAGCTGAAGAAGCACGATGTAGCTTGGAACCAAGGCGACCGGAGCAAAGTTGACTGGAAGATTAATCCCGGGAAAACCTACGGAGCAAAAAGTACCCGACCACTTCCCAATCAAGAATACCGGCCATACCGACCTTCCGCTGGTGGTTCTAGCAACGGACCGCTTGATCATCCCTACGAGTTCCCGAGCGACGGCGGAGGCTCAAGCTCAAGGAGTCGACCGCTCACGGCAAAAACAAAGTGGAAAATCCGTCGCCGGTGTTAGCAAGTAGCAATGCCCAATTCGAGTATCAATTGCCCAAAAAATCAAAAGGTTACTTTGATGATGAGCTCACCGCCTTGGTCGGCCGGTTCGGAGCTAAAGGACCTCCGCAGTTGTGATCCGAAGCAAGTGATCGTGGATCCTCAAACAACGATCGTTGGTGTATGATCCAAGACAAAATCAGCCAATCATTGGAATAGCCAAGAAAAGAGGTGGAACCAATCTCGCATGAATACTCCTTTAATTCCATGTATAGTTCCCTGCGTGGGATACTTTTACTTTCTAGTTGTCTAGAATTTGCCTAGAGTTAAAGGGCGAATTTTCTCCTCTCTTATCAAATGCGTAAGTTCCTTATTAAGCTAGGCCTCGTAGCAAATCAATTTATGGACGACGCTCCCGAACGCCCGTAAAGAGAGATTCCGAATAGCCTTACTTGGGAGAATGCAAGTAAAAAGACCAAACAGGCTCAAAGATGGGTAACTCTGTATCGTCCCGATTGATTCTCACCGTTTCAAACTCTAAGTTAAGCTTATTTTATTCTCGACAGGGATTGCCAACTGCTTTGAGAACAATATAACAAAAGCGAACCACCCGTGGACGCCAACAACACCGCAAAGATAGTGGTTGGGGAATGACAGTGGTCCGAGGCATCCCGGGTAGATCTTGGGATTTGGCATCAATGTACAAAGATTAATAAAAACATTTTTTGCTTCGCAGATCGAGCTCAACCAGACGGTTATAGAACCAGGGAGAGATAACGTCCCGGACATACAATCCGATCCAGATGAATCGATCTTTTCAATTCAAAGTTCGCAAGGAATACGTGCATGAGTAAAGTGGTATCGTTTCAATTCTTTTTAGAACATGAGGACGTACATTGATGCTTTCTCTTTTGATTTTTACAGGGGGGGTCACCGCCCATCCAAATAGAGAAGTATCCCCTCTCCCCGAAAAAATTAATGAAATGAGAAATTCCTGGAGCCTTTGACAATCTCATGTCTCGAAGGCATTAATGAAGTTTTGCAACGTTAGCTTGCATGAATAGGGGCAACTCACGATCCACGCCCCTAAGAAATTTTTTATGTACTTGCGAACTTTGTCCGCCAAGCTAAAAAGTTGCTGCATTTTATATGCTCGAAAACACTCATACACTGCATGGTTTGCACATGATTGTTCCTCATGTTTAATTTACCAACTCGAATAAGGAACATGAACTACATAAGGTACATCGAATGTACGGGAGGGGGCATGACAGATGATGAAAGGCAATCCTTTCCCAAACACGTCCAATTTTTTCAAAGAGATGAACGGTGGCAAAATTCCGCATTCCCCGAGGTAAAGAGTTTTCTCGCGAAAGGTACGATAATCGAAGTGATGGAGGCGTTCATTTCTCTACCCTAAACACCGCAAGTTATCCGTTGATCAACCCATTCGAGCGGAGATTTCACTTCCACAACCCCGGTCAAGAACCACCTCACATTGGGGGCAAAACAGAGGCAATTCCATCAGCGTCACGAGACAAATGGTTAGAAATCTTCTTGCTTGGACTAACATCAATCTTCGGGTGGTTCTTTGCATTGTACTTGCGCTTTAATTCAAGTGCCTTAGGATGACGAAGAGCATTTCTTTTTATATCCCACACATCTATATCCATTTGCACAACCCATTTGAGCCTGCAAATTCGTTTCTAAAAGCCATTATTGGTGATCATTGTTGTCCCAAAGCGAATATGGCCCATCTTTGAGTAGAAGGACCCGAAAAGCTGGATCAAAAGAAAATCTCCCAATGGACTCATCAAGATGCAATAGTAAAAAAAGAGTTGGGAGTAAAAAAAAAAAAAAAGGAGAAGAAAGAGGAAAGGCTGATTCCTAAAACAATTTCTAGGTATTTAAAAAGCAAAGTGCCTACCAAAAGCAAGGCCAATGCCCTTTCAATTCATTGTTCATTTGTAGAATATTTCGAACTTGAATGCACAATTTTCCCGTATATCCTAAAAGGGGTTGAGAGAAAAATCTCCATGAAGTGTCAAATTGCAAATGCAATCTTCAGGTCATACCATCCCCGAGCAATGATGGTATCCTAGAAGGCCACGATCGGTGACAAGATTGTGATGATCACCAACATCAAGCCCCCTTCTCAAACATCTTCCGAGCCAAAACGAGCCCTTTCGTTTCTCGGTCCCCAAATCATTACCTCCATTACAACCCTTTAAAAGCCTTTTTTTACTAGGGCACTTGAATTAATGTGGAGTTCAATGATTTTAAGCATCACTCGAAAAAGTTCGAGCAAGATTACTTCTCTCTCATTTTTGCAGGGGTTCTTGACTTATAAACCCGGAGAGATGACGAAGGAATTCATTTCAAGAAATTTTGACTCAACTAGAGTCCCCTTTGTAAACCTTTGACCTAGCCCTCATTACGGTCCTAATCAAGACCTCCAGATCGGCTCTGGTCGTATCAATTGCGAGATTACTCGGATCCTTATCGAATGCGATGATGGAAAGATTGAGTGATTTCTTTTGAATCCCGTGACAGGATAAATAACTTTTCTTGAGAGTGAGAGAAAACCCTTTCGGACTAAAGTCCCCCATTCATCTCACATTCGAGGTATTCATAATGTGAGAATATCCTTGGAAGGATTGGTAATGCAAACTTGATAGAATGGTTATGCATAAACCATAGTATGAGTGATTGCATTATACACATGTTATTTCTAATCATTGCAAGCTCGGTAGGAAAGTTTTGCATGAACTCATTGTTGAATATGTTTGCGCATGTTACCTCGGACATTCTATGATGGGTAATACATTCCCGATGTTCGATGTCCCTCCCAAGGTCTCGAAATTCATCCAAGGATTATTGAATGAGCAAGTTCTCCTGGCAAATGCCTACCATGTATGATACGAAATGATCTGCTTCGCTTCTTTAATTAATCGTTCGGAGAACCCGGGTAAGTTTTCCGAACCCATTTTCAAATCAACAACTCCTCCGATGATAGTTGTTACGATTCAATCTCGTGCAATATGCCTCTCCTGTCAGTCGTGTGAGACATATGCACCGGCGATCTTGACATCTTATCATGACGACGTAGCTCTTATGATTTCGGTCTCGGATCACGAAGACATATGCACCGGTGATCTTGACCTTTAGTCGGCTCATAATGACATAGCTCTTATGATTCTCGGCTCCTTTATCAAATCACGAAGACATAAGCACCCGTGATTTTGATCCAAACCAAATCATAACGACGTAGCTCTTAAGATTTTGGTTCCCCTTTGTCGAATCGTGAAGACATATGCACCGGCGATTTCGACATTTAATCAACCACAACGACGTAGCTCTTGTGAACTTGATTCTACTTCTTTTGACTCACAACGACGTAGCTCTTGTGAACTTGATTCTACTTCTTTCGACTCACAACGACGTAGCTCTTGTGATCCGGAAGGATACACATATCTTGCGCCTTGTCTCGCATTAGGGAGAAGTCTCGATAACCGATAGGCCGAATACCTTAAGGTCCTCGTGTTTGCAAGAAACTTGGAAATTAAGGGAATCACTAGCTTATGAGGTATTTGGTAAAACAGTATTCTCGTATGCGATCCATATGCGGGTTTCTCTAACATGGAAAAGAGAAATTATGACACATGTTATTTATGATCTCACATATCATGCATCACTTCATTACAAAAAATGGGATTAAAACTCCCGCAAAAAAAAAAAAAAAAAAAAAAAAATTCATCCATCATTTGCACTATCAAAATTTAGGGTTCAATTTTATCTTTGAGCGGAACCTCTACGAGCCTCCACTCAAAGAGGGGCAGTCGTTGACACCTAAAATTTTGACTAATCTATTTCTTGCATAAAAATTAGAACTAATTTTAGTTCTAAACAAAAATCATCTCACATAGCATTGGCATATAATTCAAACTTAATTCAACAAAGGCCTGGACTAGGCATGGGGTGAAAACGTACCAAGAATATTTGGGCTTGAAAGAAATATTTTTTTTCGGGACTCGTATTGCAAATACTAGAACTTCAAGGACTCGTATTGCAAATACTAGAACCTCGGGGACTGCATTGCGAGATACCAAGAGAAGATGATGAAGAGAAGATGGAGAAAGGAAGATGATGAAGAGAAGATAATGAAGAGAATGTGAAGAAAAGAAGATGAAAATGGAAGATGGAGAAATGAAGGTGAAGAAGAGAAGATGAAGATGAAGAAGAGAAGATGAAAATGGAAGATGGAGAAATGAAGGTGAAGAAGAGAAGATGAAGATGAAGAAGGGAAGATGAAGATGGAAGATGGAGAAATGAAGGTGAAGAAGAGAAGATGAAGATGAAGAATGAAGGATGAAGAACTTTGCCTATAAAAGAAGAAGAGTTCTTGAAGAGAATGGGAGTTTTTTTGGGGAGTAGGAGAGAATTGAGAGAGTTTTTGAGGAGAAAAGAATTGAGATAGTCCTTGAGAAGAAACCAGAAAAGAAAATTGGAGAGTGAGAGAAAAAGAGCTTTGGTCGAGCATCATCTTCGACGAGTCCCGTTACATACTTCGCTCTCGCCACCCAACAACGTTATTGCTTGCCATTTTCGACGACAGCCACGCTCTTCAAGCTTCGAGATCTTGAAAGAAACTATAACGTGTACGTGAGTAAGATTTTGTGTAATAGAAGGTAATCGTCTCCATCTTGATCTACAAAGATGTAATCATTTGATTTGAATATTTGATTGTTTATTTTAGACGTGCCACGTATTCAAGTTTAGTATTATTATATGTTAATTTATTTTTGTGAATACTTGTGATTGGCCGCGTTTTCTTTCTTTCTAAATCGTCCATGGTGTATATCGCATAAAACTCAATGTTTTACATTTTCGAAAAAAAGAAGAAAAACAAAAAAAAAGAATAAAAAAACTGCACCTTTGAAATTCGAGTAAATTACCAAATCAAATATTTTTCATGCAAATGGTACCGAAAGGGCGTTAGAATAATTTAGCGTAATCAAGTCCCCGACTCTTAATCTCCGGTACGCGAAATAAGATAGTTTTCTCCCGCTATTTTATTTGGGTTTCTAGTCAACCTACCGAAAATGATTAGTGGCGACTCCAAATTCAAATCACATTGCATGTTAATCATTCGAACCTTAAGTGGCGATTTGGTATGGATTCGGGAGAGTCCGAGTTAGGTTAGTTAATTAATTAACCCGATAATCCATTAGCCTGGAATTTAACTTGTTTATTTTTTAGGTCGCGACAGGAACGAAGGGTCATTCAACGCAAGGATCGAGAGCCGGATTCATTTCAAGTTTTCGGATTTGTCCAAGGGAGGGAGCTCAATGGACGCAACCGTATCCGCGATGAGAACTATCACTATACAAGTTGCGCACGATATTTGGAGCTCAAACGGGGAAAAGAAAGGATCTCGAGAGCTATACGTCCCCGAATCACTCTCCAATCGGGAAGAGGGAAATTGTCGTCATATCCTCCGATGATGATGAAGAAGTCGAGCCTCCCGAGTTGATAGAGATATCATCGCATGAAGACATTGACTCGACTAATTAGTTTTAGTCAAACTTTGAAGCATTTCTAGGGTTGATGTCGGTTCTTTTAGGTCGCTTCATATATCCTTTTGACGTGTTTTGGTCGAATACCTTTAGATATTTTTATATCCTATTTCTTTCAATTTAACTGTATTAGGATTGTGAGTTTTATGAGTTGGCAAACTCAAAGTTGTACTAATGGTTTTCTCTCCCGATTACACTTAAACGATCCTAATCAATTGCATGTCATCTTTAGGTGGGATTTGGTCCATGACTACCCCATTCGATTTATTTTAATCGGATGGGGGTAGTTGACCCTCATTTTACTAAAGGATGACATGGAATTTGATTAGTGCATTTGCATCACATTTCATGCATGATCATTATAATCCGTGGTAATTGACATTAGAATCATCATTTTGCATATTCTAAATCATAGGGAATAGAGATATCAAGGTCATCCCGATGCCGCGCAAAGAGCTTTCTCAATGGTGGGATCTGTTGGGACCGTCTCAACCCGATCCACAAAGCATATGTTGAGGGACGTTTGGGCGGACTAGTAGATTTGATCGAGTAGAGTACCAACCGGCCCTTATTCAAGTTTTGGCCAAGACATGGGATGCGCATACAATGACTTTCAACTTCCAAGGCCTCGAAATGACCCCTACACTCGAAGAGTATTCGGCTATCATCAAGGCCAATTTTGATGACCATATAGTTCAACCTCCTCTAGATATGGACTCTATCCATTCTCTATCGAGTTTCCTTCGCCTTAAGACCTCCGAGATAGAAAAGGTCTACAAATCCACTGCTGATTTACTTTCTCATTCCTCTTCGACAATTACTCTTCTTTATCCGTCGATACCGGGTCATAAATTGGGAAAGGTGTTCGTTCTAGCTTTCTTTGCCTTCGTCCTATTCCCTACTTCTAGGACTACCTTCGACCCCTCCATAGTTCATATAGCTCGATAAGCATGTTGCCGATGAAATTACTCTTACATGATCTTAGCTGAAACCTTCCTTTCTCTAAACCGTTTTAAAACCTCCAAAAGGGCCATTTTCCAAGCATCCAATGGACTACTTCATATGTGGTTCGTTTCTCACATAAAGACTTTCCAACTTCGAGTAGGATGCTATGAGATCAATGAGCATATACATCCTCTTAAATCCTTCCTCAAGTGCCAATCCCTTGTACCTAAGTATTCTTTCAAGAAATGGGTCGAGTTTTTGAGAGATTTGGAGCCCGAGCATTTCCGATGGCGTCCGACTTGGCCTAAGATCCCGGAGGCTCGCATTACAGGCGTTGATGATAGCCCTATTCCTTTACTAGGATGTACCGGTGGCAAGAGCCTACTATCCTATTAGTGTGGTGAGACAGGTTTGGCATTTTACAACAAGTGGCACCAAATATTTATCCCGAGATCTTCTCATTAGATATGGCACATGGAAAGCTCACTAGAGAAGCAAAGAAGCTTTATCGGGCCTAAATCAAGCTTATCCTTCATGCTTTGAAGAATTCTCCGTTGCAACAAGTTGAATGGCCTGACTATTTGGATGACGAGATGAACATTCATAGAGCTTCTAAGGAGTACATTCAGAAGTTCAAGGAGTACCGTAGATCATTGGTCGAACCATACGTACCCGAGTGCGTATCTCCCCTCATTGAAGAAGTGGAATCCTATGTACCCGAGTACATAGTACCATACATCCCAGGAGTAAAGCCATATATCCCCGAAGATCTAGAGCTCGGATGTCCCAAGAAGGAGAAGATCCTTATTTGTGGGATTTGAACGGATCGGACGAACAATAAGGATTCAAGAGTCCTCGGCTGGGATAGATCCATTCCCCCATTTAGTTTTGTATATTGTTATCCTTTTGAATACTTTTGAACAATTTGAATTGTAATAAATGCATCTTGTTTCCTTTATACGCGTT
The DNA here is from genome assembly GCA_021437795.1 of Rhodamnia rubescens. Lineage (NCBI taxonomy): Eukaryota > Viridiplantae > Streptophyta > Magnoliopsida > Myrtales > Myrtaceae > Rhodamnia > Rhodamnia rubescens. The sequence goes on along the minus strand of JAILYA010000002.1, from coordinate 11,362,841 downwards.
GCATGCATACGCATTATCATATAGAAAGCACAATTACCATGGATTGATCCTTTTAAAATTCTGAATTTCAAGAATGCTGATTAATGTCGTGAAAAACAGGTGATAGGTAATCACGAGGACACGCAGCAAAACAAGCCTAATAAGAATGGAACAAGAAGAACTCGCAACTCGTGTGGGTAATCCGGAGAATCGATGAACATGATAGTTACGATGGTGGCAGAGATGAAGGCAATGTTGATTGCCAGTCAAGAAAAGTATCCTATCGACCCGAATCCTCAAGCTCCTCCAAGCACATCAAATGGTACCGGTGCTAACCCACCCCGCCATGAACAACTCTCCAAATTTGGAAAGGCCACCTAAGGACCCTCCGGTTGTAATTGATCCGGAAAAGAAAGAAAAACAAGCCCTCAAGATTGAGGAATGCTTGGCTAGCCAGGGATATGAGCTTTCACGCTTTGACAAGGTGAAACCATTTCAAAAGATTGAGGCTCCTTCCGATTACAAATAACTTGATTTCGTAAGGAAGTATAATGGGACCGGATGTCGCAAAGCTCATCTAAAGTACTACCTGCGCCGTATGTCTAAATTCTCGACAATATCCTGCTTTGTTGGTTAATACTTTTCAGGAGAGTTTATCTAGGGCAGCCTTAGCACGGTTTATTGAACTGGAACCCGAGAGGCTTGCTAATTGGGATAAGTTAAGTGATGAGTTCCTTAGGCAAGACAAATTTAACACTCGACAACCCTTACTAGGGAAGACCTTTTGAGGATCGCGAAAGGGATGAACAATGCCGTTCGTGCTTATGCTCAAAGGTGGCGAGCTCTAGCTATACGGGTGAAACCACCCGTTCCCGAAGAAGAGTTGGTGGATATCTTCCTCAAGGTATTGCCCTTTAAGTACTTTGACAAGTTGAACACCTCTGGATATCGACGTTCGCACACCTAATTAAGGTGGTAGAGCGTCATAAATTGGCGTTGCGGGAAAAGAAGATACCTGACTCGTCTTTTAGACGCTAATACCCCTTAAGAAGAGATAGGGAGCAAACGGGTGATGTGGCATTTGTCCCTAACCCACCTAAATCGAAAAAAATTTCACCTCCTTACCCTACCCAAGGATCTCCTTCCCGGACCGTTCCTAAACCATCGGAGCAAAAAAAAAGAAACCAACCTATTATTACCCTGCCGCGACCTTTGTCTAAACTACTACCCATGCTACTTGAGAACCGATTGGTTGCGAAGGAGCCTCCTAGAGCGAATCCTCCTAGGTTCGCTTGGGTTTGACGAGACCCGGACATGCGTATATCATATGGGAGAAAGGAGGCATAATGTTGACAATTGTCTTCCTCTCAAGTATAAAGTGTAAGCCTTGATTGATGGTAAGGTCTTGGAGTTTGATAGAACGAAACCACACGTGTAGCGAGAATCCCTTACCCGAACATCACGAGGTGAACGCGATATTTGAAGATAATCCCGAAGAGATTCTGCAGTTCATAATAGACGTGAATAAAATGCAACACATCCCGACCCTAGCTTCGCAATACCCCGATGAAGCGACTATTTCCAAGGAGGAAAAGAAGGCATGTTTGGAATGGCTAATCAATTTGGGCGTTATTGGGAGAATGGAAGATCCTACTTTTAAGGGAACCTATGTAACCATCGATATGGTGGCGAGAGGAGTTCGTGATGAGAGCTACGAGAGGGAAGACTTGGAGAGTTCCTTCGGGATACTTAATGAATGTCCAAGATGGCAAAGAAACCAAGAGCTAGATGATTATGAAATTCGCCCGGAAAAAGCTCGCCGAGGTGATAGAAGGTTCATGCAGAAAGCTTTTGAGAGGGGTGAGATAGTTGACAATCTCGAGAAGATAGTAGGGGGTACAACTTTAAAGTCTTGTATTCGGCACCACCAAGCTTTTTCGTTGATTCGGGATATATAGTTCCCGATGGTTGGGGTGGCATTGACTGACCCCGAGAGCGAAGAATTCGCGGGAACGGTTGATGAAGTCAAGGATCGGGGAGACCCCTCGGAATGAACGCAAGAATCAAGAGTCCAATATGCGACTTTCTAATTTGGAAACCCCCCAAACACCATCTAACTAGTATGGTGGCGGAGTTATCTCGATTAGTGGTCAAGAATAATACCACAACAATGGAAGAAAGTATGCAAATCCTAGAGATACGGCGGACTATTAAGACTCGGAACCGATGGATCGCGTTGTTACAAGAGCAAGGTGATGATATTTCAAAAAGGTGGATGAACTAAAAGAGTTGATTGTGCCGATCACCCCAATTAGAAATATTCCGCCCGAGGGTAACTTTCCACTCGAAATATGACGGTCTTTGGGTGTCCTCTGGCACATATCTTGTATTACCTCCGCCAAATGGTTGATCATCATGAAGATGACGAGGTGTTAATTCAGGGTTTTAAGCATAGTCTGACCGGTCTCGCATTGGCTTGGTTCCGGTCGATCGATCTAGATTGGGTCCTAAGTTCGGGAAGAACTATCATAGCACTTTGTGCGACACTTTGAAGCTGGGATTAGAGGATACTTCACCAAAGCCAACTTGTTGATTATCGAAAAAGGAGAAGATGAGAGTTTTAAACTCTTCGCGAAAGATGGAAAAAGCATGCTATGATGGTGCAACCACCGCTATTAGAAAGGGAAATGTTGGAATTTATGCTCAAGTCATTGCCGCAGAGTATTTCAACCACACGTATGCATATAGATATTCTTTCTTCCAACACATGGTGGATGTTGGTATGAGAATTGAAGGCATAATCATGAGGGTCAAGAGGGAAAGACAAAGGTACTTTGACGAAGGAAACGCCGCCGATGCAATGCCCCGTCATGGACATAATCCCGAAAGCATTCATGAGGATGAAATGATTGGGATGGTGGATGTCTCGATCCGTTTTGTGATTGACCTGAATAGGGTGGATAACTAGGATGCCTCCAATTCGGAAAAGCCGTCGACACTTGGAATTATCCTATGGATAAGTGGCGGAAACCTCAAAAGATCAAGATGACGAGAATCGGACCGGTGAAAATTAAACTTCCACCCGTAGAGGAATATAACTCAAAGGTGATACATTGGAATTACGGGACAGGTGAAATTGACGCCGTGATGAGATTTGGAAGATGTTATGCTCCAAGGGAGATGAAGCTTGAAAAGAAAGCGCCGATGTCGAAAGAAGTCGAAAGGCTCCAATCGTGGTGAGAACTAGTGAATATGAAGTCGTCGACCAACTCCGAAAAATGCCGGCACAAATCTCTTTACTTGACCTCTTTAAGAATTCAAAGAAGCATAAGAACGCTCTGGTAAAGGTACTGAATGAAGTACACGTTCCCGAGACCATCAATGAAGTCCAGTTGGGAGATTTCGTAGGGGGCCATTCTATTGAAAGATCGATTTCCCTCTCAAATGAGGATTTCCCGAGGGAAGGGCACATTCACAACAAGGCTCTCTACATCGCCGTAAGGTGCCATGGAAAAGAGGTATCTCATGTTTTAATTGATAACGGCTCAGCTTTAATTTGTGTCCTCTAAGCACTCGAGAAGCTTGGGGATAAATGAAGACTTCATCAAGACGTCCAAGACGACTATTCGTTCATTTGATGGAGTTTCTAAGAACGTGGTGGGTGAGATTGAACTGGATGTCTCCATTGGGCCGATAACTTTCTCCATACCATTCCAAGTGCTGGATATCCCTACTACTTTCACTATCTTTGTTAGGAAGACCGTGGATCCATGTATCGGGAGCAATACCTTCTTCTCTACATCGAAATGTTCGATTTATGGTCTAGGGCCGTCGGCCACTATCCATGGAGAAACGGGACATCGCACTTCCTTGAAAGGAATGGTTCCCTATATCGAGCCCCTAAAGGAGGATGAGCTTAGCTATCACACCTTTGACGTCATATCCATCATGCACGTACCATTTGATGCAAAGATAGCCACTCCGGAGCTATCAAAACCTGCAACTATGATGGGAAGGTACTCCTCACAAATGGTTTCATTCCCGGCACTGGATTGGGGAAGTATGGCTAGGGAATTCGTAATCCCCTAAGTCTCAATTCAAATTATCACAAGGATGGTCTAGGATACAAGGGAATGATAGGACATGAAATAAGTCGAGGCCAAGGTCGAAACAAATGTTGTGGAGACCAAGAACGTCGTAGACACCGGGATAATCGCTTCATTGGCACAAATGTATGGAAAGCTAAAGGGAAGATGTTAGAAAATCCCTTATCTGAAATATTCTCCAAAGGAGGTAAATGGCTTGAGGATGAAGATATTTCGATACTGTGGATCCGAATTTATTCAACCTATTTCTAGACAAATCGGGTGAATGTGATCATTGAATGGCTCAACGACGACTTTCCCACCCCCGAGTAAAAGGCTCTTTCTGAATTTTATCTTTCACTACATTTCGATTACTGTATTTTTTTCCTACAGCTAAAGCTTTCGATGTTTCTTCTTTTAAAGTACCATTGGATCTCGTTTCGTGATTCAAGAAGTGCGAGATTGTATTGCCATTAGTTGCATCTATCAATGAAATCATCTCCAGTTTTATTAAGAACATATGGAGCAACGGATTGGTCCGATGATGACAATTGCCTTGACCATGAAACTTGAGGCTTGATCCGCCATATGATTCTTGGTTTTCAAAATGGCTATTGAGAACCAGGATGTCCAGAAAATTAAGGACTAATTCTCTTCTTTTTTTCTTAAAAAATGAATTCGAAAATGTTTCTATCAAAATAGACCATGCATTCTATAATATCATCATTATGGTATACTAACCATCCTTGATGCATTTCAGGCATATCATCCCTCCCATATATAACAGGTTAATATGTGACTCAAATCAGCTTGATGACTACTCATATGAGATTGACGAAGAAGAAATAGATGTGAGCGATATCAAGAGAGAATGGGATAGTTTTGAAGGATCCAAGCCTCCTGTTTTTGAAAAACCTATTGTTATCAATCCGGGAGATTCAGTTTGTGCTAAAGAGGTGAAAATAGGAAGACATTTATCTACAACCGACGCCTTGAGAATGACGGCATTGCTTAAAGAATATCGGGATATCTTCGCCTGGTTATATCTTGACATGCCTGGATTGGATCGAGATATAGTAGAACATGCTTTACCCACAAATCCTGCATGCAAATCGGTTAACTAGCCACCAAGAATGAACCCCGAGTTGTCGATAAGATCAAAGAAGAAGTGATGAAGCTTCTCAAGGTGAGGTTCATCGAAGCCGTCCCATATGCTGATTGGGTCGCTAACATTGTACCAATTAAGAAGAAGGATGGGAGGATCCGAATATGCATGGACTATCGAGATCCGAACAAAACTAGTCCAAAAGACGACTTCCCCTTACCGCATATTGACGTGCTTGTCGATAGCACCGCGGGCTTTGAACTATTCTCCTTCATGGATAGTGTCACGACCTATCATTTCCCCTCTCTCGGGGATCATTTAGGTTTAGGGGCATTACCTATCGGTTTAGGCGCGGATTCTCCCAAATCTTACCTCGTGCGACATTTGACTTCATTTTTATGAAATAACATTCCAAACCATTAAGAGTCGCCACTAGCCTTTGGGGTCGACTAGAAACCAATCGAGATATGGGAGTATTATCTCAATTTCTACGCAAACAGAGAATCTAGGTTCGGGGACTTATTTACGCTAATTATCTAACTAACGCCCTTTCGGTACCTAACCAATTGGTATTCCTAAAATGACCATGCATTTTACCCATTACATAGAAACTCAAAGACATTTAACCGGAAACTAGGTGACTAGACATGATATTTTTTTATTTTATGTAGTTATCTATTTAGTTCTCGACTAACATTCATAAGAAGGAGTTTTAACGGAAAGGCAACCTCAATGCAATTTTAGCAAGATGCCGAACGTTAACTAAAAGGAGAAAAAAAGAAAAAAAATGACTATTCATTAACGAAAAAGTAAACACGCGTATCAAACTAAATGAAATACAAATTCAAATAATTAGACATGCAAAATGGTCGAGTATATAACAAACTAAACCGGAATGGACGTCGATCGCCTCCCGTTACGTAATCATGACAAAAGAAATTAATTCGAGGGAAACGCAAAAGCAACGATTGTTTGGTTCTTCTAATTTTTTTGTCCCTTTCGAAATTTTTTTTTACTTTTCTTTTATAAAAAAATAAAAATAAAATAAGGCTTTCGCATTTGAAAAGTATGAAACAGGAACGTAAAACCAAGGTCGGGCACGAATTATAAAAGAAAAAAAAACGCGTGAGTTTGTACAAAGCGGATTCCCTTTTTTTTTTATTGCCTTTCTTTTTTTACTCCTCTTTGGTCTTTCATATACAAAAAGAAAAAAAATATTTCTGATTCTAGGTTATTTTTAAGTTACAAAATCTTCTAAATAAAAAAAAAAATATACAAAACACAAACAACATAACAGAACCCTAAGTCTAATATGAATCATCTTAAAGCACCGAAGGTTATAAACAAAGGGGTTTCTTCTTTTTTTTCTTTTTCTTTTATTATTCGGTCCTAATGAAACTAGGTAACGTGTAGTTTCCGGCACATTGAGCGGTTCTGAAAATGGTTAGGCGCGCTCATTAAAAAGAAACAACATAAAGTAAGCTACATAGGAGACCTCTATTCACCGACCATATGACTCGGATTCAACGGTTTTGCGGTAGTAAAGCACAATCAGTCAAAACCAAACCAAGGTAAAAAAAAAAAAGGGAGAAAATAAAATAAAATAAAACAGCTCAATGTACAGCCATAACATAACATGAACGAATTCCATTTTTGCTCGAATTACAATGCCAACTTAAGCTCGAGTTCGCCGGACCGAGGAAACCAAGGATCTCGGTCCGGCGAACCTGAGCAGCAAGAGAAACGAAAGAAAACAAGACCCAATATTGGATATGCTACCTGTTAAAGGTTGGAACCTCAAAAAACAGTGAAGAACTTGACGTTAGAGCCTAGGAGTCCTCCTTCACCCCTTTTTTGTCCCTCATCCTCTCCTTTTTTATTGCCATTCTCCCTTTTGTTGCCGACAGAGTGCGTGAGAGACAGCGTCCCCCTACGTTCTGCCTCCTCCTCTGTTTTATATCCTCCACCAGTTAGCAGCTTCTTCTTTTTTTCTTTTCAGGAATTCACCACCTACACAGCAAGAGCCGACGCCCCCCACCCCCCCCCAAATCCTCTGTTCTTGTGCTCTCAGTACAATCGCTATCCTCTGCTGATTTTCTCTGAACAGCTGCTCGAAATAGCCTCTAGGAGTCGTCCACATCAGCTCAAGCTTGCTACTTGCGTTTTGTCATCATTCTCTTCAACTGAATGAATTATGTACCTGGTCTTCAACGAAAATCTTCTGCTGCTAGTCCTTTCAATCGAAAAAAATCTTGCAGCTCATTCTTTGCAGATTTTTTTTTTGAAACAGTTGCCTTAGTCTAGCTCCAAGAGCCATCCACATCAGCTCCACATCAATTCCAAATCTTGCTACTTGCGTTTGATCATCATTCTTTTCTCAACTGTAGCCGAAATTCCTCTGTACTTGCCTCTTTGTTAGCCAATCGGTTGGCTCTCAACTTCTTGGGAACAAGCTGAACTCCCTGCAAGTTGCATCTCATTCATTAATCATCATTGCTTCTCTGCTGGAACTAAAATTCTCTAGTAGATATTCTGCTGTGCATAGCCGAAAGTCTACTAGTTTTGCATTGTACAGCCGCCCATATCAGCCTCAAAAAATAGATAGTTCCAACTTGCAGCTTCAACTTGCCTCTATCTCTCTCTAGTTATCATTCTTTTTTGTCCCATGTGCTTTGCTCCTTGGCTTTTCAGTCGAAACTCCCTGTTGCAGCTTCCTCAAAACTCTTTTGGCGACTACTTTTTGGCTCTTCAGCTTGTCAGGAGCCAACCTAGCTTATTTACAACTTGCGCTTGCAACTTCTGTTGCAAATATGGGCTCTGCTGCATATATTATCATCTGCCGTAGATATCACCTCCTGCCATATCCAAAATTCGCTGCAATAGATATTATCTCATGATGTAGATAATATTCTCATATATTATCTGCTATAGATGATATTCTCCGATATTCTCCGTTTTGCAAATTCCTGGTGTAGATCTCTCTCTTTCTTTTTTAAAATCGTGTTGTCATCTTCCTTTTTTTTTTTTTTTTCTGAATGACTCGATCCGACATCCTTCTTCTTTTTCTTTTTCTTTTTCTTTTTTTATCTTTTTCACTTTTTCTTTTTCTTTTTCTTTTTAAGAGCACAATGGGTGTATTTACATGAATCGCCCTATTCTATTTTGCAGAGAAAAATAAAGTACAAGGCTGACAAAATTAGGTGTCAACAATGCCCTCTTGGAAGGGGAGTTCAAAGAGGTTCCATTCCAAGACGATTGAACATCTAATTTTGTTCCGTCAAGGACTGGCTTGGTTTTCATGGAATATAAAAGCGGCGCGACCGTGTAATATCGGGCTTGGCCTTATGGCAAAAATGAAAATAGGCACAACCGTGTAAGAATGGGTTAGGCCTTTTGGGAAAATGAAAAATGGCACGACCGTGTAGGAACGGGCTTGGCCTTCGGGAAAAGGTAAATAGGCACGACCGTGTAAGAACGGGCCTGGCCTATTGGGGAAATAGCATGACCGTGTAAGACAAGGGCCCTTTTATACATATATATATATATATATATATATAATGGCACGACCGTGTAAGAACGGGCTTGGCTTTTTTGGCAAAAAGGAAAATAAGCACAACCGTGTAAGAACGGGCTTCGCCTTTCTGGGAAAAGGAAAATGGCACGACCGTGTAAGAACGGGCTTGGTCTTCGGCAAAAAGGAAAATAGGCACGACCGTGTAAGAACGGGCTTCGCCTTTCGGGAAAAGGAAAATGGCACGACCGTGTAAGAACGGGCTTGGTCTTCGGCAAAAAGGGAAAATAGGCACGGCCGTGTAAGAATGGGCTTGGCCTTTCTAGGAAAAGAAAAATAACACGACCGTGTAAGAACGGGCTTGGCCTTTGAGGGAATGGAAAATATCACCGTACTTGTTATGAGGACTCGGGTTTAAGTATTCTCGATTCATTACACTCTCTTCGTGTCTACAGTCTCGGATACACTCAGAATGCATACATTTCAGTCCAATCGAAAAGTCTTTCGGGGACCTGTAACGTAGGCTTGGTCATGGGTTTACATGAAGGGTTTTCCCGCTTTGAGGTCTCATTGGGGAAGCATTCGATCATTACCTTCATCGGGTTTACAAGTCAAGAACCCGGAAGGTAAGATAAGAAATAATTGGCTCCACTCCTTCAAGTAGTAACTTCTTTGTAAAGTCTTCAGTGTCGACTTGAAACATCCCAATTAGAAGAGACTTGAGATGGGTTGTAATGTCGGTTTGGGAAGGCTTGCAAGGCTGAGTTTTTCTTTTCGGAGGCTTCATGGGTCGGTGATCATATTGGCATCAATACCAATCTTATATGCTTCGAAAAGCACCTCACTTTGGGAATCCACGAAGTCTTGAGAGTCCATTAGCTATCTGTATTTGTTTGGCAAGCAAAGAGTTTCACTCCATTTTCGCATTTGTTTCGTTCGAGGTAAGCTTTATGCTTCTCTTTTTTATTTTTATTTTATATGTATATATATGAGCTCTCGACCTCTCAAGACATTTCACATCAATGCATAATCACCATTTTTCTTGGTAAATCACATGCCTTGCCCCGGTGTGGGAGATGATCATCATTCGGGTTTCGAAACGAACGATTTTAGGCTCAACTTGGCTAAGCAAAGGATATCGAGTGTTTGGGTAGAAGAAATAGATGCTCTTCTTCATTTCGAGATGCTTCAAAATTCAACGAAGATTCACCTGAAGTTGCCACAAAAAGGTTAACACAAGTGAAAGCAATTAAATCTTTCTTACCTTCTCTCCGACTAATTTCAGCCATAATCTCGTGTGTGTGCCCCAATGTGGGGTGGTTCTTGACATGGGTGTTTTGAACATCCTCCTTACTCGGCTCAAAGTGGTTAGCAAGGGACATATTGAGTGTATTGGGAAGAGAAAGAAATGCCTTTCATCATTTTGACCCCGTGTATACATTGTGAATGAGCATTGTGTCCTAGACACGATTTTTACTGCACTCAACTCTCAAAGTGTATCAAGGATGTGTTTAGGACATAGCCTACCTTCCATCCTATTTGATGCTCACTCAAGCATCCTCTAGTACCTCGTCTTCATTTTGCAAAATCACATGCTCGAATCGACCTTGACGTTTTTTTTTCTCAAGATGCATGTATGTAGTGCATGGACAATGTCAAAGAAGGTCATTCAAATCTCCGGACGAAATGCTTTCGAGCTTCTATGATGATTTGAATGCTGGATTTTTTTTTGAAATAATTTTATTTTTATTTTTATTTTTTTTATTCGGGATGTTATTTCAACAATGCTTTTAAGATCGCTTAACTTGGACATGAGATGCCTAAGTTCTTCGCAAATGTCTTGATGATTAATGAATGCCACTCAAATGTTTGAAGATGGTGATTTCAAATCGGTTTTGATGAAAAGACATTTGAACAACCTCCCCTTTTTTTTATGGGGAAGGATACTTACCTGGACTATGTTAATCGAGTGAATCCTTTTGCTTTTACTTGTGTGAGACTTAACCCCATCTCGTCATTGATAACTATCACAATGCTTGGAATGCTTTGCTAGAGATATCTTTGACGTTTCATGTGGGTTCATTTCATTTGGGCCAGACGTTTGCATCCTCTTCCCGCAAAAAAAAAGATGCAAAAAGTTTTTATTAATATTTACAATGGAGCTTCCTTTCTCTATTTACAAGGTGCCCCATTCATGCCGTTCCCGGGATCGAACCCCGGGCGTTTGGACCTGTTCATTCCCCTAACCACCAGGCCACGGCACTGTGGAGTCTATAAGGCGCCCCTTTTTATTTATATGAGACCGTTCGAGCACGCCATATTCCTTCGCGTTATTTCAAACGTCGATTATTTGTAAGGCTTTCGCAATGGGCACCCCATTATGTCGATCCGACATCCTCCTCTTTGAATATGCCTCGATCACCGCAAAACAAACCAAATATGTATGTATGCATGATATGCATGAAGTAAACAGGCGTGAATGACTCGGACTTTCAAGAGGAATGACCATCAAGGCGCTTCGATATTATTCATGCGAAATACTTTTTCACAACATCAGCATTTACAGGGCTTGGCCATACTTGACCGTCCATTTCAGCTAAAATCGAGCACCACCAGGGGAGGACCTTCTTGACCACATATGGCTCTTCATAATTCGGAGTGAACTTGCCTCCCAGGTGCGGTACAAATGGCAGCCTCTTCTTTAACACTAGGTCGTTGATCTCGAAAGGCCCGGGGCGAACTTTGCGGTTGAACGATTTCGCCACTCGCTTCGATAAGCCTTGGCCATGACACACAACGCGCAGCCTTCTCTCATCAATCAAGTTCAATTGCTCATACCTCCGCTGGGATCCACTCAACCTCCGATAGCTTTACTTGTGAGAGAACTCTTAGCGAAGGAATCTCGACCTCAACAGGTAGAACCGCTTCTAGACCATATACCAATGATAAAGGAGTTGCCCCGGTCGAGGTGCGAATTGATGTACGATATGCCATCGGTGCATAAGGAAGCCTCTCATGCCAATCACGGTAATTCTCGGCTATCTTCGATAGAATCTTCTTGATATTCTTGTTTGCTGCCTCGATCGCCCCATTCATTTGCGGGCAATATCGAGAAGAATTCAAATGACTTATCCGAAATTCCTTAAATACCTCATCAACCAGCTTGTTGTTTAGATTTGTACCATTATCCGTGATTATAGCCGCCGGAGCTCGTATCGGGCAATGATATCACGACGCACAAATTTGGCCACGGTCCTCGCAGATGACATTCGCATAGGAATTAGCTTCAATCCCTTTTGAAAAGTAATCGATAGCTACTAGAATGAAACGATGTCCGTTCGATGCTTGAGGATTGATCGGACCAATCACGTCTATTCCCCACATAGAGAAAGGCCATGCTTCGGACATCCGGTGTAACTCATTGGGCGGAGCGATGATCTTGTCACTATAAACCTGGCACTTGATGGTAGTGGCGAACATGTTGAATACAATCGGCCTCCAAGGTGAGCCAATAGTATCCCGATCTCATGATCTTTTTACTAAGCAAATATCCATTCATATGGGGACCACATTCTCCCTCATGAATTTCGCTCATCGATTGATTAGTTTCCTTGGCATCGACACATCTCAAAAGGACTGAATCAAATGATCTCTTATACAATGCATTGCCATTGAGGAAAAACTTTGATGAGAGCTTCATCAAATATTTTCTATCGGCTGATTCACTTCCTTCAGGGAATTCTCTCTTTTTGCGGATATGTCATGATATCTTGGTACCACGGCCTCCCATCTCGCCTCTTCTTCTATCACCATACAAAGTGAGCCGAATGCTTCAAAATTTCGATTCTTAACGGTTCAATATTTGACCCTCCGGTTACTTGAAGCATAGAGGACAACGTGGCCAACGCATCCGCAAATTGATTCTGTGATCTAGGAAGATATTCAAATGTTATCTCTTCAAACTCCTCAAGTAACCCTGCTAAGAATTCATGATACGGGACCAACTTCGGGTCACGAGTCTTCCATTTTCCTTCGGTCCGGAGGATGATGAGGGCTGAATCACCATAGACCTGTAGTCTTCGGGAATCCCCATATCTATGGCGGTTTGCAAACCAAGGATACAAGCTTCGTATTCTACAATATTGTTGGTGCATGGGAATATCAACCTAGCAAAGAATCGGATAATGTTGGCCATGTGGGGAGATAAGCACCGCTCCCGTACCCGAACCTAAGAGATTTACAGCTCCATAAGTACATCGTCCATCGTGGTTACAAGTAGGACACGATCGTCAAGAGGATCGGTATGAGGAATTTCGGACCCGTTGAGTTCTCGCCAACATGTCGCCTATAACGCGACCTTTCACGATTTTTGAGTCGTGCTTTGTATATCAAACTCGGAGAGGAGGATTTGCCACTGGCGAGTTTTCCAATCAGCCGCTTCTCCAAAGCAGGTATTTGATGGGGTCGCATTCAATGACCAGCAGGATCCGGTGATGAAGGGTGTATTACATGAGCCTGTGCAATACCCAAAGTAGAGCTAGACAAGTCTTATCAACCTCGGAGTAGTTTACCTCGGAGTCGGTGAACTTTTTATTGAGGTAATATATCGCGCTTCCTTCCCGTCTAATGGTCTTTTCTCGAACTAACACTTCCCCCAATGACTCCTTATGGATGGTAAGGTAGAGAATCAAAGGAATACCAAGAGTCGGTGGCACTAAAACTGGGAATGAGTTAGGTAATGCTGAATTTTCAAAAAGGCTGCCCGGCATTCAACATCCCACACAATCTTTGCGTTTTTCTTAAGGAGCTTAAAAAATGGCTTCTGCCATCTTCGATATAATTGGGATATGAATCTCGCCACATAATTCAACCTTCCTAGTAGGCTACGGACCTCTTTGATAGAAATAGGAGGTCGCACTTCGCATATGGCTTTAACTTTGGACGGGTCTATCTCAATGCCCCCGCTGTTGACCATAAAACCCATCAATTTCCCGGATTTTGCTCCGAACACACATTTTGCGGGGTTAAGGCGTAGTCGAAAGATGTTCGAACAGACGTTTCAAAACCCCGACATGGTCCTCTGGCCTAGACTTCGTGATTATATCATCCACATATACTTCAATTTCCTTGTGCATCATGTCATGAAACAATGCGACCATGGCTCTCTGGTATGTGGCTCCTACATTTTTTAGGCCAAATGGCATTACTTTGTAGCAGAAAGTTCCCCATGGAGTAATAAAAGAAGTCTTGCTCCTATCCTCCACTTTCATCCGTATCTGGTTGATAAAACCACCAGAAAAAAACACGTCCATGCCGTGCTATCGACTAACAAATCGATATGGGGAAGCGGAAAATCATCTTTGGGGCTAGCTCGATTCAAATCCCGATAATCGACGCATATTCCCGACTCTCGCCATCTTTTTTAATCACATGGACGATATTCGCTATCCAATTTGAATATTGTGTGACCTTTATAAAGTCTACTTTCAAAAGTTTCATCACTTCCTCCTCAATGTTTTTGGACAACTCGGGTTTTATCCTACTCAAACGCTGCTTTTTCGGCGATATCTTTGGGTTGGTTGGCAAAGTGTGTTCCACGATTTCGGATCTAGTCCCGGCATATCGGTGTAAGACCAGGCAAACACATCTTGATACTCTAGGAAGAAGGTCAACTATCTTGGCGTCTTCTACTTCTTGTAATCGTATCTCGATTTTAATTTCTAATTCGCTACCCGATCTACCGTTATTGGTTCTATTGTTAGCGGCTTTGACTCCTCATGGCGGTTCCATTCGAATTCAATCATCTTTGGGTCCTCAGTATCGCTGTCCGAGTCCGAGGGATGCTTCTCTGGTGAATCCGAATCACATGCATTCTCATGAATATGCAGAATGTCATGCCCGAGACATGATGCAAAAGGATTAGCAAATTTCAACCTAGATAACATGTGCAAAACGTGTAATTATTTGAAAATCATTTTAGGCAAAAAATTTTTCAACAGGAAGCCTTTGGATACGCCTTCATCTCATTGGACTTGATAGGCCTTTAGAAAACTCTTTTTTTTTTTTGAAAAAACTCGGGATGCGTGTGAAAGTCCAACTCTCGGGATTATACTCGAGATCCTCATAGGACCGGCATGTACTTTCACACGTCCTTAATAAAGCGAGGCTTTGTTTTATTCAAACTAGGGAGCCACATTACAACATTTATAACCTTAGACCTACGACTCTAGGTCCAAAGGTCAAAAAACAATTTACATACTATCAGATAGGAATCCCATGTACGGGAAACGGTCACAAAAGACATATGTACATCTCAAAACATAAAGAAACGAACAACCCTACTCTGGAGGGTTGACGGAAACCCTCGATGATTCAGCTGCATAGGATCCCAGAGTAACGTAGATGATGAACTCCTCGAACAGCTTGGTTATACCATCCATGGACGATCTCCTCCTCGTGCAACATCCTAGCCGGGCCAACGAAAACCTCTTCAATAGGATTGTTATAAGACAAATCCATGGTAGCAATACCATCGCCCATGTATGTCGACGATCCCAATTATCACCAAGGCAACTTTGGCTCCCTCGGCCCTTTCGACCGCATCCCGGGTCATACCCTATACCTCCTTTCCAAGATTTTGATGTGCCTATGATGGGCTCTGTGATTCCTTGGCCATGTAGTCCCAAGCCTTATCCAAGTACATAGCCATGTTGGAGTAGAACATGGCCGGACATAAGTGATGGGCCGGACATTCTTAGGTTTTGCATGGCTGCTCCTTTGGGAATATGGATAGTGGATACCAGTTCAAAAGTGTGGTAGCTTGCCTCTTCGCTTCCCCCAAGCTCAATGTAAGGGATTGCCACGCCCTCCGAGATTTCCATGTTAGATTCCCCATATATAGTTATCAGCTGGCCATCATCGACGGATTTGATTTTTCGATGCAAACTTGATGGTGCAGCTCGAGCCGTATGTATCCAGGGCCTCCCTAGTAGCAAATTGAAGGAAGGAGGGATATCTAGGACCTAAAAAATGACTCGAAAGGTAGCTGGTCCAACCAGGAGTTCCAAGTCCACCTCGCTTAGAACATCCTTCTTCGCACCATTGAATGCACGAATATATAAATTCGATGCATGTATTCTTGACTCATGAAAATTAATGCGACGAAGGGTGATTAATGGGCAAATATTAACCTGTAGACCCATTATCAATCTGAGGACCCTTGATACCATCTTTCCACGACATTTCACGGAGATATATGCAGAGCATCTCCATGTGATTGGTCACCACGGGGAAAGGTCTTCATCAGCAAAAGATATCTCGATCCTTAAACAAGATGGAACTAACAAATTCTCCAAGCTAAGTTTCATTGGTTGTTTCGGCACATGGATTTCGCCAAGGACTTTTAGGAGGGCTTCTATATGTTTATCTAGAGGTTTGAAACAGGTCGAGGATCGAGATCTATGCGGGCATCTTCCTCGCTTGATCCACAACTGAAAATTCACTGGTTTTTACTACGATAGGAGCTGCTCGGCCTCTTTAATCGTTATTGACTTCTTTTCAATCATAGACTTCTTTTCAAACGGCCCTGGAGGTGCATAAGAGCAACCCGTTCGAGTAACTAAATTGACTTTGCCTGTGTTATAGTCCCAGGGAACGACTGCCTTGTAGTCTAACGAGGCTAATGAGGATGTGGTGTTGTGATCCAATAGTGTTGTTGCGTTGTGATCCCACGGGGTGATGGAGCTGGTGGATTGAAACTTGATGGTGTTGCTGCGTTGTAGTCCCACCTGAGCTATTGCATCATAATTCCATGGGGGTGTCATCTTGTAATCCCAGGGAGCAAATTCGACATCGACCGATTGGAATGGCTCACTAGGCGAGAAACCATCCTCTGCACCAGCGGCGGTGTATCAATCATGATCGGCCAAAAATTGCTAGCATAGAGATCCATACTAGCATTTAAACCGGCTTCCATCTTGATGAATTCCGGGAGAATTTAAATCAATGAGCGTATGTCCCGGGCCCTCTTCTAGAAACCTATACATATCTTCTTCGGCGGGTAGGTCGACGATCGTAGGTGTTATTACAAAGAACGGTTAATTCATCAGGGTTCGATGCTACCGCTATATCTTCCCAAACCTCTAGTTCAACATCCTCGGCATCAATGGTCGGGAGCAGCGGAGTTAGCGGAGTAAGTCCATTGCTAGGCTCAGGAGTATCATAGTCATCATCCCACTCATCCCAATGGGCTCGAGTCTCGGGTATACGTGCTTGAAAAAACCAAGAAGGGGGGAATACTTCACCATAAAATCATATCCCCCGCTAGGATGCCCCTAGGTGTCGAGCACCTCACCATTTTCGATCGCGGCTATTAGAAACTCATGATCCCATCGACGCCTATCTTCGTGTCGATTCCTATTCATCGGGCGACCCAATTGATGACGTGTCAAATTCATTGAAGTCCTCTAGCTCATTTAAGAGGTCACCAATCTTTGTCCCAGCTAATTCTATTCCAGGCTCGGGGATTTCTTGGACGACGTATGATGCCATCGGTAAAGGAAGTAGGGAGCTTCTTTCGGGGGATTCGTATTACGTCCATTTGGACCATTTCATGAATACGAGCTCGTTTCTCGTGGATTGTAACATCTTCCGCACCGTAATGTCCAGCTATCACTAGGGTTTCGTATAATCGAGAAATGTTTACTCGTAACTTCCGGCTAGAAGGATCTTCATCTTCAAATACCATCCCAACATTTTGAGGATGTGCTGGCAAGGTGTTTTGCTGGATGTTGGGTTCAAAATTTTTAAACAAAAGTATTTTCCTATCTAGTAGATTTTGGATCTTAAGCTTGAGGACAAAATAATTGTCAACGTCATGCCCTTTCTCGCCCATATGGTATATGCAGGACTTTGATGGGTCAAACCTGAAATAATTCGGGAGAGGATCTCGAGCGACTTCTTTAGCTACAAGACGTTTTTCCAACAAAATTGGCAAGAGCTAAGATAAAGGCTTGGGGAGTGGAGTAAATGGCTTCGTCTTTCTAGGCTGACTATTTTGATAACCCTTATAATAAGGGGTCGAGGGACCTGACGAGGCCGCCGGTAGTCGTTCCACTACGAGGAGGATTCTGCACAAATGCGATTTCCATTTCTTTCTCCTTCTTTAGCATAGGCCTTAGGCTTGCCCCCTCCAAAATTCTCCCCCGAATGCATACCACTCTCGATTTGTTCGCCTACCGCAACTAGTTGCTGGAAGTTTTAACACCATAGAACAAACGAGCTTGTGATAAAATTCGTTAGGAAGTGCCTTTAAGAAATGGTCCAGCAATTCATTTTCTTCAAGGGGTGGGCAGACTTCCGCTGCTAGCGCATGCCATCTCTCGGGCGAATGCCCAAAATGTTTCATCCCTCTTCTTTTCTGTCCGTGATAGAGCATCGCATGTTAGAGCCATTCTGTGTTATACTGGTAATGATCTACGAACAACTTAGCCAATTCTTCCCACCTTTCAATTTTATATGCATTCGAGTCTAGGTACCAACAAAGAGCTGCTCCTTCTAGGCTACTTTGGAAAGTCTGAGTCAACAAAGGGATGTTGTTGACATATGGGCCCATTATATTGACATAGTGCTTACGGTGTGCTCTAAGATCGCCTGTCCTAGGATATTTTGCGAAGTCGGGTATCTTGAACTTTTCAGGAAATTCGATTATAGTGAACTTAGACAAATCCCCAATTGCTTCACGATCGCGCTTGTTTTTGAATTCTAGTTCGAGCTTGGCAAACCTTTGTCTAGCTTGTTCCTCCAACCGGGCCGAGATAGCAGTAGTTATGGGATCGAGATCAACTAGTCCAGGAATAGGAGCTGGCACCCCTTCAATGATTTCAGACTCCAGGGTTATCGTCAACCAAATCAGGTATATCAACCGGTGCGGCTAGATTCGGATTGCGCTGCGACAGTTTCCTCATTTCTTGAACAAGCTACGTAATCACTTACCTTAATTCACGAACTTCAGCCAGTGCGGTTACACCGGGGTTCTGCGCGTCTTGTTCCATTTGGGCAACCCGGGAGCGAGTAAGGTAAGGTTAACGTTGGAACTTCGTGATTTTTTCTTTTTACGAGAAGAAGGAAAAGTCAGCATGTAGAAAAGTAATGAAAATAACGTAAAGAACCTTTAAGTTCATATTTCTTTTGTGATGAAACTGAGGCGAGGAAAAGCTTTATAGAGTTTAATTCTCGTGATGTTTCATCAAAAAGGGAAAATATGACATTTTAAAGGAGTAACACACAATGATTGTTCAAAATGCCCCCGTTTACATTCAGATAGGTGAGTACAAAAAACAAAAAAAGGATTTCACTAGTTTCATCACACAACAGTACAAAAAGGTTTACAAACACAAAAAAGCTTCACCAGTTACAACCCAACTTGGTGAAGGAAAGGATTATATACAATGCCCAAAGTAGCGGCAGTTTTATTACCACACTCACAAACCAAAGTACACTACCCGCCTAGTGCCTAGTAGAAATCTACTGATGCGAAGTACTTGGGGCTCCAACTCTTCAGGTGGACTTCTTTGTGGCGCGAAGGCGTTTGTTCTCTTAGGTAAGACGTTCCACTTCAGCTAATGCCTTGTCTCTCTCACTGATAATACGAGCCATCATGGTTTCCTTAGGCGTCGGGTTTGGAGCGACGTACGGAAGGACCACTTTGAGTTCCGGCTCAACCTGATGGCGGATGTAGTTCACGGAGGCGTGATACACTTTCATTTCTCCTTCCAGCTCGACGACCTAGTCAACATCCTTCGGCAGGAAATGGTATAGTAAGCTCTGGATGTACTTGATTTCTTTTTCTAAGTTTCCAGTTTGATCTCTTACGATGAACTCCTTGCGAAAGTCAAGATGATATAAACCCAGACTTTAGAAGGGGTGGGATGTCTTGGAGGACACAGAGTTGCCTGGCAACTCTAATAGGGCAATATGACGTGGAACCAGTAAGCCCTAACAGCGGGATGTATTCCTCATCTTTACATGATAGACAAGCCCTAGGGAAACGCATCCAAACAGTTTGCCACATGATTTGGTTAATGGTAAGATTTTTTAGAAAATGAAACCAAGATGGAAAACTCCATGAGTGCATGATTTTTTGAATGCGCAGGAACTTAGCGAGAGGATGACTAAACTCAAACAACTCGAGCACAAGCATATGTTTTCCGAACTCCCTTAGGTGAAATAAGAACCAAACTTGGAGCATACCTATTGGGGCTCTAAGAATCCCGCTACCCTTTTCTTTAAAGCTATTAAGTGAAATGAAGGTCTCCGTGAGAATCATGTTCGTGAAAACCATTAAAGAAACATACTTAGGAAGCTACGCAAGCGTACATGAGGGACCATTGTTTTTTTGGTAAAAGGAAAAATGACAAATCTAAAGAAAGCCAAAATGAACACTTTAGCATCACGGAGGTATAACCTAGCAGGTAAGTTGCTAACATAGTGTTCTAGGTAAGATAGTGGCAGGGCATTTGAATTTCCTTTTAAGATTTCTCTAATTTTAGCAGATTTGACCTCCAGGAATTGACTCAACACAGTCACAGGGTCGAAATGACATATGGCCTAGCGAAACCTAGCGAACCTGGCTTATCTATGATGACATCAAACTCCTCTAAAGTCGGGGTTAACTCATGTTCACCAAACACAAAGGTGGACGTCTTCGGGTTCCAAAAATGGGCCAAAGCTTTGGCCATGGCGACTTGAGGCTCCACGTCCAGGAGGGAGATAAAGAGTCCGATCTTTTTCTCAACGTAAATTTGCTCGACTTTACCCAGCTTGTTCCACATGTCAAGAATGGCTTTCCTCGGAATCGGGATGATACGTAGCTCAGGAATCCCCATTATATCTAAACCAAGATGGGCATTTTAAACAATCACCGTTTGTCACAGGAATATAAGTGACTCTTTGTAAAAAGAAATTAAAGAAATTTGAAACAATACTTACAAATTGAATGGAAACAAATGAACCCAAAATGCCAACCTCAATCACATATTATATGCACTTGTGAGTTCTTCTAAAAGGTGAGGTTCTAAAGGCTCCCATTTCCACTAGATCGGAAGAGTTTTCCCCGGGTCCACGCTTACGTCCGACGGTTCTCTTCCTTTCATGCGAAAATGAGCGGGACTAAAAAGGGATTACCACACGGCGATTCCACCTTTCAGTACCTCCTAATCGTACTCCTAAATGCAGCTGGGTTTGACCGCAAGTGTGTGTGCAAAGTGTCGTGCAAATGCAATTCACATGCGGTCATATTTAAACAAACATCACTTCTATATACATCCTCAAATGCACATATTACTACACCCTTATGACTCCCAATCCGCAAAAACATTTAATATAGGTTAATGGACTAACCTCGCTTTCCACACGACTTTGACTCATGCTACAAAAGATAGATCAAATTAGGGAACAAACAATTGGTTATTAGGCCTAAGTCCACAAGTAGCAAACTATGTTTCTAGTGGAGTCGCCAAACTATCACGACCTATCATTTCCCCTCCGAGGGATCATTTAGGTTTAGAGGCATTACGCGGATTATCCCAAATCTTAGCGTGACATTTGACTTCATTTTTATGAACTAACATTCCAAACCATTAAGAGTCGCCACTAGCCTTTGTGGTCGACTAGAAACCAATCGAAATACAGGAGTATTATCTCAATTTCTACACAAACAGAGAATCTAGGTTCGGGGACTTATTTACGCTAATTATCTAACTAACGCCCTTTGGTACCTAACCAATTGGTATTCCTAAAATGACCATGCATTTTACCCATTACATAGAAACTCAAAGACATTTAACCGTAACTAGGTGACTAGACATGATATTTCTTTTTGTATTTTATGTAGTTAGCTATTTAGTTCTCGGACTAACATTCATAAGAAAGAGTTTTAACGAAAGGAAACCTCAATGCAATTTTAGCGAGATGCCGAACGTTAACTAAAAGGAAAAAAAAAAAATGACTATTCATTAACGAAAAAGTAAACACACGGATCAAACTAAATGAAATACAAATTCAAATAATTAGACATGCAAAATGGTCGGGTATATAACAAACTAAACCGGAATGGACGTCGTTCAATCCTCATTGAAATAATCAGGACAAAAGAAATTAATTCAACGAAAATGCAAAAGCAAAGATTGTTTGGTTCTTCCGAACTTTTTTTGTCCCTTTCGAAAAAAATTTTACTTTTCTTTTATATTAAAAAAGGTAAAATAAAATAAAAAGCTTTCGCATTAGAAAAGTATGAAATAGGAACGTAAAACCAAGGTTAGGTACGAATTATAAAAAAAAAAAACGACGTGAGTTTGTACAAAGCGGATTCCCTTTTTTTTATTGCCTTTTCTTTTTTACTCCTTTTTGGTCTTTCATATACAAAAAAAAAAAATATTTCATTCTAGGTTATTTTTAGGTTACGAAATCTTCTAAATAAATAAATAAATAATACAAAACACAAACAACAATAATCAGAACCCTAAGTCTAATATGAATCATCTTAAAGCACCGAAGGTTATAACCAAAGGGGTTTCTTCTTTTTTTTTTTTTTTTTTATTTTTGGTCTTTCCATAAACACTTGCATTTACAGAGAATCTATAAAAACCGCCTCAAGGAGTGTTTTCATGACCGCAAATCACGAACTTCGGGTATCGCAAACAGCAAATTCAAACATAGATACAAACTACCATGCACATAGAATGATTTGAACTAAGTAGCAAAGGATGGATCAAATGAAATCCCAATGAAAGTTCACCCCAATATGCGAGTTTGACATGCTTCGAGAAAAACTGGGTTTGGAGTCAAACAAGTAGATAAGCTTCATTCAGGTCAGAAAGTCTTTCATGTATGCACTAAAAAAGAAAAAGTGTTCGGTCCTAATGAAACTAGGTAACGTGTAGTTTCCAGCACATTGAGCGGTTCTGAAAATGTTTAGGCGCGCTCATTAAAAAGAAACAACATAAAGTAAGCTTCATAGGAGACCTCTGTTCACCGACCATATGACTCAATTCAACGGTTTTGCAGTAGTAAAGCACAATCAGTCAAAACCAAACCAAGGTCAAAAAAGAAAAAAAAAGGGGAAAATAAAAAAATAAAAAACAGCTCAATGTACAGCCATAACATGACATGAACGAATTCCATTTTTCCTCGAATTACAATGCCAACTTAAGCTCGAGTTCGCCGGACCGAGGAAACCAAGGATCTCGGTCCGGCGAACCTGAGCAGCAAGAGAAACGAAAGAAAACAAGACCCAATATTGGATATGCTACCTGTTAAAGGTTGGAACCTCAAAAAACAGTGAAGAACTTGACGTTAGAGCCTAGGAGTCCTCCTTCTTCACCCCTTTTTTGTCCCTCATCCTCTCCTTTTTTATTGCCATTCTCCCTTTTGTTGCCGAGAGAGTGCGTGAGAGACAGCGTCCCCCTACGTTCTGCCTCCTCCTCTGTTTTATATCCTCCACCAGTTAACAGCTTCTTCTTTTTTTTCTTTTCAGGAATTCACCACCTACACAGCAAGAGCCGACGCCCCCCCCCCAAATCCTCTGTTCTTGTGCTCTCAGTACAATCGCTATCCTCTGCTGATTTTCTCTGAACAGCTGCTCGAAATAGCCTCTAGGAGTCGTCCACATCAGCTCAAGCTTGCTACTTGCGTTTTGTCATCATTCTCTTCAACTGAATGAATTATGTACCTGGTCTTCAACGAAAATCTTCTGCTGCTAGTCCTTTCAATCGAAAAAATCTTGCAGCTCATTCTTTGCAGATTTTTTTTTTTGAAACAGTTGCCTCAGTCTAGCTCCAAGAGCCATCCACATCAGCTCCACATCAGTTCCAAATCTTGCTACTTGCGTTTGATCATCATTCTTTTCTCAACTGTAGCCGAAATTCCTTTGTACTTGCCTCTTTGTTAGCCAATCGGTTGGCTCTCAACTTCTTCGGAACAAGCTGAACTCCCTGCAAGTTGCCTCTCATTCATTAATCATCATTGCTTCTCTGCTGGAACTAAAATTCTCTAGTAGATATTCTGCTGTGCATAGCCGAAAGTCTGCTAGTTTTGCATTGTACAGCCGCCCATATCAGCCTCAAAAAAATAGATAGTTCCAACTTGCAGCTTCAACTTGCCTCTATCTCTCTCTAGTTATCATTCTTTTTTGTCCCATGTGCTTTGCTCCTTGACTTTTCAGTCGAAACTCCCTATTGCAGCTTCCTCAAACTCTTTTGGCGACTACTTTTTGGCTCTTCAGCTTGTCAGGAGCCAACCTAGCTTATTTACAACTTGCGCTTGCAACTTCTGTTGCAAATATGGACTCTGCTGCATATATTATCATCTGCCGTAGATATCACCTCCTGCCATATCCAAAATTCTCTGCAATAGATATTATCTCATGATGTAGATAATATTCTCATATATTATCTGCTATAGATGATATTCTCTGATATTCTCCGTTTTGCAAATTCCTAGTGTAGATCTCTCTCTTTCTTTTTTAAAATCGTGTTGTCATCTTCCTTCTTTTTTTTTCGCTGAATGACTCGATCCGACATCCTTCTTCTTTTTCTTTTCTTTTTCTTTTTTTTTCTCTTTTTCACTTTTTCTTTTTCTTTTTCTTTTTAAGAGCACAATGGGTGTATTTACATGAATCGGCCTATTCTATTTTGCGGAGAAAAATAAAGTACAAGGCTGACAAAATTAGGTGTCAACGAGATAGCTTCTCAGGATATAATCAAATAATGCTAAGAGAAAAGACAAGATCAAGACCTTGTTCGTCACCCAGTGGGGGATTTTCTCGCTATAAAGTCATACCCTTTGGATAAAAAATGCAGAGGCTACCTATTAGAGAGCTATGGTGACTTTGTTTCATGATATGATACACAAAGAAGTAGAGGTCTATGTGGATGATACGATCGCCAAGTCCAAACCTGGAGAAGATTACGTTCAAGTACCGAGAAAATTATTTGATCGACTCCGGAAGTACAAGCTCAAGCCGAATCCCACAAAATGCGTATTCGACGCCAGATCCGAAAAGCTGCTTGGATTTATCGTAGCGCTTGTGGTATCGAGATTGACCCTTCCAAGATCAAGGCCATATGAGAATTAGGGACTCCTTCTACTGTTAAAGAAGTAAGAGGTTTACTTGGAAGGCTGAATTACATATCCAGATTCATATCGCAATTGTCGAAACAAGCAAAGCCCTTCTTCAAGCTCCTTAAAAAGGGCGCGAAAGTGAAGTGGGATTCCGAATGTCAACAAGCATTTGAGAAGATTAAGGAGTATTTGGTGCAACCTCCAATACTGGTACCTCCTATCCCTAATACTCCTTTAACCTTATACCTGACGATTCATGATGAGTCCTTGGGAGCATTAGTCGCCCAAACTAACCCCGAAGATCGAAAAGAACGGGCCATTTACTATTTGAGTAAGAAGTTCACGGCATCGAAGCCAAGTACTCACTTGTCGAAAGAACTTGTGTAGCATTGGTTTGGGTCCTCCATAGACTAAGGTAGTATACTCTACATTATCATATCAAATTGGTCACCGAAAATGACCTTATCAAGTATCTTCTAGAAAATCCAGTTCGTTGGGAAAGATGGCAAAATGGCAAGTGCTCCTTTCGAGTTTGACATCATAACTTCACCCCAAAAATCCATCAAGGGAAGAGCAATGGCCGACATGTTCGCTGAAAATCCCCCTAAAGACATTCCAGAGCAAAGTGGAAGAGGCCAAATCTTGAACATATCCCAAGATAAATGGACAATGTACTTTGATGGCTTTGTAAATCTCGCTAGATCGGTATCGGGGCAATCTTAATATCCCCCGAAGATCAATATTACCCCGTCTCGGCCAAGTTGGTACTCCCGTGCACCAACAACATCTCCGAATATGAAGCTTGCATCCTTGGGATACAACTAGCCATTTCATTGAAAGTAAAGAAACTGCGGGTATACGGAGATTCCATGCTCATCATCCTACAAACTCGGGAGCATGGAACACAAAGGATCCCAAGCTTATCTATCACAAATTTCTTGAAGGATTGATCCAATACTTTGATGAGATCATATTCGAGTACCTCCCAAGAACTCAGAACCATTTTGCTAATGCTTTGGCTACATTATCGGCTATATTGCAAGCACAAGATGGCCTTGAGATAGAGCCATTGAGGATTGACATCCTTAATCAACCAAGATACCGCATGGTCATCAAAGGAGAACCCGATGAAGAACCATGGTATCATGATATCAAGAATTACCTACTGAAAGGTGAATTCCCACAAGACAATCAACAGAAGATAAGAAATACATCGGCAAGATGTCTTGTAAGTTTTTCCTCAGATGGACAAATCTTATACAAGAGGTCCTTTGATTCGATCTTGCGAGGTGCGTAAACGCCAAAGAAACAAATCTCATCATGAAATAGATCCATGAAGGAGAATGCGGACCGCACATGAATGGTCATCTCCTCGCCAAGAAGATCATGAGGCTCGGATATTACTGGATGACTATTGAATCGGATTGCAATCAACATGTTAGGTCTTATCATCAATGCCAGGTGATGCCAGGTGTATGTGTCGCGACCCAAAAATCTATTAAGATCTTAGGTTAATGGATTATCAGGCTAATTAAAGACTAACCTAATACGGACTCTCCCAAGCCCTACCAACTCGCAACTTTGGTTAATTCAAATGATTTTAACTTTGGAGTCGCCACTAACCATTTTAGGTAGGTTGATTAGAAACCTAAATAAAAATAGCATGAGGACTATTTTTATTCCTACAAACCAGAGATTAAGTGTTCGGGGACTTGATTACACTAGTTAATTAAAACTAATGTCCTTTCGGTACCTTAATTCCATTAGATATCTTACGTTGACAACCCGAGCTTGATTGAGTTCATTTTAAACTCGAACAAGGTATTTTTTGTATTTTTTTCATTTATTTGGAATGAATCCAATGGTATGAATGAACGAATGCAATGAGACTATAAAAAATGACGAGATATGAAAAGCATGCAAATTTAGAGTCAAGTTACCCTATATGCAAAAGTTAACTACTCAAATTAAGGCATACAAAACAATTAAAAATACGAATGGACTAAATATGCAAATCGAATTGATTAAACTAAGACACATGAACTAAAAAAATGATTTTTCCACATTACATAACATATCACGGCATGGCATAAAGATAAGAAACCAAGGCATGGCAAGTGATATTCCACAACATGTGATTTTTTTTTTAAAATGATGTATGAATGTGCATTTTCGAAAATGTGGGGGATAAGTCATATTTTAAAAAATGATATGCAAAATATGAGATGAAATATGACTTAGATACTTGAAAATCATGGATGAAGGATAGATGATGTTCGAAAAGCAGAGATAGGCTAGATGCCATGATTCTTGAAAATATGATGTGCAAAAGATACGATATAGATCTTAACAAAAAAAAAACGATATAGAACATGCGAGAGATGACATAAGATATAGCAAGTTATGCAAAAAATATGATATGGGATATGCATGAGGCGATGCAAGATATGAATATGATTTTTTATTTGCTTAAGATGAGCATGAATGATTTGATTTGATTATCTTGATTTTATTCCAAAAAACAAATCCGATAAGATAAGGTTTCTAAGAAACCATATCTTCCTAGAATTTTAATTAGATAAGGTTTCTAAGAAACCATATCCGACTAAATTTTGAGGTATCTTAAACATATGGAATTAAATCGAGACATATCCACCGGAAAGCACATTTCAAGTAAAGAAAGATAGCATCAAATCAGCATGAATATCCAATCTTATGTTTTTTTTTAAATAATGATATTCATAAATCTAAATTTGGCTTTTTGAAGATAGCGAATCGGATCTAAACGGCGATAGATCGATTAACTAAATCCCCATCTTTATTAAGTCGGAGGGTCGTATACGAACGGCGACGGATAAGTTTATCCAACTTCAAGATGTTGCCTATTAGGAAATAAAATTTCCTAATTTAGATTTAGAATTTTTTTATTCTAAAAAAACATGTCGAATGAATCCAATTAAAACCCAATTTTTGAAATTTGTGATAAATTAGGGTTTTGATATTTAGATCATACAAAAATAATTGCTTCTCGAGTTTTTGATAAAAAGAAAACCTGTGTTCTTGCCCCAAAGACAGCAGCAAAATAGCATGGAATTCATGAAAAATCTGCATAGAAATAGTCGAGAAACTTACCTTTATGCTCCGCAAAAATCTGCACAGTTAGAGATAATAAAACTTGCAAAAAACAACCTTGATTTGGACAAAACAGCATGAAGACAGCATGTAGATAGTGGCAAAACAGCATGTTTTTCAATGTAGAATATCATCAAAACAAACCTTTGAAAGTATAGAGGGATTACCTTAAATCGAGCCCCAAAAATCCACCTTTAAAAGCTGTGAATTTGCTTGAAAATAACCTCCAAACGATGCTGTCTCAAGTGCTGATTTGCGGCAGAATTAACCTCTGGACAGCATAACAAGTTGGACCAATTGGGAGCAGAAACGGCATTAGACAGCAACCTAACTTAAGCACCGAATAGCAGACAATTACACGCCAAATTTCCACACATGGAGACCCTGGACAGCGGCTGAAGAGAAGACCGAACAGCGGTGAGAGTATGTGGGAACAACGATTGGACAGAGAGTGCAGCAGGGACAATCGAGCAAGCTTCGGATTGAGTAGTGGCGGTTAAAAGTAGATGCCGCCTCGAAGATGGTGTTGAATTGGGCAAAGACGACGTCGAATCTGGTGTCAGCTTCAACAAGGAGTCGTCAACTCACGTCAAGCTTCATGGACTGTTGAACGATGGGACGAATTATATGCTATTTGAAAACCCAAGTCTCTCTCTTTGCTCTCTAATCTTCACGTGAGCAAGGGACTCTGACTTTCTGAATGTTTTGATGCGTGGAACCCCCCTTCATTTGTGAAGCATAAAGATGCTTATATAGGGAAAATTAGGTCAAGTTAGGGGCTCTAACTTATGATTCTTTGTGAAATAGACCCCAAATCGCAAGACCCTTTTCAATTAAGCCCCGAAGGACTTAATCACACTTATTTAAATTCAAATCAGCCCATATTCCTTAAAAATTTCGGCACAAGATCAATTCAGATAATTCAATTAAGTTCAAAACCTTGAATTAAGTCTATCCACCGCCGATCGATGAAAATGTGAATGCAATGTATGCTAAAATAAATATGAAAACTAAGTTAATTATTTTTTGTAGGAAATAAAATTTAATTCCTGATTTTTTATGTAAAATAAACGATCAAAAGGTTAGTCAAAATTTAGGTGTCAACGGTATGGAGACAAGATAAATGCGCCGCCAAATGAACTGTACCGGATGTCGAACCTTGACCGTTCTCTTTGTGGGGGATTGACATGATTGGCCCGATTAACCCGAAGGCTTCCAATGGTCATCGTTTCATTCTGGTAGCCATTGATAACTTCACCAAGTGGATTGAAGCCAGCTCATATGCCAACGTCACTGCAAACAATGGTGGCTAAATTCATTAAGCAAGATATTATCTCAAGATATGGAGTTCCACGAGCAATCATTACGAACAATAGCTCTAACTCCGAACAACAAGGTTGTGGATCATCTAGTGGATCAGTTTAAGATACGACACCTCAATTCCTCACCTTACCGCCCACAAATGAATGGAGTTGTGGAAGCGGCAAATGAGAACATCAAGAAAATATTGGCCAAGATCGCTAAGAAATATCGAGATTTGCACGAAAGATTGCCATACGCTCTCATGGCCTATCGAACTTCGATTCGTACTTCAACCGGGGCAACTCCCTACTCATTGGTATATAGCATGGAAGCAGTCTTGCCAATAGAAGTTGAAATTCCCTCTTTAAGGATCCTTTCTCGATCGAACTC
Source organism: Rhodamnia rubescens (assembly GCA_021437795.1). Classification (NCBI taxonomy): domain Eukaryota; kingdom Viridiplantae; phylum Streptophyta; class Magnoliopsida; order Myrtales; family Myrtaceae; genus Rhodamnia; species Rhodamnia rubescens. The sequence continues at coordinate 11,333,218 of JAILYA010000002.1, read as the reverse complement.
TCGGAGGATGAGTGGGATCGGCAGAGGCATGATCGATTAAATCTCGATTGATGAAAAATGATTAACGGCCATTTGTCATGGCCAAAGCCATCAAAAGAAAGTGGCTAGAGCATTTAACAAAAAGGTCAAGCCCAGGAATTTTGAAACAGGGATACTAATTGTGAGAAAGGTACTCCCAAATACCCAACACCCGGGAGGTAAATTTACACCAAACTATGAAGGCCCCTACGTAATCCAGAAAGTTTTATCCGGGGGAGCTCTTATCCTTGTAAACATGGATGAAGAAGAATTGGCAAGTCCGATGAATGCAAATGCCGTGAAGAAATAATATCCCCGAAATAAAATCAAGCTTCAATTGATTGATAAGCAAATCCGAGTCACATAAAATTTTACATTTACATGTCATTTGCATACCTACATTTGCATATGTTTGTATTTTGCAGGAGGGCTTTGAGTCATGAAGAATCCCCGCAAGACGATTGATCAAACAGGGAATCAACTTTAATTTGAGATTTTGAATATCCGCAACTAATCGGTTTCTTTTGTTTATCCAGGAAACGGGGATCGGCGTTTTGAAGGAGACAGGTTTAAGTTTCTCTTCCTTTATAAAAAGATATTCATCTTCATTAAAAGATGTTATCATGCTAGACACCGAGAAAAATATTTTGGATCTACAAAGTCGCAAGACCTTTTAAAGAAACATCCCTATGAAATTTAACAAACACCTCTTGAATATATTTGGTGGTGAAAATTTTCACAAATGATGAATTTTGATGAAAGCGCCTTGAGGTCCTACAAAAGGGTATGTTTTAAAAGCCTTTCAAAAGGATGATCCTTCGACGAAAAGAGGCCAACTCTATCCTCAAACACGTTCCCGATACACTTGAGAGATGAATGAAGATGATAAAAAGCTTGATCTTGAGACGTAGGGGCATTCGCGGTGATTACATGGATTGAAATAATGAAAGGCATTTTCATTCCAAAATTTTCCATACACACTTATATCCCTTGACAACCATTCAAGCAAAAAGGGAGAAATGTTTATAGATAAAACCCTATCAAGAACCACCTCTCACTTGGGGCATATTTTGAGGTTCGTTGGCTGATTCCTTAGAGAAAAAGATCAAGGTAAGACTTTATTGTGCTAACTTTGCATTAATCTTTTTGTGATAACTTCAGGTGATTTCTTGCGAGCCGGGAGCACCTTCAAGTGAAGAAAAGTACTTCATTTCTATATCCCCAAACACTTTATCCTTTGATGAACCAATTTTAGCCTTTATAATCTTCATTTCTAAAACCATTGTTGGTGATCACCTCCCTATCTTGGGGCAAGACAAAAGAATTACTAGCAATAAGTCAAAAGCATAAATTGGAGAAAATTTTCAATCCCGATCTCGAAAAGAGCCGGTCAATACGAGAAAATGACAAGAGACAGAAAGGGCTAGAAAAAGCAAAGTGCCCGGTAAAAGCAAAGGCTAAGGCCCATTTGAAATCCTCTCGCAGAAAAAAGAGAGAAAAAGAAAAAGAAAAGTTTGAGAATCACAGTAAAAGAGAAAAAATCCTCGAAGTCGGCTAAAGAAAGAGGTTCATAAATCTCCCTCAAAGCAAACAACAGTGGTAAGGATATTAAGGTGATCACCTACATTCACCCCTCCTTTTGAAAATATGGCCTTTCCCAAAGAGCCCACCTTAAGCCAAGATACAACCTATCCCCAAAACTTTTCTAATCTCGTAGATGTCTTAGACGATGCGAGAGATCACGTAGGAAGCTACCGCTTAAAGAGGTAAGTACCATCTTGTCTTATCATATCTTCGGGGTTCTTGACTTGTAGACCCGAAGAAGTTATTCTTGATAAATATTCCTTTCTTAGTCTCAAGATGAATATCCTTTGATAAACCTTTGACCTGGCCTAAATTACGATCCCTTTTAAATGCCTTCTCCGATCAATTAGATTGTATGCATCTCGAATGATCCCGGAACCTTAAGATTAGGTCTTCTGTAAGCGATTTGAGTTTTGAGTAAAGCCTTTCCAAATGGTGAGAAGCCCTCTTGGATAAAGGAAATCCTTTTGAAATCTTTTAAAACAACCTTTTTGAAGAATACACGGATCGCGGTATTCAAAATTCATCCCTAGTAGAGATTGAACATGAATGCCTTTCAATAATGTGTTTAGGCCAGCTTTCCCTACAAATACAAGTTGAAAACTTTTTAATTGGGATTCCTAAGTTTTTCTCCGAAACCTAGGATCACATTTTCTTTGTCATTATTCATGGGCCTTAAACCCACCGCTTTGCTCCAAAAGCAATTCTAATGATGTTTAGTTGATTTTCTACAGGTTCCTTGGTGTCTCCGAACCCTCAAAATAACTACATTTTTAAAGATCCGACTAACTTGGATTTTCTACAGGTTTTATGGTCTCCCGAGGTCCTCGAGAACTCAACATTTTAAATATGAAAATCGGGTTTGAGCTTCGTAGGTTCTCTAGTAACCCTAGGTCCTCGAGATGGCACCATCAACTTTAAAAATCTGAAAATCGGGTTCGAGCTTTTGTAGGTTCTCTAGTAATCCTAGGTCCTCGATGGCACCCTCAACTTTTAAAATCCGAAAATCGGGTTTGAGCTTCAGTAGGTACGATAGTAATCCTTGATCCTCGAGATGGCACCTTTTTTCTTTTTAAATCTGAAATTTAGTTTAAGTTTTCGAAGGATTCCTAGTAATCATAGGTCTTTGGAACAGTATCCTTGTTACCGCTTTTGTCGATTCCAGGAAGGAAGACATTAAGGTAGTCTTTTAAATGGTGAACGTCTTTCTACAAGATAGCCAATTCTCTTTTAAACGGCGAATTCCTTTCTACAAGATAGCCAATTCTCTTTTAAACGGTGAATTCCTTTCTATAGGATAGCCAATTCTCTTTAAACGTTGAATTCCTTTATACATGATAGCCAATTCTCTTTTTAATAGGTGAATTCCATTCTATAGGATAACCGATCTCCTTTTAATAGGTGAATTCTTTTCTATAGGATAGCCAATTCTCTTTAAATAGGTGAATTCTTTTCTACAAGATAGCCAATTCTCTTTTAAACGGTGAATTCCTTTCTACATGATAGCCAATTCTCTTTTAATAGGATAGCCGATCTCCTTTTAATAGGTGAACTCCTTTTTTACAAGATAGCCAATTATCTTTTTTTAGGTAAATCCCTTATTACATGGTAAATCCTTCTTTCTACCTTCAAATTACTGCGAAAAGACACTACCATCGGATGGGCGTCACTCCCTAAAAAGGACCTCACGAGATATTCGGAGGTAATCATATACACTCGTCATATCAACCTCCGACCAACAATCTCTAAACCACGATAGGTAAGCCACAGGTAAATCTCTCTCTCCTCATTTCTCTCCCACATTATGAATGAGCCAAGTGATTTCTCCATAAAATTTTGAACTTCAACGGCAAAGGTAAGATGATTGAATGTCAAGACTCGTTTTTCTTAAATTTTTCCCTGGTTGAGTAGATTAAAGATTCAAGTGTCACCTTGTCTTTGAAAGTAACCTCTGATCGAGATTACTTTCACGAGAGGAGCATTGTGACACCTGAATTTTTTATCAAGTTTTTTTAGTTTTTATAAAAATTCATAGAAAATCCATAAAAAGTCAAAAAATTGAAAAATCAAGTTTAGAAGCCTTGGCCAAAATATAGAAAAATGTTTCATATTTTTATTTTAATTCCCTTTTCATATTGACCTCAAGAAAAACTAAAAATTGGATTCAATTTTAGGTGTTTCCTTACAACACCAAGGGTTGAATTTGCCAAAAAATATAATTTGAGTCTTTTTATTTGCAACTTTCACATATTTTGAGTCAAGACATTCAATTTCAATCCTCTGCAGTTTCAATTTAACCAATTTCACCCTCAATTGCTCGAATTGCACGGATTGGTCAAAAATCCCCAAAATCTTTGCAATTTAGTCCTTGGAATTTTCAATTTTTGAAATTACTTTTAATCTAGGGACTTTCACAATAAAATTGGACTACCTCCCAAGGTTTTCATATGCTCCGAATAGATTGGCGGGGGTAATTGGATCCAATTTGATCATTTGGGTACTCTCTTGAACTTTTCCCCAATTTGCAATTTTAGAAAAGTTTAGGGTTTTCATAGAAATTGATCTGGAATTTTGGGCAAAATTACATTTCTATATAGTATTTGAGCTACTAAGTTCAATTTTGAGGTTTAATTGTAAAAATTCTCCATAAAGTTTGATTAATTTCGAAAATCGCAAGTCCGAACCGGTTCGGACCGGTCCTAACCGCCGTCGGACAGGTCGACCGGTCCAGAATAGAGTCGTCTTCTTCCTCGAAACTCCCAAGCGAATGAACAGTACTTAGACTGATTTTGACGATCAAATTGACAGGCGAATCGGTGATAATTGAATCAATTAATGTGTGCGTTTTGTTCTTTAGGTTGATACATGTTGATTGAACCGACCTCGAGGTCAATGGTCGCCGGAGGAGCGTCGGCGAAGCAATCAAAGCCGCAGGTGGCCCGAAAAATTCAACATTCTTTAAATCGTGTGAAATTTGCTTTCGTTTGAGTTCAACGGAAGGCCTAACCGACCCGGACGGAATCCAAATGATTCCGTCGCCGTCCGACTACCCAATTGCACGTGTGCGTACGTGTGAGAGGGTCGGCGAAGGCTCCCCCGACGCGCCAAATTTCAAAACTGGTATAAAAGGGTGAGAAGCTTCGTGAATGAAGAAGAGGCTCATTCGTACTCAGCTAGAGAAACGAGAATAGAGAGAGAAAGAAAGAAAAGGTAGAGAGAGAGTCTCGCGATCAACATTACCGCTCAGTGGAGCCGTAATCGTGAGTGTTCGGCCGGCCAATCCAAGCCAATTCGGGCATTACCGTTGCTACCGAAGCTTCGCACCAACTCGAGGAAGTGATCGCACTAGCTCAATCGATCAGCAATCTCCGAAATTGGTGAGTCGACCTCGCGAGCTTTGATCCGTGTATTCATGGCATCGCACTATTACGGACATAATCGATCGAATTATTGTATACATTTTGATCCCCAAACATCATTGACCATGATCACATCTTCCTTTTGCATTGATTTTGCTCGAATCACCTAAGTCGAGCCTTGAACCGGATCGCAGCCTAGTCGAACTTCGACCAGGGCGATTCCAGCCATCGCGAGCTCAATCGGAGCTTGAGGTAAGCTTCCCGAACTTCCTACGATGCTTGTGTATGAATGAATCGATCCGATTTGACGCGATCTTATATGTTCGAGCTCGGCGGTGGCCGATCGTGCGTAGTTCATAGCTCGTGATTCGCCCAATAAAATTGCTTGATTTTATGATATGTCGATCTGCACATCGAGTCGAGTCGATTGGAAGTGGTTTCGCGTTATTCCGACGAGATTTCACCGGAGAAGTGTCGGCCGTTGGTTCGGTCGTCGTCGAGAGGTAGAAGACGAAACCGAGGTGGCGGGGTCAACGAGTCAAAGTCCGAGGTGTCAGCCGTGATAGGTCCAGGTCAATGCCCGGTCGGCTCGGCCGTTAGCGCGAGATGGGCTGAGTCGTATTAGATCCGACAATGCGATAAATAGATTAGTTTGATTCTAGGCCGTTAGATTTGATTTTTTGTAATTTTTGATAATTTGTTTATTAGATCGAAAATAGAAAAGTGGAAACGGCGCCGTTTAGGTTAATGAACGAGCGACGTCGTTTAGAGTATAGAGCCACATGCGACGTCGTTTCGATGCATAGGTTAGGCGTGATTCGGTGTGGCGAGGCGTAAGTAGGCGCGAGCGAGCGAACGGTCGAGATCATTTGTAGGATTAATCGTGGCCGTCCGTTTATTTTTTGTATTTTCGAGATATTAGGAAATTATTTTGAAAAATCAAAAAAATTAGAATAAATAGAGAACGGTGTCGTTTAGGTCGAGCGGGTCGCGAGTTGGGTCGGGGTCGGGTTGACCAGGTCCAAAAAATTGATAAAAAATTCATAAAAAGTTTCTAAAAATTCAAAAAAAAATCAATAATATTCATAAAAAATTCATAAAAATTCCCAGATTTTGTCAAAAAATTTCTAAAAAATGTCTAGATCGATTCAGGACTCTTATAGTCCGGATCAAAAAATTTTGAAGTTCGAGGGTCGATTTACATAGATCCGAAAAATTATTGATTTTCGGAAAATAAATAAAAATTCCAAAAAGGTTAGAAAAATTCCAAAAAATTATGAAAAATCACAAAAAATGGGAAATGGCCACATTCAACTGGCCCGATCCTATTTTGTGGTTTTTGGATCCCGAACCTTCCAAATGACCATTTTACCCTTCCGGGCACTTGGCCCCAAAAATTCCCCGAACCATCCCGAAACTCAAATAGATCTTTCGTGGGTCGATAGGGGCATGCTAGACATGCCATGCTCGTTGGATTGATTGATTTGATTGTGATTATTCATGATTGCGCATTTAATTTTTTGATTGTGATTGATAGGATAGAAATTCCCGTATGCATGACAACTTTAGATCGTTAGAGCCTAACTCACCTTGAATATCTTCGCATGAATTCTTATGTTAGAAAATCACTCAACTTCGGTAACCGAAACGGCGTCGATTTGAGTTTCGGTGTAACCAAGTCCTCGGACCCACTTTTCTGATTTTCGTAGAATCGAATGGTTTGTCCAGGACCGCTCGATATGGTTTCGATCATACCCTCCAAAAATTGATCGGTGGCGACTCCATATGCATGTACATTGCGTCATTCGCATGCCGAAGTGAAGCGGAAGAGAGAGGGTCGCGACACCTACTTATAATAGCTCTCCCAAGCACCCTTGACATTGTTTATGTCCCCATATCGAAGGGTAATTTCTTGCTTATTCATCTACTTGTGCGAGAGGTTGAACTCGAACAATTGCCCCCTCAATAGCGGTGGGATATCCTAAAGAGCCCCATGTTGTCTGATCGCCCTTAGTGGGTAACGGTAGTGGTACCGGTGAATCCCAACAAAGGGTATGTAATTAGTGTTGGAGGCAGATAAGGTGGATCCTTTGGAAATGGGACCCCTTGAATTTCCATTGAATTTGGACTGGAGTTAAGCTCCTCAAAAATTGGAACCATCCGCGAAATGTCTATATGTGGGGTTGCATCTACAAGTGTATAAGCTTTTCAAATGTGTGAGTACGATGCTTGTGCTCGAGAATATATCATGTTGGAAGATGTTTTATGAATGGGACGGATGACCTAGGTATATAAAACGCGCACAGGCATATGAAATACTCTCTTCCTATTAGTATCAGCCTTAAACTCATTAAGAGACAAGAAAGATTCAGCCAGGATCATAGGGATGAAGTCCCGATTGATGCAAACTTGTCTCACAACGTGGGCCTCAAGAGGGTTCATGGCGACTCTAGACAAAAAATATTACGAATCCAAGGAAGGCCGGAAGAAAAGCCCGGACAGACTTGGTGCCATCTTCCTTAGGTAGATTTGAGAACCTCCCGACTAGAAAGGTTAGAGGATAACGGCCGGCATTGCTTTTGAGTACTTTAGTGATCTCGACTTTGGGTGTATTGAGGGATTCGGCGAGGATGCTCGTAGGATCACAACCCAAAGATGGCTTAACTAGTTTTGCCTCTAGGTGGATGCCGATAATGAGATAGTACTCTTCGAACCCTAGGGACACCCACATAGCAAGTCTTCAAGCATCACATTAGAATCACCTTGGAACCATCCTCGAAGCATCAATCACTCATCCGGCAGGTAAAGTCCACGTAACCCACCTCTTTCTCTAGCTTATGCTAGTCTTTGTAAAGATGAATAGAGGATTAACTTGAACTTGAATTTACATCGAAAGGTTTTTTAGGATCCGATATCATAGCATTTCTTTCCCCCGGAGTTGATTGAGACTCGGGTGTCACATTGTCTTTCGTAGCAACCTCTAATGAGCTTACTCTTAAAGAGGGGCAACTGTTGACACCGATTTTTTTTCATTTTTTAAATAATTAAAAAGAGCTAAAAATTATAAAAATTGTAAAATCAACTTTGGAAGCCTAGGCTTAGCCTTAGGAATCGATTTTGAACAAAAAAATTGCTTTCGTAATTTTTAATATTTTTCGAATTTATTTTATTAAAAAATAGCAAAAGAAAGGCCAAAAATACCATTTGTGGTCAGAAAAATACCCAAAAATAGTCAATAATTTTTGTTTTAATTCCTTCTTCACATTGGACATTTGAAAATCCAAAAATTGGATTTGGGTCACTATGTTCCTTCATAAACATAAACCCGAATTGAGCTTAAAAATTCCATTTCGAGTCCTTTAATTTTCAATTTTCACTTTTCATAAGCTATGACATTGGTATCTAGAGCCTTGAATTTCATTTGGGTCTATTTGCTCATCAATTTGTTCAATTTTTGACTAACAGGACTTAAATAACAAAAATCTTACTATTTAGTCATCGGTTTCGTTCTAAATGAAGTTAAGTTTTTCCTGGAGCTACCCTTGAAAACCCAGACCTCTACCCCATAGTTTTCATCATGCCGAACTCATTGATGGTCTTGGTTTGGATGGATTTGGTCATTTGGGCTTTTAATTAATCAAAAAGCATTTCCGGATCTAATGTGCAATTTGGGGTTTTCACTTAATTTCAAGTCCTAAATTCATGGACATACCCATTTCACATAGAGAATGTGCTAGGGAACCCAATTTCGGCGCCAATTTTATGAAAAAAGGTCAATTTTTAGCCCACTTTTGCAAATTAGGCACGGTATAGTCTCGCCGGGTCGATGAACCCAACCCGGCAACCCCGAAACTGTTCATCGTCTTCCTCCTATGCCATTTACATGCGTCCGCGATGCCCGACTGAGAAATGCCCAAATTGACCTCCTAATCGACCTCGAATGCCGACGCCAATGCATGGGAATTATTGGCACTTCAATCTCGGTCGTAACAGGACAAATTTCAAGCCCGCAAATGCAGAATACAACAAGAAAGAGAGGGAGAGAAAGAGAGAGGGTAGTTGTCCGCGGCCATTTGAGGGGAGAGAGAGAGGTCGGGAGTAGGAGAATTAGTTGACGTCGAGAGTGTACGACGGTCGGGGACGAGACCAAGGACGATGACTCATAGTCCTAGGTTGGAAAATAGAGAAAATGGAGAGAGAGGGGTTTAGGAGAGGGTGTGGAAATTTTTCGAAAAAAGGGAGAGAAACCGAGAGAGCTGTAAAGTGGATAGGGTGACCCGAGAGCAATGCCGAGGTTGGATCGAGTGCCCAAAAGCTTCCGGAGCTCCGACACACCATCACAGGACCTCACTCGCTACCAACGCAGCCAAAAAGGTCGATCAATCCTCGGCCACTCCCATCCCCTATTTTACCGTCGCATCTGTTTACTATAGGTGTAGTCCCATTCGGTTTCTCGCCGAATAGGGCTAAACCATTAACATACCGACGTTACTTCACGTCCCCATAGCCATGTTCAAGCATTCTTTGGTCTCATTTTTTAGCTTGTCGAGCCATAATATGTCGTTTATTCACATTTTTTTGAACATCCGCCAACCGCTCGACGAAACGCCACCCGAACCCTTTGTGATTTTTAGCTTTCGGTTGTGAGCTACTCGTGCCTTTTTTCATGTGTTTCTTATCTTTAACCTAACCTAGAACTATTTCTAAGCATCTTTTGCTCTTTCTTTCGCATCGACTTGCACTAAAAATCGTGGTCGGGGCCCCCATAGTTCTCGGCCCGAGCCGAGAGCTAGTGCCGTGCCATCGGCCATTGTCGAGCTCTAAACGAGCTCAAGTAAGTCCTTTGCCCCTCCTTGGATGCTGTTTAAACATTTGTAAACAAGTTTCATCATAAAAAAAATTTGTAAAAAATCGTCCCTGAAGCCGGTTTTGTGATCCGCTATTTTGCCGAGTTCCGGGCGTCGTTCTCTTTCGTTGTTGGTTATATGTTGATGTGGGTTCGACGGTGAGTTAGTGTCAAAATCGAGTCGAGTATGTTCTTCACGTTGGATGGCGAGGAGCCGTAGTTGTCTTCCTCGGCAAAGGGTTGATCGGTTAACGTCGATTCCATGGTTGATGGGACCAGACCGGACCGCCCATAATATATATATAAACAAAATTAAAAAAATTTGAAGAACTAATTAACTTAATTTTCCCATCTTCTGCTCGAACTTTTGACTTTTGGCTCTTCGGTAGTTAAGTATGCTTTTGTTGATATGCGGTCTCTAATCGTATTTTGTCTTAATTCACTCGTGTTTTGTCTTGACTATATTATGCGGACCTATTGTTTTGTTCATACTTGGATTAAATGAAGTACAAGTGTAATCCCACTTTGAGCTTGATTCTTTCCAACTTGAGGAGAATGACACGAGAATCCGTTTTAGTTGTTTTAAGTGTTTTCCTTCCTAATTTAGTCTTTTCTCATTATTTTAGGAATATAAGTACTCATGTGATGGTTGTTCAATGATCATATGTATGCTTTATGAGGTTGGATGGTTGAGATTGAAAGTTATTAGTTTAGATCCAGGGGTTAGATTTCTATAAATAGCTAGTGCTAGCGGTTGAACCGGAATCGAACCGGATCACCGATCCCAATCTAAAAAATTTGCGGATCGGCTCTACCAATCTGACCCCCGATCCCTAACAAGACTAGATCGGCCCGGATCATGCATACCCCGAACTGTTACATATCCTAACTGGCTTCAAACAAGTCTCAAAGTGGTGCCCTTTTCTTTTTCTTCTTTCCTAAAAAGAAATAAGTGCCACATGCTAGCTGGCTAATTTTTTTTATTTGTTTTCCATACAAAAAGAATCGCATCATGGTTGGATTTTATAAAATAGAATGGTCTCATGGGTTGTTTTATAGAGCTAAAAAACCTCATGTGAGACACTGAAAAAGAATTGGAGAAAAAATTACTGACAACTCAAAACTATATCTACCATGACACATTTACTTTTATTTTATTTTTTTGTGACACTAAAAATAAATTTATGGGCATGTGACACAATTACCTATGTGTCTGTCTACAAATTGGACCGCCTATCCCAATCTAAAAGTGTACAAAGGGCGGTACAGGGATTGATGCCCCGCAAGGCAATTTTTTAGACGAGAGTTTGGCCCATCGCCGATCCCTATAATCACACATCCTAGAGACACATAAATATCCTTTCCCTCTCTTGTCTATCTGTTGGCACACCCCTTATCCCTGCCCCTCAAATCGCATGGCTAAGCAACACCGACACCAATACACGATACGACACGACACAACACGCCGATATGTCATATCTAAAAAAAATAGACAATTCTGAAATATATATAGACACAATAAATTATCATTTTTATGATTATTTCAACCAAGTTAATTTGATTCAAATCCACAAATAAATAATACTAAAAAAGAGCCTAGAATGAAATTACACTAATAAATTAATCCTTCATTTGTGAGTATCATTTATTGTTTCGAATTAACAAAATTCAACTAGATTCCATTCTAATAATCCATTATTTGTTGGTGGAGTTGTGTTTTTTAGAATATTAGGTTTTTATAAGTTTACATTTTTACACCTAAATATTTGAAAATTTTCAAAATTGACCCGTTGTGTCGACAAATCCGACACTCGTGTTGCTTGATGTGTCGAAATAGTTGACCACATAACGAAAATCTAACAAGCGTTGACCGTGTGTCCAAGCGTATCGGACGCTTGTCGGGTTCCAACACGTATCCCGTGACGCCCAGAAAAATTCGACCTCCTTTTTGTTGACACTTGATTTTAATCATTTTGTATTTCATTTTACTTTTAAAAAATTATTTAAAAATAGTTTTAAAAAATCATAAAAATTACAAAATCAACTTTGGAAGCCTCGGCCTAGCCTTAGGAACCAATTTTGAACAAAAAATATTTTTTGTAATTTTCCTTATTTTCTTGAATTTATTTAATTATAAAAATACCCAAAAAAATTCAGAAAAATACCATTCGTGGTCATAAAAATATGCAAAAATAACCAATATTTTTGTTTTAATTTCCTCTTCACGTTGGCCACCTTAAATTTCTAAAATTCGACTTGGGTCACTATGTTCCTTCATAAACATAAACCCAAATCGAGCATAAAAATTCTTTTTCGAGTCTTTTGTTTTCTGTTTTCACTTCCAATAAGCGTAACATTGATATCTAGAGCCAGGAAGTGCAATTGTGTCAATTTGCACTCCAATTTCTTCAATTTTAATCAAAAGGGTTTAATTGCACAAATTCTTTACAATTTAGTCCGTGATTTCACAAATCTTGAAATTAAATTTTATGAGGGCATACCCATGAAAATCGACACCTCTTCCCTATAGCTTTCATCATCCCGGACTGTTGGTGGCCTTATTTTGGACTGATTTGATCATTGGACCTTTGAAAAGTGCAAAAATCATTTTCGGATCTAATGTGCAATTTGGGGTTTTCACTAAATTTCAAGTCCTAAATTCATGGAAATACCCATTTCATGTAGAGAACATGTTGGGAAACCCAATTTTGACATCAATTTCATGAAAAATGATCGAATTGGGCCCCGATTTGGTCAAAATTGCAAAATCGGATATGCCAGGTCGAACTCGACCCGACCTAGCAAATCCAGTGCCAACACGTATCTCCCTCGCTCAGCCTTCGCATGTTCTTTTTCCACCTCACACCCAAGCGACGTCGCCTCCTCCACAATTAGCATATCCTCCCTTCAAAGCATTTTGCGCATTCCGGCACATGTTGAACGTACGGGCTAAGAACCGGCGTGGGAATTTGGGGACAAAAAATGACAAAAGTCATTGGTAGAGTCTGGCGAGCAAGAAGGAGAGGCCGAGTATGAAAAAAATGGCAACAAAAAGCTGGGGATGGATATATTCGGGAGAGGAGAGGACAAAGGGGGAAGGAGTGAGAGAGAGAGAGAGAGAGAGAGAACGAAGGAGAGAGGAGCTCGGCCATGGTCTTTTGAATAGAAAAGAGAGAGCGCTCTTTCCGACGACTCCGACCATGCCAAGCTATGCCGACGATCTTAAAAGCTTCGTCTCGGCCCAATGAACACACTGGAGCTCAACCATGTCGCTCCTCGTCACCGAAATAGGTAAGCCACGGTCGAGCCCCCGAACTCGGCCTTTAATGGCAAGTCTCATTCTCGGCTGCTTTTCTTCAATATTTTTTGTTCAAACTAGCTTAAAGATGTCACCGATCATGGCTATTTGTTGGTTTTGCATTATTATTATTGCCTGAAAAATACCGAGTCTTCCTCGAAGCCGAAAACCCACCACGAGCTTGAGAGCTCGTTTCATGCCAAACATAGCCTAGAGATGAAATAGGTAAGTCTTCCTATCCTTGTTTGATGTTATTGGCTTGATTAGGTTGAAATTTGAATGTAAAAGATGGAGTTCTTTCTAGTTCGCCGGAATACTGGGCCAAGTGGGTGTTCGGTTTGCTAGCTTTTTAGACGTTATTTGGCTGAAAATTGGGTATATGTTGGTGTGGGATATTGTAAGAGTCAAATGGTGCTGAAATCGCCTACTCCGGGGTGGTTTTTGTGTTGGTTTCCTAGCGCCGCCGCCGATCGTCTTATCCGGTGGCCATGTTGGTAGTCGGCATTTGTTGACCATCAATGCGACGTGGTGCCACATAGGGCGCTACGTCGCTTGCCCGCCCCCGTAAAAAAAAATACATGGATCGGAAGGCCATGGATTAGCCACGTGTTGCGATCCGGCATTTTCCAAAATTAAAATAATCTTCAAATTTTTTTAAAACGATTTTAAATAAAAATAATAATGTGGATCGAGACGGCTATAATTATGCCAAGTGGCACTCTACGGACCGTTAGATCGGTCTTTTATTCTATTTATTTAAATCGGGATCGGAAGCACTAAGAAGGGTTACGTAGTGCATCCTGGAGCATCCGATGGGGGAGTTTTCCGATAATTAGAAAATAATTAGAAAATTGGAAAATTTTTACAAAAAATCAAAACTACGTCGTTTAGACTAGTTTTCGACCCATACGGTCGGGCTGGGCGCCCGAGAGGTGCGGGCCGGGTTGATCAGGTCTAAAAAATTATTTTATTAATAAAAAATCAGATTATTATTTTAATAATAAAAAATCAAAAAATTTAACAAAAAAATGAGAAAAATCATAAAAAAATTCAAACAAATTGAAAACAATTCAGAAAAATCCCAAAAAAATCCCAAAATAATATGAATTGGAACAATCAATTGGCCATGGCTTATTTTGGGTATTTTGACCAACGATCTTCCAAAAAATGACGATTTTACCCCTATGAAAAATTGTCTCCGGAAAAAATTTAAAAAACTTCATAAAAATCCCCAAAAAATAGAAAAAGGCCGCAATCAACTGACCATGAACTATTTAGAGGAAATTTTGATTCTTGAACCTTCAGAAGTAATTATTTCGCCCTTTTGGCAAATCGTGCCCAAAATTTTCCAATCTACCCTAGTCCTTAATCACTTTCTCTAAGTCATTAAGGCTCTACTAGGAAACCCTTGATTGAATTTAGCACGTATTGATATGATTTATGCATTTGATTGTATTTATTGATTGTGATTGATAGGATTAGTCTTTCGATTTGCATGAAACCCCTCTTCGAACTCACTTCACCCGAAATTGTGACCGCATGAAATCTTAGTTAGAATAATCACTCGCGTTAAGTATTGAAAGGGAGTTGGTAATGACATCGACGTAACCAAGTCCCCGAACCCAAAATATCTGGTTCCGTAGAACTGATCGACCTCCCCCAATCATTCGGTGGAGGTTTCGATCGACCTTCCAAAAAGGATCGGTGGCGACTCCAAATGCATACACATATTGCACATGCCATCACGACCACACTAAGGTCGAACCCGATCGACTCTCATCATCGAAATAAATTCAAACACTTCCGTCACGATTTGGTATGAGCTTGGGAGGGCCCCCGCCGAGAAAGCTCGAATGCCTCCTCATCCCGATGAGGCCGGAAGCCCGATCCGTAATCCATTAGCCCGCAAAAAATGGGTCACGACAGATTGCGACACCGGCGGGGATTAGATCTCAAGTGGATTTAGGCCGTAATTAAAATGATGAGTGATTTTTTTACATATTTTTTGCAGGCGCTCTTGAAGGTGAGGTAAGTCCACTTACGACGGGTGTTAAATGGTTTTGTAAGTTGGAGTGATAAGAGGTGTAGTATATGTCTCACATTATTTTCTGCGGGTTCGGTGTAGGAATGTATGTTATGTGGATGATTTTGAAGCGCTGCTTGTATATAAATTTTAGTGCATGTCCACTTGCATATTTGAGGATCACGACACTTTGCACAAAATGCACAAACCCAGGCCGTGATCCACCTCTTTAGGTAACCATAGAAAGGGAATCGATATGCGAGGCTCTAGCGTTATCTTGCGTTGGGGTTGACCATATTCGATCCCGCTTACTATCTAAATCTATGATTTTATCCACTTGTTGTTGATTGCGCTTGTGGACGAATTCATCGACCCGAATAGTATGAGCCTTTTTAGGTTTATACCTTATCCCATTTTTCGATTTCTAGAGTCGAACCTCACTTGTCCCATGTACATGTCTATGGATGGTTGGTGCACCTAAAACCGAAAGTCATAAATAGCACGGTTAGTAAGGTCCTTTTCACTTCGAGTTTGATTCGTTTGTAATTTTCCGTTTAATTTATTTGTGACATGCATATCATACATCATTCATAATGTCCGATGGTTGAGTCTAATTTCAATTTTTAGAGTATAGCCGGATTAGGGATGGTTTCCCTGAATCAGTCCGATATTCCCAAGATGTTCACCTACGAACAACGTGCCATTCAACATCCAATTTTTGAGACGTCCAACGGGTTCCAGTCTTTTCTTTTTGTTCAAGGAAGACAAATCGCTGGGCGGAACCTCAACCGAAGCGAAAGCGGTTTCTACACTCTGTCCGCCCGAGAACTCGAACGCGAAGACCAAAAGGAAACAATGTAGGACCTGTACCATAAGCTGATGAACACACTCCACAAGGCGACTACCAGTCCAAGACAACCGCCTAGAAGTCATCGAGATTCCACCAGGCGACGAGGATAGTCTCAACGGTCAACCGCCCTCTCCGATCCTCGTAGAAGACGCGTTTGATGAAGACAAAGACAACGACCCGAAGTAGCCGGATCGAAGACGCGAAGGATGTTCCCGAAGACCGGACTTGGGACATCTCTTTAGTTTCTTTAGGATTGCGTTTCGATCGTCTTTTTTATTTGTCAATTAGAGTCATTGAGTCTCGCACCGAGTCTCCACCTTTAGAACCTACTCCTATCATTTCTTTTTAAATTTAGACGTCAAAGGTCTCGCCGTAGTTGTATTTAGGCGTCCTAACGTCGGAACGCGACGTTGGAATTTTTCTCAACCATTTGGATATTCCCGTTTAATTTAGTGCATCTCCCGGATGAAATTTTGATTATAACTCTTACTTAATTCATTCAAAATAAGTAAGAGAATCTAATCTTCATTTCACAGTATAGGAGACATGAAATTAAACCGGCTCACGACATGCATGAGCATCGCATTTGCATTGTTGCATGCGAACTCTAATTAACTTTTTTATATCTCCGTGGTGACACTTAAGTAAGAACCCTCGTTCAATGTTCTCCTTGAATTGAATAAGGGAACTAAACCCTCACTACGCCAAGGAGAAATAACAAGTTAAACAGGCTTCCCCCATTCTTCATGACATGTATAATTTGTAATCCATGGTAATTAACTAAAGTCATTCATGTTTTCTAAATTCAAGATGAGATTAGATATTCGAATTGTTCTTGGTAAAAGATTCCAATTTGGGTGTCCAATCTTCCACTGAATTTAGGACACATTGGAATTGCACTTTAATCTTTCCGGACATTCCACAGGACTTCCTAGGAATCCGTCGAAAGTAAGGGACCGTAGATTACACTCCTTCCAATTGCATGTTTTCTTATGAAAAATATTGATAAGAACTTCCCACACGACGCTAAGACTTATGTACAAGTCCTTATCTTTGTTAGTCACAAGGAAGCATGAAATTAAAAGGATTCATGTTTTATTTTTTATTCTAATATAATTCTATCATTTAAAATAGGTAGCTTCCAAAGCAAAATCCAAATACCTGTGTGAAGACTCGGTCGCAAGTTAAGATGGACTAGGATGGTACGGAGAAACGCTTGACCACCTTGGAGAGTCGGATGACTCAAGTGATTGCAACGATGGCAGAGATGAAGGCACTCATTCTCACCATACAATGGGCATCCCCGACGATCGAAATCCCGATACGACCGTCCAATCGATTCATCTAATGCTTCGTAAATTGATCAACCCGTAGGATCGAAATCTTCTCCGAAATCACCCCTATGATGGCCACTCTTGAAAAACAAGATAAATAAAAATTAGGTCTTGTTGAGGAGGAAGTGTTGACACCTGAATTTTTGACCAAGTTTTTTTAGTTTTATAAAAATTCATAAAAAAATCCATAAAAAGTCAAAAAAAATTGAAAAATCAAGTTTAGAAGTCTTGGTCAAGCATAAGGGACCATTTTTTAATAAAACATAATTTTTCATATATGTCGTATTTTTTGATATTTTCGAAAAATAGAAAAATGCAAGAAAATTCACAAAAAAATACTTCCCGAGGCCGCACAAATATAGAAAAATGTTTCACATTTTTATTTTAATTCCCTTTTCGTATTGACCTCAAGAAAAACTAAAAATTGAATTCAATTTTAGGTGTTTCTTTACAACACCAAGGGTGGAATTTGCCGAAAAAATACAATTTGAATCTTTTTATTTGCAACTTTCACATATTTTGAGTCAAGACATTCAATTTCAATCTTCTGCAGTTTCAATTTAACCAATTTCACCCTCAATTGCGCGAATTGATCGGATTGGGTAAAAATCCCTAAAATCTTTGCAATTTAGTCCTTGGAATGTTCAATGTTTGAAATTACTTCTAATCTAGGGACTTTCACAATAAAATTGGACTACCTCCTAAGGTTTTCATATGCTCGAATTGATTGGCAGGGGTAATTGGATCCAATTTGGTCATTTGGGCACTCAATTGAACTTTTCCCCAATTTGCAATTTTAGAAAATTTTGGGGTTTTCATAGAAATTGATCAGAAAATTTGGGCAAAATTATATTTCTAGATAGTATTTGAGCCCCCGAGTTCAATTTTGAGGATTAATTGTAAAAGTTCCCCATAAATTTAGATTAATTTCGAAAATTGCAAGTCCCAACCTGTTTAGACTGCCTAACCGCCGGCCGGACCGGTCCAAACAATGTTGTCTTCCTCCTCGAGCGTGCATCATTTTGCGGTGTTTGAAGGCCGAGATTCGAGATCAAATTGGACGACCAATTGGCTATAATTGGACAAGCTTAGGGAGGCGTTTTGTTCACTAAGCTAATACGTGTTGATCGCCACCAACTTTGGGACTAATGGTCGTCGAAGCACGGCGGGGCGGTCGGTCAAAGCCTCGGTATTCCAAAAAGTCAACATTCTTTAAAAACGAGTGAAATTGGTGCTCGCTCGTGCTCAACGGAGGGTCTAACGGACTCGGACGGAATCCCAACCGATTCCGTCGCCGTCCGACCACCTAATAGCACGTGCGCGGCACGAAATTGGAGTCGGCGAAGCTCCTCCCGTGCGCGCCAATTTTCAATGTTGGTATAAAAAGGGGTGAGAAGCTTTGCAAAAGAGGAGGCTCATTCGTTCTCGCTAGAGAAACAGAATAGAGAGATAAAGAGAGAAAAGGTAGAGAGAGTCTCACGATTAACATTGCCACTTCGCCGGAGCTCGAATTGTGAGCTGTTCGGCCGGCCAATCCAGGCCAATTCAAGCGTCCACCGTTGCTACCGTAAGCTGCGCACCAACTCCAGGAAGCGATCGCACCGGTTCAATCGATCGGCAACCTCCGAAATAGGTGAGTCGACCTCGCGATCTTCTCTCTGTGTGTTCATGGCATCATGCTATTACGAGTGTAATTGTCTCAATTAGTATGTGCGTTTTGATCCTTGAACACCGCCGACCACGATCGCATCTTCCTTTTGCATTGATTTTGCTCGAAACACCTAAGTCGAGCCTTGACTAGTTGTGAGCTCAATCGGAGCTCGAGGTAAGCTTCCCGAACTTCCTACGATGCTTGTGTATGAATGAATTGATCCGATTTGATGCGATCTTACATGTTCGAGCTCGGCGGTGGCCGATCGTGCGTAGTTCATAACTCGTGATTCGCCCGATGAAATTGCTTGATTTTATGATATGTCGATCCGCACGTCGAGTTGAGTCGATTGGAAGTGGTTTCGTGTTATTCCGACGGGATTTCACCGTTAGATCTCGCCGGAGAATTGTCAGCCGTTAATTCGGTCGTCGCCGAGAGGTAGAAGACAAAGCCGAGCCGGCGGTCAACGAGTCGGCGTCCGAGGTGGCGAGTGGTCATTGGTCCAGAGTGTCGCCCAATCAGCCGCAGCCGCTGACGCTGAATAAGTTGAGTCGGATTTGATCCGACGATCGCGATAAATAGATTAGTTTGATTCTAGGCATTTGGATTTGATTTTTTATATTTTTTATAATTCGTTTATTAGATCGAAAATCGAAAAATGGAAACGGCGCCATTTAGGTTAATGAACGAGCGACGTCGTTTAGAGTATAGAGTCGAATGCGGCGTCGTTTTTATATACAGTGCGTGACGTGATCGAGGGCGAGATGCACGTAGGCTTAAGCGAGTGAGCGGCCGAGATCAATTTTGGGTTTAATCTTGGCCGTCCGTTTAATTTTAGTTTTTTCGGATATTAGAAAAATATTTTAAAAAATAAAAAAAATTAGAATAAATAGGAAATGGTGTCGTTTAGGTCGAGCGGGTCGCGAGTCGGGTCGAGATCGGGCTGACCCGGTTGACCGGGTTCAAAAAATTAATAAAATATTTATAAAAAATTTCTAAAAATTCAAAAAAACTCAATAATATTCATAAAAAATTCACAAAAATTCCCAGATTTTTCCAAAAAATTTCTAAAAAATGTCTAAATCGATTCGAGACTCTTATAGTCTGGATTGAAAAATTTTGAAGTTCCGAGAGTTGATTTACATAGATCCGAAAAATTATTGATTTTCGGAAAATAAATAAAAAAATGTAAAAAAGGTTAGAAAAATTCCAAAAACAATCCGAAAAATCACAAAAAATGGGAAATGGCCACATTCAACTAGCCCGATCCTATTTTGTGATTTTCAGGTCCCGAACCTTCCAAATGACCAATTTACCCATTTGGGCACTTGGCTCCAAAAATTTCCCAACCATCCCGAACTTGAATAGATCTTTCTATGGGCCGATAGGGCCATGCTAGACATGCTATGCTCTCTGGATTGATTGATTTGATTGTGATTACTCATGATTGCGCATTTAATTTTCCCGATTGTGATTGATAGGATGGAAATTCCCGCCTGCATGACAAATTTAGATCGTTAGAGCCTACCTCACCTTAAATATCATCTCGCATGAATTCTTAGGTTAGAAAATCACTCAACTTCGGTAACCGAAAGGGCGTCGATGTAAATCTCGGCGTAACCAAGTCTCCCGACCCATTTCTCGATTTTCATAGAATCGAACGGTTTCTCCCGATCGCTCGATAGGGTTTCCGATCATACCCTCCAAAAAATTGATCGGTGGCGACTCTATTTGCATATAAACCGTGCACATGTCACCCGACCACACTAAGGTCATTCTCGATATTTCTAAATTTTTTCTCACGCCATGATTCGAGTAATGGGTCTCGGAGGGACCCGCGAGCCAAGATCCACCGCTAACTGGATCGGAAGCGCGGCTCGTTAACCCTCCACCATCAATCCGCTCGCCGAAGGGAAGCGGAAGAAGAGAGGGTCGCGACAGACCGGCGACTCCGTGGGGATATAGAAATGATTGCAAAATCATTAAGAGGACTTAAGCCGATGAAAAAGTTGAGTGTTTTTATAACCTTGTTTTCTGCCGATGCTCTTGAAGGCAAGGTATGTACTTCTAATGAAAAGTGTTAAATGTTGATGTAGATGGGAGTTATAAGGGCGGCGTCTATGCTAACATATTTTGTGTAGATATGGTGTTTCAGATTTTGTATGTTTATTTATGCACATATTGAAGCGGTGTTCGATATAAACTGTTGTGTATGCCTTGCATATTTCGAGGATCACGACACTGCACACACAAGCGCCGAAACCTAAGCCGCGAATCACCCTTTTAGGTCGCCTTAGATAGGGATTGGTATGCAAAGCTCCCGTATTCGATTGCATTGGGATTGACCATATTTAATCCCGCTCGCTATGCGAGGTTGATGATCTACCCCCTTGTTGTTTGATTGCACTTGTGGGTGGCTCATCAATTCGTATAGCAGGAACCTTTTTAGGTCCATACCCAAGCCTTTTTGATTTCTTTAGAGTCAAACCTCACTTGTCTCATGCGCATGTGAATGGAAGGTTGGTATACCTAAAACCAAAAACCCAAAAAAGATAGTAACATCGGTTGGTAAGGCTTTTTCCCGTTCAATTTGAGCTCGTAAATTTAAATTACACATAGCAT
This sequence comes from Rhodamnia rubescens, assembly GCA_021437795.1. Taxonomy (NCBI): domain Eukaryota; kingdom Viridiplantae; phylum Streptophyta; class Magnoliopsida; order Myrtales; family Myrtaceae; genus Rhodamnia; species Rhodamnia rubescens. Next base: position 11,311,633 of record JAILYA010000002.1, on the reverse strand, counting down.
GCATCATCATGAGCATATCATAAAGAATTATAAGATCGTTTAATTGATTGGGGTTGAAGGTCATTCTTTGAATTTGTCCAAGGGAGGGAACTCAATGGACGCAACCGCATCCGCGGTGAGAACTATCACTATACAAGTTGCGCACAACATTTGGAGCTCAAACGGGAAAAGAAAGGATCCGAGAGCTATACTCGAAATTGATGAGGCGGCCTTGCGCAATCAAGACGCCCCCGAATCACTCTCCAATCAAGAAGAGGGAAATTGTCGTCATATCCTCCGATGATGAAGAAGACGTCGAGCCTCCCGAGTTGATAGAGATATCGTCGGATGAAGACATCGACTCGACTAGTTAGTTTTGGTCAAACTTTGAAGCATTTCTAGGGTTTATGTCATTTCTTTTAAGTCGCTTCATATATCCTTTTGACGTGTATTGGTCGAACACCTTTAGATATTTTTATATCCTGTTTCTTTGAATTTAACTGTATTAGGATTGTGAGTTTTATGAGTTGTCAAACTCAAAGTTGTAATAATGGTTTTCTCCCCGATTACACTTAAACGATCCTAATTAATTGCATGCCATCTTTAGGTGGGATTTGGTCCATGACTACCCCATTTGGTTTATTTTAATCGGATGGGGGTAGTTGACCCTCATTTGACTAAAGGATGACGTGGAATTTGTTTAGTGCATTTGCATCACATTTCATGTATAACCATTATAATCCGTGGTAATTGACATTAGAATCATCATTTTGCATATTCTAGATCATGAGGAATTGAGATATCAAGGTCATCCCGGTCTGCGCAAAGAGCTTTCTCAATGGTGGGACCGTCTCAACCCGATCAACAAAGCATATGTTGAGGGACGTTTGGGCGAGACTAGTAGATTTGATCGAGTGGAGTACTCACCGGTCCTTATTCAAGCTTTGGCCAAGATATGGGATGCGCATACAATGACTTTCAACTTCCAAGGCCTCGAAATGACCCCCTACACTCGAAGAGTATTCTGCTATCATCGGGGCCAATTTTGATGACCATATAGCTCAACCTTCGCTAGATATGGACCCTATCCATTCTCTATCGAGTTTCCTTCGCCTCAAGACCTCCGAGATAGAAAAGGTCTACAAATCCAATTCTGCGTAGTTACTTTCTTATTCCTTTTCGATAATTACTTTTCTTTATCCGCCGATACCGGTCATAAATCGGGAAAGGTGTTCATTCTAGCTTTCTTCGCCTTCGTCCTATTCCCTACTTCTAGGACTACCTTCGACCCCTCCATAGTTTACATAGCTCGACAAGCATGTTGCCGATGGAATTACTCTTACATGATCTTAGCCGAAACCTTCCTTTCTCTAAACCGTTTTAAAACCTCCAAAAGGGCCATTTTCCAAGCATCCAACGGACTACTTCATATGTGGTTCGTTTCTCACATAAAGACTTTCTAACTTCGAGTAGGATGCTATGAGATCAATGAGCATATACATCCTCTTAAATCCTTCCTCAAGTGCCAATCCCTTGTACCTAAGCATTCTTTCAAGAAATGGGTCGAGTTTTTGAGAGATTTGGAGCTCGAGCATATTCGATGGCGTCGACTTGGCCTAAGATTCCGGAGGCTCGCATTACTAGCGTTGATGATAGCCCTATTCCTTTACTAGGATGTACCGGTGCAATGGCCTACTATCCTATTTGTGTGGTGAGACAGTTTGGCAATTTACAACAAGTGGCACCAAATATTTGTCCTGGGATCTTCGCATTTGATATGGCACATGGAAAGCTCACCAGAGAAGCAAATAAGCTTTATCGGGCCCGAATCAAGCTTATCCTTCATGCCTTGAAGAATTCTCCGTTGCAACAAGTTGAATGGCCCGACTATTTGGATGATGAGATGAACATTCATAGAGCTTCCAAGGACTACATTCAAGTTCAAGGAGTACCGCAGATCATTGGTCGAGCCATACGTCTTGGAGTGCGTATCTCCCCGCATTGAAAAAGTGGAATCCTATGTACCCGAGTACATAGTACCATACGTCCCGGAGTGGAGCCATATATCCCTCGAAGATCCGAAACTTTGGATGTCCGAAGAAGGAGAAGATCCTTATTTGTGGGATTCGGACGGATTGGGCGAACAAGAAGCATTCAAGCGTCCTCGGCTCGGATAGATCCATTCCCCCATTTAGTTTTGCATATTGTTATCCTTTTGAATACTTTTGAACAATTCGAGTTATAATAAATGCATCTTGTTTCGTTTATACGCGGTGCATGCATACGCATTATCATATAGAAAGCACAATTACCACGGATTGATCCTTTTAAAATTCTGAATTTCAACAATGCTGATTAATGTCGTGAAAAACAGGTGATAGATAATCACGAGGACACGCAGCAAAACTCGCCTAATAAGAATGGAACAAGAAGAACTCGCACCTCGTGTGGGTAATCCGAAAAGTTAGATGAATATGATAGCCACGATGTTGGCAGAGATGAAGGCAATGCTAATTGCCGCTCCAAGGGAAATATCCTATCGATTCGAATTCCCAAGCTTCTCCGAGCACATCGATGGTATAGGTGCTAACCTGGCCCCCGCCGTGAACACCTCTCCAAATTTGAAAAGGCCACCTAAGGACCCTCCGGTTGTAATTGATCCGGAAAAGAAAGAAAAACAAGCCCTCAAGATGGAGGAAGAAATTAAGAGACTCGCCAAGATTGAGGAATGCTTGGCAGCCAGGGATATGAGCTTTCACGCTTTGATAAGGTGAAGCCGTTTCAAAGATTGAGGTTCCTTCTAATTACAAGGAACCCGATTTCGTAAGGAAGTATAATGGGACCAGATGTCCCAAGGCGCACCTAAAGTACTACTGCGCCGCATGTCTCAATTCTCGAGACAATATCCTGCTATTGGTCAATACTTTTCAGGAGAGTTTATTTGGGGCAGCCTTAGCATAGTTTATTGAACTAGAACCCGAGAGGCTTGCCGATTGGGACAAGTTAACCGATGAGTTCCTTAGGCAAGTATAAATTTAACACTCGACGACCCTTACCAGGAAAGACTTTAAGGGAAGAACGAAGCCGTTCGCGCTTACGCTCAAAGGTGGCGAGCTCTGGCCGTACAAGTGAAACACCCGTTCCCGAAGAAGAGTTGGTGGATAACTTCCTCAAGGCATTACCCTTTGAGTACTTTGACAAGTTGAACACCTCTCGGGTGTTAAACGTTCGCGCACTTGATTAAGGTGGCAAAGCGTCATGAATGGGCGTTGCGGGAAAAGTAGATACATGACTTGTCTTTTAGATGTCAATACCCCGTAAGAAGAGATAGGGAGCAAATTGGTGATGTGGCGTTTGTCCCTAAACCACCTAAATTGAAAAAAAATTCACCCGCTTACCCTACCCAAGGATCTCCTTCCCGCATCGTTCCTAAACCACCGGAGTCAAAAAAGAGAAACCAACCTGTTTTTACCCCGCCGCCACGATCTTTGTCTAAACTACTACCCATGCCGCTTGAGAATCAATTGGTTGTGAAGGAGCCTCCTAGAACGAATCCTCCTAGGTTCGGGCTGGGTTTGACGAGACCCATACATGCGTATATCATATGGGAGAAAGGGGGCATAATATTGACAATTATCTTCCTCTCAAGTATAAGGTGCAAGCCTTGATTGATGGTAAGCTCCTGGAGTTTGATAGAACGGAACCAAACGTCAGCATGGAATCCCTTACCGAAACATCGCGAGGTGAACGCGATATTTGAAGATAATCTCGAAGAGATTCTGGAGTACATAATAGACATGAGTAAAATGCAAGACATCCCGACCTTGACTTCGCAATATCCCGATGAAGCGACTATTTCTAAGGAGGAAAAGAAGGCATGCCTGGAACGGCTAATCAATTTAGGCGTTATTGGGAGAATGGAAGATCCTACCTTTAAGGGAACCTATGTAACCATCGATATAGTGGCAAAGGAGTTCGTGATGAGAGCTACGAGAGGGAAGCCTTGGAGAGTTCCTTCAGGATACTTAATGAATGTCCAAGATGGCAAAGAAACTCAAGAGCTAGATGATTATGAAATTCGCCCGGAAAAAGCTCGCCGAGGTGATAGAAGGTTCATGCAGAAGCTCTTGAGAGGGGTGAGATAGTTGACAATCTCGAAGAAGATAGCGGGCGATACAACTTTAAAGTCTTGTAATCTGCACCACCAAGCTTTTCGTTGATTCGGGAGATATAGTTCCTGATGGTCGAGGTAGCATTGACGACCCCGAGAGCGAAGAATTCGTGGGAACGGTTGATGAAATCAAGGATCAAGAGACCCCTCGGAATGAGCGCAAGAATCAAGAATCCGATATACGACTTTCTAATCTAGAGACCCACATAAGTCATCCGACGAGTATGGTGGCGGAGTTATCTCAACTAACGGTCAAGAATAATACCACAATAGTGGAAGAAAGTATGCAAATCCTAGAGATACGGCGGACTATTGAGACGCAAACCGACGGATCGTGTTGTTGCAAGAGCAAAGTGATGATATTTCAAAGAAGGTGGATGAACTAAAAGAGTTGATCATGCCGATCACCCGAATTAGAAATATTTCGCCCCAAGGCGCCAACCCGAGGGTAACTTTCCGCTCGAAATATGGCCAGTCTTGGTGTCCTCTCGGCACATATCTCGTATTACCTCCGCCAATGGTTGGTCATCATGAAGATGACGATGTGTTAATTCGGGGTTTTAAGCATAGTCGACCGGTCTCGCATTGGCTTGGTTCCAATCGATAGATCTAGATTGGGTCCCGAATGAAGAACTATCGAGTACTTTGTGCGACACTTTGAAGCTGGGATTAGAGGATACTTCACCAAAGCCAACTTGTTGAATATCGAAAAGGAGAAGATGAGAGTTTTGAACTCTTCCCCGAAGATGGAAAAAGCATGCTATGATGGTGCAACCACCGCTATCGAAAGGGAAATGTTGGAATTTATGCTCAAGTCATTGCCCGTGAAAGTATTTCAACCGCATGTGTACATGTACATATTCTTCCTTCCAACACATGGTGGATGTCCGTATGATAATTGAAGGCATAATCATGAGGGTCAAGAGGGAAAGACAAAGGCACTTTGATGAAGGAAACGCGGGCGATGCAACGCCCACGAGGCCATTTCATGGACATAATCCCAAAAGCATTCATGAGGATGAAATGATTGGGATGGTGGATGTCCCGATCCATTTTGTGATTGATCCGAATAAGGTGGATAACCGGGAGGCCTCCGGTTCGGAAAAGTTGTTGACACTGGATTCATCCTATGAAGAAATGGCGGAAACTTCAAAAGGTTAAGATGATAGAATCGAACCGGTGAAAATTAAGCTTCCACCCGTAGAAGAATATAACTCGGAGGCGGTACATTGGGATTACGGTGCTTTGGTGAGATTGATGCCGTTATGAGATCCGGGAGATGTTATGCTCCAAGGGAGATGGAGCCCAAAAGAAGGCGCCAACGTCGAAGAAGTGGAAAAGCTCCAACTCTGTGGTGAGAACTAGTGAATATGAAGTCGTCGACCAACTCCGGAAAATGTTGGCACAAATCTCTTTGCTTGACCTCTTTAAGAATTCGAGATAAGCATAAAAACGCCCTGCTAAAGGTGCTAAATGAAGTACAACGTTCTGAGACCATCAACGAAGTCCACTTGGAGATTTCGTGGGGGCCATTCTATTGAAAGATCAAATTTCCTTCTTAGATGAGGATTTCCCGAGGAAGGGCTCATTCACAACAAGGTTCTCTATATCGCCGTAAGGTGCCATGGCAAAGAGGTACCTCATGTTTTAATTGATAAAGACTCGCCTTTTAATCTGTGTCCTCTAAGCACTCGAGAAGCTTGGGGATAAATGAAGACTTCATCAAGACGTCCAAGGCGACTATTCGTTCATTCGACGAAGTTTCTAAGAACGTGGTGCGTGAGATTGAACCTGGATGTCTCCATTGGGCCGATAACTTTCTCCATACCATTCCAAATGCTTTGGATGTCCCTAGTACTTTCACTATGCTGTTGGGAAGACCGTGGATCCATGTATGGGGAGCAATACCTTCTTCTCTACATCGAAGGCTAGATTTATGGTCCAGGGCCGCCTGGTCACTATCCATGGAGAAACGGGACATCGCACTTCCTTGAAAGAAATGGTTCCCTACATCGAGCCCCTAAAAGAGGATGAGCTTAGCTATCACACCTTTGACGTCATATCCATCATGCACGTACCATCCGATGTAAAGATAGCCACTTCGAAGCTATCAAAACCTCCAACTATGGGCCGGAAAGACACTCCTCACAAATGGTTTCATTCCCCGACCGGATTGGGGAAGTATGGCTAGGGGAATTCGTAATCCCCTAAGTCTCAATTCAAATGATCACAAGGATGGTCCGGGATACAAGGGAATGATAAGACATGATATAGGTCGAGGCCGAGGTCGAAATAAATGTTATGGAGACCAAAGACGGCGTGGACACCGAGATAACCGCTTTATTGGTACCAAGGCTTGGAAGAGCTAAAGGGAAAATGTTGAAAATCCCCTATCTCAAGTATTCTCCAAAGGAGGTAAATGGCTTGAGGATGAAAAATACTTCGATATCTTGCAGAGCCAGATTTATTCAACCCATTTCGGACAATCGGGTGAATGTGATCATTGAATGGCTCGACGACGACTTTCCCACCCCCTGAGTAAAAAGGCTCTTTCTGAACTTTATCTTTCACAAAGATTTCGACATCGCATTTGTTTCCTACAACTAAAACTTTTGATGTTTCTTCTTTTGAAGTACCATTGGATCTCGTTTTGTGATTCAAGAAGTGCGTATTGTATCGCCATTAGTAGCACCTATCAATAAAAAGCATCTCTAGTTTCATAAAGGACATATGGAGCAACGGATTGGTCCAATGATTTACACTGCCACGACCATGAAACTTGAGACCCGATCCGACATATGATTCTTGATTTTCAAAATGGCTATTGAGAATCGGGATGTCGAGAAAATTAAGGACTAGTTCTCTTCTCTTTTTCTTCAAAACGAATTCGAAAACATTTTTATCAAAATAGATCATGCATTCTATAATATCATCGTTGTGGTATACTAACCATCTTTGATGCATTTTAGGGATATCATCCCTACCATACATAACAGGTTAATATGTGACTGAGATCAGCTCGATGACTACTCATATGAGATTGACGAAAAAGAAATAGATGTGAGCGATATCAAGAGAGAATGGGATAGTTTTGAAGGATCCAAGCCTCCTGTTTCTAAAGAACCTATTGTTATTAATCGGGAGATTTAGTTTGGGTTAAAGAGGTGAAAATATGAGGACATTTATCTACAACCAACGCCTTGAGAATAACGGCATTGCTTAAGGAATATCGGGATATCTTCGCCCGGTCATATCTTTGACATGCTCGGATTGGACAAGATATAGTAGAACATGTTTTGCCAATAAATCACCATGCAAACCGGTTAACCAGCTACGCGGAAGAATGAACCACGAGTTATACGATAAGATCAAAGAAGAAGTAGTGATGAAGCTTCTCAAGGTGGGGTTCATCAAGCCATCCCATATGCCGATTGGGTCGCTAACATTGTACCGGTTAAGAAAGAAGGATGGGAGGATCCGAATATGCGTGGACTATCGAGATCGAACAAAGTTAGCCCAAAAAAACGACTTTCCTTACCGCATATTGACGTGCTTTGTCGATAGCACCGTGGGCTTTAAACTATTTTCCTTCATGGATGGCTTCTCGAGATATAATCGGATCATGCTAAAAGAAGAAGACAAGATTAACACTTCGTTTGTCACCCAATGGGGATTTTCTACTTATAAAGTCAAGCCCTGGATTAAAAAATGCGGGGGCTACCTATCAAAGAGCTATGGTGACTTTGTTCCATGATATGATACATAAAAGTGGAGGTTTATGTGGATGATATGATCGCTAAGTCCAAACCCGGAGAAGATCACGTTAAGTCTTGAAAATTATTTGATCGACTCAAGTACAAGCTCAAAAGTCGAATCCCGCAAAATGCGTATTCGGTGCGCATCTAGAAGGCTGCTTGGATTCAGTCGTACATGTCGTCGTGTCGAGATTGACCCTTCCAAGATCAAGGCCATACGGGAAATAGGGCTCGCCCCCTACTGTTAAAGAAGTAAGAGTTTACTTGGAAGGTTGAATTATATATCCGCATTCATATCGCAATTGTCGGGAAAAAGAAAACCCTTCTTCAAGCTCTTGAAAAAGGCGTGAGTGAAGTGGGATTCCGAATGTCAACAAGCATTTGAGGAAGATCAAGGAGTATTTGTGCAACCTCCACACTGCGTACCTCCTATTCCTAACGCTCCTTTAACCTTATACACGAAAGTTCATGATGAGTCCTGGGGAGCATTCTCGCCCAAACTAACCCCGAAGATCGAAAGGAATAGCTATTTACTATCTCACAAGGAAAGTTCACGGCATGGCCAAGTCCTCACTTGTGGAAAGAACTTGTGTAGCATTGGTTTGGTCCTCCATAAACTCGGTGACAAACAGACTTATATTATCATATCCAATTGGTAAAAAAAAATTATCAAGTATCTTCTAGAAAAATCAGCTCTATTGGGAAAGATAGCCAAACGGGCAAGTGCCCCTTTCGGAGTTCGACATCAAAACTTCGCCCCAAAATCCGTCAAGGGAAGAGCA